>CM046955.1:105032821-106284960 GCA_025698515.1 Gossypium sturtianum
TTATAAGCAAGCAAGAGAGTTTTGAGAAGTTAAAAGGATTTTGACTGAGGTCTCAGATTGATTCAACCGAGGTCGGGAAGGAATTCGTGATTTATTGTGATGCTTCACACGGGATTAGGATGCGTAGTTAATGCAAGATGGAAAGGTGGTTGGCGCGACGCATCTCGCGCAGCTTGAGACCGCACGAAGCAAATTATCCCACCCATGATTTGGAGTTGGCGCGTAGTTTTCGCTTGAAAATCTTGAGACATTATCTATACTGGGGAGAAATATGTCATTTATACCGATCACAAGAGTTTAAAATACCTTTCTCACCCGTATGAGTTGAATCTAAGGCAAAGGAGGTGGATCGAGTTGCTAAAGGACTATGATCGCTCGATCGAGTACCATCCGGTAAAGCTAACGCGGGTGGCGATGCCTTGAGTCGAAAGTAATCTCTCGACTTGAGAGTAATGTTTGCTCACCTTAGTCCGTATGATGATGGGAGTTTATTAATCGAACTTCAAGTGAAACCTCTCGGGTCAACAAGTTAAGAGAAACAGAAGAACCGATGAGTTGCTAAAGGAGAAGTTTCCTGAGGATCAAGTGAAGGAACAACAGAATTTAGTGTGAATGAGGAAGGGTTATTATGCTTTCAAGGAAGGTGTGCATGCTTTAAAGACCTCGAGTTGAGGCGTAGGATCTTACAAGAAGTACATGGTAGTCCTTATGCTATGCACCCTAGAGGGAGTAAGATGTATCTGGATTTGCGAGAACAGCTTTTTGGTGGCTTTAGTCTAAAGCAAGAGGTGATTGAATTTGTGGGGAAGTGTTTGACCACAAACAGTAAAGGCGAGCATCGGCTACCATCGTGGTTGTTATAATGGTGAAGATTCCCAATGGAAGTGGGAAAGGATCACAATGGACTTTGTTAGTGGGCTACCCCCACGCCTACTAAGAAAGATTCAGCTTTGGGTGATTGTTGACCGCTTGACGAAGTCCGCTTCATTTTATATACAGACACGGTCGCATCACTCTTTGCGTAAATTCGCTAAGCTATACATAGCTGAGGTAGTGAGGTTGCATGGGGTACCAGATCAATCATACTCGGACAGGACCCTAGGTTCACCTCACGATTTTGGAAGGCGTTGCATCAAGTGTTGGGTACAAAGTTGGATTTCAAGATTTGCTGTTTCATCCTCGTTGATCGATGGATGGGCCCGAGTGGGTAATTCAGATTTTAGAGGACATGTTAAGAGGTTGTGTCATTGACTTCAGAGGTAGTTGGGAAGAGTTCTTACTGCATGAGTTTATGCACAACAATAGCTACCAAACAAGTATTCAGATGGCGCTTCTATGAAGCATTGTACGGAAGGAGGTTTCGTGACACCAACCCGTTGGACTAATTAGGGGAACGCCATATTTTGGGTCCGAGTTGGTTATCGGAGATGTAAGATAAGGTAGAGTTAATTCTGCTCGACTAAAGGAAGCATTAGACCGGACGTAAGTCCTATGTCGACCAAGCGTAAAGACATAGAATTTGCAAGGTGACAAGGTGTTCTTGAAAGTGTCGCCATGGAAGAAAGTATCGAGGTTCGATTTAAAAGGTAAATTAAGTCCCAAATTTATCGGACCATATCGTGTTGAAACGAAAGTGGGACCAGTGAGCTTATCGCCCAGAGCTACCTTCCGAAAGTTAAGTCGATTCACAATGTATTCCACGCCCCTATGCTAATACGCTACCGCTCTGATCCTTCTCATGAGGTGCCCGCTGGAAGAAATCAAGTGAGACCCGACCTATCTTTTGAAGAGGAACCAGTGGAAATTTTGATCGTGATGTCAAAGTATTGCAAAGGAAGATGGTTCCGTTGGTTAAGGTTCCATGGAATCACTGGGCGCACGAGGAGGCTACTTGGGAACCAGAGGAAGCGATGCGCAAGAATAATTCCTATCTTTTTCGAAAGGGTGTAATTTCGAGGCCGAAATTTCTTTAAGGGGGTAGAACTGTGAACATCCTCGAATTAATGGGCTTATGCGCTTAGTGTGGGATATGTTTAATGTGTTAATTTATGTTAGGGTCCAAATTTGGGCTCGTGGATGGGGTCGAGGCCTTGATTAAATTTTTTTTCTGATGGGGCACTAAAGGCTTTAAAAGATAGTATCCGTGGTTTAAATTACAAAGTGGGCTTGTGGCTCATTAATAAGTGGCGCCGCAAAGGAGTTATAAGGTGGCGCCATTAGCGCTGAGGAGGCCCAAGTTTTGGCCGTGAAGGAGCCCATGTCTTTGGGCCATTTTCTAACTTAAAAGGGAGCAGAGTGGGATGGCTAGCATGCTTTTAAATAGGAAGATTTATTTGTTGGATAATGTGGATAATATGGATATTGTGGCAGATAAAGGGTAGAGGAGGTGGTGTTATTCATGCCACTTAGGGATGAGAGATCGATGAGGATAAGGGAGAAAATCTAGGAATTTTCTCGAGGGCTAGGTGATGGCCGAATTTCAAACTCTTGAGGAGGAGGCAATCGGTTTTGCTTGGGCAAGGGTACCGAAATTTCTTATTATTTGATTAGTTATCGCTATCGTGAAGGGCACTTTCGATTTTGATAGGTAGGTGCCAAAATTCTCTATAAATAGAGGGGCTATCTCTTCAATTCCTGTGATTTGAACCCCATTCTTTAAAGCTTTTCTATGCCGAAACCCTCAGCCATTCTTCTCTGCATCTTTCCTTTGATTCCTTCGTAAGTCGAAACCCTCACTTCACACTCTTTTCCATTCTTTTCCTCTTATGTCGATTTCTCCATAAAGCCGAACCATTTGTAAGTAGCCCAAATCTTCTCTGAGAGGTGAGTATCAACTTGTGCTAGTATTCTTCCTTTCTTTTTTCAGGCTTTTAAGACCATAGCCGAATGGCTAGATGGTGTTTAGGGCCATCCTTAGTTTGACGCTTTCCCGATCTCGTGTTTTTCTCTTTGGCGACATTCCGGATTTGAAGGAGATCTAGTCGCCTAGGTTTCTAAGCTAGAAATCAAAGAGTATACGAAGCATATTATTTTGGGATTTCAAGGTAAGGATTTCATTCCCTTTAGTGGATCAATCGGTTTCTTTTCATTATTAGTGTCTTAACTTAAGGGTTCGTTAAGCAATCATCGTAGTACCTTCTCGACCAAGGTCATTCATGGACTCAATGTCAAGAAATCAAAGGAAGGGGTTGGATCCGTAGTCCCAAATTTCCAAAGTTCAAGAAACGCGTGTCCATTGCTCGAGATTGGCCACCAGCCGTGGACCCGCTTTCCGAGCAACACCTTAGGCAAATAGCGTTGTGTCGACTACGGATAGCATCGACATAGAAAGTGTCGCCTTAACCATAATCGTGTGTGTAGATATCTATCACACTACTTAATCAGCTTTATATACATGTGTTATGGGCTAAAAGCCGAAAAGTAGGTCAGATGAATAAATGTGTTACCCAAAAAGGGTAGGCAATTGATGCCGTGTACGTGATCATAGAAACTTCTCTATGTGTATCGATGAATGTGCTAGATTGTAAATCCTTAAGTGGTATATTGTTTGATTTTGCATGAATGTACGCATGGGATGGGATTAACATGATTAAGGGGGAAGAGCATGATAATAGGTCACTTGGTGATCAAAGTGGTTAAACCACTTAATTAAAATGTTAGGTCACAATAGTGATGACGGTGGCTAAGCCACGTTAAATTCATTCCCGATTATTAGGAATAGGCAAAAAAGATGTCCGGCCATTGTGGTGTGTAGCGTTGGTGGGTTGATTGTAGAAATCCCCAAGGTGTGATGGTTGGTACGGCCGGTGTGTAGAGGATGGATTTCTAGGTCGGGATGGGCCATGTAGCATACATATGTTTTGTTGTTATTGTGTATGGGCCAAGGCCCATAATATGTTTGTGGGCCTAAAGCCTTTTATGTGTTTTCGGCATTTGCACACCGAGTCTTGGTGACTCACCCTTTATTTTTCCCTAACTTTTCAGATGAGCAAAGAGATCGTGGACATGGGAGCCGAGGCGACCTTGAGGCCATCAAGTCTTAATTTATTTATTTTCATAGACTATTTTCTGGTTTTCTTTAAGTTTTAATTTTGGGATTATTTATGTAATAAGGCCCCATGGCTTAGGTTATTGTTTTTATTTGTTAATGTTTACTGCTTAAAATTTATGTTCAATGACTTCACCTCAAAAAGTAATAAAATGGGTTTTCCAAACATGTTCAACATATAAACAAAGGTTTTCAACAAATATCTTATTTTTATCAAGTGCCTAAGTAAAGAAACTCGAGATTTTCTAAAACAATTAAAGTAAAGTTTTTAATAATAAACCCCGTGAGCATACCAGATCCGGTCAGAAAGGTCTGGGCCGGGTTTAGGTGGTACATTTTGTATCGAGCCTAGTTGCAAAACTCGGGCTTTGAAATGGGTCTAGTAGTGATTTGAAAATGATGTGAATTTGAGAAAAGTTTGGGGTTGAAAATATGGCCTTCGAGTCTACCAAGCACCCGATCCACGCAGTAAGTATTCTAACTCTTGATGTGATATATATGTTGGGTTTGATGGGCTTGATGGACGAGACTAGTATGTTAGGCAATAATGGACCTTAGGCCTCAGAGTAAACAACTCTTCAATTTCATAAGATTTAATCCAACCAAACAAACCCGTGAACAAGTCTGGTCGTGGTGTGGCAAACAGCATACGCATGTCTAGGATTGGATTCTGTGGAGAGTTTGGTACATAAGCGGTCCTAGTGACTCACCTCTCTTCGCTAGAATCCTACCTGGTGCGAGAGTGACTGCTCACCTTAGCCATGAGGACTTGTTGACGGGCCAAAATTTATAATTAAAACCCGAAGGGACCAAACAAATTTAATTTTGAAAATTTTCCAAAATACCCCGGGTTGTAGAAAAAATACCAAATTATCCCGATTTGTAAAATGACCAAAATACCCCTGGTTTGGAAAATTACCCAAAATACCCCCGAAATGTAAAATTACCAAAATACCCTTATTTCGTAAAATCACCAAGATACCCTATTTTGAAAAAAAAATTATATTTCAAAATACCCCTATAGGATAAAATTACGAAAGTACTCCGGGTAGTGTAATGATGAAAATACCCTTATGTGATGAATGTGAATTCATGGATGTTACTTGTATGTTGATGTATGATGGTTGATGTATGAGGTTCCTAGAACTAGGAGATACAGACTTGAGACTGAACCGTAGATATAATCGCGAATTCGAAAGAACTACTCTTAAAACTACTGTTCATAAGATTGTTCGTGGTTAATTAATGGAAGAAATTAATAATTCATAAAATTTCTAACCAGATAAACGTGAATCGGTAGAATGAGTACAAGAGGTCGTGGACGCCCGCCGCGTGGTCGTGGGCAGGGTAGGATGACGGTGTCGTAACCAGTGAGGGTCTCGCCATGGATCCGGAAATGAAATGCCTGCGTACCACTAGCCGCAGAGGAGGAATTTCGTGACTAGACGGCCGAGATGATGCGTATCTCAGCGATGTTAAGGGTCATAGAGAGGGTTGCTTGGGGCGGTGCATGGGCACAGGAGCCCGAAACTGCGGTCGGAGCGGCTTAGAGCCAACGGGCAGAGATGTTTAGAGGAATTTCCGTATAGCCCCGAGTGCAATTTGAGTATTGGTTGGAGGCAATTGAACGATAATGGATGATTTGGATTTCACGGAGGAGGAGAAGTTGAAAGGGTTGTATCTCTCTTATGGACGAAGCTTATCAATGGTGGCTTACGGTTAAGGATGGTACGGTGGCTGACCGTATCACTTGGGATTCCTTCAAAATGCGCGTCAGAGTAAATACATTGGGACAAGTTATGTGGATGCGCAGTGTAGAGCATTTCTAAATTTGGTGCAAGGAGTAGGTCGCTGGTCGCGCACAGACGGTGGAATTTACGCCTTAGCCGTTATGCTCGAGGAATGGTGGCCACGGCATCATGAACGCTGTGTTCGATTTGGAGGATGGTCCGAGGATGATTTATGTATTGATAGCTCCACAATGGAGAGGGAATTTGTCAGACTTGTGAAAAAGCTAAGATAGCCGAGGAGGTGAAGCGAAATGGAGAAATTAAATCAGATAGAGATAGGGGTGGAAGTAAGAGGAATTTTGATCGCTGGGGTAGTGGGCGTGACTCGTAAAAGGCCTAGGTCAGACGGGCCGAGGCGGGAAGAGAGACTCGCCTTTGCTGGTCGTGCACGAAGTGTGTTCGATGTGGTAAATTCCATGCAGCGAGTGTTGGGCGTGCAGTAGGAAGTGCTTTAGGTGTGGATCTACGGACCACCAAGTTAGAAACCGCCCGCAGAAGACGGAGCAGCTGAAGGGCCCACGGGCCAAGGGAATGCACAACCTGTGAAGAGGTGGTCAGCAGCCACACAGAGAGGTCGCGGGTCCAAAGAAGAGGTGGTAACGGTTCCGGCCGGCCGTGGAGCACCAGCCAAGGGGCAGGAAACGCTGAGGTGAGACAAACGGGTTAGTCTATGCCGCGCAGACGCCGAGAGGAGGTCGACGACCGAATGTTATATAACCTAGACGTTTTTAATTTTTGGTTTACCTTACACACCTTTGATTGATATTGGTTCGATTTAACTCTTATGTTGCTAGTGCTATAGCGGGAACTTTGAACTTAGATTATGAGACTTCTTCTAGGGAGATGACTGTAGTAAGCCTTCTAGGACAAATCGTAGTGGTGAATAAATCAGATATAGGATGTACCCCGAAAGTTCAAGGGGTAGCTTTTGGGTCGATCCGATGGAACCGCCGCTTGGGGAGTTCGATTTGATCTTAGGAATGGATTGGTTAGTGAAGTATCAAGCTTAACTTAGACTGTGGCAGCCCAAGCGTATGGTGTTAAAAACTCCGATGGTGGTGAAGTGTTAGTAATAGGTGAAAGGAGGAACCGTTTGTCAATGTGGTGTCCGCCATAAGGGCGTAAAGGATGGTGAGAAAAGGATGTGAGGCAATTCTAATGTTTGTTTGGGCTCGAAGCCAAGGAACTAATCACGAGATGATGTCGACGGTGAAGGAATTTCCGATGTTTTCCTGTAAGAGCTTCCGGATTACCCCTGATCGTGAAGAGTTCGGTATTGATCTTCTTTCGGGAATAGCGCCGAGATCTATTGCTCCGTATAGGATGGCGCCAAAGGACTTGGTGGAATTGAAAGTGCGATTCGTGGAGTTGCTTTGGATAGAAGGTTTATCCGACCGAGTGTGTCGCCTTGGGGAGCGCCGGTATTATTCGTTAAGAAAAGGATGGATCAATGCGATGTGCATTGACTATTGTCAGTTGAACAAATTGACGATCAAGAATAAATACTCGTTGCCGAGGATCGATGACTTGTTCGATCAGATGAAGGGAGCCTCGGTCTTTTCCAAGATAGATCTGAGGTCAGGGTACCATCGGCTTAAGGTCAAAGAGGCGGATATTCATAAGACGGCTTTTTAGGACTCGCTATGGACACTAGGAATTCATGGTGATGCCATTTGGGTTGACTAATGCACCAAAGAAGCGCTTATGGATATGATGAACCGAGTATTTCAACCCTACTTGGATTGGTTTGTCGTGGTATCTATTAATGACATTCTCGGGTTTATTCAAAATCGTAAGAGGAGCATGATTCGTGATCTCATGGTGGTTCCGCAAATTTCGAGGAGAAGTAGCTTGTATGCCAAATTCAGTAAGTGCAAATTTTGGCTAAGGGAAGTTACTTTTCTAGGTCACGTTGTGTCGGCAGAGGGGATTAGGGTTGACCCTCGGAAGATTGAAGAAGTGTTGGATTGAAGCCGTGATAGGTCCGTGGGCGTAAATTCGAGTTTTCTTGGTCCGCGTGGTACTACCGAAGGTTTGTTGAAGGATTTTCTTTGATTGCGCACCATTGACGGTTATTACGGAAAGGGGTTTCGCTTGTTTGGTCTTATAAGCAGCAAGAGAGTTTTGAGAAGCTAAAATGGATTTTGACGGAGGCTCCAGATTGATTCACCCTGAGGTCGGGAAGGAATTCGTGATTTATTGTGATGCTTCACACACGGGATTAGGATGCGTGTTAATGCAAGATGGAAAGGTGGTTGCGTACGCATCTCGACAGTTGAGATCGCACGAAGCAAATTATCCCACCCATGATTTGGAGTTGGCGGCGGTAGTTTTCGCTTTGAAAATCTTGAGACATTATCTATACGGGGAGAAATATGTCATTTATACCGATCACAAGAGCCTAAAATACCTTCTGACCCAGAAGGAGTTGAATCTAAGGCAAAGGAGGTGGATCGAGTTGCTAAAGGACTATGACTGCTCGATCGAGTACCATCCGGTAAAGCTAACGTGGTGGCGTATGCCTTGAGTCGTAAAGTAATCTCTCGACTTGAGAGTAATGTTTGCTCACCTTAGTCTGTATGATGATGGGAGTTTATTAGTCGAACTTCAAGTGAAACCTCTTGGGTCGGTCAAAGTTAAGGAGAAACAAAGAAACCGATGAGTTGCTAAAGGAGAAGTTTCAGAGGATCAAGTGAAGGAACAATGTAATTTAGTGTGAATGAGGAAGGGTTATTATGCTTTCAAGGAAGGGTGTGCATGCCGAAAGACCCTGAGTTGAGGCGTAGGATCTTACAAGAAGTGCATGGTAGTCCTTATGCTATGCACCCTAGAGGGAGTAAGATGTATCGGGATTTGCGAGAACAGTTTTGGTGGCCGAGTCTAAAGCAAGAGGTGATTGAATTTGTGGGGAAGTGTTTGACCTGTCACAGTAAAGCGGAGCATCGCTACCATCGTGGTTGTTGCAAGCGGTGAAGATTCCCAATGGAAGTGGGAAAGGATCACAATGGACTTTGTTAGTGGGCTACCCCCCACGCCTACTAAGAAAGATTCAGTTTGGGTGATTGTTGACCGCTTGACGAAGTCTGCTCATTTTATACCGGTACGTGTCGATCACTCTTTGCAGAAATTGGCTAAGCTATACATAGCGGAGGTAGTGAGGTTGCATGGGGTACCAAGATCAATCATATCGGACAGGACCCTAGGTTCACCTCACGATTTTTGAAGGCGTTGCATCAAGTGTTGGGTACGGTTGGATTTCAAAAGATGGCGTTTCATCCTCGGATCGATGGATACCGAGTGGGTAATTCAGATTTTAGAGGACATGTTAAGAGGTTGTGTCATTGACTTCAGAGGTAGTTGGGAAGAGTTCTACCGTTGGCGGAGTTTATGCACAACAATAGCTACCATCAAGTATTCAGATGGCGCCCTATGAAGCATTGTACGCAAGCGGAGGTTTCAGTACACCAACCCGTTGGACGGAATTAGGGAACGCCATATTTTGGGTCCGGAGTTGGTTATCGAGATGTAAGATAAGGTAGAGTTAATTCTGGCTCGACTAAAGGAAGCATTAGACCGGCGTAAGTCCTATGTCGACCAAGCGTAAAGACATAGAATTTGCAGCAAGGTGACAAGGTGTTCTTGAAAGTGTCGCCATGGAAGAAAGTACCGAGGTTCTGATTTAAAAGGTAAATTAAGTCCCAAATTTATCGGACCATATCGGGTGTTGAAACGAGTGGGACCAGTAGCTTATCAGCTAGAGCTACCTTCTGAGTTAAGTCAGATTCACAATGTATTCCACGTCCCTATGCTAATACGTTACCGCTCGGATCCTTCTCATGAGGTGCCAAAGTGGAAGAAATCGAAGTGAGACCCGACCTATCTTTTGAAGAGGAACCAGTGGAAATTTTGGATCGTGATGTCAAAGTATTGCAAAGGAAGATGGTTCCGTTGGTTAAGGTTCTATGGCGGAATCACAGTTCTGAGGAGGCTACTTGGGAACCAGAGGAAGCGATGCGGCAGCAATACCCCTATCTTTTCTGAGCAGGTAATTTCGAGGCCGAAATTTCTTTAAGGGGGTAGAACTGTAACATCCTGAATTAATGGGCTTATGCGTTTAGTGTGGGGATATGTTTAATGTGTTAATTTAAGTGTTAGGGGTCCAAATTTGGGCTCGTGGATGGGGTCGAGGCCTTGATTAAATTTTTACGATGGGGCACTAAAGGCTTTAAAAGATAGTATCCGTGGTTTAAATTACAAAGTGGGCTTGTGGCTCATTAATAAGTGGCGCTGCAAAGGAGTTATAAGGTGGCGCCATTAGCGCTGAGGAGGCCCAAGTTTTGGTCGTAAGGAGCCCATGTCTTTGGGCCATTTTCTGAACTTAAAAAGGGAGCAGAGTGGGATGGCTAGCATGCTTTTAAATAGGAAGATTTATTTGTTGGATAATGTGGATAATATGGATATTGTGGCAGATAAAGGGTAGAGGAGGTGGTGTTATTCATGCCACTTAGGGATGAGAGATCAGATGAGGATAAGGGAGAAAATCTAGGAATTTTCTGAGGGGCTAGGTGATGGCCGAATTTCAAACTCTTGAGGGAGGAGGCAATCGGTTTTGGCTTGGGCAAGGGTACCGAAATTTCCCTTATTATTTGATTAGTTATAAGTTATCAGGAAGGGCACTTTCGATTTTGATAGGTAGGTGCCGAAATTCTCTATAAATAGAGGGGCTATCTCTTCAATTCCGGCATTTGAACCCCATTCTTTTAAAGCTTTTCTATGCCGAAACCTCACCATTCTCTCTGCAATCTTTCCTTTTGATTCCTTCCAGGTCGAAACCCTCACTTCACACTCTTTTCCATTCTTTTCCTCTTATGTCGATTTCTCCATAAAGCCGGAACCATTTAGAAGTAGCCCAAATCTTCTGTAGAGGTGAGTATCAACTTGTGCTAGTATTCTTCCTTTCTTTTTCAGTTTTTAAGACCATAGCCGAATGGCTAGATGGTGTTTAGGCCATCCTTAGTTTGACGTTTTCCCGATCTCGTGTTTTCTCTTTGGCGACATTCCGGGATTTGAAGGAGATCTAGTCGCCTAGGTTTCTAAGCTAGAAATCAGTAGCATACGAAGCATATTATTTTTGGGATTTCAAGGTAAGGATTTCGATTCCCTTTTAGTGGATCAATCGGTTTCTTTTCATTATTAGTGTCTTAACCTAAGGGTTCGTTAAGCAATCATCGTAGTACCTTCTAACCAAGGTCATTCATGGACTCGAATGTCAGCAAATCAAAGGAAGGGGTTGGATCTGTAGTCCCAGCCCCAAAGTTCAAGAAACGCGCGGTGTCTGCTGTTCGAGATTGGCCACCAGTGTCGTGGACCGCTTTCGAGCAACACCTTAGGCAAATAGCGGTTGTGTCGACTACGGATAGCATCGACATAGAAAGTGTCGTCTTAACCATAATCAGGTGTGTAGATATCTATCACACTACTTAATCGGTTTATATACATGTGTTATGGGCTAAAAGCCTAAAAAGTAGGTCAGATGAAACAAAATCGTGTTACCCAAAAAGGGTAGGCAATTGATGCCAGGTACGTGATCATAGAAACTTCTCTATGTGTATCGATGAATGTGCTAGATTGTAAATCCTTAAGTGGTATATTGTTTGATTTTGCATGAATGTACGCATGGGATGGGATTAACATGATTAAGGGGGAAGAGCATGATAATAGGTCACTTGGTGATCAGTGGTTAAACCACGAATTAAAATGTTAGGTCACAATAGTGATCGGTGGCTAAGCCACGTTAAATTCATTCCCGATTATTAGGAATAGGCAAAGCATGTCCGCTATTGTGGTGTGTAGCGGTTGGTGGGTTGATTGTAGAAATCCCCAAGGTGTGATGGTTGGTACGGCCTGGTGTGTAGAGGATGGATTTCTAGGTGGGATGGGCCATGTAGCATACATATGTTTTGTTGTTATTGTGTATGGGCCAAGGCCCATAATATGTTTGTGGGCCTAAAGCCTTTTATGTGTTTTGGATTTGCACACTCGAGTCTTGGTGACTCACCCTTTTATTTTTCCCTAACTTTTCAAATGAGCAAGAGATCGTGGACATGGGAGCCGAGGCGACTCGAGGCCATCAAGTCTTAATTTATTTATTTTCATAGACTATTTTCGGTTTTCTTTAAGTTTTAATTTTGGGATTATTTATGTAATAAGGCCCATGGCTTAGGTTATTGTTTTTATTTGTTAATGTTTACCGCTTAAAATTTATGTTCAATGACTTCAGTCTCAAAAAGTAATAAAATGGGTTTTCCAAACATGTTCAACATATAAACAAAGGTTTTCAACAAATATCTTATTTTTATCAAGTGCCTAAGTAAAGAAACTGAGATTTTCTAAAAACAATTAAAGTAAAGTTTTTAACAATAAACCCCGTAGCATACCAGATCCGGTCGAAGCGGCCCGGGCCGGGTTTAGGTGGTACATTTTGGTATCGTGAGCCTAGTTGCAAAACTCGGGCTTTGAAATGGGTCTAGTAGTGATTTGAAAATGATGTGAATTTGAGAAAAGTTTGGGGTTGAAAATATGGCCTTCGAGTCTACCGGCACCCGATCCACGCAGGTAAGTATTCTAACTCTTGATGTGATATATATATGTTGGGTTTGATGGGCTTGATGGACGTAGACTAGTATGTTAGGCAATAATGGACCTTAGGCCTAGAGTAAACAACTCTTCAATTTCATAAGATTTAATCCAACCAAACAAACCCGTGAACAAGTCGCTGGGTCAGGGTGTGGCAACAGGCATACGCATGTCTAGGATTGGATTCAGGGAGAGTTTGGTACATAAGCGGTCCTAGTGACTCACCTCCTCTTCGCTAGAATCCTACCTGGTGCGTAGTGACTGTTCACCTTAGCCATGAGGACTTGTTGACGGGCCAAAATTTATAATTAAAACCCGAAAGGGACCAGCCAGCCTAATTTTGAAAATTTTCCAAAATACCCCTGGGTTGTAGAAAAAAATACCAAATTATCCCTGATTTGTAAAATGACCAAAATACCCCTGGTTTGGAAAATTACCCAAAATACCCCCGAAATGTAAAATTACCAAAATACCCTTATTTCGTAAAATCACCAAGATACCCTATTTTGAAAAAAAAATATATTTCGAAAATACCCCTATAGGATAAAATTACGAAAGTACCTCTGGGTAGTGTAATGATGAAAATACCCTTATGTGATGAATGTGAATTCATGGATGTTACTTGTATGTTGATGTATGATGGTTGATGTATGAGGTTCCTAGAACTAGGAGATACAGACTTGAGACTGAACCGTAGATATAATCGCGAATTCGAAAGAACTACTCTTAAAACTACTGTTCATAAGATTGTTCGTGGTTAATTAATGGAAGAAATTAATAATTCATAAAATTTCTAACCAGATAAACGTGAATCGGTAGAATGAGTACAAGAGGTCGTGGACGTCCGCCGCGTGGTCGTGGCAGGGGTAGGATGACGGTGTCAGAACCAGTAGGGTCTGGCCATGGATCTGGAAATGAAATGCCGGTACCACTAGCTGCAGAGGAGGAATTTCAGGACTAGACGGCCGGAGATGATGCGGTATCTCAGGCGATGTTAAGGGTCATAGAGAGGGTTGCTGGGGCAGGCATGGGCACAGGAGCCTGGAAATCTGTGTCGGAGCGGCTTAGAGCCAACGGGGCAGAGATGTTTAGAGGAATTTCTGGTATAGCCCCGAGTGCAGCTGAGTATTGGTTGGAGGCAATTGAACGCATAATGGATGATTTGGATTTCACGGAGGAGGAGAAGTTGAAAGGGGTTGTATCTCTCTTGCGGGACGAAGCTTATCAATGGTGGCTTACGGTTAAGGATGGTACGGTGGCTGACCGTATCACTTGGGATTCCTTCAAAATGGCGTTTCAGAGTAAATACATTGGGACAAGTTATGTGGATGCGCAGTGTAGAGCATTTCTAAATTTGGTGCAAGGGAGTAGGTCAGTGGCTGCGTACGAAGTGGAATTCTTACGCCTTAGCCGTTATGCTCGAGGAATGGTGGCCACAGACCATGAACGTTGTGTTCGATTTGAGGATGGTCTGAGGGATGATTTGCGTGTATTGATAGCTCCACAGCGGGAGAGGGAATTTGCTGTACTTGTGGAAAAAGCTAAGATAGCTGAGGAGGTGAAGCGAGCGGAGAAATTAAATCAGGATAGAGATAGGGGTGGAAGTAAGAGGAATTTTGGATCGTCAGGGGTAGCTGGGCGTACTCAGAAAAGGCCTAGGTCAGACGGGCCGAGGCGGGAAGAGAGACCTGCCGCTTTGTTGGTCGAGCACGTATGTGTTCGATGTGGTAAATTCCATGCAAAGAGTGTTGGGCGTGCAAGAGGAAGTGCTTTAGGTGTGGATCTACGGACCACAAGTTAGAAACCGTCCGCAAGCAACGGAGTGTTGAAGGCCCACGGGCCAAGGGAATGCACAACCGTGAAGAGGTGGTCGCAGCAGCCACAGAGAGGTCGTGGGTCCAAAGAAGAGGTGGTAACTGGTTCCGGCCGGGGCCGTGGAGCACCGAGCCAGGGCAGGAAACGCCGAGGTGAGACACCGGGTTAGTCTATGCCGCCAGACGCCGAGAGGAGGCCGACGCATCAATGTTATAACCGCACGCTTTTAATTTTTGGTTTACCTTACACACCTTGATTGATATTGGTTCGATTTAACTC
Organism: Gossypium sturtianum; assembly: GCA_025698515.1. Taxonomy (NCBI): domain Eukaryota; kingdom Viridiplantae; phylum Streptophyta; class Magnoliopsida; order Malvales; family Malvaceae; genus Gossypium; species Gossypium sturtianum. Next base: position 105,047,390 of record CM046955.1, read on the forward strand.
TTATGTTGCTAGTGCTATAGCGGGAACTTTGAACTTAGATTATGAGACTTCTTCTAGGGAGATGATCAGAGTAAGCCTTCTAGGACAAACCAGTAGTGGTGAATAAATCAGTATAAGGATGTACCGAAAGTTCAAGGGGTAGCTTTTTGGGCTGATCGATGGAACTGCCGTTTGGGGAGTTCGATTTGATCTTAGGAATGGATTGGTTAGTGAAGTATCAAGCGAACTTAGACTGTGCAGCCAAGCGTATGGTGTTAAAAACTCCCGATGGTGGTGAAGTGTTAGTAATAGGTGAAAGGAGGAACTGTTTGTCAAATGTGGTGTCTGCCATAAGGGCAGAAAGGATGGTGAGAAAAGGATGTGAGGCAATTCTAATGTTTGTTTGGGCTCTGGAAGCCAAGGAACTAACTGTCGGAGATGTCAGGACGGTGAAGGAATTTCCTGATGTTTTCCCAGAAGAGCTTCCGGGATTACCCCCGGATCGTGAAGAGTTCGGTATTGATCTTCTTCTGGGAATAGCGCCAGTATCTATTACTCCGTATAGGATGGCGCCAAAGGACTTGGTGGAATTGAAAGTGCAGATTCAGGAGTTGCTGGATAGAGGGTTTATCCGACCGAGTGTGTCGCCTTGGGGAGCGCCGGTATTATTCGTTAAGAAAAAGGATGGATCAATGCGTATGTGCATTGACTATCGTCAGTTGAACAAATTGACGATCAAGAATAAATACTCGTTGCCGAGGATCGATGACTTGTTCGATCAGATGAAGGGAGCCTCGGTCTTTTCCAAGATAGATCTGAGGTCAGGGTACCATCAGCTTAAGGTCAAAGAGGCGGATATTCATAAGACGGCTTTTAGGACTCGCTATGGACACTAGGAATTCATGGTGATGCCATTTGGGTTGACTAATGCACCAGCAGCGTTTATGGATATGATGAACCGAGTATTTCAACCCTACTTGGATTGGTTTGTCGTGGTATCTATTGATGACATTCGGTTTATTCAAAATCGAGAAGAGGAGCATGATTCGTGATCTGCGGGTGGTTCCGCAAATTCCGAGGGAGAAGCAGTTGTATGCCAAATTCAGTAAGTGCAAATTTTGGCTAAGGGAAGTTACTTTTCTAGGTCACGTTGTGTCGGCAGAGGGGATTAGGTTGACCCTCGGAAGATTGAAGCAGGTGTTGGATTGGAAGCCGATAGGTCCGTGGGCGTAAATTCTGAGTTTTCTTGGTCCGCAGGTACCAGAAGGTTTGTTGAAGGATTTTCTTTGATTGCGGCACCATTGACGAAGCTATTACGGAAAGGGGTTTCGTTTGTTTGGTCTTATAAGCAGCAAGAGAGTTTTGAGAAGTTAAAAAGGATTTTGACGGAGGCTCCGGTATTGATTCAGCCGGAGGCTGGGAAGGAATTCGTGATTTATTGTGATGCTTCACACACGGGATTAGGATGCGTGTTAATGCAAGATGGAAAGGTGGTTGCGTACGCATCTCGGCAGTTGAGACCGCACGAAGCAAATTATCCCACCCATGATTTGGAGTTGGCGGCGGTAGTTTTCGCTTTGAAAATCTTGAGACATTATCTATACGGGGAGAAATATGTCATTTATACCGATCACAAGAGCCTAAAATACCTTCTGACCCAGAAGGAGTTGAATCTAAGGCAAAGGAGGTGGATCGAGTTGCTAAAGGACTATGACTGCTCGATCGAGTACCATCCGGGTAAAGCTAACGTGGTGGCAGATGCCTTGAGTCGTAAAGTAATCTCTGACTTGAGAGTAATGTTTGCTCACCTTAGTCTGTATGATGATGGGAGTTTATTAGCTGAACTTCAAGTGAAACCCTCTTGGGTCAGTCAGGTTAAGGAGAAACAGCAAACTGATGAGTTGCTAAAGGAGAAGTTTCCGGTAGGATCAAGTGAAGGAACAACAGAATTTAGTGTGAATGAGGAAGGGTTATTATGCTTTCAAGGAAGGGTGTGCATGCCGAAAGACCCTGAGTTGAGGCGTAGGATCTTACAAGAAGTGCATGGTAGTCCTTATGCTATGCACCCTAGATGGAGTAAGATGTATCGGGATTTGCGAGAACAGTTTTGGTGGCCGAGTCTAAAGCAAGAGGTGATTGAATTTGTGGGGAAGTGTTTGACCTGTCAGCAGGTAAAGGCGGAGCATCAGTTACCATCAGGGTTGTTGCAGCCGGTGAAGATTCCCAATGGAAGTGGGAAAGGATCACAATGGACTTTGTTAGTGGGCTACCCCCCACGCCTACTAAGAAAGATTCAGTTTGGGTGATTGTTGACCGCTTGACGAAGTCTGCTCATTTTATACCGGTACGTGTCGATCACTCTTTGCAGAAATTGGCTAAGCTATACATAGCGGAGGTAGTGAGGTTGCATGGGGTACCAGTATCAATCATATCGGACAGGGACCCTAGGTTCACCTCACGATTTTGGAAGGCGTTGCATCAAGTGTTGGGTACGAAGTTGGATTTCAGTACGGCGTTTCATCCTCAGACCGATGGACAGTCTGAGTGGGTAATTCAGATTTTAGAGGACATGTTAAGAGGTTGTGTCATTGACTTCAGAGGTAGTTGGGAAGAGTTCTTACCGTTGGCGGAGTTTGCGTACAACAATAGCTACCAGTCAAGTATTCAGATGGCGCCCTATGAAGCATTGTACGGGCGGAGGTTTCGTACACCAACCTGTTGGACGGAATTAGGGGAACGTCATATTTTGGGTCCGGAGTTGGTTACTGAGACAGAAGATAAGGTAGAGTTAATTCGGGCTCGACTAAAGGAAGCATTAGACCGACAGAAGTCCTATGCTGACCTGAAGCGTAAAGACATAGAATTTGCAGTGGGTGACAAGGTGTTCTTGAAAGTGTCGCCATGGAAGAAAGTACTGAGGTTCGGACGAAAAGGTAAATTAAGTCCCAAATTTATCGGACCATATCGGGTGTTGAAACGAGTGGGACCAGTAGCTTATCAGCTAGAGCTACCTTCTGAGTTAAGTCAGATTCACAATGTATTCCACGTCCCTATGCTAATACGTTACCGTTCGGATCCTTCTCATGAGGTGCCAGTGGAAGAAATCGAAGTGAGACCCGACCTATCTTTTGAAGAGGAACCAGTGGAAATTTTGGATCGTGATGTCAAAGTATTGCAAAGGAAGATGGTTCCGTTGGTTAAGGTTCTATGGCGGAATCACAGTTCTGAGGAGGCTACTTGGGAACCAGAGGAAGCGATGCGGCAGCAATACCCCTATCTTTTCTGAGCAGGTAATTTCGAGGCCGAAATTTCTTTAAGGGGGTAGAACTGTAACATCCTGAATTAATGGGCTTATGCGTTTAGTGTGGGGATATGTTTAATGTGTTAATTTAAGTGTTAGGGGTCCAAATTTGGGCTCAGGATGGGGTCGAGGCCTTGATTAAATTTTCTGATGGGGCACTAAAGGCTTTAAAAGATAGTATCTGTGGTTTAAATTACAAAGTGGGCTTGTGGCTCATTAATAAGTGGCGCTGCAAAGGAGTTATAAGGTGGCGCCATTAGCAGTTGAGGAGGCCCAAGTTTTGGCCGTAAGGAGCCCATGTCTTTGGGCCATTTTCGGAACTTAAAAAGGGAGCAGAGTGGGATGGCTAGCATGCTTTTAAATAGGAAGATTTATTTGTTGGATAATGTGGATAATATGGATATTGTGGCAGATAAAGGGTAGAGGAGGTGGTGTTATTCATGCCACTTAGGGATGAGAGATCAGATGAGGATAAGGGAGAAAATCTAGGAATTTTCTGAGGGGCTAGGTGATGGCCGAATTTCAAACTCTTGAGGGAGGAGGCAATCGGTTTTGGCTTGGGCAAGGGTACCGAAATTTCCCTTATTATTTGATTAGTTATTAGTTATCAGGAAGGGCACTTTCGATTTTGATAGGTAGGTGCCGAAATTCTCTATAAATAGAGGGGCTATCTCTTCAATTCCGGCATTTGAACCCCATTCTTTTAAAGCTTTTCTATGCCGAAACCCTCAGCCATTCTCTGCAATCTTTCCTTTTGATTCCTTCAGAAGCCGAAACCCCTCACTTCACACTCTTTTCCATTCTTTTCCTCTTATGTCGATTTCTCCATAAAGCCGGAATCATTTAGAAGTAGCCCAAATCTTCTGTAGAGGTGAGTATCAACTTGTGCTAGTATTCTTCCTTTCTTTTTCAGTTTTTAAGACCATAGCCGAATGGCTAGATGGTGTTTAGGGCCATCCTTAGTTTGACGTTTTCCCTGATCTCGTGTTTTTCTCTTTGGTGACATTCCGGGATTTGAAGGAGATCTAGTCGCCTAGGTTTCTAAGCTAGAAATCAGTAGCATACGAAGCATATTATTTTTGGGATTTCAAGGTAAGGATTTCGATTCCCTTTTAGTGGATCAATCGGTTTCTTTTCATTATTAGTGTCTTAACCTAAGGGTTCGTTAAGCAATCATCGTAGTACCTTCTGACCAAGGTCATTCATGGACTCGAATGTCAGCAAATCAAAGGAAGGGGTTGGATCTGTAGTCCCAGCCCCAAAGTTCAAGAAACGCGCGGTGTCTGCTGTTCGAGATTGGCCACCAGGCTGTGGACCGGCTTCTGAGCAACACCTTAGGCAAATAGCGGTTGTGTCGGCTACGGATAGCATCGACATAGAAAGTGTCGTCTTAACCATAATCAGGTGTGTAGATCTCTATCACACTACTTAACCGGTTTATATACATGTGTTATGGGCTAAAAGCCAGAAAAGTAGGCTGTATGAACAATCGTGTTACCCAAAAAGGGTAGGCAATGGATGCCAGGTACGTGATCATAGAAACATCTCTATGTGTATCGATGAATGTGCTAGATTGTAAATCCTTAAGTGGTATATTGTTTGATTTTGCATGAATGTACGCATGGGATGGGATTAACATGATTAAGGGGGAAGAGCATGATAATAGGTCACTTGGTGATCGGTGGTTAAACCACGAATTAAAATGTTAGGTCACAATAGTGATCGGTGGCTAAGCCACGTTAAATTCATTCCTGATTATTAGGAATAAGCAGCATGTCTGTCATTGTGGTGTGTGGCGGTTGGTGGGTTGATTGTAGAAATCCCCAAGGTGTGATGGTTGGTACGGGCTGGTGTGTAGAGGATGGATTTCTAGGCTGGGATGGGTCATGTAGCATACATATGTTTTGTTACCATTGTGTATGGGCCAAGGCCCATAATGTGTTTGTGGGCCTAAAGCCTTTTATGTGTTTTCGGGATTTGCACACTGAGTCTTGGTGACTCACCCTTTTTTTCCCTAACTTTTCAGATGAGCAGTAGATCGTGGACATGGGAGCCGAGGCGGACTCGAGGGGCCATCAAGTCTTAATTTATTTATTTTCATAGACTATTTTCGGTTTTCTTTAAGTTTTAATTTTGGGATTATTTATGTAATAAGGCCCCATGGCTTAGGTTATTGTTTTTATTTGTTAATGTTTACCGTTTAAAATTTATGTTCAAGGACTTAAGTCTCAAAAAGTAATAAAATGGATTTTCCAAACATGTTCAACGTATAAACAAAGGTTTTCAACAAATATCTTATTTTTATCAAGTGCCTAAGTAAAGAAACTGAGATTTTCTAAAAACAATTAAAGTAAATTTTTTAACAATAAACCCCGTAGCATACCAGATCTGGTCGTAGCGTCTGGGCCGGGTTTGGGGTGTTACATTGCATTCATATTTGAGTATGCTACTTTAAAGTGGGCTAAGGTCCAATTTGTGATTATGGGCCTAGAGCCATTTATGTTCTTTAAGGGGGGATTTACACACTGAGTCTTGGTGACTCACCCCCTCTGCTTAACTTTGCTGGTGATCAGTAGGACGTGGATTTGGGAGCCGAGGCGGACTCGTGGATTGAGGCCATAGCTTGATAAATTTCGTAAACTCAATTTCTTTCTTAAACTGTTTTAATTTGGGGATTTTAGTTGATTTTAGTTGATGTAATAAGGCCTCTTAAATTACTATTAGGTTTTAACATTATGTATTTAGTTATGACATGACGTTATCCCACGTTTTTAAACATGATTGTTAAAATGGAGTTTTCAAAATATAAGAAACATAAAACAACCATTTTTCTCAAATGCTAACAAAGATAACAAATTAGCGATTAATTAAACTCAGAGATTTTTCTTAAGCTATAAACCACTATTTTCCAAAACCTCACCTAAATCAGAGGCTTCAAACTTACGGGTTTTCATAAAAATTTCAAAGTCTTTAAAAAAAAAATTTCCTTGTGACATACCAGATCTGGTCGTAACGTTTAGACCGGGTTTGGGGTGTTACAGTGTGCATGGAAATAATAGAAACAATACATTCATAATAACATCAATTCATGGCATTAGATAACCACACAAAGTCATAAGCACTTTGCCATAACTTACTCGTACTTGTTCTTATCTAGCATATACCATGCCACATATCGTAAACATTCCTCGTGAATTATTCACGGGTACCTGTATTCCCTCAATCACATGACTTTAGTACTAATCTCCTTTCTATTTCCAAGCTTATCTATTCATCCCACAAATTCACTAGGGATACTCAAAGACTCATATTCATCGTCGTTAACATAAACATGAAGCCAATGCCACATCTCAGATGTGGTCTTATATGGAGTCACCTCTGAATGTCGATGCCATATCTCGAATATGGTCTTATACGGAATCTCACTTCAAGTATCGATGCCATATCCCGGATATGGTCTTATACGATTCTCATATTAAATACCGAAGCCATATCCCAGATATGGTCTTATACGAAATCTCAATTCGGTGCCGAGGCCATGTCCCTGACATGGTCTTACACGGGACCTTATCCATCTCATGTCTCGATGATAGTATTCTCACATTTATTATAGTCCAACCGGGACTTCAACATCTCAACTTTTATCATCTTTCTCATTCAACACCAATACTCAATTTCATAGAATATCATGTATCATTATAATATCAAACATTCTCAAACATACTAGCATAAATGTTGAATTTATCACATACAAACTTACCTCGATTTCAAAATAGGCTAGATTGTCGATTTAGTCCGCTATTTTGTTCTTTCCCCGATCGAGGTTGATTCTTGGTTCTTCTTGCTCTATAACAGCAATTTAGCTCATTTTAATATCACCATAATAAATGCATTTCAATAATCATGCTTTGGCAAAATTACTATTTTGCCCTTAGACTTTGGCAAAATGACCATTTTACCCCTAGGCTCGAAAATTAATTCTAATCAAATTTCTACCATTAACAAGCCTAGGTGAACATTTATTTCTCTTATGGCTATCATCAAAACCCAACATTTCACACACTTACAACAAATTTTATAACCTTTACAAAAAGGTCCATTTAGGTGTTTTCATGGTAACACCTTTCACAAAAGCTGTTCATCTAACAACTAAGACTCATTTTCTTCCATAAAAATGCAGAAAATCACATAAAATCTCTCATGGCAAAACCCTAAGCTTTTCACCATCTTGCAAAATAGTCCCCTCATTAGAAAGCTTAAGCTTTAGGGGTCCCAAAAGTACGAATGTCATCAAGAAAAACCATTAAAATCACTTACTTGTAAGGTGAAGAGCTTGCTGAAATTTTAAGCTTCAAGAACCCATATTCTTTCTTGAATATTTGGTGGAAGAAGAAAGGAAAATGAAAAAATGATAGCCTTTGTTTTATTTAATCATATTTTATTCATTTAGCCAACTAATGTCACCAACCCTTGACAGTTTTAATTTTCTTGTCCCCTTGGCCGGCCATTATCTTCATTTAAAGGCTAATTTCCCTTTAATGTAACACCCCAAACCCGGTGAACACGCTACGACCGAATTCGGCATGTCACAGGGAAAACCATTATTAAAGAAAACAAGTGGTTGATTAAATTTTGTGAAGAAACGTTATTGAAAACAAGTTGTCGTCTCTCATTTTAGGAAAAGTTATGATTTTATGAAAAGTCGAACTAGTTTGAGTAATAAAGCTAAAAAAAACTGTTTCGCATTTAGTCTTAAAGTAAACTTAGTTTTACAGAAAATTGAGTTAGCTTGTTGTTACTACTTGTTTGTCGTTACCCGATGGTGAAGTTTTGGAAAATCCCGATACTTTGTAAAAGGTTTAGAGAACATTCATTAATAGATTATTAGGCATGGCCGTTTTGTTTAACTTAAGCAAAATATAATGTAAATTCAAAGCAGATAAATAAACCCCAAAATAAAAGTTAGTGGCCTTATTACAACCCAAAACCAAATTTAAAGCAAAGTAAAAACCGAAATGATAGTTCAAAACAAAAATCCAAAATATTGTGCATGGCCACCTCAAGTCCGCCCCGGCTCCGCATCCGCGATCTATGATTCATCTGCAAAATGTAAAGGAAGGGATGAGTTACCGAGACTCAGTGTATAAATCCCCATCCCGAAAATATTGATGCCCTTACCCAGGTTCACAAGCCAATATGCGTGTTATGCAACCCAAACCTAACCATCCGAAACTCCTGTATCTACCCCGTGTGGTACCAAACCACTGGTGGTCAAAACCACTGGTGACCGTATTCACAAATAATATATATATATGTGGTCAAAACCACTGGTGATCGTAGTCACAAATAATATGTATATATGTGGTCAAAACCACTGGTGACCGTAGTCACAAATAATATGTGTGGGGCCAACCCACATTGTGGTCAAAACCATCGGTGACAGTCTAGAATCATGCCTTCCCCTCCTCTCATCATACCCAACTTTATGATCATACTTTTCATGGCATAACAATCATGCTTAACATACAAAAATCACATGGCATGGCATATTCAGATTTACATAGGCATTTAACGTTAGCCAAACAAGTGGACTTACCCGGAGTCCTCGCTTTTACCCACAAGGGTAACATATCGATTGCAAAGTTATTCAGGCTTTTAACAACATACATGATAAACATATTAACTAATGAAGTGTGTAAGAGTTACACACTGGTTACTCACAAGACTACGATTTTTACGTCAAGATCTTTGTCGTTAATCGACACTACCGCTTATCTCGCCTACTCTCTGCTTTCGATTTGGTCCACACCGGTGTGCCAATCGCGAACCGCAAATACAGCCCCCTCTTCTTGAATTTGGGGCTGGGGTCTCGATCCAACCCCTCCTAACGCTTGATTAGCCTTCGAGTCCATAACACACCTTAGTCACCAACCGAATCAAAGCATAGAAAACGAACCAAAGAGATTAACGAGTTAGGCTAACGCCCTTACCTAGATCGACAACTCTTGAAGCTTTTAGGCTTGATTCACAAGCAAAACGAATCCCGGAGATCAAAAGAATGCGGCAACACTCCTTCCTACAATCGGCCAAACACCCACACACAGAAACCAAATAGCCTTCGGCTTTGGCAAGAAAACCCGAAAGAGAAGGATAAAGAACCAGAAACAATCGCTACCAACCTGTACAGGAGATCCGATTAACCCCCCAAAAGAAATCGGCACTAGCACAGAAGATGAGGGAAATTCGAAAAATTAGGAGGAGAAGATGTAAGAATCGAAAAAGAGAACCCAAGAGAAAAATAAAAATACAAGATTGAAGGTGATTCGGCTAAAGAAGACACTCACCAAAACGAACGTTGATGATGCTTGATCTTGAACCAAAGAAATAGAGAGGAGAAAATAGTTTCGGCCTAACAGTGATGAAGAGAAGAAGTAGTTTCGGCTCTTAAGGAGATTGAGAGAAATAAGTGAGAGTGACTCGGGTATTCGGCTATCACAAGATGTGGATGAAAAGAGAAAGAATGATGAGTACCAGATGCGGCTATGACTAATATGAGAAGAGAAGAAAGATTTATGTATTTCGGCACAAAAGAGGGATTGAGAGAAAAGAAAAGAAGTCGATTGAGAGGGGAGTAGTTTTGGTTTCGGTTTGGAACAAATAGAATGAAGAAAAAGAGTAGAGGATATTGCAGTTTCGGCAAAACCAAAGATAGAAAAAAAAAGAGAAGGCTTTAGGGAATGCTTCGGTTTTGGTACTTGAGAGAAAAGGCAACAATGGGGTATTTCGGTTTGCCACAAAACAAGAGAGTGCCTAGCCAAAAATGCTCCCCTAAGTTGGCTATTGAAATTCGGCACCCCCCTCTAAGCTATCCAAACCGATTCCTCCTCTCCCCCTAGAGTTTGACATTCGGCCAACTCTAAGCTCCCATGCCCATCTCCTCAATTTTTTCCTGACCACTCATTCAAACAAATTTGAATGAGTCAAACTCCTACAACTTCTCCCCACCACTCCTTTGAATCTGTTGACTATTTCAACAGCTATCCACTAGAGTCCATCTTGAGAACACCTCCTCCAAGTCCTGGCGTCAAACAGAATAAGCAGAAAGGAATTCCTGCAGCTCGAACCAAGGCTCTCCCACTTGCATGTGGCGTCACTCCCCCTTGTGCCTAAGTGGCGCCTCCCTTGCCACTTTACCACTAGAATACTTGTGTCAAAGCACTCCAATAATTTCCCTTAACACCTAACCCTCTCAGCTCCCCCTTCCAAGTATCCAAAACAAAAATTTCCGACAAGGCTCTAGCCTATTCCTGGCTCATGCCTAGCCCCTAAAACACCCTAGACTAGCACCACAACCATACTATCACATCCAAACTCACGTAAATGCAGGACCCCGATTTAAGGATGTTACAGTTCTACCCCTTAAAAATAATTTCGGCCTCAAAATTACCTGGTCAAAATAGTTGAGGGTATTGCTGTCGCATCACATCCTCTGGTTCCCACGTGGCCTCTTCCATTCCATGATTCCGCCATAACACTTTCACCAAAGGAACTGATTTCCTATGTAAGACTTTGACATCCCGATCCAGTATCTGCACTGGTTCTTCCTTAAAATACAAATCCGGGCTCACCTCGATTTCCTCCACTGGCACAACATACGACGGATCTGAACGATAGCGCCTAAGCATGGAGACATGAAACACGTCGTGAATCTGACTCAATTCTGATGGAAACTCGAGCTGATAAGCTACTAGTCCTACCCGCTTCAACACCGTATATGGCCCGATAAACCTAGGGCTCAGCTTGCCCTTCCGACCAAACCTCAGCACCTTCTTCCATGGCGACACTTTCAGAAAGACCTTGTCACCCACTGCAAACTCTATATCCCTCTGCTTAAGATCGGCATAGGACTTCTGCCTGTCCGAAGCTTCCTTCAGACGAGCTCGAATCACCTTAACTTTATCCTCTGTTTCAGCAACCAACTCTGGACCCAACATCTGACGTTCACCCAGTTCTGTCCAACACGTAGGGGTACGACACTTCCGTCCATATAATGCTTCATATGGTGCCATCTGGATACTTGCTTGATAACTATTATTGTACGCAAACTCTGCCAGCGATAGAAATTCTTCCCAACTACCTCTGAAATCAAAAACACAACCCCTTAACATATCTTCCAAGATCTGAATCACCCTTTCTGATTGCCCATCTGACTGCGGATGAAATGCCGTCCAACCTTGTACCTAACGCCTGATGCAACGCTTTCCAAAACCTTGACGTGAATCTGGGATCCCTATCTGAGATAATCGACACTGGCACTCCATGCAGTCTCACGATTTTAGCTACATACAACTTAGCCAACCTTTGGAGTGAGTAATCAACCCGAACCGGTACAAAATGAGCTGATTTTGTCAGACGATCAACAATCACCCAGACTGAATCCTTCTTGCTAGGCGTAAGGGTAGCCCCGACAAAATCCATCGTAATCCTTTCCCACTTCCATCGCAGAATCTTTACCGCTGCAATTGCACTTGGACACGATGGTAACTAATGTTCAGCTTTAACTTGCTGACACATCAGACACTTACTTACAAACTCGGTTACTTCCCGCTTCAGACCCGGCCACCAGAACTGTTCCCACAAATCTCGGTACATCTTGCTACCTCCAGGATGCATAGCGTATGGGCTGCTATGAGCTTCCTGAAGAATCCCCTGCCTTAACTCAACGTCCTTGGCATACAAACTTTCCCTTGGAAACACAACACTCCATCATCTTTGCTCAAGTGTCAACCCTCCAATCCACCATTCTCGCACTTGTAACCTCCGAGCACTTAGGACCCCATCCTCCATTTGTTTCCCCTTAACTGATTTACCCAAGTCGGCTTTGCACGCGCACTGCGCTAATGGACTCCCGTCATCATACAGACTAAGGTGGGCAAACATTGCTCTTAAGTCCGCTACCACCTTACAGCTCAACGCGTCAGCCACTACATTAGCCTTACTCGGATGGTATTCAATCGAGCAGTCGTAGTCCTTTAACAACTCGATCCACCTCCGCTGCCTCAAATTCAATTCCTTCTGAGTCAAGAGGTACTTCAAAATCTTGTGATCCGTGTAGACTATAGACTTCTCCCCATACAAGTAATGCCTCTAAATTTTTAGGGCGAAAACCACTGCAGCCAACTCCAGATCATGTGTCAGGTAGTTCGCTTCGTGAGGTCTCAACTGCCGAGACGCATACGCCACTACTTTCCCCTCTTGCATTAGCACACATCCTAATCCGGTATGCGACACATCACAATACACCGTAAACTCTTTCCCCGCTTCAAGCTGAATCAAAATCGGAGCTTCTGTCAAAATCCTTTTTAACTTGTCAAAACTTTCCTGTTACTTATCTGACCACACAAATGGAACCCCTTTTCTCAGCAACTTGGTCAATGGCGCTGCAATCAAAGAAAACCCTTCCACAAATCTTCTGTAATATCCTGCCAAACCCAGAAAACTTCAAATTTCTGCTACCGACTTAGGTGGTTTCCAGTCCAACACTGCCTCAATCTTCTGAGGGTCCACTCTAATTCCCTCAGCTGACACCACATGACCCAAGAAGGTTACTTCATTAAGCCAGAACTCGCACTTACTAAACTTTGCGAATAGTTGCTTCTCCCTCAGAATCTGCAAAACCACACGTAGATGCGCATCATGCTCCTCCTCAGATTTTGAGTACACCAATATGTCGTCTATAAACACTACGACGAACCGGTCCAAGTACGGCTGAAACACTCGATTCATCATGTCCATGAACGCTGCAGGCGCATTGGTCAACCCGAACGGCATTACCAAGAACTCGTAGTGCCCATAACGAGTGCGAAACGCCATCTTATGAATATCAGCCTCCTTCACCTTGAGCTGGTGATACCCCGACCTTAAATCAATCTTAGAGAAGACTGATGCACCCTTAAGTTGATCGAACAGATTGTCTATCCTTAGCAACGGGTACTTATTCTTGATCGCCAACTTATTCAGCTGTCGGTAATCTATAAACATCCGTATTGTACCATCTTTATTCTTAACAAAAAGCACAGGCGCTCCCCAAGGTGATACACTCGGTCGGATGAAACCCCGGTCCAACAATTCCTGAATCTGTGCTTTCAGTTCCACCAACTCCTTCGGCGCCATCCTATATGGAGCAATAGACACTGGCGCGGTTCCGGGTAACAGATCTATACCAAACTCAACTTCACGGTCCGGAGGCAGACCCGGAAGTTTTTCTGGGAATATATCGGTAAATTCCTTCACCATTCGGACATTCCCTACAGTTGATTCCTTGGCCTCTAATGCACAGACATGAACCATGAACGCCTCACATCCCTTCCTCACCATTTTCTCAGCCTTCAGAGCAGATACTACGTTGGATAGATAATCCCTTCTATTACCAATCATCACCACCTCTTCGCCCTCAACAGTTCTAAATACCATGCACTTAGCTGCGCAGTCCAAACTTGCTTGGTACTTCACTAGCCAGTCCATCCCAAGGATCAAATCGAACTCCCCGAATGACAGTTCCATCAGATCGGCCAAAAACACTACCCCTTGAGGTTCTAGGGGTACATCCCTATACAGTTTGTTTACTTCTACAGAGTGACCTAGAGGGCTAATTACTGACATCTCCCTAGAAGAAATCTCAAAGGCTAAGTTCATAGTTCCCACTATACTACTGGCAACATAAGAGTGCGTCGAACCAACATCTATCAAAGCAGTATAAGGCAGTCCAAAAATTAAGAACGTATCGGTTATGACGTCCAGTGCGTCGCCCTCCTCTCGATGCCTCGCTGCATAGACCAACCCAGGCTGTCTTGCCTCTGTGCTCCCAGCACCTCTGCCCGATATTCTGCGGCCTCGTCCAAAACCATTACCTCCCCTAGCCGAACCGCGACCCCTTTGTGGTTCTTCGACCATCCTCCTCGAAGCGTGGTACGGCCTTGACCCTCAGACTGGATCCTGGCTGACCTCTGCGGACAATCCCTTACCCGGTGCCCCATTGACCCACACTCGAAGCACCCTCTATTTCCGGTCCAACACTCTCCCGAATGAGACTTCCCACACCGAGCACACCGCGGCGCCATCGAGTAGTAACAAAGAGCCTTGCGGCCTTGATTCGGCCCACCATATCTAGCCCTTTTCTACGGATTCCCGGCAGACCCTGATGACCCAGAATTCCTCTTAGTCCAATTCCTATCCTGGTTCCGTCTCACTGACTATTTCACCTCCTCCGCAATCTTGGCCTTCTCTACCAAGACTGTAAATTCTCTCTCCTGCTGTAGAGCAATCAACATTTGCAGCTCATCTCTCAACCCATCCTCAAATCTGACACATCGCTCGTGTTCCATAGGCATGATACCCCGAGCATAACGACTTAACCAAAGAAACTCCGCCTCATACTCCGACAATGACTTATTCCCCTGGACCAAATTCAAGAATGCCTTGCGCTGTGCATCAATGTAACTGGCCCCAACGTACTTCCTCTGATAAGCTACCTTAAAGAAATCCCAAGTGATGTCGTCGGCCATTGCTCCATCCCTGACCGTGAGCCACCACTGATAAGACTCATCCCGGAGAAGAGACACTATCCCCTTCAGCTTCTCCTCAACCAAAAAATCTAAGTCATCCATTATACGTTCCGTCACCTCCAGCCAATACTCAGCTGTATTGGGAGCCACACCGGATACACCCTTGAATACCTCTGCGCCATTAGCCCGGAGTTGTTCGGACACGATTTACGAGCTTCGTTCCGGACGCTGCACTGCTGCGACTCTCTCGAACCCGCAAGCACGCGCTTTGTGACATCTGCGTCATCACCACCCGTCTGGTCCTGAAACTCCGCTCCCACAGCTGGCGGCGGTGGTACCTCATTCTTTGACCCATGACCAGACCCCACCGGTTCCGACACAGTCATCCTACCCCTACCACGACTACGCGTATTACGCCCACGTCCTCAGGTGCTCATGACTTCCGTTCACGAATTAATTTGGTTTAAGAATTTTATGCATTAGATTAGTTCCACTGTTATTACAGCACAGTTTTATGAACAGTTTATTATAGGGATTATTTTCACAAGTTCACACAATCCTACAGGTTTCAGTCTCTAAAGTATTTTCCTATTACTATCAGTCATATCACCATCATCATAATCATATAAACAGCAGTTAGGAGTACTTACCTGTGCGGATCGGTGCTGGAGACCCGGTGCCATACTTCCCCAAATCATGTATTTTCCATCAAAATCATTCTAGAACCCCTTTATTAAAACATTTTGGGCCTCAGGCCCACAACCGAGCTTTTGAACTTGGCTCTGATACCAAAATTGTAACACCCCAAACCCGGTCAACACGCTACGACTAAATTCGACATGTCACAAGGAAAACCATTATTAAAGAAAACAAGTGGTTGATTAAATTTTGTGAAGAAACGTTATTGAAAACAAGTTGTCGTCTCTCATTTTAGGAAACTTATGATTTTATGAAAAGCCGAACTAGTTTGAGTAATAAAGAAAAAAAAAAACCGTTTCGCATTTAGTCTTAAAGTAAACTTAGTTTTACAGAAAATTGAGTTAGCTTTTTGTTACTACTTGTTTGTCATTACCCGATGGTGAAGTTTTGGAAAATCCTGATACTTTGTAAAAAGGTTTAGAAAACATTCATTAATAGATTATTAGGAATGCCGTTTTGTTTAACTTAAGCAAAATATAATGTAAATTCAAAGCAGATAAATAAACCCCAAAATAAAAGTTAGTGGCCTTATTACAACCCAAAACCAAATTTAAAGCAAAGTAAAAACCGAAATGATAGTTCAAAACAAAAATCCAAAATATTGTGCATGGCCACCTCGAGTCCGCCCCTGCTCTGCATCCGCGATCTATGATTCATCTGCAAAATGTAAAGGAAGGGATGAGTCACCGAGACTCAGTGTATAAATCCCCATCCCGAAAATATTGATGCCCTTACACAGTTTCACAAGCCAATATGCGTGTCATGCAACCCAAACCTAGCCATCCGAAACTCCTGTATCTACCCCGTGTGGTACCAAACCACTGGTGGTCAAAACCACTGGTGACCGTAGTCACAAATAATATATATATGTGGTCAAAAGCACTGGTGACCGTAGTCACAAATAATATGTATATATGTGGTCAAAACCACCGGTGACCGTAGTCACAAATAATATGTGTGGGGCCAACCCACATTGTGGTCAAAACCACTGGTGACAGTCTAGAATCATGCCTTCCCCCTCCTCTCATCATACCCAACTTTATGATCACACTTTTCATGGCATAACAATCATGCTTAACATACAAAAGTCACATGGCATGGCATATTCAGAGTTACATAGGCATTTAACATTAGCCAAACAAGTGGACTTACCCGGAGTCCTCGCTTTTACCCACAAGGGTAACATATCGATTACAAAGTTATTCCGGCTTTTGACAACATACATGATAAACATATTAACTAATGAAGTGTGTAAGAGTTACACACCTGGTTACTCGCAAGACTATGCTTTTTACGTCAGCACTGTCGTTAATCGACACTACCGCTATCTGCCTACTCTCCTATTCCGATGCTGGTCCACACCCAGGTGGCTAATCGCGAACTGCAGATACAACCCTCTTCTTGAATTTAGGGGCTGGGGTCTCAAATCCAACCCCTCCTAACGCTTGATTAGCCTTCGAGTCCATAACACACCTTAGTCACCAACTGAATCAAAGCAGAGAAAATGAACCAAAGAGATTAACGAGTTAGGCTAAGGCCCTTACCTAGATCGACAACTCTTGAAGCTTTTAGGCTTGATTCACAAGCCAAACGAATCTCGGAGATTAAAAGAATGCGGTAACACTCCTTCCTACAATCGGCCAAACACCCACACACAGAAACCAAATAGCCTTCGACTTTGGCAAGAAAGCCCGAAAGAGAAGGATAAAGAACCAGAAACAATCGCTACCAACCTGAACAGGAGATCCGATTAACCCCCCAAAAGAAATCGGCACTAGCACAGAAGATGAGGGAAATTCAGCAAATCAGGAGGAGAAGATGTAAGAATCGAAAAAGAGAACCCAAGGGAAAAATAAAAATACAAGATTGAGGGTGATTCGACTAAAGAAGACACTCACCAAAACGAACGTTGATGATGCTTGATCTCGAACCAAAGAAATAGAGAGGAGAAAATAGTTTCGGCCTAACAGTTATGAAGAGAAGAAGTAGTTTTGGCTCTTAAGGAGATTGAGAGAAATAAGTGAGAGTGACTCGGGTATTCGGCTATCACAAGATGTGGATGAAAAGAGAAAGAATGATGAGTACCAGATGCGGCTATGACTAAGATGAGAAGAAAAGAGAAGAAAGATTTATGTATTTCGGCACAAAAGAGGGATTGAGAGAAAAGAAAAGAAGTCGATTGAGAGAGGAGTAGTTTTGGTTTCGGTTTGGAACAAATAGAATGAAGAAAAAGAGTAGAGGATATTGCAGTTTTGGCAAAACCAAAGATAGAAAAAGAAGAGAATGCTTTAGGGAATGCTTCGATTTTGGTACTTGAGAGAAAAGGCAACAATGGGGTATTTCGATTTGCCACAAAACAAGAGAGTGTCTAGCCGAAAATGCTCCCCTAAGTTGGCTATTAAAATTCGACACCCCCGCCTCTAAGCTATCAAAACTGATTCCTCCTCTCCCCCTAGAGTTTGACATTCGGCCAACTCTAAGCTCCCATGCCCATCTCCTCAATTTTCTCCTGACCACTCATTCAAACAGATTTGAATTAGTCAAACTCCTACAACTTCTCCCCACCACTCCTTTGAATCTGTTGACTCTTTCAACAGCTATCCACCAGAGTCCATCTTGAGAACACCTCCTCCAAGTCCTGGCGTTAAAAAGAATAAGCAGAAAGGAATTCCTGCAGCTTGAACCAAGGCTCTCCCACTTGCATATGGCGTCACTCCCCCTTGTGCCTAAGTGGCGCCTCCCTTGCCACTTTACCACTGGAATACTTATGTCAAAGCACTCCAATAATTTCCCTTAACACCTAACCCTCTCAGCTCCCCCTTCCAAGTATCCAAAACAAAAATTTCCGACAAGGCTCTAGCCTATTCCTGGCTCATGCCTAGCCCCTAAAACACCCTAGACTAGCACCACAACCATACTATCACATGCAAGCACACGTAAATGCAGGACCCCGATTTAAGGATGTTACATTTAAAGACCTCAAATTAATATTTTATGACTATTAGGCACCTTTAGATTATAAACTAGAACTTTTGCGCTTTATGCGATTTAGTCTCTTTTCGCGATTAAGCATGAAATCGCTAAAATTAATGCACCAAAATTTCCATACACATATACAATCATGCTCTAACTTATAGAATAACATAAAAATAATTTTCTCTAACCTCGAATTAGTGTTTTCGAACCACTATTTTGACTAGCCCCTAAATCGGGCTGTTACAGGAAGTGTGCTCCTTTTAAATAGACGAGGGAGTAGCAAGCTAATTTTGAGAAGCTTAACTATGTGTTGACTCAAGCATCGATTCTGATTAACCCCAAGTCTGGAAAGGATTATGTGGTTTCTAGCGATGCATCCCGTACTGCGTATTGATGCAAGACGGTAAGGTTGTGGCCTATGCATCAAGGCTGTAACCTTCCAAACCCGGCCCAATCATTAAGACCAAATTTGGAAAGCTACATTGGCCACCGAAATGGCCCAAAAAATCTTTCTTAGTTTTCAAACATACTTTTTAAACCATTTGCGTAAATCGTTCAAAATAGTGAAATCAAGAATTTTAGAAAATCGATGATTTTGATATTTTATTTATTTGTAAAAGTTTGATCGTTATTCAAAACTTTCATAGTTTTAATCATATTTCAAAACCATTCATTTATTTATTCAAAACTAAAGAACTTGGTCATTCATCATTATCCGGGAAAACATGTTAAATTTAGAAATCAAATGTCCTTAGAAATCTCATTTATAAACATTAGATATTTTGAAAAGTAAGTCTAAATTTAGTAAAAACTCATTTCTCAGAATTTTAGCGGAAAAATGTAATATTGGCATATTTTTATAAAAATCGCAATGAATTTTTTTATTAAAACCATGTTTTGTTAAAAATCAATATTTCATGTAAATTCGATAAAACATTAGTAGACAATTTAAAACCTCAAAAACTAAGTCGTATTTTTGTCTAAAACTTATTTTCATTGTTGCAGTGGAAAAGAGTGATTTTGTCAAGTTTTAATAAAAGCAAAGATCTCATGCACAATCTTATCAAATATTATTTTATGCAGTTTTAAAACTTAATGTCATGCATTCAAGTCATGCAAATCAGAATAAAAATCCCCAAAGTAATGTCCCATGCCACAGTCCAAGTCAAACATAAAACAGTCCAAAAGTAACAAAATACAAAAATAGACTTTAAGTACTTGATTTAAAAATAACTTTGAGAATCTCCTCCAAATGTCGTCATCGAATCCTAGCCTTGGGAAAAATTGGAAAGGAAAAAAAACTAAAAGGAGTGAGCTAGAAAGCCCGGTGTGAGTTTTAACTCAAGTATCAAAACATGAATTATAGTATACAAATTAAAATATTACAAAGAATTTGTACAATTTAGTTCCACCGAGTCTTAACTTAGGTAACAATCAGTAATTAAAATATACATTTCAAAATATAGCAGAAATTATATAAATAGTCCAATTTCACAGATATCAATTATGCATGATGATGCCAATGTAGAAATTTTCAAATATCAATGCAAGTGCAAGGTTTTTTAGAAAACATTCCTACCCATCTCCGCTACAGATCATAAAAGAGTTCCCCAGAACTCGTCCTTCCAATAACACACCACAATGTGGACAAGCCACCAGAAATTGCAGATAAACTACTAGAAATCGTGGTTAAACCATCAAAACGTCCAGATCAAACTGCCAGAATCTTCCTCCTTTCAATATCATCCCAACCCCTGCATGTGATATGACATACAGAAACAAATTTTTTTAGTGGGCACGCTTAACATGCAATTCAAATGTATATGAAAAAACAATATAGTGGGCATGCTTAACATGCGAATCATATTTTAATTAACAGTAATAGTGACATGATTTATATTTCATGCTTATCAGATAATGCCATTAAGTCAAATATCATGAGTATTGGAATGTAAACATAATTTCAAATTTATCAATACATCATACAAACACAACCATATTATCACAGAATGATCAGTTTAGAATCGCTTACTTGAAAATCATCCTTTTTAATGAATTTAGAATTCCCCTTTCGAATACATAGTGTAATCACACATAATCAAATTCTATAGATCTTAACAGAATATTATTTATTAATATCTTTAAATATTTTATTTAACCATGAATCAAATATATATTTCATATGAAGTCAGACACGCACCTTGATCTAAGCAAATCCAATGCGAAAACTTCTTCTAACGCACACTTCCATATTTAATTAGATCTATCTCGGATCTAAACACAAAATGAATAATCCATCATTAAAACACCATTAATAAATCTTTTATAGGCAGTTAGACTTTGGGTTCTATGACAATACTTACTATTGTGATACTTAGATCGGGGATATGAATCACTTCCAAGATTACTAACATTCCAATAGAATAGTATTTGGTCCTTCATCATCAAAGTAATATACGAGATGTTAATTTTGGAAAAGAACGATATCTAAAACTACTACTATATTTGAACCTTAGTAAAAAGAAAGGAAAGAAGTGATGATCTATACCCAAATCATCCATACTTATGTTATTCCGTAACCAAAAATTTGCTGAATCCACCAATCAAGAGGAGAGCAAGGATAACTCAAAGAATTAGTTGATAGAAAGGATCTATTTGGGATAAAAACAATAAAATTCTAGCAAGGTTTTATGAAAATAAAATCATAGAGATTAAGGTGGAAGTGTTAAGTTTTTAAGAAGAGAAAAGAAGAATAGACAAAATGGTGATCATAGTGGTGGTACGGCGGTGGTTAAGTGGTGGTTTGGTGGTAGAGAATGATATTAAGTGGTGGTGAAAATAATGGAAATTGTTGGTGCAAAGGAGGAGGTTTAGAGGCTAAAATCAAACAAAAAGTGAGAAAGGGATGAGCAAGGAGGAGGAACAACTAAAAGAGGTGGAGGAGAAAATCAAAATGAAAGAATATGAGAGTGATAGGTTCTTTTAGTGGGATGGATGGTTAAAGCAAGGTAAATGGGAGGAAATTGAAATTTGGGGGGACAAAGGCATGAAAGGTGGATCATGGAGAACATGTGGAGTGAAAAGGGGGCTACAAGGGGAAAGTTGACTAGTTATGCAAGGAAAGAATCTTCCTTTGTATGGTAACTAGGCATGGATGAAAATAGAGGGTGTTGACCATGGTTTTATGAGCCAAAAAATTAAATAAAAAATGGGGATATGAGAAATTAAACATGGGACCGAATGGAATTTATTGATGCTCATAACTATTAGGCTAACTCACTTGCTTGTTAACAGTCCAACAATATTTATTTAAAAACATGGTGTGACATTTACTAAGGTTTGAAGAAAAATTGCACAAAATAGAAAATAATGTGAGGGAAGGAATACGAACTCAAGTATTCACGGACAGATCCATCACTACTTAATCACTAGACTTGATACTTCTATATTATCAAATGTGCAAAGGTCATCTTAAAAAAAATCCGGCATGACCACTCACAATTCACTAACCCAATTTCTACTAACATGGTTTTTGGGATGTAACAAAGGCGGCTTAAACTGCATGAGTAAAATTACCCGAATCATGATTTTGAGTTGGCAGTTGTGGTTTTTGTTCTGAAAATTTGGAGGCATTATCTATATGGTGAGAAGTATATCATTTACACGGATCACAAAAGCCATAAGTACCTTCTCTCCCAAAAAGAGTTGAACTTAAGGCAGCAGATATGGATAGAGTTGCTTAAGAATTATGATTGTACCATTAAGTACCATCCAGAGAAAGCTAACTTCGTGGAAGATGCACTGAGTAGAAGACCAATGATTAATCTAGGAGCGATATTCGCTGAGTTGAGTTTATATAAGGATGTAGGCTTACTAGCGGAGTTGCAAGTAAATTCTACTTTGGTCGATGAGATTAAGATTAAACAGCCTTTGGATGTGTCTCTTTTCCTTGAATTAAACAGATTGAGGAGGGTAATACTATGAATTTTAGGTTTAATTCAGATAATGTTCTGTGTTTTTGTGAGAGTTCACATTTACTGGTATCAAAGATAGTCTATTCATCGGGAAGTGCATAATAGCCCTTACGCTATGCATACTAGAGGAAATAAGATGTACCGTGATATGAGAGAACGTTACTGGTGGTCGAGTCTAAAGCACAAGCTAACCGATTATATGGTAAAGTGTCTTAAGTGTCAGCAAGTAAAAGCTGAGCACCAATTTCCTTCTAGCTTGTTACAGCCTATTAAGATACCTTAGTGGAAATGAAAGCGAGTGACTATGGACTTTGTTAGTGGGTTGCCCTTAACACCTACTAAGAAAGATTTATTCAGGGTGATTGTGGATATACTAACTATGTCAGGTCACTTCCTACCAGTTCCTACAGACTATTCTCTGTAGAAGTTGGTGAGGTTGTATATTTCTGAGGTAGTGAGAAAGCATGGGATATCTGTAACGATTATTTCAGATCGAGATCCTCATTTTACATCTCAATTTTGGAAGAAGCTGCATGAGGCACTTGGTACTCTATTGGACTTTAGTACAACTTTTCATCCGCAGACTGATGGGGAATCTGAGCGGGTTATTCAAATCCTTGAAGATATGTTGAGGAGTTGTGTTATCAACTTCTATGGTAGTTGGGAGGAGCACATGCTGCTACCAGAGTTTGTGTATAATAACAACTTTCACTCAATCATACAAATGGAATCTTGTGAGGCATTGTATGGTTGAAAGTGTCAGGCACATTTATGTTGGATAGAGTTGGGTGAGAAGAATATGTTCGGTTCAAAACTAGTTCAGTAGGCTACTTGGGAGCCAGAAGACTCGATTCGTCAACAATATCCCTATCTGCTCGGATCAAGTAAATTTTGAGGACGAAATATCTTTTAATGATGTAGAGTTGTCACGCCCCATTTTTATTTAGTTATCATTAGTATTTGAACAAGTTCGAGTGCTCGCCTAGTGGTTAAGAACAAGCATAGCTACCCTTGAGACCCAAGTTCGAGTCCCCTCTCCAACATTTTATTTTAATTTTGGCACACCCTTCTTGGTCAACCACTTTTTCTGCCTAAAAATATTTCCATATACTCAAGATTCTTTCTCCCTTTTCTTCCTCATTCTTTCCATACTTACTCCCCTTTTTACTCCCTATGTTCCCCTCATTTCCTTTTCTTCCCATTGATTTCCTCCTTTCCTTTTTCTTCCCATTTGAATTGTTTGTGCCACCCTTACCATCAAAGAATCATTATTTTTCATTTTTATTCTCTTCTTTCCTCTTCTCTATCCCATTTTCTCTTCTCCACCACCCTGTGCCACAACTTTTATTTCATGTTGTCGCCACATCTCCAACAATTTTCATTGTTGCACCACCACATAACCATATTTGCATTGCTGCCCTTCCCTTTTTCCCCCTCTTATGCCATCACCACTTCACCGTCGAACCTCCACTTCCATTGCCACTGCCTTTGCGCCGCCACCATCGCCACCTATTTTCTCCCTTTCTTCTCCTCTCTTATTTCTTTTGGTATTAACCAAATCTACTTTAATCTTCTTCTTTTCATTTACTTCTTTGACCAAAACCTTCCTCCCTTTCTCCTCTCATCTTCATCAAATTTTGTGATAAGAAAAGTGTAAGAAGATCCTCCATGTTCAATCTCTATCTTTCTAAGTTTTCAATCAGAATTGTAAATCTTATTTTGAATCTAGTTTAACTGAATCTAACTTCTGATTTTACTAAGTGTATTTATTGATCAAGGTGCAGTTTTGGACACTTGAGACCAGATTTGAGTTTACACCAATTTAGCCAAAACTAATACATGTACTGATGTATGTTTTATCATTTAGTGACCAAATCTAGACTAGATCTGATCGGATCTGTAATGAAGGAGTACTTGGGTTTAGATCTAGGACAGTTTAGACGTACACAACAAGGTGTGTGTTATAACTATTTTTGCATGACTAATGGAATCTGTATAAACTATATTATTACCTATGACTAATCGATGGTAACAATGGCCTTGGAAGGAGATGATTCGATTTCCCTAGCTTGGATTGTTCAACAAATTGCATGAATGAAGGATCTTCTTGAATAGGTTCAAAGGATGGTGGAAACCACGACCTGAAGCACTTGAATGTTTTACGGAACAGGAGTTATAATCAAACTTGACCCTCGTAAATTTGGCAAACACTCAAACCTTGGTATAACGAATACGCCACACTTCGGGGTGGTAAATGAAGTAATAAGTCAAGGGTGAATGCCAGAAACTTTTAAAATTTTGATAAGTTCGATTAAGAACCGAGAGAGAAAAAAATTCTCACAAAATAAGTTTTTATATTCAAAGATGTCTTACCCAAAATGTCTTTTTTACATGGTTTTTATAGGCCCCAAAAATGGCCTTTCAAATTTGGCATAAGTAGTGTTCACACTAACATAATCATGTTCACACCTAACACTTATGGTGTTCACACTAAAGCATCAATATGTGTACACACACTTAATAAATTTGGTTAGGTTGGTGCATGTTTGGCCGAATAGACACAGCTATTCCCTTGGTGCATTCATGCATACTGAACTTGGAAGAAAGCTTCATGTCCATGAATGTATAGCCTTTAATGTCCCTTAATCCCCCTTGGTTGAATGTACTTTTCATGGGACATGCACTTCTTTAATTTGATGCTTTAAAGAGCATGTAAGTGCATAAAATAGGGACAAGCTTCTTGAATGCCCATTTCCCCTTGTAGCCACTATCCATGCACCTCCATTTATGCCATGTACCCTTCTCCATTAAAAAATGTATATGGGCATGAACTTAGC
Organism: Gossypium sturtianum; assembly: GCA_025698515.1. Classification (NCBI taxonomy): domain Eukaryota; kingdom Viridiplantae; phylum Streptophyta; class Magnoliopsida; order Malvales; family Malvaceae; genus Gossypium; species Gossypium sturtianum. The sequence continues at coordinate 105,072,720 of CM046955.1, forward strand.
AAACCATATGAACAGCCACATGAATCACATTGAAAGCTTAAATTCTTGAAGATTCTAAAATGCTCCTTGTGCATGAATTTTGGCAATGAATGGTCATTCTTGGGACACCAATCAGCCACCTACATCAAGTATAAATATACATCAATCCTTGGCTCATTTCACTCTACAATTTGAAAGAGACACTAGACCAAGACCCACACGCATAGACCATATATTCACACTACAAACACTCATACACACTCACTCACATATAACATACTTTTAGATAAATGACTCAAAAATGCATATATATAACAAAACTATGAGAGAAAACAACATCTTAATAACATAAGATAAACACAAGACATATGATAAAGTCTGTGGAGTTAAATTAAAAATGCAAACAAAACTTACTTAATTGTCTTTAAGACATTGGCCCAAAAATCATTCAAGCCCGTGAGATGTTTCATTTTGCACTTAGGCCCCTCGTGTTTGGGCCAATCTTGATATCTCTGAATGGCTTCATAACATGATGTGATCGGAATCACATCAAGAGATTTAAATGAAATTTGTGCCCTATTTCAGGGTTGGCAGAATGTAAATACCACGATCTTAAAAGATTATGTTGGCCATTAATGCGATATGATACTACATAAGTCATACTAATTTGCACATTTTGTGATGTAAGCAAGTCTGTTATCTCTATTGTTTTGATTACATGATAAATCATGTACATTGTTACTGATATTTTAATCACATGTTAAAAATGTGTTTACTAATACTGATATTACTGAAAGCATCCCTAATTATGCTCACTGTACTGTTTTATCAAATACGTGATAATTCATGCCATTGTTTCTGTCACTAATTGCGTGTTCAAATCATGCCTACTGTACTATTTTTGTTATTTATAAAGCATGTTATATTGCATTGGAGTTGGGACAATTATGTAAGGAGGAAGTACTAGCAGCTTGTCTACAATTCTGGTGGCTTGTCTGCAATACTGGTGTCTTGTCCATTGTACTGGTAGTTTAACTGCAAATACTAGTGGCTTGACCACAAACTAGTGTGTTATTGGATGGATGAGTTCTAGGGAACTCTTTTTATGGTGTGTAGCGGAGTTGGGTAGGAACTTCTCTGAAATATTACATTGACATGTTCATGCATACTGAAACTATGAATATGTATTGTTCTCTATTTAATTACTAGCTTGATTGCTATTATTCTACCTTATTGAATACTTGCATTATGATTTACATTGAGCTTATTAGCTCACTACTTAGTTTTCTGACTTATTTTCAGATAACCTACGAGGTTAGGACTTGGACGATCTTAGGAGGAGGAACTCCGATTTTTTTCTATTAAAGTACTTTAAAACTTATTTCTATTATTTGTTTTGAGACTGTATTAATTTTTAGTTGGACTGTGGCATGAGACATTAATATGGAATTATTTGATTGCAAGATTTTAGAGTTTAAAAACTACTTAAATTAATATTTTAAAGTGTTTATGCATAAAACTCAATTTTTAAATAAAATCCATCAACAACACACCTTTTCGCTCCAATACTAAAAAACAAGGTTTTTAATAAAATCAAAATTTATTTTAAAAAATAATTAAATATTTCAAAATGAACTACTAAATCTAAAAATTTTCAAAATTATCATGTTGTTGCGAAATTAAAATGAACATTCGATTTCATTAAGTTTTGAACAGATAAGCCAAAGGTTTTTAAAATACGTTTAAAATTGTGAAAGTTTAACTTAGATAAATTTTATGGTTAATGTAGCCTTCAGAATTTAGCCATAACATATAAGCCGGGTCAGGGAGGTTACACTGTGTCGCAACATGGTCTAGGGTTTTCTTATTTTGAGGTTTCAAAGTTCTGTGTCACAACATAGGGAGTCCTGTGTCACGACACATACTAGATTTATTAAAAAAATAATTTTGAAATTCTGTGTTGCAACACAAGGGAGCCTATGTCGCAACACATACTTGGTAATGCAAAATAGGTATTCTTGGATGTGACAAACTCCTTTGGTCGTGCCTAATCACTTCAAAACACTTCTATGGTCACCTTAGCTCCTAACTAACCTAATCCCTACCCAGACTAAAATTAAATATTAACAATTACAATCCTCAAAATCCAAGGTACAAAAAGTTATAATATTTACATGAATAATAAAGTTTGATGATAAAAATTTAAGTATGGCTACCAGACTCATCCAGTGACTCGTTACTATCCGTCATCAACTTTTTTCATCTTTTTCTATCATCGTAATCCATCCAATGGGGTCCATTAATTCTGGATCTTTCCACTTGTCTCGTTCCCTTGAACTATGCTTTCCTGTATACATTAGATGTAACACCCCTTACCCTTATTAATCGCCGAAACCGGGTATGAGGCATTACTGGACATAACTCGCTTGAACATACAACTTTAGGCTATTAGATTTCATTCCAACTTAAAACTTCTCATTTCCATTCAAAACATCTTCATAATGGGCCTACGAGACCTAAAACATGCAAACGGAGGATATAAGAATTAAATAGGGAACTTAGATATACTTAGAAAAATTTTACCTTATGAGGGGCACGCGCCCGTGTGAAATGGGACACGCCCGTGTGGGCAGGCCGTGTGGTCACACACGCCCATGTCCCCGGCCCGTGTGGGATTTATTTTCATTTCAAACCTACAGTGATTTTCACATGGCCGGACACACGCCAGTGTCAATGACCCGTGTCCCTCACACGGCCAGACACACCCGTGTCCTCACCTGTGTGTAAAAACCTGGGTATTCTGTTTATGACGTCAGCAACCTCATAACGGGCACACGGGCTAGGCACACGCCCGTGTGTCTAGCCCGTGGTCAACACTGACTTCCAATACTAACATCCAGGGGACACACGGCCTGGTCACACACCCATGGGGCTGACCGTGTGTCACACACGGCCTAGACACACACCCGTGTGCCTACTCGTGTAGACAAGAACAAGGCTATTTGCCAAGCTCTTTTTATCACCCTAACTCACACAACAAAAATCCATTCAATCATTTACCAACCAATCCAATCATGCATCATACACATTCATGAATAACTTCATCTTTTCATAAAATAGTAATAATGAGCCATCAACTATGGCATTATACAAAGGAGTTCATCTATAAAAGAGCTAACACACTTGGCTAAAACAACAAAACATTTCATTAAGTCTAGCTGTAACACCCCAAACCCGGTCAAAATGTTACGACCAGATCCGGCATGTCACATAAAAGGGTTGTTTAAAAATTGCGCGTTTGTTAAAAATTTCGAGTTTAATTATGTATTCGCTTATTATCCTTTTGTTAACATTTTGGAAAATGGTTATTAAGGGTTTAGGAAAATCCCGTATTAAACATTTAAGAATAATAGGCAGTATCATATTAAAAGCTAAACCAAATAAGATACCAAATTTAAAGTTAAAGCGGCCTTATTACAAAATATTAACCCAAGTTAAAAATACGTAAAATACTAAAGTCCAAAACTACTCGTAGTGTGGCCACCTCCGAGTCCTCCAGTACGTCGAACCGCCTACTGAGGATTGCCTAAGAAAAATTAAAAAGAGGGGGTGAGTTTATGAAAAATCAGTGTGTAATTCCCCTTACGAACAAAATCTGTAAGAACATGCATCAAAACAATTCGGGCCCAAGCCCATTAAAGTAACAGTGGCAATTGGGCATTTGCCCAAAATAGCCTCGGTTGGGCCTTAACCTATATCAAATGTCACATGTCATACATATAAATCGGGGCCTAAGCCCATCTCAGTAATATAATCCAGATATGCAATGCGTTAATACCCATACCAACCCTGCACTCCGTCTCCTATCCAACCCTACACTCCTGTGGGGATTTAATCGACCCACCCATCCCTACACTCCTTATGTAGCACCGGTTGCGACACTAACATTATCGGTGCAGCATGGCTGCTCGGTGGCTAAAAAGCCTTCAGTAGCGGTATTACAATTGGCACAAAGCCACGGTAAATACGATTGGCACAAAGCAATAATATCAGCACAAAGCCTTCGGTATTGGCACAAAGCCCATAATTACGGCATGAAGCCCATATTAATGGCACACAGCCCTCGGTAACATTATCAGTGTAGCATGGCTGCTCGGTGGCTAAAAAGCCTGCGGTGGCTATAAAGCCTTCGGTGGATCCACGCCATCAAGCGGCGCGATGCGATCCTATTAGCACTTCCTCCGTATTAATAATCCCAACCCCATGCAATATGTCGTGTATGTCATGCTCAATCATTACACGTGTATGTAAAATGGACATGCTCAGTAACAATTATTTAAACATGTAATAAAAGCATATCAGTCATACAACCACAGACAAATTAGATAACTCATTGCACAAGTCGATCATTTACCTACAAGGGCAAATCAGTCACTTTACCCTATAAGGGTATTTCGGTAATTCCACCCTACAGGGGTAGTTCGATAATTCTACTCATAACCAATCCATGTATGCAACGCATCTCAAACATAATCTATCATACAATTAACACATACAACGCTAGTACTACCATGAGGGTACAAGGGTCATTTTGACGTTTAGGGGTAAAACGGTAATTTCACAAACCGAGGGTATTTCAGTAATTTTGCAAATCGGGGGTATTTCGCTAATTTTGCAAACCAAGGGTATTTTGGTAATTTCACAAACTGGGGGTATTTCGGTAATTTTGCTAACCGAGGGTATTTTGGTAATTTCACAAATCGGGGTATTTCAGTAATTTCACAAATCGAGGTATTTCAATAATTTCACAAATTGAGGGTATTTCCGTAATTTTTCAAATCGGGGGTATTTCGGTAATTTTACAAACCAAGGGTATTTTAGTAATTTTGTAAACCAATGGTATTTTAGTAATTTTGTAAACCAAGGGTATTTTAGTAATTTTGCACCTGCAATGGCCTTTCCAAAGGCCTAATGCCGCCTCGAGCAGCTCAACTACCATTTCTGGTCGTACCGGACTATTGGGCCTAAAACCCGATTTTGGCCCATTCGGGCTCACACGCTCGTGTGGCCCACCTAACACAAATCTAGCCACGTATATGAGATTCACCTAGTCTAGTTCACTATATACTACACCATCATACATTTTATTCAATTGGGCCCACTTCGGCCCATCGTGGCCCAAGCAGCCTCAACCCACAAGAATACTACTGATGGCCTCAACTATTGCGTCGAAGCCCCACACGTGCGTTCGCATGCTCGTGTGGCTACTATTGCCGTGACCGGCACTTTGGCATTTGCCGCTCTACAACTAAAGTAGAGAGAGTTACACACCTGATAGGAATCTGGTGCAAATCCGCGCTCCGACCACTCTTGTGCCCAAACGCCCTCCAAGGTATCCTTCCTCCTATCATAGAATGCTCTATATATAGCTAGCTTCTCACCTTCCTTCTTTGTATCTTTTCGATGTGGGATCCCTTCGTCAATAGAGTTTAAATCCAACTTAAACTCTTGCCATCCAATTCGCAAAATAAATACTCCCTTGCTTTTCATGAGATTCGAACCCAGGCTCCCTTCAATAGTTCAACACGCCACTTGCCACCAAACCACAAGCTCCTCTTGTGTCTTAAACCATGCGCAACTAAATATAAATCTATAGCCAAATTCTAGAGTCCATTTAAAAAGAAAACCAAAATGCAAGAGCAAAGACTTGAACCTTGGACCTCTTTCCTTCCATGTGGCGTCACTCCCTTGCCACTTAAGTGGCGTCACTTTGCCACTACACCACACACTCCACTTGTGTCATTTTTCTCCACATTTTATTCTTAAAGCCCACCTACCAACTCCCAGGGTTTTATTCACCTAAAACCAAAATTTTCCTAAAGCTCAAGTTTAATCCCGGGACTTCATAGAAGCCCCTTAACCTTCCAAAATCACTCACCTAATAGGTCCAACAAGCCGTTCTCTTGTTCCCAAAAATTTTAAAAGCTCCTACGCCTAAGGCCCATTGGGCCCAATTCTCCTACGCCCAATTTCGGGATGTTACAAATCTACCCTCCTCAAAGAAATTTCTTCCCCGAAATTTCCAGCTAACAGGGTAGTCGTGTAACAACTACCCCACTACGCTACCGCTGCGTACTCTGATTCTAATATCCCTATCACATTTTAACTAGAATTTGGAACTCCCTACACATACTCAAAACACCTAACCATTAAAGCAGACAGATATCTTATACGCAACCAATTTCTATATCCAAACATCACATCCAAAAAAAAACACATACAAAATAAATACCAAAAATACAGTCATTACAGCACATAACAGAGTATAAGGTGAGGAAACTTACGGATTCGGTGCCGGAGACTCGGTGTACCACACTTTCAAAAATCGGTCAATACAATTTTAGAACTTTAAATATTTTCAAGCCTTTTTGAAACAATACTTTCAGAAATTCAATTTTGAAAACCCAATCCACAGCCAAGTTTTACAACCTGGCTCTGATACCATAATTGTAACACCCTAAACCCGGTCAAAATGTTACGACCAGATCCAGCATGTCACATAAAAGGGTTGTTTAAAAATTGCGCGTTTGTCAAAAATTTCGAGTTTAATTATGTATTCGCTTGTTATCCTTTTGTTAACATTTTGGAAAATGGTTATTAATGGTTTAGAAAAATCCCGTATTAAACATTTAAGAATAATAGGCAGTATCATATTAAAAGCTAAACCAAATAAAATACCAAATTTAAAGTTAAAGCGGCCTTATTACAAAATATTAACCCAAGTTAAAAATAAGTAAAATACTAAAGTCCAAAATTGCTCGTAGTGTGGCCACCTCCGAGTCCTCCAGTACGTCGAACCGCCTACTGAGGATTGCCTAAGAAAAATTAAAAAGAGGGGGTGATTTTATGAAAACTCAGTGTGTTATTCCCCTTACGAACAAAATCTGTAAGAACATGCATCAAAATAATTCGGGCCCAAGCCCATTAAAGTAACGGTGGCAATTGGGCATTAGCCCAAAATAGCCTCGGTTGGGCCTTAACCCATATCAAATGTCACATGTCATACATATAAATCGGGGCCTAAGCCCATCTCAATAATATAATCCAGATATGTAATGCGTTAATGCCCATACCAACCCTGCACTCCGTCTCTTGTCCAACCCTACACTCCTGTGGGGATTTAATCGACCCACCCATCCCTACACTCCTTATGTAGCACCGGTTGTGGCACTAACATTATCGGTGCAGCATGGCTTCTCGGTGGCTAAAAAGCCTTCAGTAGCGGTATTACAATTGGCACAAAGCCATCAGTGACTGTATTATATTTGGCACATAGCCATCAGCGACGGTAATATAATCGTCACACAGCCTTGGGTAAATATGATCGACATAGAGTCATCGATATATAAGTTAGGCACATAGCCACGGTAAATACGATTGGCACAAATCCATAATATCGGCACAAAGCCTTCGGTATTGGCACAAAGCCCATAATTGCGGCACGAAGCCCATATCTCATGCAATATGTCGTGTATGTCATGCTCAATCATTACACGTGTATGCAAAATGGACATGCTCAGTAACAATTATTTAAACATGTAATAAAAGCATATCAGTCATACAACCACAGACAAATTAGATAACTCATTGCACAAGTCGATCATTTACCTACAAGGGCAAATCAGTCATTTTACCCTATTAGGGTATTTCGGTAATTCCACCCTACAGGGGTAGTTCGATAATTCTACTCATAACCAAACCATGTATGCAACGCATCTCAAACATAATCAATCATACAATTAACACATACAACGCTAGTACTACCATGAGGGTACAATGGTCATTTTGTCGTTTAGGGGTAAAACGATAATTTCGTAAACCGAGGGTATTTCAGTAATTTTGCAAATCGGGGGTATTTTGCTAATTTTACAAATCGGGGGTATTTCAGTAATTTTGCAAACCAAGGGTATTTTAATAATTTTGTAAACCAAGGGTATTTTAGTAATTTTGTAAACCAAGGGTATTTTAGTAATTTCGCACCTATAATGGCCTTTCCAAAGGCCTAATGTCGCCTCGAGCGGCTCAACTACCATTTCTGGTCGTACTGGACTATTAGGCCTAAAACTCGATTTTAGCCCATTCGGGCCCACACGCTCGTGTGGCCCACCTAACACAAATCTAGCCACGTATATGAGATTCACCTAGTCTAGTTCACTATATACTACACCATCATACATTTTATTCAATTGGGCCCACTTTGGCCCAAGCGGCCTCAACCCACAAGAATACTACTGATGGCCTCAACTATCGCGTCGAAGCCCCACACGTGCGTTCGCACGCTGGTGTGGCTACTATTGCCGTGACTGGCACTTCGGCATTTGTCGCTCTACAACTAGAGTATAGAGAGTTGCACACCTGATAGGAATCTGGTGCTAATCCGCGCTCCGACCACTCATGTGCCCAAACGCCCTCCAAGGTATCCTTCATCCTATCATAGAATGTTCTATATATAGCTAGCTTCTCACCTTCCTTCTTTGTATCTTTCCGATGTGGGATCCCTTCGTCAGTAGAGTTTAAATCCAACTCAAACTCTTGCCGTCCAATTCGCAAAATAAATACTCCCTTGCTTTTCATGAGATTCAACCAGTGCTCCCTTCAATAGTTCAACACGCCACTTGCCACCAAGCCACAAGCTCCTCTTGTGTCTTAAACCATGCGCAACTAAATATAAATCTATAGCCAAATTCTAAAGTCCATTTAAAAAGAAAACCAAAATGCAAGGGCCAAGACTTGAACCTTGGACCTCCTTCCTTCCCTGTGGCGTCACTCCCTTGCCTCTTAAGTGGCGTCACTTTGCCACTACACCACACACTCCACTTGTGTCATTTTTCTCCACATTTTATTCTTAAAGCCTACCTACCAACTCCAGGGTTTTATTCACCTAAAACCAAAATTTTCCTAAAGCTCAAGTTTAATCCCGGGACTTCATAGAAGCCCTCTAACCTTCCAAAATCACTCACCTAATAGGCCCAACAAGCCGTTCTCTTGTTCCCAAAAATTTTAAACGCTCCTACGCCTAAGGCCCATTGGGCCCAATTCTCCTAGGCCCAATTTCGGGATGTTACACTAGCCCCTATACATGCCATACTCAAAATGCTAAGTCTAAATATACCGAGATGAGCTGATAGTGTGGATGATCTTCTGGTTATCTTTGTATCCCGAACTGGCTCTTTGACACTATAAAACAAGGGAAAAGAAGGGGAGTAAGCTTTAAGCTTAGTAAGTTTACATGTAAGCAATAAGCATCACAACATATGCTAAACAACCAATAACATCATATACTCAGCGAGAACAATTCACATTTCCACAATCATGCTTACTCATTTCATTTCTTACCACATTCCAACCATATAACAATTATATTGCTCATAATCACTTGTACACATTCCCTGCACTCAACACCACAAAACAACATGAAACATTCACTTATACAAATTCTCGATGCACCTCTCGGAATAATACTAAGTACCCGGTGGTTTCGCACACAACCCACCATTAATCAATAATAGGGTGGTATCGCACATATCCCACCAAATGATCAAATAAATGATGGTATCGCACACAACCCATCGTGAGTAAGTAATAAGGTAGTATCGCACACAGCCCACCAAAAGAATAATTACGGGTATTTTTCCGCACTTACATATCTAATCCGAGATTCATACGAGAATTACTCACTATCTATCAATTTCAATAATAAATGATCTCATTCATAAAATGCATCAATAAGTAACAACATATGTATTAAAGACGTATCGTTTACACATAAACTTTCCTCGGTATAAAATGTTTTAATCGACGATTTAGTCCGTAACATTGCCTTTTCCTCGGTCAAGGTTGTTCCGCGCACTTCTTGATCTATAATAATAAGTTTCACTCATTTAATCACTTTACAACACATGATACATCAAAATTTCTACTTAGGCAAAAATGACGATTTTGCCCTTATACTTTGGCAAAATTACGATTTTGCCCCTAGGCTCGTAAATCATTTTTCATCACATTTTCTCATTAAACAAGCCTAGCTGAACATTTATTCCTCTTACAACAACTCACAAAATCAATTATTTCATGCATTTATTACACAATTACTACCTTTACAAATAAGTCCTATTTAGGTGTTTTCATGATAACACCCTTCACAAAAGTTGTTTCTTAACTCACTAACATTCATTTTCTTCAATAAAAAATCAGCAAAAAACATGAACACTCTCATGGCAAGTCCCCAAACTTTCAACCTTTTTGCAAAATAGTCCCCTCATTAGCTAGCTTAAGCTTTGGGGGTTCCAAAAGTACAAAAATTATCAAATAAAACCACCAAAATCACTTACTTGCAAGAGATTTGCTTGGCTGAAAGTTTGAAATCAAAAAACTCTTATTTCCTCTTCAATTTTCGGTGGTAGAAGAAGAATGAATAGTAAAAGATGATATCTTTCTCCTTTGTCTTATTTTATTCATTTTTAGTCACCTAGTTCCACCAAATTTGACCAAAATTTACCCCTTAGTCTATATGGCTGGCCAACACACCCTTGATGGCCTAATTGCACTTTAAGGACCTCCAATTTAATATTTTATGGCTATTAGACACCTCTACCTTGCAAAATAGAACTTTCGCACTTTATGCGATTTAGTCCTTTTTCACAATTAAGCATGCAATTGCTAAAATTAAGGCACCAAAATTTTCACACATCCATGTAAATGTGCCATAATACATAGAATAAGCTCAAAATAATTTTCTTCAACTTCGGATTAGCGGTCCCGAGACCACTGTTCCGACTAGCCCTAAAATCGGGCTATTGTAACTCTCCCCCCTTTAGAGATTTTCGTCCTCGAAAATCTTACCGATAAAAAGGTTTGGATATTGTTCCCTCATGGCTTCTTTAGGTTCCCACGTAGCCTCTTCTACACCGTGTTTTTTCCATAACACCTTCACTAAGGCTATGCTCTTATTCTTTAACTGTTTAACTTCTCGAGCCATTATCTTAATTGGCTCCTCTTCATAAGTCATGTCCGGTCGTATTTCAATTTCTGTTGGAGGGATCATATGTGAAGGATCGGAATGATATCGCCGCAACATCGACACATGAAATACATTGTGTATTCTTCCTAACTTTACCGGAAAAGACAATCGGTAAGCCACTGGTCCAACCCTCTCAATAACTTCACACGATCCTAGGAATCGCGGACTCAATTTGCCCTTTCGACCAAATCTCAATATTTTCTTCCACGGGGATACTTTCAGAAATACTCTATCGCCCACTTGAAACTCAATCTCCTTCCTTTTTAAATCCGCGTATGAATTTTGTCGATCCAAAGCAGCTTTCAGACTATCTCGGATTACTTTCACTTTCTCATCGGTCTCTTTAACTAGATCGACCCTTTGAATTTGCTTCTCACTAAGCTCAGTCCAATACAGGGGAGTCCGACACTTGCGACCATATAATGCTTCGTACAGTGCCATCCGTATACTCGACTGATAACTGTTGTTGTAAGCGAACTCAACCAATGGTAGATATTTTTCCCAACTACCTTCGAATTCTAACACACAGCATCGAAGCATATCCTCAAGAACTTGAATCACTCTTTCGGATTGGCCATCGGTTTGAGGATGGAACGCGGTACTAAAATTCAATCTTGTACCCAAAGCTTTCTGCAACTTCTTCCAAAACCTCGAGGTAAATCTCGGATCTCTATCCGAGATAATAGATATAGGCACTCCATGTAATCTCACCATCTCAGTAATATATAGCTCGGCTAACTTATCAAGTGAGTAATCCACACGCACCGGTATAAAGTGAGCCGACTTCGATAATCTATAAATAATAACCCACACAGCATTCTTTCTCGGAGTCGTAGGTAACCCCATTACGAAATCCATTGTGATTCGATCCCACTTCCACTCTGGAACCATCACCAGCTGAAGTAATCCCGAAGGTACTTGATGTTCGGCTTTCACTTGTTGACAGATCAAACACTTGGTAACAAACTCGGAGATATCTCTTTTCATACCCAGCCACCAATACAACTTCTTCAAATCATTTTACATTTTTGTGTTGCCCGGGTGTACTGACAAACAACCACTGTGTGCTTCATGTAAAATTTTTCAGATTAACTCGTCATCCCTTGGCACACAAATTCTATCATGAAACATCAAGCAATCCTCTGAGCTAACCCGAAAACCAGAGTCACTTCCCGATTCGCACTAAGCTCTCTTAACTTGCATCTCACTATCATTCTTGTGAGCTTCACATATATGCTTAATAAATAATGGTCTGGCCCTCAACTCGGCCAATATAGCACCATCATCAGACAACGCTAAACTCGTACTCATAGCTCTCAAAGCATACAGAGATTTTCTGCTCAAGGCATCCGCAACCACATTCGCTTTCCCCGGATGGTAAACAATTACTAACTCATAATCCTTCAATAATTCGAGCCACCGCCGTTGTCGCAAATTCAAATCCTTTTGGTCCATCAAGTACTTCAAACTCTTGTGATCGGTGAAGATTTGATACTTCTCACCATATAAATAATGACGCCAAATCTTCAAAGCGAAAACGATCGCAGCCAACTCCAAATCATGAGTCGGATAATTCCTCTCGTGCGGTTTTAGCTGTCTCGAGGCGTAAGCTACTACCTTACCCTCTTGCATCAACACACAGCCGAGACCATTTAATGACACAACACTGTAGACCACAAACTCTTTCCCCGACTCAGGTTGTACTAAAACTGGCGCCTCCGTCAATAATGCTTTCAATCTCTCAAAGCTTTGTTGGCATTTCTCAGTCCATTCAAACTTAACATCCTTGTGCAATAGTTTCGTCATTGGGGTAGCAATCATGGAGAACCTCTTTACGAAACGTCTGTAGTACCCCACTAAACCCAAAAAGCTCCTAATCTCAGACACATTCCTCGGTGGTTTCCACTCCACAATAGCTGAGATCTTACTCGGATTAACTCTAATGCCATCACCCAACACAATGTGTCCTAAAAATCTGACCTCTCGGAGCCAAAACTCACTCTTGCTGAATTTAGCATACAACTGCTTGTCTCTTAAAGTCTGTAAAACAATTCTCAGGTGCTCTGCATGCTCAGTCTCATCCCGGAAATAAATTAATATGTCGTCGATAAAAACAACCACAAACTTATCTAAATACGGTCGGATGATGCGGTTCATTAGATCCATAAAAATCGCAGGAGCATTCGTTAGGCCAAATGGCATGACAAGAAACACATAATGGCCATACCTCATCCGAAATGCAGTTTTCGGTACATCTTGCTCCTTAGCCCTCAACTGGTAATAGCCAGACCTTAGGTCTATCTTAGAGAACACCGTAGCTCCCTTCAGTTGATCGAACAAATCATATATCCTTAGCAAAGGATACTTATTCTTCACTGTCACCTTGTTGAGTTGTCTATAGTCTATGCACAATCTCATCGACCCATCCTTATTCTTTACAAAAAGTACCGGAGCACCCCACGGTGAATAGCTCGGTCTTGCAAAACCCTTATCTGTTAACTCTTGCAACTAAACTTTCAATTCTTTCAACTCCAATGGTGCCATCCTATACGGGGCAACCGAAATAGGTGCTGTACCCGGAAATAATTCAATCCCCAGCTCAACCTCTCTAACTGGAAGTAATCTGGGTAACTCTTCCGGGAACACATCTAGATACTCGCATACCACCGGCACTGATTCAATCTTTATCTCTGACACTTGAGTATTCAGCATAAAGGCGAGGTAGGACTCATACCCCTTTCTCAAGTATTTCTCAGCTACCATAGATGAAATCATTACAAGCAAACTATCTGATTTACCTGATTCAACCTGAATGACATCTCCATTTACACATCTCAATTCAATAAACTTACTACCTCAGTTTACTAAAACATTATGAGCAGTCAACCAATCCATACCAAGAATCAGGTCAAATTCATCAAACGGCAATAACATGAGATTTAGCGGAAAACAATGACCTCTATTTGTCAAAGGACAATTCCTACACACCTTGTCAACTAGCACATGCTTGCCTAACGGGTTTGAAACTTTTATTACGAATTTCGTAGACTCAACAACCATACTCATGCTAGAATCCAATTTCATGCAAATGTAAAAATGGGTAGACCCTTGATCAATCAAAGCAATAACAAAGATATCATGGAGAGAGAAAGTACCTGCTATCACATCTGGAGATGATGCCTCTTCGCGAGCGCGAATGGCATAAGTCCTTGCAGGTGCTCGTCCCTCTGACCTCACAGTAGAGTCTTTAGGCGCACCTCTATTATTAGTCCCACCTCCCGGGTTCTTTTGTGATCTACCACTCGAAGATACATTGCTTGGTCTTACTTCTTGCTTTCTTTCCTTCTCATCCCTCTCAGGACAGTTCCGAATAAAATGATCGGGTGAACCACACTTCTAACAATTTCGGTTGTTTCCCCAACACTCCCCAGTGTGTTGCCTACCACAAATTGGGCATTCCGCTTTATTTGACTTTGGATTGCTCACACTTTCCATCTAGGTGGCTTGAACTCTTGAGCCCGAGTAGGTATTACCTTGATCTCGATGTGAATATCAAACTGACGCAGTCGTCCGAGGGTTCATGTCCTTGGACCTCTTTGATTGAGTTTGGTACGATTTACTCATTGGCCTTTTTCTTGCATCTCGTGCCTCACTCATGGCTTTCCTCTTTTCCTTATTCAACTCCTCGGCCTTGCATGCCCTGTCAACCAACACCACAAATTCTTTCAATTCCAAGATCCCCACTAAAAGTCTGATATCCTCATTCAGCCCATCTTCAAACCTCTTGCACAAGATAGCTTCTGTGGACACACACTCTTGTGCATACTTGCCGAGTCTAACAAACTCGCGCTCATATTCTGCCACAGTCATTTTACCTTGCTTCAGTTCAAGGAATTCTTTCCTTTTTTGATCCACAAATCTCTGACTTATATACTTCTTTCGGAACTCTTCCAAAAAGAAGTCCCACGTCACTCTCTTCCTTGGAACTACCGACGTTAACATTTTCCACCAACGATATGTTGAGTCCTTCAGCAATGACACGGCTTCAAGCTCTCCTCGAGTGTGCAGGAGAGTTCATCAAATACCCTCATCGAGTTCTCAAGCCAGAACTCCACCCTCTCAGGGTCATCATCTATATTAGCTCTAAATTTCTCGGCCCCTTGCTTTCGAATCTTATCTACAGGGGGTTTGGTCATCCTCACAAAATCTATACCTTGTGGAGCCACGGGGACTGGCTGAGGTATAGGAGGGGGTGGAGGAGGTTGAGCATTAGGATTCGCTCGTACGTACTCCGTGCACCAAATACTCATCATGTGGAGAAAGGCTTCCTGAGCCTCTTCTCTTTGACCCATAGTCTCGGGTCTACTCTCTATAGGCGTGGTCCCTTGCGCGGGAGCCGGTAAGTTACTAGCAGCATCATCAGCAGTAGTTCGGTCGGGATCCATTTACTACATGGAAACAAAGTTTAAAATTGTCAGAAGTCACCACACTATCAATGTACATTTATGGCATGTATAGCTAGACTCTTACACACTCTACGGTTGTCCGAGAATCGACTAAACCATAGCTCTGATACCACTAAATGTAACACCCCTTACCCGTATTCATCGTCAAAACTGGGTACGAGGCATTACCGGACATAACTCGCTTGAACATACAACTTTAGGCTGTAAGATTTCGTTCCAACTTAAAACTTCTCATTTCCATTCAAAACATCTTTATAATGGGCCTACGAGGCCTAAAACATGCAAACGGAGGATATCGGAAATAAACCGAGAACTTACATATACGTAGAAAAATTTTGCCTTAACAGGGTCACACTCCCGTGTGAAATGGGACACACCCGTGTGGGCAGGCCGTGTGGTCACACACACCCATGTCCCTGGCCCGTGTGGGATTTATTTTCATTTCGAACCTACAGGGGTTTTCACACGGCCGGACACATGCCCGTGTCAATGACCCGTGTCCCTCACACGGCCAGACACGCCTGTGTCCTCACCCGTGTGTGAAAACCTAGGTATTCTATTTATGACGTCAGTAACCTCATAAGGGGCGCACAGCCTAGGCACACGCCTGTGTGTCTAGCCCGTGGTCGACACTAACTTGCAATACTAACATGCAGGGGACACACGGCCTGGTCACACACCCATGGGGCTGACCGTGTGTCACACGGCCTAGACACACGCCCGTGTGCCTACCCGTGTGGACAAAAACAAGGCTATTATCCAAGCTCTTTTTATCACCCTAACTCACACAACAAAAATCCATTCAACCATTTACCAA
This sequence comes from Gossypium sturtianum, assembly GCA_025698515.1. Classification (NCBI taxonomy): domain Eukaryota; kingdom Viridiplantae; phylum Streptophyta; class Magnoliopsida; order Malvales; family Malvaceae; genus Gossypium; species Gossypium sturtianum. Next base: position 105,089,062 of record CM046955.1, read on the forward strand.
GCAATCCAATCATGCATCATACACATTCATGAATAACTTCATCTTTTCATAAAATAGTAATAATGAGCCATCATATGGCATTATACAAAGGAGTTCATCTATAGAAGAGCCAACACACTTGGCTAAAACAACAAAACATTTCATTAAGTCTAGCCCCTATACATGTCATACTCAAAATGCTAAGTCTAAATATATCGAGATGAACTGATAGTGTGGATGATCTTCCGATTATCTTTGTATCCCAAACTGGCTCTTTGACACTATAAAACAAGGGAAAAGAAGGGGAGTAAGCTTTAAGCTTAGTAAGTTTACATGTAAGCAATAAGCATCACAACATATGCTAAACAACCAATAACATCATATACTCAGCAAGAACAATTCACATTTCCACAATCATGCTTACTCATTTCATTTCTTACCACATTCCAACCATATAACAATTATATTGCTCATATTCACCTGTACACATTCCCTGCACTCAACACCACAAAACAACATGAAACATTCACTTATACAAATTCTCGATGAACCTCTCGGAATAATACTAAGTACCCCGTGGTTTCGCACACAGCCCACCATTAATCAATAATAGGGTGGTATCGCACATATCTCACCAAATGATAAAATAAACGATGGTATCACACACAGCCCATCGTGAGTAAGTAATAAGGTGGTATCACACACAGCCCACCAAAAGAATAATTACGGATATTTTTCCGCACTTACATATCTAATCCGAGATTCATACGGGAATTACTCACTATCTATCAATTTCACTAATAAATGATCTAATTCATACAATGCACCAATAACTAACAACATATGTATTAAAAACATATCGTTTACACATAAACTTACCCCGGTGCAAAATGTTTTAATCGACGGTTTAGTCCGTAACCTTGCCTTTTCCTCGGTCAAGGTTGTTTCTGCGCTCTTCTTGATCTATAATAATAAATTTCACTCATTTAATCACTTTACAATACATGATACAACAAAATTTCTACTTAGGCAAAAATGACCATTTTGCCCTTATACTTTGGCAAAATTATAATTTTGCCCCTAGGCTCGTAAATCGTTTTTCATCACATTTTCTCATTAAAGAAGACTAGCTAAACATTTATTCCTCTTACAACAACTCACAAAATCAATTATTTCATGCATTTATTACACAATTACTACCTTTCCAAATAAGTCCCATTTAGGTGTTTCCATGATAACACCCTTCCCAAAAGTTGTTTCTTAACTCACTAACATTCATTTTCTTCCATAAAAACTCAGCAAACAACTTGAACACTCTCATGGCAAGTCCCCAAACTTTCACCCTTTTTGCAAAATAGTCCCATCATTAGCTAGCTTAAGCTTTGGGGGTTCCAAAAGTACAAGAATCATCAAATAAAACCACCAAAATCACTTACTTGCAAGAGATTTGCTTGGCTGAAAGTTTGAACTCCAAAAACTCTTATTTCCTCTTCAATTTTCGGTGGTAGAAGAAGAATGAATAGTAAAAGATGATATCTTTGTCCTTTGTCTTATTTTATTCATTTTTAGTCACCTAATTCCACCAAATTTGACCAAAATTTAATGCTCTTGTCCTCTTAGTCTATATGGCCAGCCAACACACCCTTGATGGCCTAATTGCACTTTAAAGACCTCCAATTTAATATTTTATGGCTATTAGACACCTCTATCTTGCAAAATAGAACTTTCGCACTTTATGCAATTTAGTCCTTTTTCACAATTAAGCACGCAATTGCTAAAATTAAGGCACCAAAATTTTCACACATCCATATAAATGTGCCATAATACATAAAATAATCTCAAAATAATTTTCTTGAACTTTGGATTAGTGGTCCCGAGACCACTGTTCCGACTAGCCCCAAAATCGGGCTGTTACATTAGACTAAAAATCAATACCTTCGATCAAGGTTGTTAGGGGTTTCATACAATAATGCAAAACATTCGTTCCCTAATTGTTTTTCTAATCCCTCCTCTTGGGAATCATGGCCACATTTAAACACTTTTATTTCACCATCAATTCTCATGGTTAACTCATTTCTTTCAAGGTCAATGGTTGATCTAGACGTGGCAAAAACTGGCCTACACAATAGTATGGGGATCTCTTGATCTTTTTCAAAATCAAGGACTACGAAATCGACCCGGACTATGAAATTCTTCACTCTAACTAACACATCCTCAAAGTACACCTTTAGGTGTACCAAGGACCTGTCAACTAATTGTAGTGCTATCAACATGTTTTTCAACTCCCCTAATTCAAGTTTCACATAGATCGATAAGGGCATTAAATTGATGACTGCCCCTCAATCACAAAAGGTCTTGCTAAAATATCTATCCCCTATCTCTATACGAATTGTAAAACTACCCGAATATTTAATTTTCGAGGGTATTTTCTTAACAATAATAACACTATAAGAGGCATCTATGTTAATTTTCTCAACCTTTTTCAGCTTTTTATGCCTCGACATAATTTCTTTACAGTGCTTGGCATAGTTTTGCATTTTATCTTTCAACCTAAAAGTGGTAAATTAACATTAAGGGAATTAAATAAGTTAAGACAACTTACAAAGTTTGCTTCATCCTGTTGGAATGTTGGTATGCCCCGTAGCGCAATGGAAAATAAATTATTCTAGTGATCATCAACCATGGATCCATGTACGATGAACATATCGGGTTGAAAATATACCTTTTTGTTTTTTTTTTATCCCTCTGTGCGATGTCGAACTCAAGCCGCAACAATAACATCTTGACCTCTACGTAATCCACCCGGTCAACAATGAACAACAAAGCTCTCTTGAACTTTGTCAGAGAGAATTTTCAAAATGGCTACTAGACCTTATTTTATTTTTCTCGTAACTTACACACTATTAGGGATTCTATTCCTTTTTATTAATCACTCGTAATAAAAATGGTATAATTTCCTTTTTATTTTTAGAGAAAACTATGGAAGGTATTAAAATGTTATATTCTTTCCAAAAAAAATATTAACTTCCATAAATATTTTATCTTTGACCTAAATTATTATAACTACTTATTTTAATAATTCTGGTAAACAATATTCAACTAATATTTTATATGAATCAAATTCATATATTAATTTTAACTATATTCTCTTTGTGTACAATAAGTTTGTACATATAATGTGTTTAATATTTAACTATCAAATTAAATTAGTTCAATAATTAATTTAATTCATGTGATAGCTAAACACAATACCAATTGTGTTTGGATTCCGTTTGATTTAACCATAGGGTGTGACCCTGTAGTCTATTCTAACGTTAGGTGGTAATACTAGAACATTTCTAATGTTACAAGAAATGAGTGGTATCTAGCAATGCATCATTGCTACCCAAGTTACAAAATTCGTGATTCGACATAACCTTTCTATGATAAATTTTTCATGTATTATATCCTTTTGTCCTTTATATCTAGATTGAACTCAAGTAATGGAATAGTCACACTTGTATAATCCAATCTCATATTTCTTGATATTCTGAGTAGATTACAATAAAAAATAAATGTGATATTTATTTGAGCATGGTCATGCATTTCTAGTCTCACTCCATCGAGTGGCATAAGATATTGCTCCCATTATATAGGAGGGACAAATCCTATCTTGATCAATCATATCCCACTACATAGATTGTGGCCTACCCAACATCAGTCTTTATAGTACAACCTACTACGATAGATTTTTGACTGTATCAAAATATACGACTCACGATGTTAGGACAATGATGATCTCAGGTCCAAGGATCGTATACATAGTTATCATTGTGAGTAATGTTGTGACTATTACATAGTAATTCAAGATGTAATAATCACAACATTACTCACAATGTGAGTAATGTTTTGATTGTATCTTTGTGGTTACAGGATTCGAGATCACTGGTTCAAATATCGTTTTAACTACTTGCTCGATCAGTTCTTCAAGCTCGATTTCATCCATGGGTTCATTGATAGGCTTTTGTACATCCTCATCTCTTTGGATGGGAGCACAATAGTTATCAAGTGTCTTACCTGATCGTAAACTGATGGCATTCACCTTCTCTTTACCATCCTTCCAAGGATTATTCTCCATGTTGCTCGGAATTCTAGTACCAATTTGCCTTTAAATGTTACTCATCATTTTCATCATTTAGCTCATTTGGTCATTTAGATCAGTCAATGTGTTACGGGTTAAGGTACACTCAGAATGTACCTATTGGATATCTGACTGCCTATAAACATGTTATTGTTTATAGTGTAAATATCACACCAAAAATATAATTGTAACAACCCTTACTCGTATTCAATACCGGAACAGGGTACGAGGCATTACTAGACTTACACGCGATCAATCATACAACTACGAGACTTGGCTTTCTACTCCCGATTTAAAACTTTTCATAATGTCTCTTAAACAAGCCTATATGGCGTAAGTCCTCCCTTTAGGAATAGGTCGGGACCAAATTGAACCCTTCTGAAGCTCTCTAGAAAACCATAGAAAGTTTTCACTAAACAGTCCACACGCCTGTGTGGAGTAAGGGACACGCCCGTGTGTCATATCACATGCCCGTGTTCCACACCCGTGTGGAATTATTTTTCAATTTGAACCTACAGGGTTTTCACACGGCTAGACATACGCCCGTGTTCCTGGCCTGTGCCCCTCACACGGCCTCGACACGCCCGTGTTTTAGCCCGTGTGCCAAAACCTTGGCATTCTGTTTCTAACGTCATCAACTCAAAAATGTCACACGGCCTAGGCACACGCCTGTGTCCTTCGACCGTGTGGCTAATTAAATTCCAATTTCAGGTGCAGACTTCACACAGCCTGGGCACACGCCCATGTCCATGGTCGTGCCTTCCACACGGCTGAGACACATGGTCGTGTCTCCGCCCTTGTGTTTACTACTGAGCATTCTGACTTGCAAACCTAGCATGCAAGGGGACACACGGCCTAACCACACGCCCATGAGGCCGACCGTGTGTCATACACGGCCTAGACACACGCCCGTGTGTCTACCCGTGTAGACAAGAACAAGGCTATTTTCAAAGATCTTTTTATCACCCTAACTCATACAAACATAATCACATTCAACCATCAATCCATCCATGCATACTTAAACCAAGCAACCCAATTATGCATCATACACATTCATGAATAATATCATCTTTTCATAGATTAATAATAATGATCCATCAACTATGGCCTTATACAAAAGAGTTCATCTTTAAAAGAGCCAACACACTTGGCCAAAACAACAAGACATTACGCTAAGTCTAGACCCTATACATGCCATACTTAAAATGTTAAGTCTAAATATACCAAGGTGTGCTGATAGTGTAGGTGATCTTCTAATTATCTTCGTATCCTGAGCTAGCTCTTTGACACTATAAAACAAGGGAAAAGAAATGGAGTAAGCTTTAAGCTTAGTAAGTTTACATATAAACAATAAGCATCATACCATATGCAAAGCCACCACAAACATTATATATTCTGTAAGATCAATTCACATTTTCATAATCATGCTTACTCATCTCATCTCTTACCAGATTCCAACCATATAACATATATATTGCTCACATTTACTTGCACATATACCCAGCACTCATCACCAAAAGTCACATAAAATATTTACTTAACCAAGTTTTTTTATGAACTCTTCGGAATAACACTAGTACCCGGTGGTTTTGCACACAGCCCACCATTAATCAATATTAGGGTGGTATCGCACATAGCCCACCAAATGATAATATAAATGATGGTATCGCATGCAGCCCATCGTGAATAAATGAAAAGGTGGTAACGCACTCAGCCCACCAACAATGATAATTACGGTGGTATTGCACACAGCCCACCAATAATAATTACGGATATTTGTCCGTACTTACATTTCTATTCTGAGGTTCATACAAGAATTACTCGTTATTTATCAATTTCAATCAATCTCACTAATAATTGAACTCATTCATACAATGTATCAATAGGTAACAACATATGTATTAAAGATGTATCGTTTACACATAAACTTAACTCGGTGAAAAATGTTTTAATCGACGGTTTAATCCGTAACCTTGCCTTTTCCTCGGTCAAGGATGTTTCCGCGCTCTTCTTGATCTATAATAATAAAATTCACTCATTTCATCACTACATAACTCATGATACATCAAAATTTCTACTTAGGCAAAAATGACCATTTTGCCCTTATACTTTGGCAAAATTACGATTTTGACCCTAGGCTCGTAAATCATTTTTCATCATATTTTCTCATTAAACAAGCTTAGCTGAACATTTATTTCTCTTACAATAACTCACAAAACCAATTATTTTATGCATTTATTACTCAATTGAAATCTTTACATATAAGTCCCATTTAGGTGTTTTCATGATAACACATTTCACAAAAGTTGTTCCTAAACCCACTAACATTCATTTTCTTCCATAAAAACACAGCAAACAACATGAACACTCTCATGGCAAGTCCCTAAACTTTCAACCATTTAACAAAATAGTCCCTTCATTAGCTAGCTTAAGTTTTAGGGGTTCCAAAAGTACAAAAATTATCAAGAAATACCTCTAAAATCACTTACTTGTAAGAGAATAGCTTGGCTGAAAGTTTGAACTTCAAAAACCTATAATTTCTCTTCAATTTTTGGTGGAAGAAGAAGCGTGAATAGTGAAAGATGATATCTCTTTTATTTATCTTATTTTATTCCTTTTTGATCACCTAATTTCACAAAATTTTTGACCAAAATTAATACCCTTGTCTCCCTTGTCTCTATGGCCGGCAAACACCCTATTATTGGCCTAATTTCACTTTAAGGACCTCCAATTTAATATCCTATGGCTATTAGAAACCTCTAGCTTGTATAATAGAACTTTCGCACTTTATGCGATTTAGTCTTTTTTCACAATTAAGCATAAAATTGCTAAAATTAAAGCACCAAAATTTCCATGCATCCTCATCATCATGTTATAACACATAAAATAATATCGAAATAATTTTATTCAACCTCGGATTAGTGGTCCCGAAACCACTGTTTCGACTAGCCCCAAAATCAAGCTGTTATAATAATAAATTAAATCGGCGGTGTCCACAAGCATACCGGTCAAACTGTAAGATAGTAAAGTTTACAATGAAACAATGGTAAGCATTCTGAGAATCGTACCTAAGGGATTGCTGATTGGATAAACTATTATTAAATTAATAACAAAACATAACTACTAATCTAATCGAATCACGAATTAGTATTGTTAATCCAAATTAGTAGATTTATTAAACTAATTAAATCATTAAATCTAAATTAATTGTAACATCCTTAAATCGGGGTCTCTGCATTTTGCTTGTGTTACATGTGATGAATTGTTTATAATGTTGATTTAACATGTTTTGGGGTCTAGTTATAACCCTAGGTTAGGCCTGAGTTAGGGCTAAGAATTTTGTTTTAGCACTTAAGGAAGTGGAGCTAAGGGAAATAGGGGTTAAAAGAATTTATTGGAGGTTTTAGACACAAGAGGAGTTTTGGTAAAGTGGCAAGCAGGCGCCACTTAAAGCTTGGAGGAGATGACGCCACAGGGAGCAAGGGGGCCTTGGTTCGAGCTGCAGAAATCCCCCTTTCTGTCTTTATTTTTGACGCCACAAGAAGGAAGTGGAGTGTTCAAGAGGGACTCTTGAAGATGAGGATGGAAGGGGTCAAACAAATTTGAATTGGTGGAGGGGAGGAAATTTAGGAGTTTGAATTATTTCAAACTCACTTGGGAAGAGTTGGCCGAATGGTGGGTGTGGGCAAGGAGGCTATCGGTTTTGGGAGCTTTTGGTGTGGCCGAATGTCAATAGGGGTTTTAGGGAGTGTTTTGGCTAGCACACCAAAGTACTTTTTCTTTTTCGTCTTTTCGGCAACTCTAGCTCATTGGCCGAATTACCCCCTTTGCAAGTTTTGCCAAAGTGCCAAACTCAATGCTCACACTTCCTTTCTTTACCTTTTGGTCATTCATTGTTAGCCATATTGTCGAATTCACCTTTCTCCTTCTTCTTCCTATTGTGTTCAAAATCGAAACCACCATTGCTCATCTTCTCTTCCTCCTATTTTTGATCATAGCCGAAACTTTATCCACTCTTCCTTACCGAAATCGATCCCATTCCATCTTCTTCCATCTTTTCCTTGTTTTGAAAACCCGAAGCCAATACCCTCTACTCCATTCGACTTCTTCTTTTAGTCCCCTTGTGCCGAAATACTCAACCTTCTTCTCTTCTACCATTCGGCATCATCACTCTTCTTCTTTTACGTTTCATTTTTCTTTTCTTCTCTTTTGGACTCATAGCCGAATCCTCCTGGTGAGTATAGATTCTTTATTTTCTCTTTCTCAATTGCTTTGGGTTAAGCCGAAATCTCTTTTGTCATGATTCTTTTATTTTCAATTCGTTGTAGATTGAGATCTCTTTGTTTTGTGGAGTAGCCGAAACCCCTAACATCACTTAAGGGTGCCGAATGTTGGTGCTTGGTAGCCGAACTTGTCATTAAGGTAAGGGGCGTCAACTCATGTGGTTTCGGGATTTGTTAATCATGGCCGAATGGCCTATGGATTCTAAGCGTTGTGTAAAACCGATTGTAGGGAGGAGTAAAGCCAAACACAGTGAATCTCCAGGATTGGTGGTCGATCTAGGTAAGGGTTTTAACATCTCAAGATCTATTTCTTGATTGATCAAAAGCCGAAGGCTAATTGTTTCTATGTGTTAGTGGTTGGCCGATTGTGAAGGAGATCAGCACGTAGCTTTGGGATTTGGTTAGAAACCAAATCGGCTTTAAGGAGGGAGCAACGTTCGGGATTCTTACTTAGATCTGCAATTAGTCAGGTGTGTAAACTCTTACACACTTTATTAGTATAATGATGCTTACTATGTTACTGTATAACCGTTGGTATTAGTGACTTGCCTTGTGGGCACGAGCTTGGATTCCGGGTAAGTCCCCTGTTATGTGATTTATGATATACATCGTCATGTTTTGTTAAATGCTATGCTATGCCTTAAATGCATGATACATGATATTATGACACGTATGATATGAGCATGATGATGATGGGATTGATGAGAGGAGGGGGATGATTTATATGGACTGTCACCAGTGGTTTTGACCACAAGATGGGTTGGCCCCATCATTTAATTTGTGACTACGGTCACCAGTGGTTTTGACCACACTACTATTATTATTTGTGACTAAGTCCCAGTGGTTTTGACCACCAGTAGTTTTGACCACACTATTGATATTTGTGACTACGGTCACTAGTGGTTTTGACCACACATGGATTATCGTGACTCGTCCCAGTGGTTTTGTACCACAGTGGGTTGGCCCCACATAATATATTACGGGATTGTCATCAGTGGTTTTGACCACATGATGGGTTGGCCCCATCATTTCATTTGTGACTACGGTCACCAGTGGTTTTGACCACAACGATATATATTTGTGACTTCGGTCACCAGTGGTTTTGACCACACGGGGTAGTTAAAGGAGATTGGATGGCTAGGTTATGGGTTGCATAATCTGCATGTTTTACTGATGATCTGTGTAAGTGCTTGAATTATCGGGTTGGGGATTTATACACTGAGTCTTGGTGACTCACCCCTTCCCTTATATTTTGCAGATGAGGCATAGATCGCGGATATGGAGCCGGGGAGGACTTGAGGTGGCCATGCATCTTAGTTGGTTTTGATTTTAAACTGCTATTTCAATTTTAGTAATTTTCCTTAAATTTGGTTTTGGTTTTGTAATAAGGCCGCTAAGTTTATTTTGGGTTTTTGTTATTACTTGCTTTTATTCTGCCTATATTTTACATATGTTGGATTTATGGACTTGATAAAATTAACTGGTAAAAAGCAATGTTTTCTAAACTATATCTCTTCGGGTTTTCAAACGTTACCATCGGGTACAAAATAATAAGGTAACTTGGATATTTTTATAACTCAAATTTTCAAATCACTTTAAAGGCAAATGGTTCGGAACTTGATTTCACTTATCGCGTTCAGTTCTAATAAGTATCCAATGTTTTCTAAAATCGGCAATCACAAATGGGATTTAATCACGAGTTTTTTTAGGTATTACGACAACTACTAGAACAACTTCAACATCAATTATTATTGAGTTTTCTAAACCCTAAAACAAAACTAGAGTCTTCTTTAAAGATTTTTTTGACAAACTTATTATTTTAAAATGATTTCACTCCGTAACATACCAGATTCGGTCGTGGTGTGTTGACCGGGTTTGGGGTGTTACAATTGTGGTATTAGAGCCAGGTTCAACAGCTCAGCTTTGGGCCCAAGGCCCAAAAATGTTTTAAAAGGGATTGTGAAAGGCTTTTATTTGAAAAGTGTAGTGATAGAAAGCATGGCACCGAGTCTCCGGCACCCATCCGCCCAGGTAAGTACCCCGAACTATTGATTGCTGAGTATATGATTATGATGATGGCATGATGGAATAGTAATAGGAACTACTTAGAGACATAAACTATAGGATGATGTGTACTCCCGAAACAACCCCTTATTAAAACTTCTCAGAAAACTGTGTTCTAAAAGACAGTGGAACAAAAGTCTAACGCACAAAACTTTTAAACAGCTTGAATATATCGGTAGATATGAGTGCACGTGGACGCGGGCGTAACACTCGTGGACGAGGTAGGGGTAGGATGACAGTCTCGAAACTGGTAGGGTCCGGACATGGGTCAGAAAATGAGGTACCACCGCCACCAGTTGTGGACGCGGAATATCAGGATCAGACGGGTGGTAATGAAACAGTGTCGCAGGCTGTGCTGTGAGTGCTGGAGAGGGTTAAGAGTGCAGGAGTAGGAACTGGAGCTCAGAAATCTATGACCGAGCGACTCAAGGCTAATGGTGCAGAAGTATTTAGAGGTGTATCTGATGTGGCACCTAGTACAGCGGAATATTGGTTGGAGGCGACGGAACGCATCATGGATGATCTGGATTTTTCAGCTGAGGAAAAGCTAAAGGGCATAGTATCTCTCCTGCGAGATGAGTCGTATCAGTGGTGGCTCGCAATTAGGGATGGAGCGATAGCAGATGACCTCACTTGGGAGTTCTTCAGGGTAGCCTATCAGAGGAAGTACATAGGGGCTAGTTATGTTGATGCACAGCGCAGAGCTTTCTTGAACTTGGTCTAGGGTAATAAGACTGTAGCAGAATATGAGGCGGAATTCCTTCGGTTGAGTCAGTATGCTCGGGGTATTGTGGGTACCGAGCATGAGCACTGTGTTAGATTTGAGGATAGGCTGAGAGACGAGCTGCGGATGATAATTGCCCCACAGCAGGAACGAGAATTTTCCGTTCTTGTGGAGAAAGCTAAGGTTGCTGAAGGGGTAAAACAGTCTGTAAGGCGAAATCAGGATAGGGGTTGGAATAAGAGGAGTTCTGGATCATCTGGGTTTTCTGGGAACCAGCAGAAAAAGGGTTAGATATAGTGGGCCGAATCAAGCTACTAGGCCTGTTGCTGCCAACACTCAGTGTCCGCCGCGGTGTGCTCGATACGGGAAGTCTCACACGGGAGAATGTTGGACTGGTAACAGGGGATGCTTTGAGTGTGGATCGATGGGGCATTGAGTTAGGGATTGTCCACAGAGATCAGCTAGGCTACAGTCTGAGGATCAGAACCGTGCACAGTTTAGGAGGGATAATCAGCAGCCACAGAGAGGTCGTGGTTCAGTCAGGGGAGGTAATGGCTCTGGTAGGGGTCGTGGAGCATCGGGCAGAGGTGCAGGTGGTACAGAGGCGAGACAGCCTGGGTTGGTCTACACAGCGAGGCATCGAGAGGAGGGCAACGCACCGGACGTCATAACTGGTACGTTCTTAATTTTTGGAGTACCTTATAATGCTTTAATTGATGTTGGTTCGACGCACTCGTATGTTGCTAGTAGCATAGTGGAAACCATGAACTTAGACTCTGAGATTACTTCTAGGAAGATGACTGTGATAAGCCCTCTGGGTCACTCTGTAGAAGTAAGTAAACTATATAGGGATGTACCCCTAGAACTTCAAGGGGTCGTGCTTCTGGCTGACTTGATGGAACTATCGTTTGGGGAGTTCGATCTGATTCTCGGGATGAATTGGCTAGTTAAGTATCAAGCTAGTTTGGATTGCGCGGCTAAGCGCATGGTGTTGAAGACCATGGAAGGTGTTGAGGTGGTGATGATAGGTAATAGGAGAGATTACTTATCTAATGTTATCTCTGCACTGAAGGTTGAGAAAATGGTTAGAAAGGGTTGTGAATCATTTTTGGTGCATGTTTGTGCTTTGGAAGTTAAAGATGCAGCTGTGAAGAATGTCCGAACTTTAGGGGAATTTGCTAATGTTTTTCCAGAGGAACTCCCGGGTATACCCCCTGACCACGAGGTTGAGTTCGGTATAGACTTGTTACCCGGAACAGCGCCAGTATCTATTGCTCCATATAGGTTGGCACCAAAGGAATTGGTGGAGTTGAAGGCCCAGATTCAGGAATTGTTGGATAGAGGTTTCATCCGACCGAGTGTATCACCTTGGGGAGCTCCAGTGCTTTTTGTTAAGAAGAAGGATGGTACGATGCGGATGTGTATAGACTACCGCCAGCTGAACAAGTTGACAATCAAGAACAAATATCCGTTGCCTAGGATTGACGACTTGTTTGATCAACTCAGGGATGCATCGGTTTTCTCTAAGATCGACCTTAGGTCGGGGTATCATCAGCTTAAAGTGAAGGAGGCTGATATTCATAAGACGGCATTCCGTACTCGGTATGGGCACTATAAGTTTCTGGTAATGCCTTTTGGTTTGACCAACGCTCCGGCAGCATTCATGGACATGATGAATCGGGTGTTCCAGCCGTATTTGGACCGATTTGTCGTAGTATTTATAGACGACATTTTGGTGTACTCGAAATCTGAGGAGGAGCATGACGCGCATCTTCGAGTGGTTCTGCAGGTTCTAAGGGAGAAGCAGTTGTACGCCAAGTTTAGTAAGTGCGAGTTTTGGCTTAAGGAGGTAACTTTCTTGGGTGATGTGGTATCAGCTGAGGGAATTAGGGTGGATCCTCGTAAGATCGAGGCAGTATGGGATTGGAAACCATCTAAGTCGGTTGCAGAGATTCGAAGTTTTTTGGGTTTGGCAGGATACTACAGAAGGTTTGTAGAAGGGTTTTCCTTGATTGCAGCACCGTTGACTAAGCTGTTGAGAAAAGTGATTCCATTTGTGTGGACTGAGAAACAGCAAGAGAGTTTTGACAAGTTGAAGAAGATTCTAACTGAAGCTCCAGTCTTGATTCAGCCTGAGGCAGGAAAGGAATTTACGGTTTATTGTGATGCATCACATACTGGTTTAGGGTGTGTCTTTGATGCAAGATGGAAAAGTGGTAGCGTATGCATCTAGGCGATTGAGGCCTCATGAAGGTAACTATCCGACGCATGACTTAGAATTAGCTGCGCATGGTTTTCGCCTTGAAGATTTTGAGGCATTACTTGTATGGGGAGAAGTCGATAGTGTATACGGATCATAAGAGTCTAAAGTACCCCTTGACTCGTAAGGATTTAAACTTGAGGCAAACAAGGTGGATAGAGTTGTTGAAGGACTACGATTGCTCGATTGAGTACCATCCCGGTAAGGCTAACGAGTAGCGGATGCGTTGAGCCGTAAGGTGATAGCCGACTTTGCGAGCGATGTTTGCTCACCTCGTCTTTATGATGATGGAAGTCTTTTGGTAGAATTGCAAGTAAAGCCGTCTTGGATTGATCAGGTTAAGGAGAAACAGCTGACAGATGAGGTTTTGAGTGCTCGGAGGTTACAAGTGCAGGATGGTGAATATGAGGGGTACGGCTTGGATAGTGATGGAGCATCGCAATTTCAGGGGAAGGTATGTATGCCTAAGGATATTGAATTGAGACAACGGATTCTTCAGGAAGCTCATAGCAGCCCATACGCTATGCATCCTGGAGGCAGTAAGATGTATCGTGATTTGAGGGAACAATTCTGGTGGCCGTGTCTTAAGCGGAAGAAATGGCGAGTTTGTAAGCAAGTGTTTGACATGCCCGTTAAGGCCGAGCATCGTTGCCATCGTGGTCGTTGTAGCCGGTAAAGATTCCACAAATGGAAGTGGGAAAGGATTACGATGGATTTTGTCGTGGGCTTCCCTTACGCCTAGCAAGAAGGACTCGATCACGGGTTATAGTGGATCGCTTGACTAAGTCACTCATTTCATACGGTGAGGGTTGATTATTCGCCTGTAAATTAGCCAAGTTGTATGTGGCGAGAGAGATAGTGCGGTTGCATGGGGTGCCGTGTCCATTATCTCGGACGAGGATCCGTGTTCACGTCGAGGTTTTGGAAAGCTTTGCATCGGGCTTTGGGTACCGTGATTGGATTTCAAGATGACGGCTTTTCATCCGCGATCGATGGATACCAAAGCGGTAATAATTGATTTTGGAAGATATGTTAAGGGGCCGTGGTTCGGATTTCAATGGTAGTTGGGAGGAGTATCTACCATTGGCGAGTTCGCTTATAACAATAGTTATGAAGCGAGTATTGAGATGGCACCGTATGAGGCACTATATGGACGGAAATGTCGTACTCCTACGTGTTGGACAGCACTGGGTGAACGGCGATGTTGGGTCCGGAGTTGGTGATGTAAACAGAGGATAAGGTAAGGTGATTCGGGCTCGTCTTAAGGAAGCATCAGACAGGCAGATGTCTTACGCCGATCTTAAGCGCAGAGATATTGAGTATGTAGTGGGTGATAAGGTCTTTCTGAAGGTATCGCCTTGGAAGAAAGTATTGAGATTTGGTCGGAAGGGCAAGCTAAGCCCTAGGTTCATCGGGCCATATACAGTGTTGAAGCGAGTGGGACCGGTAGCTTATCAGCTTGAGTTGCCAGCAGAATTGAGTCAGATGCATGACGTCTTTCACGTTTCAATGCTTAGGCACTATCGGTCAGATCCATCACATGTGGTACCAGTTGAGGAGATAGAGGTGAGCCCTGATTTGTCTTTCGAGGAGGAACCAGTACGGATTTTGGATCGGGATGTCAAGGTTCTGCGACGGAAGTCAGTTCCCTTTGTGAAAGTATTATGGCGAAACCATGGTACGGAGGAGGCCACGTGGGAACCAGAGGATGTGATGCGGTAGCAATACCCTCAACTCTTCTGACCAGGTAATTTCGAGGCTGAAATTATTTTTTTGGGGGGGTAGAGCTGTAACATCCTTAAATCGGGGTCTCTTCATTTTGCTTGTGTTGCATGTGATGAATTGTTTATAATGTTGTTTTAACATGTTTTGGGGTCTAGTTATAACCCTAGGTTAGGCCTGAGTTAGGGCTAAGAATTTTGTTTTAGCACTTAAGGAAGTGGAGCTAAGGGAAATAGGGGTTAAAAGAATTTATTGGAGGTTTTAGACACAAGAGGAGTTTTGGTAAAGTGGCAAGCAGGCGCCACTTAAAGCTTGGAGGAGGTGACGCCACAGAGAGCAAGGGGGCCTTGGTTCGAGCTGCAAAAATCCCCCTTTCTGTCTTTATTTTTGACGCCACAAGCAGGAAGTGGAGTGTTCAGGAGGGACTCTTGAAGATGAGGATGGAAGGGGTCAAACAAATTTGAATTGGTGGAGGGGAGGAAATTTAGGAGTTTGAATTATTTCAAACTCACTTGGGAAGAGTTGGCCGAATGGTGGACTGTGGGCAAGGAGGCTATCAGTTTTGGGGAGCTTTTGGTGTGGCCGAATGTCAATAGGGGTTTTAGGGAGTGTTTCGGCTAGCACACCAAAGTACTTTTTCTTTTCTTCTTTTTCGGCAACTCTAACTGCTGGCCGAATTACCCCCTTTGCAAGTTTTGCCAAAGTGCCAAAACTCAATGCTCACACTTCCTTTCTTTACCTTTTTGGTCATTCATTGTTAGCCATATTGCCGAATTCACCTTTCTCCTTCTTCTTCCTATTGTGTTCAAAACCGAAACCACCATTGCTCATCTTCTCTTCCTCCTATTTTTGATCATAGCCAAAACTTTATCCACTCTTCCTTGCCGGAATCGATCCCATTCCATCTTCTTCCATCTTTTCCTTGTTTTGAAAACCCGAAGCCAATACCCTCTACTCCATTCGACTTCTTCTTTTAGTCCCCTTGTGCCGAAATACTCAACCTTCTTCTCTTCTACCATTCGACAGCATCACTCTTCTTCTTTTACATTTCATTTGTCTTTTCTTCTCTTTTGGACTCATAGCCGAATCCTCCTGGTGAGTATAGATTCTTTATTTTCTCTTTATTAGTTGCTTTGGGTTAAGCCGAAATCTCTTTTATCATGATTCTTTTATTTTCCATTCGTTGTAGATTGAGATCTCTTTGTTTTGTGGAGTAGCCAAACCCCTAACATCACTTAGGGTGCCGAATGTTGGTGCTTGTAGCCGAACTTGTCATTAAGGTAAGGGGCATCAACTCATGTGGTTTCGGGATTTGTTAATCATGGCCGAATGGCCTATGGATTCTAAGCGTTGTGTAAAATCGATTGTAGGGAGGAGTAACGCCAAACGCAGTGAATCTCCGGGATTTGTGGTCGATCTAGGTAAGGGTTTTAACATCTCAAGATCTATTTCTTGTTTGATCAAAAGCTGAAGGCTAATTGTTTCTATGTGTTAGTGGTTGGCCGATTGTGAAGGAGATCAGCACGTAGCTTTAGGATTTGGTTGGAAACCAAATCGGCTTTAAGGAGGGAGCAACGTTCGGGATTCTTACTTAGATCTGCGATTAGTCAGGTGTGTAAACTCTTACACACTTTATTAGTATAATGATGCTTACTATGTTACTGTATAACCGTTGGTATTAGTGACTTGCCTTGTGGGCACGAGCTTGGATTAGGGTAAGTCCTCGTTATGTGATTTATGATATACATCGTCATGTTTTGTTAAATGCTATGCTATGCCTTAAATGCATGATACATGATATTATGACACGTATGATATGAGCATGATGATGATGATGATGGGATTGATGAGAGAGGGGGATGATTTATATGGATCTGTCACCGATGGTTTTGACCACAAGATGGGTTGGCCCTATCATTTAATTTGTGACTACGGTCACCAAAGTGGTTTTGACACACTACTACTATTATTTGTGACTAAGTCCCAAAGTGGTTTTGACCACGGTGGTTTTGACCACACTATTGATATTTGTGACTACGGCCACCAATGGTTTTGACCACACATGGATTATCGTGACTCGTCCCGGTGGTTTGGTACCACAATGGGTTGGCCCCACATAATATATTACGGGATTGTCATCAGTGGTTTTGACCACACGATGGGTTGGCCCCATCATTTCATTTGTGACTACGGTCACCGGTGGTTTTGACCACAACGATATATATTTGTGACTTTGGTCACTGATGGTTTTGACCACCGGTGGTTTTGACCACGGGGTAGTTAAAGGAGATTGGATGGCTAGGTTATGGGTTGCATAATCTGCATGTTTTCATGATGATCCGTGTAAGTGCTTGAATTATCGGGTTGGGGGTTTATACACTGAGTCTTGGTGACTCACCCCTTCCCTTATATTTTGCAGATGAGGCATAGATCGCGGATATGGAACCGGGGAGGACTCGAGGTGGCCATGCATCTTAGTTGGTTTTGATTTTAAACTGCTATTTCAATTTTAGTAATTTTCCTTAAATTTGGTTTTGGTTTTGTAATAAGGCCGCTAAGTTTATTTTGGGTTTTTGTTATTACTTGCTTTTATTCTGCCTATATTTTACATATGTTGGATTTATGGACTTGATAAAATTAACCGGTAAAAAGTAATGTTTTCTAAACTATATCTCTTCGGGTTTTCAAACGTTACCATCGGGTACAAAATAATAAGGTAACTTGGATATTTTTATAACTCAAATTTTCAAATCACTTTAAAGGCAAATGGTTCGGAACTTGATTTCACTTATCGCGTTCAGTTCTAATAAGTATCTAATGTTTTCTAAAATCGGCAATCACAAATGGGATTTAATCACGAGTTTTTTTCAAGTATTGCGACAACTACTAGAACAACTTCAACATCAATTATTATTGAGTTTTCTAAACACTAAAACAAAACTAGAGTCTTCTTTAAAGATTTTTTCGACAAACTTATGATTTTAAAATGATTTCACTCCGTAACATACCAGATTCGGTCGTGGTGTGTTGACCGGGTTTGGGGTGTTACATTAACCTAATGGACTTTCTTATTCCTAGTGTTGACAATGCGAGTGTAACAGACTGAATTTGACCCTAATCGGAATGGTGGTTTCGGGACCACGAATTCGAGTCTGAGAAATATTTTAATATTATATTTTGTGTTTATTATATGTGAATTAATATGTGTGAAAGTTTCGTAGAAAAATTTCATCGTTTGGGTGCTTAATTTGATAAAAAGGACTTAATCGCGTAAATTTTAAAAGTCTCAAGCTATAGTGAAAAGTGCCTATTTGATGATGGATTTTTAAAGTGGAGTATTAAAAAGGTAAATAACCCATTTTTGAGTTAGTGGGTGGCTTATGTCAAGAATAACCTTAAGTTATATATTATGGAATTTTATATTATAAGGTTAGGTTAGTTATTAGTTAAATAACATACTATTAGTTAAAAATATCATAAAAAATAATAAGCCATTATCTTTCATTTCTTCCTTGGCCGAATATGGAGAAAAGAATAAGGGTTAGGGAACTTTGAATTTTCGCAATCAAATTGCTTGATTAAGGTATGTGTGATTTTTGGTTTTGATAATTTTTACGTTTTTGAGATCGTTGTTTCGAAAAAGTAGCTTACCCATGTTGAAATTTTTGAATCTAAGCATGTTTGATATTCGCCATTAATGTGTTCATGTAGTTTTTGATGTTTGATAATTTTATTTTAAAGATATGTTAAAGATTAGTATATTTTGTATTGGAAATTTTAGTGAATTTGAGTATTTTGGACTAAATTGAAAAATAAATTTTTAGAGGGGCTTATTTAAGAAATAAATGAAAGAAATGGACTTGTATAGTCCCTATACATATTCGGCCCTTAAGTAGTGTTGAGAAATTTTGTGTATTTTGTGTTTTATGCAAATAGCACTAAATTGTGAAAATGTGAAATAGTAGGGGTAAAATGGTAAATTGCCTAATTATATGCTTAGGGACTAAATTGAGATGAAATGTACTTGAATGAGCTAAATTTTAATGTGTTTAGATCAAGAACAAAGAAAAACGGATTTGGATCGAGGGAAAACAAAGGTTCTCGAGTAGCCGGTTTACGCGGTCCGTCGACAGTCGAGGTAAGTCCTTAAGCAAGTATACATCAAAGAATTGTTTATGAACATAGTATATGATGATGTTTGAAAATTTAAAGCATAAATATACATGTTGGCCGAATGTGGAGTATGAGTTTGTAGTGAAATTAATTTGGTTAGTGCAATGTGAATATGTATGCTTGAATTAATAGGTGAAAGTATAATGAAGAATATGAGATGGTTGATAGTTTAGTACTAAGTAATGTGTATCGCATGGTTGAATGTGTTGATATTCGGGCTTCGTGCCTAGCAGGCTTAGTGCCGGTGACATATTCGGGCTTCGTGCCTAGCAGGCTTAGTGCTGGTGATATATTCGGGCTTCTTGCCTCGCAGGCTTAGTGCCGGTGACATATTCGGGCTTCTTGCCTAGCAGGCTTAGTGCCAGTGATATATTCGGGCTTCGTGCCTAGCAGGCTTAGTGCCGGTGATATATTCGGGCTTCGTGCCTAGCAGGCTTAATGCTGGTGATACGTTAAGACGAAGGAACTATAAATTGCTCGAGGTGTAACATAGTTGATCTATTGAGTTAAAAACTCAGGTAAGCATAAGTCCCATCTGAATTCATTGGAAGTAAGGTAAGTTGTGATTAATGTTACTCGAGTTGAAATATTATGTTAAGAACGGTGTTATGTGATTTTGAGCTTATAATCGACGTGTATGAATATATATATAACAGAATTTTTAGTTTGATAATGTAGTTGATATGAATGTTGAATTTATATGATTATAAACATGCAATTCATGTAATATATGTAAATTGTGCTTTAATGAGTTGCAGGTTGATGGTAGTGAAGCATAAGTAATTGAGTTAATATATTACTAGTATTCGGCTTTGTATCAATTTCATATCGAAATGTACATATAAAATGTCCTATAATTATTGATTAAAAGTGCTTAAGTGCTTGATTAGTGAATTATCTTTTGCTTAAAACTTACTAAGCTAATGAGCTTACTCTGTATGTGTTTTTATTTCTGTTTTATAGATCGTTGATTCAACTACGGGCTCAGGGGATCATCAAGAAAGTCAACCACACTATCACTCTCTTTGGTATATATGTTTACTTTTCGAATCAAAGGCATGTATAGGCTGAATTTTGATAAGTAATGAATGATGTTCGATTTTGTAAATGTATATATATGGCCTTGCGAATAAGGCTGTTATTTTTGTGTTAAGCATTGTTTGAATGTTTGATATAATGGTCTATTTTAATCTTTGGTATAAGAGATACGCATATTTGGCTTGAAAGTTAAATGTAGTTATATGGAAATGATCATATATATGTATAAGTATGCATATTATGTCGTACGAATATCTCTTCTTAAATTATTATGTGTTTGGTTATAATTCAGAGATGATTATGAAATTGTATATACTAATGCTTTGTGTTGATCATTGAAGTTTTAAATTGAAGACCGAATATATGGTCAATGGATTGGTTGAATAAATATATATTTTGGATTAGTCACATATCATGTGTGTTTGGTAGGTTATTCAATGATCTCTGTGTCCATTAATTAATAAGGTAGGATGAATTGATGAATATGGTTGGACATGGCTTTTGTTTTAGGGACATTGCGCATATCATGATAGCATGATGTGTATATTTAGTAATGCTATAATATTCGAGTGTCACATGTGTGAATGAAAGGTTAATAGAGTATCATGGACCTATCCGTTTTAATATGCATAATTGTAGAATGTATAAAATGATATGTTGATATTCGGCTAATGAAATAGATGTAATTATATATATGTTGGACATACGAAATTTGGTGTTGTTATGTGGAAGCTTGATTCGAAACTTGTATGGATTGTGAATAATGATGTGTTGCATTATGAAACCTGGTTTGTAACGTAAGTCTTGAACATTATTTGTTGATATGGAAAAATTTAAATATGCGTATTGGGTTTATTCCATAAATGACTATGCTAAACTGTGTCTAGTTCGGTAACGCCTCATAACCGTAGTTCAGCAATGGATACGGGTTAAGGGGTGTTACATTTAATTGGTATCAGAGCTACAGTTTAGTCGATTCTAGGACTACCGTAGTGTGTATGAGTCTAGCTATACATGCCTTTGAAGTGTATATATGATAGTGTGGTGACTTCTGACAATTTCAATTATATTTTATATAGTAAATGGATCCCGATCCTGATAGAGCCGTAGCTGATGATGTGGAGAGTATTGCGCCTGGTCTCGCAAGTGGATCAGTGCCATTAGACTCTCGACCAGTTTCTGGTAGCCATGAGGGGGACGCTAAACAAGCCTTCTATCAGATGATGAATGAATGGTTTACCCAGTTTATTCAGACTAATCCGGCTGTACAACAACCTCCACCCCCGAATAATCCAACTCCGGTACCTTTAGCACCCCCGATGATAGATCCGATGAGATCTAGCAGGCCTCTCGTTGATAAAATCAGAAAATATGGGGCCGAGGAATTCAAGGCCAATGATGATGATGACGCAGAGCGAGCCGAGATGTGGCTTGATAACACTATTCAGGTACTTGATGAGCTATCCGCACACCGGATGAATGCCTAAAGTGTGCTATATCTCTACTTCGTGACATCGCTTATCACCGTGGAACACATCGGTATCGTGGTTCCGAAAGAAAAAGTAACTTGGGACTTCTTTCAAATTGAGTTCCGTAAGAAATATATCAGTCAGAGATTCATCGATCAGAAACGAAAAGAATTTTTGGAATTAAAACAGGGTCACATGACTGTGACAGAATATGAGCGGAAGTTTGTCAGATTGAGCCGTTACGCTCGGGAGTGTATATCTACCGAAGCCATTATGTGTAAAAGATTCGAAGACGGCCTGAATGAAGACATAAAGTTACTTGTTGGCATTCTTGAAATCAAAGAGTTTGTGACATTAGTCGAGCGAGCTTGTAAAGCCGAAGAGCTCGGAAAGGAGAAAAGAAAAGCTGAAGTAGAAGCTAGAGACATTCGGAAAAGATCATCGAGTAAAACTTTCCATTCTGTGCACAAGAAGTTCAGAGATGACCCCAGTCGACATAAAGCCACTTCAGACTTGCCTAGACGTGATCGACCTCCAGTGAGTTCCCGAGCCACTTCGGTAGCTAGCGTTGGTAATGTTCCACAGAACCGGGCCGAGTGTAAACATTGTGGGAAATGGCATCCTGGGAGTTGTAGAGTTCGTGATCGGTCCTGCTTTAAATGTGGATCGTCAGATCATTTTATTCGAGAGTGTCCGATGTTAGCCGAGCAAAATGCGACTCAGAACACTAGACCGAGCAGTGTGCCAGCACGGGGTAGGCCACTCAGACATTCAGGCAACGTAGGTGGCAGCCAGAGAGGGTCGAAGGACATCGCAATATGATCAGAGGCTAGAGCTCCAGCTAGAGCTTATGCTACACGAGCCAGAGAGTATGCTTCCTCCCCTGATGTCATTACCGGTACTTTCACCCTTTATGATACTACTGTGATTGCATTGATTGATCCTGGTTCGACTCATTCATATGTGTGTGAAACTCTAGTATTCGATGAAGACTCGCCGATTGAGTCTCTCGAGTTTATGATTCGTGTGTCCAACCCTTTGGGTAGATGTGTACTTGTTAATAAAGTGTGTAAAGGTTGCCCGTTGATGATTCGGGATTCTTGTTTTCACCGATTTAATGTTGTTGCCCTTTGATGAGTTCGATATAATTTTGGGAATGGATTGGTTAACTTCGCACGATGCGTTGGTGAATTGCAAAAGAAAGCTTATTGATTTGAGATGTCGAACGGTGAGATCATCGTAATTGAATCCAAGTGATTTAAGTGGGTTTCCTACAAGAATATCCTCGATGTTAGCCCCAAGTATGTGAGAAAACGGTGCGAAGCTTATTTGGCCTATGTAATTGGATAATAAAGTGTCCGAAAAGCATATTGAATCATGCAGGTTGTGTGTGAATACCCGGATGTGTTTCCTGAAGAGCTACCGGGTTTACCACCAGTACGAGAGATTGAGTTCGACATTGAATTAGTACCGAGAACGACTCCTATTTCGATAGCCCCGTATAGGATGGCACCTCTTTGAGTTAAAAGAGTTGAAAGCACGATTGCAAGAGTTAACAGATAGGGCTTTGCACGACCGAAGTTTCTCTCCTTGGGGTGCACAGTTCTTTTTGTGAAAAAAAGATGGAACGATGCGAATGTGCATTGATTATCTAAGAATCGAATAAGGTAACTATAAAGAATAAGTACCCGCTACCTCGGATTGATGATTTGTTTGATCAGTTGAAAGGGGCTTCTGTATTTTCGAAAATAGATTTGAGATCGGGTTATTATCGCCATGCAGTCGAGATACAGATGTGCCAAAGATCGCATTTTTGGACGAGGTACGGACATTTTGAGTTTCTGGTTATGCCTTTTGGACTCACTAATGCACTCGCTGTTTTTATGGACTTAATGAATCGAGTTTTCGTACGCTTTTTGGATCGGTTTGTAGTAGTGTTTATTGATGATATACTTGATCTACTCTAAAGATGAAACCGAACACACTGAACACTTGAGATTAGTATTACGAGACTTTACGGGATCAGCGGTTGTATGCAAAGTTCAGTAAGTGTGAGTTCTGGATGAAGGAAGTCAGCTTTTTGGGTCATGTTGTTTCAGCTTCAGGTATTCGGGTTGATCCGAACAAAATATCAGCTATACTTGATTGGAAACCACCAAAGAATGTCTCTGAAATTCGGAGCTTTTTGGGACTTGCGGGATACTACAGACGATTCGTCAAAGGCTTTTCCATGATAGCTACACCTTTGACAAGGCTACTACAGAAAGATGTCAAGTTTGAGTGGTCGAAAAAGTGTCAGGAAAGTTTCAAGCAGCTGAAAGCCCTTTTGATCGAAGCTCCAGTGTTAGCTCAGCCTGAATCGGGTAAAGAATTTGTTGTTTTTAGTGATGCTTCTTTGAATGGGTTAGGTTGCGTTTTGCTGCAGGAAGGCAAAGTTATAGCCTACGCTTCGAGACAGTTGAAGCCGCACGAAAGAAACTATCCGACTCACGATCTGGAATTAGTAGCCATTGTTTTCGCATTGAAAATTTGGCGTCATTACTTATTCGGCGAGAAATGTCACGTTTATTCGGATCATAAAAGTCTAAAGTATTTGATGACTCAGAAAGATCTGAACTTGAGACAACGCAGATGGTTAGAACTGTTGAAAGACTATGAGTTGGTGATTGACTACCATCCGGGAAAAGCTAATGTTGTTGCAGATGCGTTAAGTCAGAAATCATTATTTGCTCTTCGTGTGATGAACGCACAGATGGTTATGTCTAGTGATGGTTCGATCATAACTGAGTTACAAGTGAGACCGATGTTTATTCAGCAAATTTGTGATGCACAAAAAGTTGACAAAGATTTGATTGCTAGACAAATTCAGTGTGAAAAAGGTGCGGAATCAGAGTTTCAAATTGATGCAAATGACTGTTTGAACTTTAAAAGCCGAATGTGTGTTCCAAAGAACTCGGATTTGATTCAGATGATTCTGAGTGAGGCTCATAGTGGTCGATTATCGATACATCCGGGTAGCACGAAAATGTATAATGATTTGAAACAGTTTTATTGGTGGCCTGGCATGAAACGGGATATATCTGAATTTGTGTCAAAGTGCTTAATTTGTCAGCAAGTAAAAGCCGAGCATCAAGTGCCTTCGGGGTTGCTTCAGCCGATCATGATACCTGAATGGAAATGGGATAGAATCACTATGGATTTTGTATCTGGGTTGCCTATGACACCGAGCAAGAAAGATGCAGTTTGGGTTATAGTAGATAGACTGACCAAATCAGCTCATTTTGTACCGGTTCATGCATTATTCACTCGATAAACTTGCTGAGTTGTATATATCTCAAATTGTGAGATTACATGGTGTACCGAGTTCTATTATCTCAGACAGAGACCCGAGATTCACATCGCAATTGTGGAAGAAGTTGCAGGATGCTTTAGGTACTAAACTCCATTTTAGCACCGCCTTTCACCCGCAGAGATAGGCGGTCGGCGATCGAGCGAACTATTCAAACACTTGAGGATATGTTGAGATGTTGCGTTCTCGAGTTTGAAGGTACGTGGGAAAGGTACTTACCTTTGATTTAATTTGCTTATAATAACAGCTTTTCAATCAAGTATCAAAATGGCACCCTATGAAGCTCTATATGGCCGCAAGTGTAAAGACGCCTTTGTAATGGACCGAGCTCATTGAGAATAACATATTAGGGGTCGATTTGATTAAAGAGACCGAAGCAGTAAAGTGGCTATAATCAAAGATAGTTTGAAAGTCGCATCGATCGCCAAAAGTCTTACGCTGATTTGAAACGTAAAGATATAGAATTTCAAGTAGGAGATCGGGTATTCTTGAAAGTATCTCCGTGGAAGAAAGTACTTCGTTTTGGTCGGAAAGGCAAACTGAGTCCGAGATTTATTGGACCGTATGAAATCATCGAACGTATTGGGCTGTTGCATATAGATTGAAGTTACCTTCGAGTTAGAAAAGATACACGATGTATTTCACGCTTCGATGCTTCGAGATACAGATCGATCCATCACATGTGATAACCCCGTCTGAGATTGAAATCCGACCTGACATGACGTATGAGGAAGAACCGATTCGTATCTTAGCTCGGGAAATAAAAGAGTTAAGAAACAAAAGGATTCCATTAGTGAAAGTACTATGGAATCGGCACGGAGTTGAAGAGGCTACATGGGAGCCTGAGGACTCAATGAGGCAACAATATCCGATGTTGTTTAACGGTAAGATTTTCGGGGACGAAAATCCTTAAGGGGGGAGAGTTGTAACAGACCGAATTTGACCCTAATTAGAATGGTGGTTTCAGGACCACAAATCTGAGTTCGAGAAATATTTTAATATTATATTTTGTGTTTATTATATGTGAATTAATATGTGTGAAAGTTTCGTAGAAAAATTTAATCGTTTGGGTGCTTAATTTGATAAAAAGGACTTAATCGCGTAAATTTTAAAAGTCTCAAGCTATAGTGAAAAGTGCCTATTTGATGATGGCTTTTTAAAGTGGAGTATTAAAAAGGTAAATAACCCATTTTTGAGTTAGTGGGTGGCTTATGTCAAGAATAACCTTAAGTTATATATTATGGAATTTTATATTATAAGGTTAGGTTAGTAATTAGTTAAATAACATACTATTAGTTAAAAATATCATAAAAAATAATAAGCCATTATCTTTCATTTCTTCCTTGGCCGAATATGGAGAAAAGAATAAGGGTTAGGGAACTTTGAATTTCGGCAATCAAATTGCTTGATTAAGGTATGTGTGATTTTCGGTTTTTGATAATTTTTACGTTTTTGAGATCGTTGCTTCAAACGGTAGCTTACCCATGTTGAAATTTTTGAATCTAAGCATGTTTGATATTCGGCCATTAATGTGTTCATGTAGTTTTTGATGTTTGATAATTTTATTTTAAAGATATGTTAAAGATTAGTATATTTTGTATTGGAAATTTTAGTGAATTTGAGTATTTTGGACTAAATTGAAAAAATAAATTTTTAGAGGGGCTTATTTGCGAAATAAATGAAAGAAATGGACTTGTATAGTCCCTATACATATTCGGCCCTTAAGTAGTGTTGAGAAATTTTGTGTATTTTGTGTTTTATGCAAATAGGACTAAATTGTGAAAATGTGAAATAGTAGGGGTAAAATGGTAAATTTCCTAATTATATGCTTAGGGACTAAATTGAGATGAAATGTACTTGAATGAACTAAATTTTAATGTGTTTAGATCAAGAACAAAGAAAAACGGATTTGGATCGAGGGAAAACAAAGGTTCTCGAGTAGCGAGTTACACGCGTCCGTCGACAGTCGAGGTAAGTCCTTAAGCAAGTATACATCAAAGAATTATTTATGAACATAGTATATGATGATGTTTGAAAATTTAAAGCATAAATATACATGTTGGCCGAATGTGGAGTATGAGTTTGTAGTGAAATTAATTTGGTTAGTGCAATGTGAATATGTATGCTTGAATTAATAGGTGAAAGTAAAATGAAGAATATGAGATGGTTGATAGTTTAGTACTAAGTAATGTGTATCGCATGGTTGAATGTGTTGATATTCGGGCTTCGTGCCTAGCAGGCTTAGTGCCGGTGACATATTCGGGCTTCTTACCTAGCAGGCTTAGTGCCGGTGATATATTTGGGCTTCGTGCCTAGCAGGCTTAATACCGGTGATATATTCGAGCTTCGTGCCTAGCAGGCTTAATGCCGGTGATACGTTAAGACGAAGGAACTATAAATTGCTCGAGGTGTAACATAGTTGATCTATTGAGTTAAAAACTCAGGTAAGCATAAGTCCCATCTGAATTCATTAGAAGTAAGGTAAGTTGTGATTAATGTTACTCGAGTTGAAATATTATGTTAAGAACGGTGTTATGTGATTTTGAGCTTATAATCGACGTGTATGAATATATATATAACAGAATTTTTAGTGTGATAATGTAGTTGATATGACTGTTGAATTTATATGATTATAAACATGCGATTCATGTAATATATGTAAATTGTGCTTTAATGAGTTGCAGGTTGATGGTAGTGAAGCATAAGTAATTGAGTTAATATATTACTAGTATTCGGCTTTGTATCAATTTCATATCGAAATGTACATATAAAATGTCCTATAATTATTGATTAAAAGTGTTTAAGTGCTTGATTAGTGAATTATCTTTTGCTTAAAACTTACTAAGCTAGTGAGCTTACTCTGTATGTGTTTGTATTTCTATTTTATAGATCGTTGATTCAACTACGGGCACAGGGGATCATCAAGAAAGTCGACCACACTATCACTCTCTTTGGTATATATGTTTACTTTTCGAATCAAAGGCATGTATAGGCTGAATTTTGATAAGTAATGAATGATGTTCGGTTTTGTAAATTTATATATATGGCCTTGCGAATAAGGCTGTTATTTTTGTGTTAAGCATCGTTTGAATGTTTGATATAATGGTCCATTTTAATCTTTGGCATAAGACATACGCATATTAGGCTTGAAAGTTAAATGTAGTTATATAGAAATGATCATATATATGTATAAGTATGCATATTATGTCGCATTTAATATCTCTTCTTAAATTATTATGTGTTTGGTTATAATTCAGAGATGATTATGAAATTGTATATACTAATGCTTTGTGTTGATCATTGAAGTTTTAAATTGAAGACCGAATATATGGTCAATGGATTGGTTGAATAAATATATATTTTGGATTAGTCACATATCATGTGTGTTTGGTAGGTTATTCAATGATCTCTGTGTCCATTAATTAATAAGGTAGGATGAATTGATGATTATGGTTGGACATGGCTTTTGTTTTAGGGACATTGCGCATATCATGATAGCATGATGTGTATATTTAGTAATGCTATAATATTCGAGTGTCACATGTGTGAATGAAAGGTTAATAGAGTATCATGGACCTATCCGTTTTAATATGCATAATTGTAGAATGTATAAAATGATATGTTGATATTCGACTAATGAAATACATGTAATTATATATATGTTGGACATACGAAATTTGGTATTGTTATGTGAAAGCTTGATTCGAAACTTGTATGGATTATGAATAATGATGTGTTGCATTATGAAACCTGGTTTGTAACGTAAGTCTTGAACATTATTTGTTGATATGGAAAAATTTAAATATGCGTATTGGGTTTATTCCATAAATGATCATGGTAAAATCGTGTCTAGTTCGTAACGCCTCATAACCGTAGTTCAGCAATGGATACGGGTTAAGGGGTGTTACAGCGAGCCTCTACCCTATGATTGGTTAAATCCCTAATTATCTAATTAAATAATTAATTATCCTCGATTGAGTTATTTATCACCCTTAGCAAGAATATCCTTCTGGTCTCATCTACACTAAGAATTACCACCTAAGTCACCCTTCCGGTCCCTTCCTAGGCATACAGATACTCTTCCAGTCTAACCGCTTAGCACAAGTTATACACGATAGGATACCTTCCGGTCTCACCTTTCTTGATATTCTACTAGGAGTCACTCCCTAATATACTAGGTACTCTTGAATAAACAACCAATTTCAAAAAAATAATCACTAAACAAATAAATTAGTTTATTAATTGAATCATGTAAGATATAAATAAAGCACAATAATCTATTATAATATTCATGCAAACATCAATTGGTCAAATTAACAAAATATAAATAAAGGAATTGAAGAGAAAAGATAAGGGAATACTCATGAATAAATATATTGATGCGCGAACCTAGAGCAATCTCCGCTTACGATTTTCTTGACATCGGAATAAAAACGTTCCGACTACACGAACATAAAGATAAAATACAAAGAAAATTGAATAGTAAAACTATCTACTTGGTGACCTTAAGGTTGCTTATATAGGCAAAGGTCTACTTGGTTACCTTTCAACCCTAGATACACTTAGATACCAATTAATACAATATTCTGATAAATGCTAGGGTCTAAATAAGGAAATTTCCCAATGGTGTCATGGAAATAATCAACCATATTTTGGCCTGCCATTGTCATGTCGTCATGACGTGGGAATGCTCCTCATCACAACATCGCAACCGTGAATGCCCTCATATCTTCATCGTGTCATTGTGACAAGAGGAAGCTCCTCATCAAGACATTGAGTGTACTCCGAGCCTTTGGTAGCTTTGTCTATTCATATTGCAACACGAGATTCCTTGTAGCTTGGCCTGATCATCATCCCTTGCATTCTTTGACTTGAATTGGCACCCTACACACATAAATAGCTCATTAGTCATTCACGAGATCTGAGTCATCCTTATGGGTAATGGAAATAGTAGAAAATGCGTAAAAATACTTATTTTATTAATATTTAGTTCCTAACCTACTAGTATTGAAAATGAAATAATTAGTTATAAAAGCGCTAGAAAACAAGCTCGTCAAGTGCAGAAATGACCTAAAATAACTACTACATTTGACGTCTAGTCAAACACTTAAGTCCTTACTTGCCCTCAAGCAAACTAAACAAAAACAAAAACATATAACAAAACAAGCTGAAAGCAAGAAATAAACATGCAAGAAAAGAAAATGTACTTGAGCTAGCTAAATATAGGAAATTGGACAAAAACATATTAACAAAATAATATAAATAAACATATAATTCTAACATGATATACAATTGACTCACAATTTCTAAAACTAGATGGGTTAGTTCAATAAATTACAAAGCAAAGAAATAAAAGAATATTAAATATAGGTATCCATTAAAACATATATACAACTAGAAAAATATGTTCAAATGAATATAAGTGGTAAAAATATCAAAACTTGACACAATTTCATCCATATAAACAGTACGTAAGTCACATAGGACTTTTTGGCTTGTGAGGTTCTACGGCATAGGTTGGTTTGGATTTCAAGAACAAGCTCGACAAAACGGGTTAAGCACAAAAATAGTTTAGAACATTATATTGTCCCAGATACTCGCCAAAGTATACGTATAGCTCACCACCTTATATCCACTTCTGTCACCTTCCTTATCTCTACATTTACTAAGGCATCATATAGTATTCATGAATACAATCATCCAAGCTCGTAATTTTTTTTTGATGAAATGTTAGCGTACTCTTTTCCAACTCACTTTGTCTTTATTTTATTTTATTTCATCGAGAATTTCTCAATTGGCATTTTCCCTTTTTTTTCTACAAGCTCAATAAGTATTATAATCACTATACCATACAATTCCTTAGTCACTCAATTTTTTTTCTCTTTTCGAAACCACCGAGATGTATCTACCTAATTCCTCAATATCAATGGTAGAACATCTAAATCTGTGCAAGGACCAAGAAATAAAGGATTAGATAGAATATAATAACAGGCTTAAGGTTTCAATTACGACTCATCATGAAAATGGGTTCAAGCTCAAAATAGGTACTGGGGAAAATATTTAGAGGATAGCTCTTTTGGCTTGAAAATTTGTCTACCAAAAGATGCCTTAGGTCTTACCTAGGTAATTCAATACATGGATTAAATCGGCCAAGTCTATCAATTTGTATAACCTGTAATTCAATTAAACATTCATGCTATTTATATACCTATTTATCATGTGTTATACTTAACATTTTAAATCTATTCACAATGTAATAAATTGAACTAATTAGTCTAAAATTTAAAATTTAGAATCAATTATTATCAAACTAAACTTAAAATTTATCCACAAAATCCTATTAACATGCTCATAACAAATCACTCATATTTTCTACAAGCTCAATCACAAAAAAAAATTTGAAATAAAACTTTTGGAAATTTTCTATGTCACCCCCAAACTTTATTCGGCACATTGTCCCTAATGTGCTATAAAAAAATAAAGGAAAGCGGTTACCCGATTAGCGTTAAAGTTCTATCGTGAATGGTGGGACTGACACTTCCTTGCATATTTAGATAGGACTTATAGTGATTCATGACTTGTGGGGTTCCTACACAGAAGCAAAAAACACAAAAAATATATAATAATAATTTTTTGAATTAATTTTTTAAAATTGTTTAAATAACAAAACAAAAAGATAGAAGTAAAACTACCTCATAAATCGACGAAGATGTCATCGTCGAACTCGTCTATGCCATCATCATGCTTGTCCGAGACGACCCTCGCTGCATCCCCTCTTAATGTGGAAGGACCCACTAGCGTAGGTCAGGAGGTGTCGGAGGCTGGAACGGGTGGTGTGGCGCCTGTTGGGGTGACCCAATATGGGGGCAATCCAAAGTTGGGTCGACCCTCTTGCTCGACACGTTGGGCCATCCACTGTGTCTGGCGCCTGACATAGGTTGTTATGTGCCTAAACCACTCCTTGCTCACTGGATCCTCAAGAACCATCTAAGATCAGCGTACCCGTGGTGGTACGGGTGACCGCCTATAAATGTGTTATCATTTATAGCTAAATAATACACCAAAAAAAAAATTAAGAATGGCGGTGTCTGTAAGTGTATGAGTCAAATTGTAATATAGTTGTACAACGAAATATTGGTAATATTCTGAGGATCGTACCCAAGGGATGATGGAATAAATAATGACAACGCTTTTTACAATAATAAGTCGAAGTAGTAATGGTTAAATCCTATTTT
This sequence comes from Gossypium sturtianum, assembly GCA_025698515.1. Lineage (NCBI taxonomy): Eukaryota > Viridiplantae > Streptophyta > Magnoliopsida > Malvales > Malvaceae > Gossypium > Gossypium sturtianum. The sequence goes on from CM046955.1 coordinate 105,121,478, forward strand.
ACGATAAATCATAAAAAAAGTTGAAGGAATAAAAATAAATAAACAACGAAAAGAAGTAAATAAAGAAAACTAAACAAAAGAAATAAATAAATAAATCAGGAAGATTAACTCGCTTCAGAGTTTGCATCTATGTGACACCCCAAACCAGACCGAGACGGACCGACCCGAATTCGAAGTGTTACATTAGCCACCTAAGTGACTCTCTGGCTAACGACCACCCAAGACCCACCCTGACCTTATATACCTCAATTTTATCCAATTATTAGTTATTTATTAATGCGGAAGCAAATTATGAGCAAATTTTAAACTTTTCCTAGGTAATTTAACATAAGGACATTTTTGTCATTTTACCACCTATGGTAAAACTAACCCGATTTTTTATCTAAATGTTTATCGACCTTCTTTTAGTCAAAATTATGCAAGCCTAGAAATTTCAACTTAAACTGAGTTTGTTTGTTGTGTCTAATTCAATTTTTACAATTAGTTACTAAATTGTAATAAATACCAACTATCAGGACCTATTACAAATTATAAATTAAGTGTGTTTCTATTGAATTTTACCCATTACGAGACTAATCCTAAATTATTACCAAGTTTCCGTATCATCTAGGACTCTAATTAGACTAATAAAATTTTAGGACTAAATCGTAACTTAAACAAATTAGAGTACCAATTTAAAAAGATAAAATTCAAACCCCCAAAAACCCACACTGTCATGTCCCCCAGACCGTGTGTCATTAAATGCCTATGTTCGTGTCGTGAAAAAATTTTTGGCAGATCGCACACGCCCGTGTGTGATAGCTCCGATTTCCACACGCCCGTGTCAATAACCCACACACCCGTGTCACTTACCCACACACCCGTGTGAAAATCACTGAACCTATTTTTGCAAAAAAACTCGTTCTAAACCTGATTTTGCATATTTTAATGACCAATTAAACCCGATTTAACTACGATTAACTAACATATATATACATACACCTTCAATTGAATTTATGGATATCAATTAAGCCTTAATTAAATAGAATTAGGCAATCAATTTCATGCATAACAAACACTGAATAAATTAAACAAGCGGCGTACCTTAGTCGCTAGTAAACCACTCAATGGAAGCTTCATTTAAACAATCGTTAGTATAAATTACATGCTTCACACACCGTGTTATCAATCACCGTGTTAACAAGCAACAATACACTGTAAATCAATCAATAATTAAACTCAAACATGCCTCAATTTATCATGAAACCATCTAAAATAAATGTCCAAAGTGTAACACCCCTCACCCCTACTCAACGCCGGAATACGGTTACGGAGCATTACCGGACTTATAAAACAATTAAACATTCAAATATGCATAAATTTTCACATTACAAGCAATCATCAATCAATTTCAATCATATTTGTCCCTATTACGAGCCTACTAAGCCCTAAACAAGCTTTAGGAGTGGTTCGGGACCAAACCGATAGCTCGAGAAATTTTTACGAAACTTAGAAAATTTTCCTCAAAACAGGGGACACACACCCGTGTGGTCAGGCCGTGTGTCTCACAAGGCCACCAGACATGCCCGTGTCACAGGCCGTGTGGACATACGAAATGGGAGCACATGGCCGTGTCCCAGCCTGTGTCCTACCCCGTGTAACTCTCTGACTTGGGTCACACGGCCAACACACACGCCCGTGTGCCCTAAAATTGGCCATACACGCCCGTGTGCCAGGCCATGTCAATCCTATAGGGTATGTTGACTTATGCCACATGGCTAAGTCACACGCCCGTGTGTGAGGCCGTGTGGAGCATACTGACTTGATTTCTAAAACCACACCAGGGGACACACGACTGTGTACTTGACCGTGTGGCATACATGGCTGAAACACATGCCCGTGTGGACAAAAATAGGCTATTTACAAAGCCATTTTGCCACCCTATTTTGTGTACACTTACACCACAATTCAATGACACCAACACCAAGCATAATAGGCATTAAATTCACTTCAACCAAGTGTCATTTAAACCATTTCAATACCATCAATATACAAGACACACAATATTCCAATTTACCATCAAATTCACACCAAATATCATTTACTTCAAACATCAAACATGACCTAAATCAAATGTACATTATTTGGCCTAATTTCACAAGCATACCAATAATCACAAATCATCCATTTAACACTCATAATACTTATTACCATCAATCATCACAACCGATTCAATATACACAAGACATAAGCATATATATATGGACATGATTCAAACATACCAAATATATCAAAATTAAGCCACCACTCATGGCTATATATACAAACCAAAATATAAACATTTACAATGCCAATTCGTTTGGCCAACATCATTACCAAGACATAATCAACATGACTCAAAGTGCCTATACAAGCCATATACTCAAAATATCAAAGTTCAAAGGTACCAAGTGATAGGTGGTAGTGTGAAACGATCTCCGACAATCCCTGAATCCGAGCTAGCTTCGATATCACTATAAAACATGGGAAAATGCACAAAGTAAGCTATAAAGCTTAGTAAGCTCGTATGAAATAAACTTAATACAATCACATAAATAGAATTCAATAATTTGAATACAGCAACATGTAGCTTATATTAGCTAACAAACCTTTCAAATACTCATTCACAAAATTGTATACTTTCATCATCATTTTCTCGATTCAATGCTAAAATAGTTTATACACATACATGTACCATCTCGTACAATTCTCATACACATTCTTGTCTTTCATTTACCCATTGAACCGTTTGGAATAGAAGTCGGATACTCAATGATCTCACACGATAAGTACCTATACCATGGCCCGTAGCCAAACCAAGGTAACTTATCCGGAATACTGATATCATGGCCCGAAGCCAAATCAGCCGATATGTATGGCCCGAAGCCAAATCGGTATATCTTGCACCCGAAGTGCTAATAACAAGGCCCGAAGCCAACTCAAAGTATAGCTAATGACATGTCACTAGCATCCTAAACTATTCCTAAGGTTCAACCAGGATTTTGAATGTCAAATCTTCGTCCAATCATTATCGATCATATCCACAGTCTCATATTTTCAATTCATGAAATATCAAAGCATATAAAATACATTTATATTGAAATTTATCACATACGAACTTACCTCGGTTGCTAAAATGGCGATTCGAGTCAACTATTCTGTAACTTTATTCTTTCCCCGATCTAAGTCCGTATTTCTCCTTTCTTGATCTAAATATATTCAAAATTTACTTATTTAATCATCTATTTATTCAATTCAATCCAAGATATACATTTGAGCTAATTTACACATTAGCCCCTAAACTTTCACATTTTTACAATTTAATCCTTATTTCATAAAATCATAAATTAAGGAAATTCCAAATATACCCATGCTAGCCAAATTACCATAATGCCCCTAGAAGCCCATATTTTTCATTTATTTCACATTTCAACCACAAAATTTCAACATTTCTCAATTAAATCCCTATTTTGCATTTTTACTCAAAATCACTTTTACAAAATAGGTAAATCTAACAACAAGATTTCATATTTCATCATCAAACATCAAAGAACACATATTTTCATCAATGGAAACTTTCAAAATCTTTAATATTTTTGCAAAATAGTCCTTGGGCTAGCTAGACCTAGCTACAACGATCTCAAAAACGTAGAAATCATTAAAAACGGAACAAAAATCATACCTTAATTGAAGAAATTGAAGTTGCCAAATGTTGAAGACAAAAATGGCTTCTTTCTCTCTATGTTTCGATTGAATATAGTGAAAAGATGATGATAAATTGATTTTGTTTTATGTTAATTTAACTTAAATTAACTAATTTACTAAATTAACCCTTAATAACTTTAATAATCACAAAAATACCAAGCCAGTAACTTCCACTATCTCCATATTAGGCTAATTAATACTTAAGGACCTTAACTTTAAGGTTCTATAGCTATTAGATACTTTTAGCCAATAGAACCCCACTTTTACACTTTACGCGATTTAGTCCTTTTTATCAAATTGACCATTTAAAAGATAAAATTTACTTCACGAAACTTTCACACATTCATGCTATCATGCTGTAAACATTAAAAATATAATAAAATAAATATTTCGACTTCAGATTTGTGGTCCTGAAACCACTGTTCCGATTTGACTAAAAACGGGCTGTTACAACTTCCCCCCTTAGTGATTTTTGTCCCCGAAAATCTTACCAATGAATAGGTTAGGGTACTGTTTTCTTATAGCTTCTACGTGCTCCCACGTAGCCTCTTCAACTTCGTGACATTGCCACAAGGCTTTCACTATAGCTATGCATTTATTTCTCAACTCTTTGATCTCTCGAGCCAAAATTCTGATCGGATCTTCATTGTACGTCATTTCGGGTTGAATTTCGATCTCTAATGGAGAAATTACATGTGAGGGATCCGATCGATATCGACGCAACATCGACACATGAAAAACATTGGGAATTTTCTCTAACTCAATCTCGGACTCAATTTGCCTTTAAGGCCGAAACGAAGTATTTTCTTCCATGGAGATACTTTCAAAAATAATTTTTCACTGATTTGAAATTCTATATCTTTTCGTTTCAAATCAAGATACAATTTCGACGATCCAAGTCGCTTTGCACGATTATGAATTACTTTCACTTTCCCTTCGGTTTCTCTAATCAAATCAACCCATGAATCTGTTTCTCGCTAAGCTTAGTCCAATACAATGGAGTTCGGTATTTGCGACCATACAAAGCTTCGTAAGGTGCCATATTTATACTCGATTGAAAGTTGTTGTTGTACGCAAATTTAACTAGCAGTAGATATTTCTCCCAATTGCCTTTGAACTCTAAAACACAACATCGGAGCATATCTTCAAGAATCTGAATTACTCTCTCAGACTGACCATCAGTTTGCAGATGAAAAGCTATACTGAAATTCAACTTCGTACCCAGAGCTTCTTGCAATTTCTTCCAAAACCGCAAAGTAAATCTCGGATCTCTATCCTAAATAATCGAAATTGGAACCCCGTGTAATCTAATGATCTCAAAAATATACAACTCAACCAATTTATCAAGTGAAAAGTCAGTACGTACCGGAATAAAATGTGTAGATTTCGTCAGTAGAATAACGACAACCCAAATTGCATCTTTCTTCTTTGGAGACAGAGGTAATCCTGATACAAAATCCATGGTCACTCTATCGCATTTCCACTCGGGTATCATCACAGGCTGAAGCAAACCTGAAGGTACTTGATGCTCGGCTTTCACTTGCTGACAAATTAAACATTTCAATACAAATTCAAAAATATCTCGTTTCATACCCGATCACCAATACGACTTCTTCAAATCATTGTACATTTTGGTACTTCTGGGATGAACAGATAGGCATCCACTGTGCCCTTCATGCAAAAGTTTTTGAATAAGCTAGAAATTTCTCGGTACACAGATTCTGTTTCTAAACATCAAACAATCATCGGATCCGATTTGGTATTCTGAATCACTAGTTGACTCGCATTGCACTCTTTTAGCTTGCAATTCACTATCACATTTCTGAGCTTCGCAAATTTGCTGAAGAAATACTTGTATAGCTTTTAACTCAGCTAGTACCGAACCATCATCAGATAATATCAACTGAGTATTCATTGCTCTCAAGGCAAACAACGATTTTCTACTCAAAGCATCTGCGACTACATTCGCTTTTCCCGGGTGATAAACAATCACTAACTCGTAATCTTTTAATAACTCGAGCCATCTCCGCTGTCGGAAATTCAAATCCTTTTGAGTCATTATATACTTTAAGCTTTTATGATCAGTAATGATGTGGCATTTTTCACTGTACAAATGATTACCCCAAATTTTCAATGCAAAAACTATAGTGGCCAATTCTAAATCATGCGTCGGATAGTGCTTTTCATGCGGCTTCAACTATCTGGAAACATAAGCTATCACTTTTCCTTCTTGCATCAACACGCAACCCAAACCATTCAATGATGTGTCACTGTAGATCACAAATTCTTTACCCGACTCAGGTTGAATCAACACTGGTGTAACACCCCTTACCCGAGACCGTTGCATGAGTCGAGCACGAGGCATTACCAGACTTAACTTACTAGTTTGGGGCATAAAAAAATTGCTTTTAAAATTAATTCGTTCGCATACATCCAATAAGTTCCTAAAAGGGGCCTTCGAGGCCTTAAAACATGCAATTGAAACGGTTTGGGACCGAACCGGAAACATTAAAAATTTACTAATTTCTTAAACAAATCAAAATAAATTATTTCCCTATTCATAATGAAACTGTCCATTTGCGTCATAGTCACTAAATTGACTATAACTCGAGTTACGAAACTCAAAATTTAGATCCGTAAATTTTCCTTGAAACTAGACTCATATATCATCTTACTATTTGTTTTTCCAGAATTTTTGGTGTGGTCAACTAGTACAGTTTATTAGTTAAAGTCTCCCCTGTTACACTGTTTGACAGTTCTGACCCCTCTTCACTAAAAATCAATTATCTCATAATATACAATTCTTTTTCCTGCACCGTTTCTTTCATATAAAAATAGACTCAATAAGATTTAATTCTATACCTCATTCACACCCTAATTCCATTAATAATATCCTTAGTGATTTTTCAAAATCACGTCACTGTTGCTGTCCAAAAACTGTTCATTTGTAAATTTTACTCGTTCATAATTTCTTTGTAATAACTATCATTTAGGCATACATAACACCCAAAACATGTTCTTATTTAGCCATTTTAATGGATAATCATTATCAAGTATTTACAAGACATTCTTTAGCCATATCATAAGGACATACACACAAAATGGCTAAGTTCCTATACATGCCATAACTTAAAACATTTCGAGTCACAAAATACCGAGATTATCCTTTGATAGTGTGAAATGATCTCCGACGTCCTTGCGATCCTTGATTTGGCTTGCAATACTATAAAAAGAGAGAAAGGAATTGTAATATCCCGGGTTAGGGGCTATTTTGTTGTTGCATGATATTGCATGTGTTGGTGTGCTATGTTGCTATTTCTATGTTTTAGGGGCTTAATTGTAGGCTAGGAGTGTGCCTGAGTAGGTAGGAAAATTTTTATTTTTAGGCTTTATAGGAGGGGAGCTGATGGAGCTGAGGGATATGTATTTTATTTGGTGTTTTGTTGCACAAATGAGGAGCTGGCAAAGTGGCAAGGCATGTGCCACTTGGAGCTTGAGGGTGGCGTCATCTACAAGGGGGAGAGATCCTGTGTTCAAGTCGTAGAGTCCCCATTTTGGTTCCCATTTTGGACGGCATGGAGGGAGAGGTAGAAGGCAATTAGAATTCTACTTTGGACTTGGTCTTCCCATTCAAATGGAGGGTGATGAGGGATTTTAGGAGGAAGACTTGGTCAAACATGTTTGAACGAGTGGTGGTGAGTGAATGGAGGGATATTGGCTGAATTTTTGGGTGTTTGGAGTGGGGGAGTGGACGGCTTAGTGTGGAAGAGGGATGTGCCGAAATGCACTTTCTAACTTGTGCATTTTCGGCCAAAAGTAATTGGTAAGCAAAAGTTCTCTCATTTTGTCAAACAAGCCGATTTTCTCAAAGAGTTTTCTCTCATTCTTTTTGCTTTTGAAAACCGAAATACCACACTCCTAAAACTGGCCGAAATATCTTTGATCTTTGGTGTTCATTTGGTATCCGAGTATCCTCCTCTTCATCTCCTTTTTCCTTGGTTCATTTGTGAAGCTGAATTCTCCATTCATCTTCCCATTTCTTTGTGTGCGAAACTATTTCTTCTTTTGTTCAATTGTGCAAGCCAAGCTCTCTCTTCTCAAACATTCTTTTTTCTTCTTGAAACTTTGGTAGCCGAATCTTATCTTCCAAAACACTTTCTTCACCTATTTGCTTTCAAACTGAAAGTCCCCACTCTCTACTTATCTTTTATTCTTGTCTTTTGTTCAAAGCTCAAGCCGTTTGTCTCCATTTGTTCCTTCTATTCCTCTTGGCCGAAACTCTCCTCTCTCTTAGTAGTTCCTTGGTGGCCGAATATTAGAAGGGTGGTAATCGTGTTGGGTTCTTGTTTTCTTCGATTGAAGGGGGTAAGTGTTAGCCAAATGGCCATGTCCATCTTCTCTAAGTTCTATGTTGAATTCGGTTGGATTAAAAGCTCATGATTGGTTGTGGTTGAAAGGGTATTAACCTGTTGTTAATCATCTTGTGATAGGGTCTTTGGATATTGAAAAGTAACCAAGAAGAGTTTTCACTTTTTAACCGATTGGTAAGCAAAGTGGTTGTGGTAAGTGATTGGTATTATCATTAATCGCTCAATCTTTTGGTTTCGATTAAGTCAAGATCATTAAAGTTTAATCGTTCTCTTTTAGGTTGGTTGGTGATTGTCAAGGGAATCACCGCTTGATTCGAGATTTGGTGGGAAACCAAATCAAGTTTAAAGGTGAGGGTTTGATATGGATTCTTTTGGGGTTAGATGGTCTTGGCCGAGTGTGATAAGTTGTCTAATGCTCTTATTTGGCTGATTATAGGAGCAAGATAATCAGGGGGCTTAGATCTGTTCGAGGGTTTAAGGTCGTTGTTTTCCTGTGTGTAACTAACACACCCATACTTAGTAATATTATTAATAACTCGATTGCTTTGTAAAACCAAAAACAAGATGATGGATTAATTGGTACCCAAGTGGGGTATATGTACGGATCGGGTAAGTCCGTAGCATTACGAGTTCTACTGATGTATACTCAATATTATGATCTATGTTATGTATTGTAACAACCCAAACCCGGCCCAAACATTACGACCGAATCTGAGTTATTACGAAGTAAAACCTTGCGAACACCATTTCAAAACCCATTTGAGTTTTATAGAAAACTTCTCATCTTTGGTTATCTTGCCAAAGTAGTACTTGAATTTAGTTTGAGAAATTTAATTAAGTCCAATTGTTATACCAGTTTCAAGTGTACCCGATGGCACGATTAAACTTTTTCGTGTTACTTAAGAAAACATGTGATTTAATTCAATTTAATGATATAATTTCAAGTAAATATTCAACATAAAGAGAATAAAACGCAACTATAGTTTATGGAGGCCTTATTACAACCCAAAATAAAATTTAACAAATTTAAAGTTCTTTGTATTTAAATCCCCTGCATGGCCACCTCGAGTCCAACCGGCTCCTCCACCGCCATCTACGAGTCACCTGAAAAATGTTAAAGGAGAAGGTGAGTCACCAAGACTCAGTATGTAACCCTTCCCCCGGTTAATACAACATTTCATACACAACATATAACAGTTAATTAAGCAAAGTATCATGTACCCAACCTAGCCAACCAAACACCTTTGTCTACCCCACGTGGTACCAAACCACTGGTGACCGTAGTCACGATGTGTTACCAAAACACTGGTGGTGCCAAACCACTGGTGACATATAGTCACAATGTGCTACCAAAGCACTGGTGTCCGTAGACACAAATCGGGTGATGGGGCCAACCCATCGTGGTGATACCAAATCACCGCGCAGACGATCCCATATCTCAAGTGGGGCCAACCCACGGTGGTGTTAACCACAGGACAAGTCGCTATGAGGTACCAAACCTCCGAGAGGTACCAAACCTCCGTGACGTATAGTCACAGTGTGCTACCAAAGCACTGGTGCTCGTCAGCACGATATCACTGCCCCCTCCTCTCAATCAACCCACATAGTCAACAGTCACATATAGATTTATCATATGTATTATTACAGCATGCTTCCCAAAAGCATAAAATAGCAATCATATGCACAGGTACTTACCTGGTTACCCCATATACCGTTATGGTATTCAAGCCATTGCTACATACATCAAGTTAGCAATCACATTACTTAGCATAATTTAATAAGTTAAATGGTGTGTATGTACACACCTGTTACCACGTTAGCCTTAGATCCCGAAGTTAAACAATCGGCCACACTCTAAGTCCTTGCCCCTATATTCGGCCAACTATCAAGGTTAGTATTATGGCCTATTCGGCCTAATTAACTTATTGGGGAGGGGTTCCTTGTGAACCCGAGATCTTACCTTAAAACCCTTTACTACTATTCACCGTACTTGATACTTTCGAATCATTGTACCCAAAACAATCGGTCACAAGCAATGTTAGTAGCCTTGGCTTTAATCACTTAAAGAATAAACCATTACCATAGATTCCTTACCCTTACTTACCCAAGCCGAATGCTAGAGGTTGGAACTCGGGTTGACCGCTTCACCAACCTGGAGTACCTAAGAGACCGTTTACAAAACGTTTTAGAAGCCTTACTTACCATTGCCGAAATCGGCACTTATCCTCCCTTAATAGGAATCGGCAAGAATAGGAAGGAGAATCTATGGGGTTTCGCACACTTACCTTTACAACCGATTTGAATAACAGAGAAATCTCAAGTATCTATGCCACTGCATCTTTGTTCGCCAAAGTGTGTTAAAAAGAGGAAAGGAGATCGGCACCTTCAAGGGAGTGTATTCGGCCAAAGGGAGAAAGAAAGTAATAGGAAAGAAAAGTGCTAGGGGTTTCGGCTTGAAGGGGTTTGAAGGAATGAAGAAAATACGAGAAGAATAGAGGAGGGTTTAGGGATTTCGGCACTTCAGCAAGAATGACAAAAAGAGAAGCAAGGGGGTTAATCGATGCTTTTATAGGCACTCGGCCCCCTTTCAAGCTTTGCCGCCCACTCCTTTGAATAAGGAGTTCAAATTCGACTCAATACCTAAAACTTCTCTTGGCCACACATTTGCATTAATTCAAAATTAATTTGAATTAATCTCCATTAATCAATTAATAATCAAATAATCCACTTAACTTAATAATATCCCTTTTTAATAAAACCCTTAATTATCTCTTTATCCCCTTATTATCTTTTAAAAAAGAATTTAAAGAGAGCAAAACTCTCCCTATGTGCCGTCCAACAATAATGCAAAAATAAGAGGGAATTCGCGACTCGAACCAAGGCTCCCTTGCTCCATTGATGGCGTCACATGTAGCTCCCAAGTAGCACTCCTTTGCCACTTTACCAAGCTGATTTTTGTGTTAAATTACCCACACTTATCCTTATAACACCACTTACCAAGGCTCCTTCTTTTAAAAGTTAAAAACTAAAATTTCCTACCAAATCGAGCCAACACAAAGCCTTAAATTGATCATTATTATTCCATAACTAATGACACAAATAGATTCATACATAAGAAAAATAATTTATTTCCAAATAGCCCCGCTTCGGGATGTTACGCTTCTACCCCCCCTTAAAATAAATTTCGTCCTCGAAATTCCTTGATCAAAAGAGATGGGGGTATTGCCGCCGCATCACCTCCTCGGGCTCCCACGTAGCTTCTTCCACTCCATGGTTCCGCCATAACACTTTTACTAAAGGCACCGCCTTCCTTCGTAGAACTTTCACATCTCGCTCTATAATCTGAACCGGTTCTTCCTCAAAAGATAAATCCGTGTTCACCTCGATCTCATCGGCACAATGTGCGAAGGATCGACCGATACCGTCTTAGCATTGACACATGGAATACGTTATGAATCGACTCGATTCGCGGCAACTCTAGCTGATAAGCCATTGGTCCTACTCGCTTCACAACAGTATATGGCCCAATGAACCTTGGGCTTAACTTCCCTTTCCGTCCAAACCTCAACACCTTTTTCCAAGGCGACACTTTCGTAAAGACTTTGTCTCCCACAAGATACTCCACTTCCTTGCGTTTGAGATCGGCATAAGACTTCGCCTATCCGATGCTTCCTTGAGACGAGACCGAATCACCTTGACTTTGTCTTCCGTCTCGGTTACCAACTCTGGACCCAGAACTTGTCTTTCTCCCAACTCCGTCCAACATGTAGGAGTACGACACTTTCGTCCATATAGGGCCTCGTATGGAGCCATTTGGATACTCGCTTGATAACTATTGTTATAGGCGAATTCCGCTAGTGGTAGGTACTCCTCCCAACTACCACTAAAATCCAAGACATGACCTCTTAACATATCTTCTAAAATCTGTATCACCCTTTCCGACTGTCCGTCAGACTGTGGATGGAAAGCCGTACTGAAATCCAACCGTGTACCCAAAGCTTGATGTAACGCTTTCCAAAATCTTGACGTAAATCTGGGATCCCTATCCGAGATAATCGACACTGGCACGCCATGCAACCTCACTATTTCACCCACATACGGCACCGCTAGCTTTCGGAGTGAATAATCCATTCTCACCGGCATGAAGTGAGCTGATTTAGTTAAGCGATCCACAATTACCCAAACTGCATCCTTCTTGGTGGGCGTAAGGGGTAGCCCACTAACAAAATCCATGGTGATCCTCTCCCATTTCCATTGAGGGATCTTTATCGGTTGAAGTAGTCCCGATGGTGTGATGTTCAGCCTTAACTCTGCGACACGTCGGACACTTCCCTACGAACTCCGTTATCTCACGCTTCAACCCCGCCACCAAAATCTGTTTCCGCAAATCTCCATACATCTTGCTTCCCCCAGGATGCATAGCGTATGGGCTGCTATGTGCATCTCGGAGAATTTTCTGCCTCAATTTTGTATCCTTTGGCATACATACTCGTCCTTGAAAACAAAGCGCTCCTTCACTAGTCAGACTGTACCCTTCCAAACCACCGTCTTGAACTTGTACCCTCTTCGAACTCAAGCCTTCATCCACTAACTGTTTTTCCTTAATCTCCTCAATCCATGTCGGCTTAACTTGAAGTTCTGCCAAAAGACTCCCATCATCATACAGACTTAACCGAGCGAACATTGCTCTTAAGTCCGTCACCACCTTCCGGCTCAATGCGTCAGCTACCACATTAGCCTTACCCGGGTGGTACTCGATTGAACAATCATAGTCCTTTAGTAGTTCAATCCATCGACGCTGTCTCAGGTTCAGATCCTTTTGAGTCAGAAGATACCTCAAGCTTTTGTGATCCGTGTAGACCATCGACTTCTCTCCATACAGGTAATGTCTCCATATCTTCAGAGCGAAGACGACCGCTGCTAACTCTAAGTCGTGAGTTGGGTAGTTAACCTCATGCGATCTTAATTGACGGGATGCATAGGCTACTACCTTCCCATCTTGCATCAACACACACCCCAAACCGGTGTGAGATGCATCACAATAAATCGTGAATAACTTTCCGCTTGGTGTACCAAAACCGAGCTTCCAGTCAAAATCTTCCTTAGCTTATCAAAGCTTTCTTGCTCGCTTTTCCGTCCATACAAATGGGACACCCTTCCTTAGCAACTTAGTCAGCGGCGCTGCTATTAGAGAGAATCCTTCCACGAACCTCCGATAGTATCCTGCTAAACCCAGAAAACTTCGTATTTCAGCCACCGTCCTAGGTGGTTTCCACTCCAATCGCCTCAATCTTGCGAGGGTCTACTCTAATTCCTTTGGTGATACTACATGCCCTAAGAAAGCCACCTCCTTGACCAAAATTCGCACTTATCGAATTTGGCATATAAGCTCGCTTCTCCTCAATACTTGCAGAACTATCGTAGATGCTTGTCATGCTCCTCTTCGTCTTTGAGTAAACCAATATGTCGTCTATGAACACCACGATTTGTGGTCCAAGTCTTCGCTGGAATACTCTGTTCATCAAGTCCATGAATGCCGCGGTGCATTGGTCAACCCGAATGGCATTACCAAGAACTCAAAATGCCCATACCGAGTTCGAAATGCCGTTTTGTGAACATCGACCTCCTTCACCCTTAATTGGTGATAAACGACCTAAGGTCTATCTTCAAAAACACCGAGGCACCCTTGGTTGATCGAACAAGTCGTCAATCCGAGGCAACGGATACTTGTTCTTGATCGTTAACTTATTTAAGCGGCGGTGAGTCGATGCACATCCGCATAGAACCGTCCTTCTTCTTGACAAACAACACAGCGCGCCCCCACGGAGATATACTTGGTCGTATAAATCCTCTATCCAAGAGCTCCTGAATTTGAGCCTTTAGCTCCACCAATTCCTTTGGTGCCATTCGGTATGGTGCTATGGACACAGGTGCCGTTCCAGGTAGCAAGTCTATACCGAATTCGACTTCTCGATCCGGAGGCAAACCCGGAAGTTCTTCTGGGAACACATCAGCAAATTCCCCAACCGTTCGGACCTTTTCAATTACTAACCCCTTAGCTTCCAAAGCACAGATTTGAACCAAAAACGCCTCACAACCCTTCCTGACCATCTTTTCAGCCTTCAAGGCAGTCACTACGTTGGACAGATAATTCCTTCTATCTCCTATCATAACCACTTCATCACCTTCAGTCGTCTTAAGGACCATGCGCTTAGCCGCGCAATCCAAACTCGCTTGGTACTTAACCAACCAATCCATACCAAGGATCAAATCGAACTCCCCAAACGGTAGTTCCATTAGATCAGCTACAAATACTACCCCTTGGAGTTCTAGGGGTACGCCTCTATAAAGTCTATCTACGACTACGGAGTGACCTAAGGGGCTAACTACAGTCATCTCCCTAGAGGCGCTTTTGAGTTTAGGTCCATAGTTCCTACCACACTACAAGCAATGTATGAAAAGCGTCGAGCCCACATCAATCAATGCAACATAAGGAAAATCGAAAATTAGAAACGCATTCGGTTATAACATCCGGTGCGTCACCTTCTTCGCGACACCTTGCTGCGTAAACTAAGCCAGCCTGCCTAGCCTCGTGTTGCCTCGAACCTGCGCCTTGAGTTCCACGACCTCGGTTAGGGACCGTTGTTTCCTCTACCATTACCACGACCCTCGTGGTCCTACATTTCTATCCCGAGCACGCAGTTGCTCGTCCTTCCGGCGCTTCTTAGCTAGTTTTCGGGGACAATCTCGACGCGATGCTCCAACGACCCACACTCAAAGCATCCTTTATCACCGCCCAACATCCTCCCCAATGGGTCTTTCCACAGCGATTGCACCGAGTCGGCCTTTGATTAGCGGTTGTGGGCCTTGTCGCTGATTGGACCCACTTGGCCTAGCCTTTTTTACGAGCATTTCCGCTTGATCCGGTGACCCAAAACTTCTCTTACGATTGTTCTTACTATAGTTACGCCTCACGGCCTCCTTGATTCCTTCGGCTACCTTAGCCTTCTCCACTAGAGATGAGAACTCACGAACCGCTTTGTGGGGCAATCGGTAACCTTAAATCATCTCGAAGTCCGTCCTCAAAGCGGACACGGCGCTCATGTTCGAGTAGCCACGATGCCTCTCGCATATCTACTCGACCTTAGAAATTCGCCTCATATTCCGACACGGACCTAGTTCCTTGAACTAATCCCGAGAAAAGCCTTTCTCTGGCGTCGGTGTAGCTAATGCCCACATACTTTTTTTACGATGGCGGTTCGAAATACTCCCAAGTCAAATCTTCTCATTGTAGCCCCATCTCGAACCGTCGACCACCATCGATCGCTTCATCCTTGAAGTTTACGCGCCTTTCGACTTCTCTTCCTCGGTCGGGTCAAGGTCATCCATAATTCTTTCGATTGATTCTAGCGAAGATTCCACAGACTGGGTGCCACTCGACACACCTCGGAATACCTCCGCTCCGTTAGATCGGAGTCGCCGGGGGACGATTCGAGCTCCAACATTTCCACCGCCCCACCACCATCTCCAAGACTCGCAACACGGCTTGCGAGCACCGACTCGCCACCGGTCCGCTCCGGCTCCTCGACTCTAAAAGTAGGAGGTGGTGGTGGCGATGGTACCTCATTTTCCGAACCTTGTCCCGACTGGTGGGGTTGGACACACGTCATCCTACCCCTACCGCGTCCACGGCGCCCACGTCCTCTAGAACTCATTCTATCTACCGCGCTTTTAATCGATTAAGAAAAATTTTATGCGTTAGCATTTGTTTCACTTTATTACTCGCGAAGAAGTCTTATGGATGAGGTTTAATCAGAGATTCTTTCGAGCAAACAATGTTTCAGTTTCCTATCCTAGTTCACACAAAGAAGTTCATGCATCCATTCCTTAATACTTTCCATACCTATTCACTCATCGGACATTTCTGCCCATTTTTATCCCAGGGGTATTTCCGTCTTTTTCCTACAGGGGTATTTTCGTAATTTTCCAGAACCAAAATATTTTACTGATGATTTCCAAGGCTAAGTTATTGAATATTTGTAAAATAGTTGAAATTTTTGGGCAAAACCGTCGAATCAATATTTTATGGGTCAGGGGCATTTTGGTAATTTACTCCTAAGGGTATTTTTTGTAATTTTTCACAGGTCAAGCTTTCCGAGAAAACATGGTATACCTAGTGTTCCAGGGTTTAAGAGGGTTATTGGATAAGTTTTGAAAACATTAGGGCTTGTTGTCTCGTTTCTATTTTGAAAAACAAGGCTAATTCCCTTTTGGGTTTTAATCATTGTTTTTAGCCTATGACCGAGCCTTTCACGGTCGGGGTGAACCAAAGCTACGCACGTGCAGAATTCAAGTGAAGAGGAGGTGGGTCACGCGGACCGCTTAAATACCAAGCTCTCACTGAACCTTTCTAGACATGCGCACAGAGGTTACCACACCACCGAGCCTTACGAGTTAGGGTGAACCAGAAGCTACGCACTGCGGGTAGGATACTGCGAAGAGGAGGTGAGTCACGAGGACCGCTTAAATACCAAGCTCTTAGGATCCAATCCTAGACATGCGCATGGGTTACCACACCTAGCTCATTGACTAAGTCATAGGTTGGTTTAGTTCTTTAAGTCTTATGCTTCGTTGTGTTTGAGTAATCTAGCCTTAGGGTCCAAGTCCTATAAGTCTATCTACGTTCCATACTTCCTACCCTTCTACGAATATAATTCACGAGAAAGGTTTAGATGTACTTACAGGCGGATCGGTCTGCAGGAGACTCGGGCCATGCTGCTTAAAAACCCAGAAATCATACCATAAGGCCTACCAAAAACATTTTTGGGCCTTGGGCCCCCACAACCGAGCTTTGAACTTGGCTCTGATACCAATTCTGTAACAACCCAAACTCGGCCCAAACATTACGACCGAATCTGAGTTATTACGAAGTAAAACCTTGCGAACACCATTTCAAAACCCATTTGAGTTTTATAGAAAACTTCTCATCTTTGGTTATCTTGCCAAAGTAGTACTTGAATTTAGTTTGAGAAATTTAATTAAGTCCAATTGTTATACCAGTTTCAAGTGTACCCGATGGCACGATTAAACTTTTTCGTGTTACTTAAGAAAACATGTGATTTAATTCAATTTAATGATATAATTTCAAGTAAATATTCAACATAAAGAGAATAAAACGCAACTATAGTTTATGGAGGCCTTATTACAACCCAAAATAAAATTTAACAAATTTAAAGTTCTTTGTATTTAAATCCTCGCATGGCCACCTCGAGTCCAACCGGCTCCTTCACCGCCATCTACGAGTCACTGAAAAATGTTAAAGGAGAAGGTGAGTCACCAAGACTCGAGATGTAACCCTTCCCGGTTAATACAACATTTCATACACAACATATAATGATTAATTAAGCAAAGTATCATGTACCCAACCTAGCCAACCAAACACCTTTGTCTACCCCACGTGGTACCAAACCACTTTGGTGACCGTAGTCACGATGTGTTACCAAAACACTGGTGGTGCCAAACCACTTTGGTGACATATAGTCACAATGTGCTACCAAAGCACCGTGTCCGTAGACACAAATCGGGTGATGGGGCCAACCCATCGTGTGATACCAAATCAGCGCGGGACGATCCCATATCTCAAGTGGGGCCAACCCACGGTGGTGTTAACCACGGGGACAAGTCGCTATGAGGTACCAAACCTCTGGAGGTACCAAACCTCTGGTGACGTATAGTCACGAGTGTGCTACCAAAGCATTTGGTGCTCGTCAAGACGATATCACGCCCCTCCTCTCAATCAACCCACATAGTCAATAAATCACATATAGATTTATCATATGTATTATTACGACATGCTTCCCAAAAGCATAAAATAGCAATCATATGCACAGTACTTACTGGTTACCCCATATACCGTTATGGTATTCAAGCCATTGCTACATACATCAAGTTAGCAATCACATTACTTAGCATAATTTAATAAGTTAAATGGTGTGTATGTACACACTGTTACCACGTTAGCCTTAGATCCCGAAGTTAAACAATCGGCCACACTCTAAGTCCTTGCCCCTATATTTGGCCAACTATCAAGGTTAGTATTATGGCCTATTCGGCCTAATTAACTTATTGGGGAGGGGTTCCTTGTGAACCGAGATCTTACCTTAAAACCCTTTACTACTATTCACCGTATTTGATATCGAATCTGCTGTACCCAAAACAATCGGTCACAAGCAATGTTAGTAGCCTTCGGCTTTAATCACTTAAAGAATAAACCATTACCATAGATTCCTTACCCTTACTTACCCAAGCCGAATGCTAGAGGTTGGAACTCGGGTTGACCGCTTCACCAACTGGAGTACCTAAGAGAGACCGTTTACAAAACGTTTTAGAAGCCTTACTTACCACCATTGCCGAAATCGCACTTATCCTCCCTTAATAGGAATCGGCAAGAATAGGAAGGAGAATCTATGGGGTTTCGCACACTTACCTTTACAACCGATTTGAATAACAGAGAAATCCCGGAAGTATCTATGCCCTTTGCATTGTTCGGCCAAAGTGTGTTAAAAAGAGGAAAGGAGATCGGCACCTTCAAGGGAGTGTATTCGGCCAAAGGGAGAAAGAAAGTAATAGGAAAGAAAAGTGCTAGGGTTTCGGCTTGAAGGGGTTTGAAGGAATGAAGAAAATACGAGAAGAATAGAGGAGGGTTTAGGGATTTGGACTTCAAACAAGAATGACAAAAAGAGAAGCAAGGGGGTTAATCGATGCTTTTATAGGCACTCGGCCCCCTTTCAAGCTTGCCGTCCACTCCTTTGAATAAGGAGTTCAAATTTGACTCAATACCTAAAACTTCTCTTGGCCACACATTTGCATTAATTCAAAATTAATTTGAATTAATCTCCATTAATCAATTAATAATCAAATAATCCACTTAACTTAATAATATCCCTTTTTAATAAAACCCTTAATTATCTCTTTTTATCCCCTTATTATCTTTTAAAAAAAAGAATTTAAAGAGAGCAAAACTCTCCCTATGTGCCGTCCAACAATAATGCAAAAATAAGAGGGGAATTCGCGACTCGAACCAAGGCTCCCCTTGCTCCATTGATGGCGCCACATGTAGCTCCCAAGTAGCACTCCTTTTGCCACTTTACCAAGCTGATTTTTGTGTTAAATTACCCACACTTATCCTTATAACACCACTTACCAAGGCTCCCTTCTTTTAAAAGTTAAAAACTAAAATTTCCTACCAAATCGAGCCAACACAAAGCCTTAAATTGATCATTATTATTCCATAACTAATGACACAGCAGTTCATACATAAGAAAAATAATTTATTTCCAAATAGCCCCGTTTCTGGGATGTTACATGTATGCTATGAGATATAATGCTTGGCATGTTGGCATGATATGCATGACTTGTATGAGATGCATGATCACATGAGTATGGCATGATGATGGGTGATATGAGTGGAGGGAGGATGATGATATCCGTGTCTTTGGGACACTGTGTCTTTGGGACACCAGAGGTTTGGCACCTCCAGTGGTTTGGTACCACAGTTGATTTTGTGACTTCGGTCACCAGTGATTTGGTATCACACTGTGTCTTTGGGACACCAGAGGTTTGGCACCTCATTGCGACTCGTCCCCGTGGTTAACACCACCGTGGGTTGGCCCCACTTTGAGATATGAGATCGATCGCTAGTGATTTGGTATCACACGATGGGTTGGCCCCATCATCGGATTTGTGATCTGCGGTCACCGGTGATTTGGTATCACACTGCTTTGTGTCTTTGGGACACCGAGGTTTGGCACCTCATTGCGACTCGTCCCGTGGTTAACACCACCGTGGGTTGGCCCCACTTTGAGATATGGGATGAAATCGCTAGTGATTTGGTATCACACGATGGGTTGGCCCCATCATTGGATTATTCGTGACTTTGGGTCACCGGTGGTTTGGCACCACCGGTGGTTTGGTACCACACGGGGTAGAAAAGGCGATATGGATGGTTAGGATCGGGTTGCATTAATCATGTTGCTATGTATGATGTGTGTTAGCATGTTGTTTTATTGGGAGCGGGATTTATGCCTTTGAGTCATTCGACTCACCCTCTCCTTTGACATTTCAGTGACACTTAGACGCGGACATGGAGCCGGGATGGACTCGGGTGCTCATGCCACGCTTAATAAAGTTTTACTCAGACTTTATAATTTGGGTACTTTAGCTTGCTTTTTATTATTTGGGTTTTGTTTTGGATTGTAAAAGGCCTTTAAATTATGCTTTATGATGTTTATGCTTTAAATAGACTTTAACATGCCTTAACAAAATAAGTGGGTTGAAATTTTACTAAAATTTGGAAAGACAATGATTTAAAAACTATAACGCAAAGTGTTTTAAACTATACCATCGGGTATCTCACCATGACTTGCATTAGAAACTCAAATGATTTCCAAATCAAAACTCGATTTTCTACCAAGTTAAAATGTCTTAAGTAACACTAAGAAACTATTTGAATAATGAAATGGAATAAACTCGTTTTAACTACATCTTTTGGTTAAGCTTTCAAAATTTTTTTTTTGGGTTTTTCGAATACACCACCGATTTCAAACAAGCCTACTCAAATTTTCTTCAAATACACTAGATAGTGAAGTGTTTACATCCTGCTTTTAAACGAAAAACCTAAACCTCTCAAGTACGTTTTCCCCGTAACATACCAGATTCGGTCGTGGTGTATTGACCGGGTTTGGGGTGTTACAGGAATGGGAGTAAGCATAAAGCTTAGTAAGTTTGCATGTAAATGAATAACAACATTCTTAATGAATTATCTTATTCTTTTCTTATCAAGATCATTTAAACCTTTTACTCAATATGCTTAAGTTTTGAATTCTTACCTGTACCTTTTTAGCATGAACTTGTCTTACCTTTCCTTTGGTATACTCTTTGAATTTTTCGTTGAACCACTTGGAATACTAAGGATACACGGTACATTTTCTTTTGAAACTTACCATTGCCATGTCTTGACATGGTACCATTGCCATGTCTTGACATGGTCTTACGTGGTATCCTTGCCTTATGAACTCACCAATGCCATGCCTTGGCATGGTATTACATGGGATCTTTGCCTTATAGTAACTTATCAATGCCATGTCTTGACATGGTCTTACATGATTTCCTTAAACCCTAATGTCATGACATTTGTATCCTACACTTTCCTAAGGTTCAAGCGGGACTTTCTGAGATTGCTTCTCCGTCAATTCATGCTTGAGCCTTTAAATGATAAATTTACAGAATAAATATGTAAATGCTGGAATTTAATAGTATTAAATGTAAAATAATAGAATATTGCATTTATTTACCGCAAACTTACCTCGGAGCAAAATACAATTAACTATATTGATTTAGTCCACTATCTTTTTCTTTCCCTGGTCTAACTCCGGATTTCGTTCCTCTTGATCTATAATAGCAAATTTTAGCTTATTTAATACTCACATTTATTAAAACAGTCCTTGACTCTAACTTTGGCAAAAATTACGATTGTTGCCCCTAAACTTTTTACATATTTACACATTTGCCCCAAAGCTCGGAAATTAAAATTTATCCCTTATTCTTATGTTTTATGACATGCTGATCATTTTTCCCTTCTATGAAAACATCAAATTCTCACTCTAACATGTACTTATGAACATTATGTATTTTTACCAATTAAGTCGTTTTACTCGTTTTGACTTAAAATCGCTTAGCAAAAGTTGTTTAACATAATTTCAGACTTCATATTCTATCATAAAACATCAAAATAAACACATTTCACCTATGGGTATTTTTCCAAATATGAACCCTAGGTTAATTTATTGCTAGATTAAGCTAAATCAAGTTACTGGGACTCCAAAAACGTAAAAAATATTTAAAACGGGGCTTAGATGCACTTACTATGAGCTTGAGAAGTTGAAAAAACCCTAGCTATGATGTCCCCTTTGAAATTTCGGCCAAATGAAGAATATGGACAACATTTTGCCATCTTTTTCCCTTTTTAATTCCTTTTTAATCCCAAATGACTAAAATGCCCTTCATTAACACTTTAGTTATTTTTTATCTATGTATGTCCAGTTTTGTCCATGCAAATATAATGGTCTTATTACCATTTAAGGACTCCTACTTCAAACCCCCATTTCAATCAAGTACTCTATGAATTAGAACCCCTATTTAGCAACTTTTGCAAACAAGTCCTAATAGGCAATTTAAGCATGCAATCAATAAAATTTCTTATCGATACTCTAACACATGTATTTAATCACTCGGTAAATCATAATAATTAATCGTAATAAACTTTTCTTTCTCGGATTTGTGGTTTCGCAACCACTATTCCGTTTAGGCCCTATTTTGGGATGTTACATTTCTCCCCCCTTTAGGGATTTTTGTCCCCGAAAATCTTACCTGTGAAGAGATTTGGGTACTATTTTTGCATAGTCTCTTCGGGCTCCCATGTAGCCTCGTCTACCCCATGCCTATTCCATAATACTTTCACAAGTGCAATACTTTTGTTCCTTAATTGCTTAACCTCTCGAGCTAGAATTTTTACCGGTTCTTCACCGTAAGTCATATCTGGCTGAATCTCAACCTCTGTCTGCGAAATCACATGCGACGGATCTGAACGATATCGACGTAGCATAGACACATGAAACACATCATGAATCTTCTCTAACTCAGTCGGAAAATCTAACCAATATGACAATGGCCCAACTCTCTCAATCACCTCAAACGGCCCAATAAAACGTGGACTTAGTTTGCCTTTCTTGCCAAATCTGAGAACTTTCTTCAACGGGGATACTTTCAAGAATACCCTATCACCAACTTGAAACTCAATTTCTTTTCTTTTCAAATTTGCATAGGATTTCTGTCTATCTGAAGCTGCTTTCAAGCAATCTCTGATGACTTTTACTTTCTCTTCTGTTTCTTTTACTAGATCAACCCCGTAAATCTAATTTTCCTTAAGCTCTGTCCAATACAAAGGTGTGCGACATTTACGTCCATTCAAAGCTTCATAAGGTGCCATCTTCAAACTCGATTGATAACTATTATTATAGGCAAACTCTATTAACGGCAAATATTTCTCCCAACTACCTTGAAATTCCAATACACAACATCTAAGCATATCTTCAAGTACCTGAATAACTCTCTCTGACTGACCATCAGTCTGAGGATGGAAAGCTGTAGTAAAACTCAACTTTGTACCTAAAGCTTCCTACAATTTCTTCCAAAACTGTGAAGTAAATCTCGAATCTCTATCTGAGATAATTGATAACGGTACTCCAAGTAGTCTGACTATCTCTGAAATATACAACTTGGCCAACTTGTCAAGTGAACAATCCATACGAACTGGGATAAAATGAGCCGACTTCGTTAGCTTATCAATCACAACCCATACTGCATCTTTCTTTCTCGGTGTCAAAGGCAATCCTGTCACAAAATCCATAGTAACTCGGTCCCATTTCCACTCGGGAACTAATACAGTCGCAATAAACACAGAAGGTACACGATGTTCGGCTTTTACGCTAAATGGACCAAGCATCTAGAAACAAACTCAAATATCTCTTTTCATTCACGCCACCAATACATTTTCTTCAAATCATTATACATCTTTGTACTACACAGGTGAATAGACAAAGAACTGCTATGTGCTTCCTGTAAGACCTTCCGAATAAGCTCATCATTCTTTGGTACACATACCCTGTCTTCGAACATCAAACAACCATCAGAACCGATCTGAAAATCAGACTCTACACCTCACTCACACTGAACTCTTTTGGCTTGCAACTCACTGTCATCCTTCTGAGCTTCACAAATTTCTTCAAGAAACATCGGTTTAGCTCTCAACTCAGCTAAGATAGAACCATCATCTGATAAGGCCAAACTAGTGTGCAAAGCTCTTAATGCAAATAAAGATTTTCTACTCAAAGCATCAGTAACAACATTTGTCTTACCTGGGTGATAACCGATCCCTAGCTCATAATCTTTAATCAACTCTAGCCATCTTCTTTGCCTCAAGTTCAGATCTTTCTGAGTCATCAAGTATTTCAAACTTTTATGATCAGTGAATATTCGGCATTTCTCACCATACAAGTGATGTCTCCGATTTTCAATGCAAATACAATAGCAAACTAGCTCTAAATCATGTGTCGGATAATTTTTCTCATTTGGCTTTAAGCATGTCTAGAGGCATAAGCAATTACCCTTCCTTCCCCGCATAAGTACACAGCCTAGTCCATTCAAGGATGCATCATTTGTAAATCACAAACTCTTTACCCGGCTCGGTTGTACTAAGACAGAGCTTCAGTCAATAATGCCTTTAACTTGTCGAAACTCTGCTGACACTTCTCATTCCATTCAAACTTGACAGCTTTTGGTAGCAATCTTGTCAATGGAGTAGCTATCATGGAAAATCCCTCTACAAATCGTCTATAATAACTAGCAAGACCAAGTAAACTTCTGATCTCTGATACATTCCTGGGAGGCTTCCAATCAACAATGGCTGAAATCTTGCTCGGATCAACTCTAATACCTTCACCTGAGACAATATGTCCAAAAAAATTGACTTCCCGTAACCAGAACTCACTTTTGCTGAACTTGGCATAAAGCTGATTCTCTCTCAAAGTCTGTAAAACTGTTCTCAAATGCTCTGCATGCTCAGTCTCATCATGAGAATAAATCAAGATATCATCAATGAACACAACTACAATCTTGTCCAAGTAAGATCTGAAAATTCGGTTCATTAAATCCATGAAAATGGTGGGAGCATTAGTTAAGCCAAATGGTATCACAAGAAACTCATAGTGACCATACCTAGTTCGAAAAGCGCTTTCTTGAACATCGACTCTTTAACTCATGGCTCGATAGTATCCAGGATCTCAAATCTATCTTAGAGAACACAGTGGCTCCTTTCAATTGATCAAACAAATAATCTATTCTAGGCAGTGGATATTTGTTCTTGATGGTTACCTTGTTAACCTGCCGATAGTCTATGCACAATCTCATGGAACCGTCCTTCTTTTTCACAAATAACACTGGTGCACCATAGGGTGAACAACTAGGTCTTGCAAAGCCTTTATCAGTTAATTCCTATAGCTGAGCTTTCAATTCTTTCAATTCTATCGAAGCCATTCTATAAGGAGCAATAGAAATAGGTGTGGTACCTGGAATAAATTCAATACCAAACTCAAATTCTCTAATAGGAGGAAAACCTGGTAGTTCTTCCGAAAACACACCAGGAAACTCACTTACCACAGGCACTGATTCAATTTTCAACTATGGATCTTAAGTATTCAACACAAAAGCAAGATAAGCTTCACATCCTTTCCTTAAGCATTTTTGAGCAGACATAACAAAAATCATGGTAATTGAACTATCTGACTCATCTGAATTAACTCGAAGAATTTCACCATTTTCACATTTCAACTCAATGAATTTCTTTCCACAATTCACTATCACATCATGTGCAGTTAACCAATCCATACCAAGAATCACATCAAACTCATCAAATGGCAATAGCATGAGATCGGCCGGAAAACAGTAACCTCTAATCATAAAAGGGAAATTTTTACATACTTTGTTTACTAACACATACTGACCTAATAGATTCGATACTTTAATCACAAATCTCGTAAACTCTATGCGCATGTTCATACTAGGCATCAATTTAATGTAAACATATGAATGGGTTGAATCCGGATTAATCAAAGCAATAACATTAACATCATGAAGAGAAAATGTACCCGTAATTACGTCGGGGGGAGATGCCTCTTCACGAGCACGGATAGCATAAGTCCTTGCGGGTGCTCTAACATCTGATCTCATTGCTGAATCTCTAAATGTACCTCTACCTACCCTATTCCCAGATTTCTCACGAGGTCGCGCTCTAACTTGGGGCATTGCACGATCTTACACTCGATATTACTTCTCTTTTAACCATCTCAAGACACCCCCGAATGAAATGATCCGGTGCACCACATCGAAAACAACCAGTCTCAGTTACTCGACATTGACCTGGATGAGGTCAACCACATTGATGACACTCGGGTCTATCAGGATGTATACTGCCAACACTCGCAATCGAAGTGGTTTGAGCTTTCAGAACCATAAATATTCTACATCTGTTTCAGCTAGAATACCCGATTGAAAAATTAGATCTCGTAGAGAACTCTCTAGGCCTCTTGGATGTAAACTGAAACGACTTGCTCATCTGTCTTTTCTTCGTATCTTGCATCTCAATTTCAGCTTTACCCTTTCCTTTCAACAAATCCTCTGCCTTACAGGCTCGTTCAACTAAAACAACAAACTCTTTTATCTCTAGAACACCAACTGACAGTCGGATATCATCATTGAGCCCATCCTCAAATCTTTTGCACATGATAGCCTCTGTAGACACACACTCTCGAGCATAATTGCTGAGTCTGACAAACTAACATTCATACTCGGTCACAGTCATCTTACCCTATTTTAACTCAAGGAACTCTTTTCTTTTCTGGTCAATGAACCTCTGACTGATGTATTTCTTACGAAACTCCTCTTGAAAGAAATCCCAGGTAACTTTTTCTTTCGGTACTACTGACACAAGTTTCTTCCACTACTGGTAGGCCGAATCTCTAAGAAGTGACACCACACACTTAATACACTCTTCCGGTTTGTAGGATAACTCGTCAAAGACTCTGATAGTATTCTTGAGCCAAAATTTAGCTTTCTCTGCATCATCATCTTTGGTAGCAAGAAACTCTTCGGCCCCTTGTTTTCTAATCTTATCAACGGGTGGCTTCTCTCTTCTGATTGTATCTGTGATTGGGGAAGCTACATGG
Organism: Gossypium sturtianum; assembly: GCA_025698515.1. Lineage (NCBI taxonomy): Eukaryota > Viridiplantae > Streptophyta > Magnoliopsida > Malvales > Malvaceae > Gossypium > Gossypium sturtianum. The sequence continues at coordinate 105,148,410 of CM046955.1, forward strand.
GTGGTCTGAGGATCATGAGGGGGTGGAGGTCTAACGGCTAGATTCGTACGAACGAACTCAGCAAACCATTCATTCATAACTTGGAAGAAGGCTTCTCGAGCCCCTCCTCCCTGACTAACTGTAACGGGCCTTTCACTACTATCTGGTGGCACCGTCCCTTCTGCGGGAGCGGGCGCATTACTCTCTACATCATCTACACCAGCTCGTTCGGGATCCATAACTATAAAAGAAAAACATTTTTAAAATCGTAATGAGTCGTCACACCATCAAAATATAAGTATGGCATGTATTGCTAGACTCTTACTCATACTGAATATTCTGAGAACCGACTAAACTCTCGCTATGATACCAATAAATGTAACACCCCTTACCTGAGACTGTCGCCAGAGTCGAGCACGAGGCATTACCAGACTTAACTTACTAGTTCGGGGCATAAAAAATTGCTTTTAAAATAATTCATTCACATACATCCAATATGTTCCTAAAAAGGGCCTTCGAGGCCCTAAAACATGCAATTGAAACGGTTCGGGACCGAACTGAAAACATTAAAAATTTTCTAATTTCTTAAACAAATTAAAACAATTTATTTCCCTATTCATAATGAAACTGACCATTTGCGTCATAGTCACTAAATTGACTATAACTCGAGTTATGAAACTCGAAATTTAGATCCGTAAATTTTCCTTGAAACTAGACTCATATATCATCTTACTTTTTGTTTTCCATAATTTTTGGTGTGATCAATTAGTACAGTTTATTAGTTAAAGTCTCCCCTGTTACACTGTCCGACAATTCTGACCCCTCTTCACTAAAGATCAATTATCTCATAATATAAAATTCTTCTGCCTACATCAATTCTTTCATATAAAAATAGACTCAATAATATTTAATTCTATACCTCATTCACACCCTAATTCCATTTCTACTATCCTTAGCGATTTTTCAAAATCAAATCCATTATTCTTTGTCCAAAAACTGTTCCTTTGCAAATTTTACTCTTTCATAATTTCTTTGTAATAACTATCATTTAGGCATACATAACACCCAAAACATGTTCTTATTTAGCCATTTTAATGGATAATAATTATCAAGTATTTACAAGCCATTCTTTAGCCATATTATAAGGGCATACACACAAAATGGCTAAGTTTCTATACATGCCATAACTTAAAACGTTTCAAGTCAAAAAATACCGAGATAATCCTTTGATAGTGTGAAACGATCTCCGACGTCCTTGCTGTAACACCCCATACCCGACTTCGAGGCTTAACTGGATACGAGAAGTTACTATGCTTGAACTTGCTTAATCAAGTACTTACGGGCTATAAAATTTCATTCCGAATTAAGAACTTATCTTTCTTAATCAACTTGTACTTTTCATGGGCCTACGAGGCCTTAAACTCATGTTTGTAAACTTTCGAAACTCAATCGAAAACTTTTCATTGAAACAGGGGTCACAAGCCCATGTTAGTTGGGACACACCCGTGTAAACCTGAGACACGCCCATGTCTCCTAACCGTGCTTAAAACTCGAGCTTACTGCCAAACTTCACACGGCCATGGCACGCTCGTGGTCCTGGCCCGTGTGAAAAACCTTAGCATTCTGACTTATAACACACGGCCATGGCACGCCCGTGGACTTAGACCGTGTACTACAACTTGCTATTCTGACTTAAGGTACAATGGTGCAGGGTACACACGGATTAGACACACGCCCGTGTGTCCGACCGTGTGGGCACTTAGAGGCTATTTACCAAGCCAATTACCACCCTGAAATCAAGAGAAAATTCATACTATCTCAACAACTCAAATCACTACAACTTTAATGAACAATATAACATGCTCCATCGATATAAATAACATACATACTTAGTCAATCTTGGCTAATCATTTAGCCATTTACAAAAGAATAATAATAAACTTGATAGCCCATGCTTTTCCCCTTTCTTAGACATATACTCAAAATGAAATGTTTCCTATACATGCCATACTTAAATAAACAACTTGGCAATACCAAAATAGCGGTTGATAGTGTGATTCGAGCTCCGACTTCAACGATCCACAAGTTAGCTTGGCGGGACTACATAGAAAGAAATAATAAAAGACGTAAGCATTTAGCTTAGTAAGTTTGCATAATGCACATAGCAACATACTTGCTTAATAAAAACCATTTGACATAAACAATGGCATCATAAATTTCAGCTATAAAGCTTACTTACTCATACTTGATTCTTACATAACTCATGAAACTTACTAGACTCATACTTGATAGGCAAACCAAGTACCTGTATCACTAGATCACATTGATCAGCATACTTGAACATAATACTCATAATTTCTAATTCATCATTCATAACATGAATAATATTCTTTATCACTTGATAATAACCTTACTTACTTAACTTTCTTGTTATCTCTTTGGAGCTTAACTCGTTTGCCCAATGAATTTATATGAATAACCGAGGATACTAAATCTCATCTAAATTTTGAGGCCATGACTTAACATGGACTTATACGAAGTCTTTCTTGTTCTCACCAATGCCATGCCTTAACTTGGACTTATATGGGATCTCTTTCTCTTGATAACTTTTCAATGCCAAGCTTGCATTGGTCTTACATGATAACTTGTTCAATGCCAAGCTTGCCTTGGACTTACATGATAACTTACTCAATGCCAAGCTTGCCTTGGTCTTACATGATAACTTGTTCAATGCCAAGCTTGCCTTAGACTTACATGATAACTTACTCAATGCCAAGCTTGCCTTGGACTTACATGATAACTTACTCAATACCAAGCTTGCCTTGGACTTACATGATATCTTATTCAATGCCAAGCTTGCCCTGGACTTACATGATATCTTGCTTGCTTGCCGATGCCATGCCTCGGCTTGGTCTTATACGGACTTTCTTGTTTCATGTGGTAGATCGAGTATCCTAAGTTATTCAACTTCAATCGGGGCTTTCTCATGCTTGATCTCATTAATTTCTTTGTTTAACATAACATTGTACATTATACTAAGCAATTCAATGATATAAACCATAAAGCTTAGAAATCATACAAACTTACCTCAATATACAAAAAGTAGCTAGGTATGCAATTTAGTCCTCGACCTTGTTCTTGCCTCGGTTTTGATTCGGGCTTCGTTTTTCTTGATCTATAGTCATAAATAGATCATTTAATATTCACATTGACTAAATTGACCCTTTACTCATACTTGGGCAAAATTACTATTTTGCCCCTATACTTTCTCATATTTGCACTATTGCTCCAAGGCTCGTAAAATAATTTTCATTCAACTTCCTTAGACTACATGCTTAGCTGATTCATTTTCTCTACTATAGCAATCATCAATTCTCATTATTTCTAGTAGGTATGACTAATTTCATAACTATTACAAACTAGTCCATACTATCATATTTCAAGAAATTCATTAAGGAGAAGATGTTTATCTAACATCAAACTCTCATAATCTTCCTTAAAACATCATTTAACAAGCATGCCATTCATAGATGAAATTTTTGAACATGCATCTTAGCTTATTTTATAGCTGAAAATAGCTAATTCATAATACGAGGACTTCAAAAACACGAAGAATATTAAAAACGGGGCTAAGATGAACTTACTAGCAAGCTTGAAAAGAATGAAGAACCCTAGCTATAGAGTCTTCAAATTTTCAGCAATGGAAGGAAGAAGATGAATGAAATTTTATCATCTTTTTCCTGTTTTAATCACTTATTAGACAAATGACCAAAATGCCCTTCTCTTTAAAAATTTCTATTTTACTAACTCATGTCCATTTTTGTCCAAAATTTATAATTTGGGAAAATTGCTATTTAAGGACTCATGATTAATATCCTAAAGCTATTTCATACAAAATGCTTCTAGAAACTCACATTTTACAACTTTTGCAATTTGGTCCTTTTTGACCATTCAACTTCATTTTAGCAAAATTGCTTCATGAAACTTTCACACTAACATGAAAACATGGCATGAACCTTAAAACTCATAAATTTACCTCGGATTCGTGGTCTCGCACCACTATTCGACTAGGCCCTAAATCGGTCACATTACAATTCTCCCTCCTTAGGGATTTTCGTCCTCGAAAATCTTACCAGTGAAAAGGTTTGGGTACTGGTTTCTCATACTCTCTTTTGGTTCCCATATGGCTTCTTCTATTCCATGTCTTTTCCACAATACATTCACTAAGGCAATACTTTTCTTTCTTAGCTGCTTCACTTCTCGAGCTAATATCTTGACTGGTTCTTCACCATAAGTCATGTCGGGATGAATCTCTACCTCTGACCGGGGAATTACATGCGAAGGGTCTGATCGGTAGTGTCTTAACATTGACACGTGAAACACATCATGTATCTTTTCTAACTCTGATGGCAAAGCCAATCTGTAAGCTACAGGCCCAACTTTCTCAGTAATCTCATACGGTCCAATAAAACATGGACTCAACTTGCCTTTTCGGCCAAATCTGAGAACTTTTCTCCAAGGTGACACTTTCAAGAAAACTTTATCTCCAACTTGATACTCTATCTCTTTTCTTTTTAAATCGAGTAGGATTTTTGTGCATCTCAAGCGACTTTTAAGCACTCTCGTATCACTCTTACTTTCTTCAACTTCTCTAACCAAATCAGCCCGTGAATTTGGTTTTCTTTGAGTTCAGTCCAAAATAAAGGCGTTCTGCATTTACGCCCATATAAAGCCTCATACGACACCATCCTCAAGCTCGACTGAAAGCTATTATTGTAGGCAAATTCTACCAATGGGAGAAACCTTTCCCAATTGCCTCGGAACTCTAGAATACAACATCTCGAGCATATCCTCGAGGACATGAATTAACCTCTACGATTGACCGTCGGTTTGAGGATGAAAAGCGGTACTAAAGTTCAACTTTGTACCCAAGGCCTCTTGTAACTTCTTCCAAAACCTGGATGTGAATCTCGAATCTCTATCCAATATGATTGATAAGGGAACTCCATGAAGTCTTACTATTTCTGAAACATACAAGTTTGCCAACTTGTCTAGTGAGTAATCAACTCAAATGCAGGTATAAAATGGGCTGACTTCGTAAGTCTATCAACAACAACCCATACAACATCTTTCTTGTTTCGGAGACAACGGTAAACCCGTTACAAAATCCATAATAATACTGGTCCCATTTCCACTCGGAACTAAAATGGGTTGAAGCAAGCCTGAAGGTACTTGGTGTTCACTTTTACTTTGTCGACAAATCATACATTTGGAAACAAATTCGAAATGTCTCTCTTCATTTTCGGCCACTAATATCTTTGTTGTTTCAAATCATTATACATTTTAGTACTACCGGATGTGCAGACAAACACCGTTATGTGCCTCATGCAAAATTCTCTGAATAAGCTCCTCTTTTCTTGGTACACAAATTCTACCTTTAAACATCAAATATCCTTGAGAACTAATCCAAAAGTCGATTCAACATCCGACTTGCACTAAGCTCTTTTGACTTGTAATTCGCTATCTTCTTTCCGAGCCTCGTAAATCTCTTGGAGGAATCTTTGGTCTAGCTCTCAACTCAAACTATAATGGAACCATCATCGATAAAATTATCCGTGAATTCATTACTCTTAATGCAAATAAGGACTTTTTCGCTTAAAGCATCGGTGACAACATTCGCCTTTCTGGATGGTAGTCAATGACTAACTCATAGTCTTTTATCAACTCTAACCATCTCCTTTGCCTTAAATTCAACTCTTTCGCATCATCAAGTACTTGGACTTTTGTGTTGGTGAAGATCCGACATCTCTCACCATATAGATGATGTCTCCATATCTTCAATGCAAAGACTATGGCAAACTAACTCTAGGTCGTGCGTCGGATAATTTTTCTCATGGGGCTTTAACTGTCTTGAGGCATAAGCAATCACTTTGCCTTCTTGCATAAGTACACAGCCTAATCCATTTAAGGATGCATCGTTGTAAACTATGAACTCTTTCCCCGTCTCAGGTTGTACTTCTGTCAATAATGCTTTTAATTTTTTGAAACTTTGTTGGCATATTTCTGTCCACTCGAACTTCACATTTTTCTGTAACAACTTCGTCATCGGGGTTGCAATCATGGAAAACCCCTTGACAAATCGTCTATAATAGCCGGCTAGGCCTAGGAAACTTCTAACCTCAAAGATATTCCTCGGTGGTTTCCAATCCATAATAGCCGAGATCTTACTTGGGTCTACTCGAACCCCTTCTCCTGAGACAATATGCCCCAGAAATCCTACTCCATTGAGCCAAAACTCACTTTTACTGAACTTGGCATACAACTGATTTTCTCGAAGAATCTGTAAAACTATCCATAGGTGCTCAGCATGCTCATTCTCATCTCGGGAATAAACTAGTATGTCGTCAATAAAAATGACTACAAACTTCGCGAGGTATGGTCTGAAGATACGGTTCATTAAGTCCATGAATACCGCAGGAGCATTGGTCAAACCAAAAGGCATGACTAAAAATTCATAATGCCCATACCTTGTTCGAAAAGCAGTCTTGGATACATCTGACTCTTTTACTCTTAACTGGTAATACCCCGATCTCAAGTCTATCTTAGAGAACATGGTGGCTCCTTTCAATTGATCGAACAAATCATCGATCCTTGGCAATGGGTACTTGTTCTTTACTGTCACTTTATTAAGCTGACGGTAATCTATGCACAATCTCATAGTGCCATCCTTCTTTTTCACAAATAAAATTGGAGCATCCCAAGGAGAACAACTTGACCTTGCAAAGCCTTTGTCTGTTAACTCTTGCAACTGTATCTTCAACTCTTTCAACTTCGTTGGAGCCATTCTGTAAGGAGTAATAGATATTGGTACAGTGCCGTGAGCTAGCTCAATGCTGAACTCAACTTCTCTAATTGGAGGTAATCCCGATACTTCTTTGGGAAAAACATCCATGTGCTCACATACTATCAGTACGGACTCAATCTTTAACTCCTTTTCTTTATCATTCATCACAAAGGCCAAATATGCCTCATACACCTTTCTTATAAATCTCTGTGCCGTCATATGAGAAATCAATACCGGCAATCCACTTTGTTCATCTGATTCTATATGGAGGATATCCCCATTCTCACATCTCATTTCAATGTATTTCTTCCAACAATTAACTATTACATTATGGGCAGTTAACCAGTCCATACCGAGAATGAGATCAAACTCGTCAAATGGTAACAACATAAGGTTTGCTTTAAAACAATGATCTCTAATCATTAATGGACATTCTCTACATACTTCATTCACTAACACACTCTTTCCTAAAGGATTAGACACTCTAATCACAAACTCTGTAAACTCTATAGGCATACTCAAATCGGATACCAATTTCATGCAAATGTAAGAGTGTGTAGATCCGGGATCTATTAAAGCAATAACTTTAACATCATGAAGAGAAAAGGTACCCGTGATAACATCATGGGAAGATGCCTCTTCGCGAGCGCGAATGGCATAAGTCCGCAGGCGCCCTACCCTCGAGTCTCGCGGCCTGCTCACTAGGATTACCTCTTCCTCTTGCCCCACTTCCTGGGTTTCTCTGCAGTCTTCCTCTGACCATAATCCCAGATCTCGGGTTCTGAGCTCTCTCTTCTTTCATTGTCTCTGGACCATCCTTTATGTAGTGGTATTGGGAACCACATCCAAAACATGCATTTTCGTGCGCTCGGCATTCTCCAAGATGACGTCTGCCACACTGTGGGCATTCGGGTCTTTCAGATTGAAAGTTCCCCATGCTAGCGACTGAAGTAGTCTGTGCTTTATTTCCCGAATACTATTTACTCTTGTCTTTCTTTGGAAACCCAATGGAAGTAGCCGATCGGGTAGGTAAATCTCTTGACTTCTTGGATGAGGATTGGAATGACTTATTCCACTGTCTCTTTCTAGAGTCACAAGACTCAATTTCAGACTTTCTATTCTCTTTTACTAGCTCTTCGGCTTTACAAGCTCTCTCCACTAGCACAACAAATTCTTTCAATTCTAGTACAGCAATAAATAGTTTGATGTCCTCATTTAGCCCATCTTCAAATCTTTTGCTCATGATGGCCTCGGTGGACACGCGTTCTCGAGCGTATTTGCTAAGTCGCACAAACTCACGCTCATAATCGGTCACCGACATCTTGCCTTACTTTAACTCAAAAAATTCTTTTCTTTTCTGATCTACAAATCTTTGACTGATATACTTTTTCTTGAACTCTTCTTGGAAGAATTCCCATGTGATCTTCTCCCTTGGTACCACTGATACAAGGGTGTTCCACCATTGATAGGCAGAATCTCTTAAAAGGGAGACTACACACTTCATGCTTTTCTCAGGTGTGCATGATAGCTCATTAAATACCCTGATGGTATTTTCTAACCAAAACTCGACTTTTTTCGAATCATCTTCTCTTTTCGCCCGGAATTCTTCTGCCCCATGTTTCCTGATCCTATCAACTGGAGGTTTGTCTCCTCTTACCACCTCTACTACTTGAGGGGCTACTGGAATAGGTTGTGGAATAGGTGGGGGTGGAGGGGGTTGTACATTTGGGTTCATACGAACGAACTCTGAATACCACATATTCATCATGTGGAGGAAGGCTTCTCTAGCCCCTTCTCCTCCTTCTTGACTCACCATAGTGGGTCTATTCTCATTCTCATTCAGCACCGTCCCTTCAGCGGGAGCCGGCGCATTACTTTCTACGTCATCCGCCATATCTCTTCCAGGATCCATTTACTATATATATAAACATAATTTAAGTCGTCAGGAGTCGTCACACTATCATTATAAAAACATTCTTACGTATGACATGTATAGCTAGACTCGTGCTCATGCTACGTTAGTCCTAGAACTGACTAAACCGTAGCTCTGATACAACTAAATGTAACACCCCATACCCGAGTCTGAGGCTTAGACCGAATACGAGAAGTTACTATGCTTGAACTTGCTTAATCAAGTACTTACGGGCTATAAAATTTCGTTCTGAATTAAGAACTTATCTTTCTTAATCAACTTGTACTATTCATGGGCCTACGAGGCCTTAAACTCATGTCCGTAAACTTTTGGAACTCAATCGAAAACTTTTCATTGAAACAGGGGTCACATGCCCATGTGAGTTGGGACACACCCGTGTAAACCTGAGACACGCACATGTCTCCTAACCGTGCTTAAAACTCGAGCTTACTGCCAAACTTCACACGGCCATGGCACGCCCGTGGTCCTGGCCCATGTGAAAAACCTTAGCATTCTGACTTATAACACACGGCCATGGCACACCTGTGGACTTAGACCGTGTACTACAACTTGATATTCTGACTTAAGGTACAATGGTGCACGGTGCACACGGCTTAGACACACACCCGTGTGTCCGACCGTGTGGGCACTTAGAGGCTATTTACCAAGCCAATTGCCACCCTGAAATCAAGAGCAAATTCATACTATCTCAACAACTCAAATCACTAAAACTTTAATGCAAAATATAACATGCTCCATTGATATCAATAACATACATACTTAGTCAATCTTGGCTAATCATTTAGCCATTTACAAAAGAATAAAAATAAACTTGATAGCCCATGCTTTTCCCCTTTCTAAGACATATACTCAAAATGAAATGTTTTCTATACATGCCATACTTAAATAAACAACTTGGCTATACCAAAATAGCGGTTGATAGTGTGATTCGAGCTCCGACTTAAACGATCCAGAAGTTAGCTTGGCGGGACTACATAGAAAGAAATAATAAAAGACGCAAGCATTTAGCTTAGTAAGTTTGCATAATGCACATAGCAACATACTTGCTTAATATAAACCATTTGACATAAACAATGGCATCATAAATTTCAGATATAAAGCTTACTTACTCATACTTGATTCTTACATAACTCATGAAACTTACTAGTCTCATACTTGATAGGCAAACCAAGTACCTGTATCACTAGATCACATTGATCAACATACTTGAACATAATACTCATAATTTCTAATTCATCATTCATAACATGAATAATATTCTTTATCACTTGATAATAACCTTACTTACTTAGCTTTCTTGTTATCTCTTTGGAGCTTAACTCGTTTGCCCGATGAATTTATATGAATAACCGAGGATACTAAATCTCATCTAAATTTCGAGGCCATGACTTAACATGGACTTATACGAAGTCTTTCTTGTTCTCACCAATGCCATGCCTTAACTTGGACTTATATGGGATCTCTTTCTCTTGATAACTTTTCAATGCCAAGCTTGCCTTGGTCTTACATGATAACTTGTTCAATGCCAAGCTTGTCTTGGACATACATGATAACTTACTCAATGCCAAGCTTGCCTTGGACTTACATGATAACTTACTCAATGCCAAGCTTGCCTTGGACTTGCATGATATCTTATTCAATGCCAAGCTTGCCTTGGACTTACATGATATCTTGCTTGCTTGTCGATGCCATGCCTCGGCTTGGTCTTATACCAACTTTCTTGTTTCATGTGGTAGATCGAGTATCCTAAGTTATTCAACTTCAATAGGGGCTTTCTCATGCTTGATCTCATTAATTTCTTTCTTTAACATAACATTGTACATTATACTAAGCAATTCAATGATATAAATCATAAAGCTTAGAAATCATACAAACTTACCTCAATATACAAAATGTAGCTAGGTATGCAATTTAGTCCTCGACCTTGTTCTTGCCTCGGTTTCAATCCGGGTTTCGTTTTTCTTGATCTATAGTCATAAATAGATCATTTAATATTCACATTGACTAAATTGACCCTTTACTCATACTTGGGCAAAATTACTATTTTGCCCCTATACTTTCTCATATTTGCACTATTGCTCCAAGGCTCGTAAAATAATTTTCATTCAACTTTCTTAGACTACATGCTTAGCTGATTCATTTTCTCTACTATAGCAATCATCAATTCTCATTATTTCTAGTAGGTATGACTAATTTCATAACTATTACAAACTAGTCCATACTATCATATTTCATGAAATTCATTAAGGAAAAGATGTTTATCTAACATCAAACTCTCATAATCTTCCATAAAACATCATTTAACAAGCATGTCATTCATAGATGAAATTTTTGAACATGCATCTTAGCTTATTTTATAGCTAAAAATAGCTAATTCATAATACGAGGACTTTAAAAACACGAAGTATATTAAAAACGGGGCTAAGATGAACTTAATAGTAAGCTTGAAAAAAATGAAGAACCCTAACTATGGAGTCTTCAAATTTTCGGCAATGGAAGGAAGAAGATGAATGAAATTTTATCATCTTTTTCCTATTTTAATCACTTATTAGACAAATGACCAAAATGCCCTTCTCTTTAAAAATTTCTATTTTACTAACTCATGTCCATTTTTGTCCAAAATTTATAATTTGGAAAAATTGCTATTTAAGGACTCATAATTAACATTCTAAAGCTATTTCGTACAAAATGCTTCTAGAAACTCTCATTTTACAACTTTTGCAATTTGGTCCTTTTTGACCATTCAACTTCATTTTAGCAAAATTGCTTCATAAAACTTTCACACTAACATGCAAACATGGAATGAACCTTAAAACTCATAAATTCACCTCGGATTCGTGGTCTCGCACCACTATTCTGACTAGGCCCTAAATCGGGTTGTTACACTTGCGATCCATGAGTTGGCTTGCAATACTATAAAAAGAGAGAAAGGAATGGGAGTAAGCATAAAGCTTAGTAAGTTTGCATGTAAATGAATAACAACATTCTTAATGAATTATCTTATTCTTTTCTTATCAAGATCATTTATACCTTTAACTAAATATGCTTAAGTTTTGAATTCTTACCTGTACCTTGTTAGCATGAACTTGTCTTACCTTTCCTTTTGTATACTCTTTTAATTTTCCATTGAACCACTTGGAATACTAAGGATACACGAGTACCTTTTCTTTTGAAACTTACCATTGCCATGTCTTGACATGGTCTTACGTGGTATCCTTGCTTTATGAACTCACCAATGCCATGCCTTGGCATGGTCTTACATGGGATCTTTGCCTTATAGTAACTTACCAATGCCATGTCTTGACATGGTCTTACATGATTTCCTTAAACCCTAATGTCATGACATTTGTATCCTACCTTTCCTAAGGTTCAACCGGGACTTTCTGAGATTGCTTCTCCGTCAATTCATGCTTGAGTTTTTAAATAATAAATTTCCATAATAAATATGTAAATGCTGGAATTTAATAGTATTAAATGTAAAATACTAGAATATTGCATTTATTTACCGCAAACTTACCTCGGAACAAAATACGATCAACTATATTGATTTAGTCCACTATCTTTTTCTTTCCCTGGTCTAACTTTGGATTTTGTTCCTCTTGATCTATAATAGCAAATTTTAGCTTATTTAATACTCACATTTATTAAAACAGTCCTTGACTCTAACTTTGGCAAAAAATACGATTTTTGCCCCTAAACTTTTACATATTTACACATTTGCCCCAAAGCTCAAAAATTAAACTTTATCCATTATTCTTATGTTTTATGACATGCTGGTCATTTTTCCCTTCTATGACAACATCAAATTCTCACTCTAACATGTACTTATGAACATTAGGTATTTTTACCGATTAAGTCGTTTTACTCGTTTTCACTTAAAATCGCTTAGCAAAAGTTGTTTAACATAATTTCAAACTTCATATTCTATCATAAAACATCAAAATAAACACATTTCACCAATGGGCATTTTTCCAAATATGAACCCTAGGTTAAATTATTGCTAGATTAAGCTAAATCAAGTTACCGAGACTCCAAAAATGTAAAGAACATTAAAAACGGGGCTTAGATGCACTTACTATGAGCTTGAGGAGTTGAAGAAACCCTAGCTATGGTGTCCCCTTTGAAATTTTGGCCAAATGAAGAAGATGGACAACATTTTGCCATCTTTTTCCCTTTTTAATTCCTTTTTAATTCCAAATGACAAAAATGCCCTTCATTAAAACTTTAGTTATTTTTGTCTATGTATGTTCATTTTTGTCCATGGAAAATATAATGGTCTAATTACCATTTAAGGACTCCTACTTCAAACCCCCATTTCAATCAAGTACTCTATGAATTAGAACCCCTATTTAGAAACTTTTGCAAACAAGTCCCAATAGGCAATTTAAGCATGCAATCAATAAAATTTCTTATAGATACTCTAACACATATATTTAGTCACTCGATAAATCATAATAATTAATCGTACTAAACTTTTCTATCTCGGATTCATGGTTTTGCAACCACTATTTCGTTTAGGCCCTATTTTGGGATGTTACAACTGGTGCCTCAGTTAACAATGCATTCAATTGATCGAAACTTTGTTGACATTTTTCGGACCATTCAAACTTTACATCTTTCTGTAGTAATCTGGTCATCGATGTAGCAATCATCGAGATCCCTTTAATGAAACGTCGATAGTAGCCAGGTAATCCTAGAAAGCTTCTGACCTCGAATATATTTCTAGGTGGTTTCCAGTCAATAATTGCAGAAATCTTACTCGGATCAACTCGAATGCCATCCGCTGAAACTACATGTCCCAAAAATCTGACTTTCCGGAGTCAAAACTCACATTTGCTGAATTTAGCATACAGTTGCTTATCTGTCAAAGTCTGCAACACAATCATCAAATGCTCGGCATGCTCAGACTCATCTTGTGAATAGATCAGAATGTCATCAATGAACACAACAACAAATTTGTCTAAATACGGTGTAAAGATCCGATTCATCAAATCAATAAAAATTGCAGGAGCATTAGTTAGTCCAAAAGGCATAACAAGGAATTCATAGTGTCCGTACCTCGTTCTGAACGCAGTTTTCGACACATCCGAGTCTTTAACTCGCTACTGATAATAACCCGATCTCAAATCAATCTTTGAAAACACTGTTGCACCTTTCAACTGGTCAAACAAATAGTCTATTCTCGGCAACAGATACTTATTCTTTATAGTAACCTTGTTGAGCTGACGGTAATCAATACACATTCTCATTGACCCGTCTTTCTTCTTAACAAATAATACTGGCGCACCCCAGGGCAAAAAACTCAGTCGTGCAAAACCTCTATCTATTAACTCTTGCAACTGAGCTTTCAAATCTTGCAACTCTGTCGAAGCCATTCTGTACAGAGCTATAGATGTTGGTGAAGTTCCTGGTATTAAGTCAATAGAAAATTCAACCTCTCTGACTGGTGGCAACCCAGGCAACTCTTCTGGAAACACATCTGGAAACTCACAAACTACAAGCACTGATTCAATCTTCGATTCAGACACTTTTGTATCTAAAACGTACGCAAGATAAGCTTCGCACCCTTTTCTCACATATCTCTTAGCCGACATCGACGAAATCACTATAGGCAATACACTTGACAAATAAGATTCAATCCGAAAAATTTCATTATTTTGACATCTCAATTCGATAATTTTTCTTTTACAATTTACAACGGCATCATGCAGAGTTATCCAATCCATACCCAGAATCACATTGAACACATCAAATGGTAAAAGCATCAAGTCAACCAGAAAATAGTAACCCCGGGTCGTTAAAGGACAATTCTTGCATATTTTGTCAACTAACACATACTTGCCTAAGGGATTCGATACTTTAATTACAAATTCTGTAGATTCAACAGGCAATTTCTTACTAGATACTAAATTCTCACAAACATACGAATGTGTCGATCCAAGATAAATTAAAGCAATCACATTAGTTTCGTAAAGAGAAAATGTACCGATAATAACATCTGGGGACAACGATTCTTTACGAGCGCGAATAGCGTAGGCTCTAGCAGGTGCTCTGGCCTCGAATCTCACAGGTAAGTCCCTAGTTATACCTCAACCACTGGATACATTCCCCGTATTTATCGGTGGTCTCCCTCTCGTAGTTGTATTGTTAGATCTTATATTCTGAACTTTTTCTTTCTTGGATAACTCTGGGCAGTCTCGAATAAGGTGATCTGGTGAACCACATTTGAAGCAAGCTTTGCTACTCTCATTCCAGCATTCTCTAAAATGTCGTCTCCCACACTGTTGACACTCAGGTTTGTTATTTCTAACGCTGCCAACGCTCGAGACAGAAGTAGCTTGAGCTTTAGAATTCACATGTTGATTTCCACAATCTCTATTTTGATATCCCACTGATGCTATTGATCGACTATACAAATCTCGAGATTTCTTTGATGAAGAATGATAAAGTTTATTTATCAGTCTTTTCTTCGAATCTCTAGCTTCTGATTCAGCTTTCCTCTTTTCTTGGCTAAAGTCTTCAGCTTTGCAAGCCCGACCAACTAACACGAAAAATTCTTTTAAATCCAATATCCCGACTAGAAGTTTAATATCCTCGTTCAACCTGTCAACAAACTGCTTGCACGTAATCTCTTCAATAGAAACATACTCCCGAGCATACTTACTTAACCGTACAAATTCTCTTTCATATTCTATTACAGTCATGCAGCCTTGTTTCAGTTCTAAAAATTCTTTATGCTTTTGATCCAGAAACTGTTGACTGATGTATTTCTTTCGGAACTCAACCTGAAAGAACTCCCAGGTGACTCTCTCTCTCGGCACCATTGATACCAACGTATTCCACCACTGATATGCACTGTCCTTCAAAAGTGATATGGCACATTTTAAACATTCAGACGGTGTGCAAGAAAGCTTATCAAACACTCGAATTGTATTTTCAAGCCAAAACTCAGCTCTCTCAAGATCATCACCAATTGTAGCCCTGAACTCTTCAGCCCCATGCTTACGAATTTTATCAACTAGTGGCTTGTTCAATCGTATAGGATCAATAACTTGAGGAACTACAGGGACTGGTTGAGGAATTGGCAGGGTGGAGGTTGTTGAGCAGTCGGGTTCATTCGGACATACTCAGTGAACCATTCGTTCATCATTTGGAAGAAGGCTTCTTTAGCCTCTCCTCCCTGGCAGCCCGTTACGGGTCTAGAATTAGACGACGTTGTCCTTTGAGTTAGACCGGGTGCAATACTTTCAACCTCATCAGCTAAAGCTCGATTGGGATCCATTACTATACGAAAACACAATTTAAAATGTCAGAAGTCATCACACTATCACAGTTTATATATGACATGTATAGCTAGACTCTCACACACGCTAAATTAGTCCTAGAATCGACTAAACTGTAGCTCTGATACCAATAAATGTAACACTCCTCACCCGTATTGAATGCCAAAATAGGGTTACGGAGCATTACCGAACTTATAAAACAATTAAACATTCAACTATGCATAAATTTTCACATTACAAGCAATCATCAATCAATTTCAATCATATGTGTCCCTATTACGAGCCTACTAGGCCCTAAACATGATTTGGGAGTGGTTCGAGACCAAATCGATAGCTCAAGAAATTTTTACAAAACTTAGAAAATTTTCCTCGAAACAGGGGACACACGCCCGTGTGGTCAGGCCGTGTGTCTCACACGGCCACCAGACACGCCCGTGTCATAGGCCGTGTGAACATTCGAAATGGGAGCACATGGCCGTGTCCCAACTCGTGTCCTACCCCGTGTAACTCTCTGACTTGGGTCACACGACCAACACACACACCCGTATGGCTAGCCCGTGTGCCATAAAAATGGCAATACACGCCCGTGTGCTAGGCCATGTCAATCCTATAGGGTATGTTGACTTATGCGACACGGCTAAGTCACACGCCCGTGTGTGAGGCCGTGTGGAGCATACTGACTTGATTTCTAAAACCACACCAGGGGACACACGACCGTGTACTTGATCGTGTGTCACAGACGGCTAAAACACACGCCCGTGTCTCTGCCCGTGTGGACAAAAATAGGCTATTTACAAAGCCATTTTGCCACCCTATTTTGTGTACACTTACACCACAATTCAATGTCAGCAACACCAAGCATAATAGGCATTAAATTCACTTCAACCAAGTGTCATTTAAACCCTTTGTAACATCCCGAAATTGGGCCTAGTAGAATTGGGCCCAATGGGCCTTGAGCGTAGAAGCATTTTAAAATTTTGAGAACAAGAGAATGGCATTATTTCAAGTTGGACTTATTAAGAAGGTAATTTTGGAAAGTTCTGAGGTTTCTATGAAGTTAGGGTTCAAGTTGGGCCTTAGTAAAATTTTGTGTTTAAGCCTATTAAGGAGAGATAGTAAGTGGCATCAAGGCTTATGGAAATAAAAGAGTAAATTGCTAGCATAAATGAGCAATTGGTAAAAGGGTTATGGCTCCACATGTAGTACCTTGAGGGAAGAGGTTCGAATCCCTTTGTGTGCAATTTTGACTTTTATTTTTGCATTCCTTCCTTAGTGTCGGCCAAGGTATATATATGGCAAGGTTAAATTCTTTATTTTTGGTATGGTGGTTAAAGGAATTAAGGAAAGGTTGAGGTTGGGGAAAGGAATCAAAAGGAAAAGGCAAGTAAGGGGAACAAGTGGCTTATTTTATAGAGAATGTTATGGAAAGTATGGTTGGAAAAATTTTGACCCTTATGGCTATGCATGTGGACGGTTTTGGGGGTATATAGGTAGCTGAAATTTTACTTTGGCTTTTGGTAAGGTTTTGGTATTTTTTTTGGCCAAAGATCCCATTTGCAACTTTGTGTCATTTTCTCCCAAATTGCTACTCTCTTTGCCGAAATCTTCTAGCACAATAGTGCATTTTTTTCTTCTCTTTGGATTGGTCACATATTCATCTTTTGTCCATCTTCCTTGATAGCCGAAACTTCAAGTTGATATTAAACAAATTCTTCTTCTTTCTTCTTGATTGCCGAAACTCTAAAGCCATTAGTGAGTACTTTTCTTTCTTTGTTTTGCCGAAACCACCTAGCCTAATTGATCATCATCTCCATCTTCCAAGTTGGATTTTTCTTTCTTGATTAAACCGGGTAAGTGTTTTTATTCAAATCTTTTCATTCTTTTTCTCTTTAGCCGAATGAGAGTCCCTCATTATTTGGTTGTTTCATCTTGATTCTAAAACCGAAATGGTGTTCTCCCTTACTCCCTCACATCTTGATAATCTTTTATTTATAGTATTCTAATGGATTGGCCAAATAACACATCATTGCCTAATCATCTCAAGTCATAAGTCAATTGGTGGGAATTGGGATTATCATCGATTAAGGTAAGGAGTCTTTTCATAGTCCATTCGATATCACTACTCGGTTATTGTGTTAATCGGATCGAAGTTTCGACTAATCGATTATGTTTTAGGGACGAAATCACTCAATATGACATAGTGGTAAGTGATTCAAGTTTAAGTGATACGAAATCTTTTGGAAATCTGAGGCTAACTTTTGGTTGGTATTGTTCTAGGTCATCGACGAGTGGTTCGTTAGAAAATCAAAATCTGGTGTGTAATCCCGTACCTTCCGAATACATGTTTGATATGGTGTGTAATCTCACATCTCTCTGAAATTTTCTATGATATATTCTGTGATTTGGTCAAAATACCGAAGAAAACCGAAAACCGGCATCCGTGATCACTCGGGCGTGCGTATGATCGTAGTGGTAATCGTATTTTGTAATAAAACAGTTTCAGTTAGAAGTAGTGATGTGTTTTTGAAAAATCACGAAAAATAGGAGAAAGAGAATTAGATAGTTAATAAGATATCTAATTAAAGCTTACTGTGTCTATTTTGATAAGGAAGAAAAAGAGAAGGAAAAGGAATTCTATATTCAGAGATATCTTAATTTTTGTGAGACTGGTTCTGAATGACTTTATGGTTCCCTGATCTGTCTTGGAAAAATTGTATAAAATTTTACAAAGTGAATTATGAGTTATAGCTTATACGTACGGATTCCTTAGTGAGTCTATTTTCAATATAAACAAGTGGAAGCAACATATAAAAACTATACAGTGAGATATTTGAATTTTGGGTAAGAGAGGTCAGAATCATTGGTCAGTGAAACAAGGGAAGATTTAAGGAATAAACTGTACTAAATGGCTAAGTCAAAAATTCTGGAAAATTATAGTAAGAAGATATATGAGTCTAGTCTCATGGAAAATTTACGGAGTTAGAATTCGAGATTACTAACAAAAGTTATAGTCAATTTAGTTAGTACGACGCAGATGGATAGTTTCGATTTTTATGCTCCACATTAGTTGTTAAGTCTAGGTTGCGAAATTTCCAAAATACCCTTAGGTTGCGAAATTACCGAATAACCCTTAGTGGGTAAATTATTGAAATTACAAAAATGCCCCTATATGTTGAAATTATGAAAATGCCCCTAAATGGGCCAATTTGATATTTTGATAAATGGGCCAATCTGATATTTTGATAAATGGGCCGATCTGATATTTTGCTATATGGGCCAATCTGATATTTTGATAAATGGGCCAATCTGATATTTTGATAAATGGGCCGATCTGATATTTTGCTATATGGGCCAATCTGATATTTTGATAAATAGGCCAATCTGATATTTTGATAAATGGGCCGATCTGATATTTTGATATATGGGCCAATCTAATATTTTGCTAAATGGGCCAAATCTGATATTTTGCTAAATGGGCCAAATCTGATATTTTGCTAAATGGGCCAAATCTGATATTTTGCTTAATGGGCCTTTTGATTAATTATTGTAATGGGCCATAATTTTGTAATAAATATCTGAATAAATTGTTGTGAATGGCTATGCATTATATACATGATTTGCATGGGATGGGATAATGATGAAGAGAAGTTCTGGTAGCTCTTCTACATAATTCTGGTGGCTCTGCCACAAATATGAAAAATGGTGATGCCATGTAAATTCTGTTAATTTGGGGGCTTGTCCACAAATTTGATATAATCGGCTTAATGCCTACGTTTGGTGTGTTGGCAGGGTGGGTGACTAAAGCTCCCCACAGGTGTGTTGGTTGGTACGGGTGGTGTGTAGCGGATGGAAATCTAGGTTTGGTTTGGGAATTTCATATCATATGCATATTATATTTGACACATTATTGTTGTTGTAAATGGGCTTAGGCCCAAAATATTGCTAATTGGGTTCCGGCCCAATGAATAATAGTAAGGGGATTTCACACTGAGTTCTTGTAACTCACCCCCTTTCTCTTAACCCTTGTAGGTAATGCTTGATGATATGGACTTGGGCTATGGATGACTCGAGGGAGGCCATACTTCGAAAATGGTTTATTTGGACTTTAGACTTCTTTCTCGTTTATTTTATTACTTTACTATTTTGGGTTAAATGTTGTAATAAGGCCTCTGGACTATTTTTATTTTTGCTTTTTGGTTAGGATGTTTTATTATTTTTCTTAAATTGTTTAAAAAGGGGAATTTTCTAAAAACTTAAACAATGGTTTTCAAAATCGATTAACAAATGGATTTCAAAATAAACTTTTACAAATATTTTTAACACGGATATTTTCTCTCGAACTATTAACGATATTTTCAAAAGACTTGGATTCTCTTTCGAATTTTCAACGTCGTTTTCAAAAGTCACGATTTTGTAAGATCATTAGTTTAAATTTATCGATTTATCAATCAAATCTTTGAGGTTAGTAGTACTTTATCAAATCAAACTTGTTTTCTTGATTTTTAACAAAGCAATACTTTAGTACGAACAAAAAGGGTTTAACATGTTTTGCTCGTGTGACATACCAAATCCGCTCATAACGCATGGGCCGAGTTTGGGGTGTTATATTTTATGGTATCAGAGCCCAGTTGCAAAACTCGGCCATGGTTTGGGTTGACTTTAGACTTCTTTCTCGTTTATTTTATTACTTTACTATTTTGTGTTAAATGTTGTAATAAGGCCTCTGGACTATTTTTATTTTTGCTTTTTGGTTGGGATGTTTTTATTATTTTTCTTAAATTGTTTAAAAAGGAGAATTTTCTAAAAACTTAAACAATGGTTTCCAAAATCGATTAACAAATGGATTTCAAAATAAACTTTTACAAATATTTTTAACACGGATATTTTCTCTCAAACTATTAACGATATTTTCAAAAGACTTGGATTCTCTTTCGAATTTTCAACGTCGTTTTCAAAAGTCACGGTTTTGTAAGATCATTAGTTCAAATATATCGATTTATCAATCAAATCTTTGAGGTTAGTAGTATTTTATCAAATCAAACTTGTTTTCTTGATTTTTAACAAAGCAATACTTTAGTACGAACAAAAAGGGTTTAACATGTGTTGCTCGTGTGACATACCAAATCCGCTCATAACGCATGGGCCGAGTGTGGGATGTTACATTTTATGGTATCAGAGCCCAGTTACAAAACTCGGCCGTGGTTTGGGTTCAAAAGCGTTTTCCAAAGCTGTTTAGAATTTTGATTTATAAATATATGTTCTAAAGGAAGTATGGCACCATGAGTATCCGGCACCAAGTCAAGTAAGTATTTGTTTTCATTTTATGGTTATTGTGTTATTACTGTGGTACGAAAATTCTACGAAATAGAATACTCTAGAACTATTAGCTTTAAGAGTTAAAACTATAGAGATTGAGACTCTAGGATGCGAATTTGACACTCGAAAACAACTTTTCTACTCATACTCCATAAAACATCCTTTAATAAACATCGAATAGTATACTAATTCATAAAACTCGTAATCAAGATTAAATCGACTTAGTGAACATGAACGCTAGAAGATGTGGACACGGTAGACGTGGACGTGCTAGAGGCCGAGGTGCTAGGACTAGATCTTCAGCATCGGGGCGTGTGCCAAAAAGAGAGGAGTTCGCATCGCCAGTGGCTGAGACGGGATCTCATGATCGAGCTGGGGTTAATGTGCTGACTCAGATAGTTAAGAAGGTATTGAAGGAGGTTAAGGAGATTAGCAAAGCACTTCGAGTACTTAAATTATTAACATGTTGAATTTTAATTAATTTTATAATAAATTTTGATTCATTTTGATTATTTTCGATAGATTTGCACAAAGGGCGAAAAACGGCTCGGCAGACACTACTAGAAGCACAAAATCGAGATGCAATTTTGAAGTATCAAGGTGAATTATATTTTCAGTCGAAGATGGTCCAAATTATGAATATTATTTCATAATATAATTAATTTTAATTTTAATCCAATTTAATTGGGTTAAATAAATTATTGTTAATTAATTATGAAAAGGGGCCTAGTTGAGCTAAACTGAGAAAACCGATCCAACCGAGGAATGGGCAGCCTAAAACCGTCCCACATGCTGACCCAATCAGCTTGTTTGGCTGATTATTTGGCTTGCAAAATAGCCCTTGAAGACTCCTTCAATTTGCATTCAAACCCCTCCACTATTTATGGCTTTCTAGATTTGCCCCTGCCTTAAAATAGCAAAGTTTGAAACCTTCAAACTTGCCACATGTGTGGCCGGCCATGGGGGGAATCTATGGCTGCTTATTTTTGCTATTTTTATCAGCCTTCTCAACCTATAAATACCCCCCTCGGCTGCTCTCTTCAAACACATCTCAAACTGATTCATTTCTTCACTTCTCTCTCACTTTTCTCTCTTCATTCCCTTCCATTGTTCTTCATTTTCTTCCCCTATTCCCTTGCCGATTTCACCTCTTGAAAAAGATTCATTCAAACCTCCATTTGGAGCAGCATTCAAGTGTTCATGGAAGCCTCAGTTCAACAAGAACAAGCGGAGAAGGAGGAGCGGAGCAAACTAGTCAAGCCTCGGAGAAACACCGGATTTGATTCTTCTTCCTTATCCTTTTAATTTTGTTGTTGTTATGCTGAACATGTCTATGAATATTTGTCATGTGGATATGTTTAATTTAATTCGTGTTAGGTTGATTGAATTTCGTCTACTTGAGTTATTAAAATTGTGTTCGTGTTGTTATAGGCCTCGGTAATATGTTTGATTAAGTAAAACAATTACTAAGTTATTCTTGCATTATAATTGTAAGGTAACTAATGAATTAATTATTTAAACGGATTGAAATTGTAATTAATTGACACGATACTTAATCAGTGCATGTTTAATCATCTAAGGTAGCTGAGGGTTAAATTAGCAATGGTATCTAACGATACATTAGCCTTACATAACTTGCAAAATTATTGTGATTAAATTGTTTCAAGGTAGGAATATATTGTTACCTCACGTAATCTTTTATGTGCTTATGAGATTGAATTAATTGTTTGAATTGGCATAGAGATAAGTACAAGATATTATTTTAATTTCATAAGTATGTATGTGCATTAACACATTTGCTTATTAAAATTTGTTAATCGGTTGAATTGACATTGAGATATAGTCAAGAGATAAATGGATTTTTGTAGGTAAGTATGTTCATAAGTTAGCAAATTACCGAGTTGCCGTGAATTTATTCGTAGCAACATGAACATGAGTTTAATAATTCTAAGTTAATAATTGTAATTAATCTAACACAATTATGTCATCTTGATTAAAATCATCTTTGGAAATCGTGCATTGGAACTTTTATTTTCTCTTTATTTATTTTACTTAGTTAAAAATCTTAGTTTTTAATCACCTCCTCAAATCAAAATATTTTTTCTTCACCAAAGTATTTTAAATTGCATTCATAAATATTTCTTTTCGCAGTCCCTGGGAGTACAATAACTCGACATTTACTTGTCACTTTATTACTTGTTGCGATTGTGTACACTTGCACATTTCCGTTGTTCCAACCAGTCATCCATAATTAATTAATTTAAATCATTAATTAAGGTACTAATTAAACACAATTGAGGGTCAATTTACCAAATTGCTCTTAGAAACACCCACCACACAATTTTGTTCTATCACAACAAGTGATGAACTAGGCAATTCCAAGCTTCAATTCTGGTTATCTCGATCCTCTTTAAGATTCGGAGCTTCAACTATAATACCCCAAACCCGGCCCATGCGTTATGAGCAGATTTGGTATGTCACACGAGCAAAACATGTTAAACCCTTTTTGTTCGTACTAAAATATTGCTTTGTTAAAAATCAAGAAAACAAGTTTGATTTGATAAAATACTACTAACCTCAAAGATTTGATTGATAAATCGATAAATTTGAACTAATGATCTTACAAAACCGTGACTTTTGAAAACGACGTTGAAAATTCGAAAGAGAATCCAAGTCTTTTGAAAATATCGTTAATAGTTCGAGAGAAAATATCCGTGTTAAAAATATTTGTAAGAGTTTATTTTGAAATCCATTTGTTAATCGATTTTGGAAACCATTGTTTAAGTTTTTAGAAAATTTCCCCTTTTTAAACAATTTAAAAAAGATAATAAAAACATCCCAACCAAAAAGCAAAAATAAAAATAGTCCAGAGGCCTTATTACAACATTTAACCTAAAATAGTAAAGTAATAAAATAAACGAGAAAGAAGTCTAAAGTCCAAATAAACCATTTTCAAGTATGGCCTCCTCGAGTTATCCATAGCCCAAGTCCATATCATCAAGCATTACCTACAAGGGTTAAGAGAAAGGGGGTGAGTTACAAGAACTCGAGTGTGAAATCCCTTTACTAGTCATCTCTCGGGCCTGAACCCATATAACAATCATCTTGGAACAAAGCCCATAAACAAATAATAAATAAATGAAATGAATGCAACCCATCCCATCCTACCAATTGTCTAACTCTCCACCCGTACCAACCAATCTCTCTGTGGGGATCAAGTCAACCCACCCCGCCTGGGCTCTCTCCAATTTCTGATCAAGTCGCCATTTATACTATTTGTGGTTGAGCCACGAGAATCATATACTGGTAATATAATCGGCACACGACCTCGGTAAAAATGATCGACACGCAGTCGTTAATTCATATGTTAGGCACATAGCCCCGGAAAATATGTTTAGCACAAAGCCATAATCACGATGGCACAAAGCCATATTTAGGTTGGCACATAGCCATTTTCGTAATTTGTGGAAATGCCACCAGTCTATACTTCTCTTCATTCAAGTTTCTCATCCCATGCAAAAATTATGTAAATGCAACATTCATAGTAAGGCATCATATTTACAAATATAAACAACAATTATTACTCCAGAGATTTGTTACGATAAATCGGCCCATTATAAAACTTTGCAATTCGGCCCATTAAGGCATTCTATCAAATCAGCCCATAGGGGCATTTTGATAAATCGGTCCATAAGGACATTTTTTGGTGAATCGGTCCTAAGGACATTTCGGTAAATCGGTCCATAAGGACATTTCGGTAAATCGGTAATTTTACCCACTAAGGGTAATTCGGTAATCTCGTAACCCAGGGGTATTTCGGTAATTTACCCTCCAAGGGTTATTTGGTAATTCGGCAACCCCGGACTTAACTACTAATTTGAGCATAGAAAATTGAAACTGTCCATCTGCGTGTTATTGACTAAACTGACCATAACTCGGATTAGGAAACTCAAAATTTAGATCCGTAAATTTTTCTTGAAACTAGACTCATATATCTTCTTACGATAATTTTTCCAGAATTTTTGACTTAACCATTTAGTACAGTTTATTCCTTAAAGTTTCCCTTGTTTCACTGTCCAACGATTCTGACCTCTCTTAACCAAAATTCAAATATCTCACTGTCAGTTTTCATATGTTGCTCCCACTTGTTTCTATTGAAAATAGACTCACTAAGGAATCTGTACATATAAACTATAACTCATAATTCACTTTGTACAATTTTATACGATTTTTCCAAGACAGATCAGGGAACCACAAAGTCATTCAGAACCAGTCTCACTCAAATTAACATATCTCAGAATATAAAAATCCTTTTTCCTTCTCCGTTTCTTCCATATTAAAATAGACAAAGTAAGTTTTAATTCAATATCTTATTCACTTTCTAATTCCATTTCTCCTATTTTTCGTGATTTTCCAAAAACACGTCACTGCTTCTAACTGAAACTATTTTATTACAAAATACGATTACCACTGCGATCATACGCTCGCCCGAGTGATCACGAATGCCGATTTTCAGTTTTCTTCGGTATTTTGACCAAATCACAGAACATATCATACAAACTTTCAAAGAGATGTAAGATTACACACCATATCAAACATGTATTCGGAAGGTACGGGATTACACACCTGATTCTGATTTCCTAAAGAACCACTCGTCGATGACCTAGAACAATACCAACCAAAAGTTAGCCTCGGATTTCTAAAAGATTTCGTATCACTTACACTTGAATCACTTACCACTATATCCGAAGGTAGAAATATATCGAGTGATTTTTCCCTAAAACATATAGTCGATTAGTCGAAACTTCAATCTGATTTGCAACATAGCCAAATAGAGATATAACGAAAAATCCAAAAATGAACCCCCTTACGTTATCGATATTGGATCCAACTTCCATCGTTTGACTTCGGCTAGAACAATACACGGTCTCCCACTTAAAGCACTACGGAAAGAGAGTGATTAAGACATGAAGAACTGGAGGATAACACCATTTTCGGTTACGATCACGATTTACAACCGAATAGTGATAAATACTTATTCGGCTAAAGAGAAAAGAATATGATCATAGAAAAGAATTCACTTACCGATTTAATCGAAGAAAGAATGTCACCTCAAACGAGAAAGAAATTATGAAGGAGTGATTATGAATTGTGAGTTTCGGCTATGGAAGAAAATGAACAAGAATAGTTTTGGTTATGAGGGTATGGATTAGAGGAAAAAGATAGTAGAGTTGGAGAATTTCGTGAAAAGAAAAGAAAAGAAAGGTTGAGAAGGGGTGCTTATCAAATTTTTGTTTTCAAGAGAAGATGAATGAAAATAGTTTGGTCTCAATGTTTTGGTACCTACGGCAACAAGAAAGAATTGAAGAAAAGAAGTGCTCACTAATGGCTTGAAGTTTTGGAAAAGATGAGAAGAAATTTGAGAGAAATGGCATAAAAATGCAAGAAGGAATTTTGACCAACCAAGCACCAAAGTTTCTACCAAAACACTAACAAAAATTAGGCTACCCCTCTTACACCCAAAACCGTCCACATTCATGATCAAAATGGTCAAAATTAGCCAACCATACTTTCCATAACATTTCCCTTGAAAAAGGCCACTTGTTCCCCCTACTTTCCTATTTCTCTTGATTCCTTTCCCCAACTTCAACCTTGCCTTTTTCTTTTAGCCACCTTACCAAAATAATGAAGTCAACCTTGCCATGAATGCCTCTTGGCCAACACTTAAGGAAAAAGTGCAAAAATATAAGTCAAAATTTGCACACAAGGTGATTCGAACCTCTTCCCTCAAGGTACTACATGTGGCGCCATAACCCTTTTATCAATTGCTCATTTATGCTAGCAATTTACTCTTTTATTTCCATAAGCCTTGATGCCACTTACTATTTCTCCTTAATAGGCTTAAACACAATTTTTTTCCTATAACTTAACTTGAACCCGGAACTTCCTAGAAACCTCGTAACTCTCCAAAATCACCTTCCTAATAAGTCCAACTTGAAATAATGCCGTTCTCAAATTCCCATGAATTTTAAAACGCTTCTACGCTCAAGGTCCAATGGGCCCAATAGGTCCAATTCTAGTAGGCCCAATTTTGGGATGTTACATCAACAGAGGTAAAGTAGACATTACCACCTTTCCAAAGCTATATTAAACACAATTTTTAATTAACTATGCTAACAGAAATTCACTCACAAAGATACCTTACCAGATTTGTAATATCAAGTCGAAAACTCGATTCCTCACAAAATCTATCTCTCCAACCTTCATAATCACTTCCAAACATCAACACTAGACCAAATACACATATACTAAGCATCAATTTCACATTTAAATCAATTTCACAAAAATCCAGAAAATTAATTCAAGAAGATGATGAAATTCAAATTTCTTTAAATTACCTCACAAATCATGTTTAATCTTGATAAATAATACCAAAAACCTTTTAGTAGATCCATTTTTAGTTGGAACATCCATTGATTTGTGGATTTCCTCTCAAAATTCAAGATCCACCATTAAAGCACCTTAAGTTTTTGAAGAAGATGACATTGTTAAAAAAAATCCTTTAATTGACTCTCAAATCATGTAAAAGTGTCTCCAATCTTCATAACACAAGTTTAGGATTGAAGATTACCTTTGATTTGCTCTAAATTCGTTGATTGAAAATCTTGATTGAAGAAGGTTGAGAAATTTAAGAATATTTTTGGCTACTTTTGAGAATAATTTCGGGTGAATTGAGAGAGTATTTTGAGAAGGAAAAGTGTTGGATCTTCATAAACCAAAATAGTAACATATTTTAATCCCACATTTAGCATACTTTTGGATGATTTATCCCTTGATTTATGTAAAAAGGTGCTCTTAATCCTTTTTTTTCATGTCTTATACTCAGGAAAGCACCTAAGAATAAAAAGAACAAGAAACGGGCTCAAAACGGACCAAAATGGGCCAAAGAAGAAGTCAACACGACCTGGACTAAAGCCCACACGGCTGTGCCTCATCAAATATACTAGAACACGACCTGATGTCGATCTACATGGCCGTGTCTCACTAACGAAGTCCAACACGGCCTGACCATGATTCACACGGGAGTGTGTCATGGCCATGTCCCTGCTGCGGCCAAGAGGAGTTTTACTCAGATTTGGATGCTTGGAGGCAAAGAAACACACTCCAAAGTCTAATTAAACCCCCAAATAGGAATTTCACTCAAATTAGGATACTTGGAGGCCAAGTAACACATCTCAAAACCTATATAAACACCCTAGGGGGCAACTTGAAGGGGGAGTCGATGGGCAGTCAGCTAGGCTAAGGAGCCGATTCGAAAAGGTCAGATTTGTGGGAAACTCTCAAGGGATAGCCAGTTGATCCATCTCAAGAAGCCGGAATTCTACTCAAGACGGAGGATCTCCTCTTCAATTCCTTCAGGGGGTTTTAGGGATTTCTTATGTTTTGTTTTATCTTTTCTTCTGAGATGTTTTCTTTTATTGTTATGAACTAAACCCTTCAGATACCTGAAGGGGGATGAAACCTAGATGAATCTTGTTATTGTTTTCTGAACTATATGATAAATACTTGATTTGTTCTTAATTATGTGTGCTTAATTCTTGTGTTGATATTTCGCGGATATTAATTCAAGTTGAATGTGCTTAGGTGGCGGAGCAAAAGTCCCTGCTTAAGAGTAGATTTAGCATAATTAAGCGGAGTTGACCGCGCGCCTAGAGATAGAGTGACGAGATTTTGCCGGATTAGGGTGAAACCTAATATGGGAGTCCATAGATCGATTTACTGCTATTCTAGGGGGTTATTAATGGGAAAGAGATTTCAATTAATTAACCTAGGGTTAGACGTTATTCACCTCGAGAGAGGGTTTAATATACGTTAGGGAGTCCTACGGATCAAGTCAAGTGAATAAATCGTCTGGTTTAGTGTTAGATAACAAGTGGAGTCTAGGTGGATTCTTCCTAAGGGTATCATCTTAATCAACTGAGTTTTTCCCAAGTATTTCCCCAATTCATTCTTTTTGTCTTTGCGTCTTTAGCTTAGTAATTAGTTAATTTAGATTAGTAAAAAACTTCACTTATTTTAGGCTAAATAATAGAAAGAAAGTTAGTATTAGTACTTTTAGTTCCTTTGGGTTCGACAATCCGGTCTTGCCTAAGCTATACTACTGTTCGATAGGTGCACTTGCCTCAATCATTGTCATAGTTAGTTTCTAGGTTCGATCATTATCTTTATAAATTTCAAAACTCTGACTTCACAGCGATCAAGTTTTTGACGCCGTTGCCGGGGAACTAAAATATTAAGAAAGCTCTATTTTTATTACTTTAGCCATTTTTTATTTTTATTTTTATTATTTTTTTTACTTTGCTAATTTTTCCTCTATTTTGCTTTTGGCAGATAATTTTAGTCTATAGAGAAGATGGCACTGAATAATTATCAGTGGCAAGCGATGAGGACAATTCCTACTAAAGCAGCTAGTGTCTTCAACCTCGACGTGGTCACCAGGTTATCTAATCAGTTAGAGATGATGAATAAAAAAATTGATGCTTTGAATAGTCTCTCGCAGGTACACCCAGAAATACATTATGATTCGAATTCAAGAGGCGTGGCGAATCCTGAGTACCCACTCTACGGATATGGCATGAAAAATGAGAAAGCTCAATATACGGATAACTATTCTAGACCTCAAAATAATTTTTATAATGACACTTATAATGCAGGTTGGAGGTACCATCCAAATTTCTCGTGGGATGATCAACGTAGCCAAGGACCGGAACTTCCTCCAAATTTTCAACAACCACCTTACCAACAGGACGAGGAGTCGAACCTCAAGGAGATGCTGACAAAATTCATGGCAGCCACAGATAACCGTCTACAAGACACTAAAACCACCCGTAAGACCCAACAAGCATCGATCAAAGGGATCGAGAGCCAAGTTAGGGAAGTCACTAAGTCAGTTGAGGAAGTTTCTAAGTCAGTTGGACAACTTGCGAAGCTGATTTCTGAACAACTACAAGAAAGCTTGCCAAGCAACACTGAAACTAACCCAAAAGAGCAAATTCAAGCCGTAACAGCTCACGATAGTGAAGGGTTAGACGAACCAAACCCAAGGTAAGAACCTGTGGTAAGTAAAGGTAAGGTTGAGGTGTGCCATGATTTACCAAACTCGGTAATTACAGAGTACCAAGCTCGTGTACCATATCCCGATGCAATAAAGAAAAACCCCACAGAGGAAGAATTCGGTGAATTCACACTTCGTGTAGACGACGAAACAATCACTCTTCAAGCTCTTGACTCAGCTAGGACATCGAGTAATAAAGGTACGAACGTTAATTCTATTGATAACCATTTGGTTCAACCTTCTTTACAGGAAGCATCACGAAATCACCTAGCTGAGCTAGATCTTAGACCTCATACCCATAAAGAAATAATTCATGAAGAACTAAGGCTTCAGGTCGATGAACTAGACGAGTGGAACACACACTTTAAAGAGAAACTAGGAATACACGAAGTGAAACCAAAGGAAACCCTAGACGAGCTGATAGGAACAACAAATCACTTCAAAATAGGGGATTAGGTATTGTTGAATAAGGAAGACCCTCGAATCACCAATTCAGACCTCAAGACAAATGAAAAAATCACTTTTGAGGTACTTAATGTCTTCCTATACGGCACAGCAGAGGTAAGCAATCCTAAATTCAACACTTTTGAGGAAAACGTAACTCGACTTAAACTATATATCCATAACCGAATTGATCGCATGCGAAAGGATTTTCACCTCCTCAAACCACCATGACCATACGAATGAGAGGTAAAGTCTAGCTTAAGACTATAAACAAGCGCTTCTCGGGAGGCAACCCGAGCACTAACCCCATTAATTTTTACATTTTTTTAATTTTACTTTTATTTTTTCATTTTAGCACCTAACCATAAACTAACCAAGGTACAGATTTCCATACCACACGGCCTTGCACACGGTCGTGGCCGTGGCCGTGTGGCCATCACAGGAAGGTACAAGGGCGGGGGCAACCGCCAGATCCATAATCTCTATTTAGACCCCCCTTCTTCCTTTTTCTTGTTTAGTTGTCTTTCTTCTTCCATTTTCCATTATTTACTTTTATTCTTATTTTTATTTACTTCCATTTTTATTTTTATTTTTATTTTTATTTTTATTTTCTTTATTATTTTCTTCTTATTCTTCATACCATTTAGATTTAGCTTAGGATACAATAAAATCAGACCGGCTACCTTGAGGATTCAAGTTCAAACGGTTCGAGGTGCTTCCCCATGTTCACCTCCAATCCTATCCGATTTCTTTTCATTAACTTCATCCAAAATTCAGGAAGTTTCACTTCTCTCCACATCTTATGATTTTATGATTTTATTTTGCTATTATCTATCTTTGTACATTGAGGGCAATGTACATCTTAAGTGTGGGGGGGTGAACAACCTAAAAAGGTGCCTAATTTTTTTCATTATTCTCAAATTCCTGAAATTAGGTGCCAAACTTTCTACATTATTCTCAAATCCCTGAATTTAGTCTTTTTTTTAAGTAATTTTCTCATATTACTAATTAGGATGAAATTTCAATGATTTATGATTTTTATTGATATGTTTTAGATTAAGTCATTGATAATTGTGCATTGATAATTAAATTCTAAGAATACTAGAGAATCGAGCATGATAAGTCTATTTTTCAGAAAATAAAAATTTTCTAGGTTGTCGAATTGAGTTTAAATATTACTTTGAAGTTTGAAATTTACGAGGTTGATGTCAAAAATACCCATAATTTTTTGTGAGTTTTTGAGCCTTATAGAGCATATATTTTTTTCATGCTCACTTTATTGATTATGAGTATGTCAACATTGATTTGTTATTCTAGAACTTGCCTCGTTTATACATGTCGAGACCACACCTATGATTTGATATACAGAGATGATTAAGGCACCTAGGTTTTAACCCACTAACTCCATTAAAAGCCTACCATCACAATTAACCCCTAGTCAACCCCTTTTAATCCTAACAACCCTTTTTATTGACATAACCGCTAATATTAACCCAGAAACCCTTTGTTTTTGTTATCGCCATTCCTTTTGACGACCCTTATATCGAGATTTGATTTGATTAATAGCCTAACTATGTTTTTATTTCAGTAATTTATCCTTTGTTATGTATTTATGATTTGTTCTTAAAAAAAATCAATCAAAAGTATATTCATTATTCATTACTAGTTTTGTTATTAAGTGAGCTTATACGTTTGAATTCCAAATATTGAAGAAGAAGCTCATATTAATAGTTTAAAGTTTCAATCCATTATGTAATTATTCAGTTTATTGTTTCTAGTTAGGTATTTTATCAATTCAATCTCGATTCTAACCTTCTAATTCAACCTCTATCCACACCTTAACCCTAGCCCCATTACAACCCTTTCAAAGACCTTTTGATTTGTGCATCATCTCATATTATAGTGGTGGAGATTTGATTTTCAGGCAAGCCTATGGGATTAACATTGACTTTTGAGCGCTTTTTCCTGAACCTTAAACACTTTGAGTGATTTGAGTGAATCTCTAGTGAGGATGTCAATCCTTGTCGGTTTTAAATTAAAGGTAATTATTTAGATAAGGGGAGACGCCTATATTTTCGAGCTACAAATCTATAACTTAGATTGATTGAGTCCTTAGGACTCTTTGAATTGAATTATCCATGTATAAATTATCTATGAATTATGATAAGACATTGTTGATAGGAATTATGAATTATTAAAAGTTCGTTTTAATTGTAAGAAGAGAATTTTTCTTAAGGACAAGCAAAAGCTTAAGTGTGGGGGTATTTGATAAACCGAAATAGTAACATATTTTAATCCCACATTTAGCATACTTTTGGATTATTTATCCCTTGATTTATGTAAAAAGGTGCTCTTAATACTTTCTTTTCATGTCTTATACTCAGGAAAGCACCTAAGAATAAAAATAACGAGAAACGGGCTCAAAACGGACCAAAATGGGCCAAAGAAGAAGTCGACACGGCCTGGACTAAAGCCCACACGGCCGTGCCTCCTCAAATATACTAGAACACGGCCTGATGTCGATCTACATGGCCGTGTCTCACTAACGGAGTCTAGCACGGCCTGACCACGACTCACACGGGCGTGTGCCATGGCCGTGTCCCTGCCGCGGCCAAGAGGAGTTTTACTCAAATTTGGATGCTTGAAGGCAAATAAACACACTTCAAAGTCTAATTAAACCCCCAAATAGGAATTGCACTCAAATTAGGATACTTGGAGGCCAAGTAACACATCTCAAAACCTATATAAACACCCTAGGGGGCAACTTGAAGGGGGAGTCGACGGGCGGTCAGCTAGGCCAAGGAGCCGAGCTGAAAAGGTCAGATTTGTGGGAAACTCTCAAGGGATAGCCAGTTGATCCATCTCAGGAAGCCGGAATTCTACTCAAGACGGAGGATCTCCTCTTCAATTCTTTCAGGGGGTTTTAGGGATTTCTTATGTTTTGTTTTATCTTTTCTTCTGAGATGTTTTCTTTTATTATTATGAACTAAACCCTTTAGATACCTGAAGGGGGATGAAACCTAGATGAATTTTGTTATTGTTTTCTGAACTATATGATAAATACTTGATTTGTTCTTAATTATGTGTGCTTAATTCTTGTGTTGATATTTCGCGGATATTAATTCAAGTTGAATGTGCTTAGGTGGTGGAGCAAAAGTCCCTGCTTAAGAGTAGATTTAGCATAATTAAGCGAAATTGATCGCGCGCCTAGAGATAGGGTGACGAGATTTTGCCGGATTAGGGTGAAACCTAATATGGGAGTCCATAGATCAATTTACTACTATTCTAGAGGGTTATTAATGGGAAAAAGATTTCAATTAATTAACCTAGGGTTAGACGTTATTCGCCTCGAGAGAGGGTTTAATATACGTTAGGGAGTCCTACGGATCAAGTCAAGTGAATAAATCGTCTGGTTCAGTGTTAGATAACAAGTGGAGTCTAGGTGGATTCTTCCTAAGGGTATCGTCTTAATCAACTGAGTTTTTCCCAAGTATTCCCCCAATTCATTCTTTTTGTCTTTGCGTCTTTAGCTTAGTAATTAGTTAATTTAAATTAATAAATAACTTCACTTATTTTAGGCTAAATAATAGAAAGAAAGTTAGTATTAGTACTTTTAGTTCCTTTGGGTTCGATAATCCGGTCTTGCCTAAGCTATACTACTGTTCGATAGGTGCACTTGCCTCAATCGTTGTCATAGTTAGTTTCCAGGTTCGATCATTATCTTTATAAATTTCAAAACTCTGACTTCACAGCGATCAGATCTATTCTCTGATGATAGATCTTTAAAACCATGCAAAGAAAATGAAATTTATAGCTCTCTAATCCGATGTAAATTGTGTGAAAAGTAGGCTAGTTGCATTGTTTTTAAAACTGAAACAACCCACCAGAATTTTAAAAATTGGGGAATTTGCCTAATGGCCACTCGCACATTGTAACACCTCTAACCTGTAACCATCGCCGGTTTAGGGTTAAGAGGCATTACGAGACAATCAGAAACTTTTATAGACATTTCATAACATAATTTGACAAATCACATCAAACTGTCCCTTCAATAGGTCTACGAGACCTTAATCATACTTTAGTAAAGGGCCGGGACTAAACTGAACACATATGGAAATACTCAGAAATTTAATTTTTTTCTAAGTTACAGAGGTCACACGCTCGTGTGGGCAGGCCGTGTGCCACCCACGGCCTCAGACACGCCAATGTGCCCGAGCGGTGTCAAAACAGGGCATACATACTGAGTTTTCCACACGGCCATGGACACGCCCGTGTGCCTCACCCGTGGTCGAGCCTGACTTGCATCACACAGCCAGTCACACGCCCGTGTGTTTAGCCCGTGGTTGAGCCTGACTTGATTTTAAAATGCAACCACGAGGTACACGGTCGAGCCACACGCTCGTGTGCTCAACCGTGTGGGCAAATATAGGCCATTTGCAAGGCCAAACTGCCACCCACACTCTGGGTCATTCATACAAACACCTACAAGCATCATACCAAACACAATTGGGAACCAAAAACATACCAAATGGTCATCCTTCTCAACTCATTCAAGTACATTTCATCACAACATATTATATGCCATATAATTCAACCAAATCACAAGTATATCTAAGTAATATTCACCCATATCACAAGGATTCTGAGTTAAGACATTCTACACTGCGGGAGGTGCATAGTAGCCCATACGCTATGCATCCTGGTGGGAACAAGTTATACCGAGATCTGCGTGAACTGTACTGGTGGCCAGGGCTTAAGTGCGAGGTTACTAATTTCGTAGGTAAGTGTTTGACATGCCAGCAAGTGAAGGCTGAGCATCAACTGCCTTCTGGATTACTGCTTCCAGTTAAAATTCCACTCTGGAAGTGGGAGAGGCTAACCATGGATTTTGTTAGTGGGCTACCCTTGACGCCTACTAAGAAAGATTCGGTATGGGTTATTTTGGATCGACTGACTAAATCTGCCCACTTTATACCGGTCCACACTGATTATTCATTGCGGAAGTTGGCCAAATTATACGTGGCGGAGATTGTGAGGCTGCATGGGGTACCAGTGTCGATCATTTCGGACAAGGACCCTAGATTCACATCACGATTCTGGAGAGTGTTTCACGAAGCCTTGGGTACAAGGTTAGATTTCAGCACGGCATTTCATCCTCAGGCTGATGGTCAGTCGGAGAGGGTAATACAGATTTTGGAAGACATGCTAAGAAGCTGTGTAATTGATTTCAAGGGCAGTTGGGAAGACTATTTGCCGTTAGCAGAGTTCGCTTATAACAACTGCTACCAATCCAGTATTCAGATGGCACCGTACGAGGTGTTATATGGTCGTAGGTGTCATACCCCTACTTGTTGGACAGAACTGGGTGAGCAGCGTATATTGGGGCAAGAACTAGTTTCTGAAACCGAGGAAAAAGTAAAGTTAATCCGGGATCGATTAAAAGAAGCATCTGATAGGCAAAAGTCTTATCCTGATCTAAATTGTAAAGAGATTGAGTACAGGGTGGGGGATTATGTCTTCTTGAAGGTCTCACCATGGACGAAGATTCTGAGATTTGGACGGAAAGGCAAGCTGAGCCTTAGATTCATCGGACCTTACCGGATATTAAAGCGTGTGGGACTGGTCGCCTATCAGCTGGAACTGCCTCTTGAGTTAAATCGTATACATGATGTGTTCCACGTCTCCATGCTGAGGCGATACCATTTCGATCCCTCACATATAGTGCCGGTGGAGGAGATCGAGGTAAGACCTAATCTGACCTTTGAGGAAGAACCGGTGCAAATACTGGATCGTGATGTTAAAGTGTTAAGAATAAAATTTGTCCTGTTAGTCAAGCTGCTATGGCGTAATCATGGTTCAGAGGAAGCCACGTGGGAGCCTGAGGAGGCGATGCGATAGCAATACCCTCATCTCTTCTGATCAGGTAAATTTCAAGGCCAAAATTTCTTTAAGGGGGGTAGAGTTGTAATGCCCCAAAAATTAGGGGTTTGTAATTTTTCTTGAATTCCATGTTGTGCTTGATTGGCTAGTTATTTGAGTGTATTTGGGGGTCCTAAGGAGGCCTGGGTTCGAGTCTGAGCTGTAGAAGAATTTTAGTTTTTGCTCATAAAGAGGAACTGGCTGTTAGCAGTCGGACTTATGTATAATTATGTGTGTTTTGTGACACAAGTGAGCTTGTGGCCTGATGGTGGTGGCGTCATTAGGAAGGCAAGGAGAGAGGGGTTCGAATCCCATGGCAAGTAAAAGAGGGCTTTTATTTTATGTCATGGGAGTGGAAGAAGTAGAGTTTGGATCAAACTCTGCATAGGAGGTGGAGGACTTGGTCAAAATTTCAAATGGAAGGATGGGAGTAATTCTAGGAGATGTTGGTGGAGAAAATCAGGGAAGTGGATGTGTGTGGGAGTGTTGGCCGAATTTGGAGAGTGTAGGTAAGTAGAGAATTTTGGCTAGGGGGTTTGGTGGATGCAAAATTCGGCTGAGGGGTCATTTTTGAGCGTTTCGGGTTTTGTTTCTTTGACATTTCGTGCTTCTTTTCTCTCTAGTGTTAGTGCCACAAGTGACCTTTTCGTGTTTTCGGGATTGAATTAGAGTGAGTTCTTGGTGTCAAATTCTCTGTGGAAATCTTCTTTCTTCTTCTCATTTGCTTCTCTGCCGATTTGGCTTGTGTGCAAGTTTGGTCATTCTCTTTTCGGCAGCATCTTAGTCAAACTCAACCTTTTTCTTTTCCTCTCGTTCTCCTTTTCTATTCTCTTCAAGATAGCCGAAATCAATCTCTTCTTTCCCTTTTTCTATAATTCCATCTTTGGGGCCGTACGTGTCTATTTGTTTTACGCAAAGAAATCTGTTCTTGCCGAATTTGAAGAGTAAGTTATATTGGTTTTCTTTCAAGTAATTTTTGTTGGTGGTACTGTTCTTTTCTCTTCTTTTCCCCGATTCTTCCCTTCCTTCTTTAGGCTGATGTTTGATTGGTGTGTAGGTCCTCTCAAAGTGTGAAAGGGGCAAGCGACCTGAAGCAATCGATACGTTACTCTTAGCCTTTGATCAAGTAAGCATTCTCGCTTTGTGTTTGGTTTGGGATTTGATCTTTCCTGAGGGTATTGTGGTTGTCAAGGATGGATTTTAACCACATGATTATGCAATATCTTTTAATAAGGGGGTATTGTAACGCAGAATCCATTCAGGAGTCTTGATTTTTGCTAATATTTGCAGAAGACTTTACAAACTTGGTCAATTAAGGTATATATAAATGTGGTTTCGGTTTATGTTGAGGAATAGAAGGGTAACTCTTTTGATCGGTTGACTAACTTTTAATCTTACTTAACGTAGGATCGGTGCTTAAGGATCCGTGGCACGCTTCGTAATCAAGGTGTGTAACCGTACACCCATTACTGTATAGTTCAAACACTGGATATCGATGTCGCACACTCTTGTGCTACTGTGTATCGGCAAAATCCGAAAAGCCGTACTTTCGGCATCTAAGAGCCCTCGAGCGCGTGAACGCTCGTAGGGATAAATCAAGCCACAATCATTGGCATTAGACCGTAAAGTCCGCCACGAGCGTCTCCGTGGGTTTAGGTCGTAATGGGCCTCGATGGGCTATGGAGGCTCAATGGGCCCCACATGGGTAAAGTCCTCAGTGAGCTGATAACAATGAAATGGGTTGCAAAGTTCGCATAGCCACGATCGATATTGGGCTGAGTGGGCCACACGAGCGTGTGGGAGCCCACTTGGGCCGAAAATTGGGCTTTGGGCCCAACTGCACCGTTGAACCGAAAAAGGGTATCTGTGTCGTTCGAGGCGATTATAGGTCTTCAGAAAGGCTGTTATATGACTAAATTACTGAAATACCCTAAATGGGTGGAATTACTGAAATACCCTCGATGGGTAAAATTACTGGAATACCCTCGAGGGGTGAATTACCGTTTTACCCCCAACCGACCAAATGACCGTTATACGCTTAGTGGTAGTGTCAGTGATATATGTGTAATAATTGTATGATTGATTATGATTGTGATACATTGCATACATAGATTATTTATGACATGACATACTGCATTGGGTTGGGTTTTGTATTTTGGAGGAAGCATCAGATCTTGGTGGCTCGCCACGTTTATCGTCTGATGAGCTTCGCCACGTATACCGATTTTAGTGGCTCAGCCACGTATACTGATTTTAGTGGCTCAGCCACGTATACTAATTTTAGTGGCTCAGCCACGTATACTGTTATTAGCAGCTTTGCTGCATTGTTATTAGCAGCTAGGCTACGTTATTGGTGTACTGGTTGGGTGGGTCGACTTGGTCCCCACGAGGTGTGTTGGTTGGTACGAGAGGTGTGTTGGCTGGACTGAGTTGGGTTACATTCCTGTGTTGCATTGATATGATTTTTGGGCTTAGTCCCACTCTGATATTGAATAGGGCTTGGGCCCAGACTGTTACTGTAATAGGGGATTACACACTGAGTTCTCGTAGCTCACCCTTTTCTTTAACTGTGCAGGTAATCCCCTGTCTTAGATGATTTAGAGCTGCGAGGGACTCGGAGGTGGCCACACGCTCGATATGTTTTAAACGTAAACTTAGTTATTTTAGTTAATTTTAATTTATTGGGCTAATCATTATGTAATAAGGCCATTTGGGTTTTTTAACTTTTAATTTGTATTTTCTTTGCATTACTACCTGCTAGACTAGGACACGCGGGTTTTAAAATGACAACGGTTTTTAAAGGAAATTACAATTTTCAAACCTTAAAATTTACAACTTGAACGAGCTTCTGCGATATTTAATTTTGTTAAACAAATGATTTGATTAATAAGGAAATAATGTGCTTATGAATTTACTACCCTAAAAGTCTCAAAGAGAATAAATGTTTAGTATTGAGCTTTTATCGAAATAGCCGATTTTCAAACGACACTTTGATGTGACACGTCAGATCCGGTTGTAACGTCTAGGCCAGGTTTGGGGTGTTACAGTTCAGCTTTAACTTGCTGGCACACTAAACATTTCGATACAAAATAAGAAATATCTCTTTTCATACCAGACCACCAATAATGTTGCTTTAAATCATGATACATCTTTGTACTACCCGGATGAACAGATAGACGACTATTATGAGCTTCATTCAAAATTAGCTGAATCAACTCTGGATTTCTCGGAACACAAATTCGATCTCGAAATCTCAAGCAATCATCATCATTAACTCAAAACTCAGAATCGGAATTTGAATTACACTGAACTCGTTTCATTAGCAATTTATTATCAACTTTCTGAGCATCACATATTTGTTGTAAAAACAATGGTTTCGCTTTCAATTCAGCTAAAATTGAACTATCATCAGATAAGTCTAAATGAGGATTCATCGCTCGTAGTGCAAACTGTGATTTCTGACTTAGAGCATCAGACACAACATTTGCCTTACCCGGATGATAATCTATCATAAGCTCGTAATCTTTCAACAACTCTAACCATCTTCTCTGTCGCAGATTCAAATATTTTTGAGTCATTAGGTACTTCAAACTTTTATTATCTGAAAACATGTGGTATCTCTCACCGGAAAGATAATGGCGCCAGATCTTTAATGCGAACACAATCACAGCTAGCTCAAGATCGTGTGCCGGATAGTTCTTTTCATGCGGCTTTAGCTGTCTCGAGGCATAAGCTATAACTTTTCCTTCTTGCATTAGAACACATACCAGACCATTCAACGAAGCATCACTATATATCACGAATTCTTTACCCGATTCTGGTTGTATTAAAATTGGAGCTTCAGTCAACAAAGTTTTTAACTGATCAAAGCTTTTCTGACATTTATCGGACCATTCAAATCTCACATCTTTCTGAAGAAATCTAGTAAATGGAGTAGCTATCATTGAAAATCCTTTTACAAACTGTCGATAATAACCAGCAAGTCCCAGAAAACTGCAAACTTCAGACACATTCCTCAGAGGTTTCCATTCCAGAATAGCAGAAATCTTACTCGGATCAACTCGTATTCCAGAGGCTGATACAATATGTCCTAGAAAACCAACTTCTCGCAACCAAAATTCACATTTACTGAACTTTGCATACAATTGTTTATCTCACAGAGTTTGAAAAACAATTCTCAGATGCTCAGCATGCTCAATCTCATCACGTGAATAAATCAATATGTCGTCAATGAATACAACAACAAATTGATCTAAGTACGGTCTAAAAATCCTGTTCATCAGATCCATAAAAACAGAAGGAGTGTTTGTTAGTCTAAAAGGCATAACTAAAAACTCATAATGCTCGTACCTTGTTCTTAAAGCAGTTTTTGGAATGTCTGAATCTTTTACTCTCAACTGGTAGTATCCCGATCTCAAATCTATCTTTGAGAACACAGTGGCTCCTTTAAGCTGATCAAATAAATCATCGATCTTGGGCAATGGATATTTATTCTTCATAGTTACTTTGTTCAACTGACGATAATCAATACACATTCTCATCGTGCCATCTTTCTTTTTCACAAATAGAACAGGAGCACCCCAAGGTGAGAAACTCGATCTTGCAAACCCTTTATCAGTCAACTCTTGCAACTGTGACTTTAACTCTTTCAACTCCGTTGGTGCCATTCTGTACGGAGCTATCAAAATAGGAGTCATTCCCGGCAACAAATCAATACCAAATTCCACTTCACGTATCGGAGGTAATCCCGGTAAATCTTCAGGAAATACATCAGGGAATTCACAGACAACTGGCACTGATTCAACTTTCTTTTCAGTTACTTTTGAGTCAATCACATAAGCAAAATAAGCTTCATAACCCTTTCTTAAGTAATACCGAGCTTTTAACACAGATATCACAGTAGGTAACCCATTCAAATCATTAGACTCAACTCAAACTATTTCATCATTCTAACATCTCAAATCAATGGACTTTCTTTTGCAATTCACAACGGCATCATGCAATGTTAACCAGCCCATACCCAAAATTATATCGAACTCATCAAAAGGTAATAACATCAGATCAGCCAGAAAAGAAACATCTCTAAACATCAACGGGCAGTTCTTACATACTTTATCAACCATGACACTTTTACCTAAGGGGTTCGATACTCTAATAACAAATTCAGTAGACTCTACAGGCAAAGTCTTACTGGAAACTAAGTTCATGCATATATACAAATGTGTAGAACCTGGGTCTATCAATGCAATAACAGAAGTATCATAAAGAGTAAATGTACCCGTTATAACATTCGAAGATGAAGCTTCCTCATGAGCTCGGATGGCATATGCTCTGGCAGGGGCTCTAGCTTCAGATCTCAAAACAGCATCTTTCGTAGTTTTCTGACTACTACTGACATTTCTTGCATTTTGGGAAGGCCTACCTCTTGCTGAAACATTATCAGATCTCGGATTCTGAACAATATCTTGCTTAACAGACTCTGGGCAATCTCTAATGAAATGATCTAACGATCTGCATCTGAAACAGGCTCGATCTTTCAATCTACAACTTCTCGGATGTCTTTTACCATAATGTTTACATTCAGGTCATTCAGATCGAACATTTCCAACACTAGCCATCGAAGTTGCTGGAGCTTTGGAATTCAACTATGTTCTATCTCGATCTCTCAGATTCAAATGTCCCACATTTGCCTTTGAACCGCTATGCTCATCTCTGAATTTCTT
Source organism: Gossypium sturtianum (assembly GCA_025698515.1). Classification (NCBI taxonomy): domain Eukaryota; kingdom Viridiplantae; phylum Streptophyta; class Magnoliopsida; order Malvales; family Malvaceae; genus Gossypium; species Gossypium sturtianum. The sequence continues at coordinate 105,190,966 of CM046955.1, forward strand.
CGAAGCAGACTGAAATGGTTTATTTGAAAATCTCTTTCTTGCCTCTCTGACTTCAGACTCAACTTTTCTTTTGTCTTTCCGAAGTGCCTCAGCTTTGCACGCTCGATCAACAAGCACAACAAACTCTTTTATTTCTAAAATCCCAACTAACAAACGTATATCTTCGTTAAGGCCATCTTCAAATCTTTTGCACAATATTGCCTCAGTTGATACACATTCACGAGCATACTGACTTAGTCTCACGAACTCTCGTTCGTACTCAGTAACGGACATACGACCCTGTTTCAATTTTAGAAATTCTTTTCGTTTCTGATCAATAAATCTCTGACTAATGTATTTCTTCCTGAACTCAGTCTGAAAGAAATCCCAAGTAACTCGTTCCTTTGGAACCACAGAAATCAAAGTCTTCCACCATTGATAGGCTACATCTCGTAACAAAGAAACAACACATTTTATGCATTCTTCAGGATTCAGTGACATTTCATCAAATACCCGGATTGTGTTCTCAAGCCAAAACTCAGCTTTCTCGGCATCGTCATCACTGGTGGCCCTGAACTCTTCAGCCCCATATTTATGGGTTTTGTCGATCGAAGGCTTATTCAACAAATTCAGGTTCATAGTCGGAGGTATGGAAGAAGTCTGAGGAGGATTAAGTGGGGGCGGAGGTTGTGAAACAGCCAGATAATTCCTTACAAACTGAATGAACCACTCACTCATCATTTGGAAGAAAACTTGTTTAGCTTCTCCCTCTTGACTGCTAGTAGCCGGTCTCGAATCAGATGGCACTGTCCCTTGAGCGGGAGTAGGCGCATTGCTTTCTATATCGTCAGCTACGACTCTTTTGGGATCCATTACTATACGAAGAACACATTTTACACGTCAGGATTCATCACACTATCACATTTCATATATATGGCATGTATAGCTAAACTCTAACACGCTATGTTAGTCCGAGAATTGACTAAACCGTAGCTCTGATACCAATCAAATGTAAAACCCCTAACCCGTAACCATCGCCAGTTTAGGGTTAAGAGGCATTACCAAACAATCAAAAACTTTTACAGACATTTCATAACATAATTTGACAAATCACATCAAAGTGTCCCTTAAATAGGTCTACGAGACCTTAATCATGCTTTAGTAAGGGGCCGGGACTAAACTGAACACATATAGAAATTCTGTAATAGCCCGGTTTAGACCCTAGTCAGAACAGTTGTTTCGAGACCATAAATCTGAGGTCGGAAAAATATTTTAATACTATTTTTGGTGTTGATTATATGTGTTATAACCTGTGTGAAAATTCTGTGTGATAATTTTTATCGACTGTGTGTCAAATTGTGAGAAATGACTTAATCGCATAAAAAGTAAAAGCTGTGTGCTGATTGTTTAAATGTCTATTTGTTATGGCTCTCTAAATGAGGAGTCCTTATGAGGTTAATAAACCATTTGTTAGTTAGTGGAAGATGATAGCATGGTTTTAGTGTTATTATTAATTTTTACTAAGGGCAATTATGGAAATAAACAATTAAAATGATAATTTAATGAAACAAAAGCATGAAAGCGGTCATCTTTTGTTCATCTTGGTGCCGAAAATAGCAAAGAAAATAAAAGAAAAAGAAAACTAGGGTTCGGCTAGTTTGAAGCTTGATTAAGACCAAGAGAGGAGAGGTTCGGATCGAGATCGAGACAAAGATAAAGTGCTCGATTGACCGACCATTGTGATAGTTCAATGTCCAAGGTAAGTTCGGACATAATGAAAACATTTAGTTATGTTAAATGTTAAGAAATGAATGTTACAATGATATTGAAATGTGGATGCTATGTGAGAGTTGAGTTTGAGTTATGTGGCACTAAGTGTGCGTATTCGAAAACGTGATCGAGATAATCAGCACTGTGTGTGCGAAATAATATAAGCTTTGAATTTGTAGTTGGCACTGTGTGTGCGATACCGATTGAAGAGCGGTTTGATATAAATGCACTATGTGTGCGATGATAATTAAGCTTCGGCTAAATATCGGGGCACTAAGTGTGCGATTGAAACAAAGAAGAGATGGAAGTTGATCGAAAGGGAAAAGTGAGTATTGAGTAGCAAATGTAATTGACTACTAGGTGTTGGTTAAGGTACGCTCGAAACCTATGTGGTTGATGAATCTATGAATGAGATTATTAAATGTTAAATGAGCATTTTAGTTTTGGATGGCACATATATATATGTGAAATAATCTATGTGATGATTTGTTTTATTATAATGTATCATGTTACGAACTTACTAAGCTTTGAAAGCTTACCGTGTGATTTGTTTCTATGCTTTGCAGTGTCAGTAAAGCTTGCTCGGATCCGGGAATCGTCAGCATCTCAATCACACTATCGGCAATCTATTTTGGTACTTTTGGAAAGATGTATATAGTTGAATTATGGCATGTATAAGCTAGTAGTTTTGAAACATGTTTGAGATGTGTAAATAGCCATGTGATGTGGCTAGATAAATGATGGTAATATGCATGTGTGGCTTTGATATATGATGCATATTTTGGTATAGCTTGTGGGTAAAGAAAATGTCTTATGAATGGTAATCTTAGTGATGGTATGATGCTAGTATGATTTAGTGAATTTGAGGATGAATCATGTTTGGTATTGAATGTGTTCAAGTTGTGTAATTTAGTTCCTAAGTTGACATGTTTAGAAATGAGATTATATGAGATGATATGTTGATCACTTGACATGAAAATTGGTTGCCAATTTGTGTGTGGAAGTATGCTTAAATGTGCTTGTAGGTTTGACCCTTGTATGGGTGGCAAATTGGCCTTGCAAATGGCCTGTTTTGCCTACACGGTTTTGACACACGGGCGTGTCTAATGACCGTGGGGTAAGGTCAGTAGCTAGCTAGTTGTACACGGTCATGGCACACGGGCGTGCCTAGTCGCCGTGTGAATAAATCAGTATGTGGCTTAAGGGCACACGGCCTGAGCACACGGGCGTGCTTGGTGGCAGTGTGGAGAAGTCAGAATGCTTGCTCTGTTTTGGCACGGCTTAGACACATGGGGGTGTCTGGTGACCGTGTGGGGCACACGGCCTGGTTACACGGGCGTGTGACCTCAACAGACTTGGTGAATATTTGAAATTTTAAAAACTTTCGTAAGTGTTCGGTTTAGTCCTGACCCTATTCTAGCATGTGTTTAAGGTCTTATAGACCTCAATAAGGGACCATATGGTTGATAATGAGTATAGTTGTTGGATGAATGACTTAGTGTCGTGTAATGGTTATGTAATGATTTGATTGATCGGTAATGCCTCTTAACCCTATTCCGGCGACAGTTTCAGGTTAGGGGTGTTACAAATTCTCAGAAATTTAAATTTTTTTTCTAAGTTACAGAGGTCACACGCTCGTATGGGCAGGCCGTGTGCCTCCCACGGCCTCAGACATGCCCATGTGCCCGAGCCATGTCAAAATAGGGCATACATACGGACTTTTCCACACGGCCATGGACACGCCTGTGTGCCTCACTCGTGGTCGAGCATGACTTGCATCACACGGCCAGTCACACGCTCGTGTGTTCAGCCCGTGGTCGAGCCTGACTTGATTTTAAAATGCAACCACGAGGTACACGGTCGAGCCATACGCCCATGTGCTCAATCGTGTGGTTAAATATAGGCCATTTGCAAGGCCAAATTGCCACCTACACTTTGGGTCATTCATACAAACACCTACAAGCATCATACCAAACACAATTGGCAACCAAAAACATACCAAATGGTCATCCTTCTCAACTCATTCAAGTACATTTCATCACAACATATTATATGCCATTTAATTCAACCAAATCACAAGTATATCTAAGTAATATTCACCCATAAACTTACCAATTCATTACAGCATCTCTCCATCAATATTATACCAACTTTTCATCACCAAAATATAGATCAATATTACCATATGCTCAAAATTTAACAAAACACATAACATAGCTTATCTACTTATTCATAACATATCATCAACTAGCCATATCACATGGCTATGTACATATCACAAACATAATTCAAAGTGACTAGCCTATACATGCCATACTTTATATTTACACTTTCAAAAGGTACCAAAATTAGGATTGAGTAGTGTGATGACGATCCTTGGTGATCCCCGAGCCTTCAGTAGCTTCGAAGATCTATAAAATAGAACAAACACACACAAAGTAAGCTTTCAAAGCTTAATAAGCCATATACAAATAAACTTAACATAAAATGCACATAATCACATTGATACAATGTCTTTAACATTTCTCATTTGCAATTTCATAACATGTTCTTTGGCTCCTTTGTTTAGCCATAGTATATCAACATATTATATCTCAAAATATCTCTTTAACTCATATCAAAATCATACATATATCACATTTTCATATCCACAAAACTATGCACATATCTCACTAGGTAAGTTCACATAGATACACTTACCTTCCATACACTTACATCGTATACAATTCAAACGTAACTATTTTGCTTAAACATTTTACATAGTCTCTCATTTCTCGGATTTGCCCGTTGAACTGTTCGGAATCAAATAGGAAGCTCAGAATACTCAGAATGGTCGTACAATGCCAACGTCCCATACGTGGTCTTACATGTAACCACATATCGGTTCCACTGTCCCAGACAGGGTCTTACACGAATCAATACGATGCCAATGTCCTAGACATGGTCTTATACGTAAATCTAAAATCGATGCCAACGTCCCAGACGTGGTCTTACATGATATCACATATCAGAAACCTATGTCATGACATATGTAATCCTATCTATTCCTAGGTTCGTACGGGACTTTTTCAGATGTTGACATCATGTCGATACTATCTCGGATTTCATGTACTCATCATCTCATATACATTCATCATTAGAATTATTCATATGAACATACATTTATAAATGTAAATACATTTATTTGTATATTGACTTACCTCGGGTTCGGATAAACAGAAACGAACTCGGCTACTCAATTACTTTTGATTTCTCACGATCTAAGTCTGTTTTCTTCAGTTGTTGATCTATACATATTCAAATTTAACTCATTTATTCACTAGTTCATTCAATTCAATCCAAAAACACATATTTAGGGCAATTTACAAATTAGCCCTCATACTTTCACATTTTGACATTTTAGTCCCTATTTCATAAAATCACAAAAATACACCAAATTTCATATCACCCATGCTTAGCTGAATGTTCATGGAGTCCATACAAGTCCATACATTTCCTTTATTTCACAATTTAGTCCCTCATAATATTATTTTCTCAATTAAGTCCAAATTACTCAAAACCACTAAAACTCCAAAGAAAAAACATGTTAATCTAACACATATATTTCATATTTCATCATCAAACATTTCAAAGCTCATGAATTCATCAATGGAATTTTTCAAAATCTTCATCAATTCAAAAAATTGAAACATGGGTTTTGAAGAACACGAAGCAACGATTACAAAAACGTAGAAATTATCAAAAACCGATCAAAAACACATACCCGATTTATGCTTAGACCATGGCCGAATGAAACAAAGCTCAAGCTCTTTCTTTCCTTTCAATATTCGGTGGAAAAGATGAACATCCCACTTTCATGCTTCATTTTTTTATTATATTAACATATACTATTAATTTACATATTTTAACCTTTAATATAACATTATAAATTCCCACTAACTTATGGCATTAATGTCCATCCATTTCAAATGGTCCAATTGCATTATAAGGACCCCATATTTATAAAGCCATGTCAAATAGGTATCTTTTCATAAAGCATGCAAATTTTGCATCTTTTAGAATTTAATCCTTATGTCAAATTAAGCACACAAACGGACAAATTAATTCACAGAAATTTCACACATGCTTAATCACATATCTTGGGCACGGAAAATAATTTTAAAATATTTTTCTGACTCGGATTTGTGGTCCCGAAACCACTATTTCGACTAGGGTCTAAACCAGACTGTTACACACATTTCCCTTGTTTTACCATTTAATCATTTCCCTCCAAATTCCAAATTTTAAGGTTTATTTTCCAAATAAATACTCTTAATTGTCCCTTGTTTTACAATTAAACTCAATTTAGTTAATATTCAAATTTAACTCAAATTAACCCTTAATAAAAAATATTTTAAAGTTATTTTTCGACCCAAATTAATTATTTTCACTTATAATTATTTAATTACTTTAGAATTAATTTTTGAATTTTTATTTTTATTTTTTAGAATTATTGTTTAATCGATTTTAGATGAAATTAACCTCCTAAATTAAATTAAAAAAATTACTAAGAACCCCATAAATTCCTAGTTTCACACTTGGAACCCGAAAAATATACCCGAAACTACTAGACCTAGTTTAGGGATATTACAACTCTCCCCCTCTAAAAAGAAATTTCGTCCTCGAAATTTACCTAAATCAAACAGATACGGATACTTAAGTTTCATCACATCTTTCGACTCCTAGGTGGCTTCTTCAATCTTGTGGTTGCGCCACAAAACTTTCACCAATGGAACTGTCTTATTGTGTAGCACCTTGACCTCATGATCTAGGATTGCAACCAGTTCCTCCTCGTACGAAAGATTAGATAAAACCTCGATCTCCTCAACAGGAACAACATGAGAAGGATCAAATCTGTACTTCCGTAACATGGAAACATTAAAAATGTCATGAATACGCTCTAGCTCAGGCGGCAACAACAAACGATAAGCGACCAATCCAATTTGCTCGGTAACCTCATAAGGGCCAATGAACCTCGGACTGAGCTTATCCTTCTGCCCAAACCTCAAAACTTTCTTCCATGGTGAAACCTTCAGAAATACCTTATCACCAACCTGATACTCGATGTCTCGACATCTCAGGTCAGCGTAAGATTTCTGTCGATCAGAAGCAACCTTTAACCGCTCGCAAACCAGTCTTGCCTTATCCTCAACCTTTAACCCCTTGTGTGGTATGACAAGACATGAAACATCAACCTAATGTCGTTCTTTTTGTGCTTTAACGTTCTAGGAAGCTTGTGTATCACTTAACATTTACTTCCACGTCAATTGTGCCTTTATATCTCCATCCTACACACTCAATTAAACAAATTAGCACAACCTAAGGTCTGTGTCGACATGTTGGGTCACAACACCTACAAAATGTATTAAAAACACTTATTTTATTAACTTTCTATCTTAAGGACTAAATACTAAAAACGTAAATTAAAATACTAACTTTCATAGAAAACAAGCTCCTTAAGTGCGGATTTGACCCGAATTGACTACTACATTTTATGGCAGGTCAAATACCCCCACACTTAAGTCTTTGCTTGTCCTCAAGCAAACTACCCAAAAATAAAATAGAACGAAAGACAAGAAATAAACATGCAAGGAAAATAAAATGTACTTGAGCTAGCTTGGTACACGAGATTGGATCGGAGCATCGACACTAGGGAGATTTGCCGAAATATATATAGCTCTAGATAGAAATTAAAACAATTCAAAGTTATTTACATTTAAACGGATTAGTTTAATAATTTACAAAGTAAACAAGTCCTAAAAATTTATATATATTTATCCATCAAAATGTATATACGAGTATAATACTTAGTTTTGCAGAGTATAGTTAGTTCAAATATTTTTTTCCTACTCGGTTTATTTATGTCCATGCTTTGAACTCTAATGGAATAATATTTCACTAATAAACCTTATTATTTTTTTATTGTTTGTGCCGATATGATCGATATTTTTCTCGGGCAGTTTTTTTATAAGGGTTATACTAGTCATACTGCACCGTTTCAATAACCATGGATTTTACCGAGTGTTTTATTTTTAATTTGATCCTCCTATACTTCTACAAATATAATTACCTATTCTTATTACCTTTATCACTTGGTATATTTAATCTCTTTTACCTATTTACAATTTAATGAACTGAACTAATTAGTCTAAATATGAACAACCTAAATTATTTAATTTCATGCTAAATTTACACTTTAAATAAAGAACCTAGCTATATGCTCCTAACGATTCACTTGTAGTTCTACAAGCTCAGGACAAACATGTAGTTAAAAAGTTCAAACTATTAAAAACTAAGAAAATAAAATAACTGAAAAGAAATTTTTAAAAAAATTTTCCTAAATCACCCCCACACTTTATTGGCACATTGTCCCCAATGTCCAACTAAAAAAAATAAAGGAATGACGTTGCCCGATTGGCGTGATATGTGCAACGTAATTTGTGGGACTACTCGTCCTTTCAGTTTTGTCTCGCAATGGTAGTGCCATCACAAATTGTGGGGTTCCTACTTAGCAGAATGCAATATACATATATATAATACCAAATTTCCTAAAAAATAAAAACAAACCAATAATCAACATTCCAAAAAAAAATAATCTTAAGTGCAATGTCCAATTTAAAAATAACTTAAGAATTGTCCAAAATTAGTCGGAATCAGGTTTCGAATCATCCTCATCTTCGTCTTCTCTCGGTAATGAAAATCGCACGAACATGTCTAGCAGTGGCGTTGGTATCAACCATCCATTCTGTTGTGCGATGCGAATTAGGATGTCACCTATTTCTTGCATCCAACGTGTTTTCCATTTAGAGATCGACATGTTTGTTAATCCCATCATCCGTGACGTATATGCTTTAGTCTTCCTCTTTCCTGGCCTTTGAGGATCCCTCCTATGTTTTGTTCATTGCTCGACTTCTTCCTTTTTCTTCCTCTGTAGTTCAATGAATTGTCCGTACAGATTGTCCCCAATTACTCTCCTTGTAGGTTGCGTGATTGGTTCGACAAGAGACATGGGAACTTTAGCTCTTATGCACAGTGATGTGATCAAGTGTGGGAAATGCATACTTTATTTGTAGCTCCACAAGCACTTCATCATCTCTTTATAGATCCAATGACCAATAAAAAATTGTTCTTTCTTTAAAATCGCATAAAGCATAACCACTCTATATGCGGTGACATCGGATGCATTGTGTGTTGGAGCCAAACGGGTGCAAATAAATTGCATTCACATTTTCGCCATTAGGAACATGATAGTTGTGTTAAATTTAAAGTGCACCATAGTGTTGCCATTGTGAGTCCACTCGCCACGATCCTCCGTCAAATAATTAATTATTCTTTCCATATCTAGGTTCTCAAATGTGAATAAATTTATATTTTCTGGATAATCAAAGGAGTAATATGGAGCATCATAAAATTGGCATATTTCTCGTGGCAAATCAATACTTTTTTTCCCCGAATGGTGACTTGGGTAATCGTCTCACCCTATTGCCTGTGATTTTCCCAATCCCTCAGAGTAGCATAGAACTCATATTGTATCAATCATCGGTTCATTTGGTATGGCGCAAAATTTATTCCAGTGGTGATATCGTATCAAATCCCGGATTTCATCGGAGGCAAACATGGTGGGATCGAATCCGTGTTCTTGAATCAACGATTGGCCACTCTGAGGGATAGAATCTTTCCACTTCTACATTGTTGAGTCGGTTATCAAAGTTAATTGGTGCCACGATAGTGTATTTCTGTTTCCTTGATGCCATTAAAGAAGTTGCCACAATCCAAATAGCTAAAATTAATTGAAACAAAGTTAGAGTACAAAACCTTGGGTTGTTGTGGACGGGGATCGATCTACCACTGGTGTTGATTTCAAACAATGGGAGGCAATTAGACGATGGTTCGAAGAAGAGGTGAATGGATGATGAATCACTTGTAGTTTTTCAAGATCGGTGATACAAAAGAACGAAAATGTTCTTCAAGATGAATGGGCGATGACTGAGGGGTGTTAGAACTTATTTAGGGTGTCTAAATGGTGTGTGCTTAAGGTTAAAAATGGTGGGTATAAATAGAGCTTCAATCTGGCTTCTTAGTCGAACAATGGGCCAAGCATTGCTAAAACTTTTTGGCGTGCCACACCATAACATGTATTTGGCATGACATGACGACTAAAGTTTCCTATAAATCATTATGGGGATTTCATGCCTCACTATAGAGGCCTTATGTCACGCCATGATGACTGATTTCCATGGTTTTGACTTTGGAATGGTCATGTTGTGCCATGGCTTCTATGTGTTGTGACACGATCTTGCCTCAACCCTTTTTCTTGGTGCGCCGAGGTCCTCTGATCGTTCATTCGTGTCCTCAATTGTCTTTGACTTCTTCCATTCCCTTTGGGAACCTGTTCGTTCTTGATTTTTGCATGCAATGTTAATAATGAATTTCTAAAGTCTAACTACAAATAATATACAATATTTATAGTTGAATATGCTTCCTGTGGATTTGTCTATATGATGTTTTCAGACTCATCCATTGTCTGATTCCAATGCTCTTCAAAGTCCTATATCTTTCCCTTCCTATCTGATATAACTCTACATCCTATGGCATATTTCTCAACCTTGGATTCAAAGGTACCTCAAAAATACCGTTTCAATTTTTCCCATTTACTTGGATGTTCCTACCATCTTTGGTTGTGAGTTCCACCGCGCCATGAGGGAAAACGTGATCTATTGTAAATGATCCTGTCCACCTTGACCGTAGCATTCCTAGAAAGAGTTTTAATCTATAATTGAAAAGTATTACATGTTGTCCCAGTGAAAAGGATTTAATTTTGATCATTGCGTCATGTCTCTTTTTATTCCTTTCTTTATAGAGTTTGGCATTTTCATTTTCCAGATATCTGAACTCTTCTAATTTATTTAACTGAAATAATCTTGCTTGATTTTCTAAGGTTGGATCCAAGTTCAGTTCTTTGATTGCCCAGTAACCATTCTTTTCTAACTCTATTGGCAAATGACAATTCTTTCCATAAATAAGATTATATGGTTAATATGTCGTACGGTGTAGCAAATTAAACTAGTTTTCATACTTTAGGAACTTGAATACTAGCAATTTTAGTATGTTTATAAGATCCATGAGAAAGTAATCCTCTTATGGGGGATTAGTGCGTAGAGGTGTGATTAAGTGATTATTATGTAAAGTTTTCTCAGCGGATTAGCTGTTTGGGAGAGGAAGAACTTAAACCCTAGGCTTGACGACCGTAGGAAGTTATTTAGGTAGGAATTAACCCAAAATTGGTATGTCCTATTCGTGAACATCTTAGCCCCAAATAGGTCCGAACTATGAGGTCGAGAGATAAGTATTTCTTACCGACTCATTAGTTTAGTGCAAGATCGAGAGATCCTACTAGGGTAATTACTAGTTGATTGAGTAGAAACCTGAAATAGGAATTAGTTATGACCACCGAAGCGAGCTAATCACCAATGCCTAGAATTTATTAAGTGTATAAATTAGTTTTCTAAAGTCCTTTTTATTTAGGTTTTTGTTATTTCTACTTCATGATTTATAAAAACCCCAAAAGCCTTTTATCTTACGTTTTATCATAATATAATTCATTTCAAATACTAATTAGATCTACTTGTGTTTAAGTTAGAATTAATCTAGTAATTCACCTCCCTTGTGTACGATCGTCGAAGTACTCACCTACTTCATTGTAAAAACTATATTACAACCTGACCCGTATACTTGCGAAAACCACCGCGATTTTATATCTTTTTGTTGTAGTATTCGCACTCCGGATGTTAGTTCATTCAGAAGCGGTCAAGTTGTTGGTGCCATTGTCGAAGAGGCAACGCTACTAAATTGATTTTCATTTTTATATTCTAATAGAATAATTAGGAAATTAATAAATTATAGATATGAATTTTATTTTTATTTTTACTAACATCTTCTATTTTCTTTTTGGTTTCAGTATATGACTCGTAGTAGGGAAACAACTATAGAGCCAACTACTGATCCTGAGAGACTAATTCGTCAAACTCACCGACAATAACAACAACAATAATATATGCAGAATCAACCACCTACTGTAAGCAATTTACCACACGATAATTTGTTGTTTGACGAGATTAACAATAATAACCCACATGACTTACCACCACCACCACCACCGCAGCTACCCAAAAATATACGTATGGTGCAAAACAAAATAAGCCTAAGGATTATGCGCTATTAAACTTGGAGATGGCTGAAGGAAGTATCATAAGGCCAACCATCATGGCTAACAATTTTGAAATAAAACCGGCCCTGATCCAGAACAATTTGCAGTTTAGATGCACAATGTCAGAGGACCCAAATCAGCATTTAAAATGATTCCTTCAGCTTTGTGATACATTTAAATACAATGGGGTCATCAATGACGATATTCATCTTCGACTGTTCCCCTTTTCCTTAGTTGATAAATCCTTTTCTTGGTTAGATTCATAGGTACCAGGACCTATCATGACATGGGATGAACTTGCAAGAAATTTATGCAAAAGTTTTTCCCTATTATTAAGATTGTCCAACTAAGGAGAGAGATCACAACATTCAAATAGTTAGAAGAGGAGAGCTTTCACGAAGCTAGGGAGCATTTTAAAATGCTAATACCAAGATGCCCACATCATGGATTACCTGAATGGATGAGGCTGCAAATGTTCTATAATGGGTTGGATGTGCACGCATGTTTAGGACTAGATGGAGCCACAGGAGGAGCCTTAATGAACATAACATACGAAGATGCGTATGAGTTGATAGAAAACATGGTGATGAGTTCCTATCAGTGGCCAACCGAATGCTATACATATGGCCAAAAACCATCTATGGTAAAAGCTATCGATGAGGATGATAGATACCAACATTTTTTTTACAAACTCAACCACATAGAGTCCTCATCCATTGATTCATCTATATATGAAGGAGACAAACCTCTCTTTCATTACATTAATAATCCAACTGATGATGTTAACTATGTAAATAAGGGTGGAAACCCTTACTTGAACACTTATAATCTCGGTTGGAGAGATCACCTAAACCAGAGATGGAGCGAAAATCAATGAGGAGTTAACAGTGCGCAACCAATTAAAAATATTAATTATCAACATTCTTATTTATAGAAGCCTCAGGAAATGGCCAACCCAAATGACCATACTGTATGTGGTTAACGTTTGGATCAGATCGAGGGGAGATGCAGCCAATGTGGACTAAGGTAAAACAGGTGGAATCTGAGTGCACTAATACTACAAAAACATTGACTAAGCTGGAAGGTCAGATGAGCCAATTGATGAGAATGATGGAAGACATCAAAAGACAAATTGACACCGAAATCCTGAGCAACACAAAAAATAATCCTCGAAGAGAAGGGAAGGAGCATGTGAAAGCAATCGATCTCTATTCGGGCAAAATATTGAGTACACTGGAAGAACCAGCTCACGAGGAGAATAAAAAGGATTTTTAGGATCTTGAAGAAAATCCCTAAGAAATTGAGACTAAACTAGAACTGAAGGAGGAAGCTAACCTAGTAGCTGAGCTGAAGGACAAGCCAATCAAGGAACCTACACTGAAAAAGGTACCATTCCCTTCATGGGTAGAAGAAAATCAAAGATGGGATTAGGTAGAATTTGTAAGCTTTCTAAACTTATTTTAATCCCTAAATGTTAACTTGCCTCTAATTAATTTAATTGAAAAAGTTCCTAAATACGCAAATTTTTTAAAAGAAGTTATGTTTAGGTGTAGGAAAATAAAAGCAGGAGAGAAAGTTAATATAAGTGCCTCATATAGTGCGATTATTTCCAAACAAATGCCTCAAAAACTAAAAGACCCGAGGAGTTTTACAATACCTATAATGTAACAGCCCGATTTAGGGGCTAGTCAGAACAGTGATCTCAGAATCACTAATTTGAGGTTAGATAAATTATTTTCATGTTATGTTATGTGTTATAACATGTTTATAAGGATGCATGAAAATTTTGGTGCTTTAATTTTAGCGATTTCTAGCTAAATTGTGAGAAAGGACTAAATCGCATTAAGTGCGAAAGTTCTATTTTATTTGCTAAAGGTGCCAAATAGCTATGAATTATAAATTTGAGGTCCCAAATGTGCAATTTTTCCTTGTTAAGTGAGTTGGCCGGCCATAGGATGCATAGGGGACAAGTGCATTTATTATGATTAAAAGTTGGTGATATTAGTTGGAGAAAATGAATAAAATAAGATGATATAAGCAAAAGTTATCATCTTTTTATTTGGTCTACTTCTCCAACAGAAAATATCAACCATGGGAGGGCTTTGAAGGCTTGAAATTTCAGCAGCTCATTTTCTCTACAAGTAAGTCAGTTTGATGGTTATTTTTGATGATTTTTGTATTTTTGGAGTCCTCGAAGCTTAAGCTAGCTAATGAGAGGACTAGTTTGCAATATGGTTTAAAGTATAGGGACTTACCATGATAGAGTTTATGTTGTTTGATGAGTTTTTATGGAAGAAAATGAATGATAGGATGATGATAAACAACTTTTGTGAAAGGTGAAGTTGTGAAAACACCTATTTGGGACTAAAATGCAAAGGTTGTAATTTGTTCATTATGGCACGAAATAGTTGGAATTGTGGATAGTTGTAAGAGGATGAAATGTTTAGCTAGGCTTGTTTAATAAGATATTGTAATGAAAATTTATTTACGAGCCTAGGGGCAAAATCGTACTTTTGCCAAAGTATAAGGGCAAATTAGTCATTTTTGCCTAAGTGTAGATTACGGTGTATTATGATTTATAAGTGATTAAATGAGTAAATTCCATTGATCTAGATCAAAGAAAACAAGATTCGGACCTAGAACGGGTGAAAAGAGAAATGTGGGCAAAAAGTCCCTTTCGACCCTTTCGACATCGAGGTAAGTTCATATGCAAATGTTGTAATTACGTATGAGTTAATTTGATATTCCAATGTTGTATGGAATTTATATTTACTCTATGAATGTATGAAATATCTTTTGATGAGACGTCAAGAGAATTGAATCTAAGAGCAATAGGAAATGTATATAGCATGATATGATGATAGTTAAGGTCCCGTGTAAGACCATATTGGAATATGGCCTCGGTGTGAGAATTCTTATAAGACCATGTCAGGGACATGGCATCGATATGTTAATGCATGTAAGACCCTATCGGGGTATGATGTCAGTGTGACATTAGGTGTATGAAACTCAAAAGTGTTATTTAACAATTTGAGTGATTCAACGGGTATGTCGAAAATGAGAAAGTATGTAGTTGCACCACGAGAAACACAAGTGTGTGTTAGAATTGAATTGAGATGAATTCTGTATATGATGAACTCCTAGTGGGTTATGTGTAATTAATGCACCTTAGTTGTATGAGATAGATTTATTGATGCATTGTGTGAATACGAACGAGTATCGTAGAAAGTTAAGTAAGAATAGTAGTGTGTGAGGATGTTCTCTGATGAACATTTAAAATAGAGAAATACATGTGGATAACTATCCATGAATGTATAATGATTGGTGGGCTATGTGCGATACCACCCTACTAGAGATCAATGGAGGGCTAAGTGCGAAACCACCGAGAGTTTAGTAGTATGAGTGGCTATTGAAAATGCTGGATGTGTTGTTCTACATGATCATGTGGTGACCAGTGCAGGAATGTATGCTAATTAACACGAGCAGTTGGCTTGAGGCATGGTAAGAATGTGGTAAGAAATAGAATGAATGAGCTTCAAGAATAGTTGAGTAAGTAACCATGAGTTTATGAGAAAAACTCATTATAATACCTTGCGGTTGTATATACTCAATGAATATTGGTATTTGTCAGTTATATGTAGATGAACTTACTAAGCATTATTGTTTACTCCTTTTCTTTTCACATCTCTTATAGGTTATTTAACTAGCTCTGTTGGAGGCCGCCGGAGATGTTTTCACACTATCGAGTAGAAGCTTGGTATGATGTTTCATGTTCTTTTGAGTCATGGCATGTATAGGGACCTCTTTTAAAGTTGACTAAGTCATAGTTAATATAGCCAAATGTGTTGGCGAAAGTGAGTTATGTTTTGGTTGTGAATAGGCATAGATGATGGCTTAAGTAGATTGTAATTGTATTGGAAATAGTTCTCCCTTGTGTTTGGGATGAAGAATTCATTGTATGAATTAAATGTCTTTAATTCAAGAGTTATATTGAGTACTCGGATATGCCTTTGGGTTATGAATTGTGTTGAAATGGATTGGTGTTTGCAGGTGTGCAATGTAGGGTGGCAAAAGGCTTGGTAGATAGCCATCTAATTGTCCACATGAATAGACACACGGGCGTGTGTCTATGACGTGTGTGACACACGGTCAGCCCTATGGGCGTGTGAATCGACCGTGTGTCCCCTTGCATGCTAGATTTGCAAGTCAATACGCTCCACGGGCTAGGGACACGGGCGTGTTCCAAGGCCGTGTGAAGTCTGCACATTAATTGTGGAATTTAAATTGACCACGGGTAGAAGACACGGGCGTGTCTAGGCCGTGTGAAGTTGGTCAGGATCGACCACGGGTGAATGACACGGACATGTCTTAGGGGCACACGGTCGTGTCCCTAGACCAACACGGGCGTGTGGCCCTTCTTTTGTTGAAAAGTTCTCGTGCTCGTAAAAGCTCCCAAAATAGTTTCGATACCTCTCGGAGGTATGTTTGTGGCCTCTTAGGCCGAGTATGTGCAACTGATGGGTTTAAACAAAATTTTATAGCCCGTTTCAAAGTGTTAAGTAAGATTAAGCATGGTAATGCCTCGTATCCAGTCTCGGTGTCAGACTCGGGTAAGGGGTGTTACATTTAGTGGTATCAGAGCTATGGTTTAGTCGGTTCTCGGACTAACCTAGCGTGAGTAAGAGTCTAGCTATACATGCCATATGTGGACCGTGATAGTGTGATATCTCCCGGCTCTAACGAAATTGTTTTGATAAGACAGAAATGATTTCCAACCAAGCTAATTTCAATAAGGTTGTAAGTGGCAATGAGGTAATTGAAATGTACTTATGCATTGTTTAAATTTAGAGAAGTATGAATAGAAGTTTATGACATGTGTATGATAAGGTATGGAATGATATAACTCCAGGTTGAGGAATGAGAGTTATGAAGTGATAAGCTTACCTATATTGGTTTGATATGTGTACGGCGTTATGTACCCAACCTATTGGGTTAAGTGCCTATAACAAGAAATTTATCCAGAGAATGAGATATGTGTGTATGTACAACTGTTTGAATGATGTATGATAAATATGTCCACATGGTTAAATCTCACATGTGACTGTTAAAGTAGAGAATGCATGATGTTTTGTTTTATGACTCTGTTATGATGCCACACATATTATGGTGTGGAAATTAAACTGAGAAGTTTGACTAAGTAGAATGCAGGAGATGAGTACGGTAGTTTAATGATAAATTGATAAATAAGACCATGGTAGGACCATGGCAATACATGTGATCCCATATAAGACCATGTCTGGGACATGGCATTGGCAACGATATACGATCCCGTGTAAGACCATATCTGGGATATGGCGTCGGCATCGAATAGTGATTCTGTGTAAGACCATGTTTGGGACATGGCTTCGGCACTAAAGAAAGATCTCGTATAAGCCAATCTCTGGGACATGGCATCGACATCTAAGTACGATCTCGTATAAGGCCATATTTGGGATATGGCATCGACATCGAATTACAAGATCCCGTATAAGACCATATCTGGGATATGGCATTGGCATCGACATGAGCTCCATGTAAGACCGTATCGAGGATATGGCATTGGTATTGATATGAGATTTCGTGCAAGACCATAGCGAGGCTATGGCATCGTGATGACATGTAAAGAAATAGCTGGGCTATGACGTTGTGATACGAGTAAGACCATAGTTGGACTATGGCAATCAGGTAAACAACGTACTCAAAATCTGTAAGACATTCTATAAATTGATAAGCAATGGTAAGAGAAATTAGATTTTAATGTTGAGTACTCGAGTAGACATTAAGGTGGAACTTGAGTAAGTGAAGTCACTGTTCGAAAGTATGAGTGATAGAAACAATTGTAGCATGATAAACGTGAAAACTCACTTGGAGTGAGTTGTGTGACTATGATGATATTTCATTGATGATGAATATTAAATCATATGTATGTAGTCACGAGAGTTAGGTTAAGGGACTCTACAACCTCACCCACTTACCACTGTTGAATTATGATGAGATGTTATGAGAGTCAAGTTGAGTAAGTTTGTATGTGATTAATGCAATAGTTACGTTAGCATAATTGAGAATGCTTTGTATCACATTGATACATGATACTCTACTAAATAGAGTAATTGTTGTTAAACATGAGATTGAAGTCCTAAAGGACTATAATGAAAAGGCTATCATTGAGATATGAAATAGATAAGGTCCTGTATAAGACCATGTTCGAGACATAGCCTGAGCACCAAGTTATGATTCTGTATAAGACCATATTTGGAATATGGCATCGATACTTGATGTGGAAGTCCATATAAGACCTTATCCGGGATATGGCATTGGCATTTAGAGGTGACTCCATATAAGACCACCTCGGGGATGTGGCATTAGTTTTGTACCTACATGAATGACGATGAATATATGTCTTCGATTATCTCTAGTGATCAATGGGACAGATAGATGAGTCTAGAGGTAGAAATAAGAATTGTACTAAAGCAATGTGAATGGGCGAATACAGGTACTCGTGAACGAGTCAAGAAGAAACGAGTACGATGTGTGGCACGGTATGTGCTAAATAAAAGGGCAAGTATGAGTCAGTTGGCTTGAAGCCTGTGATCTATGCATGGCTAGTTAATACCATGGATGGGTTATAATGATCTCCTTGGGTATTATGTATAAATATTTGTTGCCTTTCAGGACTGATGTAGTTGTTCTTCTCATAAATTTTGATTATGTGAGAACGTTAGCTGACTGAAAAAAAATCAGACTAAACGGTTGTCGATTCAGTTAATTGAAATCGACATTCCTTTATCTCCTCGTAACCCTATTTGGGTGCTTTGAGGGGGAAGTTAGAGATGATTCTAGTATAAGGAGTGAAATCACAAGTTTCACGTTGTGTGATGGGTTTTCGGGTAAGCCGAATAGAGTTAATGAATTCGGTCGAGATGTCCCTGCTATCGTGAGATATGATGATGGTAAAGGTTTTAGATTAGCATAGCAAGAGAAACTTAGATGAGAGTGTGCTTGAAATATGTTCTCAGTGTGGAGAAAAGAGTAGATTAATGTATTGAAATATGATTCAAGTTTTTTGTATATTTACGCATGAATCAATAAAGAGAAAAAAATTCTGTGTGTACGTGAGTAGGGAGCATGATACAAAGATATGCTCATTGAAATGTTCAAACCGTGATGGTCAAGTTGAAAGCTATAGAAGGAACTATTAATTGAAAGTTCTAGTGCTGAGTTCAGTCTGAATCGAGAAAAAAGAGTTGCCAGATTGGTGATCCAGAGACGATCACTTTTATGTCTGTGTAGTGAGTTAGATGTTATGAAATGATCCATGGAAAAATTGATATGTATTTTCTAAATTTTGATGAGTTAGAGTATCTTATGCTGCAGAAGATTTTGAAAATGAAATAGTGGAAACGGCTTGAACCATTACAAATGTGTGTATAGTTATTGTAATACTTCTCAGATAGTAGACATAGTACAGATGTCTAGATGAAAGATCCATGTTAAGCAATGCGAGTTAGTTACTTGGTTGACCTTAGTTGGTAACATCCTAGTTTCAGCGAGGTTAATGACTATAGCGAGTCTTCCTTTCAAAACAAAGGAGTTCAGAAGTGATTTAGTAAATGGTATTTTAAATAAGCTCTGAATGAGTTTATTTAAGATGATAAAATCCAGGTTGGATAAGATTTCTGTTGTTGATGTTTCCTCAAGATAGAATTTGAATGATGATGAATCTAGAACTTATATAGAAGTTTTGGTATGGGATTCAGTAGTAGCATATCTACTAATGCAAGAATAATAAAGTACAGTTATGTGCATAAATGTTTTGACAATAGAGTACAATTCATGATATGATTGAGTTTATGGTCAGAAGTAGTTGACCACTAAAAGCTGAGTTTTCAAAGCGTACAAGTCAAGACTATTACAGTCGGTGAATGCTTTAATGGGAAAGTGAGATAAAACCTTATAGATTTAAAATTTGGGTTGACAAAGTTCCCAAGAAGGGGAATGTCATTTAAATTGTAGTGGATCAACCGGTAAAGATCTGAATGATCATTTGGATATGTACAGAGTTCCAAATTGGTGGATTACTGAGTATATGCCCTAGAGGAAGAATAACCTAGGTCTCAAGTTAGGCTTCGACCTTGTGTATTATAGCTTAAAGGTTGTTGGCAAGAGAAACTTTAGGATAGGTGGATTTGTGATTTTAAAGAGTTGATGGAAATGTTTTAAGAATGTTGGTAGCAACTCCTCCTGATAAGATTTTCACGGACGAAAATCCCTAAGAGGGAGAATTGTATCAGCCCGATTTAGGGGCTAGTCGGAACAGTGATCTCAAAATCACTAATTCGAGGTTAGAGAAATTATTTTCATGTTAGGTTATGTGTTATAACATGTTTATAAGGATGCATGAAAATTTTGGTGCTTTAATTTTAGCGATTTCTAGCTAAAGTGTGAGAAATGACTAAATCGCATTAAGTGCGAAAGTTCTATTTTATTTGCTAAAGGTTCCAAATAGCTATGAATTATAAATTGGAGGTCCCAAATGTGCAATTTGGCCTTGTTAAGTGAGTTGGCCGGCCATAGGATGCATAGCGGACAAGTGCATTTATTATGATTAAAAGTTGGTGATATTAGTTGGAGAAAATGAATAAAATAAGATGATATAAGCAAAAGTTATCATCTTTTTATTTGGTCATCTTCTCCAACCGAAAATATCAACCATGGGAGGGCTTTGAAGGCTTAAAAATTTTAGCAGCTCATTTTCTCTACGAGTAAGTCATTTTGATGGTTATTTTTGATGATTTTTGTATTTTTGGAGTCCTCGAAGCTTAAGCTAGCTAATGAGAGGACTAGTTTGCAATATGGTTGAAAGTATAGGGACTTACCATGATAGAGTTTATGTTGTTTGATGAGTTTTTATGGAAGAAAATGAATGATAGGATGATGATAAACAACTTTTGTGAAAGGTGATGTTGTGAAAAGACCTATTTGGGACTAAAATGCAAAGGTTGTAATTTTTTCATTATGGCACGAAATAGTTGGAATTGTGGATAGTTGTAAGAGGATGAATTGTTCAGCTAGGCTTGTTTAATAAGATATTGTGATGAAAATTTATTTACGAGCCTAGGGGCAAAATCGTACTTTTGCCAAAGTATAAGGGCAAATTAGTCATTTTTGCCTAAGTGTAGATTACGGTGTATTATGATTTATAAGTGATTAAATGAGTAAATTCCATTGATCTAGATCAAAGAAAACGAGATTCAGACCTAGAACGGGTGAAAAGAGAAATGTGGGCAAAAAGTCCCTTTCGACCCTTTCGACATCGAGGTAAGTTCATATACAGATGTTGTAATTACGTATGAGTTAATTTGATATTCCAATGTTGTATGGAATGTATATTTACTCTATGAATGTAAAAACTATCTTTTGATGAGACTTCAAGAGAATTTAATATAAGAGCAATGGGAAATGTATATAGCATGATATGATGATAGTTAAGGTCCCATGTAAGACCATATTGGAATATGGCCTCGGTGTGAAAATTCTTATAAGACCATGTCGGCGACATGGCATTGATATGTTAATGCATGTAAGACCCTATCGGGGTATGATGTCAGTGTGACATTAGGTGTATGAAACTCAAAAGTGTTATTTAACAATTTGAGTGATTCAACGGGTATGTCGAAAATGAGAAAGTATGTGGTTGCACCACGAGAAACACAAGTGTGTGTTAGAATTGAATTGAGACGAATTCTGTATATGATGAACTCCTAGCGGGTTATATGTAATCAATGCACCTTAGTTGCATGAGATAGATTTATTGATGCATTGTGTGAATGCGAACGAGTATCGTAGAAAGTTAAGTAAGAATAGTAGTGTGTGAGGATGTTCTCTGATGAACATTTGAAATAGAGAAATACATGTGGATAACTATCCATGAATGTATAATGATTGGTGGGCTATGTGCGATACCACCCTACTAGAGATCAATGGAGGGCTAAGTGCGAAACCACCGAGAGTTTAGTAGTATGAGTGGTATTGAAAATGCTGGATGTGTTGTTCTACATGATCATCTGGTGACCAGTGCAGGAATGTATGCTAATTAACACGATCAGTTGGCTTGAGGCATGGTAAGAATGTGGAAAGAGATAGAATGAGTGAGCTTCAAGAATAGTTGAGTAAGTAACCATTAGTTTATGAGAAAAACTCATTATAATACCTTGCGGTTGTATATACTCAATGAATATTGGTATTTGTCAGTTATATGTAGATGAACTTACTAAGCATTATTGTTTACTCCTTTTCTTTTCCTATCTCTTATAGGTTATTTAACTAGCTCGGGTTGGAGGCTGCCGGAGATGTTTTCACACTATCGAGTAGAAGCTTGGTATGATGTTTCAAGTTCTTTTGAGTCATGGCATGTATAGGGACCTCTTTTAAAGTTGACTAAGTCATAGTTAATATATCCAAATGTGTTGGCGAAAGTGAGTTATGTTTTGGTTGTGAATAGCCATAGATGATGGCTTAAATAGATTGTAATTGTATTGGAAATAGTTCTCCCTTGTGTTTGGGATGAAGAAGTCTTTAATTCAAGAGTTATATTGAGTACTTGGATATGCCTTTGGGTTATGAATTATGTTGAAATGGATTGGTGTTTGCAGGTGTGCAATGTAGGGTGGCAAAAGGCTTTGTAGATAGCCATCTAATTGTCCACATGCAGACACACGGGCGTGTGTCTATGCCATGTGTGACACACGGTCAGCCCTATGGGCGTGTGAATCGACCGTGTGTCCCCTTGCATGCTAGGTTTGCAAGTCAGTACGCTCCACGGGCTAGGGACATGGGCGTGTGCCCAGGCCGTGTGAAGTCTGCACATTAGTTGTGGAATTTAAATTGACCACGGGTAGAAGACACGGGCGTGTCTAGGCCGTGTGAAGTTTGTAAGGATCGACCACGGGTGAATGACACGGACATGTCTTAGGGGCACACGGGCATGTCCCTAGACCAACACGGGCGTGTGGCCCCTATTTTGTTGAAAAGTTCTCGAGCTCGTAAAAGCTCCCAGAATAGCTCCGATACCTCTAGGAGGTATGTTAGGGGCCTCTTAGGCCGAGTATGTGCAAGTGATGGGTTTAAACGAAATTTTATAGCCTGTTTCAAAGTGTTAAGTAAGATTAAGCATGGTAATGCCTCGTATCCGATCTCGGTGTCGGACTCGGGTAAGGGGTGTTACATATAAAGATAGGAGATATACATTTTAGCAAGGCTCTATGTGATTTAGGAGCTAATATTAACTTGATGCCCTTATCTATATATGAAAAACTCGGGTTAGGGGAGCTTAAAAATACTCAGATCACACTACAGTTAGCTGATAGTTCTTCAGTACGACCGAAAGGAGTACTTGAAGATGTGGTGGTGAAGGTGCGGAGTTTTATCATCCCAACCAATTTTATTATTCTAGATTTTGAAAAGGACCAGGAGATACCTATTCTGCTGGAAAAACCATTTCTAGCAATGTCAAGGTCAGCCATTGATTTAGAATTATGTGAATTAGCAATGAGGATCAATGGTGAGACAAAAAATTTAAACGTGGTCACCAGTAGAAGGAGGCAAATAGGAAGAAATTAGGAAAATAATGCTTTGAAATATCTATAAAAATCCCTAATTACCTTGAGCCAGGGAAAGTATTTTCTGTAATCAGTGTAGGTAGAAAAGGCAAGTTTAAAGAACGGGACAAGAGGAGGAAGGTGGAGTGGCACAATGGATGCTGGACAAACACTGATAGAAACAAAACAAGAAGAGCATCCATGAGCACATTGATTGAGCTGATGAAAGAATCTAGCAACAAGACCTATCATTCTTAATTGAATTTTAACGTTATGTATATTATTGTATTTTTAACTAATCGATAGTTTAGACTTTAATTCTTATTAATTTTTTTTGAACAGAAACTGAGACACTTTGAAAAAAGGATGTTTGGGGAAAACAGAGTTGGTGTTACAACATGGCACCCCTGTGTCACGACACCTCGTCAAGAATTGAGAAATCATCTCGATGTCGTCACACAGCACCTCTGTGTCACGACAGAGGACAATTTATCCAAGTTTCCAAAATTCCAGAGTGTGTCGCGACATCAAATCCTGAGGTCGCGACATCGGCAACATGCCAGGGGTTTCGCAACACAGAATCCTTGTCTCACGACATGGCTGCAAACTTTTGCAGGGTCGACCCAACCCGATTGTGCAACACACCGATTTTAACTTAACTTTACCCGATTTTTAACCTCAAAACCCTTATTTTAAAAACTAAAAACACCTTAAACCAACATCTAAACTCATCTTAACTCCTTTATCATCTCAAAAACTCTCAACTTCTATAAACCCAAAAAAACCCTATTTTACCCTAAAACCAATTTCTCCTATTTTGTTATGGATGCAAGAATCAGGACCGATTATCTAGGAGTTTGCACAACAAAACTATTAAAGTATGCCCAAACACCAATCATGAGATGATTATAATCTCATACTCATTTTACCTTGTTTGTTAATATAGCGCATTGCAATTGTTATTTCAACTTCTTTTTTTGTGTGTATAAAAAAATTGGTTAATGATAAAGTCCTAAAAATAATATGATTATTTTTAAAAAGGTCCTTAGTCAATTTATTATGGGCTTGGACAATGATAATGCATTGAGACTAATGTGTATTTGATTGATGACAAAGTGTTGTCAAATATTAATCATAGTGGTAACTATGTATATGATCTTTAGACTTGAGATCATCATTGTCCCAACATCGTGAGTTGTATATTTTGATACAGTCAAACATATATTGTAACAAGTTGTGTTGTAAAGACTGATGTTGAATATACCACAATCCATGTATTGGGATATGGTTGATCAAGATAGGATTTATCCCTCCTACATAATGGGAGAAATATCTTAGGCCTCTTGATAGAGTGAGACTAGAAATGCAAGGTCATGCTCAAATAAGTTGATATGAGATATCACACTTATTCATTTACTGTAGTCTACTCAGAAAATCAATAAATATGAGATTGGACTATAAAAGTGTGACTATTCCATGACTTGTGTCCAATCTAGATATTAAGGATAAAAGGATATAATACATGAAAAGATCATCACAGAAAGGTTATGTGAATCATGACTTCTTGTAACTTGGGTAGCAATGATACATTGCTAAATACCACTCATTGCTTGTAATATTAGTAATGTTCTAGTATTACTACCGACATTACAAAAGCCTATAGGGTCACACCCTATAGTTAAAGTGAACAGAATCCAAATACATTTGGTATTGTATTTAACTGTCACATGAATTAATTTAGTTTGATAGTTAACTATTAAACACATTATATGTACAAGCTTGTTGTACAAAAATAGAGAATATTGACAAAATTAATCTATGAATTTGATTCATACAAAATATTAATTATATATGTATTTCTGAAATTATTAATATAGACAATTATAATAACAATTTTGGTCGAAATATTAAAGGACATGGAAAGTAATATTGTAACAACCCAAACCCGGCCCAAACACTATGGCCGAATCTAGTTGCTACCGTGGAAAATATTTTGGAAAACACTTTTGGAAAGTAAAAATTCTTAGTTGCCGAAACCTTTTCAATTGATTGTTTTGTTAAACCTTACTTAGATTTTATTTAAAATTAATTCAACCAAGTTATTATAAAATATCGAGTGTGCCCGATGGCACGATGAAAACATTTTCGTGTTAATTTGGGAAAACATGTGACTTTAATTTAATATTGATAATCATAGTTTAAAACAATTATTCGACATATGAAAAATAACAAAAAATAAAATAAAATATCAGGAGGCCTTATTACATCCAAATAAACTAAAAACCGGAAATAAAATTTATCATAACTAAAATTAAAGTTCATTTAATTTAAATCCACCGCATGGCCACCTCGAGTCAACCCGGCTCCACATCCGCGATCTACGTGCCACCTGAAAAATGTAAAGGAGAAGGTGAGTCACCAAGACTCGATATGTAACCCTTCCCCATTTTAAAGACATTTCCATACGCAACATATAACAATTAATATATGCGAGAACATTATGTACCCCAACCTAGCCAACCAAGCGCCACTATCTACCCCATTTGTGGTACCAAACCAGCTGGTGGTGCCAAACCACTGGTGACATATAGCCACGATGTGTTACCAAAACAACGGTGTCCGTGAGACACGAATCGATTGATGGGGCCAACCCATCGTGTGATACCAAATCACCGCGGACGATCCCATATCTCAAGTGGGGCCAACCCACGGTGGCGTTAACCACGAGGGACGAGTCGCTATGAGGTGCCAAACCTCTGGAGGTACCAAACCTCGGTGACCGTAGTCACGGTGTGTTACCAAGCTCTTTGGTGCCCGTCGGCACAATTAATCTGCCCCTCCACTCATCAATCCCACATCAGTCACATATGTATATGTTTCATGTCATCACATACTTAAATCTCATGTATCAATACATCATGCTTCCCAAAAGCATCGAATAACAAATTCATATTAACAGGTACTTACCTGAATCACCATCTATACCGATATGGTATATTATCCAATGCTACATAAAATCAAGATAGCATTCACAACAATCAGCACATTAACAAGTTATACGTGTGTATGTACACACCTGTCACCACTGAATCGTCTAAATCCCAAAAAGAGAAGTCGGCCACCTAGATCTACTGGTCCCTATGTTCGGCCAAATACATGGGTTAGTACCATGGCCTATTCGGCCCAAACCAAATTGAGAAGGGTTCCTTGTGAACCCGAAACCTTACCTATCACCCCTTGAGTACTCACTTTGGTACTTGATATGCGATTCCTACTTCACTCCTACATTCGGCCATCACTAGAGTTATTAGCCTTCGGCTTAAATGAATAGTAAATAAATATAGATCCTTACCAGAGTCACTTGACAGGGAATGGGCTTGGATCGTATACCTTAAGATCCCGGCACCTAAATAGAATCGATTCCATCACTGATTAGCCACTGAAATAATTCGGCTTTTCCATTTAATCAAGTCGACAGAGAGAAGGGGTATGGGAGAGGAGTTTCGACATACTTACCCTTGCTTTAATATTCGGCCAAGACTTCAAAATATGGAGGAGGAAAATTCGGTTATGTCTAGGGAGTAGGTTCGGCTAAGGTTGATTTCAATATTGATCAAGGCTTGCTCTTGAGTGGAAAAAGGGAATGAAGAAGAAGTATGGGAGGAGTTTCGGCCAAGGTCTTGAGAGAATAGAAAAAAAAAAAAACAAGGAGGGAAGAGGTTAGGAATTTCGTCTAATAGCTAAAAAAGAAAACAAGGTGGTAGGTTGAGGTTTTTATAGGCATTCGGTACCCCCCCTCCTACTTGCCGTCCACTCCTCTCATGAGGAGTTCAAATTTCGGCTAACCTCCTACAATTCCTCTTGGCCAATTGTTTAAACCAATTCAAAATAATTTGAATTATTCCAAGGCCTAAATTCTCTCTTACCATCCTTTTAGTATTAATCCCATAATATCTAATTAATAAATAAAATACATCCTTATTATCCTTAGAATTAAACAAATAAAAATACAATTTAAAATACTCATATTATCCCTTAATATTAAAAACAAATTTGAGCATTTTCTCTCTCTTATTGCCGTCCAAACAAGGTGCCAAAAAGGAGAATTTTGTGACTCGAACCAAGGCTCTCCCTTGCTCCTTGGTGGCGTCACTTGTAGTCCTCTAAGTGGCCTCACTTTTGCCACTTTACCAAGGGCTTTTTAGTGTTCAAATTCCTTCATTTATTCTTGTAACCCCTATTTGTTAAGGCTCCTTACCTTTAAAGCTTCCAAATAAAAATTTCTACTAAACCAAGCCTACTCAAGACCCTTAATTAACCTTTATTATTCCATAAATAATATCACAGTGGTTCAAACATAAGAAAAATAATTTAATTCCAAATAGCCCCATCTTTGGGATGTTACAGTTCTACCCCCTTAAAAATAAATTTCGTCCTCGAAATTACCTAACTAAAACAGATGGGGGTATTGCTGCCGTATTACATCCTCAGATTCCCACGTAGCTTCTTCCACACCATGGTTCCGCCAAAGCACTTTCACTAAAGGCACTGACTTTCTACGTAGAACCTTCACATCTCGATCTAAGATCTGAACCGGTTCCTCTTCAAAAGATAAATCCGAGTTCACCTCAATCTCGCTCATCGGCACAACGCGTGCGAAGGATCGACCGATACCGTCTCAAAGATCGATACATGAAATACGTCATGGATCGATTCGATTCTGCCCGGCAACTCTAGGCGATAAGCTACCAGGTCCTACTCGCTTTACAATCGTATATGGCCCGATGAACCTTGGGCTTAGCTTCCCTTTTCGTCCAAATCTCAACACCTTTTTCCAAGGCGACACTTTCAGAAAGACCTTGTCTCCCACAGCATACTCCATTTCCTTGCGTTTGAGATCGGCATAAAACTTACGCCTATCGATGCTTCCTTGAGACGAGACCGAATCACCTTGACTTTGTCTTGGTCTCTGCGTACCAGTCGGACCCGTAACTTGTCGTTCCCCAACTCCGTCCAACATGTAGGAGTACGGCATTTTCGTCCATATAGGGCTTCATATGGAGCCATCGAATACTCGCTTGATAACTATTGTTATAAGCGAATTTCGCTAATGGTAGGTACTCTTCCCAACTACCACTAAAATCCAAGACACAACCTCTTAACATGTCTTCTAAGATCAGTATCACCTTTCCGATTGTCCGCCGATTTGTGGATGGAAAGTAAATCTTGAAATCTAACCGTACCCAAAGCTTGATGCAACGCTTTCTAGAACCTTGGCGTGAATCTGGGATCCCTATCCGAGATAATCGATCTTTGGCACACCATGCAACCTCACTATTTCACCCACATACAACCGCTAGCTTTTGGAGTGAGTAATCCATTCTCACCAGGCATGAAGTGAGCCGATTTAGTCGGCGATCCACAATTACCCAAAGCGCATCCTTCTTGTTGGGCGTAAGGGTAGCCACTCAACGAAATCCATGGTGATCCTCTCCCATTTCCATTGAGGAATCTTTACCGGTTGAAGTAGTCCCGATGGTAAGCGATGTTCGGCCTTAACCGCTTGGCATGTCGGACACTTTCCTACAAACTCGGTTATCTCACGCTTCAACCCCGCCACGGAAGTAATCTGCTGCAAATCTCCATACATCTTGCTTCCTCCCGGATGCATAGCATATGGGCTGCTATGTGCATCATGGAGAATTTTCGCCTCAACTCTTCATCCTTCGGCATGCATGCTCGCCCTTGAAAACATAGCACTCCATCACTAAATGACCGTACCCTTCCAAACCACCATCCCGAACTTGTACCTCTTTAGCGTTCAAGCCTTCATCCACTAACGCTTTTCCTTAATCTCCTCAATCCATGTTGGCTTAACTTGGAGTTCCGCCAAAAGAATCCCATCATCATATAGACTCAACCGAGCGAACATTGCTCTTAAGTCCATCACAACCTTAGGCTCAACGCGTCGGCTACCACGTTAGCCTTACTCGGGTGGTACTCGATTGAACAATCGTAGTCCTTTAGTAGTTCAATCCACCGACGCTGTCTCAGATTCGAGATCCTACGAGTCGGAAGATACCTCAAGCTTTTGTGATCGTGTAGACTATCGACTTCTCCCCATACGGGTAATGTCTCCATATCTTTGAGCAAAGACGACTGCCGCTAACTCCAAGTCGTGCGTTGGGTAGTTAACCTCATGCGGTCTTAACTGACGGGATGCATAGGCTACTACCTTCCCATCCTGCATCAACACACATCCCAAACTAGTGTGAGATGCATCACAATAGACTGAATGAATAACTTTCTGCTTCAGTGTACCAAAACAAGAGCTTAGTCAAAATTTTCCTTAGCTTATCAAAGCTTCCTTGCGCTTCTCCGTCCATACAAATGGAACTCCTTTCCTCAATAACTTCGTCAATGGCGCTGCGATCAGAGAGAACCCTTCCACAAACCTTCGATAATACCCCGCTAAACCCAGAAAACTTCGTATTTCAGCCACCGACCTAGGTGGTTTCCAATCCAATCTTGCTTAAATCTTGCGAGGGTCTACTCTAATTCCTTGGTGATACTACATGACCTAAGAAAGCCACCTCCTAAGCCAAAATTCGCACTTCTATCGAATTTGGCGTATAACTGCTTTTCCCTCAACACTTGTAGGACTACTCGCAAATGCTTGTCATGCTCCTCCTCCGTCCTTGAGTAAACCAATATGTCGTCGATGAACACCACGACGAATTGGTCCAAGTACTATTGAAATACCCTATTCATTAAGTCCATAAATGCCGCCGGCGCATTGGTCAACCCGAATGGCATCACTAAGAACTCGTAATATCCATACCGAGTTCGGAATGCCGTCTTGTGAACATCAGCCTCCTTCACCCTTAATTGATGATAACCTGACCTAAGGTCAATCTTTGAGAATACCGACGCACCCCTCAGTTGGTCAAACAAATCATCGATCCGAGGTAACGGGTACTTGTTTTTGATCGTTAACTTGTTTAACTGACGGTAGTCGATGCACATCCGCATAGAACCGTCCTTCTTCTTGACAAACAACACAGGTGCTCCCCACGGAGATATACTTGGTCGAATAAACCCTCTATCCAAGAGCTCCTGAATTTGAGCCTTTAGCTCCACCAATTCCTTTGGTGCCATTCGGTATGGTGCTATAGACACGGTGCCGTTCGGTGTAGCAAGTCTATACCGATTCGACTTCCCGATCTGGAGGCAGACCCGAAAGCTCTTCTGGGAACACATCAGCAAATTTCCCAACCGTTCGGACCTTTCCAACTACTGACCCCTTAGCTTCCAAAGCATGATTAGAACCAAATACGCCTCACAACCCTTCTTGACCATCTTTTCAGCCTTCAAGGCCGACACTACATTGGATAGGTAATTCCTTCTATCCCCTATCATAACCACTTCATCACCTTCACTGTCTTAAGAACCATGCGCTTAGCGCGCAATCCAAATTCGCTCGATACTTAACCGGCCAGTCCATTCCAAGGATCAAATCGAACTCCCCAAACGGTAGTTCCATCAGATCGACCACAAATACTACCCCCTTGAAGTTCTAGAAGTGCGCCTATATAAAGTTTGTCTACCACTACAGAGTGACCTAAAGGGCTAACTACGGTCATCTCCTAGAAGCGTTTGAGTTTAGGTCCATAGTTCCTACCACACTACTAGCAATATGTACGAGTGCGTCGAACCCACATCAATTAATGCAACATAAGGAAGATCAAAAATTAAAAACATACCGGTTATGACATCCGGTGCGTCACCCTCCTCGCGATGCCTCGCCTGCGTAAACTAAGCCAGCCGCCTAGCCTCTGTGTTGCTGAACCTCTCGCCCTAAGTTCCACGACCTCGGTTAGGACCGTTGTTTTCTCGCCATTACCACGACCCTCCGTGGTCCCACATTTCTATCCCGAGTATGATTCTACCCCCGGCTGATTCTTAGCTAGTTTAAGGGGACAATCTCTCGACACGATGCTCCAAAGACCCACACTCAAAACATCCTCTATCACCGGTCCAACAACCTCCCCAATGGGTCTTTCCACACGGTTACACCGAGTCGGCCTCGATTAGTAGTCGTGGGCCTTGCCGCTGATTTGGCCCACTTGGCCTAGCCTTTTCTCGAACACTACCACTTGATCCGGTGACCCAAATCCTCTCTTCGATTATTCCTACTATAACTTTGCCTCACAGCCTCCTTGATTCCTTCGGCTACCTTAGCCTTTTCCACTAGAGATGAGAACTCACGAACTGCTGCGGGGCAATCAAGAACCTCAAATCATCTCGAGTCCGTCCTCAAAGCGGACACAGCGCTCATGCTCGATGAGACACGATGCCTCTAGCATACCTACTCGACCTTAAAAACTCGCCTCATACTCCGACATCGACTTAGTTCCTTGCACTAATCCCGGAAAAGCCTTTCTCTGTGGCGTCGGTGTGTAGCCGGTGCCCACATACTTCTTCCGATAGGTGGTTTTGAAATACTCCCAAGTCGGATCATCTGCTGTAGCCCGTCTCGAACCGTAAGCCACCAGCGATACGCTTCATCCTTTAGAAGCGACGCGCCCCTTTCGACTTTTCTTCCTCGGTCGGTCAAGGTCATCCATGATCCTTTCGGTTGACTCTAGCGATGATTCTCACGTGACTGGTGCCACTCGACACACCGGAATACCTCCGCTCCGTTAGATCGGAGTCGCCGGGGACAGATTTTCGAGCTCCCAAATTTCCACCACCCCGACCACCATCTCCAAGACTCGCAAAATAGCTTGCGATACCGCCTCACCAGTGCGATCCTGATCCTCGCCTCACTCTAAAAGTAGGAGGTGGTGGTGGCGGTGGTACCTCATTTTCTCGAACCTTGTCCCGACTGACGGGTTCGGAGACATTGTCATCCTACCCCTACCGCGTCCACGACGTCCACGTCCTCTAGAACTCATTCTATCTACCGCGCTTTTAATCTGATTAAGAAAAATTTTATGCGTTAGCATTTGTTCCACTTTCTTATTCACGAAGAAATTTTATGGATAGAGTTTTAATCAGAGATTCTTTCGAGCAACCAAGGTTTCAGTTTCCTATCCTAGTTCGCACAAAGAAGTTCATGCATCCATGCATCCATTCCTTAATACTTTCCATACCTATTCGCTCATCGGACATTTCTGCCCATTTCTAACCCAGGGGTATTTTCATCTTTTTCCTACAGGGGTATTTTCGTAATTTTCCAGAACCAAAATATTTTGCTGATGATTTCCAAAGCTAAG
Source organism: Gossypium sturtianum (assembly GCA_025698515.1). Taxonomy (NCBI): domain Eukaryota; kingdom Viridiplantae; phylum Streptophyta; class Magnoliopsida; order Malvales; family Malvaceae; genus Gossypium; species Gossypium sturtianum. The sequence goes on from CM046955.1 coordinate 105,223,875, forward strand.
TTGTTGAATATTTGTAAAATAGTTGAATTTTTGGGCAAAACCATTGAACTGATATTTTATGAACCGAGGGCATTTTAGTAATTTTACCCCTAAGGGCATTTACGTAATTTTTCCACAATCAAGTTTTTCGAGAAAACGTTGTAAAAATAATGTTCTCGGATTTGAAAAAGTTATTGCACAAGTTTTGAAAACATTAGGGTTTGTTGTTTCATTCTTTTTCAAAACATGGCTAATTCCCTTTTCGGGTTTTAATCATTGTGTTTAGCCTATGACCAAGCCCTCCCGGTCGGGGTGAACCAAAGCTACGCACTGTGCAATTCGAGTGAAGAGGAGGTGGGTCACGTGGACCGCTTAAATACCAAGCTCTCATAGAACCTTTCTAGACATGCGCACAGAGGTTACCACACCACCGAGCCCTCCGAGTTAGGGTGAACCAGAAGCTACGCACTGGGTAGGATACTGCGAAGAGGAGGTGAGTCACGAGGAGGCCGCTTAAATACCGGGCTCTTAGGATCCACTCCTAGACATGCGTGCACAGGTTGCCACACCTAGCTCATTGACTAAGTCATAGGTTGGTTTAGTTCCTTAAGTCTTATGTTCTGTTTATGTGTTTGAGTAATCTAATCCTAGGTTCAAGTTCCTATAAGTCTATCTACGTTCCATGCTTTCTACCCTTCTAAAGAATATAATTCACAAAGAGGTTTCGAGGAGGTACTTACAGGCGGATCGGTGCAGGAGACTCGGGCCATCTTTGTTCAAAACCAAAAATCATTCCATAAGGCCTACCAAAACATTTTTGGGCCTTGGGCCCCCCACAGCCGAGCTTTGAACCTGGCTCGGATACCAATTTTGTAACAACCCAAACCCGGCCCAAACACTATGGCCGAATCTAGTTGCTACCGTGGAAAATATTTTGGAAAACACTTTTGGAAAGTAAAAATTCTTAGTTGCCGAAACCTTTTCAATTGATTGTTTTGTTAAACCTTACTTAGATTTTATTTAAAATTAATTCAACCAAGTTATTATAAAATATCGAGTGTGCCCGATGGCACGATGAAAACATTTTCGTGTTAATTTGGGAAAACATGTGACTTTAATTTAATATTGATAATCATAGTTTAAAACAATTATTCGACATATGAAAAATAACAAAAAAATAAAATATCAGGAGGCCTTATTACATCCAAATAAACTAAAAACCGGAAATAAAATTTATCATAACTAAAATTAAAGTTTATTTAATTTAAATCCACCGCATGGCCACCTCGAGTCAACCCGGCTCCACATCCGCGATCTACGTGTCACCTGAAAAATGTAAAGGAGAAGGTGAGTCACCAAGACTCAGTATGTAACCCTTCCCCCGTTTTAAAGACATTTCCATACACAACATATAACAATTAATATGCAGAACATTATGTACCCCCAACCTAGCCAACCAAACGCCATCGTCTACCCCATTGTGGTACCAAACCACTGGTGGTGCCAAACCATGGTGACATATAGCCACGATGTGTTACCAAAACACGGTGTCCATAGACACGAATCGATTGATGGGGCCAACCCATCGTGTGATACCAAATCACCGCGCGATCCCATATCTCAAGTGGGGCCAACCCACGGTGGCGTTAACTACGAGGATGAGTCGCTATGAGGTGCCAAACCTCCGGAGGTACCAAACCTCTGGTGACCGTAGTCACGGTGTGTTACCAAAACATCTGGTGCCCGTCGTCGCACGATTAATCACGCCCCTCCACTCATCAATCCCACATCAGTCACATATGTATATGTTTCATGTCATCACATACTTAAATCTCATGTATCAATACATCATGCTTCCCAAAAGCATCGAATAACAAATTCATATTAACAGGTACTTACCTGAATTACCATCTATACCGATATGGTATATTATCCAATGCTACATAAAATCAAGATAGCATTCACAACAATCAGCACATTAACAAGTTATACGTGTGTATGTACACACCTGTCACCACGGAATCGTCTAAATCCCAAAAAGAGAAGTCGGCCACCTAGATCTACTGGTCCCTATGTTCGGCCAAATACATGGGTTAGTACCATGGCCTATTCGGCCCAAACCAAATTGAGAAGGGTTCCTTGTGAACCCGAAACCTTACCTATCACCCCTTAAGTACACACTTCGGTACTTGATATGCGATTCCTGCTTCACTCCTACATTCGGCCATCACTAGAGTTATTAGCCTTCGGCTTAAACGAATAGTAAATAAATATAGATCCTTACCAAAGTCACTTGACAGGAATGGGCCTTGGATCGTATACCTTAAGATCCCGGCACCTAAACAAATCGATTCCATCACGATTAGACACACTGAAATAATTCGGCTTTTCCATTTAATCAAGTCGACAGAGAGAAGGGGTATGGGAGAGGAGTTTCGACATACTTACCCTTGCTTTAATATTCGGCCAAGACTTCAAAATATGGAGGAGGAAAATTCGGTTATGTCTAGGGAGTAGGTTCGGCTAAGGTTGATTTCAATATTGATCAAGGCTTGCTCTTGAGTGGAAAAAGGGAATGAAGAAGAAGTATGGGAGGAGTTCGGCCAAGGTCTTGAGAGAATAGAAAAAAAAAAGAAAACAAGGAGGGAAGAGGTTAGGAATTTCGTCTAATAGCTAAAAAAGAAAACAAGGTGGTAGGTTGAGGTTTTTATAGGCATTCGGTACCCCCCCTCCTACTTGCCGTCCACTCCTCTCATGAGGAGTTCAAATTTCGGCTAACCTCCTACAATTCCTCTTGGCCAATTGTTTAAACCAATTCAAAATAATTTGAATTATTCCAAGGCCTAAATTCTCTCTTACCATCCTTTTAGTATTAATCCCATAATATCTAATTAATAAATAAAATACATCCTTATTATCCTTAGAATTAAACAAATAAAAATACAATTTAAAATACTCATATTATCCCTTAATATTAAAAACAAATTTGAGCATTTTCTCTCTCTTATTGCTGTCCAAACAAGGTGCCAAAAAGGAGAATTTTGTGACTCGAACCAAGGCTCTCCCTTGCTCCTTGGTGGCGTCACTTGTAGTCCTCTAAGTGGCCTCACTTTTGCCACTTTACCAAGGGCTTTTTAGTGTTCAAATTCCTTCATTTATTCTTGTAACCCCTATTTGTTAAGGCTCCTTACCTTTAAAGCTTCCAAATAAAAATTTCTACTAAACCGAGCCTACTCAAGACCCTTAATTAACCTTTATTATTCCATAAATAATATCACAGTGGTTCAAACATAAGAAAAATAATTTAATTCCAAATAGCCCCATCTTTGGGATGTTACAAATATTCTTTTGGAAAGAATATAATCTTTTTCTTGACTTTCCATTTGTTTCTCAAATAATAAAGGAATGATCTCATTTTTTTCTAATATATGATATCAAATTAAATAAAAGGAAAGGAATCCTTTAGTTTTTTAGAGTTACCAAGAAAACAAAAAAAAAAGAGGTCTAGCAGTCGTTCTTAAAAATTCTCTCTAAAAAGTTTAAGAAAATTTTTTTGTTCGTTCTTTAACTGGGTGGATTATGTAGAGGCCGAGACGCTATGTTTGTAGATTGGAATCGACATCTCCAACAGGGATCCTATCAACAATGTCATTAATCATTTTTCAATTTTGAAAGGTATATTTTTCAACCCTTTTTTCAACACTTTTTTCGCTGCGCCACGGAGCGTACCAATGGTCCAAAAAAAACAATATCAAAGAACCAAACTACCTACCAAACTTGAATACATTAAAAACATTCAAGGAGGAGAAAAGCAAAGATGACGAAGAGGAGGAAGAAGAGGCTACCAAGCAAGGATATCAAAAGGATGATGATGACTATGAGACAACCTTTCAGCCACAATATTCTACATAGAAGGGGCCCGTAATCCGAAGCCTAGGCCACTATGCACATACCTCAAGCAGAGGCTCCTCTCGAGGACAAGTCTCAGGAAAAGGAAAGGCACCCATAGAAAGGGGGCAGTCGCCCCATTTTGATGATTCTGATGACAATTGAACTATTAAATTTTATTTTTGGGATTGTAACTAATTTTGGATAATTTTTATATTTTTAGGAGTAGGACTAACAGTAGATTTTATATTTTTTCTTTGTTTTTATTTCAAGTTTTCTGTTTAGGAACCCCACATGAAAGAAGCACAATATATTCGAACTCGCAACGAACAAGGAAGGAAGCACCCACCATTAGACCATTGCAATGTCACGATCAATCAGATAACTTCTTTCCTCTTGAGAAACCCTAAATCCTCCATTAATCATATTGTCATCCACTCGTTAATCTCCCCTAAGGGATTTAGCCACTCATATTGTTCATAATCTCAACTATGATTGAAAAAATCATGTAAAGAACACAATAAATTCAGAGAAAAAAGAGAATTCAATAATCGTGGATTGAATATCGAATGAAGAACGAAGTAGTAAATCTCTTGATTGTAATAAAGAAATAAAATGAATGCAAAAGAACATAAACTGAAATACTTAAATTAAATAATTAACTCTTGAATCAAAATTGATTTCAAGAGGAAAACAAAAAGTTATTGAAAAGCCAAAAAGAAAAAAAAAACTAAATCTACTACTAAACTACTATGGCTTAGTGATTTGCCGCAATTCGGTGTAGTAGATTAAACTAGTTTTCACATTTAAGGATCTTAAATACAAGCATTTCCATTACATTTTAGTTAAGTTTCTTTCGTTTTTCCTATATTCAATAAAATGTTCAAATTGAGTTTTTTATTGACCTTAAGGGCCGAATGAGTCCTAAAGGAGAGCTGACGTACTTCGTGAGTGTGCAGAAGACCATTAAAAGGCATTTTAGGCCGATACTGGATGCTTTTTCACAACACGGGAGGTCCTGTCGCAACATAGAGAGCAGAATAGAGGCAGTATGAAACTACCTTCGATGTCACGACACTGACTGAGGATGTCGTGACATACCCCTGAAGATATACCAAAGAAGAGCATACTGACTTCTATGTCACGAAACAGGTCCCATTGTGTTGCAATATCGACTCTAAGACGGAAATTAAACACAAAGCAGGGGTGTTTTGGTCTACACAATCAAAATTAAAACTCGAGAACATCAGCTAACCTAGGGTTAAAAATGACGACCACCTAAAGGCCATAAATTAGCTCATTTGGCACATGTTACAAACATCATTCCTTTAGCCTAGATTCTCTGTGTAAAATTTAGTTTAGTATTTTCTTTCATTCATATGTTTTAGTTTTATTTTAGTTGCTCTTGTTGATTTCAAGAGATCTAAATTGTGGAATCATTCAACTTTGTGGATTTGCGCTTAATCTCAATATAATCAGGCTTTTTCATTTACTCTATCTTGTCAATTTAATTAGCATGCTTTCTCTTTACATCGATTATATATTGTTTATGAACGCCATGAGGAACTAATCCATCTATGGGGGATTAGCGAGAGGAGGTAAAATTTGTTAACTTTTTTGTATGGTTACTCAATGGATCAACTATTTGGGAAAGGGAGAACGTGAAACAAACCCTAGTCCTGACAACCCCGGGAAGTCATCAAGGTGAGAAGTAACCCAAAATTTGTATTGCCTATTCGTGAACACTTTTAACCCAAACCAGTTTGGACTATAAGGTCGGAAGATAAGTAGTTCTTACTAACTCATTATGTTAGTGGAAGATCAGAAGATCCTGCTAGGGTAGTGACTAGTTGATTGACGAGGAACCCGAAACGACAATTAGTGGAGACTACTGAAGCGAGCTAATCACCCATAATCAGATTTGATTTATTCTTCCTGTTTTTGATCTCTTGAATTTTATCTTTTTATTTTATTTTATTTTTATTACTATTATTATTAAAACCTCAAAAATATATTTATTTTATATTCTTTGTACTATAACTAAATTTAAAGTACTAATTAGATCTTTTAGTGCTTAGGTTAGAATTGATCTAGCACTTGCCTCCCTTGGGTGTGTGATCGTTGATTTCAGAGTTTTAAATTTATAATGATCGAACCTGGAACTAACTATAACAACGATTGAGGCAAGTGCACCTATCGAACAGTAGTATAGCTTAGGCAAGACCGGATTGTCGAACCCAAAGGAACCAAAAGTACTAATACTAACTTTCTTTTTATTATCTAGCCTAAAATAAGTGAAGTTGTTATTTAATCTAAATTTAACTAACTACTAAGCTAAAGACGCAAAGACAAAAAGAATGAATTGGGGAAATACTGTTGGATAAACTCAGTTGATTAAGACGATACCCTTAGGAAGAATCCACCTAGACTTCACTTGTTATCTAACTCTGAACCAGACGATTTATTCACTTGACTTGATCCGTAAGACTCCCTAATGTATATTAAACCCTCTCTTGAAGCGAATAACATCTAACCCTAGGTTGATTAATTGAAATCTCTTTCTAATTAAAACCCCTAGAATTGCCTTAACTCGATCTATGGACTCCCATATTAGGTTTCACCCTAATCCGAAAAAATCTCGTCACCCTATCTCTAGGCGCGCGATCAACTCCGCTTAATTATGCTAGATCTACTCTTAAGCAGGGACTTTTGCTCATCCACCTAAGCACATCAAACTTGAATCAATATCCCGGAAATATTAACACAAGAATTAAGAACACATAATTAAGAACAAATCAAGTATTTATCATATAGTTCAGCAAATGATAACAAGATTCATCTAAGTTTCATCCCCTTCAGGTATCTGAAGGGTTTAGTTCATAATAATAAAAGAAAACATATCAGAAGAAAAGATAAAACAAAACATAAGAAATCCCTAAAACCCTCTGAAGGAATTGAAGGAGAGATCTGTCGTCTTGAGTAGAATTCCGGCTTCTTGAGATGGATCAACTGGCTATCTTCGAGTGTTTCCCACAAATCTGACCTTTTTGGCTCGGCTCCTTGGCCTAGCTCCCCGCCCTCTTCTAGGTTAAACTTAGGGTGTTTATATAGGCTTTTGAAATAGGTTTCTTTGCCCCTAAGTATCCTTTTTCGAGTGAAATTGCTCTTCTCCACGACAGGGACACGGCCATGGCACACGCCCGTGTAAATCGTCTTTAGGCTGTGTTTGGACTTTTAATGAGGTGACACACCCGTGTAAATCATGATCAGGCCGTTTTCTAGTCTATCAAGGAGACACGGTCGTGTTGGCTCAAGTCCAGGCCGTGTCAATTTTCACTTTGGCCCAATTTGGTCCGTTTTGAGCCCGTTTCTCGTTCTTTCCATCCTCTGGTGCTTTCCTGAGTATAAAACATGAAAAGAAAGGATTAAGAGCACCTTTTTACATAAATCAGGGGATAAATCATCCAAAAGTATGCTAAATGTGGGATTAAAATATGTTACTTTTACGGTTTATCACATACCCCCACACTTAAGCTTTTGCTTGTCCTCAAGCAAAATTCTCAACTTACAATTAAAACGAACTTTCCATGATTCAATATTCCTATCAACAATGTCTCATCATAATTCATAGATAATTTATACATGGATAATTTAACTCAAAGAGTCCTAAAGATTCAAACAATATAAGTCATACATTTGTAGCACAAAACATAGGTGTTTCCCCTCATCTAAATAATTACCTCTGATCAAAAATCTACAAGGATTGACATCCTCACAAAAGATTCACTCAAATCACTCAAAGTGTTTAAGGTTCAGAATTAAGCACTCAAATGTCAAACCTGAAAAGCTAATCCCATAGGCTTGCATGAAAATCAAATCTCTATCACTGTAATATGAGATGATGCACAAATCAAAAGGTCTTTGAAAGGGTTGTAACGGGGCTTGGGTTAAGGTGTGGATAAAGGTGAATTAGAGGGTTAGAATCGAGATCGACCTAAAAATTACCTAACTAGAAACAACGAATGAAAAATAAATAATTACATGAATTGAAACTTTGAAACTAATAATACGAGCTTCTTCTTCAATAAATAGACTTTAACTGTACAAGCTCGCTTTTCATCATACTAATACTGAATATACTTCGATGTTTTTTTTTTGTTTTTGTTTTTTTTGGATCAAGTAATAATAAAGAACTTTAACAACTGAAATAAAGAACATAATTAGGCAACTGGTCAAATCAAATCTCGACAAAAAAGGTAGTCAAGAAGAATGGTGATAACAAATACAAAGGGTTTTGGGTTAATATTAGTGGGTGAGTTAATAAAAAGGGTTGTTAGGATCAAAGGGGTTCACTAGGGGTTAATTATGAAGGTAGGCTTTTTATGGAGTAAGTGGGTTAAATCCTAGGTGATTTTATCATTTCTGTATATCAAATCAAAGATGTGGTCTCGACATGTATAATCGATGCAAGTTCTAGAATAACAAATCAATGTTGACACACTCATAATCAAAAAGTGAGCATGAAAAAGGATATATGCTCTTATAAGGCTCAAAATCTTACAAAAATTATGGGTATTTTGATATCAACCTCGTAAATTTCAAATTTCAAAGTAATATTCAAATTCAGGTTAACAACCTAGAAAAAAATTAATTCTGAAAAATAGACTTATCATGCTTGATTCTCTAGTATCATAGAATTTAATTATCAATGCACAATTATCAATGACTTAATCTAAAACATATCAATAAAGATCATAAGTCATGGAAATTTCATTCTAATCATAATATGAGAAACATACTTTAGAACAAGGCATAATTCAGGGATTTGAGAATAATGCAAAAAGTTTGGAATCCTTAAGATTCACCCCCCACACTTAAGATGTACATTGCCCTCAATGTACAAAGATAGATAATAGCACTATAATAGTAAAATCATAAGATATGAGGAAAAGTGAAACTTCCTGAATTATGGATGACATCCTTGGATTGGAGGTCAAAGATACGTTGGAGGTGTCGTCTTTTGTTGTGGCGGTTACTAACAAGCTCTGTGCTAGATGAAAAAATTGGGTAGCTCATGGAGGATTAGCCAGGAATTATTAAGACACATTTAAAATAGACTAAATATATAATTAAAGACAAGAAAGATAAAGAGAAAGAAAATAGAAAGTAAAATAAAATTAAAAGAAAAGATGGATGGACTGAGGGGTCCTTATTGTTGGATGGTTCATGAGGTGGGCGTGATTTCTAAGGTTGTGGATATGGTGGTGGTCGTGGTGTGATTCCCAAGCAGCTTGTAGAACCTACAACCAAGAAACTAAAGTAAAATAAGTTAAATTAAGCAGAAGAGAAGTAAAGATAAGGAAATTGAAGCAAAAGAGAAAAATGAAATAAAAACTAAATAACCTCAAATATCCTTGGCTCGTCGAATGATTGAAGCGGCCGGCATGAACTTATATAGATCGGTCTCCCTCTGGAGGACTATGCTTGATCCCTTCTACTTCTTCGGCATTCGGTGTAGCTCAAGGGTTTTGGGAATGTATTGGAGAAGAGAAGTAGGGGAAGGTTTGAATAATGGGATAGAATAAAGGGGATGGGGAGTAGGAAAGTGAGTAAGGGAAGAGATGGGAGGGGGTTTAAATAGATTTTCAGGCCTGGTGCAACCCCACGCCTGTGTACCGTGTGTGTGTTGATTCACACAGCCACCTCGCACGACCGTGTGTCTAGGCGTGTTGGTTTACCCACGCCCATTTTACAGATTGCCACGCCCGTTGGTCATAAGTCAGTGTCGTCCACGGCCGCGTCGCACGGCCGTGGCATTTTTTCGGTGCCCGTGGGGTGGTGGTTGGAGTCCGTGACTTGAAGATTTGATTCTTTCTGTCTTGTACCTCTTCTGCCATTGTCAGTATGGAGATTCTGTACCTCCACATGGCCACGGCCACGGCCGTGTGCAAGGTCGTGTGGGCTGGAAATCTGCACTTTTGGTTAGTTTAAAACTAGGTGTTTAAGCTAAGAGAAGAGAAGAAAATAAAATGAAAACAAATACGAAAGTAATTAGGGTTAGTGCTCGGGTTGCCTCCCGAGAAGCGCTCGTTTAAAGTCTTAAGCTAGACTTTCCTCGTTTTCGCAAAAATCAGGGTGGTTTAAAAATTTGAATATCTTCCTTCATGTTATCAGTTCTATTTCCTTGATAAAGTTTAAGTCGAGAAGCGTTTATATTGAAAGTACCAAAAATAGGATTACTTACCTCGACTGTTCCATATGGGAAAATATTGTGTACCTCAAGAGGAATTTCTTCGTTTGTGTTCAGGTCTGATGTGATGAGGCGAGGATCTGCTTTATCTAACAATACCTGGTCTCCTATTTTGAAGTGGTTTGTTGTTCCTATGAGCTCTTCTGGGGGCTCTTTCGGTTTTACTTCGTGTGGTTCTGGTTCTTCTTTGAATTGTGTTTTCCACTCTTCTAATTTGTCGACACTAAGGCTTCGTTCCTTATGTAATTTATTCTTTGTAACCTTGTGGTGTTTCCTGTGGTGAAAGTTGAACAACTTGGTTATCAACTGAATTTACTTCTTCATCAATTATTTTCCTGGCCGAGTCAAGAGCTTGTAAACTGATCGATTCGTCACCTACACCAAGTATGAGTTCTCTGTACCAACATCAATTTTTGTTCTAGTGATTTGCTAAAAAGGGTCTTCCTAAAATTAAAGGAATCGAATTATCCTCATCCATGTCTAAGACAACAAAATCTACTGGGAAAACGAATTTATCAATTTTTACAAGAACATCTTCGATAATACCCCTAAGAATTCTAACAGTTTTATCAGCTAGTTGGATGCTCATCCTAGTTTGTTTGGGTTTCCCTAGACCTAGTTGTTTAAACAATTTATAAGGCATGACATTTATGCTTGCCCCTAAATTAGCTAACGCATTATCAATAGGTAAACTACCAATTAAACATGGAATCGTAAAACTCCCTGGATCTTTTAATTTCTGTGGTAGTTTATTTTGCAAGATTGCCGAGCACATCGCATTTAGTTCCACGTGTGATGCCTCGTCTATCCTTCGCTTGTTCGTCAAAAGCTCTTTTAAAAATTTTCTAGAATCTGGCATCTGCGAAAGGGCTTCAAGTAGCGGTAAGTTAATATGTAATTTTTTAAAAGTTTAAGAAACTTACCGAACTGTTCCTCTGTATCGTCTCTCTTTATTGCTTTGGGATAAGGAATGCGAGGTTGGTACTTTTTGATTACCGGTTTTGGCTTTTCTTGTTTTACCTCAACTTTACCTTTCTCTACCTTGTTTTCTTGTATTGGATTGGGTTCATCTAACCCTATACTATCATGAGCTGTGATAGCTTGGATTTGCTCATTTGGGTTAATCTCAGTGTTGCTTGGTAGACGCCCTTGCGGTCATTCGGAAATTATCTTTGCAAGTTGTCCAACTGTCTTAGTAAGTTCCCCAACTTGACTTTTGATCCCCTTAATTGATGCCTGTTGATTCTTAAGGGTGGTTTCAGTGTCTTAGAGACGGTTAGCTGTGGCTGCCATGAATTTTGTCAACATCTCTTCAAGGTTCGGCCTCTTTTCCGTGGATAGGGCTGGTTTGGAAATTTTGAGGAGGTTGTTGTCTTTGAATTCCTTGATTTCCTTGACCTCCCCATGAAAAATTTGGGTGGTTCCTCCAACTGGATTATAAGTATTACTATAAGAGTTATTATTAGATCTGAAATTATTACCTATATAGTTCATCTGTTCGCTTTCTATGCCCGGTTGGTAGGGTGGGTACTCAGGATTCGCCACAGTTCCACTTGTGTCGCATTTGCATTCTTTGGATGTACTGCGAAGAACACAAACTATCAAGCTTTTTATTCATCATCTCTACCGTGTTGATAGCATGGTTATTGCATCGAGGTTGAAAACTCCGGTGATTTTGTTCGCTTTGTCCTTGTAACTCGCCACCGATAGTTATTGGTGACATCTCTTCAATAAACTCGTAGGTTGCTTCAGAGTTCTCGTTGTTCAGGTTCCACCAAAGAAAATTGAATCAATTAGTTGCCTCGTTGAGGGGTTTACACCGTTATAGAAAGTTTGGACTTGGAGCCACAAGGGTAAACCATGGTGCGGACACCTTCTCAAGAGATCCTTGTATCTCTCCCATTCGCCGTATAATGTCTCTAAATCCATCCGCACAAAAGAAGAGATATCATTCTATAATTCGGCCGTTTTGGCTGGTGGGAAATATTTTAATAAAAAATTTCGGTCATTTGATCCCATGTAGTGATTGACCTCGTGGTAACGAAGTTTAACCATTGCTTGGCTTTATTCCTTAATGAAAAGGAAATAATCAAGAAGGCGAATGGCATCATCGAAATGCCATTTATTTTGAAGGTATCACGTAACTCTAAAAAATTAGCTATATGAGTATTGGGGTCTTCGCCCTGTAAACCATCAAATTGAACAAATTGTTGAATCATTTGTATAGTGTTAGGCTTTAATTCAAAATTATTAGCAGCCTATAGCAAGCCTAACAATACTTGGTTTTGCTCTGTTAAATGAGGTTTAGCATAATCATACATAGTACGCGGAGCATTATTTTTGCCACATCTTGTGGTGGTGGATTATCCTCGTCCATCCCTTGAAAGAGGATTGGATCCGCCTTCTCGCTCTTTTCGTGTAATTTAGGGCTCGCCTAATTTCTTTGTGCTTCTCATGAGCGGTAGCTTCAATATCACCTGTCAGATACTAGTGGTCCTCTCGGGTTCCTTCTAGTCATAAACTAGAGGTACTGCTAGGAAAAGAAAGAAAGAAAATTTAGCAAAGTTAAAAACAAAACAAAAATAAAAATAAAAATAAAAGTAAATTGCGGAAAATAATGGCTAAAGTAATAAAAATAGAGCTTTCTTAATATTTTAGCTTCTCGGCAACGGCACCAAAAACTTGATCGTTGATTTCAGAGTTTTAAATTTATAATGATCGAACTGGAACTAACTATAACAACGATTGAGGCAAGTGCACCTATCGAACAAGAGAGTATAGCTTAGGCAAGACCGGATTGTCAAACCCAAAGGAACCAAAAGTACTAATACTAACTTTCTTTTTATTATCTAGCCTAAAATAAGTGAAGTTGTTATTTAATCTAAATTTAACTAACTACTAAGCTAAAGACACAAAGACAAAAAGAATGAATTGGGAAATATCGTTGGATAAACTCGGTTGATTAAGACGATACCCTTAGGAAGAATCCACCTAGACTTCACTTGTTATCTAAATCTGAACCAGACGATTTATTCACTTGACTTGATCCGTAAGACTCCTTAATGTATATTAAACCCTCTCTCGAAGCGAATAACGTCTAACCCTAGGTTGATTAATTGAAATCTCTTTCTAATTAAAACCCCTAGAATTGCATTAACTCGATCTATGGACTCCCATATTAGGTTTCACCCTAATCCGGCAAAATCTCGTCACCCTATCTCTAGGCGCGCGATCAACTCCGCTTAATTATGCTAGATCTACTCTTAAGCAAGGACTTTGCTCCTCCACCTAAGCACATCAAACTTGAATCAATATCCGGAAATATTAACACAAGAATTAAGAACACATAATTAAGAACAAATCAAGTATTTATCATATAGTTCAAAGAAAGGATAACAAGATTCATCTAAGTTTCATCCCCTTCAGGTATCTGAAGGGTTTAGTTCATAATAATAAAAGAAAACATATCAGAAGAAAAGATAAAACAAAACATAAGAAATCCCTAAAACCCCCTGAAGGAATTGAAGGAGAGATCTGCCGTCTTGAGTAGAATTCTGGCTTCTTGAGATGGATCAACTGGCTATCTTCGAGTGTTTCCCACAAATCTGACCTTTTCGGCTCGGCTCGGCTCCTTTGCCTAGCTCCCCTCCCTCTTCTAGGTTAAACTTAGGGTGTTTATATAGGCTTTTGAAATAGGTTTCTTTGCCCCTAAGTATCCTTTTTCGAGTGAAATTGCTTTTCTCCACGATAGGGACACGGCCATGGCACACGCCCGTGTGAATCATCTTTAGGCCGTGTTCGGACTTTTAATGAGGTGACACACCCGTGTAAATCGTGATCAGGCCATGTTCTAGTCTATCAAGGAGACACGGCCGTGTTGGCTCAAGTCCAGGCCGTGTCTATTTTCACTTTGGCCCAATTTGGTCCGTTTTGAGCTCGTTTCTCATTCTTTCCATCCTCCGGTGCTTTCCTGAGTATAAAACATGAAAAGAAAGGATTAAGAGCACCTTTTTACATTAACCAGGGGATAAATCATCCAAAAGTATGCTAAATGTGGGATTAAAATATGTTACTTTTACGGTTTATCAGTGTGACCCTCGGTGTACTCACCTACTTCGTTGTAAAACTATATTACAACTCGACTCGTATACTTGCAAATACCACCTTGTCTTTCTATATTTTATTGCGGTATTCACACTCCGAACGTTAGTCGTCTAGAGGCGATCACTTGGTTACATCAATCCCCTAATGTCTTATGTATAAAGGTGTTGGTAGCCCAAATTATGTTTTTGGCATGTCCAAGGTCTTCGTATAAGTTTGATTGTGTGGACGAAAATAACCCCAATCAGCTTGGGCAGCACGTCAGCCTTGTGTTGTGCCACACCCCTTGTGTAGCGCGACACGAAATGCAACTTCAGACTAATGTCATTCTTTTGGTGCTTTGACATCCCGAGAAGCTTGTGTATCACTTGACTTTTGCTTCCACGTCAACTGGGCCTTTATATCTCCATCTTACACACTTAATTAAACCAATTTGCATAACCTAAGGCCCGTGTCGGCCTATTGGGTTAGAATACCTACAAAATGTGTTAAAAAACACTTATTTTATCAACTTTCTATCTTAAGGCCTAAATACTGGAAACGTAAATTAAAATACTAACTTTCATAGAATTTAAGCTCCTTAAGTGTGGATTTGACCCGAATTGATTACTACATTTGACGACAGGTCAAATACCCCCACACTTAAGTCTTTACTTGTCCACAAGCAAATTGCCTGAATACAAAATAAAAACAAAATTAAACTAAAATGAAAAACAATAAATAAACATGCAAGAAAAATAAAATGTACTTAAGCTAGCTTGGTGCACAAGATTGGATCGAAGCATCGACACTAGAGAGATTTGCCTAAATATATATAAGTTTAGCTAGAAATTTAAACAATTCAAAGTTGTTTACATATAAACGGATTAGTTAAATGAATTACAAGGTAAACAAGTCAAAGAAAATTAAAATATTTCTCCATCAAAATGTATATACGAATATAATACTTATTTTTACAAAGTGAGTTAGTTCAAATATTTTTACTTTCGGTTTATTTTTGTCCATGCTTTGAACTCTAATGTAGTAATATTTCCCCGACAACCATTATGATTTTATTATTATTTGTGTCGATATGATCAAGATTTTTCTTAGGCACTTTTTTTATAAGGGTTATTCTAGTCATACTGCACCATTTCAATCACCATGGATTTTACTGAGTATTTTCTTTTTAATTTGAACCTCTTATACTTCTAAAAATATAATTACCTATTCGTATTTACCTCTATCACTTGGTATATTTCATCTCTTTTACCTATTTACTGTCTAGTAAACTAAACTAATTAGTTTAAATATATACAACCTAAATTATTTAGTTTCATGCTAAATTTACACTTCAAACAAATAACCTAGGTATATGCTCCTAATCAATCACTTGTATTTCTATCAGCTCAACCACAAATATGCAATAAAAGTTTCAAACTACTAAAATGTAAGAAAATAAAATAACTGAATAGAAAAATTTTTAAAATTTTCCTAAGGCACCCCTACACTTTATTGGCACATTGTTGCTAATCTGCAACTCAAAATATAAAGGAAAGACGTTACCTGATTGGCTTGATATGTGCAACATAATTGGTGGGACTACTCCTTTCGATTTTGTCTCGCAATAGTAGCGGCATGACAATTTGTGGGGTTCCTACTAAGAAAAATGAAATATAAATATATATAATACCCAAGTTCCTAAAAAATAAAAGCAAACCAATAACCAACATCTGATCTATCGTAATTCAGTATACCAGATTAAACTAGTTTTTGTACTTGAGGAGCTTGAATACGAGTAATTTTAGTATGTTTTAGCTATGTTTTCTTAGTTTGGTTAAATTCAATAAAAAAGTACATTTTGTGTCTTTTATTGACCTTAGGGGCTAAATTAGGCTTAATGGCGAGCTAACGTACTTAGTAAGTGTGCATGAGACAATTCAAAGGCATAGGAACTCAAACTAATCGTTGTGTTGCAACACGGGGAGCTCGATGTAGCAACATAAGAAGTAGAATGCCAGAATTGCTATATTGCCTTGGGTGTCGCGACACAGGCAATACGGTGTTGCGACATCGGTCTTGTACGGGAAGCACTTACAAGCCAGGGGTATTTTGGTCTGCATAATGGAAATTAAACACGAGAATGTCAGTTGACCTAGGGTTGAGGACGATGCAAACCTAACTCTACAAATAGGCTCTTAAAACACTTGTTTAAAGACAACTTTTCATACTTTAAGTTTTCTTTATAATTTTAGTTATTTGTTTTTCTTTCTTTTAACCTTTAGGTTTATTTCAATTCATTTCGATTTTGTGTTCTTGGGAGAACGTGGGTTGTAACCATAATCAAATTACTGTGGATATGGCACTTCAATCAATACAATTTAGGATTCTCTTAAACCTTTCTCTTGATTCATTTTTTATGTTTATCTTTATTATCAAGTTTATTGTGTTCATGAGATCTATGAGGAACTAATCCTTTTTTTGGGGATTAGTGAGTGGAGGTGTGATTAAATAATTACTTGTTAGGTCACCGGGACGCCTTGTGCTGCAGTGGAAAAATTATTCTGGCAATCCAAACCAGTAATCCATGCACAAGGAACGAATCGAGAAGGAAAGGTGTGAAAATATACATTTCGAAAATATGAAAAATACGAAGGAAACACTGCTGGTTTAATCCCCTTCGCGCGCTGCCAATCCAAAGCCGCAACAGAATCATCCCAGCCTCTACGTAGTCCACCCAGCCTCTACGTAGACCTAGGTTTCTTTTCCTTTTCGTGGTAAATGTAGGTAACACTCTATCACCTTAGGGTTTTTATGATTCTTTTTTATTTAATATCCATATTAAAATCGGAATCACCCCTTTTTGGTGCCAGAAAATATATGGAAAATATCATAATGTAATATCCTTTCCAAAAGTATATTAATTTTCATATATTTTATGTTTGACTGAAATTACTATAACACTTTATTTTAATAATTTTGGTAAACAATACATAATTAATATTTTATATGAATCAAATTCATACATTTATTTTAACTATGTTCTCTATTCTTGTACAATGAATTTGTACATATACTGTGTTTATTATTTAACTATCAAATTAAATTAATTCAATAATTAATATAATTCTCGTGATGGTTAAATTTAATACCAACAGTGTTTAAGTTCAATTTGTTTCAACCATAGGGTGTCACCCTATAGGCTCTTGTAATATTGGTAGAAATACTAGAACACTTCTAACATTACAAGCAATGAGTGGCATCTAGCAATGCATAATCGCTACCCAAGTTACAAGAAGTCGTGGTTCGACATAACCTTTCTGTGATAAATTTTCATGTATTATATCCTTTTGTCTTTTATATCTCGATTGGACACAAGTCATAGAATAGTCACACTTGCAAAGTCCAATCTAATGTTTCTTGATACTCGAAGTAAACTACAATAAACAAATAAGTGTTATATGTCATATTAACTTATTTAAGCATGGCCATGCATTTCTAGTCTCACTTCATCAAGTAGCCTAAGATATTCCTCCCATTACGTAGGAGGGACAAATCCTATCTTGATCAATCAAATCTCACTACATAGATTGTGGCATACCCAACATCAATCATAATAGTACAACCTGTTACAGTAGACGTTTGACTGTATCAAAATATACAACTCACTATGTTGGGAAAATGATGATCTCAAGTATAAGGATCGTATACATAGTTATCACTATGAGTAATGTTGTGACTATTATGTAATAATCCAAGAAACATACTCATAGTGGGTCAATCCAATATGTTGTTCTCTAATATATACTCATGTATTGATTTTGAAATCCCTATGTCAATGACAACACTTTGTCATCAATCAACTACATATTAGTGTTATTGCATTATTGTTGTCCAAGCCCACAATAATACTTAACTAAGGACCTTTTAAGAATAATCATATTATCCTTGGGACATCATTATAAATCAGTTTATTTTACACACGTAGAAAGTGAAACTGAAATAACCATGACAATGCCTTTTATTAATAAACAAGGTAGAATGAATATGTGATTACAATCATCTCATGATTGATCTTAGAGCATACTCTAACAATCTCCCACTAGCACTAGGACCAATCACTCATATATCTAATACAAAGTGACTTACTGTGACGATCATGCTTTTGCTATGTCAGAGGCTTTGTTAGGGGATCAGCAATGTATCATCTATTGGTATTCTGCAAATTTCCACATCTCCTTGATCAATGATTTCTCGAATAAGATGAAAGTGCCTAAGTATAGTTTTGGATCGCTGGTTAGTTTTGGGTTCCTTTGCTTGTGCAATGGCTCCGTTGTTGTCACAACGAAGTTCTATAGCATCTGATATACTAGGCACAACCCCTAGTTTAGATATGAACTTATTGATCCAAACAACCTCTTTTGTAGCTTCACTAGCTGTAATATACTCAACCTCTATTGTAGAATCAGCAACTGTACCTTGCTTTGAACTTTTCCAGCTCACAGGGCCACCATTAAGGCAAAACACAAAACCTTATTGCGATCGTGAATCATCCTTGTCTATTTGGAAGCTATCATCAGTGTAATCTTTTAAACTGGGATCTATTTGATACTGACTCATCATGCTTAAAGCATACGGTACATTTGGATGAGTACATAGCATGGCATACATGATAGACCTAATAGCCGAAGCATATGGAATCTTACTCATTCGCTCTCTCTCTTGTGGAGTTGAAGGACACATTTACTTCGAAAGTGAGATATCATGTCTCATAGGTAAGAATCCTCTCTTAGATTCTTCCATACTAAACCTTTTCATTACTTTATCTATGTATGCACTTTGGCTTAGACCTATGAGTCGCCTTGGCCTATCTCTATAGATTTTGACTCCTAAAATGTACGTGGCCTCACCCAAGTCCTTCATAGAAAAACTACGTCTTAACCAAGTCTTAACAGACTGTAGGGTAGGTATGTCATTTCCTATGATAAGTATGTCATCTACATACAGTACCAAGAATACAATAGTGCTCCCACTAACTTTCTTGTAAACATAAGGTTCATCATTATTTTTTATAAAACCAAACTTTTTATTACATAATAAGAATTAAGATTCCAACTTCGAGAAGCTTGCTTCAATCCATAAATGGATCTTTGTAGCTTGCATATTTTTCCAGCATCTTTCGGATCGACAAAACCTTCAGGTTGTGTCATGTACACATCTTCTTCCAGTTTCCCATTAAGGAAAGTTGTTTTACCATCCATCTGCCAGATTTCATAATCATGAAATGTAGTTATTGAGAGAAAAATCTAGATGGATTTAAACATAGCAACAGGAGAAAAGGTTTCATCATAGTCGACACCATGAACTTGGTGTAACACCCTAAACCCGGCCTACACATTACGATCAGATCTGGTATGTCACAAGGAAAGGTAGTAAAAAAAAATTCGCGATCGTTTAAAAATTTCAAGTTTTGATTATCAGTAGTTTGTGAACCGTCTATTAATATTTTAGAAAACAGTTATTTTTGTTTTTAGGAAAACTCCGTATTGATCATTTCATCATAGAAAATAACTGCATTAAAACAAAAACCAAATTAAAATCCCAGTGGCCTTATTACAGAACATAATCCCGAATTAAAATGAAATTTAAAAGAAAATAGCACTTAATTTACTAAAGTGACGACGTATGGCCACCACAGAGTCCACCTCGGCTCCAAATCCTTAAGCTAGGGATTACCTACAAAAGTTAAAGAAGAGGGGGTGAGTCACCGAGACTCAGTGTGTAATTCCCCTTACGAATAAAACCTGGGCCTAAGCCCACAAAAGCACATTGGGCCTTAGCCCTCACAGTAACAAATTTGGCCGAAGCCCATACGTATCGAATTGGGCCGTAGCCCTCACAACATGGCATATCAGATAGTGAATGCAATGCAACCCAGCCCAACCTAGTATTCCATCCTCTACACTCCGCTCCATATGTCCATCCTCAACACACCTGTGGGGATTTCTACAATCAACCCTCCATCCTCTACACACCTCTCTTTGGGTCATCATCTTTGTGATCCACACTGCTCAAAGTCAATATAATGTGGTCTAGCCACCGATAAATATGTGACCAAGTCACCGATATATGTGGCCTAGCCACCGAAACAATGTGACAGATTCACTGATATACACTGCCCCTTTTCATCAATATCATATCCCAATCCCATGCAATATGACATAATAATTCGTGTATACAGTATGTCATGTATGCAAAACATATATCAAATATAACGTATAACATGAATTACCATCATAATCAGATAAACAGAATACAACATAATCAAGCTAATCAACCTCTAAGGGTATAACAGTAATTTTACCTACTAAGGGTATTTTTGTAATTTACCCATCGAGGGTATTTCAGTAATTTCGTACCTGCAATGGCCTTTCCAAAGGCCTAATGTCGCCCCAAGTGACTCAACTACTATTTTCGGTCGTTACCGGACTATTGGGCCTGAAACCTGATTTCAGCCCATTCGGGCCCACACGCTCGTGTGGCCCAACTAGCACAAATTTAGCCACAGATATGAGATTCACCTAGTCTAGTCTAATATATACTACGCAATCATACAATCTACTCATATGGGCCCACGGGCCCATTGGGCCCACTTGGCACCGTTCGGCCCATCGTGGCCCTACAGCCTAAACCCACAAGAACACTCATGAGGCCTCAACTATCGCGTCAAAGCCCCCACACGTGCGCTCGCACGCTCGTGTGGCTACTATCATCGTGTGACCGGCATTTCGGCATTTGCCGCTCTACAACTAGAGTAGAGAGAAATACACACCTGATAGGAGTCTGAAGCCAAACCACGCTCCGAATGCTCCTATGCCCAACGCCAACCAGGTATGCCCCCTCTCCCAACATAGATAGCTCTATATATATAGCCAGCTTCTCACCTTCCTTCTTTGTATCTTTCCGATGTGGGATCCTTCCGCTAGTAGAGTTTAAATCCAACTCAAACCCTGGCCGTCCAATCCGCAAAATAAATACTCCATTGCTGATCCCGAGACTTGAACCTCAGACCTCTTGCCAGCTGAAACGCCACCTTTCCACTAGGCCACAAGATCCTCTTGTGCCTAAAATCATGCGCAACTAAATATAAGTCTATGGCCAAGGTCTAAATACATTTAATAAAATAATCTAAAAGAAATGCAAGTTCCATGCCATGAACCTTGGACCTCCTTCCTTCCTTGTGGCGTCACCCCCTTGCTCCCTAAGTGGCGTCACTTTGCCACTACACCACACACTCCACTTGTGTCATTTTTCTCCATATTTTATTCTTAAAGCCTACCTACTAACCCTTAGGGTTTTTTTCACCTAAAACCAAAATTTTTCCTAAAGCCTAAGTTTGATCCCAGAACTTCGTATAAGCCCCCTAACCTTCCAAAATCACTCACCTAATAGGTCCAACTTGCACTAATGCCGATCTCTTGATCTCAAAAATTTTAAACGCTACTACGCTCAAGGCCTATTGGGCCCAATCCTACTAGGCCCAATTTTAGGATGTTACACTTGGCGAAAACCTTTAGCGACCAATCGCCCTTTGTATGTTTGTACATTACCTCCATATCAGTTTTCTTTTAAAAAACCCACTTACACCATATGGGTTTAACCCTTTTAGGTGGGTCAACCAAGATCCATACTTGCTTTTCTGACATGGAATCCATCTCAGACCTCATGGCCTCTAACCATTTCTCAGAGCCTGGGTTCGCCACTGCTTCTTGATAAGTTTTAGGCTCATCTTGATCCATAACCAGAACATCACCATGTGTTGTAATGAGAAATTCATACCTCTCAGGTACATGACATTCTCTTAAAGATCTTCGCGGTGGTTGTGTTTTCACAACAGTTGATTGTTCTGCAACAACTTGTGGAACCTGTTGTTGTTTAATCTTTAGTTTAGTGATCTGTTGTTGCTCTCGAATTTCCTTGAGTTCAATCTTTCTACCACTACCTTTTGTAGAAACAAATTCTCTTTCTAGGAAGACTCCTATCCAAGCAATAAACACTTTGTTCTCAAGAGGATTGAAGAAATAATATCCTTTAGTTTCCTAGGATATCCCACAAAGATGCATTTTTTAGATTTAGGTTCGATCTTTGTAGACTTCTGACATTTAACATAAGCTTAACAACCTAAAATCTTCATAAAATTCATACTAGGATGCTTCCCAGTCCACATCTTATATGGTATAACAGCCTGATTTTGGGTCTAGTCGAAACAGTGGTTTCAGGACCACGAATCCGACGTAGTAAAATTTATTTTTATTATATTTTTATGGTCTACCATTTTATGAAATAATTTCGTGAAAATTTTGTTCGAAAATTTTGATGTTTGGGCACTCAATTTAGTTAAAAGGACTAAATTGCAAAAGGTGCAAAATGTGTGTTCTAGAAGCTAGAGGTGTCTAATTGCTATGAAATTTCAAATTAGAGGTCCTTGGATGGTAATTAGACCATTATACTTTAAGATGGACAAAAATGGACATGAATTAGGTGAAATTTGGATGTTTTAAAGAAAGGGCATTTTGGTCATTTGGTAAAAAAGACAAAATAAAACAAATAAAAGTGTCCATCTTCTTTAATTTAGTCCCTTGTGTCGAAAATTGAAGAGAAGCCATAGCTAGGGTTTTGGCCAAGCTTTCAAGCTCGATTGTAAGTCTGTTTTTGTCCCGTTTTTAAAGATTTTTACGCTTTTGTGAATGTTGTAACTTTATTTAGCTATTTCAAGGACTAATTTGAAGAGATGTCAAAGTATAAAATTTTACCCATGTTAGATATTTGTGTATTTTGATGTTTAATGGTAGATTATACAAGTTTGATGTTGGATAAACAACTTTTACTAAGTGTTTTTTATGAAAATACCTAAAAAGGACTTCTTTGTAAAAGTTGTAAAATGTGTGTAAAAATGTGAATAAATGAAAAATGTGGGCTGTTATGATCAAGAAATAGTTTCATCTAGGCTTGGGTGTCATGAAATCGAATGAAAATCATTTTACGAGCCTAGGGACTAAAATGTAAAAAGTTGAAAAATTAGGGGCAAAAATGTAATTTTTCCATAATGTGATTTTTGGGCTGAATTAAATAGTGTGATTATTAAATGAGTTAAATTTGCTATTATAGATCAAGAAAAACGAAGTTCGGACCTAGATCGGGGGAAAAACAAAGTGTTTGACGATTAGGTCCATTTTCATTATTTTTGTACCGAGGTAAGTTCGTATGTTAATAATGCAATGTTATAATTGTATTTATAATGTTTTTTTATTGCATGAATTGTATGATTGACTTTATGGATGTAATTGACGAAGTTTCGACAAGCGAGAAAATCCCGGTTGAACCTTAGGAATAGATTAGGATACAAGTGACATGTCACTAGGAACCCATGTGATTATGTGATTATGTGACCCGGGTCCTGGTCCTGTATGTCCTACCGGTGGCTGGGTATACCGACATTTGTTACGGATACCTGACAGCTTGTGTGAGCAGCACTGCGTAGCTACGTCTTGACTGACAACTTGTGTGAGTAGGCCCGTGGATAGCTCGAGAGCGAGCCTCTATGTGTTATGAGATTTGTGGTAGCATTGGCTACATATGTGGCACTTATATGCAAATCTTTCCGTGTATCCGATAGTATTCCAAGTGATTCAACGGGTATGTCAAAGGTGAGAAAGTATGTGATTACGTTACATGTTAGTACAGGTATGTATGAAAAACTCAAAGGAAATAGATTCGGTATATGATGAACTATTGGTAAGAATATGATTGAGTATGTTATGTTCATGAAGTTTTATTGGCATTTATGTTGATTCATGTTATGTTATGCATATGATAAATGTATAATTAATGTTGTTTATTATTTACATATGAACTTACTAAGCTATATAGCTTACTCGCCTTTCTTTCCCTTATCTTATAGTGTCACCAAGCTAGCTCGAGATCGGAGATCGTTGGAGATCCATCCACACTATCAACCATTATTTTGGGTACCATTGAAATGTTAATATTTTGAGTTATGGCATGTATAGGGACTTGGTCATTTTGTTATATGTGTCATTGGAAATGTGGCCAAATGTATTGGCTTATAATGGTTAATGATTTCATTTTGTATATGGCCATGAATGATGGCTTATGTTGGTAGAAGTATATTTATATGCCGATACCATTCATGAATGTGGAACTTGCATGATTTGTGTTGATAAATTATGATGTTAAATCATGTTAGATGTTAGCATGTGGATGGAATGTTAATACCTTGATTGTGATTGCTTTGGTTGCTTGTATATGTTTGAATTGGTATTATATGATGTTTTGCAAGTATGTGCATGGAAGGGTGGCAAAAAGGCTTGGTAAATAGCCTTATTTTGTCCACACGGGTAGACACAAGGGCGTGTGTCTAGGCCGTGTGCGACACACATCTTGCCCCATGGGCGTGTGTATTGGCTGTGTGTCCCCTGCTCCTTAATTTTGAGAAACAGAATGCTCATAATTGAGCACATGGGTAGAGACATGGGCGTGTGTCTCGGCCGTGTGAGGGACACGGCCTCAGGCACGGGCGTGTGTCCCGGGCGTGTGAAGTCTGCACCTATTTTATGAAAAATCATGAAAATTAAATCAATCAGACGGCCTAGCACACGGGCATGTGACTTGGCCGTGTGACTTCAATTTGTTCATGAGTTACAAACAGAGAGTTACACGAGTTAGGGACACGGGCGTATGTGACCCCACACGGGCATGTGACCCCTATTTCTGGCAAAAATTTTCAATGTTTGTAAAAATTTCCTAAGTGCTCGGTTTAGTCCCGAACCACTACTAAAGCATGTTTTGGGCCTTGTAGGCTTGTATTAGAGACTTTATAATTGATTATGAATGGTTTTAATTTGGACGCAAATTTATAACTTGATTTGTATGTTTACTTGCGATGTAAGTCCGGTAATGCCTCGTACCCTGTTCCGATGTTTAATACGGGTAAGGGATGTTACATTTAGTGGTATCAGAGCTACGGTTTAGTCGATTCTCAGACTAACGTAGCATCTGTAAGAGTCTAGCTATACATGCCATAAATAAACTGTGATAGTGTGATGACTCCTAACAACTTTAAATTGTGTTTTTATATAGTAAATGGATCCCAATCGAGCTGAAGCTGATGACATAGAAAGTAATGCGCTGACTCTCGCTCAAGGGACTGCGCCATCTGAAAGTAGACCAGTGACAATTGGTCAAGGAGAAGGGGCTAGGGAAGCCTTCCTCCACATGATGAGCGAGTGGTATACGGAGTTTGTTCGAACAAATCTGACTGCTCAACCCCCTCCACCCCCACCTATTCCTCAGCCGGTTCCCGTAGCTCCACAAGGTATGGAATTTGTAAGATTGAATAAGCCTCCGATTGATAAGATCCGAAAGCATGGGGCTGAAGATTTCAGGGCCAATGTTGATGATGATCCTGAAAGAGCCGAGTTTTGGCTCGAAAACTCAATCAATTGATTCGATGTTTATCTTACACGGGATGAATGTCCGAAATGTCTTTGTATCACTACGATAGACTCAAAGATACCAGTGGTGGAAAACTCTTGTGTCAGTAGTACCGGGAGAGAAGGTTAACTGGGAATTCTTCCAAGATGAATTTAGGAAGAAATATATCAGCAACGGTTCATCAATCATAAATGTAAGGATTTTTTAGAGCTGAAACAAGGCCAAATTTCGGTAACCGAGTACGAGCAAAAGTTCGTCAGGCTCAGTAAGTATGCTCAGAAGTGTGTTTCCACTGAGGCTATCATGTGCAAAAGGTTCGAAGATGGTTTGAATGAGGATATTTAATTTTTAGTTGGAGTTCTTGAGCTAAAAGAATTTGTGGTGCTATTCGACCGAGCTTGTAAAGTTGAAGAATTAAGCAAAGAGAAGAGAAGAGCTAAAATTGAGACTAGAGATTCGAGAAAGAGGCTGATGAGTACGTCATTTTAGTCTCAGTCTAAGAAATCAAGAGATTTGTATGCTCGTTCGATTGCTTCAGCTGAGTATTCCAATAAAGAATATGGGAAGCAATACTCGGGTTCTAAAGCCCAACCTACATCAGTAGCGAGCGTTGGTAACACTAGGTCAGGTAGGCCTGAATGTCAGCACTGTGACAAACGACATCCCGGTGAATGTAGAATGAATGACCGGGCATGTTTTAAGTGTGGCTCTCAAGACCACTTTATTCAGGACTGCCCTGAGATGGCTGAGAAAGACAAGATTCAGAATGCAAGATCGGGCAATACTGTCACTAGAGGGAGACCCTCGAGGAATACGGGGAATGCGACCAGTAGTAAAGGTGTAACTAAAGATTCAACTGTAAGATCCGAGGCTAGAGCACCTGCTAGAGCCTAAGCTATCCGTGCTCGCGAAGAAGCGACATCTCCCGATGTTATCACTGGTACTTTTTCTCTCTATAATACTAATGTAATTCCATTGATTGATCCTGGATCAAACCATTCTTATGTTTGCATGAAATTGGTAGCTAGTAAAAGCTTGCCTGTTAAGTTTACTAAGTTTTTTATTAAAGTGTCAAACCCCTTAGGCAACCATGTATTAGTTGAAAGAGTTTGCAAGAATTGTCCCTTGATAATTTGAGGTCACTGTTTTCCAGTTGATTTAATGTTGTTGCCCTTTGATGAGTTTGATGTTATATTGGGTATGGATTGGTTGACACTGCATGACGCTGTAGTGAATTGTAGACAGAAAATTATTGAATTGAAATGTGAAAATGGTGAAATTCTTCGGATTGATTCAGATGAGTCGGGTGAGTTACCTGTTGTGATCTCTTCGATGTCTGCCCAGAGATATGTAAGAAAATGTTGTGAAGCTTATCTAGCTTATGTGTTGAATACAAAAGTGTCTGAATTGAAAATTGAATCAGTGCGGGTAGTTTGTGAATATCTGTATGGTTTTCCAGAAGAGTTGCCTGGGTTGCCACCGACTAGAGAAGTTGAGTTTGGTATTGATTTAGTATCAGGGACTTCACCAATATCGATTGCTCCGTATAGAATGGCTCAAGCTACTGAAAGATTATGAACTGGTGATTGACTACCATCCCGGAAAGGCGAACATAGTCACAGATGCTTTGAGCAGAAAGTCCTTGTTTGCTTTGAGAGCTATGAATACGAGGTTGGTTTTATCTGAGAATGGTTCGATTCTCGCTGAGTTGAGAGCTAAACCATTATTTCTTCAGCAAATTTGCGAAGCTCAGAAAAGTGACAAAGAACTTCAAGCTGAAAGAGTTCAGTGTGAATCGAGTAGTGATTTAGACTTTCGGATCAGTTCTGATGATTACTTAATGTTCCGAGATAGAGTATGTGTACCGAAAAATGATGAGATTATTCAAAAAATTCTTCATGAGGCACATAATGGTTGTTTATCTGTTCATCCGGGCAGTACGAAAATGCATAATGATTTGAAGAAATTGTATTGGTGGTCGGGTATGAAGCGAGATATTTCAGAGTTTGTTTCGAGATGTTTGATTTGTCAAAAAGTAAAAGCCGAACACCAAGTACCTTCGGGTTTACTTCATCCAGTGATGGTGCCTGAATGGAAATGGGACAGAATTACGATAGATTTCGTAACTGGATTACCTCTGACTCTGAAAAAGAAAGATTTCGTTTGGGTCGTTGTTGATAGATTGACGAAATCGACTCATTCTATTCCGGTACGTACCGACTATTCACTTGATAAGCTAGCTGAATTGTACATTGCTGAGATTGTTAGATTGCACGGGGTGCCTATTTCTATTATTTCGGATAGAGATCCGAGGTTTACATCGAGAAAGAAGTTGCAAGAAGCTTTGGGTACAAAGTTAAACTTTAGTACCACATTTCATCCGCAAACTGACGGTCAATCTGAAAGAACGATTTAGATTCTCGAAGATATGCTCCGATTTTGTGGTTTAGAATTTGAAGGTAGTTGGGAAAAATATCTACCTTTAGTTTAATTTACTTATAACAATAGTTTTCAGTCGAGTATTAAGATGGCACCGTATGAGGCATTGTATGGCCGCAAGTGTTGAACTCCGTTGTACTGGACCAAGCTCAGTGAGAGACAGATTCACGGGGTTGATTTGGTTAGAGAGACCAAAGAGAAATTAAAAGTAATTCATGACGGTTTGGCAGCAGCTCCAAATCGACAGAAATCCTATGCGGATTTGAAAAGAAAAGATATTGATTTTCAAGTTGGTGATAAAGTATTTCTGAAAGTATCTCCGTGGAAGAAAATTCTGAGATTTGGTTGCAAAGGCAAGTTGAATCTGCATTTCATTGGGTCGTATGAGATAGTTGAAAGAATAGGGCCAGTGGCATATCGGTTAGCTTTACCGACAGAGTTGGAAAGGATTCACAATGTATTTCATGTATCGGTGTTACGATGTTATCGATCAGACCCTTCGCATGTGATTTCTCTAACAGAGGTTGAGATTTGACCCGATATGACTTATGGAGAAGAACCAATCAAGATTTTGGTTCGGGAAGTTAAACAGTTAAGAAATAAAAGTATAGCCCTAGTTAAAGTTTTGTGGCAACGACACGGGGTCGAAGAGGCTACGTAGGAACCCGAGGAAGCTACAAGAAAATAATACCCAAACCTCTTTTCTGGTAAGATTTTCGGGGACGAAAATCCCTAAAAGGGGGGAGAGTTATAACATCCTGATTTTGGGTCTAGTCAAAATAGTGGTTTCGGGACCACGAATTCGACGCAGTAAAATTTATTTTTATTATATTTTTATGGTCTACAGTTTTATGGAATGATTTCATGAAAATTTCGTTCGAAAATTTTGATGTTTGGGCACTCAATTTAGTTAAAAGGACTAAATTGAAAAAGGTGCAAAATGTGTGTTCTAGAAGCTAGAGGTGTCTAATTGCTATGAAATTTCAAATTAGAGGTCCTTAGATGGTAATTAGACCATTATACCTTAAGATGGACAAAAATGGACATGAATTAGGTGAAATTTGGATATTTTAAAGAAAGGACATATTGGTCATTTGGTAAATAAAGACAAAATAAAACAAATAAAATTGGCCATCTTCTTCAATTTAGTCCCTTGTGTCGAAAATTAAAGAGAAGCCATAGCTAGGGTTTTGGCCATGTAACAGCCCGTTTTTAGGGTTAATCGGAACAGTGGTTTTGGGACCACAATCCAAAGTCAAAATATTTATTTTAATATTTTATTATGGTTTACAGCAAGATAGAATTATTGTGTGAAAATTTCATAAAGAAATTTTACCGTTTAAAGGCATAATTCGGTAAAAAGGACTAAATCGCGTAAAGCGTAAAAGTTGCGTTCTATAAGCTAAAGGAGTCAAATAGCTATAGAATTTAAATGTGGAGGTCCTTATGTGGCAAATAGCCCATTTATGAGATAGTGGATGATAGTGGAGTGGCAGTTGGTGTAATTACTAATGTTTTTAAAGGATAATAAAGTAAATAGTTAATAAAGGTTAATATTAATAAAACAAAAGCCAAAATCATTATTTTTATCATCCCTTCCACCGAAATTTGAAAAGAATGGCAGCCATGGCTGAGCTAGGTTCGGCCAACATTGTTTTGCGCATTTAGGTATGGATTTTGATTCGTTTTTAATAATTTCTATGTTTTTGAGATCGTTGCAGCTTAGTCTAGCTAGCCTAGGGACTAATTTGAGAAACTGTTAAAGATTTTGTGAGATGTCATTGATGAATATTCATGCTTTTTGATGATTGATGATGAAATATGGAAGTTAGATGATAGTTCTACACATTTTACAAAGTGATTTTGAGTAAAAATACAAATTATGGACTAATTTGTGAAATTATGAAATTATGTGGTTAAAAGTATGAATAAATTGAAAATATGGGCTGTTTGTCGCATGTATGAAATTCGGCAATACATGGGCTGTACTAAACTGCATGAAATTGCAATTTTATGTGATAAAGACTAAATTGTAAAAAATGTAAAACTTTAGGGGCAAAAGTGTAATTTTTCCAAAATGTGTAAATTGTGTTAAATTGAGTGAATTAGTGATTAAATAAGAAAATTTTGTTATTATATAGATTAAGAAAAACAAGATTTGGATCTAGAACAGGGAGAAAGCAAAGTATCGGACTAGTCGATCCATTCCGTCGTTTTAGCGATCGAGGTAAGTTCGTAAAATCGAACTTCAATGTATATTTATGAAATTGATGAATAATAGTATGAATGTATTCATATAATTGGATTAATTGTGGAACATAAATTAAATGTTCGAAATAAGTAAAAATGCAGGATCGAACACGATCGTTTCGTAATGAAAGACGAATTGGTGGAAAAAACCATGGTTGGACCATGGCAGTACATGACTTCGTATAAGACCATAGTTGGGCTATGGCATTGATATATGAGACTTTGTGTAAGACCATATCTGGGATATGGCATCGATATATAATTTCGTGTAAGACCATGTTTGGGACATTGGCATCGATAAGTGATTACGTGTAAGACCATGTCTGGGACATTGGCATCGTTATGTGATTTCGTGTAAGACCATGTCTGGGACATTGGCATCGATATATGAATCGTGTAAGACCATAGCTGGGCTATTTGCATCGATATGTGATAACATGTAAGACCATATCTGGGATATGGCATTGTATGAGCTTTACATGCTATCCGAGTATCCTTATCAATTCCGAACGGTTCAACGGGCAATGTAGAGAAGCAAATGACTATGTGAATGAGTTACCCGATTTAGGTATGAAAGAAGTTATATGATTCTTGTGAATGAAAGGCGAGTTGAATATAAATGATGATATATGATTTATACAAGAAAGATATGTGTAAATATGTTATTTTTCAAAATGTGTTCATTTGGCTATATAAAGGTATGAAGTGAATGTTATATGAGATTTGAATTGATTAAACTTGTGAAAGCTAAAGTTAGCTATGTAAGTGATTATATTATTGAATGGTGGTAATTTGATATGGGAACATGTTATAAACTTGAGAAAAGTTTATGTTTTGGCATGTGAGATAGCATATTATACTTATGACATTGAATTGCAATTATTTGTTATGTTAAGTTTATTAAGATTCGAGATTACTAAGCTTTATAGCTTACTTTGTTTTCTTTTCTATGTTTATAGAGTTTCGAAGGCTTGCTCGGGTTGGAAGTCGTCGGAGATTTCATCACACTATCCTGCTATGGTTTGGTACTTATGAGCTTTGTGATATTGGTTATATGGCATGTATAGGCTTGAGTCTTTTTGATAAATATTTTGGTGTTGTATTTGGCCATTTTATATGGCTTATTAATGACTTATGTTTGATGTGTAATTTGCCTTGTGTAGTGACATAATTTGATATGGTTGGTGATGATTCAAGTTCATCATTTGGTCATTTGGTATATGATGAGTATTTACTTATGAAAAGCATGATTTTAGACTTGATAAGTGAATGGCTAATAGATGATTGATGAATCAAGCTTTGAGTGTGATTGATGGTAGTAAAAATACATATTGAAATAGGTTGTATTGATGAGTATGATATGTACTTTGGTATATGATTGAATAGGTTAGTAATGAGGAATGAATCATTCTAGTATGGTATGTTTTTGAATGTACAAATAGTATTGATTTGAGTTAATGAAATGGATAGAATTGGTATTGTAAGTTTGGTGCATGAAATAGCATGGTTTGGCTGTTTATTAATGTATTGAAATTGCATGAAATGTGGTGTTTTAGGTATGCTTGAGAAGGGTGAAAAATGTGGCTTCAACCATGCCTATTTTCACTCCACACGGCTGAGCACACGGGCATGTGGCTTGATCGTGTGTGACACATGGATTTGGTACACGGCCGTGTGTCCCCTGGGGTGGCCCTTCGAATTAAGTCAGAATACCCTACAAGTTTGGCACTGCCTAGACACACGGGCGTGTCTACTAGCCGTGTGTGGCACACGGGCTGGCACATAGGCGTGTGGCTGGCCATGTGACCCAAGTCAGTAACCCCTCTAGATTTCACACGGCCTGTTCACACGGGCGTGTGGTCCCTGAATGCTTGAAAATTTTAAGTGATTCCTAAATTTTGCAAATGTGATCGGTTTAGTCCCGAACCTTTTCTAAAGCATGTTTAAGGTCTCATAGACCTATTTAAGGGACATTGTGTATGTTAATGAATGTTATTCGATAATGAATGTTTATTGAGTTGTGGAATGTTAGTTAAATGTTGTGTTTGATCGGTAATACCTCTTAACCCTAAGCCGACGACGGACACGGGTTAGGGGTGTTATATTTTATTGGTATCAGAGCTACAGTTTAGTCGATTCTAGGACTAACGTAGTATACGTGAGCCTATCTATACATGCCATATTTAACCTGTGATAGTGTAGTATCTCCCGATTCTTACGAGAATTGTTTTAATTAGACAGATATGCTTTCCAACTGAGCTAATTCTGATAGTACAGAATGTTACACTCAAATGTTTGAGTGAAAATGTGTTGGTGATGAGTTGAAACTCATAAAGGTATGAATAAGAGTGCAGGATATTTTATTATTGATAAATGTTAAAATCATACGAGTATATGAGTTGTGACAATTGGTCTATGATTGCTATATGAATATTTTGATTGTGGATTAGTGATTTGAATTGGCATATGAACTATGTGTTAAGTACAAAAGTGATCATAAGCAAATGATCAGTATGTGTTTTGAGAATGTGGAATTAGTAATGAATTGGCCATTCGTAATAGTATGTGTTATGTGCATGTATGTATGAGAGTTGAATTTGAGGTTTTGCAACCCTCACCCCTTCCCCTCATCGGTAAAGTATTGTAATGAAATTCGTATTTAATAGATTGGATAAGCTTACAAGTGTGGAATTACAGAGTTTCGTGATTGAAGGATTAATACTTTGATCAGATAAGAGGATGAGTCAGCAATTGAAGACAATACTAAAAAAGATATTGGATCGTTCTAAAGACTATTTGGGATTATGCAAAATCACCGTTAAAGAAGAAGTTGACTTCGATTAAATAACCTATTCAGGTATGATATCTAAAGAAGGTATTAGCTGAAAGTTCTTCTGAATTGATTTCTGTTAGTGATGGGATAATGTGGACTTAGTGATGACAGAATTAGACAGTGGAATAATGTTTGAATTGTATTGATGGCTAAGTGCAGCGGTTATAGTTGAGTAATTTACGATGACCTCTTCTGAGTATGCAATTTGTTTATTTACTCTCAAGGGTATATGTAGCTGAATATTTTCAAATGAAACTCTTATCATATGAGAATGTTAGCTGAACATACTGATAGACAAAAGCACTGTTGGTCTGTTTGGGTTATGATTTGCATTGCTCTATCTTTCTCTGATATTATATTCTGTTGAGTTGATAGAAAAGTTGACAGTAAAATCCGTATGATGTTAGTATTCCATTTTTACCGATTATTGTTCTGTTGAATATACATGAAGATTATATTGTTTCTGTTGCTGTGGATTTCAGTGCTTATGAGTGACGTTGTTCTTTCTGGAAATTTTCTGAGATATCATCGGAATTGTTATCATTTTATATGATATGTAATTTTTAGAAATTCTGTGTAGCTTCATATGTTAAAATTTTGCTATCCCGATTTTATTATGATTCTATGTGATTGTCTACAAGAGATACTCTTTTAACAAATATGACATATCTAATATGACAAAAAATTCTAGTTTGATCATGGGAATACAGTGGTATACTTATCAGATTCATAGAGGTTGTGTTTCTGCATTGGTTGCTACTGAAATCGTATTTAAATTTCTCTTTTGTTCAAAATGTATTACTAATAGCTGGGACATTACTTATCTGTACGGTTGAGATGTTGGCCTTATTATGGCACTATGATTTGGGAAAGGAATGGCATCGGCAAAAGTGTAAATGGTGAAAGCTCAAGCTCAAATCTGTATATTGGTTATCATTCCCAAGTAATCTTGATAATGTCAATGAGTTACACATGGGATGTTATGTTTGAATTATGCCAGTTTTTAAAGATCTTTGATTAGTATCTGAAGAAATTGCGATAAATTGTATGCCTGAGTTATCTTGACAACAAGAAGAAAGGTTCTCTTAGAGAAGTTATTGTTTGACAGCCGAGATTGATTCGGTTGTTTAGTTTGATTGGATTATTTGCTTGAAGGATTAATCAAGTTATTTGTATTTGAATTTATCCACAGGGTTTGAAATAAACTTTGAATGTTCATGGGGAAATAGATGAATAATTTAAATACATAATTCATATTCTAGGAGACATGATACTAAATTATATTTATCGAAACGGTTTTATTGAGAAATGTTTTTGTAAACTAAAGTTGTTTTGATTGAGAAAATCATCGTGCTTGTGAATTTTGCATGATATGATAATTATTAATAAAGTGGTAATCAGTTGAAGACATTATCAACTGAAACATCGATTCTACAGTTCAACTGTAGGAAGTAAAGAATTTATGATTTTCAGTCATGCGTTATTGAATGGTTTAAAGTATGTTCTAATACAAGAATGTATAGTGAAAGCTTATGCTTACATACTATTAATGCTGCATGAAGAGAATTATACGACATGTGAATTAGAGATGATTGATAATGTATTCGCGTTGAATAGTTAGTGACATTGTTTGTTTGGTGAGTAATGTAACATATTTGTTGACTGCAAGAGTTTAAAATATTTGATGTTACAGAGAGATCTGAATTTGAGATAGTAAAGGTGGCTTGAATCGTCGAAGGATTTTGAGTTAGTAATTGGTTATCATCCGGGGAAGAATGAATACGATTCACGGATGTTACGAGCAAGAAACCTTGTGTGTGTTTCTGAGCGATGAATATACGATTAATCAAATCGGATGATAAGCAGATATTAGCTGTGTTAAAAGCATTCAGCTAATTTGTGAAATTTAGAAATGTATCAGTAAATTGCAAGCTAAAAAGGGATTCAACATAAATTGACTCATGATTTAGAAAATTTCATATTGGAACCGATGATCGTTTTTTGTTTCAAGATAGAGTTTGTGTACTGAGAGAATTCCAAAGATTATGCAACAATTGTTACATATGGCTCACAAAGTGGTATTTTTTTTTAATTCGAGGAGTAATAAGATGTACAATAATCTGAGACAGTTGTATTAGTGAATGAGCATGAAACACGATATTTCTGACTTTGTATCCAACTATCTGATCTATCAACAAGCTAATGCTGATCATCAAGTTTTTTCAAAGATCATTACGAGGATGTGTTGCTATACGAGTAGTAATGAAATAGAATTTCGATGAATTTTGTAAAAGATAGATGTTATACGAACTATTTTTGATTGTTTGAAGAAGTGCGAATATTTTATCTTAAATGCGTCACAATTTCTCTTTTGATAGATTAGTTGAGTTATACATATCGGGGATTCTCATATCACAGTGTGCCAGACTCCATTATTTCGGGTAGAGACCTGAATTCTATATTGTGATTTGATAGAAAACTACAGTAAGCTTTAGATAAACGGTTTCAATTTAGCATCGCATTACATTCTTCAATAGATGGCTAATCTAAGGGAGAGATTAAGATTCACAAGGTAATGTTTCGTTATTGTGTTTTAAAATTTAAAAGCAACTGAGAAAGACATTTACTGTTGAATAAGTTTGCGTATAATAATAGTTATGAGATGAGTATTAAGATAGCACTATATGAGTATGAAATGGTTGCAATTATTGAACACTGTTGTGTTGAATTGAATTTTGATAAAAAGAATTATGGAGTCGATGAGATTAGAAAGACTGACGAGAAATGAAAGTAATTTGTGACAGTCTAAAAGCAGTTTCAGATTGATAGAAAACATATACGGGCTTGATACGTAAAAGAATTGAATTTCAGTTAGAAAACTGAGTATTTGTGAAAGTATTATTGTGGAAATAAAATTTCTCAATTTAGTTATAAAGAGAAGTTGAGTTCGTGATTTATCTGGCCGTATGAGATTATTGAGAGAATGAGACCGTATGAGATTACTGACAGAACTTGAGAAGATCCATAATTTGTTTCTTATATATATGACATGATGATAAAGATAAGATCCTTTATCTATAGTATCTCTGTAACAACCCGATTTAGGGTCTAGTCAGAATAGTGGTTGTGAGACCACAAATCCGAAGTAGAAATATGTGTTTTATGATTCTTTTGGTGCTTATGATATTTTTGCATGATTGTGTAAAAATTTCATGAGGAAATTTTATTAATTAGTGATCAATTTGTCTATTAGGACTAAATTGCAAATATTAGAAAATATGAGATTCTAGAAGATTTAAGTATGAAATAGAATTATAAAAATTACTAGAGGTCCTTATTTAGCAATTAGACCATTATATGTTTATATGGACAAAAATGGACATAGGAAGGAAAAATCTCAAGAAAGGGGCCTTAAGGGAAAAATGGTCATTTGGTTAATAAAAGAATTAAAAGGGAAAAAGAAGTCAAAAATGGTGTCCATCTTCTCTAAGCTTGGCCGAAAATCACAAGGACTCCATAGCTAGGGTTTCTTCAACTTTCAAGCTTGATAATCAAAAAACACGAAGCCCGAACCGAAACGGAGGCAGGAACAAGGTTGTGGACTAAATTGAATATCTACACACATTTTGAGTACCGAGGTAAGTTTGTGTGAAATTATAGCTACATAATGTTTTTATATTTTTAATTGATTGATATTATGAGAAATGAATATTATTTCTATGAAATTAACTAATGATGTCTTGATGAGGATTTGATGAAAATGTGTTAAGATGAAGTCCCGGTTGAAGATTTGGAATACGAGGATACCTATGTGACGACATGAGATAAGGAAGGTCCCGTGTAAGACCATGTCTGGGACATGGCATCGGCATCGAATGTAGGTACCGTATAAGACCATGTCTGGGACATGGCATCGGCACCGAATGTAGGTCCCGTGTAAGACCATGTTTGGGACATGGCATTGGCACCGAATAAGGAAGGTCCCATATAAGACCATGTCTAGGACATGGCCTCGGCACCAAAGGAAGATCTCGTGTAAGACCATGTCTGGGACATGGCATCGACATCGAGTTAAGAGATCCCGTGTATGACCATATCTGGGATATGGCTTCGGCATCAAGAGGTGATCCCATGTAAGACCATATATGGCATATGGCATTGGCATTGTGTTACATGTATGATGAGATTGAGTATCCTCTGATATTCCGAGTAGTTCAACGGTAAAAAGAGTTAAGTATGCAAGATGACAAAGATTTACATTTAAGTTAAGGATGATAATGGCTTAAGTTTATGTTCATGATAGCATAAGTGCTAAATCATGTGATGAAGTGACACAGGTACCATGAGTAAAATACGAGTTATGAAACCATAATGAGATATGTGATGGGTAAGCGTAAGTATGAGTATGTATGTCATAACACTTAAGAACTTGTGTTGTTATTATTCTATAAGATGAATGGATTTTACCATGAGTAATTATGTTGCTATTTTAATTCTTGCAAACTTACTAAGCTATATGCTTACCCCTTTTCTTTTCCCTTTTCCTTGTAGTTTCGCCAAGCTAGCTTGGGGATCGTAGAACGTCAGAGCTCGGATCACACTATCAACTATTCTTTTGGTATAGTAAAGTTGATCCATTTTGAGTATGGCATGTATAGGAACTTGGTCATTTTGTGTTATGTCATATTTGAAAGCCAAAGTGTTGGCTATTAATATTATACACTCATTTTGTAAATGACCGTTAGGAATTGGCCGATATATGCCAAATTTCATGTTTTTAATGATGATGAGTTTCATGAAGTGAACGTTCACGAAATTTATAAAGTAAAATGTGAAGTGTATGAATGATGATTAGTGATTCTTCATAGTGTATATTTTCATTGTTATGTGTTGCTTGTGTTGGCATATGCTTGTTTATGTTTCAGGGTGGCAATTGGCTTGGTAGATAGCCTTCTAATTGTCCACACGGGTAGACACACGGGCATGTGTCTAGGACGTGTGTGACACACGGCCAGCCCCATGGGTGTGTTGATAGGGCGTGTGTCCCCTGCATCAAATTTGCGAGAATTCGATTCGCTACATGGGCCAGCACACGGGCGTGTGCCTAGGCCGTCTGCCCCTTAAGAGCCTGCTGATGTCATAAATAGAATACCCAGGTTTTCACACACGGGTGAGGACACAGGCGTGTCTAGGCCGTGTGAGGGACACGGGCCACAGGCACGAGGGTGTGTCCGGCCGTGTGAAAACCCTTGTAGGTTCGAAATGAAAAATAAATTCCACACAGGCTGGGAACATGGGCGTGTGTGACCACACGGCCTACCCACACGGGCGTGTTCCATTTCACACGGGCGTGTAGCCCTGTGTTAGGTAAAAAAATTCTAAGTGCAGAAAAGTTTCCGGTTTAACTCTGAAACCTTCCGTACGTATGTTTAAGGTCTCGTAGGCCCATAATAAGGATGCTATGATTATGAATGAAGAAGTTTAAAGTTGAAATAAAATTTTATAGCCTGAAGTTGTATGTTTGAATAAGTTAAGTCTGGTAATGCCTCGTACCCTGTCCCGGTGTCGAATACGGGTAAGAGGTGTTACATTTAGTGGTATCAGAGCTACGATTTAGTCGATTCTCGGGCTAACCTAGTGTAAGCATGAGTCCAGCTATACATGCCATACACATGAGTATTTACATTATGATAGTGTGATGACTCCTGACGATTTAAATTGTGTTTTCATATAGTAAATGGATCCCGATAGAGCTGTGGCAGATGATGTAGAAAGTAACGCGTCAGCTCCCGCCAAAAGGACGGTGCCGAATGAAAATTAGAATAGACCTACGACTGTAAGTCAGAGAGGAGGAGAAGAGGCTAGGAAAGCCTTTCTCCACATGATGAATGCATGGTATACGGAGTTCGTTCATGCGAACCCGAATGCACAACCCCCTCCACCCCCACCTATTCCTCAACTTACCCCAGTAGCTACCCAAGTGGTAGAAGTGGTAAGGAGAGAAAAGCCTCTAGTTGACAGAATCCGGAAGCAAGAAGCCGAGGAATTTCGAGCTAATAAGGATGATGATCTGGAAAGAGCAGAATTTTGGCTTGAAAATACCATCAGGGTATTTGATGAATTATCTTGCACACCTGAAGAGTGCATAAAATGTGTAGTGTCTCTTCTGAGAGATTTTGCTTATCAGTGGTGGAACACCCTTGTGTCTGTTGTACCAAGGGAAAGGATCACATGGGAATTTTTCCAAGAAGAATTCCGGAAGAAGTACATTAGCCAAAGGTTTATCGACCAGAAAAGAAAGGAATTCCTTGAATTGAAACAAGGAAGAATGACAACAACTGAATATGAACGTGAATTTGTAAGGCTCAGCAAGTACGCTCGGGAATGTGTGTCCTCTGAAGCCATCATGTGTAAGAGGTTTGAGGACGGATTAAATGAAGATATCAAATTGTTTGTTGGTGTCCTTGAGTTGAAAGAATTTATTGTGCTAGTGGATCGGGCTTGTAAAGCCGAGGAATTGGTGAAAGAGAAAGGAAAAGCTGAGATAGAGTCTCGTGACTCAAGAAAGAGACAATTGAATAAGTCATTTCAGTCCTCGTCCAAGAAGTCAAGAGACTTCCCTACCCGATCAGCTACTTCCGCCAGGTTTTTGAATAGAAGTAAGAGTAAACAGTACTTAGGGATTAAAGCTCAGACTACCTCAGTCGCTAGTGTTGGGAACACTCGACCCAACAGACCAGAATGTCCACAGTGTGGCAGACGTCATCCCGGTGAGTGCCGAGCTCATGAAAGAGCTTGTTTTAAGTGTGGTTCCCAAGATCATTTTATTAGAGAATGCCCCGAGATGGTTGAAAAAGAGAAAATTCAGAGTGCCAGATCGGGAAGCACTACTAGAGGGAGACAACAGAGAAACCCGAGAAGTGGAACGAGTAGCTGCAAGATCTGAGGGCAGAGCGCCTACGAGGACTTATGCAATTCGCGCTCGCGAAGAGGCGTCATCCCTAGATGTAATTACGGGTACATTTTCTCTCCATGATGCTAATGTTGTTGCTTTAATTGATCCGGGATCTACCCACTCATATATTTGCATGATATTAGTATCTAGTATGAGCATGCCTGTAGAGTCTACAGAGTTTGTGATAAAAGTGTCCAATCCCTTAGGAAAATGTGTATTAGTTGATAAGGTATGCAAAGATTGCCCATTGATGATTAGAGGTTATTATTTTAAGGCAAATCTCATGCTATTGCCATTTGATGAATTCGATATAATTGTTGGTATGGACTGGTTAACCGCTCATGATGTGACAGTAAATTGTGGAAAGAAATATATTGAATTGAGATGTGAAAACGGGGACACCCTTCGTGTTGAATCAGATGAACAAGATAGACCGCCTGTAGTGATCTCTCATATGTCTGCCCAGAAATATGTAAGAAAGGGATACGAAGCATATCTTGCCTTTGTGATGAATGCTAAAGAAACTGAGTTAAGAATTGAATTAGTGCCGATAGTATGCGAGTATCCAGATGTATTCCCAGAAGAATGGCCAGGGTTGCCTCCGGTTAGAGAAATCGAATTTGGCATTGAATTAGTCTCGGGTACTGCACTTAAATCGATTGCTCCAAACAGAGTGGCTCCAACTGTGTTGAAGGAATTGAAGGCATAGTTGCAAGAGTGTACGAACAAAGGTTTTGCTAGACTGAGTTATTCTCCGTGGGGTGCTCCAGTGTTATTCGTGAAAAAGAAGGACGGTTCTATGAGTTTATGTATAGATTACCGGCAGCTAAATAAGGTTACTGTGAAGAATAAGTACCCATTGCCAAGAATCGATGATTTATTTGATCAATTGAAGGAAGCCACTGTATTCTCCAAGATAGACTTGAGGTCCGGTTATTACCAGTTGAGGGTTAAAGACTCAGATGTGTCGAAAACTGCATTTCGGACAAAGTATGGGCACTATGAATTTTTAGTCATGCCATTTGGCTTAACAAATGCCCCTGTTGTGTTTATGGATTTAATGAACCTTAAATTTCGGCCATACTTGGATAAGTTTGTTGTGGTTTTTATTAATGAAATACTGATTTACTCTCGTGATGAAAATGAGCATACTGAACACTTGAGGATAGTTTTACAGATTTTACGAGATAATCAGTTGTATGCCAAGTTTAGCAAAAGTGAATTTTGGCTCAAAGAGGTTGGGTTTTTGGGGCACATTGTTTCGGGAGATGGAATCCGAGTAGACCCAAGCAAGAATTCAGCTATTGTTGATTGGAAGCCGCCAAGAAACGTATCAGAGGTTAGATGTTTTCTGGGCCTAGCTGGCTATTACCGGTGTTTTGTCAAGGGATTTTCTATGATAGCCACTCTGATGACGAGGCTATTACAGAAAGATGTAAAGTTTGAATGGACAGAGAAATGCCAACAGAGTTTCGAGAAATTAAAGGTATTATTGACTGAGGCTCCAGTTCTAGTGCAACCTGAACCGGAAAAAGAATTTGTGATCTACAGCGATGCATCATTGAATGGATCGGGCTGTGTGCTTATGCAGGTAGGCAAGGTGATAGCATATGCCTCTAGACAGTTAAAGCCGCATGAGAAGAATTATCCGACGCATGATTTAGAGTTGGCTGCCATTGTGTTTGCTTTGAAGATATGGAGACACCATTTGTATGGTGAAAGATGTCGGATATTCACCGATCATAAGAGCCTAATGTACTTGATGACTCAGACGGAATTGAATTTAAGGCAGCGAAGATGGTTAGAGTTGATAAAGGACTATGAGCTGGTCATTGACTACCACCCGGGAAAGGCGAATGTAGTCGCCGATGCTTTGAATAGAAAATCTCTTTTTGCATTGAGGGCTATGAATACATGGGTGACTTTGTCAGACGATGGTTCCATTCTAGCTGAGTTGAGGGCTAGACCGATGTTCCTTCAAGAGATTTATGAGGCTCAGAAAGATGACAGTGACTTACAAGCTAAAAGAGTTCAGTCCGAGTCAGGTGTTGAGTCTGACTTTTAGATTAATTCTGATGGATGTTTGATGTTCAGAGACAGAGTCTGTGTACCGAGGAATGATGAGCTTATTCAAAAGATTTTACACGAGGCACATAGCAGATGTCTATTTGTACATCTAGGCAGCACAAAAATGTATAATGACTTGAAGAAATGGTATTGGTGGCCAAGTATGAAGAAAGATATCTTTGAGTTTGTATCGAGATGCTTGATTTGTCAACAAGTGAAAGCTGAACACCAAGTACCTTCGGGTATGCTTCAACCTATTATGGTTCTCGAGTGGAAATGAGACCGTGTTACTATGGACTTTGTAACGGGTTTGCCGTTAACCCCGAGCAAGAAAGATGTCGTATGCGTAGTAGTAGATAGACTTACGAAGTTGGCCCAATTCATACCAGTACGTGTTGATTATTCGCTTGATAAGTTTGCAGACTTGTATGTTTCTGAGATTGTGAGGCTTCATGGAGTGCCTTTGTCGATTATATCGGACAGAGATCCAAGATTCACATCCCGATTTTGGAAAAAGTTGCAAGAAGCTTTGGGCAAAAAGTTAAGTTTTAGTACAGCTTTCCATCCACAAACTGACGGACAGCCGGAGAGATTAATACAGATACTTGAGGATATGCTC
Source organism: Gossypium sturtianum (assembly GCA_025698515.1). Classification (NCBI taxonomy): domain Eukaryota; kingdom Viridiplantae; phylum Streptophyta; class Magnoliopsida; order Malvales; family Malvaceae; genus Gossypium; species Gossypium sturtianum. The sequence goes on from CM046955.1 coordinate 105,266,749, forward strand.
CGGTGTTGTGTTCTCGAGTTTCAGGATAGCTGGAAAAAGTATCTATCGTTGGTATAGTTTGCATACAATAACAATTTTCAGTCGAGCTTGAAAATGGCGCCTTATGAGGCTTTGTATGGGCGTAAGTGCCGAATGCCTTTGTATTGGACTAAACTCAAGGAAAATCAGATTCACGGGGTCGATCTGGTTAGAGAAAATGAAGAGAAGGTAAAAATAATTCGTGATTGTTTAAAAGCTGCTTCTGATAGACAAAAGTCTTATTCAGACTTGAAACGGAAAAAGATTGAGTTTCAAGTTGGTGATAAGATATTCTTGAAAGTCTCACCATGGAAGAAAGTTCTCAGATTTGGCCGGAAAGGCAAATTGAGTCCGCGTTTTATCGGACCATATGAGATTATCGAGAGGATAGGACCAGTAGCTTATCGATTGGCTTTGCCATCTGAGTTGGAAAAGATTCATGATGTGTTTCACCTATCGATGTTACGTCGTTAACGATCAGATCCTTCGCGTGTGATTACACCGACAAAGGTTGAAATTCAACCCGACATGACATATGGTGAAGATCCGGTTAAGATTTTATCACGGGAAGTTAAAAATCTAAGGAATAAAAGTATAGCTCTCGTGAAAGTATTATGGCAAAGACATGGGGTAGAAGAGGCTACATGGGAGCCCGAGGAGACTATGAGAAACCAGTACCCAAAACTTTTTACCGGTAAGATTTTCGGGGACGAAAATCCATAGGGGGAGAATTGTAACAGCCTGATTTAGGGCCTAGTCAAAATAGTGGTCGCGAGACCACAGATCCGAAGTAGAAATATGTGTTTTATGATTCTTATGGGGCTTATGATATGGTTGCATGATTGTGTAAAAATTTCATGAGGAAATTTTATTAATTAGTGATCAATTTGTCCATTAGGACTAAATTGCAAAGATTAGAAAATATGAGATTCTAGAAAATTTAAGTATTAAATAGAATTATAAAAATTACTAGAGGTCCTTATTTAGCAATTAGACGATTATATGTTTAGATGGACAAAAATGGACATAGGAAGGAAAAATCTCAAGAAAGGGGCCTTAAGGGCAAAATGGTCATTTGGTTAATAAAAGAATTAAAAGGTAAAAAGAAGTCAAAAATGGTGTCCATCTTCTCTAAGCTTGGCCGAAAATCACAAGGACTCCATAGCTAGGGTTTCTTCAACTTTCAAGCTTGATAATCAAGAAAAACGAAGCCCGGACCGAAACCGAGGCAAGAACAAGTTTGTGGACTAAATCGAATATCTACACACATTTTGAGTACCGAGGTAAGTTTGTGTTAAATTATAGCTACATAATGTTTTTATGTTTTTAATTGTTTGATATTATGAGAAATTAATATTATTTCTATGAAATTAACTAATGATGTCTTGATGAGGATTTGATGAAAATGTGTTAATATGAAGTCCCGGATGAAGATTCAGAATACGAGGATACCTATGTCACGACATGAGATAAGGAAGGTCCCGTGTAAGACCATGTCTGGGACATGGCATCGGCATCGAATGTAGGTCCCGTATAAGACCATGTCTGGGACATGGCATCAACACCGAATGTAGGTCCTGTGTAAGACCATGTCTGGGACATGGCATTGGCACCGAATAAGGTAGGTCCCGTATAAGACCATGTCTAGGACATGGCCTCGGCACCAAAGGAAGATCTCGTGTAAGACCATATCTCGGACATGGCATCGACATCTATGTACGATCTCGTATAAGACCATGTCTAGGACATGGCATCGACATCAAGTTAAGAGATCCCGTGTAAGACCATATCTGGGATATGGCATTGGCATCAAGAGGTAATCCCATGTAAGACCATATCTGGGATATGGCATTTGCATCATGATACATGTATGATGAGATTGAGTATCCTCTGATATTCCGAGTAGTTCAACGGGCAAAAGAGTTAAGTATGCAAGATGACTAAGAGTTACTTTTATGTTAAGGATGATAATGATTTAAGTTTATGTTCATGATAGCATAAGTGCTAAATCATGTAATGAAGTGACACGGGTACCATGAGTAAAATACGAGTTATAAAACCGTAATGAGATAAGTGATGGGTAAGCGTAAGTATGAGTAAGTATGTCATAGCACTTAAGAACTTGTGTTGTTATTGTTCTATAAGATGAATGGATTTTACCAAGAGTAATTATGTTGCTATTTTAATTCATGCAAACTTACTAAGCTATATGCTTACCCCTTTTCTTTTCCCTTTTCCTTGTAGTTTCGCCAAGCTAGCTCAGGGATCGTAGAACGTCGGAGCTCAGATCACACTATCAACTATTCTTTTGGTATAGTAAAGTTGATCCATTTTGAGTATGGCATGTATAGGAACTTGGTCATTTTGTGTCATGTCATATTTGAAAGCCAAAGTGTTGGCTATTAATGTTATACACTCATTTTGTAAATGACCATTAGGAATTGGCCGAAATATGCCAAATTTCATATTTTTAATGATGATGAGTTTCATGAAGTGAACGTTCACGAGCGTGTGCCTAGGCCGTGTGCCCCTTAAGAGCTTGTTGATGTCATAAATAGAATACCCAGGTTTTCACACACGGGTGAGGACACAGGCATGTCTAGGCCGTGTGAGGGACACTGGCCACAGACACGGGCGTGTGTCCGGCCGTGTGAAAACCCTTGTAGGTTCGAAATGAAAAATAAATTCCACACGGGCTGAGAACATGGGCATGTGTGACCGCACGGCCTGCCCACACGGATGTGTTCCATTTCACACGGGCGTGTGGCCCTGCTTTAGGTAAAAAATTTCTAAGTGCACAAAAGTTCCCGGATAAATCTGAAACCTTCCGTGCGTATGTTTCAGGTCTCGTAGGCCCATAATAAGGATGCTATGATTATAAATGAAGAAGTTTCAAGTTGAAACAAAATTTTATAGCCCGAAGTTGTATGTTTGAATAAGTTAAGTCCGGTAATGCCTCGTACCCTGTCCCGGCGTCGGATACGGGTAAGGGGTGTTACAATCTCTTTCAGAAGTAGAAACTCAGCTTGTTATGACATATAGCAAAGAACATATCAGAATCTTAGCTCGTGAGATTAAAGAGTTGAGAAATCTGAGGATATGTGAGAAATTGATAAGGCTTTGAGAAATCTGAGGATATGTGAGAAATTGATAAGGCTAGTGAAAGAAAATCACTAATCTATTCACTGATAAGATTTTCGGGGATGAAAATCCCTAAGGTGGGAGAGTTGTAACAACTCGTTTTTAGGGTTAATCAAAACAGTGGTTTTGGGACCACAATCTGAAGTCAAAATATTTATTTTAATATTTTATTATGGTTTAAAGCATGATAGAATTATTGTGTGTAAATTTCATAAAGAAATTTTATCGTTTAAAGGCTTAATTCGGTAAAAAGGACTAAATCGCATAAAGTGTAAAAGTTGCGTTCTATAAGCTAAAGGTGTCAAATAGCTATAGAATTTAAATATGGAGGTCCTTATGTGGAAAATAGCCTATTTATGAGATAGTGGATAATAGTGGAGTGGCAATGTAACACCCCAAACCCGGCCTAGACGTTATGGCCGAATCTGGCGTGTCACATTGAAGTGTTTTTTGAAAACCAAGTTTTCATTGAAAACCCTTCTTGAAATTTAAAACTTTGAAACCATGTAAAACTTGTACAAAACATTAGTTCGCGTTTGTTCATTTTGAATCATGGTTTATTGAAAAGTTATTCCCTTTTTACAACGTTATTACCTTTAAAACCTTATTTGCTGCAGAAGCTTAAAAATCGTTGCGGAAACAAAGTGTTTTGAAAACAGTTATCGTTTTGGGAAAACCGCATTCTACTTCTAACAAGTATAAATCATAATGATTAAAATCTAAGATCAAAAGCTATAAAATTGGAGAGGCCTTATTACAAAAATAAAAACCCAGACGAAAACTATTAGTAAACGAAAGCCAAGTAACAAAAACAGGAGCACTAGTGTGGCCATCTCTGAGTCCCTCGCAGCACCGAACCGTCTAACGCTGGGGATTACCTGAAAGGTTAAAAATGGGGTGAGTTTACGAAAAACTCAGTGTATAATCCCCTTACTAAAGAAACAAATCGAATACGAAATAGAATCGATGCGGGCACGAGCCCGATGTGATAAAGACAATTCGGTTCAGAGTATATGTGGGCCAAAGCCCAAAACAATATCATTTGGGTCACAGCCCATAGCAGAACCAATTGGGCTTAGCCCATTCCAGTAACGGTGGCAGTTGGGCCTTAGCCCCCATCAGCCTCGGTTGGGACTGAGCCCATATCAAAAGTCACATATCACATATATCTGGGCCTAAGCCCATCTTAATATCTGGATCAGTATATGCAATGCATAAATACCCAAACCAACCCTGTACTCCGTCTCCTATCCAACCCTATACTCCTATGGGGATTAAATCAACCCACCCAGCCAACACACCAAGCTTAGCACCAGTTGCGGCACTAAGTCAATAGAACAGCTCGGGGCTATAGACAGAACGGCTAAAAGCCATAAATATCGCAACACTGCTACCGATTAACAGAATGGCTAAAAGCCATAAATATCATAGAAAGGCTAAAAGCCTTATACAGAACGGCAACGACCGTACACTTCCTCCATAACAATGTCCCAACCCCATGCAATATGTCGTGTATGTCATGCTCAATCATCACAGGTGTATGCAGAATGGCCATGCTCAGTAACAGCCATTTAAACATATATTAAAAGCATATCAGACACATGACCACAGTCAAGTCAGTTAAAACACAGTCATACGATCACAATCAAATCAGTGAAACTCATAATCTAAGTCAGTCATTTACCCATAAGGGCAAAACAGTCATTTACCCTCTAGGGGCATTACAGTCATTTTACCCTACCTTGGGGTCTCGGTACAGCTAACGACCTCTCTAAAGGCCTACAGTTGCCTCGAGCGACACAAATAATCCATATGGTCCAAAACAGTGTAAATGGGCTCAAAGCCCAGTATTAGGCCCAAATGGGCCCACACGCTCTTGTGGCCCATTTGGCCCAAATTCAATCAAGGTTATGTGATCTACATAGCCCAATCTAGTTTCTTCCATTTTCGTAAATTTTATCCGTATGGGGCCCACGAGCCCATTGGGCCCACACGGCCTATTTCGGCCCAGAACGGCCCAAGTGCACGAGAACACTCGTAGTGGCCTCTTTAGTCAAAGGCCCATGTTTCGTGGGCTCGGTTCACCACACGAGCGTTCGCACGCCCATGTGGCCTCAATCGCTGTATTTTTAGCTTTTCGGCTTTGCGTGCTCTGATCGGATCGTGGTGTGTACACACCCTTCGGCTTTACAATAGTAATGATTTACGGTGTCTGAGATACACACCGACACGTAGAGTACTAAAAATCCACGAGCGCGTAACCTTGACTAGATCGATCGATCGTGATTTGCCTACTTGTTCCGAGCTCGGTCTGGCCCCTTCCGCATTCGGCGGAAAATCCGAATGCAACCGACACCTTACGCCGCTTAAACTTGGGAGTAGAGGCTACGCGCTCAAACTCAGCCGGTACCTTTGCCATCGCTTTATTACTAGTACCCTCTTCACCCATCAGAAGTTCGATTGTCAAACCCGAGCCTTGCTTGATCGGATGCCTCTAGCCTTTTTAGACTACTAACAGAATCGATCACCCGATTAATCGTGTATCTGCCTATCCATGGATTCTTAGATTGCAAGATAAGAAAAGGATTGAATACCACTGCGATCCTTGACAAACCCCTTCACCCCTTGCAATGATCTAAAAATCGAAAGTGCCACCACCATCATCGGGGAAGAAAAAGGGATTCGACCACGCGTGAACAACCAAAGGAAACATTTATTAAAGAAAGACAAAAATCTTAGCATCCAACAACACAAGAAAGAATAAGGGCTTACCAAAAGTCTAGGTGACCTCCAAACCGCGATCGACCACAGCGAAAGAAGAACGAGATTCCTATCTAGATTAAGGCCATGATCCAAAGGGAAACAGAAAGAGAAACAGAGATTCGGCTTAGTATCAAAAGAATATGGTAATGCGAGAGAGAAGTTTGATTATGAAAAAAAACCAAAAGAAATAGTAAGAAGAAGAAGAAGAACTATTCGGCCCTAAAGAAACCGAGAAGAAAAACAACAACATAAGAGTGGAGAGGGGTTGAATTGGGTCGAGAGAAAATAGAAGCAGAGAGTTGTTAAGTTCGACCAAAGAAGAATGAGAGAAAAAAGACTTCAAAAAGAAATAATTAGAATTAGGCACTTGATGTCTAATGGTTTCGGCAGAGTGACCAAAAGCCAAACGAGAAGTAATGTTGAAAGAAAAGAGAACCCGAATGGTCAAAAATGTGCAAAGATAAGAAAACAAAACCCGAAAATACCAGAAGAAGTCGGTACCTACTCACTCTCACATTGCTAAAATGCACCAAATGGGTTCCCCTAGCTGAATTTGCACCTAGAAGTTGCACAATTCGGCTACAACACTCCTCTCCTCCAAATCCCTTGAAAATCTCCTCAAATCTCTCCCCTTATCCCTCCTTGATATCCTCCATAACAACCTCCAAGACCAATTCAAACTCTCCAACAACAGAGATCAAACCACCTCAAATTCCTGCCGCCTCATGCTAGCAAAATAAATATCCTTTTTGCTTGCAATAGGATTCGAACCCACTCCCTCTTAAATGCCAATCACGCCACTTGCCTCCTTGCCACATGCTCTTTTGTGTCACATTTTATCTTCAATTAACTAAAAGGTCTAAAGGCCAAAGTCCAGGTTCCTTTAAAAGAAAAACCAATATAAATTGCAAGAGCCAAGACTTGAACCTAGGCTCCCTTGCAACCTTAATGATGCCTCAACCACTAGACCACATGCTTCCTTGTGTCATCATTTTAACACAGTAATTTAAAAGGCCTACATCCAAGCATCCAGTGTTTTATCCACTTAAAACCAAAATTTTCGCTAAAGCCTAGGTTTGAACCCAGGACTTTTCCAACTCCTCTCATAACCCTTAACCACTTGAGCAGATATTTAATTGTGTCATTTCCTAGCTCACATAAACTTTTATGCACAGTTTTTTAACCGTTCCCTTGCTCAAGGCCCAATACTTCTAGGCCCAAATTCTGGGGCATTACAATTCTACCTCCTTAAAGAAATTTCGTCCCTGAAATTTCCAACTATCAGAATAGTCGCACATCCTAGCCTACCACACTACGCTCTCACTGCGCACTCTGATCCTAATAATACAAGCACGTACCACACCATCTATCCATCGGAGCGGATGGATATCACACGCATATCATTTCCAGAATACACACAGAATAAATACAAACTCTAACTTTAAGTGTAGCAATACAGTCTAATATCTATCTACTGCTTTTCAATGAAAACACACAACAGTTTCAGAAACTTACAAATTCGGCGCCAGAGACTCGGTGTACCACACTTTCAGAAAAATGGTCAATACAACATTTCAGAACTTCAAATCTTTTCAAGCCTTTTTGAAACAACACTTTCAGAAATTCAATTTTAAAGACCCAATCCACAGCTGAGTTTTGTAACTTGGCTCTGATACCACTAAATGTAACACTCCAAACCCGGCCTAGACGTTATGGCTAAATCTGGCGTGTCACATGGAAGTGTTCATGGAAGTGTTTTTTGAAAACCAAGTTTTCATTGAAAACCCTTCTTGAAATTTAAAACTTTGAAACCATGTAAAACTTATACAAAACCTCAGTTCGCGTTTGTTTATTTTCAATTGTGGTTTATTAAAAAGTTATTCCCTTTTTACAATGTTATTACCTTTAAAACCTTATTTGTTGCGGAAGCTTAAAAATCATTGCGGAAACATAGTGTTTTGAAAACAGTTATCGTTTTGGGAAAATCACGTTCTACTTCTAACAAGTATAAATCATAATGATTAAAATCTCAGATCAAAAGCTATAAAACTGGAGAGGCCTTATTACAAATATAAAAACCCAGACGAAAACTATTAGTAAACGAAAGCCAAGTAACGAAAACAGGAGCAGTAGTGTGGCCATCTCCGAGTCCCTCGCAGCATCGAACCGTCTAACGCTGGGGATTACCTGAAAGGTTAAAAACGGGGTGAGTTTACGAAAAACTCAGTGTGTAATCCCCTTACTAAAGAAATAGTCAGAATACAGAAAAAGAATCAGTCTAGGCTCGAGCCCGAATGATATGATCTGATTCGATTCAGAGTATACGTGGACCAAAGCCCAAAACAATATCATTTGGGTCACAGCCCATAACAGAACCAATTGGGCTTAGCCCATTCCAATAACGGTGGCAACTGGGCCTTAGCCCCCATCAGCCTCGGTTGGGCCTGAGCCCATATTAAAAGTCACATATCACATATATCTGGGCCTAAGCCAATCTCAATATCAGGATCAGTATATGCAATGCATAAATACCCAAACCAACCCTGCACTCCGTCTACTGTCCAACCCTACACTCCTTTGGGGATTAAATCGACCCACCCAACCAACACACCAAGCTTAGCACCGGTTGCGGCACTAAGTCAACAGAACGGCTCGGTGTCGTAGACAGAACGGCTAAAAGCCATAAATATCACAGCACCGCTGCCGGTTAACAGAACGGCTAAAAGCCATAAATATCGCAGAAAGGCTGAAAGCCTTTACAGAACGGCAATGGCCGTACACTTCCTCCAAAATAATGTCCCAACCCCATGCAATATGTCGTGTATGTCATGCTCAATCATCACAGGTGTATGCAGAATGGCCATGCTCAGTAACAGTCATTTAAACTGTAACACCCCAAACCCGGCCTAGACGTTATGGCTGGATCTAGCGTGTCATATCAAAATGTTATTTGAAAACTACGCGTTCATTAGAAACCCTTCTTACAACTTAAAACTTTCTGACAATCAAACCTCAGATTTCTTTTGCTTATTTTCAAAACGTGGTTTATTAGGAATCATTCTTGGAAAACATTATAATCTTTAAAACCTTTCTTGTAGCGGAAGTCTGACTTATTCAGTTTCGGAAACATGATATTTTGAAAATAGTAGTTATTATTTTAAAAACCCGTGTTTAATAGCCTCGCAGTTTGCAATTAAAAGAAGTACCAAATAAAAATGAAAATAAAAATCCCAATGGCCCTATTACAAAAATTATTAACCCAATAGTTAAAATAAAGTAAACTAAAATAAAGTCGCTAAATTTAACCCAAAAATATATTGGACGATTGGCCACCTCCGAGTCCCTCGCAGCTCTAAATCCACTAAGGCCGGGGATTACCTACACAGTTAAAAGTAAAAGGGGTGAGTTACAAGAACTCAGTGTGTAATCCCCTATTACGGTCACAGTCTGGGCCTAAGCCCTATTCGGTAGCAACCTGGGCCTAAGCCCTATATCATAACAATGCAATGGATATGTAACCCAACCCATACCAACCAAACTCTCCACCCGTACCAACCAATCTCTCCATGTGGGGACCATGTCGACCCACCCAGCCAAACTCTCAAATGGTGCAACTTAGCTGCTAATATCAATATATGTGGCTGAGCCACTAGAATCAGAAAATATGGCGATGCCACTATAACAGTAAATGTGGCGATGCCACTATAACGGTACTTCCTCCAAATCATAAAACCCAACCCAATGCAATATGACATGTATGCAGTGTATCACAATCATATACAGTTAAAAAAACATCACATAAACATAATTTAAACTACCTCTAAGGGTATAACGGTCATTGTGTCATTTAGGGGTAACACGGTAATTTCACCTCGTGGGGGTATTTCGGTAATTTTACCCACTAAGGGTATTTCGGTAATCTACCCCTCGAGGGTATTTCGGTAATCTACCCAACAAGGGTAATTCGGTAATTTACCCACCAAGGGTAATTTGGTTGTTTACCCACCAAGGGTAATTCAGTGATCTACCCCTCGAGGGTATTTCGGTAATTTCACCCATTAAGGGTATTTCGATAATTTAGTCATCTATCGGCCTTTTCGGAAGCCTACTGTCGCCTCGAGCGACACAGGTTCCCTTTTTGGTCAAAACGGTGCAATTGGGCCTAAAGCCCAATATCAGCCCAAGCGGGCCCACACGCTCGTGTGGCCCATTCAGTCCATTTTTGGTCACGATTCTGTGAACTTCGTAACCGCATCTATCACCCGGCACTTACTATGAATTTTGCCTCTGTGGGCCCATTATCCCACTGGGCCCACTTAGCCCACTTCGGCTCAACAAGGCCCATTACGGCCTAAGCCCACGAGAAAGTTCGTGGCACTCCCAAAGGTCTATCGCCAACGTTCGTGGCTCGGTCTATCACTATGAGCGTTCGCACGCTCGAGTGATCTCGGATGCCGATATTCTAGCTTTCCGGTATTTCGGCTTTTAGCCGCTTTACAGATCATAGCATTATCAGAACATACTTTTGTTAGCCATAAATTGCTAAAATAACCCTCTCCTTAAAGTACACACTCCAATATATCTTCCTTACCTTGCCTAAATGAGAGTGTTCCCTAATCACTCAATGTTCGTAGCTCAGACCCAAATCCACGCCTTGCCGAGGATCTGGATTGTAATCAACATTTGTTAGACAGAAACAACCACTATCATCTCAACAAAAGGTAACTTCCGAAACAAGAGCACGAAGGGTACCACAACCTACCCATACCGATTGTTAGCAAGCTTTTATGAAGATCGACTTACCAAGAATGATAGGACCGAAGAGTGCTCGACCAACCCCCCTTATCAGTAATACAATTGAAAATGGCTAGTCTAGCAGATGAGGAGTGTTCGTCCTAACCCACGAGAATCTACCGGATAAGAACAAAAAAAGAATGAGTCACAAAATAATGGGGTAATCGGCTAGCAAGAAAAATCAAGGTTTTAATAAAGTTTGTGTTCGGCTAACAGAGAAACCGAGAGAAAAAGTAGTGTAGGTATTTGGCTTAGAGAAAAGAAAAGGAGACAAACGAGGTGTGAAGAGAAATAGAAAGAGGAGTAGTGATTCGGCCAACCCAGTGTTTAGCCTATTAGCAAGAAAAAGAAGAATGTACGAAAGGTAAAAAGAAGAGAAAGAGAGACTGAGAATTCGGCAAAGGTGAATTGAGAAGGAAATGACCCGAAATGCTAGAGAAAAATACCAAAATGCAAAAACTCTCAAAAGAAATCCAGAGAAAATTCGGCACTCTCCCCTCTCAAAACCGAATATGCACATCCAAATGACCACCCTTGGCCGAAATTCCCTATCACAACCTTCCCCACATTCGGCCAACACTTGCACACTCATCCATCCCTTGATTCTCTCCATCGAATCCTCCTAGAATAGTTCCCTACCTTCCGTTTGAATTATTTGACCAAGTCTCCAACTCCCCTTGAAGAGTTCAATCCGAACTCTGCTTCCTCCCCTCTCAAGTCACAAAATAAAAGCCTCTAATTGCAACTTGTGGGATTCGAACCCCACTCTCCAAGCCTTCCCAATGACGCCACCGCCATTGAGCTACAAGCTCATCTTGTGTCATCTTAACGCACACCATTTTACTTAAGCCCTACTGCCTACAGCCCTCTCCATTAAAGGGCCAAAAATTGAAATTTTTCCTAGGCTCAGACTCGAACCCAGGCCTCTTTAGGACCCCCAAACACACTCAAATAGCTAGCCGATCAAGCCCAACATGAATTCAAGCAAAAATTATAGCCTCTAATTTGGGACGTTACATAAACATATATTAAAAGCATATCAGACACACGACCATAGTCAAGTCAGTTAAAACACAGTCATACGATCACAGTCAAATTAGTCAAACTCATAATCTAAGTCAGTCGTTTACCCACAAGGGCAAAACAGTCATTTACCCTCCAGGGGGCTTACGGTCATTTTACCCTACCTTGGGGTCTCGGTACAGTTAACGACCTTTCTGAAGGCCTACAGTCACCTCGAGTGACACAGATAATCCATATGGTCCAAAACAGTGTAAATGGGCTCAAAGCCCAGTATTCGACCCAATTGGGCCCACACGCTCGTGTGGCCCATTTGGCCCAAATTCAATCACGGCTATGTGATCTATATAGCCCAATCCAGTTTCTACCATTTTTCGTAAATTTTATCCATGTGGGGCCCATGAACCCATTAGGCCCACACGGCCCATTTCGGCCCAACGAGGCCCAGAACGGCCCAAGTGCACGAGAACACTCGTAGTGGCCTCTTTAGTCAAACGCCCATGTTTCGTGGGCTCGGTTCACCACACGAGCGTTTGCACGCCGATGTGACCTCAATCGCCGTATTTTCGGCTTTTCGGCTTTTGCCGTGCTACAGTCAGATCAGGGTGTGTACACTCCCTTTCGGCTTTACAACAGTAATGATTTATGGTGTACAGATACACACCTGATTACGTAGAGTACTAAAAATCCACGAGCGCCAGAACCTTGACTAGGTCGGTCGACTGTGATTTGCCTACTTGTTCTAGAGCTCGGTGCAGCCCCCCTTCCGCATCCTGGCAGAAAATCCCGAACAGCCGACATTTTACGCCGCTTAAACTTGGGAGTAGAGGCTACGCTCTCAAACTCGGTCGGTACCTTTGCCATCGCTTTATTACTAGCACCCTCTTCACCCATCAGAAGTTCGATTGTCAAACCCCAGCCTTGCTTGATCGGATGCCCCTAGCCTTCTTAGACTACTAACAGAATCGATCACCCGATTAATTGTGTATCTGCCTATCCACGGATTCTTAGATTGCGAGATAAGAAAAGGATTGACTACCACTGTGATCCTTGACAAACCCCTTCACCCATTGCAATGATCTAAAAATCGAAACTGCCACCACCATCATTGGGGAAGAAAATAGGATTCGACCATGCGTGAACAACCAAAGGAAACATTTATTAAAGAAAGAGAAAACGCTTAGCATCCAATAACACAAGAGAGAATAAGGGCTTACCAAAAGTCTAGGTGACCTCCAAACCGCGATCGACCACAGCGAAAGAAGAACGAGATTCCTTTCTAGATTAAGGCCATGATCCAAAGGGAAACAGAAAGAGAAACAGAGATTCGGCTTAGTATCAAAAGAATATGGTAATGCGAGAGAGAAGTTTGATTATGAAAAAAACCAAAAGAAATAGTAAGAAGAAGAAGAAGAACTATTCGGCCCTAAAGAAACCGAGAAGAAAAACAACAACATAAGAGTGGAGAGGGGTTGAATTGGGTCGAGAGAAAATAGAAGCAGAGAGTTGTTAAGTTCGACCAAAGAAGAATGAGAGAAAAAAGACTTCAAAAAGAAATAATTAGAATTAGGCACTTGATGTCTAATGGTTTCGGCAGAGTGACCAAAAGCCAAACGAGAAGTAATGTTGAAAGAAAAGAGAACCCGAATGGTCAAAAATGTGCCAAGATAAGAAAACAAAACCCGAAAATACCAGAAGAAGTCGGCACCTACTCACTCTCACATTGCCAAAATGCACCAAATGGGTTCCCCTAGCCGAATTTGCACCTAGAAGTTGCACAATTCGGCTACAACACTCCTCTCCTCCAAATCCCTTGAAAATCTCCTCAAATATCTTCCCTTATCCCTCTATGATATCCTCCATAACAACCTCCAAGACCAATTCAAACTCTCCAACAATAGAGTTTGAAACCACATCAAACTCCTGCCGCCTCATGCTATTAAAAGAAATATCCATTTTGCCTGCAATGGGATTCGAACCCACTCCCTCTTAAATGCCCATCATGCCACTTTCCTCCTTGCCACATGCTCTTTTATGTCACATTTTTTCTTCAATTAAATAAAAGGTCTAAAGGCCAAAGTCCAGGTTCCTTTAAAAGAAAAACCAAAATAAATTACAAGAGCCAAGACTTGAACCCAGGCTCCCTTGCAACCTTAATGACGCCACAACCACTAGACCACATGCTTCCTTGTGTCATCATTTTAACACAATAATTTAAAAGGCCTACATCCAAGCATCCTGTGTTTTATCCACTTAAAACCAAAATTTTCGCTAAAGCCCAGGTTTGAACCCAGGACTTTTCTAACTCCTCTCAGGACCCTTAACCACTTGAGTAGACATTTAATTCTGTCATTTCCTAGCTCACATAAACGTTTATGCACAGTTTTTTAACCATTCCCTTGCTCAAGGCCCAATACTTCTAGGCCCAAATTCTGGGGCGTTACAGGCAATTGGTGTAATTAATAATGTTTTTAAAGGATAATTAAGTAAATAGGTAATAAAGGTTAATATTAATAAAACAAAAGCCAAAATCTTTATTTTTATCATCCCTTCCACCGAAATTTGAAAAGAATGGCAGCCATGGATGAGCTAGGTTCGACCAACATTGTTTTGCTCATTTAGGTATGGATTTTGATCCGTTTTTAATAATTTCTACGTTTTTGAGATCGTTGCAGCTTAGTCTAGCTAGCCCAGAGACTAATTTGAGAAACTGTTAAAGATTTTGTGAGATTTCATTGATGAATATTCATGCTTTTTGATGATTGATGATGAAATATGGAAGGTAGATGATAGTTCTACATATTTTACAAAGTGATTTTGAGTAAAAATACAAATTATGGACTAATTTTTGAATTTATGAAATTATGTGGTTAAAAGTATGAATAAATTGAAAATATGGGCTGTTTGTGGCATGTATGAAATTCGGCAATACATGGGCTGTACTAAATTGCATGAAATTGCAATTTTATGTGATAAGGACTAAATTGTAAAAAATGTAAAACTTTAGGGGCAAAAGTGTAATTTTTCCAAAATGTGTAAATTGTGTTAAATTGAGTGAATTAGTGATTAAATAAGAAAAATTTGTTATTACATAGATTGAGAAAAATGAGATTTGGATCTAGAATGGGGAGAAAGCAAAGTATCGGACTAGTCGATCCATTTCGTCGTTTTAGCGATCGAGGTAAGTTCGTATAATTGAACTTCAATGTATATTTATGAAATTGATGAATAATAGTATCAATGTATTCATATTATTGGTTTAATTGTGGAACATAAATTAAATGTTCAAAATAAGTAAAAATGCAGGATCGAACACGATCGTTTCGTAACGAAAGACGAATTGGCGGAAAAAACCATGGTTGGACCATGGCAGTACATGATTTTGTATAAGACCATAGCTGGGCTATGGCATCGATATATAAGAATTTGTGTAAGACCATATCTGGGATATGGCATCGATATATAATTTCGTGTAAGACCATGTCTGGGACATTGGCATCGATAAGTGATTACGTGTAAGACCATGTCTGGGACATTGGCATCATTATGTGATTTCGTGTAAGACCATGTCTGGGACATTGGCATCGATATATGAATCGTGTAAGACCATAGCTGGGCTATTGGCATCGATGTGTGATAACATGTAAGACCATATCTGGGATATGGCATTGTACGAGCTTTACATGCTATCCGAGTATCCTTATCAATTTCGAACGGTTCAACGGGCAATGTAGAGAAGCAAATGACTATGTGAATGAGTTATCCGATTTAGGTATGAAAGAAGTTATATGATTCTTGTGAATGAAAGGTGAGTATGAATATAAATGATGATATGTGATTTATACAAGAAAGATATGTGTAAATATGTTATTTTTCAAAATGTGCTCATTTGGCTATATAAAGGTATGAATTGAATGTTATATGAGAATTGAATTGATTAAACTTGTGAAAGCTAAAGTTAGCTATGTAATTGATTATATTATTGAATGGTGGTAATTTGATATGGGAACATGTTATAAACTTGAGAAAAGTTTATGTTTTGGCATGTAAGATAGCATATTATACTTATGACATTGAATTTCAAGTATTTGTTATGTTAAGTTTATTAAGATACGAGCTTACTAAGCTTTATAGCTTACTTTGTTTTCTTTTCTATGTTTATAGAGTTTCGGAGGCTTGCTCGGGTTGCAAGTCATCGGAGATTTCATCACACTATCCAGCTATGGTTTGGTACTTATGAGCTTTGTGATATTGGTTATATGGAATGTATAGGCTTGAGTCTTTTTTATAAATATTTTGGTGTTGTATTTGGCCATTTTATATGGCTTATTAATGACTTATGTTTGATGTGTAATTTTCCTTGTGTAGTGACATAATTTGGTATTGTTGGTGATGATTCAAGTTGATCATTTGGTCATTTGGTATATGACGAGTATTTACTTATGAAAAGCATGATTTTAGACTTGATAAGTGAATGGCTAATAGATGATTTATGAGTCAAGCTTTGAGTGTGATTGATGGTAGTAAAAATACATATTGAAATAGGTTGTATTGATGAGTATGATATGTATTTTGCTATATGATTGAATAGGTGGGTAATGAGGAATGAATCATGCTAGTTTGGTTGCTATATGATTTATGAATCATACTATATTGATTTGAGTTGATGAAATGGATAGAATTGGTATTGTAAGTTTGGTGCATGAAATAGCATGGTTTGGCTATTTATTAATTTATTGAAATGGCATGAAATGTGGTGTTTTAGGTATGCTTGAGAAGGGTGAAAAATGTGGCTTCAACCAAGCCTATTTTCACTCCACACGGCCGAGCACACGGGCATGTGTCTTGACCATGTGTGACACATGGCTTTGGTACATGACCGTGTGTCCCCTGGGGTAGCCCTTCGAATTAAGTCAGTATACCCTATAGGTTTGGCACGGCCTAGACACACGGGCGTGTCCACTGGCCGTGTGTGGCACACAAGCTGGCACATAGGCGTGTGGCTGGCCGTGTGACCCAAGTCAGTAATCCCTCTAGATTTCACACGGCCTGTTCACACGGGCGTGTGATCCCTGAATGCTTAAAAATTTTAAGTAATTCCTAAAGTTTGCAAATGTGATCGGTTTAGTCCCGAACCTTCTCTAAAGCATGTTTAAGGTCTCATAGACCTATTTAAGGGACATTGTGTATGTTAATGAATGTTATTCGATAATGAATGTTCATTGAGTTGTGGAATGTGAGTTAAATGTTGTGTTTGATTGGTAATACCTCTTAACCCTAAGCCGGCGATGGACACGGGTTAGGGGTGTTACAGGCCAAGCTTTCAAGCTCGGTTGTAAGTCCGTCTTTGTCCCGTTTTTAAAGATTTTTACATTTTTGTGAATTTTGTAACTTGATTTAGCTATTTCAAGGACTAATTTGAAGAGATGTCAAAGTCCAAAAATTTTACCCATGTTAGATATTTGTGTATTTTGATGTTTAATGGTAGATTATGCAAGTTTGATGTTGGATAAACAACTTTTACTAAGTAATTTTTTATGAAAATGCCTAAAAATGACTTATTTGTAAAAGTTGTAAAATGTGTGTAAAAATGTAAATAAATGAAAAATGTGGGCTGTTATGAGCAATAAATAGTTTCAGCTAGGCTTGGGTGTGATGAAATCGAATGAAAATCATTTTACGAGCCTAGGGACTAAAATGTAAAAAGTTGAAAAGTTAGGGGCAAAAATGTAATTTTTCCATAATGTGATTTTTGGGCTGAATTGAATAATGTGAGTATTAAATGAGTTAAATTTGCTATTATAGATCAAGAGAAACGAAGTTCGGACCTAGATCAAGGGAAAAACAAAGTGTTTGACGATTAAGTCCATTTTCATTATTTTTATACCGAGGTAAGTTCGTATGTTAATAGTGCAACATTATAATTGTATTTATAATGTTTTGTTATTGCATGAATTGTATGATTGACTCTATGGATGTAATTGACGAAGTTTCGACATGCGAGAAAATCCCGATTGAACCTTAGGAATAGATTAGGATACAAGTGACATGTCACTAGGAACCCATGTGATTATGTGATTATGTGACCCGGGTGCTGGTCCTGTACGTCCTACCGGTGGCTAGGTATACCAGCATATGTTACGGATACCTGACAGCTTGTGTGAGTAGCACTGCGTAGCTACGTCTCGACCAACAGCTTGTGTGAGCAGGCCCGTGGATAGCTCGAGAGCGAGCCTATATGTGTTATGAGATTTGTGGTAGCATTAGCTACATATGTGGCACTTATGTGCAAATCTTTTCGTGTATCTGATAGCATTCCAAGTGGTTCAACGGGTATGTCAAAGATGAGAAAGTATGTGATTATGTTACAAGTTAGTACAGGTATGTACGAAAAACTCAAAGGAAATAGATTCGATATATGATGAACTATTGGTAAGAATATGATTGAGTATGTTATGTTCATGAAGTTTTAATGACATTTATGTTGATTCATGTTATGTTATGCATATGATAAATGTATAATTAATGTTGTTTATTATTTACATATGATCTTACTAAGCTATATAGCTTACTCCCCTTTCTTTCCCTTATCCTATAGTGTCACCAAGCTAGCTCGGGATCAGAGATAGTCGGAGATCCATTCACACTATCAACCATTATTTTGGGTACCATTGAAATGTTAATATTTTAAGTTATGGCATGTATAGGGACTTGGTCATTTTGTTATATGTGTCATTAGAAATGTGGTCAAATGTATTGGCTTATAATGGTTAATGATTTCATTTTGTATATGGCCATGAATGATGGCTTATGTTGGTAGAAGTATATTTATATGTCGATACCATTCATGAATGTGGAACTTGCATGATTTGTGTTGATAAATTATGATGTTAAATCATGTTAGATGTTAGCATGTGGATGGAATGTTAATACCTTGATTGTGATTGCTTTGGTTGCTTGTATATGTTTGAATTGGATTATATGATGTTGTGCAGGTATGTGCATGGAAGGGTGGCAAAAAGGCTTGGCAAATAGCCTTATTTTGCCCACACGGGTAGACACATGGGCGTGTGTCTAGGTCGTGTGCGACACACGGCTTGCCCCATGGGTGTGTGTACCGGCCGTGTGTCCCCTGCACCTTAATTTTGAGAAACAGAATGCTCATAATTGAGCACACG
This sequence comes from Gossypium sturtianum, assembly GCA_025698515.1. Classification (NCBI taxonomy): domain Eukaryota; kingdom Viridiplantae; phylum Streptophyta; class Magnoliopsida; order Malvales; family Malvaceae; genus Gossypium; species Gossypium sturtianum. Next base: position 105,285,663 of record CM046955.1, read on the forward strand.
GGCAGAGACACGGGCGTGTGAGGGACAGAGCCTCAGGCACGGGCGTGTGTCCCGGACGTGTGAAGTCTGCACCCATTTTATGAAAAATCATGAAAATTAAATCGACCACACAGCCCAGCACACGGGCATGTGACTTGGCCGTGACTTCAATTTGTTCATGAGTTACAAATAGATAGTTACATGGGTTAGGGACACGGGCGTGTGTGACCCCACACGGCCTGCCCACACGGGCGTGTCCCAAAACCACACGGGTGTGTGACCCCTATTTCTAGCAAAAATTTTCTAATTTTGTAAAAATTTCCTAAGTGCTCGGTTTAGTCCCAAACCACTACTAAATCATGTTTTTGGCCTCGTAGGCTCGTATTAGGGACTTTATGATTGATTATGAATGGTTTTAATTTGGACGCAAATTTATAACTCGATTTGTATGTTTACTTACGATGTAAGTCCAGAAATGCCTCGTACCCTGTTCCGGCATTGAATACGGGTAAGAGGTGTTACATATGGTGTCTTCTGAACCGATTTAGATGGAACCCGATTTAGTGTGAAGGCAACTGTCTCAAATGCATGTCCCCAAAAGGAAGTAGAAAGATCAACATAACTCATCATTGATCGAACCATGTCTAACAATGTTCGATTTCTCCTCTCAGAAACTCTATTCCATTGTGGAGTCCTGGGAGGTGTAAGCTGTGAGACAATCTCACACTTCTTCAAAAACTCATCAAACTCTAAGCTTAAGTATTCTCCTCCTCGGTCTGATCAAAGTGCCTTAATACTTTTCCCTAGTTGGTTTTTTACATCATTCTTAAATTCCTTGAACTTTTCAAGGGCTTTAGATTTATGGCGCATAAGATAAATATACCCATATCTACTGAAGTCATCAGTGAAAGTTATGAAGTATTGAAAACCCCCTTTAGCTTGTGTATTGTTTAGCCCACACACATCACTTTGTATTAAGCCAAGTAAATCACTAGCTCGCTCATTTTTACTACTAAAAGGAGCTTTAGTCATTTTACCCAACAAGAAAGACTCTCATATTTCAAATTGTTCGAAAACAAAAGAATCTAAAAATCCATCTTTATGGATCTTTGATATGCGCTTCTCACTTATATGGCCTAAACAAAAATGCCAAAGATAAATTTGATTAGAGTCATTTATTTTTTATTTTTTAGTATTTACGTTATAATTGGGCATATCCTGATCTAAAATGTAGAGGACATTAACTAATTGTGTTGATCCATAGAAAACATTATTGAGATAAAATCAACAACAATTAGTCTTAAAAATTATCTGAAAACCAATTCTGTCTAAACAAGAAATTGAAATAATGTTTTTAGTCATATTAGGAACAAAATAACAATCCTCCAAACAAAAATCAAGTCCACTAGGAAAGGATAAAATATGTGTTCCTACTACTAATGCAACAACTCTTGCTCCATTTCTAACTCGCAGGTCCACATCTCTATTAGCCAAATTCCTACTCCTTTATAGTCCCTGTACAGAGGTTCAAATATAAGAACCACAATCGGTATCTAATACCTAAGAAGTAGAAGTTGATAATTTAATATCAACAATGTAAATACCTAAAGTGGACACTTCACTTCCCTTTGCCTTCTTGACCACTTCAAGATAGATAAGGTAATTCCTCTTCCAATGACCGGTCTCATCGCAATGAAAACATTTTCCTTCCTTAGCAACTCCTCCTTTAGGTTTCAATGCAGCCTTTCATTTGCTGGGTTTGGCCTTTCCATTGTCCTTAGGCTTTGCCTTAGCCTTAGGCTTTCCTTTGCCCTTGTTCTTACAAACCATCAGAATGGGCTTAGGTCCAGCCTGTTTCATGTTACTTTCAGTAGTTCGTAACATGCTGAGTAACTATGGCAAAGTCTTATTAATATCATTCATATAGAAATTAAGGACAAATTGGCTAAAACTATCCGGCAACGATTGCAAAATAACATTGGTGGCCAATTCCTGACCTAGAAGGAATCCAAGTTTTTCAAGGCCTTCTATATAGCCTATCATTTTGAGAACATGAGTTCCCACGGGAGTTCCCTCCACCATTTTGCATCGAAATAGAGCCTTAGAGGTCTCGTACCTCTTTTGATGTGCTTGCCCCTCATATAATTCCTTGAGTTGTTGAATCATATCATAAGCAACCATATCCTCATGTTGCTTTTGAAACTCGGGAGTCATAGTAGCAAGCATTAGACATTCTATGTTTACCATTTCATCAAGGTGCTTCTTATAAGCATCCTTTTCAGCTCTAGATCCATTAGTTGCTGGTTCATTAGGAATGGGTTCTTCAATGACATACAATTTATGTTCTTGCTTGAGGACAATTTTCAAGTTACGAAGCCAGTAAAGGAAGTTTAAGCCATTAAACTTGTCCTTCTCAAGGAGAGATCGCAGTGATAATGAATTTGTGTTGTTTTCCATAATAAATCTACAAGAGTGAAATATGTGCATGAGTAAATTTACCAAATTTATTATAGTCATTAAAAGGACTTTATTAAATGATGCTCCCACTATTTTTTTTCAAAATTAATAACCCTCATGTATTAATTTTGGAAAATCCTTCCTCTAAAGGTTTTTCTAGCGGGTAAGGATCTGTATTTTACCTCCTCTTAAATTAACTTTAGTTTTACTCTCAAGATTATGGCTATTTAGATAAACAACACTTGCTAATTAATCATATATAACTCCTTACTATTTGGTGGACAACTTTTGTTCCAATCATCTCATGATTATCCAAATCTCTTCCCTTTAGGTTTCTAATTCTATTAGAGTAAACTAGTTAAGTTATTAACCAATATTATAACTGATGAATATAACTTACTTATTCTTTGCGTTTGACCAAGATAGATACAAGTACTTCACTTTAGTATAACCCACATTTTATCGATCGAGGCTTTAACAAGGGTAAATATTGGAAGGCTATCTTAACTTAATATTTTTTTGAGGGTTTTAAATAATAATTATCTCACCATTAATAGTCAATTTGGCTTATTAATATTTTAATTGATCTCATCAATTTTAATAACATACATGCTAATATATCATCCATTGCATCACATACATGAGAAATATAAAGAAATAAATAAAATCTAATGGTTATAGCCCATAAAACTAATGTGGTTCCTCCCAAGCCAATGGGAGAATTGAAAGGAATCCTAAGGGTGTAAGATGCTTCTCAAGCTTCTTCTCCGCATTAGGAAGCTCTACTTTCAACTCCTTTAGTCCGCAGCAGCTCGAACAAATTTACAAATTATAGAAACTCATTTTACATACGAGAGATTAAGATAAGAAAAGAAATACAATAGAAAGTATAGAAAGGCACGACTCACAGGCCGTATTTATAAATTTAAAACCTTTGTAAATAATAAAATAAATGGGCTATCGGGCTATAACCATGCATTCCTAAACACAGTGCAAATCAACCATAACATACAACATACTTGTAAAATAAAAATATGAAGGACCTTATCGCACAAATAAAATTCTGAATAAGCTTGCTTTTTTTTATGACCTTTCTTACTGGAACAACCATTGTTCCCTTTCGAAAATACCAGTAAGTTAACTATTAACTTCAATTAAAACCCTACTGCTCCTAAAAATATTTCTTAAACCTTAACAAATAATGTATTAATCAACTGAATTTTGTTAAGCAGATTACATGCATCAACTATACATATAACAGATTGAACAAATTGAAACAAACAGCATGCATATAATACAATTGCATCAACCATGGAATTTAATCCCGAATCTATATCATAAAAGTGGCTTTGATACCACTATTGGGTCACCGGAACACTCCGTGGCGTAGAAAAAAATTATTACAGCGATCCAAACCAGTAATCCATGCACGAGGAACGAATCGAGAAGGAAAGGTTTGAAAATATGCCTTTAAAAAATACGAAGGAAACACTACTGGTTTAATCCCCTTTGCACGTTGCCGATCAAAAGCTGCAACAGAATCATCCTGGCCTCTACATTGTCCACCCAATTGCAAATGAACAAACAAAAACTCTCTTTGAACGTTTCAGAGTGTTTTTCTGAAAAAAACACGGCTACTAGATCTAGGTTTCTTTTCCTTTTCGTGGTTAATTTTGGTAACACTCTATCACTTTAAGACTTTTATGATTCCCTTTTATTGAATATACATATTAAAATTGGAATCACTCCTTTTTGGCGCCAGAAAATATATGGAAAATATCATAATGTGATATCCTTTCCAAAAAGATATTAATTTTCATATATTTTATGTTTGACCGAAATTATTATAACACTTTATTTTAATAATGTTGGAAAACAATACATAATTAATATTTTATATGAATCAAATTCATACATTTATTTTAATTATGTTCTCTACTCTTGTACCACTGATAAACCGAAATAGTAACATATTTTAATCCCACATTTAGCATACTTTTGGATGATTTATCCCTTGATTTATGTAAAAAGGTGCTCTTAATCCTTTCTTTTCATGTCTTATACTCAGGAAAGCACCCAAGAATAAAAAGAATGAGAAACGGGCTCAAAACAGACCAAAATGGGCCAAAGAAGAAATTGACATGGCCTGGACTAAAGCCCACACGGCCGTGCCTCATTAACAGAGTCCAACACGGCCTGGCCACGATTCACACGGGCGTGCACCATGGTCGTGCCCCTGCCGTGGAGGAGAGTAATTTCACTCGGAAAATGATACTTAGGGGCAAACAAACCTATTTCAAAAGCCTATATAAAGACCCTAGGTATAACCTAAAAGAGGGTTGTTAGCTAGGCCAAGAAGCCGAGCCGAAAAGGTCAGATTTGTGGGAAACTCTCAAGGGATAGCCAGTTGATCCACCTCCAGAAGCTAGAATTCTACTCAAGATGGAGGATCTCTCCTTCAATTCCTTCAGGGAGTTTTAGGGATTTCTTATGTTTTGTTTTATCTTTTCTTCTCGAGATGTTTTTCTTTATTATTATGAACTAAACCCTTGAGATACTGAAGGGGATGAAACCTAGATGAATCTTGTTATTGTTTTCTGAACTATATGATAAATACTTGATTTGTTCTTGATTATGTGTTCTTAATTCTTGTGTTGATATTTTGCGGATATTAATTCAAGTTGAATGTGCTTAGGTCGTGGAGCAAAAGTCCCTGCTTAAGAGTAGATCTAGCATAATTAAGCAGAGTTGATCGCACGCCTAGAGATAGGGTGACGAGATTTTGCCAAATTAGGGTGAAACCTAATATGGGAGTCCATAGATCGATTTATTGCTATTCTAGGGGTTTTAATTAGAAAGAGATTTCAATTAATCAACCTAGGGTTAGACGTTATTCGCCTCGAGAGAGGGTTTAATATAAATTAGGGAGTCCTACGGATCAAGTCAAGTGAATAAATCGTCTGGTTCAATGTTAGATAACAAGTGAAGTCTAGGTGGATTCTTCCTAAGGGTATCGTCTTAATCAACTGAGTTTTTCCCAAGTACTTCCCCAATTCATTCTTTTTGTCTTTGCTTCTTTAGCTTAGTAATTAGTTAATTTAGATTAATAAACAACTTCACTTATTTTAGGCTAAATAATAGAAAGAAAGTTAGTATTAGTACTTTTAGTTCCTTTGGGTTCGAAAATTCGGTCTTGCCTAAGCTATACTACTGTTCGATAGGTGCACTTGCCTCAATCGTTGTTATAGTTAGTTCCAGGATCGATCATTATATATTTAAAACTCTGATATACAACGATCAAGTTTTTGGCGCCGTTGCCGGGGAACTAAAATATTAAGAAAGCTCTATTTTTATTACTTTAGCCTTTTTTTTATTTTCTGCAATTTACTTTTATTTTTAAGTTTAAATTTTAACTTTGCTAAATTTTTCTTTCTTTCTTTTCCTATCAGGTACCTCTAGTTTATGACTAGAAGGAACCCGAGAGGACCACTAGTATACGACAGTGATATTGATGCTACCGTTCGCAGGAATCGCAAAGAAATTAGGCAAGCCCTAAATTACACAGAAGAAGGACGAGAAGGCAGATCCAATCCTACTGAAGGGATGGACGAGAATAATCCACCACCACAAGATGTGGCAGAAAATAATGCTCTGCGTACTATGTATGATTATGCTAAACCTCATTTAACAGGAGCAGAATCAAGTATTGTTAGGCTTGCTATAGCCGCTAATAATTTTGAATTAAAACCTAACACTATACAAATGATTCAACAATTTGTTCAATTTGATGGTTTACAGGACGAAGATCCAAATACTCATATAGCTAACTTTTTAGAGCTCTGTGATACCTTCAAAATAATTGGCATTTATGATGATGCCATACGTCTTCGGTTATTTCCCTTTTCATTAAGGAATAAAGCCAAACAGTGGTTAAACTCGTTACCACGAGGGTCAATCACCACATGGGATCAAATGACCGAAAATTTTTTATTAAAATATTTCCCACCGGCCAAAACGGCCAAATTACGAAATGATATCTCTTCTTTTGTGCAGATGGATTTAGAGACATTATATGACGCATGGGAGAGATATAAGGATCTCCTGAGAAGGTGTCTGCACCATGGTTTACCCTTGTGGCTCCAAGTCCAAACTTTCTATAACGGTGTAAACCCCTCAACGAGGCAACTAATTGATTCACCACGGTGGAACCCCGAACAATAAAACTCCAAGCGACCTACCGGTTTATTGAAGAGATGTCACCGAATAACTATCGGTGGCAGGTTACAAGGACAAAACCAACAAAATCAGCCGGAGTTTTCAACATGGATGCAGTAACCATGCTATCAACACAAGTAGAGATGATGAATAAAAAGCTTGATAGTTTGTGTTCTTCGCAGGTACATCTAGTAATGCAGTGCGACGTAAGTGGAACCGTGGCAAATCCTGAGTACCCACACTACCAACCGGGCACAGAGAGCGAACAGATGAACTATATAGGTAACAATTTCAGATCTAATAATCCTTATAGTAATAATTATAACCTAGGTTGGAGGAACCACCCAAACTTTTCGTGGGGAGGTCAAGGAAATTAAAGACAACAACCTCCTCAAAATTTCCAAAATCAGCCCTATCCACAGGAGAGGAAGCCGAACCTTGAAGAGATGCTGACAAAATTCATGGCAGCAACAGAAAACCGTCTCCAAGACACTGAAACCACCCTTAATACCTAACAAGAATCGATCAAAGGGATCGAGATCCAAGTTAGGGAAGTCACTAAGTCAGTTGAGGAAGTTTCTAAGTCAGTTTGACAACTCGCGAAGCTGATGTCTGAACGATCGCAAGGGCGTCTACCAAGCAACACTGAGATTAATCCAAAGGAGCAAATCCAAGCCATAACAGCTCAAGAAAGTGAAGGATTAGACGAACCCAGTCCAATACAAGGAAACGAGGTAGAAAAAGGTAAAGTTAAGGAAACACAAGACAAGACAAAACCGGTAGTCAAGGAGTATCAACCTCGCATACCATATCCCGAAGCATTAACGAGAGACGACACAGAGGAACAGTTCGGTAAGTTTCTTAAACTTTTAAAGAAATTACATATTAACTTACCGCTACTTGAAGCTCTTTCATAGATGCCAGATTCGAGGAAATTTTTAAAACATCTCTTGACGAACAAACGCAAATTAGACGAGGATCCACATGTGGAATTAAACGCAGTATGCTAAAAAATGTTACAGAATAGTCTACCACAAAAGCTAAAAGATCCAGGGAGTTTTACAATTCCATGTTTAATTGGTAGACTAACTGTTGATAATGCGTTAGCTGATTTAGGGGCAAGCATAAATGACGTGCCTTATAAATTGTTTAAACAATTAGGTCTAGGGAAACCCAAACAAACTAGGATGAGCATTCAATTAGCTGATAAAATTGTTAGAATTCCTAAGGGTATTATCGAAGATGTTCTTGTAAAAAATGACAAATTCGTTTTCCCAGTAGATTTTGTTGTCTTAGACATGGATGAGGATAATTCGATTCCCTTAATTTTAGGAAGACCCTTTTTAGCAACTGCCAGGACTAAAATTGATGTTGATGCAGGAGAACTCATACTTCGTGTAGGTAATGAAATGGTCACCCTCAAGGCTCTCGACTCGGCTAGAACATTGAGTAATCAAGGTAAGAACGTAAATTCTACTGATAACCATTCGGTTAACCCTTATTTTTGGGAAGCACCACAAAAGAATACAACTGAACCCGATCCTAAACCCCATGCCAACAAGGAAGTAGTTCATGAAGATTGAAGGATTCAGATCGATGATCTATACGAGTGGAAGACACACTTCAAGGAAAAATTAGGGATACACGACAAAGAACCGGAACCACACAAGGTAAAATCGAAGGAGCCCCTAGAAGAGCTCATAGGAACAACAAACCACTTCAAAATAGGAGACCAGGTTCTGTTAGATAAGGCAGATCCTCGAATATCTCTTCCGGACCCTAACACAAACAAAGAAATACCTTTTAGGGTAACCAGTGTTTTCCCATATGGAACAGTCGAGGTAAGTAATCCTATTTTTGGTACTTTTACTATAAACGCATCTCGACTTAAACTTTTTCACGAGGATAAAACTAATAGCATGAGGAAGGACTTCAAACTCCTCAAACCACCCTGACAATGCAAATGAGAGGAGAGTCTAGCTTAAGACTTTAAACGAGCGCTTCTCGGGAGGCAACCCGAGCACTAACCCCATTAACTTTTACATTTTTATTTTTTCTTATTTATTCTATTTTATCCTTTCTTTATAGTACCTGGCCATAAACTAACCAAAAGTACAGAATTCTCGGCCACACGGCTTTGCACACGACCGTGGCCGTGGCCGTGTGGATGCCCTGGATCACCGTACTGACATGGCAGAGGTGGTACGAGTCAGAGAGAATCAAATCTTCGAAGTCACGTACTCCAACCACCACCCCACGGGCACCGACAGAAAGCCATGACCGTGCGATGCGGCCGTGGACGACACTGAGTTATCACCAATGGGCGTGGCAATCTGTAAAACGGGTGTGGGTGAACCAACACACCTAGACACACGGCCGTGCGAGGCGGCCGTGTGAATCGACACGCCTAAGTCGCACAGGCGTGGGGTTGTACTAGGTTTGAAAATCTATTTAAACCCCCCCTCCCTTCTCTCTTCTCCTATTAACTCAACTTTTCATTTCTCCCTACTTCCCTTCTCCAATACATCTCCAAAACCCTTGAGCTATATCAAATGCCGAAGAAGCGGAAGGAATCAAGCATAGTCTCCCTGAAGGAGACCAATCTACATAAGTTCATGCCGGCCGCTTCATTCATACGACAAGCCAAGGATATTTGAGGCTATCTAGTTTTTATTTCGTTTTTCTCTTTTGCTTCAATTTCTTTATCTTTACTTCTCTTCTGCTTAAATTAGTTTACTTCAATTTAGTTTCTTAGTGTCAGGTTCTAAAGGCTGCTTGGGAATCACACCACGACCGCCACCACCACCTTACCACAGCCTTAGAGGTTACACCCACCTCTCGAACCATCCAACAATAAGGACACTACGGTCCATTAATTTTTCTTTTAATTTTATCTTAATTTTCCATTTATTTCACTTTAGCATGCTTTTCTTTAATTTTATTAGTATAGTTTTAATTATTTGTCTTAAGAATCCCTGGCTAATCCTGCATGAGCTACCCAATTTCTTCATCTAGCGCAGGATCGTCATCGAGCCAGCGGCCCTCCCATACAGCAGCTTCATTCTCGGACATTTCTGCACGCCTCGACCGATTCGAACAGTACTGTACCCAGCAATTTCAACGCTTTGACGGAATCAAGGCCACCCTCCAGCAGATTTGTCACCACTTCAACATTTCTACACCACCACCAAAGGACCCAGCTGACGATGAGGACCTCTGAGTCCTTCTATTATCCTTATGTTTATTTTCTTTATTTTTATTTGTCTTAATTTAAACCCTTTTGCCTTTATGTTTCACACCTCTATTTTATTCATATTATCATTGGCTATCTAACCTTAGAGTATTACTAACAAACACTTATTTAATTCCGCCCCCGAGACATCTAACTACTGACTTCGCAGTGTCAATTGAACACTCCAAAATAACAAATAAATCAACAGGAGTAATTCACTGCTACATAAGTCATCTGCCACCTCTGACTCAAGGAATCCATCCATAATTCAGGAAGTTTCACTTCTCCCCATATCTTATGATTTTCTTATTATCATGCTATTATCTATCTTTGTACATTGAGGGAAATGTACATCTTAAGTGTGGGGGGTGAATCTTAGAAGTGCCTAATTTTTTTCATTATTCTCAAAATCCTGAATTATGTCTTGTTTTTAAGTAAATTCCTCATATTACTAATTAGGATGAAATTTCTAATGATTTATGATTTTTATTGATATGTTTTAGATTAAGTCATTGATAATTGTGCATTGATAATTAAATTTTAAGATACTAAAGAATCAAGCATGATAAGTCCATTTTTTTCAATTAAAATTTGCTAGGTTGTTGAACTGAATTTAAATATTACTTTGAAGTTTGAAATTTTCGAGGTTGATGTCAAAAATACCCATAATTTTTGTGAGTTTTTGAGCCTTATAGAGCATATATTCTTTTTCATGCTCACTTTATTGATTATGAGTATGTCAACATTGATTTGTTATTCTAGAACTTGCCTCGTTTATACACATCGAGACCACACCTATGATTTGATATACAGAGATGATTAAGGCACCTAGGTTTTAACCCACTAACTCCATTAAAAGCCTACCTTCACAATTAACCCCTACTGAACCCCTTTTAATCCTAACAACCCTTTTTATTGATATAACCACTAATATTAACCCAAAACCCTTTGTATTTGTTATCACCATTCTTTTTCGACTTCCCTTATATCGAGATTTGATTTGATTAAGCTACCTAATTATTTCATCTTAGTATATGAATAGATGTATTATATATAAAAAATATATATATATTCAGTATTAGTACGATGAAAGGCGAGCTTGTACAGTTAAAGTCTATTTATTGAAGAAGAAGCTCGTATTATTAGTTCAAAGTTTCAATCCATTATGTAATTATTCAGTTTATTGTTTCTAGTTAGGTAATTTATCAATTCAATCTCGATTCTAACCTTCTAATTCAGCCTCTATCCACACCTTAACCCTAGCCCTGTTACAACTATAATTAAAGACCTTTTGATTTGTGCATCATCTCATATTACAATGGTGGAGACTTGATTTTCAGGCAAGCCTATGGGATTAACTTTTCATGTTCGACTTTTGAGTGCCAAAATTTTGAACCTTAAACACTTTGAGTGATTTGAGTGAATCTTTTGTGAGGATGTCAATCCTTGTCGGTTTTGAATTAAAGGTAATTATTTAGATAAGGGGAGACGCCTATATTTTCGAGCTACAAATCTATGACTTAGATTGTTTGAATCCTTAGGAATCTTTAAGTTGAATTATCCATGTATAAATTATCTATGAATTATGATAAGATATTGTTGATAGGAATTATGAATTATAAAAAGTTCGTTTTAATTGTAAGTTGAGAATTTTGCTTGAGGACAAGCAAAAGCTTAAGTGTGGGAGTATTTGATAAAGCGAAAGAGTAACATATTTTAATCCCACATTTACCATACTTTTGGATTATTTATCCCTTGATTTATGTAAAAAGGTGCTCTTAATCCTTTCTTTTCATGTCTTATACTCAGGAAAGCACCCAATAATAAAAAGAACGAGAAACGGGCTCAAAACGGACCAAAATGGGCCAAAGAAGAAATCGACACGACCTGGACTAAAGCCCACACGACCGTGCCTCATTAACGGAGTCCAACACGGCCTGGCCACGATTCACACGGGAGTGCGCCATGGTCGTGCCCCTGCCGTGGAGGAGAGTAATTTCACTCGGAAAAGGATACTTAGGGGCAAAGAAACCTATTTCAAAAGCCTATATAAAGACCCTAGGTATAACCTAAAAGAGGGCGGTTAGCTAGGCCAAGAAGCCGAGCCGAAAAGGTCAGATTTGTGGGAAACTCTCAAGGGATAGCCAGTTGATCCATCTCCAGAAGCCGAAATTCTACTCAAGACGGAGGATCTCTCCTTCAATTCCTTCAGGGATTTTTAGGGATTTCTTATGTTTTGTTTTATATTTTCTTCTGAGATGTTTTTCTTTATTATTATGAACTAAACTCTTCAGATACCTGAAGGGGGATGAAACCTAGATGAATCTTATTATTGTTTTCTGAACTATATGATAAATACTTGATTTGTTCTTGATTATGTGTGCTTAATTCTTGTGTTGATATTTTGCGGATATTAATTCAAGTTGAATGTGCTTAGATGGTGGAGCAAAAGTCCCGGCTTAAGAGTAGATCTAGCATAATTAAGCGGAGTTGATCGCGCGCCTAGAGATAGGGTGACGAGATTTTGCCGGATTAGGGTGAAACCTAATATGGGAGTCCATAGATCGATTTACTGCTATTCTAGAGGTTTTAATTAGAAAGAGATTTCAATTAATCAACCTAGGGTTAGATGTTATTCGCCTCGAGAGAGGGTTTAATATAAATTAGGGAGTCCTACGGATCAAGTCAAGTGAATAAATCGTCTGGTTCAGTGTTAGATAACAAGTGAAGTCTAGGTGGATTCTTCCTAAGGGTATCGTCTTAATCAACTGAGTTTTTCCCAAGTACTTCCCCAATTCATTCTTTTTTTCTTTGCGTCTTTAGCTTAGTAATTAGTTAATTTAGATTAATAAACAACTTCACTTATCTAAGGCTAAATAATAGAAAGAAAGTTAGTATTAGTACTTTTAGTTCCTTTGGGTTCGACAATTCGGTCTTGCCTAAGCTATACTACTGTTCAATAGGTGTACTTGCCTCAATCGTTGTTATAGTTAGTTCCAAGATCGATCATTATAAATTTAAAACTCTGAAATACAACGATCAAGTTTTTGGCGCCATTGCCGGGGAACTAAAATATTAAGAAAGCTCTATTTTTATTACTTTAGCCATTATTTTTTTTATTATTTTCTGCAATTTACTTTTATTTTTAAGTTTAAATTTTAACTTTGCTAAATTTTTTTTTCTTTCTTTTCCTATCAGGTACCTCTAGTTTATGACTAGAAAGAACCCGAGAGGACCACTAGTATACGACAGTGATATTGACGCTACCGTTCGCAAGAATCGCAGAGAAATTAGGCAAGCCCTAAATTACACAGAAGAAGGACGAGAAGGCAGATCCAATCCTACTGAAGGGATGGACGAGAATAATCCACCACCACAAGATGTGGCAGAAAATAATGCTCCGCGTACTATGTATGATTATGCTAAACCTCATTTAACAGGAGCAGAATCAAGTATTGTTAGGCCTGCTATAGCCGCAAATAATTTTGAATTAAAACCTAACACTATACAAATGATTCAACAATTTGTTCAATTTGATGGTTTACTGTGATTTAAGATCCAAATACTCATATAGCTAACTTTTTAGAGCTCTGTGATACCTTCAAAATAAATGGCGTTTCTGATGATGCCATACGTATTCGATTATTTCCCTTTTAATTAAGGAATAAAGCCAAACAGTGGTTAAACTCGTTACCACGAGGGTCAATCACTACATGGGATCAACTGACCAAAAATTTTTTATTAAAATATTTCCCACCGGCCAAAACGGCCAAATTACGGAATGATATCTCTTCTTTTGTGCAGATGGATTTAGAGACATTATATGACGTATGGGAGAGATATAAGGATCTCCTGAGAAGGTGTCCGCACCATGGTTTACCCTTGTGGCTCCAAGTCCAAACTTTCTATAACGGTGTAAACCCCTCAACGAGGCAACAAATTGATTCAGCCACCGGTGGAACCCTGAACAATAAAACTCCTGAAGCAGCCTACGAGTTTATTAAAGAGATGTCACTGAATAACTATCAGTGGCAGGTTACAAGGACAAAACCAACAAAATCAGTCGGAGTTTTCAACATAGATGCAGTAACCATGCTATCAACACAAGTAGAGATGATGAATAAAAAGCTTGATAGTTTGTGTTCTTCGCAGGTACATCCAAAGAATGCAAAGGCAACGTAAGTGGAACCGTGGCAAATCCTGAGTACCCACACTACCAACCGGGCACAGAGAGCGAACAGATGAACTATATAGGTAACAATTTCATATCTAATAATCCTTATAGTAATAATTATAACCTGTGTTGGAGGAACCACCCAAATTTTTCATGGGGAGGTCAAGGAAATCAAAGACAACAACCTCCTCAAAATTTCCAAAATCACCCTATCCACGGGAGAAGAAGCCGAACCTTGAAGAGATCTTCGACAAAATTCATGGCAAACAACATAAAACCATCTCCAAGACACTGAAACCACCCTTAAGACCCAACAAGAATCGATCAAAGGGATCGAGAGCCAAGTTAGGGAAGTCACTAAGTCGCTTGAGGAAGTTTCTAAGTCGGGTTGGACAACTTGCGGGCGATGATGTCCGAACGATCGCAAGGGCGTCTACCAAGCAACACCGAGATTAATCCAAAGGAGCAAATCCAAGCCATAACGACTCAAGAAAGTGAAGGATTAGACAAACCCTACCCAATACAAGGAAACGAGGTAGAAAAAGGTAAAGTTGAGGAAACACAAGACAAGACAAAACCGGTAGTCAAGGAGTATCAACCTTGCATACCATATCCCCGGCGTTAACGAGAGGCGACACAGAGGAACGATTGGTAAGTTTCTTAAACTTTTAAAGAAATTACATATTAACTTACCGCTACTTGAAGCTCTTTCACAGATGCCAGATTCGAGGAAATTTTTAAAACATCTATTGACGAACAAACGCAAATTAGACGAGGATCCACATGTGGAATTAAACGCAGTATGCTCAAAGAATGTTACGTAATAGACTACCACAAAAGCTAAAAGATCCAGGAGTTTTACAATTCCATGTTTAATTGGTAGACTAACTGTTGATAATGCGTTAGCTGATTTTTAGGGCAAGCATAAATGTCATGCCTTATAAATTGTTTAAATAATTAGGTCTAGGGAAACCCAAACAAACTAGGATGAGCATTCAATTAGCTGATAAAATCTGTTAGAATTCCTAGGGTATTATCGAAGATGTTCTTGTAAAATTGACAAATTCGTTTCCCCAAGAGATTTTGTTGTCTTAGACATGGATGAGGATAATTCGATTCCCTTAATTTTAGGAAGACCCTTTTTAGCAACTGCCAATACTAAAATTGATGTTGATGTAGAAGAACTCATACTTCGTGTAGGTAATGAGACGGTCATTTTCAAGGCTCTCGACTCGGCTAGAACATCGAGTAATCAAGGTGAGAACGTAAATTCTACTGATAACCATTCGGTTAACCCTTATTTTCAGGAAGCACCACAAAAGAATACAACTGAACCCGATCCTAAACCCCATGCCAACAAGGAAGTAGTTCATGAAGATCGAAGGATTCAGATCGATGATCTATACGAGTGGAAGACACAATTCAAGGAAAAATTAAGGATACACGACGAAAAACCGGAACCACACAAGGTAAAACCGAAAGAGCCCCCAGAAGAGCTCATAGGAACAACAAACCACTTCAAAATAGGAGACCAGGTACTGTTAGATAAGGAAGGTCCTCAAATATCTCCTCCGGACCCTAACACAAACAAAGAAATACCTTTTAGGGTAACCAGTGTTTTCCCATACGGAACAGTCGAGGTAAGTAATCCTATTTTTGGTACTTTTACTATAAACGCATCTCGACTTAAACTTTTTTACGAGGATAAAACTGATAGCATGAGGAAGGACTTCAAACTCCTCAAACCATCCTGACAATGTAAACGAGAGGAGAGTCTAGCTTAAGACTTTAAACGAGCGCTTCTCGGGAGGCAACCCGAGCACTAACCCCATTAACTTTTACATTTTTATTTGTTCTTATTTATTCTATTTTATCCTTTCTTTATAGTACCTAACCATAAACTAACCAAAAGTACAGAATTCTCGGCCACACGGCTTTGCACACGGCCATGGCCGTGGCCATGTGGATGCCCCGGATCACCGTACTAACATGGAAGAGGTGGTACGAGTCAGAGAGAATCAAATCTTCGAAGTCACGGACTCTAACCACCACCCCACGGGTACCGACAGAAAGCCACTGCCGTGCGACGCGGCCGTGGACGACACTGACTTATCACCAATGGGCGTGGCAATCTGTAAAATGGGCGTGGGTGAACCAACACACCTAGACACATGGTCGTGCGAGACGGCCGTGTGAATCGACACGCCTAAGGCGCACGGGCGTGGGGTTGTACCAGGTTTGAAAATCTATTTAAACCCCCCCTCCCTTCTCTCTTCTCCTATTAACTTTCAACTTTTCATTTCTCCCTACTTCCCTTCTCCAATACATCTCCAAAACCCTTGAGCTATATCAAATGCCGAAGAAGCGGAAGGAATCAAGCATAGTCTCCCTAAAGAAGACCAATCTACATAAGTTCATGTCGGCTGCTTCATTCATACGACAAGCCAAGGATATTAAAGGCTATCTTGTTTTTATTTCGTTTTTCTCTTTTGCTTCAGTTTCTTTATCTTTACTTCTCTTCTGCTTAAATTTGTTTACTTCAATTTAGTTTCTTAGTGTCAGGTTCTAAAGACTGCTTGGGATTCACACCACGACCGCCACCACTACCTCACCACAGCCTTAGAGGTTACACCCACCTCGCGAACCATCCAACAATAAGGACACTACGGTCCATTAATTTTTCTTTTACTTTTATTTTAATTTTCCATTTATTTCACTTTAGCATGCTTTGCTTTAATTTTATTAGTATAGTTTTAATTATTTGTCTTAAGAATCCCTGGCTAATCCTGCATGAGCTACCCAATTTCTTCATCTAGCGCAAGATCGTCATTGAGCCAGCGGCCCTCCCATACAGCAGCTTCATTCTCAGACGTTTTTGCACGCCTCGATCGATTCAAACAGTATTGTACCCAACAATTTCAACGCTTTGACGGAATCAAGGCCACCTTCCAGCAGATTTGTCACCACTTCAACATTTCTACACCACCACCAAAGGACCCAGCTGACGATGAGGACCTCTGAGTCCTTCTATTGTCCTTATGTTTATTTTCTTTATTTTTATTTGTCTTAATTTAAACCCTTTTGCCTTTATGTTTCACACCTCTATTTTATTCATAGTATCATTGGCTATCTAACCTTAGAGTATTACTAACAAACACTTATTTAATTTTGCCCCCGAGACATCTAACTACTGACTTCGCAGTGTCAATTGAACACTCCAAAATAACAAATAAATCAACAGGAGTAATTCACTGCTACATAAGTCATCTGCCACCTCTGACTCAAGGAATCCATCCATAATTCAGGAAGTTTCACTTCTCCCCATATCTTATGATTTTCTTATTATCATGCTATTATCTATCTTTGTACATTGAGGGCAATGTACATCTTAAGTGTGGGGGGTGAATCTTAGACGTGCCTAATTTTTTTCATTATTCTCAAAATCCTGAATTATGTCTTGTTTTTAAGTAAATTCCTCATATTACTAATTAGGATGAAATTTCTAATGATTTATGATTTTTATTGATATGTTTTAGATTAAGTCATTGATAATTGTGCATTGATAATTAAATTTTAGGATACTAAAGAATCAAGCATGATAAGTCCATTTTTTTCAATTAAAATTTGCTAGGTTGTTGAACTGAATTTAAATATTACTTTGAAGTTTGAAATTTACGAGGTTGATGTCAAAAATACCCATAATTTTTGTGAGTTTTTGAGCCTTATAGAGCATATATTCTTTTTCATACTCACTTTATTGATTATGAGTATGTCAACATTGATTTGTTATTCTAGAACTTGCCTCGTTTATACACATTGAGACCACACCTATGATTTGATATACAGAGATGATTAAGGCACCTAGGTTTTAACCCACTAACTCTATTAAAAGCCTACATTCACAATTAACCCCTACTGAACCCCTTTTAATCCTAACAACCTTTTTTATTGACATAACCACTAATATTAACCCAAAACCCTTTGTATTTGTTATCACCATTCTTTTTCGACTTCCCTTATATCGAGATTTGATTTGATTAAGCTACCTAATTATTTCATCTTAGTATATGAATAGATGTATTATATATAAAAAATATATATATATTCAGTATTAGTTTAAATTTTTAATGATTTTAAATTTTTTTATGATGATTGACACTTGATGATTTGTAATTAGTTGAATATCTCAACAAACTTTTTAATAGCCAAACAATTAAACCGGAGAAGCCAGAATAATTTTTTAAGGGCGAATGAAATTTTAATTTTTTATGTTCTATATTTTTATAATTTTTAAAGGATTAAATTAAATTTTTATAATTTTAAGGGGGTTAAAGTGTAATTTTATCTTTATTAATTTAAAATTTTAAAATTTTTAAAAGGGTCTAAATAATAATTTTTTATTTTAGAAAAAACCAGAGCCCTTGCCAGTCCCTTAGCTTCACCTCTAAACCGGTAGACGGTTGAAAACGTTAAAAACTAAAATCAACAAAATTAAAATGGAAAAAATAGTATACTTGGCATTAGTTGAGTTCTTTCAGGCCCTTAAAAGACGACAACGCTTTGTCCTCAACTCTCGAGAATGATAATCAGTATAGAAGCAGTCAAAATTAGATCTACATCCAAAACTTGACATTTATGTCGGTCGATTATAACCATAACAATCAACACATAAAATAAAAAATATATCAAATCCCAGCCCAGGCTGTCAGTTTAAAATAATAGAGTTAGGCAGTGTCGGGAGCAGCACAAAAATTAATACACAGAACTCAAGGATCTGCATCTTAGCCCATGCTTGAATAGTTTCAACTTCTAAATTAGTCATTAAAATATTTAAAAATATATAAATTAAGGATAATTAAAAATAAAAATTTCAAAATATAAGAATAATAATAAAACTAATTATTTTAAAGAACAGTGAACCAATACATAATAAAATCGCTTTTTTGTTAAAAATATCAACAAATATAATTTTTAACCTGTTTTTTCTATTCTCAATTCTTTTTATTATTTTTTAACGAGTTTAGTTCATTTTTAAATTTTTTTTTTTAAAATTGTTGATTCAACCCATTCCTTATCAAATTCGATCGGTCTGTTTCCTTTTCATCAGTTTAGCATTATGAACAATGGTACAAGAAAAAAAATATCCCTAATTTATATCTATCTATTTATATAATATAATATAATAATTTCAGATCTTATGGAATTATAAGAGTAATTAGAGGTGTCTTGACTTACATCCAAGCAGTAATTAAAGTTTTTGTCAAACAATCATTTAACATGAGTTTAAATAATGTGACCCCACTATATTGATTTTATTAGAAAAAAAGTAAATACAGTAATTCTTTCATTCACTTTTCAATACCTTCTCAAGTAAATACGGTAAAACATGTATACTAAGTTAAATAAAAGGGAAAAATAAGTATGTTAAATTATGTGTAAATTATAAATTTAAGATATATATTTAATGGGTAAACTCTAGTAGAGGTCACTCAATTATGATTTTTTTTTTGTCACCTAACTATAAAAAGTTACAAAATAGTCACTCAACTATTAATATTTTTTTTTGTCACCCTATTCAATTTTATCTTTTTTTTATCACCAGCAGGCTAACTAAAAACTGGAAATACAAAAAAAATTCAATATAGTTGGATGACCAAAAAATACAAACTGAATAGTTGAGGACCATTTTATAACTTTTCATAGTTGAGTGACCAAAAAAAATATAATTGGGTGACTACAAATGTAACTTACCTATATATAATATAATGTATAGGGATTAGTTTATTCATTTTTTAAGTAGAGGGAGCAAAAATACAATCTAACTCATAGCATAGAGGCTTTCATGATAATTTTACTTTGGAAAAAAGTTGTGAATTTGTTTAAAAAAAAATTAAAATTTCAACAATTCTTTTAATGTTATTATTAAATTTGATCATTAATTTAGTGTAAATATTTTTTGCATTCACTTTTTTATATAGTGCTAAATTTGTATAATATTTTAACAGTATTATGTATTAAATTAAATTTTATTTTCCTTTATGTTTTAAAATTATTTGACGTTTTGTATAAATTAAATTAATCCACATTTAATTAGTATAAATATATATTTTAAAATTATAATAATATATTATTTAATAATTAAAAAATATATAAAATCTAGGCGCAACACATGATATAAAAAGCTAGTAAGTTACTAAGAGGGTTGTGATCCTTGTGTTTTCATAATATGGACATGCCAAACTCTATTTATTATTATTATTATTATTATTATTATTATTATTATTATTATTATTGTCATTATTATAGTCGACATATTTAAGAGTGTTTTTAGTGGCTATGATTTTGATGCCATGACCAAAAATCAAGACCAATTGGTATGCATCTTGTTAAGCAAAGGAAGACCGACCAGAACCAGAAGAATGCATTAACTGCTAAAGTACAGCATTTAAAACTGCTTATTAAACATGATCAACTAAACAGTAACAGCAGAAGATCGTTGTTGATAAAAAGCACACTCTTTTTGTTGATCAAATTATTTTCGATAAAACCAAATTATAAAGTACTCAAAACATTATCAGTGCTAGCTGGAGCTTGATGGTGGCTCCTTAACAATGGTAACAGGGCAAGGAGCATATGTCAAAACGTAGTTGCTTACACTCCCCAAGATGATCCTGTTTTTACATCAAACCAGCCAATGCAAACAAAACATCAGTGAAGACATAGAGACAAATAAATGAACATAAATTCTTTTTCGTGGCCGTATATTGGTTTTGTACCTTTGAAGGGTTCCAAGTCCTCTGCTTCCCATAACCAAAGAATCAAGCTTTAGATCTTCAATAGCATCAAGTATTTTTTCTCTAGCATCTCCTCCCCAATACAGTTTTGTCACAACTTGTATCTGTAATCCAAAATATAAATATCAGCCTCAACTCAACTCCATATGTATTAATGGAGGTAAAGAAAAAGGGGTTCACCTCTTTTTGTCTAGAAGCAGTGTCAAGCATGTCAAGAACTGCAATATCAACTTTAACGTCGTACTTGTTCATAATCTCGGGCTGTCTAAACTGTGCCAAAGGAATAAGAGCTGCAAGAGCTCAAAAACTACCCAAGATTAGATGGGATTAGCAAAGAAATAAAAAACAGAACCTTTTGAGCTTTTAAGAAACATACGAGAACCAGATTGGGCCAAGTGAGTGTTGGTAGAGTCATTGGGAGAGCTAGGGTTGACGTGGATGATGTAAAAGGTGTCTCCTTTGTCCGCCAAGTTATCCATAGCCCATCTAAGAGCGCTCTTGCTGCTCCATGAGAAGTCCATTGCCACCCCTATCTTCCTATCTTTAGCCATTTTCTTCTATCTGCAATTTCCTAAGAATGCCAAAAGTTTTATCTAATGCAGCAAAGACATGGCTGCAAGTATAATTGTATTTATATGGAAAGAAGGGACGTTGAATGCAGACCTTGTTTCGGAACTTGGAAGAGCCGAGGAGAAAGGGTTAATCTGGGCCGTTCACGTGTTCATCAGATCTGCTAAGGCCCGTACGATGACAGTTGATGGCCTGGAGGTCTTCTTTTTCATACCAAATTATATGGAATTATTTTTTGCACACAAGTGGATCGATTATCAACCGTTGCATATGGGTTTTCCATGTGACTAAGATACGAATCCTAAATTTTCCTTTTTTATATCCCCGTCTACTTCTTGTAGTTATTGTGATTAATTATATTATTATAATTAAATTTAGACATGTTTTATGTTCATATTAGTTTATTTCCCATATTAATTTTATTTCATATTATATTTTGCATTATGTTTTAATAATTTAATTTATTGTATATTATCCTCGTTGTTAATTATTCTCCAAGTTTACTCAATCGAAACCACTAAACACATCATGAAAAGAATTACATAGACAGTTCAATGTGCTGTAATAGAATTGTTTGAGATTTTAGTGACTATCCGTGTAGACGAAGTTACTCTATGAAGTTCTTGTTTTGAGACAAAAAATTTTAAATTGATAGATATAAATTATATATGTTAAGATTATAGTATACTTTGAAAAAAAAATTATTTAATAAATATATATATAACGATAATATATAAAGAAAAATTTTTATAGTAATATTTTTTTTTAAGGAACGGATCCTAAAAAAAATTCTTTACAGCTTATTTCATCAAATAAATTGTTATATATGTATATACATTTTATATATTTTCCTTTGAAAATGGTGCAAGAAATTTGAATATGCCTGGATAAAATATTTTTAAAAAATAAACGATAAAGAATGTGACCCAAATAGGCTAGGCAAACATAAGTTTTATTGGAGAGCTCTATGACAGGCACACCCCCGTTTGGGACCATGATCGACCCAATTTTTCCTTCCAACTGAGGTTAGCGCATCACCAGGTCCAAACCAAGCGAACTAGGGTTGGAACGCGACATAATCGTTTGGAATTTTTGTAAACCGCTTTTTATTAATTTGCATCGCCTTTAACCAAGATATTTTATCCTAGGATGAATGTAAACCATAAGATTAAGTCAATAATAGCCATTGGATCATTTGGGGAGCAACTATAAATAGGGGACGACCGCACCCCGCATTTGTACGTGACTTGAGCATTGTAATAAAGCTTTCCTACGTTCTTAAGCTTTCTCTTGCTATTTGCTAGCATCCTTTCCCTTAGCCATCCACTAATTTTCACTTAACAAACAGGGACGAAATCAGAACAAATTTTTAGGGGGCCAGATGAAATTTTAATTTTTATAGTTTATATCTTTATAATTTGTAAAGGATTAAATCGAATCTTTATAGTTTTAGGGGGGCCAAAGTGTAATTTTACCTTTACTAATTTAAAATTTTTAAAAAATTTTAAGGGCCTAAATAGTATTTTTACATTTTAGGGGGGCGGGGCCCATGCCAGCCCCCTGGCTTCGCCCCTGTTAACCAACATCCGAGCTCTCACTGAGGCTGAACTTGGGCACCGGTGGTTAGTGGTTTGACTTAGGAGCGAGTATTTGATCGAATCGAGTGAATTTTTTTGGGTTAGTCGAGTTGATGAGTCGTATTTTATCATCCTAACTTGATTTGAATTTTTTTTCGAATCAAATAGAGTAAAATGAAATTTGAATTGAGTCGAATAAATTTGTTCGAGTTAAGTTAATCAAATTAAATCAAATATATTGGAATCTTGTTGACAATATGACTATAATCCAAGTTAAAGAACATAAAATTCATATATATATTTGACAACTCTTTTAAAACAATAAAAAAAGAAAAAGAAAAAAAAAGGACAATTTGTATGATAATGTAACACCTCTCACTTGCTCGATGATTGGTACGTTTGGAAGATGCTACCAGAGCACAAACAAAACAAAAATCTTAAAATTTTTCAAGAAATAAAGGTTTAAAACAATTAAATAAAACCATAGGACTTGTAACACCCCTAACCCATCTCTATTACCGAACTAGGGTTACAAAATGTTACTAATCAAAACAGGACATTTCACTTAATTTCAGAATAGTTAAACAAATAATTTATAAACATAACAAACAAAATCAATTCGTGGTATAAATACACATATAGGCCTTAAATCGGGCTTATGGGACCCTAAAAATAGTTTAGGAACAACCTGGGATAAAACCGAAACAAAATAGAAAATTTTAGAAAAACTTGAAAATTTGCAAAACAGGGGTCACACTGTTGTGTGAAATAGCCCGGACCGTGTGGAGATTCGAAATCAAGACATACAGCCATGTCCCAGTCCGTGTGTCCGCCCATGTGAGTATTTGAAATAGGGCCACACAATCGTGTCACAGGCCGTGTGTCAGACTGTGTGTGTATTCGAATTTGGGTCACACGTCTATGTCGCAGGTCGTGTATCAGCCCGTGTGACAAACTGTTTTGGCTCACATAACCGTGCCGCAGGCTGTGTGCTAGGTCGTGTGGATACTGCACCTAAAATCAATAAATACACACGACCGTGTGTGGTGACCGTGTGTGTCACACAACCGTGTGACGGCCTGTGTCCCAGGTCATGTGCTTTTATAGTTACCCCTAAAAACAGCCAAAACAAATCCAAATCTTGCATTACAAGACATCCAACTTCCATAAGTCTTAACATACCAAAACTAGGGGTGAGCAAAACTCGATTCGACTCGAAAAAATCGAAAAAAAATTCGAATTTTGAGTTAAACGAATCGAGTTATTCGAGTCAACTCGATTTTTTTTCGAATTTCGAGTTCGAATCGAGTTGAGTTTTCGAATTCGAATAACTCGAATAATTCGAATAATTCGAATATTAAACTATAATATTTTACATTTTTACCCCAAACTCCCAAACATTTTTACTTTTCCCCCAAAACTTTTACTCCCCTCCCATCCCAACCCCCCCAATCTACCAAAAATCTATTTCCCACCAAAATTTTACTCTCCCATTTACTTTTTCTCAAAATTTTACTCCCAAAAACCCTCAAAACTTTTTATTTTCCCCCAAAATTTTTACTCCCTTCCCATCTCACCTCCCATCTCCCCTCCAATTTTTTTTTTAATATTTTCCCTTCAAAATTTTACTCCCCCCTATTTACTTTCCCTCAAACTTTTATTCTCCAAAACTTTTTATTTTTCCCCTAAACTTTTACTTCTCACACTTTACTCTCAAATAAGAAATCAAAATTATCCAAAAAAAAATCACTAAACATAAATAGTAATAATTTTATTTATATCTACTATTTATATTATTAAATTAAATTTTACATTTTATATTATTTATATTATTGAATTGTTTAGTCATATTGAATATTTATATTAAAATTGAATTATTAATTATGCCATAAAATATTCGTGTTAAAATTTTATATTGGTATCAATTTCACATTTTATCTTTAAAATAACTTTTATTAAAAAATCATATTTTTACATTTAATATATTTTTTAATTCCAAAATACATAGTGACAAGAATCTGAAGATAATTGAAACAACTAAGCAAGAAAAGAAGCTAACCCGTATATAAAAGATTAATAAATAAATTATTTGGTGATTAAAGTTAATAAAAAATTTGGTTAAGGTGGACAAATTTTATTACGATGGGTGACAATGGTTACAAGTACCCAAAATTATTTTTTAAAATTTAACTCGAACAAATATATTCGATTCGATTCGATTCGAATTCCATCTCACTCGAATCGATTCGAGAAAATTTCAAATCAAATTAGGATGATAAAATATGATTCGTCAACTCGATTAACTCAAAAATTTTTTATTCGATTCGATTCGATTCGATCGAACGCTCACCCCTAACCAAAACCACATAACATCATGCTCAAAATATACCATTTTAATCCACCTATAAGGCCTAACTTTGTAACATCCTGGTTTAGGGCCTAGTCGGAATAGTGGTTCGAGACCACAAATTTGAGGGTCATGAATGAGTTTGTGAGGCTTATATTATGTATGCATGCTAGTGTGAAAGTTTCATGAAGCAATTTTGTGAAATTGTGGTTGAATTGTCCAAAAGGACTAAATTGCAAAAGTTGTAAAATGTGTGTTTCTAGAAGCTATATGTGTGAAATAGCTTTAGATTATTAATTGGAGGTCCTTAAATAGAAATTTATCCAAATTCTAATTTTTGGACAAAAATGGGCATGGATGAGTTAAATTTGAAAGTTTATCAAAAAGGGCATTTTGGTCATTTATCAATTAAGTGATTAAAATAGGTGAAAAGATGATAGAAATTCATTCATCTTCTTCCCATAGTTGCCGAAAATTAGAGAAGCCATTGTTAGGGCTCCTTCAATTTTTCAAGCTTGCTAGTAAGTGCTCCTAAGCCCGATTTTTGATATTTTTCGTATTTTTGAAGTCCTAGTAGCATGAGTAAGCTATTTATAGCTATTTGGTGAGCTATTATGGATGTTAAAAAATGTACATATGTATGACATGCATGTATTTTGATGTTTTATGGAAGAATATGAAAGCTTGATGTAGTAGAAACATCTTTTGCTAAGTGATTTTCCATGAAAATGCATGTAGGGACTTAGTTGTGAAAATCTTAAGTTTGGTCATACATGGGTGATTTAGTGAGATTTGATGAATGCTTTAGTTGACTAAGTGGTTCGGCTAAGCATGAAAGAGTAGAAAGTTGAATAAAAATCACTTTACGAACCTTTGGGACTAAAGTGTAAATATGAGAAAGTTTAGGGGCAAAATAGTAATTTTGCTAAAGTATGAGATGTGAGTCAATTTAGTCAATGTATGTATTGAATAAGCTGATTTATTCATTATAGATCAAGAAAGACGAAGCCTGGATCGAAACCGAGGCAAAACCAAGGTAGTGGACTAAATTACATATTTTTGTACTTTTGAGTATCGAGGTAAGTCTATGCATAAACAATGCATTCATACTTACAATTTGTAAATGCTAGCTAGGGTGTAGCATGAATGAGAATGAATGAGAATGATTGGGAACCTATGTGGTTCAAGTAGAATGAATGTAATATAGATGTGAATGGATGAATAATTGGGTAAATAGACTTGTGCATGTGTTGTGATAATGCTAGATGGTGGGCTAAGTGCGATACCATCCAAGTGCATATTGACGATGAGCTGGCTATGTGCGATGCTATCGTTAGGTATATCATTTAGTGGCTATAAAGAGATCACGATGATTACCTTTGTGGTAGGCTAAGTGCGATACCACCTTATAAATTAATTGTGGTGTGCTAACTGCGAAACCACCAAGATATTGGCTGTATGGATTAATTGTGTATATTAGCTGTGTGTAATAGTTGTGTGGTTAAGATATGTGGATTAGCTGTGTGGATTAGCTATGTGAGTTAGCTATGTGGATGCATTATTGAGCAATAATGACGTGTTGTGTATTGTGTAAATGTGATATTGAATGCAGGGGTGCATTTCAATAATTATGAGCATGTGACTCATGATGTGTTGGTAATATGGTAAGGGATAGAAAGAGTAAGCATAGTTGTATATTATATGTTGGCATAATGCTAGTTGTGGTTGGGCTTATACTATGATGCTTAATTGTTTATGTGTAAACTTACTAAGCTCAAAGCTTGCTCTCTTTCTTTTCCCTTGTCTTATAGATTAAAATCATTGAATCGAGATACGAGGATCATAAGAAGATAGCCCACATATCAGCACACTTTGGTACATGAAACTTAATGTTTTGTATATGGCATGTATAGGGGCTAGATAAGTTAGTAAATTTTGTTGTAAATGGCTAAGATGTATTGGCCTATAGATGGATAGCTTATTTTGTATAATGCCATGGCTGTTGGCTATTATATTATATGAAAGAAAGATGTAGTTTTCTATGTGAGAATGCACTTCAATTTGAGTTGATTATGATGGTGTTAGATGAGTATATGTTGTGTATGTTATAAGGGTGAAAATAACTTGACACTTAGTCTTGTTCTTGACCATGTAGGTAGACACACGGGCGTGTGTCTAGACCATGTGTGACACACGGTCAGCCCACGAGCGTGTGCTGTGGCCGTGCGTCCCCTGCATGTTAATATTTGAAAACAGAATAGACCACGGACTAGTCACACGGGCGTGTGCCTAGGGCGTGTGGGATTCATCGATGTTGGCCACAGCCAGCCACACGGGCGTGTGTCTAGACTCTAGGCCGTGCGAGGGAAGTAAGTGTTCACCACGGTTGGGGAGCACGGGCGTGCCATGGCCATGGGGCATTTGGCAGAATGCTTGGGTTTTTAGGCACGGTCTGGGGACATGGGCGTGTGTGCTCATGCACGGGCGTGTCTAATCTTGCACGGGCGTGTGAGACCTGTATAAAAGAGAAAATTTTTAAGGATCGTAAAAGTTCCGGATTAGTCTCGAGAGCCCTCGTGTGTATGAGTGAGGCCTCGTAAGTCGAGAATGAGGTTATAGTGAGTAATGACGTTGAGCCTAAGTGGCGATTAAGCAGTTTGAGTTCGGTAACGCCTTGGGCCCAGTTCCCGGGCGTAGAACCCGGGTAAGGGGTGTTACAAACTTGTAATAGCCCTTTTTGTGGTGTCAAAAACAGTGGTTTCGAGGCCAAAAATTCGACGAGTAAATTCGTAAATATTATTATTTAATATTTACGAGTCAAATATGATTTTAAAAAGGTTTTTGATTTGGTAAGTTATGTTATATAAATGATTTATTAAGTTCAAGTGGTAAGACCCTAAAGTCAAGTGGTTTTGGAAAATAAGGTATCGGGACCTCGTTTCTATAAACTGAGCCATAAATACTTTTATAAATATTTACGAAGTGTTATTAAGGTTGTATTAAAGTTTCGTTAAGAAATTTTAATGTTTCGATAGTTAATTAAGCAAAAAGAACTAAATTGTAAAAGTTGAAAAATCAATCGCTATTAGTTTAAAGGTGTTAATTGATTAAAGAATTATAATTGGATGACCTTAATGGATAAATAAACCATCCCTAAAAATAGTGAGACTTTAATTTCTTTTAAATTTTAAAGTTTTATATGTTATTTATTATTAAAATAAAAAATAAAAGGTTAATAAAATAAGAAAATATAATATTTTTCTTCCCCGTTTGGTTTTGTTCATCACCAAACCACCATGGGAGACTTTAAAGTTCAGATAATCATGTTTCCTTGCATGTAAGTCCCTAAGCTATCCATTTTTAGTAATTTTGATATTTTTGAGATCGTTGCAACTAGGTCCAACTAGCCCGTACCTTCGATTTTGAAACTGTTAAAGATTTTGAATGTTGCAATTGATGAATCTTTGTGATTTTAGATGTTAAATGATGAATTTGAGGTATTATTTGTTATTTATAAGTATTTTATTAAGTGATTTTGATGAATTTAACGATTGGGGATTAAATTGTTGAAATAGTAAAAATACAAGGACTAGATGTTAAATTGTTACAAATTTGAGTTGTATTGGATGCTAGTAACATACGAATGGTATGAATTTTCAATGAAAATGGTTAATTTTCATGTTTTAGGCTTAGAGACTAAATTGAATAAAAATGAAAAGTTGAGGGCAATTTTGTAAAAATGTCAAAAATGACTAAATTGCATAAAATAAATTGTTTTACTATCTAAATTAATAAATTGAATGAAATTATTAATTTAGATCAAGATCGAGTGGAAAATCGAGGAGAATGGAAAATTACCAAAAAGCCTCTGTACTTTGACATTTCTGCAATTTAGCCAGGTAAGTTCGTTTGAACTATAATCACTTAAATGATGATTAAATTGAATGTTTAATATGTGGTTCTATTGTAATTGAATCAATATATATATGTTATTATGAAATTTATCATGTAATAAAACGATGGAAATCCAACGACGTTTGATGACTATCGAGCCCCGTTTGAACATTAGGAATTCATAGGATACAAATGACATGTCATTAGGTTTACCATGTTTTCGGGTGCTGGTCTTGAATGTCCTACCAATGGCTGAGGTCCGGAATTTGTTACGGATACTCCACAGCTCGTGTGAGCAGTATCGTGTAGCTTACATTCCGACCCACAACTCATGTGAGCAGGCCCATTTTACAGCTCGTGTGAGCAATGATATAAAGGAAAGGAAATGTTACAGTTATATGTTAGCACACTTAGTGTGAGCTATCCCGCGTATCCAATGATATTGTAAATAGTTCAACGGGCATGAAAAAGGAAAGGAAAGGTATGTGTTCAAATGAACTATGCCATGAAATTATGAGAAGGATTGAAACGGAAAGTTTATATGAAAGTATGTTATGTTCATGCAAATGATGCATTTAAAAGAAGTATGTTCATATACCATTAGTTCATCTTATGTTAACTCAAGTAAATTATGAATTGATGAACTGACATGTGTCGTTGATGTGCTTAGGCTTGTGCCAAGCTTGTGGTTATGATTGATGTTTATGTTTATGCTTTGTACTTTGCATATGAAAAGGGTAAGAAAAGGGAATCAAACGGTAAGTTCATAATTGGGATGTATTATGATGTTATAAAAGGTTTGATGTGATAAATGATGTACTTATATATGAGAAGTCTAATTATGCTATGGAAGAATTTACCTATATCATGGATAAATACACTAATTCGTGAAATGATATTATTGTTTAGGCTTATGTTAAGGATTTGGAATGGAAGGGAAAGTAAGTAAATAGAATGATTAATAATCTTATGAAAAGGTTGATGATTATGTATTACGACTTATAAATCCCAATATGTTATATATGAAAAGTATATGTGATGTTGATGAATATACTTAATCGTGAGTTGAATGGTGTTCAATAGGTTTATACTAAGTTCAAAGTATTAGCGTTAACCTATGTATTATAATATTGAAGTGATAAGTTATGTTTCATGTTCTACAAGTTTACTAAGCATACATTGCTTAAATAGTTATTTTCCTTTACTTTACAGATTACCGGAAGCTCGACCGGTTTGGAAGCTCGTCGGAGACCTATCACACTATCCAGTGATTATATCGGTAGATTTGGATGCTTTGGTTATGTTATAATGGCATGTATAGGTGGACTTATGTCTAATGTTTAGTTGATGTTATCGCATATAATGTTGCTTTGGAGTTGTGGTACTTATGGCATTCTGATATCTTGTTGGTTGTTGTTAATATGGTTAAATTGATGCATGTTTGGAATGACCATATTTGGTATGTTTATAATGTGACCAAGTTGGGTTATGCTTTGAGGTAGATATGAGCTATTGGTAATGGTATAAATGTGGTCAAATATTGTAAGGTTATTTTGATATGGCATGAATCTAGTATGGTATGGTTGAAATATGTCAATTGTGATATGTTTTGGTATGGAAATAAGTTAGTTGATGAATGGCTAAATATACACATGGTTAGGTATGTTTAATGTATGTGTTTGAGGTGCCTATATGGCATATTGGTTGAATGGAATTTGGTCATTTGAAATTGGTCATTTTATGCATGTTTGAACATGTTTTGATGCCTTAGTCATGTGTGTAAATGATATTTAGGTGCATGTTTGAGGTGGGTGAAGGAAATGGCTTGATTTTGGC
Organism: Gossypium sturtianum; assembly: GCA_025698515.1. NCBI lineage: Eukaryota > Viridiplantae > Streptophyta > Magnoliopsida > Malvales > Malvaceae > Gossypium > Gossypium sturtianum. The sequence goes on from CM046955.1 coordinate 105,316,738, forward strand.
CAATTTCTTTTCCATATTACCTAAGACACGGGCGTGTGTCCCTTGTAAGTTTTAAAAGTTGCTTTTCGAAAGTTACACGGCCTAGTACATGGCATGACACACGGGCGTGTGAGGCCATTTCCAGTGTTACACGGCCTGGCACACGGGCGCGTGGCTTGGCCGTCTGACCCAAGTCAGAGAGTTACACGGGCACGGACACGGGCTAGGACACAGTCGTGTGTCCCTATTTTGAATGTTCACACGGCCTAAGACAGGGGTGTGTGTCTCAGCCGTGTGAGTCACACAGCTTGGCCACACGACCGTGTGACCTCTGCAGTATGAAATTTTGTATATTTTTCCTTAATGTTTCAAATGTTTCCGATTTAGTCCCGAATCATTTCTAAAATGTTTCTAAGGCCTCGAGGGCTCGAATTAAGGACGATATGCATGTGATTGAATGAATTATTCTATAATTTATAAAATGTTTGGAATGTGAATGTTTTTAAGTTATGCTTTTACGGTAATGCTCTGTAACCCTATTCCGGTGACGTATACGGGTTAGGGTGTTACATAACCAATATGCCATTCAAAGACACCACATTTTGTAACAACCCAACCCCAGCCTAGAAGTTAGGCCCAAATCTGGCGTGTCACATTGAAGAGTTTTTTTTTTAAACCATGCTTTCATTAGAAACCCTTCTTACAATTTAAAACTTTCTGCCTTTAAAACCTCAGATTTCGTTTGCTTAGTTTCAAAACGTGGTTTATTAAAAATCATTCTCTTGTAAAACATTATTATCTTTAAAACCTTGCTTGTTGCGAAAACTTAATTTAAAACAGTTGCGGAAGCATGATATTTTGAAAAACAGTAGTTAATTTGAAAAAACCATGTTCTACTTCTAGCAATTATAAAACCATAACAAAAAAACCCACAACTTCACTTACAAGGCCTTATTACAAAAATTAAAACCCAAACTAGATTCTCAAAAATATAGTCCAAAGTATAAAGAAACTGTAGACGTGTGGCCATCTCCAAGTCCCTCACAGCATCGATCCTCCTAAAGCTGTGGATTACCTGCACAGTTAAAAACGGGGTGAGTTTACGAAAACTTAGTGTGCAATCCCCTATTACGGTCATGGTCTGGGCCCAATCCCTATTCGGTAACAATCTGGGCCTAAGCCCTATTCGGTAACAATCTAGGCCTAAGCCCTAAATCATATCAATGCAAAACATGCATGTACCCCAACCCTGTCCAGCCAACTCTCCACCTGTACCAACCATCTCTCCACGTGGGGACCACGTCGACCCACCCAACCAATCTCTCCAATAATGCAGCCTAGCTGCTAGTATTTATACGGCTTTAAGCCTTCAATAACGGTCTCATAATTGGCACATAGCCATCGGTAACTGTAATAAGATCAGCACATAGCCATCAGCTACGGTAATATAACCGGAACACAGCCACGGGTAAATATGATCGACACAAAGTCATCGGTATATATGTTAGGCACATAGCCACGGGTAAATACGATTGGCACAAAGCCATAATAAAGATGGCACAGAGCCATATTTAGGTTGGCACAGAGCCATAATCGGATTACACGACTTTAAGCCGTCCGTCGGTCCCACGATCGTCATGCGACCCGTGCGACCTTAACATATCAATATCGGATCCACAAATCGTCATGCGACCGTGCGACCTATCGTAACTTCCTCCGTATCAAAGTCCCAACCCCATGCAATATGTCGTGTATGTCATGCTCAATCATTACACGTGTATGCAAAATGGCCATGCTCAAAAAGCTTGATCATTTACACACATATTGAAAACATATCACCATATAATCCCCGGTCAAATCGCTTAAAACACACGATCATACATTCACGATTAGATCAATCATAGTCCTAATCATCGATTACCCTCAATGGCAAAATAATCATTTTACCCTATAAGGGTATTTCAGTAATCCTACCGCATGCAGGTATTTCGATAATTCTACCCTATAGGGTATTATGGTAATTCTACCCTACAGGGGTATTTCGGTAATTCTACACTACAGGGGTATTTTGATAATTCTACCCTACAGGGGTATTTCACAAATTAGGGGTATTTTGGTAATTTTACAAATCGGGGGTGTTCCAGTAATTTTGCAAATCAGGGCTACTTTGGTAATTTCACAAACTGAGGGTATTTTGGTGATTTTGCAAATCGGGAATATTTTGAAAATTTTGCAAATCGGGGGTATTTCGGTAATTTTACAAATCGAAGATATTTCGGTAATTTTACAAATTAGGGGTACTTTGGTAATTTCGCACACCGAGGGTATTTCGGTAATTGTACAAACCGGGGGTACTTCGGTAATTTTACAAGTCGAGGGTGTTTCAGTAATTTTGTAAACCAAGGGTATTTCAGTAATTTTGTAAACCAAGGGTATTTCAGTAATTCTGTAAACCAAGGGTATTTCAGTAATTTTGTAAACCAAGGGTATTTAAGTAATTCAATAAACCAAGGGTATTCTAAACAGAGATAACGATGCAAATGGGCCTAGGGCCCATTCTCGGCCCAAATGGGCCCACAAGCTCGTGTGGCCCATTTAGCCCAAATCTAGCCACAGATTTAAGGTTCACATAGTCCAGTCTAATATCTACTACACAATCATACAATTTATTCATATGGGCCCACGGGCCCACTTGGCCCAAGGCAGCCTAAACCCATGAGAACACTCATAGGGGCCTCCACTATCGCGTCGAAGGTCCCACACATGCGCTCGCACGCTCGTGTTGCTACCATCATCGTGTGACCGGCATTTCGGCATTTTCCGCTCTACAGCTAGAGTAGTACGAAATACACACACCTGATAGGAATCTGAAGTTAATCCGCGCTCTGAACACTGTTCTGCGCAGAAGCCAACAATGATCGCACCCTTGACCCCCAAAGGGTGTGTCGATCAACTTTGGTCACCACCACCGCGACCCAACGGCATACAGATCAACGAATGATCCAACGCCTAACCCAAACGAGCACGCCACAAAGCGAAAGGGTTAAGCCAAGGAAGGTATGCTTACTCTCCTCATGGTTTGCTCTATTTAAAGCCAGCTTCTTGCCTATCCTCATGCTAGCTTCCCGATGTGGGATCCCACCTTCAGCAGAGTTTAAATCCAACACAAACTCTAGCCGTCCAATCCGCAAAATGAACACTCCCTTGCTTAACATCAGATTTGAACCCTTGCCCTCTCTTATGCTCCAGACGCTACATGCCACCACAACACAAGCTCCTTTTGTGACTTAGAACATGCGCAACTAAATATAAGCCTATGGGCCAAAGTCTAAGTTCATTTAAAAGAAAAACAAAATGAATTGCAAGTGCCAAGACTTGAACCTTGGACCCCTTGCTTCCTCTATGGCGTCACTTCCTTGTCTTCCATGTGGCATCATTTTCCACTAGACCACAACTCTTTTTGTGTCATTTATTTCCACAATTTATTCTTAAAGCCTACTTACTTACCCCCAGGGCTTTATTCACCTAAAACCAAAATTTTCCCTAAAGCCTAGGTTTGAACCCGGGACTTCATGGAAGCCCCCTAACCTTCCAAAATCACTCACCTAATAGGTCCAACTTGCATTAGTGTCGTTCTCTTGTTCTCAAAAATTTTAAATGGTCCCATGCCCAAGGCCCAATAGGCCCAATTCTACTAGGCCCAAATTCGGGGCGTTACAATTCTACCCTCCTTAAAGAAATTTCGTCCTCAAAATTTCCAACTCTCAGAACAGTCGCACAACCCAAACTACACCACCAAGGCTCACATTGCGCACTCTAATTCCAAAACATTACCTCTTACGCACACCCAAAATACCTAGTCACTAGAGCAGATAGATATCATACAAATACAATTTCCATATCCACAACATCACACAGAATAAATACAAAATCTAAATTTAAGCATCACAGTACACTCTAATATCTAATGTAATCACAGTGTTTCCTATTGCATAACAGCAGACAACGGTTTTTAGAAAACTTACGGATTCGGCGCCGGAGACTCGGTGAACCATACTTTCAGAAAAATATTCAGTAAAACATTTCACATACTTCAAATCTTTTGAAATAGTTCTTTCAGAAATTCAATTTTAAAAACCTAACCCACAGCCGGGTTTTGCAATCGGGCTCTGATACCATTAAATGTAACACCCCAACCCTGACCTAGAAGTTAGGCCCAAATCTGACGTGTCACATTGAAGAGTTTTTTTTAAAACCATGCTTTCATTAGAAACCCTTCTTACAATTTAAAACTTTCTGCCTTTAAAACTTCAGATTTTGTTTGCTTAGTTTCAAAACGTGGTTTATTAAAAATCATTCTCTTGTAAGACATTATTATCTTTAAAACCTTGCTTGTTGCGGAAACTTAATTTAAAATAGTTGCGGAAGCATGATATTTTGAAAAACAGTAGTTAATTTGGAAAACCATGTTCTACTTCTAGCAATTATAAAACCATAACAAAAAACCCCACAACTTCACTTACAAGGCCTTATTACAAAAATTAAAACCCAAACTAGATTCTCAAAAATATAGTCCAAAGTATAAAGAAACTGTAGACGTGTGGCCATCTCCGAGTCCCTCACAGCACCGATCCTCCTAAAGCTGGGGATTACATGCACAGTTAAAAATGGGGTGAGTTTACGAAAACTCAGTGTGCAATCCCCTATTACGGTCATGGTCTGGGCCCAAGCCCTATTCGGTGACAATCTGGGCCTAAGCCCTATTCGGTAACAATCTAGGCCTAAGCCCTAAATCATATCAATGCAAAACATGCATGTACCCCAACCCTGTCCAGCCAACTCTCTACCCGTACCAACCATCTCTCCATGTGGGGACCACGTCGACCCATTCAGCCAATCTCTCCAATAATGCAGCCTAGCTGCTAGTATTTATACGGCTTTAAGCCTTCAATAACGGTCTCATAATTGGCACATAGCCATCGATAACTGTAATAAGATCGGCACATAGCCATCAGCTACGGTAATATAACCGACACACAGCCACGGGTAAATATGATCGACACAAAGTCATCGGTATATATGTTAGGCACATAGCCACGGGTAAATACGATTGGCACAAAGCCATAATCAAGATGGCACAGAGCCATATTTAGGTTGGCACAGAGCCATAATCGGATTACGCGGCTTTAAGCCGTCCGTCGGTCCACAGTCGTCATGCGACCCGTGCGACCTTAACATATCAATACTGGATCCACAGTCGTCATGCGACCCGTGCGACCCTATCAGAACTTCCTCCGTATCAAAGTCCCAACCCCATGCAATATGTCGTGTATGTCATGCTCAATCATTACACGTGTATGCAAAATGGCCATGCTCAGAAACAGTCATTTACACACATATTGAAAACATATCAGCCATATAATCCCAGTCAAATCAGTTAAAACACAGTCATACATTCACAGTTAGATCAATCATAGTCCTAATCAGTCAGTTACCCGCAAAGGTAAAATAGTCATTTTACCCTATAAGGGTATTTCGGTAATCCTACCGTACAAAGGTATTTCAGTAATTCTACCCTATAGGGGTATTACGGTAATTCTACCCTACAGGGGTATTTCGGTAATTCTACCCTACAGGGGTATTTCGGTAATTCTACCCCACAGGGGTATTTCACAAATCAGGGGTATTTTGGTAATTTTACAAATCGGGGGTGTTCCGGTAATTTTGCAAATCAGGGGTAATTTGGTAATTTCACAAACTGAGGGTATTTTGGTGATTTTTCAAATTGGGGGTATTTCGGGAATTTTTCAAATTAGGGGTACTTTGGTATTTTTACAAATCGAGGGTATTTCGGTAATTTTGCAAATTAGGGGTACTTTGGTAATTTCACAAACCGAGGGTATTTCGGTAATTGTACAAATCGGGGGTACTTTGGTAATTTTACAAGTCGAGGGTGTTTCAGTAATTTTGTAAACCAAGGGTATTTCAGTAATTCTGTAAACCAATGGTATTCTAAACAGAGATAACGATGCGGATGGGCCTAAGGCCCATTCTCGGCCCAAATGGGCCCACAAGCTTGTGTGGCCCATTTAGCCCAAATCTAGCCACAGCTACAAGGTTCACATAGTCTAGTCTAATATCTACTACACAATCATACAATTTATTCATATGGCCCACGGGCCTATTGGGCCCACTTGGCCCAAGGCAGCCTAAACCCATGAGAACACTCATGGGGGCCTCAACTATCGCGTCGAAGCTCCCACACGTGCGCTCGCATGCTCGTGTGGCTACCATCGTCGTGTGACTGGCATTTTGGCATTTACCGTTCTACAGCTAGAGTAGTGCGAAATACACACACCTAATAGGAATCTGAAGTTAATCCGCGCTCCGAACACTATTTTGCGTAGAAGCCAACAATGATCGCACCCTTGACCCCCAAGGGGTGTGTCGATCAACTTCAGTCACCACCACCGCGACCCAACGGCATATCAACGAATGATCCAACGCCTAACCCAAACGAGCACGCCACAAAGCGAAAGGGTTAAGCCAAGGAAGGTATGCTTACTCTCCTCATGGTTTGCTCCATTTAAAGCCAGCTTCTTGCCTATCCTCATGCTAGCTTCCCGATGTGAGATCCCACATTCAGCAGAGTTTAAATCCAACACAAACTCTGGCCGTCCAATTCGCAAAATAAACACTCCCTTGCTTAACATCAGATTCGAACCCTTGCCCTCTCCTATGCTCCAGACGCTACATGCCACCACAACACAAGCTCCTTTTGTAACTTAGAACATGAGTAACTAAATATAAGCCTATGGGCCAAAGTCTAAGTTCATTTAAAAGAAAAACAAAATGAATTGCAAGCGCCAAGACTTGAACCTTGGACCCCTTGCTTCCTCTATGGCGTCACTTCCTTGTCTCCCATGTGGCGCCATTTGCCACTAGACCACAACTCCTTTTGTGTCATTTATTTCCACAATTTATTCTTAAAGCCTACTTACTTACCCCCAGGGCTTTATTCACCTAAATCCAAAATTTTCCCTAAAGCCCAGGTTTGAACCCGGGACTTCATGGAAGCCCCCTAACCTTTCAAAATTACTCACCTAATAGGTCCAACTTGCATTAGTGCCGTTCTCTTATTCTTAAAAATTTTAAACGCTCCCATGCCCAAGGCCCAATAGGCCCAATTCTACTGGGCCCAAATTCGGGGCATTACACATTTAATAATCATTCAAACCAACTCATACTCAATCATCAACCAAAATTACCAAATATAGACATACACATCCAATTGATGCGTGCTCGTATTCGTGAATTAGCTTACAAGTCGTAGTGTTAGACCCCAAACCCGTCTCCGTCGTCAAATTAGGGTTATGGAACAGTACCATACAATCTAGAATCATTTATCTATATAACATTAAAATAAGTACATGACATTCAAAACATCTCAATCATAGGCATTTCGTCCCTAAATCGAGCCTTCGAGGCCCTAAAATAGTTTTGAGACAATTCGGGACTAATTTGAAACTAAATAGAAGTTTTAAGAAAATGTTGTAGAAATTGGAAAATAGTGGTCACACGGCAGTGTGACAACACCCTAGGCCGTGTAACATTCGAATTAGGGACATACAACCGTGTCCCCGCCCATATCCTCACCTGTGTAATTCACTGAGCTGCCCCATATGCTCGTGTGCTAGGCCGTGTCCCAGGCCGTGTTCACCAAAATTGACCAAAAAACTACCCAACCATACCTATTTCACCACTCCAAATATGCACACATTCAATAAACCTAGGCACTACTCGAACACATCTAAATATACCAATTCAATAAATCTATTTCATCCGACCAATATGCCATTCAAAGGCACCACACACATATATATATATTCTAAACATTGAGCAAATAAGCATTTCACCATGACTAAAACCACCTCATTCAACAACTAGACATCAAGTGTTCATCTATGTAATATATAAGTATACTTTTTTGATCAATACAACAGAACCTAACCAAAACACACACCTCATTCATAAACTACACCTATCAACATTTCAAAACCACATATTTATCTATATATATACATGCCACTACCCTAGGAGATACAAAAACTACCAACTTAGATGGATAGTTTGAGCCGGTTGTTTGATCCTTCCAAAACGTCAACAACGATTATCTACAAAACAATCCACAAGAACCGAAAGTTTACATAACTTAGTAAGAACATAGTATAACATTTAATCTAATTACAAATAGACATATTTCACATACTAATTGATTTAGGGTTACCAAAGAACAAACAAGGGAACGTATGTGCATTCAGGGGTATCGAAGTACAAATAGGGGCACGTATGTGCATTCAGGGGTACCGAAGTACAAACAGGGGCGCGTATGTGCATTCAGGGGTATCGAAGTACAAATAGGGGCACGTATGTGCATTCAACAATATTTATCTATAAACATATTAACTAAAGAACAATAATATAAGATTACAAGTAGAACTTTATTTATGTATTGAAATACTATGGACTTACCTATGATTTAATTCTGGTCAATACGCAGGGACTATTCCGCTATTTTCCCTTTTCCTTAGTTATTGTCCCTTTGATTCAAATCTTGATCTATATAATAATTAAAAAAATATATTAATCTCATACACATTTCACATTTCATTCTATGCATATGTGTAACACCCCATACCCGAGTCTGAGGCTTAGACCGGATACGAGACATTACTATGCTTGAACTTTCTTAAACATGTACTTATGGGCTATAAAATTTCGTTCCGAATTAAAAACTTCTCATTCTTAATCAAATCAGACATTTCATGGGCCTACGAGGCCTCAAACTTACGTCTCGAAACTTTCGAAACTCATCTGGAAACTTTCTCTAGAAACAGGGGTCACACGTCCGTGTGACTTGGGACACGCCCGTGCACCCCTAAAACATGCCCGTGTCTTTCACCCGTGGAGGATACTGGCAAATTACACACGGCCTGGACACGCCCGTGGCCCTGGCCCGTATGCCAAACCTTGGCATTCTAACTTATCCACACGGTCTGTACACACACCCGTGTGCGTCAGCCGTGTGACAATTAAATTTCTAAGTGTCAAGTGCAGACTTCACACGGCCTTGGAACACGCCTATGTGCCAACCGTGTATATCACACGGCCTAGACAAACGGCCGTGTGACCAGTCCGTGGTCTAATCTGACTTAAGATACTAAGGTGCAGGAGACACACGGCCTAGACACACGCCCGTGTGTCTATCCGTGTAGGCACTTAGAGGCTATCTACCAAGCCTTTTTACCACTCTCATTTACATAAATTCATACATCATCACATAACTCCACATAGCATCAATTTAACTCTTGAATTAAAGACATTTAATCATTTAAAGAGAGAAAGACTTCATCCCATACACTAGGGATAACTATTTCGAATGCAATTACAATTGTAACTTAAGCCATCATCTATGGCTATACACAACCAATCCCTAAGTTCTCTTAGGCCAACACAATTTGGCTACAACAATTAGAACTTAATCAACTCTAAAAGAATCCCTATACATGCCATGACTCATAAGAACTTGAAACACCATACCAAGCATTTATTCGATAGTGTGAAAACATCTCCGGTGGCCTCCAACCCGAGCTAGTTAAAATAACCTATAAGAGATGGGAAAAGAAAAGGGGTAAGCAATAATGCTTAGTAAGTTCATCTGCATAAACTGACAAATACCGATATTTATTGAATACATATAACTACAAGGTATTATACTGAGTTTTTCTCATTAACTCATGGTAACTTAACAACTCTTGAAGCTTACTCATTCTATCTCTTACCACATTCACCTCATGCCACAAGCCAACTACTCGTGTTAAATAGCACACATTCTTGCACTGATCGTCAGGTAATCACATAGATTAACACATCAAGCAATTTCAATAAGCTACTCATACTACAAATCTCTCGGTGGTTTCGCACTCATCCCACCATTAAAATCTCTAATAGGGTGGTATCGCACACAACCACCAATCATTTATAAGCGATGGTATCGCACACACCCGTCACTACCATCAATAAGGTGATCTTTTGCACATAGCTCACCGTTATTTTTACATTCGTGGATAGTAATCTGCAAGTATATCTCTATTTCAAATGTTCATCCGAGAACATCCTCACCTACTTTTATTCTTACTTAACTTTCTACGATACTCGTTCGCATTCACACAATGCATCCATAAACCTATCTCATGCAACAAAGGTACATTAATTACACATATCCCACTAGGGGTTCAACATATATTGAATTCATCTCCATTCGATTCTAACACATACTTGTGCTTCTCGTGGTACAACCAATTACATTCAACATATCCGTTGAATCATTCAAATTGTTAACTAACTCTCTCGAGTCTCATACACATAGTTCTCATTGACATTATACCCCAATAAGGTCCTACATACATTAACATGTCGATGCCATGTCCCTGACATGGTCTTATACGAACTCTTACACCGTGGCCATATTCCAATATGGTCTTACTCGAGACTTTAACCATCATCATATCTTGCTATACACATTTCAATTCTATTGACATTTCATCCAAATATATTTCATGCATTCATATGGTAAATATACATTCCATATCACATTGGAACGTTAAATTAACTCGTACATAATTACAACGTTTGCACGTGAACTTACCTCGATGTCGAAAGGGCCGAAAGGGACCTTTTTGCCCACCTTTCTCTTTTCACCCGTTCTAGGTCCGAAACTCGTTTTCTTTGATCTAGAACAATGGAATTTACTGATTTAATCATTTATAAATCATAATACACCATAATCTACACTTTAGGCAAAAATGACTATCTTGCCCCTACACTTTGGCAAAATTACGATTTTGCCCCTAGGCTCGTAAATAAATTTTCATCTCAATTTCTTATTAAGAAAGCCTAGCTGAACATTTAATCCTCTTACAACTATCCACAATTCCATCTATTTCATGACTTAATGAACAAATTACAACTTTTGCATTTTAGTCCCAATTAGGTGTTTTCATGGCAACACCTTTCACAAAAGTTGTTTCTCATCATCCTATCATTCATTTTCTTCCATAAAAACTCATCAAACAACATAAACTCTCTCATGGTAAGTCCCTAGACTTTCAACCATGTTGCAAATTAATCCTCCCATTAGCTAGCTTAAGCTTTGGGGACTCCAAAAATGCAATTTTCATCAAAAATAAGCATCAAAATCACTTACTTGAATGGAGTAAAGCTTGCTGAAATTTGAAGCTTTCAAACCTCTCCCATGGCTGATATTTTCGGTTGAAGAAGAGAAGAAATAAAAAGATGATAGCTTTAGCTTATATCATCTTATTTTATTCAATTTTCCAACTAATATCACCATCTTTCTATCATAATAAATGCTCTTGTCCCCTATATATTATTATGGCTGGCCAACTCACTAAATTAAGGCCAAATTACACAATTGGGATCTCCAATTAATAATCCATAGCTATTTGGCACCTCTAGCAAATAAAATAGAACTTTCGCACTTTATGCGATTTAGTCCTTTTTCACAATTTAGCTAGAAATCGCTAAAATTAAGGCACCAAAATTTTCATGCATCCTTATAAACATGTTATAATACATAACATATCATGAAAATAATTTTCTCTAACCTCGAATTAGTGATTCCGAGATCACTGTTCCGACTAGCCCCTAAATCGGGCTGTTACAATATGACCCTTAACTTTTAATTAATTACACATTTTCCCTAAACTTTTACAACTTTTGTAATTTAGTCCTCTAACCCGAAAATCATCAAATTGACCATTTTCTAAGAATCAAATTACAGCTGAATATACTAGGCCCTTTAACAGTCCCTATTATACATCAAATTCACTATCAAACCTTGAAATTTTGACATTTTAACAATTAAATCTTTAAATCAAAATCTAACAAAAAACACTTCACAAAACAACCAAATACTACAATCAAAGCTTTAAACACATAGTTATCATAAAAAACATTCAAGATTCATCAATGGAAACTTCTAAATTTTTTAACAAATTTAAGAACGAAGGTACGTGTAACAGCCCGTTTTTTAGTCAAATCGAAACAATGGTTTTGGGACCACAAATTTGAGGTTAAAATATTTATTTTATTATTATTTTAAGGTTTACAGCCTGAATATATGATTGTGTGAAAGTTTCGTTTAGAAATTTTATCGTTTGAATGCTTAATTTGGTAAAAAGGACTAAATCGCGTTAAGTGCAAAAGTGTTGTTCTATTAGTTAAAAGTATCTAATAGCTATAGAACCTCAAAGTAAAGGTCCTTATGTTGTAATTAGACCATTAATATCATGAGTGGACATAAATGGACATCATGTAATATCCTAAAAAAATTGAGTATCATCTTGTTACTTGTGTTAGCTCGAGTATGATTATTATTATGTGCTTAGTATAGTTTTATGAAGGCTTGGAATTATTAGCTAAGCTAGAATGATTTTTAGTATTGAAAATATAGTGAAGTGGATTAGATGAACTTGACACTTAAGTTAATTTAAGTGTTAAATTCTAACACAAGTGGAGTTAGTGGCATAGTGGATAAGGCGCATGAAAGGTTGCTTGAGGGAAGTGGTTCGAGTAGCATGGAAGGCATATTAAGGATTTTATTTTTTTATGCATCCTAGCATTAAGTGTCGGTCAACTATTCATATGGATAAGATGGACAATTTTCTTTTTATGGCAAGAAGACTTAAGGTTATGGTAAGCATGAAATAAGGGATAGAATTGCTAGATTTTGGGGATAAAATTTCTTCAACTTTGGGAATGTAGAGGATTTCAAGGCTTGGCTTAAGGGTGTTGTTTTGGAAACTCTCCTATGGCCATTAGTGCATGAATGTGGACGGCATGTGTGGCTAGGGGTGGCCGAATGTTGATAGGAAGTTTGGGGGAAATAGTTGGCCAACTTTAGCATTTTGTGCATCATTTGGCATTTTCTCTTCCTCTCCAAAAAGTCCCTCTTTGGCGAATGTATCTTAGGCATTTTGGTGCGATTTTGCTTTTGATTTAGCTCTCATTTGTGTTTGAACCAAAATCTAATTTCTTCCTCTCATTTCCCTTTTGAAACCGAAACCACAATTTGCATTTTTGTGCACTTTTCTTTTCGGCAAACTAGGTGTTTGGCGAACCTCTTTCTCCCATCTCTCTCTTTTCTTTCTTTTGATACTTGCTGAAAAACCAAATTTCCTTTTCACTTCCTCTTGGCGAATCTTCCTCCTTCCCAAATCCCGTCTCTTTCATTTTTTTCAAAGTTAAAAACATCCATTACCATTCTATTTTCATTTTCTATTTTCTTCTTTCTTCCATTTTTGAATCATCCTTCTCCTATTTCACTTTCACTTTTATTTTTCCTTTCTTTTACTCCACCATAGCGAATCTTCTTTCTCTCTTTTGGTGTTATATTGGCCGAATATCATCAAGGGTAGATAATCTTTGGGTTTTCTTCAATCGGTTTTGGAAGATAGGTAAGTGTTCATGGCCGTATTTTCGTTATTTCCTTCTCCTTTCTAAGTCGTTTTCTTGTGGACAAAGGCCGAATCCTTGGGCATTTGTTTGCAAGGTTCTAACCATTATTTAGGAACCGATTTTTCCTTTAGGCTCTTTGGGACGTTGGAAGCAATCGATCTAAGCCATTCCATTAGCAATCGAAGTTGGTAAGTCAAGTGGTAAGATTCATGTCGATTCATTATTCTTTTTGAGGATAAAGACTAAGGCTATTGGGATTAATATGTGATGTTGGCCGAATGGATTTTTGCTTATAGTTTTGTGGTATGGCCGAATGTAGGACAAGGTGATCTAGTGCGGTAGATCGGATCTTCGGAAGTTAGTATTTGCGTTAGTGAAAGGTGTGTACCTTACACACTTTATAACTCGGTATATATATATATATATATGTGTGTGTGTGTGTTAATAACTATTCATGTTGTTAAAGCCGAAAACTATGAGATCTTGAAATGATACCTTGATGGGTATGAGCAAGGATACGGGTAAGTCCGTTTCGATATGATGTTGATATATGTTGTTAATATCACGATCTACGATATATATTGGTTATATGTTTATATCAAAGTATAATGACATGATTTGTTATCTATTGCATTGGTATGGGCGATATGAGAGGAGGGGAAGATTGATATCCGTGTCTTTGGGACACAGAGGTTTAGCACCTCCGGTGGTTTGGTACCACATATTTCGTGTCTTTGGGACACGGAGGTTTGGCACCTCATAGCGACTCGTCCCAGTGGTTTCACACCAACGTGGGTTGGCCCCACATTTGATGTATTGGGATCATCACCAGTGATTTGGTATCACACGTGGGTTGGCCCCACAACTTGATTATTCGTGACTTTGGGTCACCAGTGATTTGGCATCACATTATTGGATATCGTGACTTTGGGTCACGGTGGTTTGGCACCACCGGTGGTTTGGTACCACGCGGGGTAGAAAAGGAGTTTTGGATGGCTAGGTTGGGTGCATTATATATATATTGCTTGGTTATAATTTGTGTAAGTATGTGGCATTTACAGGGAGAAGGATTATGCATCGAGTCTTGGTGACTCACCTTCTCCTTATTTTTTCAGGTGATTCGTAAAATCGCGGATGAGGAGCCGGATGAACTCGAGGAGGCGATGCAATAAAATTTGGTTTTACATGAACTTCCATTTGGGTACTTTATTTTAATTCGTTTTCATCTTTTATGGATTTGTAATAAGGCCTCTTTAATTATATTTTTGGATTATTTATATGCTTTGGATTTGTTTTAAATATGGCTTATAAATTACATGGTTGATATAATAATTTGAGCACCAAGTTTTCTAAACTACTAAACGCGATGGTTTTAAAAGCGTTACCATCGGGTAACATAAATCAATTGATAGTATTTAACAACTTAAGTATTTTTGATAACTCATACTATTTTCCAAAACTCCAGTTTCCAAATTTCTATTAGATACGGTTTTCAACCTAATCGCTTTAGTTTCTTTTCAATTTATAAAAGGTTTACAAATCTAAGCTGCAACTAAGTTTTAAAGATTTATTTTAGGATTTCAAAGTAAATTATCGTTTTTAATTTATTATACACCGATTTCTACGAACTTAGAATAACAAAGAGTTTTTTTACTTAAATTTAATCGGTAACTCGTTTTTTCTCAAAACGTTTTCCCCTGTGACATACCAAATTCGGTCGTGGTGTATTGACCCAGTTTGGGGTGTTACAAATTGGTATCAGAGCCAAGTTCAAAAGCTCGGCTGTGGGCCCAAGGCCCAAAATTATTTAAAGTATGATCTTAAAATGTTTTTGTTAAAATTATATGATCGAAAGGCATGGCACCGAGTCTCTCAGACCGATCCGCCTTGGGTAAGTACTTTAAAGCGTTGATCTTGATGATATATGATGATGTTAGTATGAGTGATTAGTAGTAGAAACTACTCTAGAGACCCAAACTATAGGTTGAATGTACTCATGAAACAACTTCTTATTAAAATTATTCATAAAAGCGTGTTTTAAAGAAAGTTGAATAATGACTAATGCATAACACTTTTAAATCGGATAAGTCGAGACTTTAGACATGAGTACTCGAGGTCGGGTCTATTACTCGTGGGACGCGGTCGGGGTAAGATGGGCGTGTCTGCGAGCCGGTGAGGTCCGGTCAAGGATCCGAAAATGAGGTACCACTACCCCCACCACTAGCGGTTGGAGTTGAGCATCGAGGATCAAGCGAGGATGACGTGATGTCTCGAGCGATCTTTGCGAGTCCTTGAGAGGGTAGCTGGAGCAGGTGGAGGCGCGGGAGCTCGAAAATCTGCACCGGCGACTCGAGCCAATGGGCGAGGTATTTCGAGGTGTTTGGTGTGGCTCGATGCGGCAGAGTATTGGTTAGAGGCGACGGAGCGAATCATGGATGACTTGGATCGAATGCGAGGAAAAGCTGAAAGGGATAGTGTCGTCGCTTCGGGATGAGTCATATCGGTGGTGGCTCACGATGCGGAATAGTCTTTGCAGCGGAGGATCTCACTTGGGATTATTTTAAGGCGGCGTATCGTAAGAAATATGTTGGGTCTAGTTACATTGATGCACAGCGTAAGGCATTTCGAGTTTGGTCTGGGAAGTAAGTCCGTATTAGAATATGAGGCGAATTTTTAAGATTGAGCCGGTATCTTTGGAGGTATCATGGCTTGAACCACGAGCGATGTGTCCGGTTCGAGGATGGATTGAGGACGAATCGAGATTGCTGATTGCTCCACATCGGGAGCGCGAGTTTGCTTTGCGCACTAAGATAGCGAAGGGAAAAAGGATGCAAGGCGAGGCACGACAAGAATAAACATAAGAGAAGTTTTGGATCATCAAGGGTCAGCCCGGTAATTCTCGTAAGAGGGTTACGCAGAGTGGGCGAATCAATCTGGGAGGCTCGCATCGCTAATCGGGGACCCGGCCACAGTGTAACCGATGTGGAAAATTTCATTGGGGCGAATGTTGGACCGGAGGGAAAGGATGTTTTGAGTGTGGTTATTTGGATCATCGTGTGAGAGACCGCCCACGTAAGCTAGCCTGAGAATCGATCCCGAGGTCAAGGTCATGCTCGGTTCAGAAATGAGGGACCGTCACCGCAGAGGTCGTGGTAATGGTAGAGGAGGTAATGGTTCAGTCGAGGCCGCGGAGCATCTTTGTGAGGTTGGCAACACCGAGGCAAGACACCTGGTTTGGTGTATGCTGGTGAGACATTGAGAGGAGAGGCGACGACCGGACGTCATAAGCGAAGTGCGTTCTTAATCTTTGGTGAACCATATCTCTGCTTTGATAGATGTGGGTTTGACACATTCGTATGTTGCTAGTAACATAGTAGAGACTATGAATCTAGACTACGAGACTACTTCTAGGAAGATGATGCATTTAGCCCTGCAGGTCACTCTGTAGAAGTAAATAAGTTGTGATGTACCCCTAGAACTCCAAGGGGGTAATGTTTGTAGGTGATCACGATGGAACTATCGTTTGAGGAGTTCGATCGGATTCTTGGGATGGATTTGGTTGGTCAAGTATCAAGCAAGTTTGGATTGATTATTTGCTAAGCGCATGGTTTTGAAGACAACAAGCGAGGGCAAAGAGGTGGTTATGATAGGTAATAGAAGAGATTATCTATCCAACGTGGTATCTGTGTTGAAAGTTTGTGAAGTTGGTCGAAGGGGTGTGAGGCATTTGTGGTTCGTTGTATGTGCGTTGGAGGCTAAGGAGTCTCTTTGTGGGGAATGTCCGAGCGGTAAAGGAATATGTTGACGTATTTCCGGAAGAACTTTGGGATTGCCTCCGGATCGTGAAGTTAAATTTGGTATAGATCACATTGCAGAAATCGCGCCGGTGTCTATTGCTCCGTATAGGATGGCGCTGAAGGAATTAGTGGAATTGAAGGCTCAGATTCAGGAGTTGTTGGATCGAGGTTTTATCCGACCAAGTGTTTCACCTTGGAGAGCACCGGTACTTTTTGTCAAGAAGAAGGATGGATCGATGCGGATGTGTATAGACTATCGCTTGATTGAATAATTTGCCGATCAAAAACAAGTATCCTTTGCCGAGGATAGATGACTTGTTTGATCGACTTAAGAGGGGCGCAGATTTTCTCAAGATTGATTTAAGGTCTGGATATCATCAGCTGAAGGTGAAAGAGGCTGATATCCATAAGACGGCATATCGCACTTGGTATGGGCACTACGAGTTTCTGGTAATGCCGTTTGGGTTGACTAACGCGCCGGCAGCATTCATGGACATGATGAATCGGGTATTCCAGCAGTTTTTGGACGGTTTGTTGTGGTATTTATAGGCGATATTTTGGTATACTCCAAGTCGGAGGAGGAGCATGATGCGCATTTGCGAGTAGTGTTTCTGATTTTGAGGGAAAAGTAACTTTATGCAAAATTTAGTAAGTGCGAGTTTTGGCTTAGGGAGGTGACTTTCTTGGGTCACGTAGTATCAGCTGAGGGGATTAGAGTGGATCCTCGAAATATTGATGCAGTGTTGGATTGGAAGCCGCCTAAGTCAGTGGCTGAGATTCGGAGTTCCTTAGGTCTGGCGGGGTATTACCGAAGATTTGTGGAAGGATTTTCTTTGATAGCAGCACCTATGACTAAGTTATTGAGAAAGGAATTCCATTTGTGTGGACCGAGAAGTAGCAAGGAAGTTTTGACAAGTTGAAGAAGATTATTTGAAGCTCTGGTTTTGATTCAACTTTGAGGCGAGCAAGAAATTCACAGTTTCTTGTGATGCATCACACATCTTGGTTTGGGATGTGTCTTGATGCTGAGGAAGGAAGGTAGTGGCTTATGCATCTCGACAGTTGAGACCACATGAAGTTAACTATCCGACGCATGACTTGGAATTAGCTGCAGTGGTTTTTGCTTTGAAGATATGGAGACACTATTTGTATGGAGAGAAGTCGATAGTCTACACGGATCACAAGAGTCTTAAGTATCTTTTGACTCAGAAGGATTTGAACTTGAGGCAGCGTAGATGGATAGAGTTGTTGAAGGACTACGACTATTCGATTGAGTATCATCCGGGCAAGGCTAACGTGGTGGCAGACGCGTTGAGCCGAAAGGTTGTATCAGACTTAAGATCGATGTTTGCTCATCTTAGCTTATATGACGATGGGAGTCTTTTGGCTGAATTGCAAGTCAAGCCGACTTGGTTAGAGCAGATCAAGGAGAAACAGTTAGAGGATGATGGTTTGAATGATCGGAGGTTCTGAGGTTGAGAATGGTGGTTTAGAGGATTATAGTTTGTCCAAGGATGGAGTATTGTGTTTTAAAGGAAGAGCTTGTATGCCAAAGGATGTTGAGTTGAGGCAAAGGATTCTTCGGGATGCACATAGCAGCCTATACGCTATGCATCTGGAGGTAGCAAGATGTATCGGGATTTAAGAGAGCGATTTTGGTGGCAGTGCAAGCGTGAGGTAACTAAGTTTGTGGGTAAATGTCCGACGTGTCGCGAGGTTAAGGCGAGCATCGATTGCCGTCAGGTTACTTCACCGATGAAGATTCCACGTGGAAGTGGGAAAGGATCACTATGGACTTTGTCGATGGATTACCCCTTACGCCAAGTAAGAAGGACTCGATTTGGGTGATTGTGGATCGTCGACTAAGTCACTCATTTTATTCGGTAAGGGTGGATTACTCGCCTGAAGTTAGCTAAGTTGTATGTAGCGGAGATAGTAAGGTTGCACGGTGTACCAGTGTCGATCATCTGAGACAGAGATCCTAGATTTACGTCGAGGTTTTGGAGAGCGTTACATCAGGCTTTGGGTACGCGGTTGGATTTTAGTACCGCATTTCATCCACGATCGATGGCGATCGGAAAAGAGTTATCTGAGTTTTAGAGGATATGTTGAGAGGTTGTGTATTGGACTTCAGAGGCAGCTGGGAAGAGTTTGTACCATTAGCAGAGTTCGCATACAACAATAGTTATCAGGCAAGCATTAAGATGGCACCATATGAGGCGTTGTATGGTAGGAGGTGTCTCACACCTACATGCTGGACCGAGTTGAGTGAGCGTCAAATGTTAGGACCAGAGTTGGTTGCAGAAACCGAAGATAAGGTGAAGTTGATTCAAGCTCGGTTGAAGGAAGCTTCGGATAGGCAGAAGTCATATGCCGATATCAAGCGGAGGGATATAGAATTTTCCGTGGATGACAAAGTTTTTCTGAAAGTCTCGCCATGGAAGAAAGTGTTAAGATTTGGGAGAAAAGGCAAGTTAAGTCCAACGTTTATTAGGCCGTATAAGGTGTTGAGACGAGTGGGACCAGTAGCCTATCAGCTCGAGTTGCCATCAGAGCTGAGTCAGATTCACGATGTGTTCCATGTCTCCATGCTTAGACGCTATCGTTCGATCCATCGCATGTTGTGGCGATGAGGAAATAGAGGTGAGTCCAGATCGGCGGTAGAAGAAGAACTGTGTGCAGATTCTAGGACCGAGATGTGAAAGTTTTGCGTAGGAAGTCGGTTCCTTTAGTGAAGGTTTATGGCGGAACCATGGCGTAGAAGAAGCTACGTGGGAACCAGGAGGATGTGATGAGGCGCAGTTTCCTCAACTCTTTTGAGCAGGTAATTTCGAGGAAGAAATTTTCTTAAGGGGGTAGAATTGTAATATCCTAAAAAATTGAGTATCATCTTGTTACTTGTGTTAGCTCGAGTATGATTATTATTATGTGCTTAGTATAGTTTTATGAAGGCTTGGAATTATTAGCTAAGCTAGAATGATTTTTAGTATTGAAAATATAGTGAAGTGGATTAGATGAACTTGACACTTAAGTTAATTTAAGTGTTAAATTCTAACACAAGAGGAGTTAGTGGCATAGTGGATAAGGCGCATGAAAGGTTGCTTGAGGAAGTGGTTGAGTAGCATGGAAGGCATATTAAGGATTTTATTTTTTTATGCATCCTAGCATTAAGTGTCGGTCAACTATTCATATGGATAAGATGGACAATTTTCTTTTTATGGCAAGAAGACTTAAGGTTATGGTAAGCATGAAATAAGGGATAGAATTGCTAGATTTTGGGGATAAAATTTCTTCAACTTTGGGAATGTAGAGGATTTCAAGGCTTGGCTTAAGGGTGTTGTTTTGGAAACTCTCCTATGGCCATTAGTGCATGAATGTGGACGGCATGTGTGGCTAGGGGGGTGGCCGAATGTTGATAGGAAGTTTGGGGAAATAGTTGGCCAACTTTAGCATTTTGTGCATCATTTGGCATTTTCTCTTCCTCTCCAAAAAGTCCCTCTTTGGCGAATGTATCTTAGGCATTTTGGTGCGATTTTGCTTTTGATTTAGCTCTCATTTGTGTTTGAACCAAAATCTAATTTCTTCCTCTCATTTCCCTTTTGAAACCGAAACCACAATTTGCATTTTTGTGCACTTTTCTTTTCGGCAAACTAGGTGTTTGGCGAACCTCTTTCTCCATCTCTCTCTTTTCTTTCTTTTGATACTTGCTCAAAAACCACATTTCCTTTTCACTTCCTCTTGGCCGAATCTTCTTCCTTCCCAAATCCCATCTCTTTCATTTTTTTTTCAAAGTTAAAAACATCCATTACCATTCTATTTTCATTTTCTATTTTCTTCTTTCTTCCATTTTGAATCATCCTTCTCCTATTTCACTTTCACTTTTATTTTTCCTTTCTTTTTACTCCACCATAGCCGAATCTTCTTTCTCTCTTTTGGTGTTATATTGGCGAATATCATCAAGGGTAGATAATCTTTGGGTTTTCTTCAATCGGTTTTTGAAGATAGGTAAGTGTTCATGGCCGTATTTTCGTTATTTCCTTCTCCTTTCTAAGTCGTTTTCTTGTGGACAAAGGCGAATCCTTGGGCATTTGTTTGCAAGGTTCTAACCATTATTTAGGAACCGATTTTTCCTTTAGGCTCTTTGGGACGTTGGAAGCAATCGATCTAAGCCATTCCATTAGCAATCGAAGTTGGTAAGTCAAGTGGTAAGATTCATGTCGATTCATTATTCTTTTTGAGGATAAAGACTAAGGCTATTGGGATTAATATGTGATGTTGGCGAATGGATTTTTGCTTATAGTTTTGTGGTATGGCCGAATGTAGGACAAGGTGATCTAGTGCGGTAGATCGGATCTTGAAGTTAGTATTTGCGTTAGTGAAAGGTGTGTACCTTACACACTTTATAACTCGGTATATATATATATGTGTGTGTGTGTGTGTGTGTTAATAACTATTCATGTTGTTAAAGCCGAAAACTATGAGATCTTGAAATGATACCTTGATGGGTATGAGCAAGGATACAGGGGTAAGTCCGTTTCGATATGATGTTGATATATGTTGTTAATATCACGATCTACGATATATATTGGTTATATGTTTATATCAAAGTATAATGACATGATTTGTTATCTATTGCATTGGTATGGGCGATATGAGAGGAGGGGAAGATTGATATCCGTGTCTTTGGGACACCGGAGGTTTAGCACCTCCGGTGGTTTGGTACCACATATTTCGTGTCTTTGGGACACGGAGGTTTGGCACCTCATAGCGACTCGTCCCAGTGGTTTCACACCACCGTGGGTTGGCCCCACATTTGATGTATTGGGATCGTCGCGGTGATTTGGTATCACACGTGGGTTGGCCCCACAACTTGATTATTCGTGACTTTGGGTCACGGTGATTTGGCATCACATTATTGGATATCGTGACTTTGGGTCACGGTGGTTTGGCACCACCGGTGGTTTGGTACCACGGGGTAGAAAAGGAGTTTTGGATGGCTAGGTTGGGTGCATTATATATATATTGCTTGGTTATAATTTGTGTAAGTATGTGGCATTTACCCGAGAGAAGGATTATGCACTGAGTCTTGGTGACTCACCTTCTCCCTTATTTTTTTAGGTGATTCGTAAAATCGCGGATGAGGAGCCGGATGAACTCGAGGAGGCCATGCAATAAAATTTGGTTTTACATGAACTTCCATTTGGGTACTTTATTTTAATTCGTTTTCATCTTTTTATGGATTTGTAATAAGGCCTCTTTAATTATATTTTTGGATTATTTATATGCTTTGGATTTGTTTTAAATATGGCTTATAAATTACATGGTTGATATAATAATTTGAGCACCAAGTTTTCTAAACTACTAAACGCGATGGTTTTTAAAACGTTACCATCGGGTAACATAAATCAATTGATAGTATTTAACAACTTAAGTATTTTTGATAACTCATACTATTTTCCAAAACTCCAGTTTCCAAATTTCTATTAGATACGGTTTTCAACCTAATCGCTTTAGTTTCTTTTCAATTTATAAAAGGTTTACAAATCTAAGCTGCAACTAAGTTTTAAAGATTTATTTTTGGGATTTCAAAGTAAATTATATGTTTTTAATTTATTATACACCTGATTTCTACGAACTTAGAACAACAAAGAGTTTTTTTTACTAAAATTTAATCGGTAACTCGTTTTTCCTCAAAATGTTTTCCCCTGTGACATACCAAATTCGGTCGTGGCGTATTGACCGGGTTTGGGGTGTTACACATCATTTGGATGATATTAATGATTTATATTTAAGGTTAATATGGTAATTGATAATTAAAATGAATATTAAATAAAACAAAATGGATATTTTGTATTCATCTTCTTCAACAAGAGAGAACCAAACCGATTCTTTGAGAAAAAAGAGGGCTAGGGTGCGGCCAAAGCATTTTTGTCAATTAAGGTACGGTTTTTGTCCCGTTTCTAATGATTTCTATGTTTTTGAGATCGTTGCAGCTAGTACTAGCTAGCCCAGGGACTATTTTGCAAAATTGTTAAAGATTTTGAATTATGCCATTGATGAATAAGCATGTGTTTTAAAGTTTCTTGATAGATTATGAATGTTTGTTAATAGATATACAAGTTTTGTTAAGTGATTTTTAGTGAAAATGCAAAATAGGGATTAAATTGAGAAATGTTGAAACTTTGTGGTTGAAATGTGAAATAAATGAAAATATGGGCTGCTAGGGGTATAATAGTAATTCGGCTAGCATGGGTCTATTGTGAATTTCATTAATTTGTGATTTTATGAAATAAGGACTAAATTGTGAAAAATGGGAATTATGTAGGGGTAAAAGTGTAAATGTGTTTTAAAGTGTGTTTTGGACTAAATTGAATGAATAGATGATTAAATAAGTTAATTTTAAATATATTTAGATCAAGAAAGGAGAAATACAGACTTGGATTGGGGAAAAGATAAAGTACTCGATTAATCGACAATTTCATCGTTTTTGAATCGAGGTAAGTTCGTATACAATAAATTTCAATAAAAATGTATTTAATATGTTTAGATATTGCATAAATTGCAAATACGAGACTGTGGATATGAACGATAGTGATTCGACAACGATTCGACATCCAAAATCCTGGTTGAACCTTAGGAATAGTTTAGGATGCTAGTGACATGTCATTAGGGGATATATTGAGTTGGCTTCGGGCCATGATATAGCACTTCGGGTGCGAGATAAATCGATTTGGCTTTGGGCCATGCATATCGATAGATTTGGCTTCGGGCCATGATATTAGTATTTCGGATAAGTTACCTTGATTTGGCTACGGGCCATGGTATAAGTACTTATCGTGTGAGATCCTTGAGTATTCGACTTCTATTCCGAATGGTTCAACGGGTAAATGTAAGACGAGAATGTGTATGAGATTTTTACGGAATGGTATAGGTATGTGTATAAACTATTTTAGCATTGAATCGAAGAAATGAGGATGAAATTATATAGTTTGTGAATGAGTATATGAAAGGTTTGGATCCACCACAACTCATGCCATCCATGCTGCAAAATAAAACCTCCCTTGCTCCTCAAGAGACTTGAACCTCAGACCACAAGCTTCACTCCCTACGCCACTTGCCACTAAGCCACAAGATCCTCTTGTGTCACAATTTAATCTTAATTACTTAAAAGGCTTGCAACCAGGAGGCATGGTTCCCCTAATGCTAAAAATAAAAAATTTCCCATATGACATGGCTTGAACCCAGGACTTCATAGAAGCCCCATAACCTTCCAAAATCACTCACCCAACATATCCTTCATGCAAAAGTGCCATTTTCTTGTTCTAAAAAATTTTAAACACTCCCATGCCTAAGGCCCAATAGGCCCAAAAATTTAGGGCGTTACAGAATGAGAGCAGACATGTGGTGTTTCAAATCTGGGGTACACTTTACACCATTTGGAACCATCTCAAATTTGGAGTCATTGCCATTAGGTTGAATTTGATGAAACATCTATAGGCAATAATACAATTAATCACAGTGGCATTCCAGGGTATGATTGTTGTTTTTATTGAAGCATATAAAATAACATATATGCTGCATTTTCTGCTTACATAGTTCTTCCTTCCAGCTCTGAATTGTATGGACTTGAGCTCGCATACGATGGCCTTGCACAGTACGCCCACAATTGGACAAAAGAAATGACCCCATCTGGTTCAAAAGTTCAAAATGCCATCGATCCTTTACCAAAAATTTCAGAAAGCTTACTAGAGGTATAAAGAGGGTAAAGACAAGATTTGTGGGACTTGGCCTCTTTCTTGGTTTGTGCATGGACTAATTCATCCAGTCAAAGTTTGACGTCTCTACCGTCTTTGCATGACTTTTATAGGTCGCATAAGTGATATGAATATTTATTCGTCCACTCTTTTATAGAGAATGAATAGTATTTGATAGCAATAAAATAAACTAATGTAATTATTAGAATAGTAATTATATTTTTTTATACTTGTTTTTGTTATTATTTAAAAAAAATTAGTAATTTATTAATCCTTTGCTAAACAGATTTTTTCTTTAATGTAATTACGAAGATGGTTGCACACAAATTCACTATTGGTTTGAATAAACCTCTTGTCTTCCAGGTACGAATAAGATCATATGTTTCAATTTGGTTTATCTTATGGAACAAGCATATGTGGTGTGACTTTGGTATTCTTGGTTTTGATTCACTTATTTAGTTTCTTATGTGATTAAAATAGCTACATATAGCTATGTTATGTGATTACATCAGCAAGTTCTTGATATAGAGCACGGTTTTGCAAGGCAGTTACTGAGCTCCAAATATTATGTTTCTTTCTCTTTTTTGGTCAAATTGAATTAAGCAGGCCAAAGTGTGTAAAGGTAATAGCAGTGAATTTCACCCTTATTTTTATAACTGCTGATTTCTCTTTGCTTGTACTTATTATTTATTTTCTCCTTTGATGAAATGTTGTCAGCCTCTTGAGTAGTTGTGTTAGATTGTTGTTTAGGAAATTTGTTAGCATTTGAGGAAGCTTCACGAATTTTTGTTTTCTATTTGCAAGCTGGTTTAGGTAAATATTTGTTAGCACTTGGTGTGTGTATCTACTGTACTGGGTTTATGAATATTAATTTGTTTTCTTGCAGGGTTTTGGTTTGGGGAAACATTTAAGTTTGGGTTTGGAGATAGATAGTTATCAGCATTAGTTGGCAGATAACATTGTCCTAGGCGCATCAACTTCATGTATTCCTACTACTCGTCTTCCTGAGGCTGCTCGGTTGGTTGGCCACGGATAGTTGTTGCTGGCAATTCTTTCAATAATCTTGTAAGCATCGTTATAAGGCTTAGAAAGAGGGGCTCCATTTGCCGAAGCATCCACCATCATTCTAGTATGTATATTAAGACCAATATAGAAAGTTTTCATTTGAACACAGCAAGGAATGCCGTGATGAGGGCACTTTTGTAATAACTCCTTGAATCGCTCTC
This sequence comes from Gossypium sturtianum, assembly GCA_025698515.1. Classification (NCBI taxonomy): domain Eukaryota; kingdom Viridiplantae; phylum Streptophyta; class Magnoliopsida; order Malvales; family Malvaceae; genus Gossypium; species Gossypium sturtianum. The sequence continues at coordinate 105,343,033 of CM046955.1, forward strand.
ATGCCTCATATAAAGATTCTTTGTCAAGTTGCTGAAATGAAGTGATTTCATTTCGGATATTGGTGGTGAAAGATGGAGGGAAATATTTCATTAAAAAACGTTCAACCAACTCTTTCCATGTAGTTATGGAACCGGACGGTAGGGAGTTTAACCACGCTCGTGCTCTATCTCTTAAGGAGTATGGAAATAATCTCAGTCTCAAGACAACCTCGGTCACCCCGACTAGTTTAAATGAGTCACTCACTTCCATGAATAGCCGAAGATGAAGATGTGGATCTTAAGTAGGAATCCCACTAAATTATCCATATTTTGCAACATTTGGAACATGGTCGACTTCAGCTCGAATTGTTGTGCCTCAATTTTGGGTCTTCTAATACTCGAATTAAGCTTGTTGAATAGAGGAATGGCATATCATCGAATGGTACAATTTCTGTCATCGGCATCAATGATCAGATTGTGAGTATTATAAGCGAATGTTCCTCCTAGATTTTGGTTTGGATTTTCGAAATTCATCTCTTTGGTCCTTCTTTGGTTCGCTTGTCTTCTCCTTTGTCAAAAAGTCCTTTCAATTTTAGGGTCTACAAAGAGTAAGTCAATAATTTGATCAATACTTATAAACACCTAAAACAAACATAAAAAAGGAATTAAAATTTAACAGAAAAAAAAGACCAAAATGCAAAATTAACAATTTCACAAATAATGTCTTTTAAAACAGTCCCTGGCAACGGTGCCAAAAACTTGGAACGATGGAAATGTGCAAGTGTACACAATTGCAACAAGTAATAAAGTGAAAAGTAAATGTCGAGTTATCGTACCCACAGGGACTATGAAAAGAATTATTTATGAATGCAATTTAAAACACTTTGGTGAAGAAAAAATATTTTGATTTGAGGAGGTGATTAAAAACTAAGATTTTTAACTAAGTAAAATAAATAAAGAGAAAATAAAAGTTCCAATGCACGATTTCCAAAGATGATTTTGATCAAGATGACATAATTTTGTTAGATTAATTACAATTATTAACTTAGAATTATTAAACTCATGTTCATGTTGCTACGAATAAATTCACGGCAACTCGGTAATTTGCTAACTTATGAACATGCTTACCTACCAAAATCCATTTATTTCGAATATTTACTATGAAATTGTGATTATCGTTATGATATAAAAATTGAAATTGTAAGTTTGTATGTAAATAATACATTGTTTTTATTTATGCTTTAATATTTTGTTATATTATAAGAGATATGGCTGAATATGGAGTAATTATTTGATGTAAACTATGAATTGTGATTGATTATGGATGAATTGGTAAAATGTTGAAAAGTGAGAATTCCTTATTGAACCTTCGGAATAGAAAAGATACGAATGAGGTAGCTAGGTCACATGTGTGGTACTAAGTGTAGGCCACTATGTGTACAAGAGAGCTACGAGATGGTTTTAGTTCACGTGTGTAGTACTAAGTGCTACTACTACGTGTGCAGACGGATAGGTCGCATGTGTAGTACTAAGTGCAGGCTACTATGCATACCCGATAAGCCGATCACATGTGTGGTACTAAGTGCGAGCCACTATGTGTAAGTGATGGTTTTGGTCACATGTGTAGCACTAAGTGCAGGCTACTATGTGCACCAGATAGCTTCAGCTACAAGGGTGGTACTATGTGCAGGCCACCGTGTATCTGTTATTATTTCGATGAGTTCAATGGGAAATTGACTAAGTGAAAATACATGTGATCATGTAACGACTAAGTGTAATTGAATATGACTATGTGATGAATTGACGGATAAGTCCATGGTTTCACCATGGCATAATGATAGTGAAGATGTAAGACCATAGCTGAGCTATGACATTCTAGTGAAAAGACCATAGCTATGCTATGACATCAGTGATTATCAGTGAAATTCAGTGCATACCGGTGCAGACCAATTCTGTAAGATGTTCACTAATTTGACAAAGTTTGGTAAGTGTTACATGGAATTATATGATATACAGAAATACGAGTTGATGAGACATGAACATAAATCTTGGTTGATGAATGAGTTCATTTGTGATTATATATTTGTACACCTTGAGTGTATTATCCGTATGAATTGGTATTCCAAATGAGTTAATGAGAAAAGTTCTAATATGAAATAATCTGAATTCGAAAATGAAATATTATGAAAACGTACTTGAAATACATTGGTATATCTTGTATATGTTATTTGAATTCATAATGTGGAAAGTAAATTTATGTGGAAATTTGAGATGATGATATTTGTACATGGAATCTATTGGTGGATACGTACATCCAAATTTATATGATAAGTTTTAGTGAACATTGAAATTGGACTCAATAAGTGATTTCTCAATTTAAATTGTGATTGGCAGGAAGAGTTAGTGAGTTGCATGTTGATCGTGTCCAAACTAACTATGACAACGAATAAGGCAAGCGCACCTATCATTCGGTAGTATAGCTATGGCATGACCGGAAATATCGTATCCTCAAGGACCAAGAGTACTAGTAGTTACTATCTTTTTATTATCTAGCCTAAGTATTAAGGGAATCGATGTTTAATTAACTAATTACTAAACTAAGGATGCTAAGACACATAGACTGAATTGGGAAAATACTTTTGGGAAAAACCAGTTGATTAAGACAATACCCGAGGAAGAATCCACCTAGACTTCACTTGCTATTTAACTCTGAACCAGACGATTTATTCACTTGACTTGATCCGTAGGATTCCATAATTTATATTAATACCTCTTTCGAGGCTACTAACATCTAACCCTAGGTTGATTAATTGAAATCTCTTTCTAATTAAAACCCCTAGTGTTGCATTAACTTGATCTATGGACTCCCATATTAGGTTTGACCCTAATCCGGCAGATTTTCGTCATCCTATCTCTAGGGTTGCGATCAACTCCGCTTAACTATGCTAGATCTACTCTTAAACAGAGACTTTTGCTCCATTGCCTAAGCAAATCAATACTTGAATCAATATCTTGAAATATTAAAACAAGAATTAAGAACACATAATTAAGAACAAATCAAGTATTTATCATATAGCTCAGAAAACAATAACAAGATCCGTCTTAGGTTTCATCCCCCTCAGGTATTTGAGGGGTTTAGTTCATGTTTAATAAAGAATACATCTCAGAAGAAAGTAAATAACAAAACATAAGAAAAACCCTAAAACCCCCTGAAGGAAATTGAAGGGAAGATCTTCTATCTTGAGCGTGATTCTGACTTCTGGGATGAATCAATTGGCTTTCTTGGAGTAATTCCCTGTGTTCAGCCCTCTCTGGCTTCGCCCCCGACCAAAGGCACTTTTTAGGTTATACTTAGGGCGTTTATATAGGCTTTGGAATGTTTTTCTTGGCCCACAAGTATCCTATTCCGAATGAAACTCATCTTGGCTATAGCAGGGACACGCCCATGTGACACGCCCGCGGTCGACTCTCTTGGCCGTGGTCGATCCTGTTTGCCACACATGGCTGTGTGATCTGGCCGTGTACAATGTTCTAGGCCGTGTCTCGGTTGTTACTCGAAACGCACAGCTGTGGGTGATAGTCCAGGCCGTGTGAGTCTCTAAGGTAATCCCATTTTACCCCTTTTTGGCCCGTTTCTCATTCCTTTCGATTCCCTAAACTCTCCTGAGTATAAAACATGAAATTAAGAGATTAGGAGCATCAAATTCATCAAATTCAATCAAAATTCATCCAAAAGTAAGCTAAATGTGGGATTAAAATATGTATATATTACGGTTTATCAAATACCCTCACACTTAAGCATTTGCTTGTCCTCAAGCAAAATTCTCAGTTCACAATTAAAATTAACTTGCCTCAATTCATAATCTTCATCAATAATGTTTCATCATAATTCATAGGTAATTCATACATTGATAATTTAACCGGAAGGTTCCTAAAGATTCAAACAATCAAAGTCATAGTTTTTATAGTACGAAAAGTAGGTGTTTCCCCTTACCTAAATAATCACCTTTTAATTCAAAATCAACAAGAATTGACATCCTCGCTAAGGGTCCAGTCAAATCACTCAAGGTGTTTAAGGTTCAAAAATAAGCACTCAAGATTCAAACATGAAAAGTTAATCCCATAGGCTTGCATGAAAATCAAATCTCCACCACTGTAAAATGATATGATACACAAATCAAAAGGTCTTTAAAAAGGTTTGTAACGGGGCTTGGGTTAAAGGTGTGGATAAAGGCTGAATTAGAGGGTTAGTATCGAGATTGAATTGATAAATTACCTAACTAGAAAAATAACTAAAACTTAAATTAAGAATTCATCACTAATAACACGAGCTTCTTATCAAAATGTAAAATTAACTGCTTAAGCTCCAATAATAAAGAAGTAATAATGAATAGATTCCCCGATTTTTTTTAAGAATAAATCAAGTAAATAATAATAAGATAGAATTTAACAACTAAAATAAAGAAAATAGTTAAGTAACTGATCAAATCAAATATCGATATAAGGGTAGTCAAAAGAAATGGTGATAACAAATAAAAAGTGGGTTTTGGGTTAATATTAATGGGTGAGTCAAGAAACAGTTTGTTAGGATTCAAAAGGGTTCACTAGAGGTTAATTATGAAGGTAGGCTTTTTATGAAGCAAGTGGGTTAAAACCTAGGTGCCTTCATCATCTTAGTATATCAAATCAAAGGTGTGGTCTCGACATGTATAATCGAAGCAAGTTCTAGAATAACAAATCAATGTTGACACACTCATAATCAATAAAGTGAGCAAGAAAAGGAATGTATGCTCTAAAAGGCTCAAGATCTCACAAAAAATTATGGGCTTTTGATGTCAACCTTGTAAATTTCAAACTTCAAGGTAATAATTAGATTCAGGTAGACAACCTAACAAATTTTTAATTCTGAAAATAAACTCATCATGCTTGATTCTCTAGTCTCCTAAAGTTTAAATCATCACTGCACAATTAACTATGACTTAATCCAAAACATATCAATGAAAATCATAAATCAAAGGAAATTTCATTCTAATAGTAATATGAGAATATTTACTTAAGAACAAGATATAATTTAGAGATTTGAGAATAATGCAAAAAGTTAGGCACTTTTCAAGATAAAATTCACCCCCACACTTAAGATGTACATTGCCCTCAATGTACAAATATAACAATTATAATAAGAAAAGCACAAGATAGGGAAAGAGGTGAAACTTCCTAAATTTTGGATGGAGTCAGAGAAAAAAATCGGGGAAATTTGAGCCGAGTTAGAGGAAGACATTCCTGTGGCGGCGGTGTCTATGGTCGTGGTGGGGTGATTCCCAAGCAGCCTTTAGAACCTAAAACCAAGAAACTAAAATAAAATAGACTAAATTAAGCACAAGAGAGATAAAGAGAAGGAAAATAAAGGAGAAGAGAAAAGACATAGGTAAAATAAATGGACTCAAATGACCTTGGCTTGTCGAGTAAATGAAGCGGCCGACATGAACTTATGTAGATCGGTCTCGCACGGGGAGACTGTGCTAGGGTCCTTCGCTTCTTCGACATGGAGATGGTGGTGAGGATGGTGAAAGAAAAGGAATGAGGGAAAGGGGAACGAAAAATGAAGGGAGAGGATAGTGAGAAGAGAAAGGGGTGTGGTGGTTGGGGGTTGGTTGAAGAAGAATTTGGGGAGAAAGTGAGACAAAGGGGGGGTCTTAAATAAAAATAAAGGACCTAGTTGCTGCCCACGCCCGTGTGCTGTGGGGGTGTTCGGTCACACGGCCATATCGCACGGCTGTATGGTGGCTCGTTCGTTTCTCCCACGCCTGTGTAGAGGTTTTCACGCCCATGTATCTTTCTCAGTGTCGGCCACAGCCTCAAAGCCCGGGCGTGGGTTATACCCGTGTGACTTTCTCAGTGTCTACCACGGCCGTATCGCACGGTCGTGGCGTTTTATAGCCGTCTGTGATTTGGGGATTTTTCATCCTTGGTTCGTATGACCTCTGCCATGCCAGTGTGTAAATTCGTGATGCCCACACGGCCACGGCCACGCCCATGTGCAAGGCCGTGTGGTACGGAAACCTATGCTTTATTTAAATTGGTTAGTCTTTAGTTAGGTGCTAAAAATCAAAGATATGAAAATTAAAGGGGTTAGTGCTCGGGTTGCCTCCCGAGAAGCGCTCGTTTAAAGTCTTAAGCTAGACTTACCTTTCATTCGCACGATCATGGTGGTTTGAGGAGTTGAAACTCCTCTTTCCGCTATCAATTCTAACAATATATGGTTCGAGTCGAGTAGTGTTTACTTTAAAAGTGCCAAACTTATGATTAGTTACCTCGATTTATTCCGTATGGGAAGACATTCAATATTGTAAAGGGATCTCGTTATTAAGGTGCGAGGCGTGATTCGAGGGTTTGTCTTTTCCAACAATATCGATCTCCTATTTTAAAGTGATTTGTTGTTCCTATAAGCTCGTTTGGGGTTCCTCGGTTTTGCTTCGTGTGTTCCTAGTTTCTCCTTGAAATGTGTCTTCCCACGTCTAGTTCCTCGACACAAGCCTTCGTTCCTCATGAATTACTTCTTTATTGGCATGGGGTCTAGGATCGAGGTTCGATTGTGTAGTTCCGTGGTGCTTCCTAAAAGAAGGTTTAACCGAATGGTCATTAATAGAATTTATGTTCTCACCTTTATTACTTGATTTCCTAGTCGAGTCAAGAGCTTGAAGAGTGATCGTCTCGTCACTTACACAAAGTGTGAGTTCACCTGTACCGACGTCAATTTTAGTTCTAGCGGTTGCTAAAAAGGGTCTTCCTAAAATTAACGGAACATTGTTGTCCTCATCCATGTCTAAAACGACAAAGTCTACTGGGAATATAAATTTATCAACTTTCACTAACACATCTTCAATTATACCCCTAGGAACTCTAATGGTTTTATCAGCTAATTGAATGCTCATCCTAGTTTGTTTGCGTTTCTCTCGACCTAGTTGTTTAAACAGTTTATAAGGCATAACGTTGATGCTTGCCGCTAGATCTGCTAAAGCATTATCAATAGATAAACTACCAATTAAACAAGGAATCGTAAAACTCCCTTGATCTTTTAATTTCCATGGTAGTTTGTTTTGTAGAATTGCTGAGCACACTGCGTTTAGCTCCACATGCGACGCCTCGTCTAACCTCCGTTTGTTTGTCAGAAGCTCTTTTAACAATTTCCTTGAATCTGGCATCTGCGAGAGAGCTTCAAGAAACGGTAATTTAATATGTAATTTCTTTAAAAGTTTAAGAAATTTACCAAACTGTTCCTCTGTGTGGTCTTTCTTCATCGCATTGGGATATGGCACTCGAGGTGTATACTCTTTAATGACAGGTTTCTGTGTATCGTGGCTTACCTCAACCTTACCTTTATTTACCACAGGTTCTTGCCTTGGCTCAAATTCGGATTCTGTTCTTGCCTTGGCTCAAATTTGGATTCTACTAACCCTTCACTATTGTGATCAGTAATGGCATGAATTTGCTCCTTTGGGTTAGTTTCAGTGTTGCTTGGCAAGCAACCTTGCGGTCGTTCTGATATTAGCTTAGCTAGCTGACCTAACTGGTTCTCGATCCCTTGAATCAATGCTTGCTGATTTTTGAGCATTGTCTTGTTATTTTGAAAACGGGTTTCTGACACCGCGATAAATTTTTTCAGCATCTCCTCAAGGTTCGGCTTTTTCTCTTGTGGATAGGGTTGCTGTTGAAAGCCTAGAGGGGGTTGTTGTCTTTGATTTCCTTGACCTCCCCATGAGAAATTTGGATGGTTCCTCCACCCTGGATTATAAGTGTTACTATAAGGGTTATTTTGAGGTCTAAAATTGTTACCCATATAGTTCATCTGTTCGTTTTCTATGCCCGAGTTGTAGGGTGGGTATTTTGTATTGTTTGACCCTCCTCCATTTGTATCGCACTGCATCACTGGATGTACCTGCGAGGAACCACACAAACCATCAATTTTCTTACTTAAGAGTTCTACCTGATTTGTTAGCATGGTTACTGCGTCGAGGTTGAAAACACTGGCAGCTTTTCTCGGCTTTGTCCTCATAACTTGCCACTGATAGTTATTTAGTGACATCTCTTCAATGAATTGTAAGCCGCTTTAGGGGTTTTTTTATTTAGGGTTCCACCGGCGGTTGCATCAATCAACTGCCTAGTCGAGGGGTTTACACCGTTGTAAAAGGTTTGAACCTGTAGCCATAATGGTAACCCATGATGCGGGCACCTTCTCAATAAATCCTTGTATCTCTCCCATGCATCGTAAAGTGTTTCTAAATCCCTCTGCACAAAAGAAGAGATATCATTCCTCAATTTAGCCATTTTAGCCGGCAAAAAATATTTTAATAAAAAATTTTCGGTCATTTGCTCCCATGTAGTGATTGATCCTCGTGGAAGAGAATTCAACCACTGTTTGGCTTTGTTCCTTAAAGAAAAGGGAAATAACCGAAGGCGAATGGCATCATCAGAAACGCCATTAATTTTAAACGTATCGCATAATTCCAAAAAATTCGCTAAGTGTGTGTTAGGATCTTCGTCCTGCAAACCATCAAACTGAACAAATTGTTGAATCATCTGTATAGTGTTAGGTTTGATTCAAAATTATTTTGCGATGACAATGAGTCTAACAATACTTGATTCAGTTCTTGTTAAATTAGGTTTAGCATAATCATACATAGTTTGAGGAGCAGATTTTGATTAACCGAGTTTGCGGCAACTACGGGGAGGTAGCGGATTATTATCACCATCTCTTGGTAGTATTGGTATCGTTCTCGTGCTCTTCTTCTTGTGTATCGTTGTGAAACCGCCTAATTTCTCTTTGATTTTTGCGATTGGTTCCTTCTATATCACTATCGTAAAATAGAGGTCTGACAGAGTTTCTTCTAGTCATAAACTAGAATACCTGCCAGAAGCAAGGAAAAAGAAAAATTAGCAAAGTTAAAATAAAATAAAAATAAATTGCGAATAAATAGAATGGATAAAGTAATAAAAATCAAGTGTTTCTAATATCTTAGTCCCCAGCAACGGCGCCAAAAACTTGATCGTGTCCAAACTAACTATGACAACGAATAAGGCAAGCGCACCTATCGTTCGGAAGTATAGCTATGGAAAGACTGGAAATATCGTATCCTCAAGGACCAAGAGTACTAGTAGTTACTCTCTTTTTATTATCTAGCCTAAGTATTAAGGGAATCGATGTTTAATTAACTAATTACTAAACTAAGAATGCTAAGACACAGAGACTGAATTGGGAAAATACTTTTGGGAAAAACCAGTTGATTAAGACAATACCCGAGGAAGAATCCACCTAGACTTCACTTGCTATTTAACTTTGAACCAGACGATTTATTCACTTGACTTGATCCGTAGGATTCCCTAATTTATATTAATACCTCTTTCGAGGCTACTAACGTCTAACCCTAGGTTGATTAATTGAAATCTCTTTCTAATTAAAACCCCTAGTGTTGCATTAACTCGATCTATGGACTCCCATATTAGGTTTGACCCTAATCCGACAGATTTTTGTTGTAGCATCCTAAAAATAGGGGGTTCGGCATTTTGCACTATTCTATGTGTTTGGTTAGCTAAGCTTGTTAGTTGGGTGTGTTTGGGGGTCCTGGTAAGGCTCGGGGTTGAGCCTAGGCCCTGGTGAAATTTTGGTTTTAGGACACTTTGGTAGGGTGAGCTAGTGGAGGCAGGACTTAAGGTTAATAGTTGGTGTTATGATAACAAAAGAAAGCAAGGTGGCCGAGTGGAGTTGGCGTCACTTGTGAAGCAAGGGAAATGGGGTTCGAATCCCACATGCTGCATTTTGGAGTATTAATTTTGTGCTCAAGGTGAGAAGAGGTGGAGTTGGTGTGGGACTCTACCAGGTGAAGATTTAAATTTGTCAACTAGTTCAAACGGATGGGGGAGAATGGATTGAGGAGCAAGTTGAGGAGCAAAACAAGGGATATGGATGGTGTTGGGAGTGTTTGGCCGAATGTGGGGTTGTGGGAGGTGAATTTCGGCTAGAGGTGGGTATAGTGAAGCAAATTCGGCATTTGGGTAAGTAGCAAGAAAGCTAACCGAAACTCTTTTTGGTGTTGTGCCAAATTTGTCTTGTAGCCTTAGCATTTTCGGCATTTCTTTTTGTCATTTTAGGTACTCTTCTTTTCATCTGTTCTCTCCAACATTCGGTTCCCCTTCCCTCTTTTCATTTTCAACATAGCCGAACCTTTACTTCTCCTTCACTGCCTTCCTATTACTTTTCTCTTTCAGCCGAAACCTTTTCTTTTCTTCATTGTCTTTCTACCCTTCCCTCCATCGACCGAACCTTCTCCTATTCTTTTTGAATTGGGTTCTTCTTCTTTTTCCAATAGCCGAATCAAGAGTTCTGGGGTCTTGCTGATAGGGCCGAATCTTGCTATTCCATTCGACTCACTCTTAATACTAAGGTAAGGGTTTTTCTCTGTCGTTCATATTTCTTTTTGGTTCTTTCTTATCTTGGCTTGGCTAGGCCGAACCTTAACCACTTGTTGTAATCTAAAACTCCTTTGTTCTCTTTTGGGAAGGGCCGAATCTCTCTTCAGTCAACTTCTCTTCGATCTAAGGTTCATTTCGGTCCATTTCCATAGCCAAATCTGTTGTTGTGCGGTTCCTCATTAATCAAGGTAAGGAGTTTTCTCTCTGGTTTCCTTGCGACTATTCTCTTTTCGATTTACTCTGCCATAACCAAACCTTCTTGTTAGACAACCACCATTCTTTCACTATGATACTTTACTGATCAAGACTTTCTTCATGGAGGCGAGTGCTAGCCGATCTAAGGGGGTTGCGTTAAGGGAGCCTAAGGGGAGTGGACTCGTAGTCTCTGCTCCCAAGTTCAAACGGCGTAGGGTGTCAGCGATTCGGGATTTTCCCCCGGGTTGTGGAAGGGAGATGACATTAGATTTGGATAGACAGATCGTAGTGGTTGGCACTAGTGAGGGTGACATCGATCGGGAGTGTCTAGTTCTCCACGTAATCAGGTGTGTAACCTCACACCTTATTTTGTTTGTTTGTAATATTCTGTATGTCGGCTAAAAGCCGAATTACCCATAATGGGTAAGCTTTTGTGATACCCTAGCAGGTGAGCTGGGAATAACCCAGGTAAGTTAATTACGACTATATCTGTTGGGGTAGATTTAGTATGATTGTATGTGATCTGATTATTTGCTATACCAGTACGTTCATGCATACACTATATTATTATGACATGATATGTTGCATGGGATTGGAATATTGATGATAGGGGAAGTGTATTTCGATGGCTCTGCCACATTCTTCGGTGACTCTGTCACATTTTTTCCGGTGGCTATGCCACGTATATTTCGATAATCTGGTGGCTCTGCCACAATTTCGATGATGAGCGGCGTGGATCGCCATTGTAATAACGACCCGATTTAGGGGCTAGTCGGAACAGTGATCTCAAAATCACCAATTCGAGGTTAGAGAAAATTATTTTCATGTTATGTTATGTGTTATGACATGTTTATGATGATGCATGAAAATTTTGGTGCCTTAATTTTAGCAATTTCTAGCTAAACTGTGAAAAAGGACTAAATCGCATAGAGTGCGAAAGTTCCATTCTATAGGCTAAAGGTACCAAATAGCTATGGCTTAGTAATTGGAGGTCCCAAATGAGCAATTTGGCCTTGTCTAAGTGAGTTGGCCGGCCATAGTAAGCTAATGGGACAAGAACATTAAATGTGGTCATGTTAGGTGTTTAAAAAGAAATAAAATAAGATGAAATAAGCCAAAAAGCTATCATCTTTTTATTTCTTCTTTTTCAACCGAAAATATCAGCCATGGGAGGGCTTTGAAAGCTTGAAAATTTCAGCAAGCTTCTCTTCACTCAAGTAAGTGATTTTGATGGCTTTAGATGTTAATTTTTGTACTTTTGAGACCCCTAAAGCTTAAGCTTTCTAAAGAGGGGACTAGTTTGCAATATGGTTGAAAGTCTAGGGACTTGCCATGAGAGAGTTTATGTTGTTTGATGAGTTTTTATGAAAGAAAATGAATGATAGGATGGTGAGAAACAACTTTTGTGAAAGGTGTTGTCATGAAAACACCTAATTGGGACTAAAATGCAAAAGTTGTAATTTGTTCATTAAGGCATGAAATTGATGGAATTGAGAATAGTTGTAAGAGGATTAAATGTTCAGCTTGGCTTGTTTAACAAGAAAATGTGATGAAAATTTATTTACGAGCCTAGGGGCAAAATCGTAATTTTGCCAAAGTATAGGGGCAAAATGGTCATTTTTGCCTAAGTAGAGATTATGTTGTAATATGATCCTTAAGTGATTAAATGAGTAAATTTCATTGTTCTAGATCAAAGAAAATGAGTTTTGGACCTAGAACGAATGAAAAGAGAAATGTGGGCAAAAAGTCCTTTTCGGCTCTTCGACATCGAGGTAAGTTCATGTGCAAATGTTGAAATTACGTATGAGCTTATTTAGTATTCCAATGTTGTATGGAATGTATATTACTATATGAATGTATGAAATGTCTCTTGATGAGATGTTAATGGAATTGAATTTAGAGTAATGAGAAAGGTGTATAGCACGATAGAACGATGGTTAAAGGCTCGAGTAAGACCATATTGGGATATGGCCTCGGTGTAAGAATTCGTATAAGACCATGTCAGGGACATGGCATTGATATGTTAGTGCATGTAAAACCCAATTTGGGGTAGAGTGACAACGAGAACTATGTGCATGAGACTCAAGAGAGTTATTTAACAATTCGAATGATTCAATGTATATGTGAATGTATGTGGTTGTACCATGAGTAGCACAAGTATGTGTAGAATTGAATTGAGATGAATTCAATAAATGATGAACACCTAGTGGGGCATGTGTATTTGATGCACTGTGTGAATGAGAACGAGTATCGTAGAAAGTTAAGTAAAAATGGAAACATGTGAGGATGTTCTTGAATGAACATTTGAAATAGAGATATACTTGTGAATTATTATCCATGAATGTAAATAACGGTAAGCTATGTGCGATATCACCTTATTGATTATTAATCGATGGGCTATGTGTGATACCATCACTTATAAATGATTGGTGGGCTATATGCGATACCTCCCTATTAGAGATTCAATGGTGGGCTAAGTGCGAAACCACCGAGATATTAGTAGCATGAGCGGCTTATTGAAAATGCTTGATGTGTTGTTATATATGATCTTATGATGATCAGTGCAGGAACGTATGCTAATTAAACGAGCGAATTGGCTTGTGACATGGTAAGAATGTGGTAAGAGATTGAATGAGTAAGTTTCAAGAATGGTTGAGTAAGTAACCATGAGTTTATGAGAGACACTCTTCATGATACTTTGTGATTTTGTATATTCAATGAATATCAATATTTGACACATTATGCAGATGAGCTTACTAAGCATTATTGCTTACTCCTTTACTTTTCTCATCTCTTATAGGTTATATTAACTAGCTCGGGTTGGAGGCCGCCGGAGATGTTTTCACACTATCGAGCAGACTCTTGGTATGAAGTATCAAGTCTTTAGAAGTCATGGCATGTATAGGGCTAGTACTTAAGGTTGATTAGGTCATGGTTAATGTGCCAAATGTGTTGGCCTAAATGAGTTATGGGACGTTTGTATATAGACATAGATGACGACAAAAGTCGATTAAAATTGTTCTAGAAATAGTTCTACCCCATGTATAGGAGAAAGACTTCATTTTTATGAATCAAATGTGTTAATTCATGTGTTTTGATTGATGATTTGAGAATGTCTTGAAGTAGTATATGAATGTATGCAGACAAGAGTAGTAAAAGGCTTGGTAAAATAGCCTCTAAGTGCCCACATGGATAGACACACGGGCGTGTGTCTAGGCCGTGTGTCTCCTGCACCTTAATGTCTTAAGTCAGTATAGACCACGGGCTGGTCATACGGTCGTTTGTTCAGGCTGTGTGATACACACGAATGGCACATGGGCGCGTGCCAAGGCCGTGTGAAGTCTGCACCTTGCACTTGTAAATTGAATTACCATACGGTGGAAGTACACGGGCGTGTGTATGGACCGTGTGGATAAGTCAGAATGCCAAGGTTTAGTACACGGGCCAAAGCCACGGGCGTGTCAAGGCCGTGTGATATTAGTCAGTGTCGACCACGGGTGGAAGACACGGGCGTGTTTTAGGGTTATACGGGCGTGTCCCAAGTCACATGGGCGTGTGACCCCTGTTTTAACGAAAGGCTTCCAATTGAATTTCGAAAGTTTCGGTTATATGTTTAGGGCCTCGTAGGCCCATGATATGTATGTTTTGGCTAAGAAAGAGAAGTTTTTAATTCGGAACAAAATTTTTATAGCCTGTAAGTACATGTTTAAGAAAGTTCAAGCATAGTAATGTCTCGTATCCGGTCTTGGCCTCAGACTTGGGTATTCGAACTCGGGTATAGGGTGTTACAGCCATCGAGGTGTGTAGCGGACTGAGGGTTGATTATAGAAATCCCCACAGGTGTGTTAGGCTGGATACGGGTGGTGTGTAGCGGATGGAATATTAGGTTGGGCTGGGTTGCATTGCATACATTTTCTGTTTTACCATGCTATTAGGGCTAAGGCCCAGTTTGATTCTGTAAGGGCCTCAGGTCAGTTGTTTTCGTTAAAGCTAAAGGCCCAATTGATGTTCGATTTGGGGATTACGCACTAAGTTCTCGTAACTCACCCCTCTGCTTAATTTTGCAGGTGATCCCCAGCACTGAGGATTTGGAGCCGAGACGGACTCTGTGGTGGCCATACATCGTTACTTTAGTAAATTTTGTTTTACTTTACTTTAAATTTTATTTTAAATTGGGTTTTATATTATGTAATAAGGCCTTTGGGATTTATTTTGGTTTTAGTTTTTAATTCGGTATTTAATCATTATTAAAAGTGCAACACGAGATTTTCTAAAATATTAATAATTGTTTTCCAAAATGTTAACGAACAATTTACAACCTATAAACTTTGGTTTCTCTTTAACTTCGGAAACAGTTTTCAAAATATCACCTTTCCAAAAATTTAACGAATCTAAATTCTATTTTGAACAAGTTTTTTGAAATCATAATAGCAATAATAATCTCACTAGTAACAATAGCAACGTTGTTCTTACCTTTGAGAGTCATAAAAGCAAATGCTAACTTTTACAAACAACAAAACTCAAAGTTTTTAACGAACGCGAAAACTCTTTAACAACCATTCCATGTGACATACCAGATCTGGTCGTAACGTATAGGCCGGGTTTGGGGTGTTACATTCGTCATCCTATCTCTAGGGTTGCGATCAACTCCGCTTAACTATGCTAGATCTACTCTTAAACAGGGACTTTTGCTCCACTGCCTAAGCACATTAATACTTGAATCAATATCCTGAAATATTAAAACAAGAATTAAGAACACATAATTAAGAACAAATCAAGTATTTATCATATAGCTCAGAAAACAATAACAAGATCCGTCTTAGGTTTCATCCCCCTCAGGTATTTGAGGGGTTTAGTTCATGTTTAATAAAGAATACACCTCAGAAGAAAGTAAATAAAAAAACATAAGAGAAACCCTAAAACCCCCTGAAGGAAATTGAAGGGAAGATCTTCCGTCTTGAGCATGATTCCAGCTTCTGAGATGAATCAGCTGGCTTTCTTGGAGTAATTCCCTGTGTTCAGCCCTCTCTGGCTTCGCCCCCGACCAAAGACACTTTTTAGGTTAGACTTAGGGTATTTTTATAGGCTTCAAAATGATTTTCTTGGCCCACAAGTATCCTATTCCGAATGAAACTCATCTTGGCTATGGCAGGGACACGCCCGTATGACACACCCGTGGTCGACGACTCTTGGTCGTGGTCGATCCTGTTTGCCACACACTGCCGTCGTGTGATGATCGGCCATGTATGATGTTCTAGGCTGTGTCTCGGTTGTTACTCGAAATGCACGGCCGTGGGTGATAGTCCAGGCCGTGTGAGTCTCTAAGGTAAGCCCATTTTGCCCCTTTTTGGCCTGTTTCTCATTCCTTTCGATTCCCTAAGCTCTCATGAGTATAAAACATGAAATTAAGAGATTAGGAGAATCGGATTCATCAAATTCAATAAAAATTCATCCAAAAGTAAGCTAAATGTGGGATTCAAATATTTATATATTACGGTTTATCACATGTTTATGAATTGTTACACGTATTTGTCTGAAATACGAGGAAATGATGGTACTTTATACATGGAAATATGAGACTGTGATATGTAAAAACATGGAATACGTTTGATAAATGTGTTTATTCATAATTATAGAACTGTACACCTCAAGTGTACTATTTGTGTAAAGATGATGTTCAAATGATTTGATGAGTAGAACTCAAATATGAAGTAGTTAGAAACCAAGACAAATTCTTATGAAAATGTATATGAAATACAGAGGTATGATTATTATATGTGATATGAATACATAATGTGAAAAAGTATAGGTATAAGAGGAATTTAATAAGAATTGAGCCTATGTACGTTTCTTGTTATTTATATGAAGTGTACGACTAACAAATGGTAATAATAAAAGGCTTGGTTGAATATCTTAAATTGGTTCTTGACTGTATTAAAATGTTGGTAAAGATAAAGGATCAAGTGAGTGAGAAATATGGCTTGGAAAATAGCTTAATTTTTATCCATACGGGTAGACACGGGCGTGTGTCTAGGCCGTGTGTGACAAGCGGTCTACCCCATGGGCGTATGGTCCAGCTGTGTGTCCCCAGTCACACGGGCGAGTGACCCTTATATGCGAGAAAAATTTTAAAAGTCGCAAAAAAAATTCTTGAGGATCTGGTTTAGTCTCGACCAAGATCTTAATGCATGATTTGGACCTCGAAGGTATGTTAAAGGAACGTTTATAATTAGTCTCGGTATTTGAACGATAATGATTTCAAATTATCTGTAAGTGTTCTGTACTCCTTGGTAATGCCTTGTAACCCTGTTCCGGCAACGGATACGGGTTGGGGGTGTTACAGAACTTATGAGTACATAAATGAGATTTAAGATCATGTATGTTTTAAGTAGAGTATATTTACTAAGTTATGTTTATATGTATTCGAACTTACTAAGCATATCATGCTCACGTATTGTGTTTTTTGTGTAGATTACGTGAGGCCTAATTGATTGGAAGTTCAAGTCGGAGCATACACACTATCCATCTCTTATTTTGGTAGCTGTTTTGAGTTATTTTGGAAGTTGGTTATGAATGGCATGTATTAGAGCTTATGGTTGGCTTGTCCATGTTGTTTATGTTTGGTACTTAATTTAGTAATATTTTGTAGTCATGTTTATATGCTTGGTAACTTGATCTAGTGAATTGGTTGTAAATACTATAGGTCTTTTGCTTAATGTTTATAATGATTTTTGTATAAGTTGTTCAAAGTATGGAATGAAATGGAATGTTTGGGTAGTTCTAAGTATATATAGTTAAGGTGATAGTTTTGAGTTGGAATTGTGGATTCTTGAAAGTAGACATTAATGGTATGGTTGAATGGAAAATTAGCTATGTGATTATTTTGCTCATGATGAATCTAAACACAAATTAGTTTGGTGCTTGATAAGTGTTTGATTTGGTTTATTTTGGCTTATAAATTGTGGTGTCAACTAGGGCACATTGGTTAGACACCTAGGTTGATTGATTTTTGGCATGTTTTGATGTCCTTGAATGTGTTTTAATCATGTGAAAGTATCTTGAATTGGTTTCGTTTGGTGCCCAAGCAATTAGGTTTGAATTGGCTTGCATTAAGGGTAATTTGTGAAGCACACGGCCTGGGACACAGGTTGTCACATGGCCATGTGCCACACACGACCACACCGTGTGTCATTTAAATTTTAAGTGTAGGATGAACCACATGGTCACAGAGAGTTACATGACTTGGCGACACAGCTGTGTGACCAAACTTCGAATGCACACACGGTCTGGCACACGGCCAGGTGACCCTATTTTGAATACCCACACGGGCTGGGACACGGCTGTTTGTCCCATACTTTGAACTGAACAAGGTTGGCCACACGGCCATGTTTTCAAGCCACACGACCTACGCTATGTCACATGGCCAAGCCATATAGCCGTGTGAACCCTGTTTTTAAATTTTTTCACTTTTTCCAAAATTTACTATTTTGTTTCAAAATGATCCCTAAACTTCCCCAAACTATTTGTAAGGCCTTGTAGGCTCGGTTTAAGGCCCATAAGTGTACTTTTAATTTAAATAAAATGTGTTTTTATTTAATATTATTTACGAATAATTGTTTGTGTTTGAAGTTAAATGTTTCTAATTGTTTTGTACTACTCTATAACCTTAATCCAATGACCGAGACGGGTTAGGGGTGTTACAAAATGTTTAACAGAAAGCTAGAAATAAAAACCCTAAGTCTTGGAACAAGTTAATAATTTAAAGAATCTCCCTAAGTAAGTTCTGAGCACTAATATTTATAGTAGTGTTGTTAAATGATCAAATTAGGTCAATTACAGATGACTAAACATGATAATTAAGGTTGTGCTGACGAAAAACACCCTCAGATGATAGTTGGGCCTCGTCGAACTGGTGTCGAGACATTGAACATCAAATACTCCCCCATTTTGGGTTCAAAGTTAGTTGTCGCAACATTGGACGATTGTTTTCGCAACATTGAAAGTTGGATATTTTCCCTGTAAGTTTGAAGTTGGATGTCGCGACATCCTAGGGTTGTTGTCACGATGTTGAAATTTGAGTGTAACACTTATTGGTCCGTAGTTGGATGTCATGATATTGTATTTTGGTTATCGCAAAATCGAAGCCTCAATGCTCCCCTTTAGCTTTGAATTTCGGTGTTGCGACATTCTGGGGTACTCCATGGACTCATCGACTTAAAACGATGTCTTGGACACATAATCAACACATTAGTCTTCCCTTATGCCTAGATTGGCCTAACAGGTCATAAAACACACTAAAATGCTCGTTTTATTGAATTCAAAGATAAAATTACTAAATTAATAAAATTAACTAAAATGTTAACAAATAACTTAAGTACAAGCTCATTAAGTGAGGAAAAGAGCTCAATTTGCCACAATGAAATGTGGCAGATCACCTCAACAGTTCACTTGAGTTGTAAATTGGTGAAGTCCAAGTCCTCGAACGGTGATGGAAGTGTCGGTGTCACGACCTTGGCCACAATTGAGGCCCTCCTTGTGTTTTTGTCTCAGTTAATCCCCCCATAAGTTCAAATCAAACATTAGACTTCCAATGGCATATTTTTTTCCAAATTGGTTCTAGAAAGTAATAAAATGTAACAAAAAGCTAACATTGAAACTGAAATCCAAGAATTGATAAAAATCATGGAAAGACTCTTAAGCTACTTGAGAAAAAGTTCATTAAGTACTTGAAAGAGTCTAATTTGACGTATCAAATTACAACAGATCAAACTCTCACACACTTAAGTCTTTGGTTGTCCTCAAGCAAACACTCAAAACACTAACACATGCAACTAGACGACCCAAAAAGCAATGGTGAGACATGGTAATTGGTCAATAGATATGTGCAATGCAATCAAATCTTCTTCATACAATTTAATACTGATGAAGGAAACTCACAACTTTTAGAGAAATCAAATTATTTCACAAAATTATAGAATGAACAAACATAGAGGGAATCATGCAAAATACCATTGTTCATATTATTCCATCAAAACAACCATGTAGATATAATGTATATACACAAGAGAGAATTCAATTCAATTCATTTCTCATATAAGTATCACAAGTTAAGAATTCATAAACAGATATGCCAAGGTCACATAGGACTTGGGCTTGTAACGTTTTGAAGGTAGGGACAATTTTTGTTTAAAGAAAAGGGCATCAAATTGGTTTCAAGCATTAGAAATAGTAGAGCACATGAAATTGTTCCTTTTTCTTCCCTAATTTTACCATAATGCTCACCTCATTATTTCTCCTTCTCTCACATGCCTTTTATCTTCATGGAAGACACGATTCAATATTAGTAAGTACAAAAGCTAGCAAGCCTAAGTGAATTATGAAAGTACAAGAACTTATTTTAAGCACATTTTAGTAGTTGTTATCTTTCAGTCACAATGCTTTTCACCACTCACTATGCTCTTAACTCTTAATTTGCTTTTATTCACTCATAAAATTTTTCATTTAAGCACATTTAAGCAAAGGCTTACACCTACCATATTTAACCATTTGCTCACTTTTCACTCATGTACATATTTTAATGTATCAACCTAACCCTCAATATCCATGGCATGGTGTCCATTTCATAGTACAAATCAAGTATAGGACAGAGAAGGTTTGAGTTTCATACTCATTTTAAGTTCAAGGTTTCAAAGACATAGGTTCATCAAGAAAGGATAATTGAAGGCTCAAATTATGGGAACTAGGAATAATATAGCATAAATATTAGTCATTTAGGCTCTTGGCTAGTTAAACAATGCTTTAGGTAATCCTTAAACATCTCAATGAATATAAAACTGAGGCATTTTTTTCATTGCAATTCCATGAATAATATCAAATTCCTAATATGTGGATATACATCCATCTATAGACCTATTTATCACATGGCATGAAATCAAAATTTATCTCAAGCGGATTGTGTATTCACCATCAAGCGGTACATCATGAAGGTGTCGATTGATTACGAGGCCACAAAGTCTACACTGACTTTATATGTTGGGGAATGTTAGAGGTCTGACGAAGGGTGCAACTGGCGAGTTCGAACTACATTTATACTGAGGACTCAACAGTGGCAAATCTAAAAATTAGAAGGGCCCTATACATGCACTGTTGCACGTATGATGCAAGACAACCAGAAATTGGATGTCAAAAGTATCTGCAACTGCATCAAGCTGCTGGTGAAAGATATGCCCACCATTCCTATACCGGTCCTGATTGCAGACATGCAAGCTCGGTTCTAGTACAGGGTGTCGTACATGAAAGCATGGTGGGAAAAACAAATGGCCATGGAGTAGTTGTACGGTGACTGGGATGCATCATACAATGAACTTTAGGGGTGGATTTCAATGATGCAGGAGTACATGTCAAATACTATCGTGGACTTGCAGTCGTTGCCTTACAAAAGCCTAGATGGTGAACTACAACCGAGGAAAAAAATTTACCAATTGTTCTGGATGTTCTATCCATGTGTTAGGGCCTTCTCCCATTGCAAGCTGCTGGTGCAGGTTAATGACATATGGCGTTATGGAAAATACACGTAGATACTCTAGATTGCAGTTGCACAATATGGTAACCAAAATGTACTACCGATCGCCTTCACCATCGGGGAGTCGGAGAACTTCAAATCATGGGAATTTTTCTTTAGGAATTTACGAAGGCATGTTGTTAGGCAAGACAACATGTGTATTATCTCTGACGGATCGAAGGGACTACTTGTTGTGATTCGACATTTCGGGGTTTTGTAGAGGTCCGTCGACTGCATCTGCCACTTCGTTGTCAACTTTCACAAGGAGTACAAGAATAAAGACTGGCACAAACAACTCGTGAACATGGGTAAAAAAATCTTGTTTCAAATTGCATTTGTAAATATTTTGAATCATTTTACTTAAAGGAATGGTAACACGTTATATCAGAATACATACGTAGGGTACGAGCTGGAACCACACCGATTTAGGCATAGGCTGGCAAGGTTGGAGACTGATATGGTGGGGGTCCCGACTTCTCTCAAATAGTTGTTGGCTAGCATGGAGCTGGGGCAATGGGCTTAATGTTTCGATGATGGGTATTGATATGGTCATATGATGGCTAACCTCGTTGAGGCGGCTAACTCCGTCTTAAAACGTATGTGTCACTTGCCAATTTCATTAGTTTTCTTAACTATGTTTCTGGGTTGGCAACATTGATGCCACAAATGGGGTTGAGACAAGCAAAATAGATGGATACTAGACACGTGTACATGGAAAAGGTTAGGAACTCCATGAAAGACAAGGCTTGGAGGGCAATGTCGATGAATACAAAACTATATTCTTGAAACTTGGACACTTTTAGAGTGACAGATTGCATCGATCATCGTGCAAGGGTCCCACCATAGTCCTATGGAGTTGATCTCTAAATAGACGGTGCGAGTGTGAGAAGTTCTAGACACCCGATACTGTAATGCGCATGTCGTTACAGTGTTTGCAACCGCCAATTTGTAACAGCCCATTTTTAGTGAAGTCAGAACTGTGGTTTTGAGACCATAAATCTGATGTCAAAAAATTTATTTTAATATTATTTTAATGTTTACAGCATGTTAATAGTGTCGTATAAAAATTTTGTGAAGAAATTTTATTGTTTACATGCTTAATTTGATAAAAAGAACTAAATCACGTTATTACTGGTATTTTTTATATCTTTGACACTAAAGTTACTACTTTAATTTATCCTAGATCAACTCATTCGTATGTATGCACGAATCTAGTGTCAAGTAAAAATTTACCTGTTGAGTCTACTAAATTTGTGGTTAAAGTATTGAACCCCCTAGGTCAGTATGTGTTAGTTGATATAGTCTGCAAGAACTATCCTTTGATGACTCAGGGTTATAGCTTTCCAACCAATCGATGCTTTTGCCATTTGATGAGTTTGATGTGATTCAGGTATGGATTGGTGATTCGCATGATGTTGTAGTGAATTGTAGACGAAAGCTTATTGTAATGAAATGTCGAATGATGAAACACTTCTAATTGAATCGGAGGAGTCGAGGAGTTGCCTATTGTTATTTCATCTATGACAATGCAGTAAATATGTGAAAAAGGTTACGATGCATACCTTGCTTATGTTCTAGATTCTAAAGTGTCCGAGTTGAAACTTGAATCGTGTTCGTGGTTTGTGAATATCCAGATGTGTTTCCATAAGAGTTACCCGGGCTACCAAAGATCAAAAAGGTTGAATTTGCTATTGAGTTATGATCGCTGTAAATCAGAGTTTTAAAATTTATAAAAGAATGATCGAACCTGGAAACCAACTCTGACAACGATTAAAGGCAAGTGCACCTATCGAACAGTAGTATAGTTTAGGCAAGACTGGATTGTCGAACCCAAAGGAACTAAAAGCACTAATACTCACCGTCTTTTTATTATTTAGCCTTAATATAAAGTGATAATTGTTTAAACTAAACTAACTCTACTTACTAAGCTAAGACGCAAAGACAAAAAAATGAATTCGGAAATAACTTTTGGGAAAACTCAGTTGACTCAAACGATACCCTTAGGAAAAATCCACCTAGACTTCACTTGTTATCTAACCTTGAACCATATGATTTATTTACTTAGTTTGATCCGTGAGACTCCCTAACGTATATTAAACCCTCTCTCTCGAGGCAAATAACGTCTAACCCTAAGTTAATTAGTGGAACTCTCGTTCGCTTATAATAACCCCCTAGAATAGTAGTAAATCGATCTGCGGACTCCCATATTAGGTTTCACCCTAATTCGGAAAAATCTCGTCACCCTATCTCTAGGCGTGCGATCAACTCCGCTTAATTATGTTGGATCTACTCTTAGGCAGGGTCTATTCCTCCTCCACCTAAGCACATTAGATTTGGATTAAGTTCACACAATTAAGAACAAACTAAGTTATTATCATATAATTCAAAAAATCAAATAACAAGATTTCTCATAGGTTTCATCCCCTTCGGGTATCCGAGGGTTTAGTTCATAATAATAAAAGACAACATCTCAAGAGAAAAGATAAAACAAAACATAAGAAATCCCTAAAACCCCCTGAAGGAATTGAAGAGGAGATCCACCGTCTTGAGTAGAATTTCGGCTTCTTGAGATGGATCAACTGGCTATCTTCGAGTGATTCCCACAAATCTGACCTTTTCGGCTTGGCTTCTTGGCCTAGCTCTCCGCCCCCCTTTCAGCTGGTACCTAGGGTGTATTTATAGGCTTTTGAAACACGTTTCTTTCTCCCTAAGTATCCTTTCCCGAATGAAATTGGTCTTCTCCACGGTAGAGGCACGGCCATGGCACACGCTCGTGTAAATCGTGGCCAAGCCGTGTTCTAGTAGGAATGGTGGCACGGCCGTGTGGCTTGAAGTCCAGGCCGTGCTGATTTCGTGGCTTGGCCCAATTTGGTATGTTTTAAGGCCGTTTCTCGTTCTTTTCATCATCGGGTGCTTTCCTGAGTATAAGACATGAAAAGAAAGGATTAAGAGCACCTTTTTACATAAATTGGGGCTTAAATCATCCAAAAGCATACTAAATGTGGGCTTAGAATATGTTAATTTTACGGTTTATCAAGTTAGTACCGGGAACATCATCGATATCGATAGCTCCATACAGAATGGATCCTACAGAGTTGAAAGAGTTGAAAATTCAGTCGCAAGAGTTAACAGATAGAGGTTTTGCACGACCTAGTTTCTCACATTGGGGTGCACCAGTTCTGTTCGTTAAGAAAAAGGATGGATCAATGAGATTGTGAATTAATTACCGTCAGCTCAACAAAGTTATAATCAAGAATAAGTATCCATTGCCGCGAATTGAAGATTTGTTCGATCAGTTAAAAGGTGCAAAAGTATTCTCGAAGGTTGATCTACTCTCTGGTTATTATCAGTTGCGGGTTAAAGATTCGGATGTGCCGAAAACTACATTCAGGACCAGGTATAGACATTATGAATTTCTCGTGATGCCGTTTGGTTTAACTAATGCACCTGCAGTATTTATGGATTTGATGAATAGAATTTTTAGACCGTATTTAGACCGATTTGTTGTGGTCTTCATAGATGATATTCTAAATTATTCTTGAGATGAGTCTGAGCATGCCGAGCATTTGAGAATTGTATTGCAAACCCTGCGTGAGAAGCATTTCTTTGCCAAATTTAGTAAATGTGAATTTTGGCTTCGAGAAATCGATTTTCTAGGACATATAGTATCATTTGAAGGCATCAAAGTTGATGCGAGTGAAATTTCAGCAATTGTTTATTGGAAACCACCGAGAAACGTATCCAAAGTTAGAAGTTTTATGGGATTAGTTGGTTATTACAGAAGATTCGTTAAGGGATTCTAGATGATAGCTACTCAGATGACGCGTCTATTACAGAAAGATGTGAAGTTTGAGTGGTGCGAGAAATGTCAACAAAGTTTCAATCGGTTGAAAGCACTATTGACAAAGGCACCAGTTTTAGTTCAGCATGAATCGGGTAAAGAATCTGCGTTTTGATGAAGGAAGGTAAAGTGATAGCTTATGCTTCCAGACAATTAAAGCCGCATGAAAAGAATTACCCGACACATGATTTAGAGTTGACAGCCATTGTGTTTACGTTGAAGATTTGCCGGTACCATCTATGTGGTGAAAAATGTCACATTTATACCGATCATAAGAGTTTAAAGTATTTAATGACACAAAAAGATTTGAACCTGAGATAGCGCAGATGGCTCAAATTGTTGAAACACTATGATTTGATTATTGATTATCATCCGGGAAAAGCAAATGTAGTAGCTGATGCTCTGAGTAGAAAATCTTTATTTGCTTTGCGAGCGTTGAATACGTGGTTGTTATTGTCCTCACCTGTGTAATTCACTGAGCTGCCCCACATGCCCGTGTGCTAGGCCGTGTCCCAGGCCGTGTTCACCAAAATTGACCAAAAAACTAGGCCATTTAAGACCCAACCATACCTATTTCACCACTCCAAATATGCACACATTCAATAAACCTAGGCACTACTCGAACACATCTAAATATACCAATTCAATAAATCTATTTCATCCGACCAATATGCCATTCAAAGGCACCACACACATATATATATACTAAACATTGAGCAAATAAGCATTTCACCATGACTAAAATCACCTCATTCAACAACTAGACATCAAGTGTTCATCTATGTAATATATAAGTATACTTTTTTGATCAATACAACATAACCTAACCAAAACACACACCTCATTCATAAACTACACCTATCAACATTTCAAAACCACATATTTATCTATATATATACATGCCACTACCCTAGGAGATACAAAAACTACCAACTTAGATGGATAGTTTGAGCCGATTGTTTGATCCTTCCAAAACGTCAACAACGATTATCTACAAAACAATCCACAAGAACCGAAAGTTTACATAACTTAGTAAGAACATAGTATAACATTTAATCTAATTACAAATAGACATATTTCACATACTAATTGATTTAGGGTTACCAAAGAACAAACAAGGGAACGTATGTGCATTCAGGGGTATCGAAGTACAAATAGGGGCACGTATGTGCATTTAGGGGTACCGAAGTACAAACAGGGGCGCGTATGTGCATTTAGGGGTATCGAAGTACAAATAGGGGCACGTATGTGCATTCAACAATATTTATCTATAAACATATTAACTAAAGAACAATAATATAAGATTACAAGTAGAACTTTATTTACGTATTGAAATACTATGGACTTACCTATGATTTAATTCTGGTCAATACGCAGGGACTATTCCACTATTTTCCCTTTTCCTCAGTTATTGTCCCTTTGATTCAAATCTTGATCTATATAATAATTAAAAAAATATATTAATCTCATACACATTTCACATTTCATTCTATGCATATGTGTAACACCCCATACCCGAGTCTGAGGCTTAGACCGGATACGAGACATTACTATGCTTGAACTTTCTTAAACATGTACTTATGGGCTATAAAATTTTGTTCCGAATTAAAAACTTCTCATTCTTAATCAAATCAGACATTTCATGGGCCTACGAGGCCTCAGACTTACATCTCGAAACTTTCGAAACTCATCTGGAAACTTTCTCTAGAAACAGGGGTCACACGTCCGTGTGACTTGGGACACGCCCGTGCACCCCTAAAACATGCCCGTGTCTTTCACCCGTGGAGGATATCTCGGCAAATTACACACTTTGGACACGCCCGTGGCCTCGCCCGTATGCCAAACCTTGGCATTTCGACTTATCCACACGGTGCGTACACACACGCCGCGTGTGCGTCCACCGATGTGACAATTAAATTTCTAAGTGTCAAGTGCAGACTTCACACGGCCTTGGAACACGCCCATGTGCCAGCCGTGTATATCACGGTCTAGACAAATGGCCGTGTGACCGATCCGTGGTGGTCTGTCGACTTAAGATACTAAGGTGTAGGAGACACGGCCTAGACACACGCCGCAGTGTGTCTATCCGTAGGCACTTAGAGGCTATCTACCAAGCCTTTTACCACTCTCATTTACATAAATTCATACATCATCACATAACTCCACATAGCATCAATTTAACTCTTGAATTAAAGACATTTAATCATTTAAAGAGAGAAAGACTTCATCCCATACACTAGGGATAACTATTCCGAATGCAATTACAATTGTAACTTAAGCCATCATCTATGGCTATACACAACCAATCCCTAAGTTCTCTTAGGCCAACACAATTTGGCTACAATAATTAGAACTTAGTCAACTCTAAAAGAATCCCTATACATGCCATGACTCATGAGAACTTGAAACACCATACCAAGCGTTTATTTGATAGTGTGAAAACATCTCCGGTGGCCTCCAACCCGAGCTAGTTAAAATAACCTATAAGAGATGGGAAAAGAAAAGGGGTAAGCAATAATGCTTAGTAAGTTCATCTGCATAAACTGACAAATACCGATATTTATTGAATACATATAACTACAAGGTATTATACTGAGTTTTTCTCATTAACTCATGGTAACTTAACCACTCTTGAAGCTTACTCATTCTATCTCTTACCACATTCACCTCATGCCACAAGCCAACTACTCGTGTTAAATAGCACACATTCTTGCACTGATCGTCAGGTAATCACATAGATTAACACATCAAGCAATTTCAATAAGCTACTCATACTACAAATCTCTCGGTGGTTTCGCACTCATCCCACCATTAAAATCTCTAATAGGGTGGTATCGCACACAACCACCAATCATTTATAAGCGATGGTATCGCACACAGCCCGTCACTACCATCAATAAGGTGATACCGCACATAGCTCACCGTTATTTTTACATTCGTGGATAGTAATCTGCAAGTATATCTCTATTTCAAATGTTCATCCGAGAACATCCTCACCTACTTTTATTCTTACTTAACTTTCTACGATACTCGTTCACATTCACACAATGCATCCATAAACCTATCTCATGCAACAAAGGTGCATTAATTACACATATCCCACTAGGGGTTCAGCATATATTGAATTCATCTCCATTCGATTCTAACACATACTTGTGCTTCTCGTGGTACAACCAATTACATTCAACATATCCGTTGAATCATTCAAATTGTTAACTAACTCTCTCGAGTCTCATACACATAGTTCTCATTGACATTATACCCCAATAAGGTCCTACATACATTAACATGTCAATGCCATGTCCCTGACATGGTCTTATATGAACTCTTACACCGTGGCCATATTCCAATATGGTCTTACTCGAGACTTTAACCATCATCATATCTTGCTATACACATTTCAATTCTATTGACATTTCATCCAAATATATTTCATGCATTCATATGGTAAATATACATTCCATATCACATTGGAGCGTTAAATTAACAAATGACGTAATTACAACGTTTGCACGTGAACTTACCTCGATGTCGAAAGGGTAGAAAGGGACCTTTTTGCCCACCTTTCTCTTTTCACCCGTTCTAGGTCCGAAACTCGTTTTCTTTGATCTAGAACAATGGAATTTACTGATTTAATCATTTATAAATCATAGTACACCATAATCTACACTTTAGGCAAAAATGACTATCTTTGCCCTACACTTTGGCAAAATTACAATTTTGCCCCTAGGCTAAATAAATAAATTTTCATCTCAATTTCTTATTAAGAAAGCCTAGCTGAACATTTAATCCTCTTACAACTATCCACAATTCCATCTATTTCATGACTTAATGAACAAATTACAACTTTTGCATTTTAGTCCCAATTAGGTGTTTTCATGGCAACACCTTTCACAAAAGTTGTTTCTCATCATCCTATCATTCATTTTCTTCCATAAAAATTCATCAAACAACATAAACTCTCTCATGGTAAGTCCCTAGACTTTCAACCATGTTGCAAATTAATCCTCCCATTAGCTAGCTTAAGCTTTGGGGACTCCAAAAATGCAATTTTCATAAAAAAAATAAGCATCAAAATCACTTACTTGAATGGAGTAAAGCTTGCTGAAATTTGAAGCTTTCAAACCTCTCCCATGGCTGATATTTTTGGTTGAAGAAGAGAAGAAATAAAAAGATGATAGCTTTAGCATATATCATCTTATTTTATTCAATTTTCCAACTAATATCACCATCTTTCTATCATAATAAATGCTCTTGTCCCCTATATATTATTATGGCTGGCCAACTCACTAAATTAAGGCCAAATTGCACAATTGGGACCTCCAATTAATAATCCATAGCTATTTGGGACCTCTAGCAAATAAAATAGAACTTTCGCACTTTATGCGATTTAGTCCTTTTTCACAATTTAGCTAGAAATCGCTAAAATTAAGGCACCAAAATTTTCATGCATCCTTATAAACATGTTATAATACATAACATATCATGAAAATAATTTTCTCTAACCTTGAATTAGTGATTCCGAGATCACTGTTCCGACTAGCCCCTAAATCAGGCTGTTATAATATGACCCTTAACTTTTAATTAATTACACATTTTCCCTAAACTTTTACAACTTTTGTAATTTAGTCCTCTAACCCGAAAATCATCAAATTGAACATTTTCTAAGAATCAAATTACAGCTGAATATACTAGGCCCTTTTATGATCCTATTATACATCAAATTCACTATCAAACCTTGAAATTTTGACATTTTAACAATTAAATCTTTAAATCAAAATCTAACAAAAAACACTTCACAAAACAACCAAATACTACAATCAAAGCTTTAAACACATAGTTATCATAAAAAACATTCAAGATTCATCAATGGAAACTTCTAAAAATTTTAACAAATTTAAGAACGAAGGTACGTGTAACAGCCCGTTTTTTAGTCAAATCGGAACAATGGTTTTGGGACCACAAATTTGAGGTTAAAATATTTATTTTATTATTATTTTAAGGTTTACAGCCTGAATATATGATTGTGTGAAAGTTTCGTTTAGAAATTTTATCGTTTGAATGCTTAATTCGGTAAAAAGGACTAAATCGCGTTAAGTGCAAAAGTGTTGTTCTATTAGTTAAAAGTATCTAATAGCTATAGAACCTTAAAGTAAAGGTCCTTATGTTGTAATTAGACCATTAATATCATGAGTGGACATAAATGGACATCATTTGGATGATATTAATGATTTATATTTAAGGTTAATATGGTAATTGATAATTAAAATGAATATTAAATAAAAGAAAATGGATATTTTGTATTCATCTTCTTCAACAAGAGAGAACCAAACCGATTCTTTGAGAAAAAAGAGGGATAGGGTGCGGCCAAAGCATTTTTGTCAATTAAGGTACGGTTTTTGTCCCGTTTCTAATGATTTCTATGTTTTTGAGATCGTTGCAGCTAGTACTAGCTAGCCCAGGGACTATTTTGCAAAATTGTTAAAGATTTTGAATTATGCCATTGATGAATAAGCATGTGTTTTAAAGTTTCTTGATAGATTATGAATGTTTGTTAATAGATATACAAGT
This sequence comes from Gossypium sturtianum, assembly GCA_025698515.1. Lineage (NCBI taxonomy): Eukaryota > Viridiplantae > Streptophyta > Magnoliopsida > Malvales > Malvaceae > Gossypium > Gossypium sturtianum. Next base: position 105,373,647 of record CM046955.1, read on the forward strand.
TTTGTTAAGTGATTTTTAGTGAAAATGCAAAATAGGGATTAAATTGAGAAATGTTGAAACTTTGTGGTTGAAATGTGAAATAAATGAAGAATATGGGCTTCTAGGGGTATAATAGTAATTCGGCTAGCATGGGTCTATTGTGAATTTCATTAATTTGTGATTTTATGAAATAAGGACTAAATTGTGAAAAATGGGAAATATGTAGGGGAAAAAGTGTAAATGTGTTTTAAAGTGTGTTTTGGACTAAATTGAATGAATAGATGATTAAATAAGTTAATTTTAAATATATTTAGATCAAGAAAGGAGAAATATAGACTTGGATCGGGGAAAAGATAAAGTACTCGATTAATCGACAATTTCATCGTTTTTGAATCGAGGTAAGTTCGTATGCAATAAATTCCAATAAAAATGTATTTAATATGTTTAGATATTGCATAAATTGCAAATACGAGACTGTGGATATGAACGATAGTGATTCGACAACGATTCGACATCCAAAATCCTGGTTGAACATTAGGAATAGTTTAGGATGCTAGTGACATGTCATTAGGGGATATATTGAGTTGGCTTCGGGCCATGATATAGCACTTCGGGTGCGAGATAAATCGATTTGGCTTTGGGCCATGCATATCGATAGATTTGGCTTCGGGCCATGATATTAGTATTTCGGATAAGTTACCTTGTAACATCCTGAAAAGGGCCTATGCATTTTTGGTTTAATTGTACGAAATGACATATCTTATGTGTTATGAATATATTTTGAACACTTTTGGAAACACGGAAATGTATGGAAATGTTAAGTTTAAAAGAGGAAAGTGAACATTTTAGAACCTTGGAAATGTAAGGAAATGTCTTGTAAGGAAATGTCATGGAAATGTAAGGAAATGTCTTGGAAATGTAAGGAAATGTCTTGTTAGGAAATGTCATGGAAATGTAAGGAAATGTCAAGTTCTGAGCCGATCGAAAATTTTTGGAAACTTAGAAATGACCTAGAAATGAGCGAGTTTTAAGGTTTAAAAGGGGAAATTAAGGCAAGGTGGCCTTAAAAGAAAAAGTTTGTGAAATTTGACACACAAGCAGGCTTGGAAAAGTGGTCGAAGATGCCACTTAGGGCCTATGGAAATGGCGCCATATGCAAGAGGAATAGGCCTAAGTTCGAAGTCACATGGGAAGCAAATAAAAGAAATTTTATTTTGCTACAAGGAGCAGAGAGGTGGACGGCACATGGCTATAAATTAGGAGCTTTTATTATTTTATAAATAGTGGATAAATAAGCGATTTATTTATCATTATTTTCAAGAGATAATTGTTGAATTAAAATTCTTTTAATTTGAATAAAGAGATAAAGAGGAAAATAAGGGAGAAGTGATGGCCAAGTAAGGGACTTTGAGTTTAATAATTTCGGCTAAGTAAGGATAGTTGCTGAATTATCTTTTATTTTAAGTGATAATTAAAGGATAAAGTTATCAGATAGAGGAGTGGTGGCCAAGTAAGGGACTCCTTAGATGATAATTTTGGCTATAAAAGGAAGGAAGGAGGGCTACTCATCAATTTGTGCTTCCTCATTTCTCTGCCGAATTCTTAGTGCTCTCTTCTCTTCTTTTCTTTCTTTTCTTTTGTCAAGTCGAGATTAAGTAATTGTTGGAACCTAGCCGAATATTTTCCTCTCCATTAGAATCCATAGCCGAATCCTCCATCATTATTCTTCCTTCTCTTTTCTTTCCAATCCTTCGAAAGCCGAAAACTAACCAAGTTAATTGATTCAATGCTGGGCCGAATGCAAGAAGAGTATAGCAGAGATTTCAAGACTTGATTCTTAAGTCAAACGGCAACAAGGTAAGTTTAAGTATACTAATCCTACTAGGATTTGGATTTATGGCCGAATGGCTTTTTATTAAAGTAGTAGGTGATTAATCAAATGTAGGGATTTAGGATCTAAAGCGATAGATCGGTTTTTCGGGATTTCAAGGAATTTGTTAAGCTAATCAGGTGTGTACCCCACACTAATTCTTAATATGTTTTATGGCTGTGTCTAATTAAAATATGTGATATTAAGAATATGAAAGTGGCTAAGGTACCATGTTATGGTACTAAATACTCGAATGCACGTTTCCTACTTCTACTAGGAATATGAAAAATGTTATTTGTAACATGAGAATATGATAAGAATGTGAACTCGGCATATTATGCATATTATTATATGGGGCATATGGTTTTGTTTTGAAAGGGGAAGTGAATGTGGTGACCTAAGACCACGAACACGGTGATCTAAGACCGTGATATCGAAAAGTGGTGACCTAAGACCACAGTAATCTAAAAGTGGTGACCTAAGACCACCATGATGCGGTGACCTAAGACCGTAGATTTGGAGTGTAGCGGAAGGAGGGTCGACTTAGTAGTCCCACGGTGTGTGGCAGCAGTGCGGGGTGTGTAACGGATGGACAACTAGGTTTGGGTTTGGGAATGCATCATAACCTGTATTCTATGATTTGAATGTGTAATATGTGATATGCCCTGATTCTATTATGATTTAGTGTCGTGTACACATTGAGTGCATTTGACTCACCCGTTGGGGAACATTTTGAGGTGATGAAGCAGTGATGGACAGGGACGCGCAGAACTTGTGGTGGCCATGCTCAACATGAATTTTTTATTTTTATGGACTATTAACTTTTAAGTACTCTGAATTATTTGGATTTATTTGATGCAATAAGGCCATAAGGCCATAGTTGAATCATTTTACATTTATTATTATTTATTATGTTTAGGAACCTTATTTATTAAAGTTTAAGTAAATATTTCTTTAAACTAAATCCTAAATGTTTTATCACTTAATATCAAAAAGGGGTTTCCAAAATAAAATCGAGTCTGTTTCAACACAAGCCCAACCCAAACAATATTTTTTTTAAAAAAAATCGCACAAGTTTTCTCTAAGTAACAAAAGAATTTGAAACCGGTTTTCTTGAGGAACATACCAAATCTGGTCAAGGCTCGTGGGCCGGGTTTGGGGTGTTTCATACCTTGATTTGGCTACGGGCCATGGTATAAGTACTTATCGTGTGAGATCCTTGAGTATTCGACTTCTATTCCGAATGGTTCAACGGGTAAATGTAAGACGAGAATGTGTATGAGATTTTTACGGAATGGTATAGGTATGTGTATAAACTATTTTAGCATTGAATCGAAGAAATGAGGATGAAATTATATAGTTTGTGAATGAGTATATGAAAGGTTTGGATCCACCACAACTCATGCCATCCATGCTGCAAAATAAAACCTCCCTTGCTCCTCAAGAGACTTGAACCTCAGACCACAAGCTTCACTCCCTACGCCACTTGCCACTAAGCCACAAGATCCTCTTGTGTCACAATTTAATCTTAATTACTTAAAAGGCTTGCAACCAGGAGGCATGGTTCCCCTAATGCTAAAAATAAAAAATTTCCCATATGACATGGCTTGAACCCAGGACTTCATAGAACCCCGTAACCTTCCAAAATCACTCACCCAACATATCCTTCATGCAAAAGTGCCATTTTCTTGTTCTCAAAAATTTTAAACACTTCCATGCCCAAGGCCCAATAGGCCCAAAAATTTAGGGCGTTACAGAATGAGAGCAGACATGTGGTGTTTCAAATCTGGGGTACACTTTACACCATTTGGAACCATCTCAAATTTGGAGTCATTGCCATTAGGTTGAATTTGATGAAACATCTATAGGCAATAATACAATTAATCACAGTGGCATTCCAGGGTATGATTGTTGTTTTTATTGAAGCATATAAAATAACATATATGCTGCATTTTCTGCTTACATAGTTCTTCCTTCCACTCTGAATTGTATGGACTTGAGCACGCTCGATGGCCTTGCACAGTCCGCCCATAATTGGACAAAAGAAATGACCCCATCTGGTTCAAAAGTTCAAAATGCCATCGATCCTTTACCAAAAATTTCAGAAAGCTTACTAGAGGTATAAAGAGGGTAAAGACAAGATTTGTGGGACTTGGCCTCTTTCTTGGTTTGTGCATGGACTAATTCATCCAGTCAAAGTTTGACGTCTCTACCGTCTTTGCATGACTTTTATAGGTTGCATAAGTGATATGAATATTTATTCGTCCACTCTTTTATAGAGAATGAATAGTATTTGATAGCAATAAAATAAACTAATGTAATTATTAGAATAGTAATTATATTTTTTTATACTTGTTTTTGTTATTATTTAAAAAAAATTAGTAATTTAATAATCCTTTGCTAAACTGATTTTTTCTTTAATGTAATTACGAAGATGGTTGCACACAAATTCACTATTGATTTGAATAAACCTCTTGTCTTCCAGTGTCTGAATAAGATCATATGTTTCAATTTGGTTTATCTTATGGAACAAGCATATGTGGTGAGTGACTTTGGTGTTACTCGGTTTTTCGATTCACTTATTTAGTTTCTTATGTGATTAAAATAGCTACATATAGTTATGTTATGTGATTACATCAGCAAGTTCTTGATATAGAGCACGGTTTTGCAAGACGACATTGAGCTCCAAATATTATGTTTCTTTCTCTTTTTGGTCAAATTGAATTAAGCGAGGCCAAAGTGTGTAAAGGTAATAGCGATGAATTTCACCCTTATTTTTATAATCTTGATTTCTCTTTGCTTGTACTTATTATTTATTTTCTCCTTTGATGAAATGTTGTCAGCCTCTTGAGTAGTTGTGTTAGATTGTTGTTTAGGAAATTTGTTAGCATTTGAGGAAGCTTCACGAATTTTTGTTTTCTATTTGCAAGTGGTTTAGGTAAATATTTGTTAGCACTTGGTGTGTGTATCTCTTTATCTTGGGTTTATGAATGTTAATTTGTTTTCTTGCAGGGTTTTGGTTTGAGGAAACATTTAAGTTTGGGTTTGGAGATACATAGTTATCAGCATTAGTTGGCAGATAACATTGTCCTAGGCGCATCAACTTCATGTATTCCTACTACTCGTCTTTCTGAGGCTGCTCGGTTGGTTTGCCACGAATAGTTGTTGCTGGCAATTCTTTCAATAATCTCGTAAGCATCGTTATAAGACTTAGAAAGAAGGGCTCCATTTGCCGAAGCATCCACCATCATTCTAGTATGTATATTAAGACCAATATAGAAAGTTTTCATTTGAACACAGCAAGGAATGTCGTGATGAGGGCACTTTTGTAATAACTCCTTGAATCGCTCTCATGCCTCATATAAAGATTCTTTGTCAAGTTGCTGAAATGAAGTGATTTCATTTCGGATATTGGTGGTGAAAGATGGAGGGAAATATTTCATTAAAAAAAGTTCAACCAACTCTTTCCATGTAGTTATGGAACCGGACGATAGGGAGTTTAACCACGCTCGTGCTCTATCTCTTAAGGAGTATGGAAATAATCTCAGTCTCAAGATGTCCTCGGTCACCCCGACTAGTTTAAATGAGTCACTCACTTCCATGAATAGCCGAAGATGAAGATGTGGATCTTAAGTAGGAATCCCACTAAATTATCCATATTTTGCAACATTTGGAACATGGTCGACTTCAGCTCGAATTGTTGTGCCTCAATTTTGGGTCTTCTAATACTCGAATTAAGCTTGTTGAATAGAGGAATGGCATATCATCGAATGGTACAATTTACGTCATCGGCATCAATGATCAGACAGAGTATTATAAGCGAATGTTCCTCCTAGATTTTGGTTTGGATTTTGAAATTCATCTCATCGGTCCTTCTTTGGTTAAGCTTGTCTTCTCCTTTGTCAAAAAGTCCTTTCAATTTTAGGGTCTACAAAGAGTAAGTCAATAATTTGATCAATACTTATAAACACCTAAAACAAACATAAAAAAGGAATTAAAATTTAACAGAAAAAAAAGACCAAAATGCAAAATTAACAATTTCACAAATAATGTCTTTTAAAAGCAGGTCCCGCAATGGCGCCAAAAACTTGGAACGATGGAAATGTGCAAGTGTACACAATTGCAACAAGTAATAAAGTGAAAAGTAAATGTCGAGTTATCGTACCCACAGGGACTATGAAAAGAATTATTTATGAATGCAATTTAAAACACTTTGGTGAAGAAAAAATATTTTGATTTGAGGAGGTGATTAAAAACTAAGATTTTTAACTAAGTAAAATAAATAAAGAGAAAATAAAAGTTCCAATGCACGATTTCCAAAGATGATTTTAATCTAGATGACATAATTGTGTTAGATTAATTACAATTATTAACTTAGAATTATTAAACTCATGTTCATGTTGCTACGAATAAATTCACGGCAACTCGGTAATTTGCTAACTTATGAACATGCTTACCTACCAAAATCCATTTATCTCTTGACTATATCTCTATGTCAATTCAACCGATTAAACAAATTTTAATAAGCAAATGTGTTAATGCACATACATACTTATGAAATTAAAATAATCTGTTGTACATATCTCTATGCCAATTCAAACAATTAATTCAATCTCATAAGCACATAAAAGATTACGTGAGGTAACAATGTATTTCTACCTTGAAATAGTTTAATCACAATAATGTTGCAAGTTATGCAAGGCTAATGTATCGTTAGATACCGTTGCTAATTTAATCCTCAACTACCTTAGATGATTAAACATGCACTGCTTAAGTATTGTGTCAATTAATTACAATTTCAATCCGTTTAAATAATTCATTAGTTACCTTACAATTGTAATGCTAGAATAACTTAGTCATGATTTTACTTAATCAAACATCTTACCGAGGCCTATAACAACACAAACCCAATTTTAATAACTCAAGTAGACGAAATGCAATCAACTTAATACGAATTAATTTTAAGCCATATTAATTAAATTAAACATATCAACATCACAAATATTCATAGACATGTTCATAACAATAACAATAAAATTAAAAGGATAAGGAACAAGAATCAAATCCGGTGTTTCCCCGAGGCTTGACTAGTTTGCTCTACTCCTCCTTCTCTGCTTGTTCTTGTTTGCTGCTCCAAATGGTGGTTGAATGACTCTTTTTCAAGAGGTGAAATCGGCAAGGGAATGGAGAAGGAAATGAAGAACAATGAAGAGAGAAAAGTGAGAGAGAAGTGAAAAAATGAATGGGTTTGAGATGTGTTTGAAGTGAGCAGCCAATGGGGGTATTTATAGGTTGAGAAGACTGCTAAAAATAGCCAAAATCAGCAGCCAAAGACTCCCCCATGGCCGGCCACACATGTGGCATGTTTGAAGATTTCAAACATGCTATTTTTAGATAGGGGCAAATCTTGAAGGGCATGAATAGTGGAGGGATTTGAATGTAAATTGAAGGATTCCTCAAGGGCCATTTTGCAAGCCAAATAATCAGCCAAACAAGCTGATTGGGTCAGCATGTGGGACGGTTTTGGGCTGCCCAGTGCTTGGTTGGATCGGTTTTCTCGGTTCAGCTCAACTGGGCCCCTTTCATAACTAATTAACAATAATTTATTTAACCCAAATTAAATTGGATTAAAATTAAAAATAATTATATTATGAATTAATACGCATAATTTGGACCGTCTTAGGCTGAAAATTTAATTCGCCTTGATGCTTCAAAATTGCTTCTCGATTTTGTACTTCTAGTAGTGTTTGCCAAGCCGTTTTTCTCCCTTTGTGCGAATCTATCGAAAATGATCAAAATTTATTATAAAATTAAGTAAAATTCAACATGTTAATAATTTAAGTACAATTTAATTATTTTATAATAATTAATTTTTTTTCGACAAGAATTTTACCGAAATTGCATGAATTTGAGTTAAAAAGGGCATGAAAAAGTGTGTATATTTTCGTGTTTCCAACTACACCCAGTTTTGTAATCGTCTACTTGCATTTTTGCATATACCTAATAATAATCTCGTGTCAACTAATTATTCTATTTTTTTATTTAATTGTTTTGTTTTCAACATTTTATTTTTATTTGAGTTGAAAGAAGAAAAACACGAATTGGAATTTTGACTTAGAAAAGAGAATATTCATTAGCAACTTAAATTGATCAATTTAAATAATCAATGATGATATTTCACATGGGAATGGATATTCAAATCTTATATTTTACATGGTTATGATTTAAGTCCTTATTTTATTTGAGTAACTTCATTATAATATCTTATTTTATTGATATCTTTATATTTAATCCAATTTTTATTATTTATTTTAGTTTTGATTCTAAATTTGTATTTTTATTATAAAATTTAAGATAACTTGAGTTCTAACTTTTGGATTTTAATTGTGTTATTAATTTATTATTTTAATTTCTAAATTTAAATTCATTAATTTTTTATATCTAGTTTTAAAGTTAAAATTTTCATAGAAAATTTAATTTAAATAATATTTTTTATTTATCCTTAAAAGTATATATTTTAAAGTTCAGTTTTCAAAAATAAAACATAATATAATATTTATCTTAATGTTAAAATTATTTTAATATTTTTCATAAATATTATCATAAAAATAAATTGATCGATTTTAATGTGTAGTATAAAGTTAAAAAGTTCATGGAAATTTAATTTAAATATTAACTCAAAATAGATGAAAAATTAACAAATATTAACTTTATTAACATATAATTATTAATTTGTTAATTTTTGTTTTTTTAAGTAACTTACATAACTTACATAATACATAAATATATATCATATCATAACTTACATAAAACTTTGGATCAAAATATATAGAAATCACAGAAATTTGGGCAACACTATTGTTTTTCTGTACTTTTAATTATACTTATAAATAAACAACTTACCTGAATTAGTTTACACCCATTAGGTACTTGATACTTGATATGTATTATTTATTTTAGTACAATGACATAATTTAAATCAATTTAGAACACTTAAGTAACCGTAATTTATTGTCAACTTTAGACTTCAAGAACTACGAAATGGATAAGAGTTGGATGAATTTGTCAAAGGTAAGCAACGACTACCGAAATGGAGTACAAACTTTTCAAAATTTTGCATTTCAAAATGCAAGCCAAGAGAATATGATTCTTTGCCCATGTAAGAAGTGTGGCAACATCAATTGGCATATTCGTGAAATTGTCTACGAACATCTAATTGTTGATGGCTTCATTCGGGGGTATAAAAAATGGATTTTCCATGGAGAGTGTACACCTCGTAGAACCTCTTCAACGATTAGTCCGGCTTATCCTCATAATGCTTACCATCATTCTGTTAGAGAAGATGACATAGAAGGTATGTTGTGGGATGTATTTAATATGCACAATCATGGTTTGCAATCGTTTCCACCTAAAATTATTGCATCCGGTGATTGTGATATTGGTGGAAATGCTTTTACCGAAACGGGAAGAAGTGTACCTGATGAAGAGCCAAATGGAGAAGCGGCGAAGTTCTGCAAGTTACTTAATGAAATGAATGAAGAACTTTATGAGGGATTGAAATTTTCAAAATTGTCCTTCTGCATTCGTCTTTTTCACTTAAAATGTTTGGAAGGGTGGACCAGAAACTCTTTTACACTGCTATTAGAGTTTTTGAGAGTTATGTTTCCGTTTGCAAAAATTCCTCATTCATGCAAAGATATGAAGAAACTGGTAAAAAATTTAGGCCTTGGGTACGACAAAATTCATAGTTGCCCAAATGACTGCATGTTGTATTGGGGTGATCGGAAAAACCAACAGTCTTGTCATATTTGCGATAAATCTCGTTGGATGAATAGGAATACAGAAGATGTGAATGAGGATGAAGGTGAGGCACAGTCAAGAAAAAAACCAATAAAGATTTTACGATATTTTCCACTAATACCAAGGCTTCAAAGGCTTTTCATGTCGTCAAAGATAGTCGAGTCTATGAGGTGGCAGCATGATCAACGAACCGATGATGGATTATTAAGGCATCCTGCAGATTCTTTATCTTGGAAATCATTTGACAGTAAATGTCCAAGCTTCGCAAGCGATCCTCGAAATCTGAGGCTTGGGCTAGCATCTGATGGATTTAATCCTTTTAAAATCATGAGTACTTTGTACAGTACTTGGCCTGTAGTGCTTGTTCCTTACAATTTGCTTCCGTGATCTACCTAAGTTACTTTCTAGGGTCGTCAATCCTAGGGTTTAATTTCGCTTAACCTATACCAACAAAATTGGAGTAAACCTTCAACCCTTAGTCAATCACTCCCACACTCACTCGTCAATCTTCCTAGGGATTTCAGTTCATGGTCGTGCTAGATGCAAATTTCTCTAATCGAATTTTAAACATTCAATTAAAAGTAAAAAGAAGAAAAGGGAAAAGAGAAATCCAGATTCGAAGTTGTGTGTTGACAATTGATCCATAAAACTGGTAGAATATATGTTGATTGTGAGTCGATTGCAACAAGAACGAAAATAGACAAGATAAATTTACTGAATAAAAGAAAACTAAATTGAAATTGAATCAAAGTAACTGTGTAATAGTGTAACATCCCAAATATGGGGTTATTTGGAATTTGATTATTTTCTTATTATGAACTGCTGTGATATTGTTAATGGAATAATAGAGCTTAATTTAAGGCTTTGAGTGTGCCCGGTTTGATAGAAAAATTTCAGTTTTTAATTTTAAAAGAAGGGAGCCTTAGCAAGTGGGTGTTATAAGAATAAATGTGGGTAATTTAACACTAATTAGGCCTTGGATAAGTGGCAAAGCAAGCCCACTTAGGAGCTAGCATGTGACGCCACCAAGGAACAAGGGAGAGCCTTGGTTCGAGTCACAAAATCCTCCTTTTTGTTTTTATTTGGACGGCACAAGGGGGAGAGTTTTTCTCCCTTCAAACTCTTTTATTAAGTGTTATTATCAAAGGATAATAGGAGAGTTTTAATTGTTTAATTATAGTATTAATAAAAGGGATAATGGATGGATTATTAGGAGATTATTATTTGATTAATTCAAGCTATTTTGAATATTTTCAAATGAGTGGCCAAGAGTAACCTGGAGTGTTTGCCGAAATTTAAACACTTCATGGGAAGTGGACGGCAAGGCTATTAGGGGGGGGATGCCGAATGCCTATAAAAGGTTCAACCTGGTCACCTTGGTTGCTTTTTGTCATTTTTGCTAAGTGCCGAAATTCTCTTCAAAGCATTCTTCCATCTTTTATTTTGCTCCTTTGGCAATAGCCGAATTCCCTCTCTACTTCTTTTTGCAAACCCCACATTCAAATTCCCTTTTCTTTATTTCTTTGTTAACCAGAACCTCTACTCCTTGTTGCCAAAACTCCAACACCCTTTTCTCCTCATTATTTTCCTCTTGCCCGAATATTCAAGCAAGGGTAATCTTCTCTAAACTCATCTCCAATCGATTCATAAGGTAGGTAGGTATGGCCGAATGCCATCTTTCTTCTCCTCTGTGTTGTTGTCGATTTCTATTAGGGGGGAATAAGTGCCGATTTCGGCAATGGTAATCAGGGTTTCTAAATGCTTTCGGGAATTGATCTCTGCTAGGTACCCCAAGATTGTGAAGCAGTTGACCCAAGCCCTAATCTCTAGCAATCGGTTTTGGTGGTAGTGGTAAGAAGATTTCATTTGGTATTCGATTAAAGCCGAAGGCTACTGACATTGTCCATTGACCGATTCTAATGTGTGAACCAGATTCGTGATTGGGTGCTGCGACTAGTATTCAAAGCGAGTAGGTAAGGATTCGGGATCAAGCAATAACCCTAAAAGGATTATTTGGTTTGGCCGAATGGCCCATATCACTAACACTATCTTGGCCGAATATAGGGGCTAGTGGATCTAAGGTGGCCGACTTCTTCATTCGGGATTTAGATTATTCGGGGTGACAGTGTGTACATACACACGTATAGCAGTTAATGTTGTGTTATATATATATATTTTGTATGTAAATCTGCTTGATGTAGATGCGGATTGGTACCTTAACGGTACAAGTGAGGATCCGGTAAGTCTCTGTTAAAATGAGATTACTTTAATGCTTTTGGGAAGCATGGCTTATTGACACATGTGATGAATGCATGAGATCTATTGTTAATTGTTTATCTTTGTGTAAGGTTATATGAGAGGAGGGGCGGTGATGTTTCGTCTTGTGAGCACCAGTGTTTTGGTAACACATCGTGACTATATGTCACGTGAGGTTTGGTACCTCGGAGGTTTGGCACCTCATAGCGACTTGTCCCCGTGGTTAACACCACCGTGGGTTGGCCCCACTTGAGATATGGGATCGCGCGGTGATTTGGTATCACACGATGGGTTGGCCCCATCACCCGATTCGTGTCTACGGACACCAGTGCTTTGGTAGCACATTGTGACTATATGTCACCAAAGTGGTTTGGCACCACCGGTGTTTTGGTAACACATTGTGACTACGGTCACCGTGGGTTTGGTACCACATGGGGGGTAGACAAAGGCGTTTGGTTGGCTAGGTTGGGCACACGATACTCGCATATTAAGCTGTTATATGTTGTGTATGAAATGTTGTTTTTAAACGGGGAAGGGTTACATCATGAGTCTTGGTGACTCACCTTCTCCTTTAACATTTTTCAGTGACTCGTAGATGGCGGTTGAGGAGCCGGTTGGACTCGAGGTGGCCATGCAAATGGATTTAAATTTATAGAATTTTAAATTTGGTTATTTTTACTTTGGTTGTAATAAGGCCTCCATAAACTTTATTTGTGTTTTTTTGGATGTTGGATATTTACTTTAAACTATATTATTAAATTAAACTAAAATCACATGTTTTCTTAAGTTAACACGAAAAAGTTTTATCGTGCCATCGGACACACTTGAAACTGGTATAATAATCGGACTTAATTAAATTTCCAAATTAAATCTAAGTGTAGCTTTGACAAGATAACCGAAACCGAGAAGTTTTCAATAAATCTTAAATAGGTATTGAAATGGTGTTTACAAGATTTTTCTCCGTAATAAATCAAATTCGGTCGTAATGTTTGGGCCGGGTTTGGGTTGTTACAAAATTGGTATCAGAGCCCAGTTCAAAGCTCGGCTGTGGGGGCCCAAGGCCCAAAAATGTTTTAGTAGGCCTTTTGAATTGTTTTTGGGTTTTAAGCAGCATGGCCCGAGTCTCCTGAGACCGATCCGCCTGTAAGTACATCTAAACCTCTTTGTGAATTATATTACGTAGAAGGGTAGGAAGCATGGAGCGTAGATAGACTTATAGGACTTGGACCCTAGGTTTAGACTACTCAAACACACAAACAAGACATAAGACTTAAAGAACTAAACCAACCTATGACTTAGTCAATGAGCTAGGGTGTGGTAACCCACATGACGCATGTCTAGGATTGGATCGGAAGAGCACGGTATTTAAGCGGTCCTCGTGACTCACCTCCTCTTCGCAGTATCCTGCAGTGCGTAGCTTCGGTTCACCCTAACTCGGAGGGCTCGGTGGTGTGGTAACTCTCGTGCGCATGTCTAGAAAGGTTCAAAGTGAGAGCTTGGTATTTAAGCGGTCCGCGTGACCCACCTCCTCTTCACTCGAATTCCGTGCTCAGTGCGTAGCTTTGGTTCACACGACCGGGAGGGCGCGGTCATGGGCTAAACACAATGATTAAAACCCGAGAAGGGAATTAGCCTTGTTTTCTGAAATAGAATGAAACAACAAACCCTAATGTTTCCAAAACTTGTCCAATAACTCTCTTAAACCCTAGAACATTACTTTTACAACGTTTTCTCGGAAAACTTGACTTGTGAAAAATTACTGAAATACCCTTAGGAGGAAAATTACGAAAATACCCCTGTAGGATAAAAGTCGAAAATACCCACTGGGTTGGAAATGGGCCGAAATGTCCGATGAGTGAATAGGTATGGAAAGTATTAAGGAATGGATGCATGAACTTCTTTGTGTGAACTAGGATAGGAAGCTGAAACATTGTTTGCTCGAAAGAATCTACGATTAAACCTTATCCATAAAATTTCTTCATGAGTAATAAAGTGAAACAAATGCTAACGCATAAAAATTTTTCTTAATCAGATTAAAAGCGCGGTAGATAAAATGAGCTCTAGAGGACGTGGGCGCCGTGGGCGTGGTAGGGGTAGGATGACGGTGTGCGAACCCGTCAGTCGGGACAAGGTTCGAAAATGAGGTACCATCGCCACCACCACCTCCTACTTTTAGAGTGAGGAGCGGAGCGAGCACGGTGGCGAGTCGGTATCGCAAGCTGTGTTGCGAGTCTTGGAGATGGTGGCTGGGGCTGGTGGAAATGTAGGAGCTCGGAAATCTGTCCCCGAGCGACTCCGATCTAACGGAGCGGAGGTATTCCGAGGTGTGTCAGGAGTGGCACCCAGTGCAGCGGAATATTGGCTAGAGTCAACTGAAAGAATCATGGATGACCTTGACCTGACTGAGGAAGAGAAGCTGAAAGGGGCAGTGTCGCTTCTAAAGGATGAAGCGTATCAGTGGTGGCTTACGGTTCGAGATGGGGCTACAGCCGATGATTTGACACAGGAGTATTTGAGAACCACCTATCGAGAAAAAGTATGTGGGCATTAGCTACACCGACGCCAGCAGAGAAAGGCTTTTACGGGATTAGTGCAAGGAACTAAGTCCGTGTCGGAATATGAGGCGGAATTTCTAAAATTTGAGTAGGTATGCGAGAGGCATCGTGGCTCATCGAACATGAGCGCTCGTGTCCGCTTTGAGGACGGACTCGAGATGATTTAAGGTTACTGATTGCCCCACAGCAGGTTCGTGAGTTCTCATCTCTAGTGGAGAAGGCTAAGGTAGCCGAAGGAATCAAGGAGGCTGTGAGGTAGAACTATAGTAAGAACAATCAGAAGAGAAGTTTTGGGTCATTTGGATCAGCGAAAGTGCTCGTAGAAAAGGCTAGGCCAAGTGGGCCCAATCAGGCAGCAAGGCCCACGACTGCTAATCAGAGGCCGACTCAGTGCAATCGCTGTGGAAAGACCCATTGGGGAGGATGTTGGACCGGTGATAAAGGATGTTTTGAGTGTGGGTCTTTGGAGCATCGTGTCAGAGATTGTCCCCAGAAACTAGCTAAGAAGCGGCGGAGAGGCGTAACTGCGTGCTCAAGATAGAAATGTAGGACCACCAGAGGGTCGTGGTAATGGCAGAGAAACAACGGTCCTAACCAGAGGTCGTGGAACTCAAGGCGAGAGGTTCAGCAACACAGAGGCTAGGCGGCTGGCTTAGTTTACGTGACAAGGTGTCGCGAAGAAGGTGACGACCGGATGTCATAACCGAGACGTTTCTAATTTTCGGTTTTCCTTATGTTGCATTGATTGATGTGGGCTCGACGACTTTCGTACATTGCTAGTAGTGTGGTAGGAACTATGGACCTAAACTCTGAAGCGCTTCTAGGGAGATGACCGTAGTTAGCCCCTTAGGTCACTCCGTGAGTCGTAAATAGACTTTATAGAGGCGTACCCCTAGAACTTCAAGGGGTAGTATTTGTAGTGATTTAATGGAACTACCGTTTGGGGAGTTCGATTTGATCCTTGGTATGGATTGGTTGGTTAAGTACCAAGTGAATTTAGATTACGCGCTAAGCGCATGGTCATAAGGCGGTGAAGGTGATGAAGTGGTTATGATAGGAGATAGAAGGAATTATCTATCCAATGTAGTGATCGCCTTGAAGGTGAAAAGATGGTCAAGAAGGGTTGTGAGGCGTATTTGGTTCAAATCGTGCTTTGGAAGCTAGGGGTTAGTAGTTGGAAAGGTCCGAACGGTTGGGGAATTTCTTTGATGTATTCCCGGAAGAACTTAGGGTTTGCCTCGGATCGAGAAGTCAGTCGGTATAGACTTGCTACAGGCGGCTTTGTGTCCATAGCACCATACCGAATGGCACCAAAGGAATTGGTGGAGCTAAAGGCTCAAATTCGGGAGCTCTTGGATAGAGGGTTTATACGACCAAGTATATCTCAGTGGGGAGAACCTGTGTTGTTTGTCAAGAAGAAGGACGGTTCTATGCGGATGTGCATCGACGACCGCCAGTTGAACAAGTTAACGATCAAGAACAAGTATCCGTTGCCTCGGATTGGCGACTTGTTTGATCAAGCTGAAGGGTGCCTCGGTGTTTTGAAGATAGACCTTAGGTCGAGGTTATCACCAATTAAGGGTGAAGGAGGTCGATGTTCACAAAGCGGCATTCGAACTCGGTATGGGCATTCGAGTTCTTGGTGATGCCATTCGGGTTGACTAATGCGCGGCGGCATTTATGGACTTGATGAATAGAGTATTCCAGCGAGTACTTGGACCGGTTCGTGCGTGGTGTTCATAGACGACATATTGGTTTATTCAAAAGCGAGAAGAGGAGCATGACAAGCATTTACGGATAGTTACGCAAGTATTGAGGGGAAGCAATTATATGCCAAATTCGGTAAGTGTGAATTTTGGCTTAGGAAGTGGCTTTCTTAGGTCATATAGTGTCGGTGAAGGAATTAGAGTAGACCCTCGCAAGATTGAAGCAAGATTGGAGTGGAAACCACCTAGGACGGTGGTTGAAATACGAAGTTTTACGGGTTTAGCAGGGTACTATCGGAGATTCGTGGAAGGATTCTCTCTAATAGCGGCGCCGTTAACTAAGTTGCTAAGGAAAGGTGTCCCATTTGTATGGACGGAGAAGCGACAAGAAAGCTTTGATAAGTTAAGGAAGATTTTGTGGAAGCTCGGTTTTGGTACGACAAGCAGAAAGTTATTCACAGTTTATTGTGATGCATCTCACACCGGTTTGGGATGTGTGTTGATGCGCGGATGGGAAGGTAGTAGCCTATGCATCCGTCAATTAAGACCGCATGAGGTTAACTACCCAACTCACGACTTAGAGTTAGCGGCGGTCGTCTTCGCTCTGAAGATATGGAGACATTACGTATGGAGAGAAGTCAATGGTCTACACGGATCACAAAAGCTTGAGGTATCTTCGACGACTCGAAGGATCTCGAATCGAGGCGGCGTCGGTGGATTGAACTCTTGAAGGACTATGATTGTTCAATCGAGTACCATCCGGGTAAGGCTAATGTGGTAGCCGACGCATTGAGCCGGAGGAAGGTGGTAGCGGACTTAAGAGCAATGTTCGCTCGGTTGAGTTTGTATGATGATGGGAGTCTTTTGGCGGAACTCCAAGTAAAGCCGACTTGGGTTGAGGAGGTTAAGGAAAAGCGGTTAGTAGATGAGGGCTTGAGCGCTAAGAGGGTACAAGTTCAAGACGGTGGTTTGGAAGGGCGATCTGTCTAGTGATGGAGTGCTTTGTTTTCAGGGCAGTATGTATGCCAAAGGATACGAAATTAAGGCGGAAAATTCTCCAAGATGCACATAGCAGCCCATACGCTATGCATCTGGGGAAGCAAGATGTATGGAGATTTGCGGAAACTTGATTACCGTGGCACAGGTTGAAGCGTGAGATAACGGAGTTCGTAGGGAAGTGTCGACGTGTCGCAGGTTAAGGTGAACATCGGTCACCATCGGGACTACTTCAACCGATAAAGATCCTCAATGGAAATGGGAGAGGATCACCATGGATTTTGTTAGTGGGCTACCCTTACGCCCACCAAGAAGGATGCGATTTGGGTAATTGTGGATCGCTTCGACTAAATCGGCTCACTTCATGCCGGTGAGAATGGATTACTCACTCCGAAGCTTAGCGAAGGCTGTATGTGGGTGAAATAGTGAGGTTGCATGGCGTGCGATGTCGATTATCTCGGATAGGGATCCCGATTCACGTCAAGGTTTTGGAAAGCGTTGCATCAAGCTTTGGGTACACGGTTAGATTTCGAGACGGCTTTCCATCCACGATCGACGGACGATCGGAAAAGGGTGATCTGATTTTAGAAGACATGTTAAGAGGTGTGTCTTGGATTTTAGTGGTAGTTGGGAGGAGTACCTACCATTAGCGGAATTCGCTTATAACAATAGTTATCAAGCGAGTATTCAAATGGCTCCATACGAGGCCCTATATGGACGAAAGTGTCGTACTCCTACATGTTGGACGGAGTTGGGAGAAAGACAAGTCCTGGGTCCGAATTGGTAACCGAGACGGAAGACAAAGTCAAGGTGATTCGGTCTCGTCTCAAGGAAGCATCGGATAGGCGAAGTCTTATGCCGATCTCAAACGCAAGGAAGTGGAATATTGTGGGAGACAAAGTCTTTCCGAAAGTGTCGCCTTGGAAAAAGGTGTTGAGATTTGGACGGAAAGGAAGTTAAGCCCAAGGTTCATCGGGCCATATCTGATTGTGAAGTTTAGTAGGACCGGTAGCTTATCAGCTAGATTTGTCGGCAGAATCGAATCGATTCATGGCGTATTTCATGTATCAATCTTTGAGACGATGATCGGTCGAGATCCTTCGCACGTTGTGCCAAGAGCGAGAGATTGAGGTGAACTTCGGATTTATCTTTTGAAGAAGAACCGGTTCGATTGTAGACCGAGATGTGAAAGTTCTACGTAGGAAGGCGGTGCCTTTAGTGAAAGTGTTATGGCGGAACCACGAGTGGAAGAAGCTACGTGGGAGCCCGAGGAGGTAATGCGGCAAACAATACCCCCATCTCTTTTGATCAAGGAATTTCGAGGACGAAATTTATTTTAAGGGGTAGTAAGCTGTAACATCCCAAATATGGGGTTATTTGGAATTTGATTATTTTCTTATTATGAAGCTAGCTTTGTGATATTGTTAATGGAATAATAGAGCTTAATTTAAGGCTTTGAGTGTGCCGGTTTGATAGAAAAATTTCAGTTTTTAATTTTAAAAGAAGGAGCCTTAGCAAGTGGGTGTTATAAGAATAAATGTGGGTAATTTAACACTAATTAGGCCTTGGATAAGTGGCAAAGCAAGCCCACTTAGGAGCTAGCATGTGACGCCACCAAGGAACAAGGGAGAGCCTTGGTTCGAGTCACAAAATCCTCCTTTTTGTTTTTATTTGGACGGCACAAGGGGAGAGTTTTCTCCTTCAAACTCTTTTATTAAGTGTTATTATCAAAGGATAATAGGAGAGTTTTAATTGTTTAATTATAGTATTAATAAAAGGGATAATGGATGGATTATTAGGAGATTATTATTTGATTAATTCAAGCTATTTTGAATATTTTCAAATGAGTGGCCAAGAGTAACTGGAGTGTTTGCGAAATTTAAACACTTCATGGGAAGTGGGATGACAAGGCTATTAGGGGATCCGAATGCCTATAAAAGGTTCAACTTTGGTCACCTTGGTTGCTTTTTGTCATTTTTGCTAAGTCTGAAATTCTCTTCAAAGCATTCTTCCATCTTTTATTTTGCTCCTTTGGCAATAGCCGAATTCCCTCTCTACTTCTTTTTTTGCCGAAACCCCACATTCAAATTCCCTTTTCTTTATTTCTTTGTTAACCGAACATCTACTCCTTGTTGCCGAAACTCCAACACCCTTTTCTCCTCATTATTTTCCTCTTGCCCGAATATTCAAGCAATGGTAATCTTCTCTAAACTCATCTCCAATCGATTCATAAGGTAGGTAGGTATGGCCGAATGCCATCTTTCTTCTCCTCTGTGTTGTTGTCGATTTCTATTAGGGGGGAATAAGTGCCGATTTCGGCAATGGTAATCAGGGTTTCTAAATGCTTTCGGGAATTGATCTCTGCTAGGTACCCCAAGATTGTGAAGCAGTTGACCCAAGCCCTAATCTCTAGCAATCGGTTTTGGTGGTAGTGGTAAGAAAATTTCATTTGGTATTCGATTAAAGTCGAAGGCTACTGACATTGTCCATTGACCGATTCTAATGTGTGAACCAGATTCGTGATTGGGTGCTGCGACTAGTATTCAAAGCGAGTAGGTAAGGATTCGGGATCAAGCAATAACCCTAAAAGGATTATTTGGTTTGGCCGAATGGCCCATATCACTAACACTATCTTGGCCGAATATAGGGGCTAGTGGATCTAAGGTGGCCGACTTCTTCATTCGGGATTTAGATTATTCGGGGGTGACAGGTGTGTACATACACACGTATAGCAGTTAATGTTGTGTTATATATATATATTTTGTATGTAAATCGCTTGATGTAGATGCGATTGGTACCTTAACAGTACAAGTGAGGATCTGGTAAGTCTCTGTTAAAATGAGATTACTTTAATGCTTTTGGGAAGCATGGCTTATTGACACATGTGATGAATGCATGAGATCTATTGTTGCTTTATCTATCTTCACATGGGTTATATGAGAGGAGAGGCGGTGATGTTTCGTCTTGCGAGCACCGGTGTTTTGGTAACACACTGCGTGACTATATGTCACGAGAGGTTTGGTACCTCAGAGGTTTGGCACCTCATAGCGACTTGTCCCCGTGGTTAACACCACCGTGGGTTGGCCCCACTTGAGATATGGGATCGTCGCGGTGATTTGGTATCACACGATGGGTTGGCCCCATCACCCGATTCGTGTCTACGGACACGGTGCTTTGGTAGCACATTGTGACTATATGTCACCGGTGGTTTAGCACCACCGGTGTTTTGGTAACACATTGTGACTACGGTCACGGTGGTTTGGTACCACATGGGGTAGACAAAGGCGTTTGGTTAGCTAGGTTGGGCACACGATACTCTGCATATTAAGCTGTTATATGTTGTGTATGAAATGTTGTTTTTAAGCGGGGAAGGGTTACATCTGAGTCTTGGTGACTCACCTTCTCCTTTAACATTTTTCAGTGACTCGTAGATGGCGGTTGAGAGCCAGGTTGGACTCGAGGTGGCCATGCGGTGGATTTAAATTTATAGAATTTTAAATTTGGTTATTTTTACTTTGGTTGTAATAAGGCCTCCATAAACTTTATTTGTGTTTTTTTGGATGTTGGATATTTACTTTAAACTATATTATTAAATTGAACTAAAATCACATGTTTTCTTAAGTTAACACGAAAAAGTTTTATCGTGCCATCGGACACACTTGAAAGCTCAGTATAATAATCGGACTTAATTAAATTTCCAAATTAAATCTAAGTGTAGCTTTGACAAGATAACTTCAAACCGAGAAGTTTTCAATAAATCTTAAATAGGTATTGAAATGGTGTTCACAAGATTTTTCTCCGTAATAAATCAAATTCGGTCGTAATGTTTGGGCCGGGTTTGGGTTGTTACAAATAGCCCCATTTTTAGTGGTATTGAAAACAGTGGTTTTGGGACCACAATTCCAACTAGTGGGTTAGATTTATTATTTTAACTAAAATAATAAGGTTGTATGAATGTCTTATAAAAATTTGATATGTTACTTTTATTGTTTAGTCATTTAATTAAGTAAAAATGACCCAATTGTGAAAGTTGCAAAGGTTATTTATATTAGTTAAATAAGTTAAATAGCTAAGGAAATGAAAAATAATGAACATAATTGGCAATTAGTCACGTGGACGTTTAAGGCAAGGATATTAGATAATATTTAATAAATTAAAGGGTAAAACGGTATATGAGTAATTAAAACATAAAAAAATAATGGACAAACCATCATCTTCTCCAAAATTTTCTCTTCACCACCGAAAATACCATGGTTGTGAATGCTTGAAGTTCAGCCAAGCTTGTGAGTGTGCATGTAAGTGAAATTTTGAACCTTTAATGTTATTTATGTTTTTGAGATCATATTAGCTTAATTTAATTAAACTAAGGATTAATTTGTGAAATTTCTAAAAATTTCAGAACTTGCCATGGTTGAAATCTGAATGTTTAGGTGTTGGTAGATGATTTTTGTTATCTTGGTGATGATTTAAGACTATTATGTAAAATAGTTTTGAACGATTTTGTAGTTAAGGACTTAATTGTTATAATATAGAAGTTTCAGGGCTAGTAGTGAATATTTGATTGTTTAAGGACTGTGTAGGGACTATTAAGAAATCAGCACAAGTCCTTTTAGCTTAATTTGTTTAAGTTTGAAAGTTTAGAGATTTAAGGCTAGATTGAACAAAAGGCAAAAGATTAGGTTAAATGTGTATAACAATATTAAAGAGCTAATTACATGAATTCAATTATTCTTTAAAAATGTTTGAAGTAGTTAATTGAATTAATTATTATATTTAGATCAAGAAGCAAGTCCATCGATCGTTAATCGGGGAAAGAGAAGGTTGTTGAGTAGGCGTCGTCGCATATTTAGAATTATTGGGACTCGATAAGTTCGTATTTCAATTAAAGTAATTTATTTGATTTTTAGAAGTAAACTGATACATACATATATGTATATATATATATCTATAAATTGGTGATTGGATTCATTGATCGGAGAAAAGAGAAAGACCATGATTGAAAGATATCATGGCATTATAATCGAAAAGGAAAAGACCATGGTTGAAAGATACTATGGCATTAAACCAGAAAGGGTAAAGACCATAGTTGAAAGATACTATGTCACTATACCAGAAAATGATCAAGACCATAGTTGAAAGATACTATGGCATCACTTCAGGATTGTGTAAGACCTTGGTTGAAAGATAGCATGGCATCCTTGGAACAATGAAGTAATTGAAAAGTACATCAATGAAATGGTTATTATATCAATGTTCTAAGGTTCGTTATGTGAATAAGAACTTGTAATAGCCCAAATTTCAGCGATATCGGAAATAGTGGTTCGTGACCACCAAATCCGACAAATAAATTCGTAGATTATATTATTTAATATTTACGAGCCAAATGTAGCTTTTAAAAGATTTTTGAAATAGTAAATTTGTTTTATAAAGATTTATTTGGTCAAAAAATTGAGAAAAAAAGGTATCGAGATCTCGGTGTTATAAACCGAGCCATAAATATTTTTATGAATATTTACGGAGTGTCAATAAGGTAGTTTTAAAATTTCGTTAGAAAATTTTGACGTTCGGGTGGTTAATTAAATAAAAAGGACTAAATTGAAAAAGGTGTAAAAGTTGCTAGAAGGATTAAATAGCTCAATTGTCAAATGAGGAAGGACCTAAAGTGCAAATAAGCCCGAAGGAGATATTTTGGGCGGCAATAGCTGAGAAAAATCAGGAAATGGGTGAAATAAGGGCAAAATTGGAAAATTGCCAAAATTAGTTAAATTAAAATGGGACCAAATTGGAATATCTAGAATTCTCATCATTTTTTTTCATATTCATCAGCTGAAAAACAGCCATGGAAGAGAGTTCAAGCTGGTTTTCATACTTTAGCTTCATGTAAGTTTAATTCTTGCTTTCTCCTTGAAATTTCTAAGTTTTTGGACTTTTACAATTGGGTCCAACTTACTATGTCATTAGTTTTTGATTCCATGGCTAATTTTTAAAGTTGCTATGGATGAGTGCTGGAAGCATATGATGAATAAACATAGAATTGAAGCTTTAATTTTGATATATGATGATTTTATCAAGTAAAATTGATGAAAATTGACTTTAGGACCTAATAATGAAAGAGTTTGCAATTAAGGTCTAGTGCTAAAGTTTTGATTTCCAAGGGTTATGAAGTAGTTTAAAATGATAGAATAAAGTATTAATTTAGAAAAACTAGCTCAATTGAGGGGTTAATTGAGCAAGGACTGAATTGTATGAACTGCGAAATTTGGGGCAAAATGAAAATCAACATTTTGCACTAAAACAGTTTTAGACAGTAGCAGTAGTATAACTTTGAAAAATCACCAAAAAATTGTAGAAATCGAATTAGAGGATGAATAAAATATTAAATTAAAGCTTATTGAGTCTAGTTTCTTATAGAAGAAACGATATAAGGAATGGAATTGTGAATCGTGAGATATAATAAATTTTGTGAGACAAGGTCAGAATGATTTTGGGTTCCCCTGTTCTGACTTTGGAAAATCATAAAAAAAATTGGAGGAAAATAATTATGGGTTATAATTTATATGCTTAAAATCCTTAATGAGTCTATTTTCAAAATAAACAAACGGGAACATTATCCAAATTCTGTACGATGAGATAATTAATTTTTAGTGAAGAGGGGTCGGAACTGTCGGACAGCGGAACAGGGGTGATTTTAAAGAATAAACTGTACTTATTGGCTAAACCAAAAATTCTGAAAATTTTATGGTAAGAATATATGTGAGTCTAGTTTCAGGTAAAATTAGTGGATCTTAATTTGGAGTTCTGTAAATCAAGATAAAAATAATTTAGCGACTGTGACACGGATGGACAGCTTGAATATCCATATAAGTGAATAGTGAAAATTATAGATAATGTTACTTACAAGTGTGTTATTTATACTAAGGATGTGGATGGAGAGGAGGAGGAGGAAAAATATATGAATGACTTCTGTATAAATTGATCACATGCCCAATTATAATCGATAAATGTTAAATTAGAAATGATATAATGTTTTATTTCGAATATTTACTATGAAATTGTGATTATCGTTATGATATAAAAATTGAATTTGTAAGTTTGTATGTAAATAATACATTGTTTTTATTTATGATTTAATATTTTGTTATATTATATGAGATATGGCTGAATATGGAGTAATTATTTGATGTAAACTATGAATTGTGATTGATTATGAATGAATTGGTAAAATGTTGAAAAGTGAGAATTCCTTATTGAACCTTCGGAATAGAAAAGATACGAATGAGGTAGCTAGGTCACATGTGTGGTACTAAGTGTAGGCCACTATGTGTACAAGAGAGCTACGAGATGGTTTTAGGTCACGTGTGTAGTACTAAGTGCAGGCTACTATGTGTACCAGACGGATAGGTCGCATGTGTAGTACTAAGTGCAGGCTACTATACATACCCGATAGCTTCGATCACATGTGTGGTACTAAGTGCAGGCCACTATGTGTAAGTGATGGATTTGGTCACATGTGTAGCACTAAGTGCAGGCTACTATGTGCACCAGATAGCTTCAGCTACAAGGGTGGTACTATGTGCAGGCCACCGTGTATCTGTTATTATTTCGATGAGTTCAACGGGAAATTGACTAAGTGAAAATACATGTGATCATGTAACGAATAAGTGTAATTGAATATGACTATGTGATGAATTGACGGATAAGTCCATGGTTTCACCATGGCATAATGATAGTGAAGATGTAAGACCATAGCTGAGCTATGACATTCTAGTGAAAAGACCATAGCTATGCTATGACATCAGTGATTATCAGTGAAATTCAGTGCATACTGGTGCAGACCAATTTTGTAAGATGTTCACTAATTTGACAAAGTTTGGTAAGTGTTACATGGAATTATATGATATAAGGAAATACGAGTTGATGAGACATAAACATAAATCTTGGTTGATGAATGAGTTCATTTGTGATTATATATTTGTACACCTTGAGTGTATTATCCGTATGAATTGGTATTCCAAATGAGTTAATGAGAAAAGTTCTAATATGAAATAATCTGAATTCGAAAATGAAATATTATGAAAACTTACTTGAAATACATTGGTATATCTTGTATATGTTATTTGAATTCATAATGTGGAAAGTAAATTTATGTGGAAATTTGAGATGATGATATTTGTACATGGAATCTATTGGTGGATACGTACATCCAAATTTATATGATAAGTTTTAGTGAACATTGAAATTGGACTCAATAAGTGATTTCTCAATTTAAATTGTGATTGGCAGGAAGAGTTAGTGAGTTGCATGTTGATCGTGTCCAAACTAACTATGACAACGAATAAGGCAAGCGCACCTATCATTCGGTAGTATAGCTATGACAAGACCGGAAATATCGTATCCTCAAGGACCAAGAGTACTAGTAGTTACTATCTTTTTATTATCTAGCCTAAGTATTAAGGGAATCGATGTTTAATTAACTAATTACTAAACTAAGGATGCTAAGACACATAGACTGAATTGGGAAAATACTTTTGGGAAAAACCAGTTGATTAAGACAATACCCGAGGAAGAATCCACCTAGACTTCACTTGCTATTTAACTCTGAGCCAGACGATTTATTCACTTGACTTGATCCGTAGGATTCCATAATTTATATTAATACGTCTTTCGAGGCTACTAACATCTAACCCTAGGTTGATTAATTGAAATCTCTTTCTAATTAAAACCCCTAGTGTTGCATTAACTTGATCTATGGACTCCCTTATTAGGTTTGACCCTAATCCGGCAGATTTTCGTCATCCTATCTCTAGGGTTGCGATCAACTCCGCTTAACTATGCTAGATCTACTCTTAAACAGAGACTTTTGCTCCACTGCCTAAGCAAATCAATACTTGAATCAATATCTTGAAATATTAAAACAAGAATTAAGAACACATAATTAAGAATAAATCAAGTATTTATCATATAGCTCAGAAAACAATAACAAGATCCGTCTTAGGTTTCATCCCCCTCAGGTATTTGAGGGGTTTAGTTCATGTTTAATAAAGAATACATCTCAGAAAAAAGTAAATAACAAAACATAAGAAAAACCCTAAAACCCCCTGAAGGAAATTGAAGGGAAGATCTTCTGTCTTGAGCGTGATTCCGACTTCTAGGATGAATCAATTGGCTTTCTTGGAGTAATTACCTGTGTTCAGCCCTCTCTGGCTTCGCCCCCGACCAAAGGCACTTTTTAGGTTATACTTAGGACGTTTATATAGGATTTGGAATGTTTTTCTTGGCCCAGAAGTATCCTATTCCGAATGAAACTCATCTTGGCTATAGCAGGGACACGCCCGTGTGACACGCCCGTGGTCGACTCTCTTGGCCGTGGTCGATCCTGTTTGCCACACATGGCTGTGTGATCTGGCCGTGTACAATGTTCTAGGCCGTGTCTCGGTTGTTACTCGAAACGTACGGCTGTGGGTGATAGTCTAGGCCGTGTGAGTCTCTAAGGTAATCCCATTTTGCCCCTTTTTGGCCCGTTTCTCGTTCCTTTCGATTCCCTAAGCTCTCCTGAGTATAAAACATGAAATTAAGAGATTAGGAGCATCGAATTCATCAAATTCAATCAAAATTCATCCAAAAGTAAGCTAAATGTGGGATTAAAATATGTATATATTACGGTTTATCAAATACCCTCACACTTAAGCATTTGCTTGTCCTCAAGCAAAATTCTCAGTTCACAAATAAAATTAACTTCCCTCAATTCATAATCTTCATCAATAATGTTTCATCATAATTCATAGGTAATTCATACATTGATAATTTAACCAGAAGGTTCCTAAAGATTCAAACAATCAAAGTCATAGTTTTTATAGTACGAAAAATAGGTGTTTCCCCTTACCTAAATAATCACCTTTTAATTCAAAATCAACAAGAATTGACATCCTCGCTAAGGGTCCAGTCAAATCACTCAAGGTGTTTAAGGTTCAAAAATAAGCACTCAAGATTCAAACATGAAAAGTTAATCCCATAGGCTTGCATGAAAATCAAATCTCCACCACTGTAAAATGATATGATACACAAATCAAAAGGTCTTTAAAAAGGGTTATACTTGAGGGCTTGGGTTAAAGGTGTGGATAAAAGGTGAATTAGAGGTTAGTATCGAGGATTGAATTGATAAATTACCTAACTAGAAAAATAACTAAAACTTAAATAATTACATCAATTAAGAATCCATCACTAATAACACGAGCTTCTTATCAAAATGTAAAATTAACTACTTAAGCTCCAATAACAAAGAAGTAATAATGAATAGATTCCCCGATTTTTTTTTAAGAATAAATCAAGTAAAATAATAATAAGATAGAATTTAACAACTGAAATAAAGAAAATAGTTAAGTAACTGATCAAATCAAATATCGATATAAGGGTAGTCAAAAGAAATGGTGATAACAAATAAAAAGTGGGTTTTGGGTTAATATTAATGGGTGAGTCAAGAAACAGTTTGTTAGGGTTCAAAAGGGTTCACTAGGGGTTAATTATGAAGGTAGGATTTTTATGAAGCAAGTGGGTTAAAACCTAGGTGCCTTCATCATCTTAGTATATCAAATCAAAGGTGTAGTCTCGACATGTATAATCGAAGCAAGTTCTAGATTAACAAATCAATGTTGACACACTCATAATCAATAAAGTGAGCAAGAAAAGGAATGTATGCTCTAAAAGGCTCAAAATCTCACAAAAAATTATGGGCTTTTGATGTCAATCTTGTAAATTTCAAACTTCAAGGTAATAATTAGATTCAGGTAGACAACCTAACAAATTTTTAATTCTGAAAATAAACTCATCATGCTTGATTCTCTAGTCTCCTAAAGTTTAAGTCATCACTGCACAATTAACTATGTCTTAATCCAAAACATATCAATGAAAATCATAAATCAAAGGAAATTTCATTCTAACAGTAATATGAGAATATTTACTTAAGAACAAGATATAATTTAGAGATTTGAGAATAATGCAAAAAGTTAGGCACTTTTCAAGATAAAATTCACCCCCACACTTAAGATGTACATTGCCCTCAATGTACAAATATAACAATTATAATAAGAAAAGCACAAGATAGGGAAAGAGGTGAAACTTCCTAAATTTTGGATGGAGTCGAGAGAAAAAATCGGGAAATTTGAGCCGAGTTGGAGGAAGACATTCCTGTGGCGGCGGTGTCTATGGTCGTGGTGGGGTGATTCCCAAACAGCCTTTAGAACCTAAAACCAAGAAACTAAAATAAAATAGATTAAATTAAGCAAAAGAGAGATAAAGAGAAGGAAAATAAAGGAGAAGAGAAAAGACATAGGTAAAATAAATGGACTCAAATGTCCTTGGCTTGTCGAGTAAATGAAGCGGCCGGCATGAACTTATGTAGATCGGTCTCGCACGGGGAGACTGTGCTAGGGTCATTTGCTTCTTCGACATGGAGATGGTGGTGAGGATGGTGAAAGAAAAGGAATGAGGGAAAGGGGAACGAAAAATGAAGGGAGAAGATAGTGAGAAGAGAAAGGGGTGTGGTGGTTGGGGGTTGGTTGAAGAAGAATTTGGGGAGAAAGTGAGAAAAAGGGGGGTCTTAAATAAAAATAAAGGACCTGGTTGCTGCCCCACGCAGTGTCTTTGTGGGCGTGTTCGGATCACACGGCCATATCTTGCGGGTGTATGGTGGCTCGTTCGTTTCTCCCACGCCTGTGTAGAGGTTTTCACGCCCATGTATCTTTCTCAGTGTCGGCCACAGCCTCAAAGCACGGGTGTAGGTTATACCCGTGTGACTTTCTCAGTGTCTACCACGGCCGTATCGCACGGTCGTGGCGTTTTATAGCCGTCTGTGATTTGGGGATTTTTCATCCTTGGTTCGTACGACCTCTGCCATGCTAGTGTGTAAATCCGTGATGCCCACACGGCCACGGCCACGCCCATGTGCAAGGCCGTGTGGTACGGAAACCTATGCTTTATTTAACTTGGTTAGTCTTTAGTTAGGTGCTAAAAATCAAAGATATGAAAATTAAAGGGGTTAGTGCTCGGGTTGCCTCCCGAGAAGCGCTCGTTTAAAGTCTTAAGCTAGACTTACCTTTCATTCGCACGATCATGGTGGTTTGAGGAGTTGAAACTCCTCTTTCCTGCTATCAATTCTAACAATATATGGTTCGAGTCGAGTAGTGTTTACTTTAAAAGTGCCAAACTTATGATTAGTTACCTCGACTGTTCCGTATGGGAAGACATTCAATACCGTAAAAGGGATCTCGTTATTAAGGTCTGGAACTGTGATTCGAGGGTTTGTCTTTTCCAACAATATCTGATCTCCTATTTTAAAGTGATTTGTTGTTCCTATAAGCTCGTTTCGGGGTTTCCTCAATTTTGCTTCGTGTGTTCCTAGTTTCTCCTTGAAATGTGTCTTCCACTCGTCTAGTTCCTCGACCTGAAGCCTTCGTTCCTCATGAATTACTTCTTTATTGGCATGGGGTCTAGGATCAGGTTCAGTTGTGTAGTTCCATGGTGCTTCCTAAAAAGAAGGTTTAACCGAATGGTCATTAATAGAATTTATGTTCTCACCTTTATTACTTGATTTCCTAGCCGAGTCAAGAGCTTGAAGAGTGATCGTCTCGTCACCTACACAAAGTGTGAGTTCACCTGTACCGACGTCAATTTTTGTTCTAGCGGTTGCTAAAAAGGATCTTCCTAAAATTAACGGAACATTGTTGTCCTCATCCATGTCTAAAACGACAAAGTCTACTGGGAATATAAATTTATCAACTTTCACTAACACATATTCAATTATACCCCTAGGAACTCTAATGGTTTTATCAGCTAATTGAATGCTCATCCTAGTTTGTTTGGGTTTCTCTCGACCTAGTTGTTTAAATAGTTTATAAGGCATAACGTTGATGCTTGCCCCTAGATCTGCTAAAGCATTATCAATAGATAAACTACCAATTAAACAAGGAATCGTAAAACTCCCTTGATCTTTTAATTTCTGTGGTAGTTTGTTTTGTAGAATTGCTGAGCACACTGAGTTTAGCTCCACATGCGACGCCTCGTCTAACCTCTGTTTGTTTGTCAGAAGCTCTTTTAAAAATTTCCTTGAATCGGCATCTCATGAGAGAGCTTCAAGAAAGCGGTAAGTTAATATGTAATTTCTTTAAAAGTTTAAGAAATTTACCAAACTGTTCCTCTGTGTGGTCTTTCTTCATCGCATTGGGATATGGCACTCGAGGCGTATACTCTTTAATGAAAGGTTTTTGTGTATCGTGGCTTACCTCAACCTTACCTTTATTTACCACGGGTTCTTGCCTTGGCTCAAATTCGGATTCTACTAACCCTTCACTATTGTGGTCAGTAATGGCATGAATTTGCTCCTTTGGGTTAGTTTCAGTGTTGCTTGGCAAGCAACCTTGCGGTCGTTCTGAGATTAGCTTAGCTAGCTGACCTAACTGGTTCTCGATCCCTTGAATCAATACTTTCTGATTTTTGAGCATTGTCTTGTTGTTTTGAAAACGGGTTTTACGACACGCGATAAATTTTTCAACATCTCCTCAAGGTTCGGCTTTTCTCTTGTGGATAGGGTTCTTTGTTGAAAGCCTAGAGGGTTGTTGTCTTTGATTTCCTTGACCTCCCCATGAGAAATTTGGATGGTTCCTCCACCCTGGATTATAAGTGTTACTATAAGGGTTATTTTGAGGTCTAGAATTATTACCCATATAGTTCATCTGTTCGTTTTCTATGCCCGGGTTGTAGGGTGGGTATTTTGTATTGTTTTACCCTCCTCCATTTGTATCGCACTGCATCACTGGATGTACCTGCGAGGAACCACACAAACCATCAATTTTCTTACTTAAGAGTTCTACCTGATTTGTTAGCATGGTTACTGCGTCGAGGTTGAAAACACTGGCAGCTTTTGTCGGCTTTGTCCTCATAACTTGCCACTGATAGTTATTCAGTGACATCTCTTCAATGAATTGTAAGCCGCTTTAGGGGTTCTGTTATTTAGGGTTCCACCTGCGGTTGCATCAATCAACTGCCTAGTCGAGGGGTTTACACCGTTGTAAAAGGTTTGAACCTGTAGCCATAATGGTAACCCATGATGCGGGCACCTTCTCAATAAATCCTTGTATCTCTCCCATGCATCGTAAAGTGTTTCTAAATCCCTCTGCACAAAAGAAGAGATATCATTCCTAAATTTAGCCATTTTAGCCGGCAAAAAATATTTTAATAAAAAATTTTCGGTCATTTGCTCCCATGTAGTGATTGATCCTCGTGGAAGAGAATTCAACCACTGTTTGGCTTTGTTCCTTAAAGAAAAGGGAAATAAGAAGGCGAATGGCATCATCGAAAACGCCATTAATTTTAAACGTATCGCATAATTCCAAAAAATTCACTAAATGTGTGTTAGGATCTTCGTCCTGCAAACCATCAAACTGAACAAATTATTGAATCATCTGTATAGTGTTAGGTTTCAGTTCAAAATTATTTGCAATGACAATGAGTCTAACAATACTTGATTCAGTTCTGTTAAATTAGGTTTAGCATAATCATACATAGTTCGAGAACAGGATTTTGATTAGCAGGGTTTTGCGGCAACTACAGGAGGTAGCGGATTATTATCAGCCATCTCTTCGGTAGTATTGGTATCGTTCTCGTGCTCTTCTTGTGTGTACTGTAGGCTTCGCCTAATTTCTCTTTGATTTTTGCGATTGGTTCCTTCTATATCACTATCGTAAAATAGAGGTCCTGACGGGTTTCTTCTAGTCATAAACTAGAATACCTGCCAGAAGCAAGGAAAAAGAAAAAATAGCAAAGTTAAAATAAAATAAAAATAAATTGCGAATAAATAGAATGGATAAAGTAATAAAAATCAAGTGTTTCTAATATCTTAGTCCCCGGCAACGGTGCCAAAAACTTGATCGTGTCCAAACTAACTATGACAACGAATAAGGCAAGCGCACCTATCGTTCGGTAGTATAGCTATGGCAAGACCGGAAATATCGTATCCTCAAGGACCAAGAGTACTAGTAGTTACTCTCTTTTTATTAACTAGCCTAAGTATTAAGGGAATCGATGTTTAATTAACTAATTACTAAACTAAGAATGCTAAGACACAGAGACTGAATTGGGAAAATACTTTTGGGAAAAACCGGTTGATTAAGACAATGCAGGAAGAATCCACCTAGACTTCACTTGCTATTTAACTCGAACGACGATTTATTCACTTGACTTGATCCGTAGGATTCCCTAATTTATATTAATACCTCTTTCGAGGCTACTAACGTCTAACCCTAGGTTGATTAATTGAAATCTCTTTCTAATTAAAACCCCTAGTGTTGCATTAACTCGATCTATGGACTCCCATATTAGGTTTGACCCTAATCTGACAGATTTTCGTTGTAGCATCCTAAAAATAGGGGGTTCGGCATTTTGCACTATTCTATGTGTTTGGTTAGCTAAGCTTGTTAGTTGGGTGTGTTTGGGGGTCCTGGTAAGGCTCGGGGTTGAGCCTAGGCCCTGGTGAAATTTTGGTTTTAGGACACTTTGGTAGGGTGAGCTAGTGGAGGCAAGACTTAAGGTTAATAGTTGGTGTTATGATAACAAAAGAAAGCAAGGTGGCCGAGTGGAGTTGGTGTCACTTGTGAAGCAAGGGAAATGGGGTTCGAATCCCACATGCTGCATTTTGGAGTATTAATTTTGTGCTCAAGGTGAGAAGAGGTGGAGTTGGTGTGGGACTCTACCAGGTGAAGATTTAAATTTGTCAACTAGTTCAAACGGATGGGGGAGAATGGATTGAGGAGCAAGTTGAGGAGCAAAACAAGGGATATGGATGGTGTTGGGAGTGTTTGGCCGAATGTGGGGTTGTGGGAGGTGAATTTCGGCTAGAGGTGGGTATAGTGAAGCAAATTCGGCATTTGGGTAAGTAGCAAGAAAGCTAACCGAAACTCTTTTTGGTGTTGTGCCGAATTTCTCTTGTAGCCTTAGCATTTTCAGCATTTCTTTTTGTCAATTTAGGTACTCTTCTTTTCATCTGTTCTCTCCAACATTCGGTTCCCCTTCCCTCTTTTCATTTTCAACATAGCCGAACCTTTGCTTCTCCTTCACTGCCTTCCTATTACTTTTCTCTTTCAGCCGAAACCTTTTCTCTTCTTCATTGTCTTTCTACCCTTCCCTCCATCGACCGAACCTTCTCCTATTCTTTTTGAATCGGGTTCTTCTTCTTTTCCAATAGCCGAATCAAGAGTTACGGGGTCTTCTTGATAGGGCCGAATCTTGCTATTCCATTCGGCTCACTCTTAATACTAAGGTAAGGGTTTTCTCTCATGCTGTTCATATTTCTTTTGGTTCTTTCTTCTCTTGGCTTGGCTAGGCCGAACCTTAACCACTTGTTGTAATCTAAAACTCCTTTGTTCTCTTTTGGGAAGGGCCGAATCTCTCTTCAGTCAACTTCTCTTCGATCTAAGGTTCATTTCAGTCCATTTCCATAGCCAAATCTGTTGTTGTGCGGTTCCTCATTAATCAAGGTAAGGAGTTTTCTCTCTGGTTTCCTTGCGACTATTCTCTTTTCGATTTACTATGCCATAACCAAACCTTCTTGTTAGACAACCACCATTCTTTCACTGTGATACTTTACTGATCAAGACTTTCTTCATGGAGGCGAGTGCTAGCCGATCTAAGGGGGTTGCGTTAAGGGAGCCTAAGGGGAGTGGACTCGTAGTCTCTGCTCCCAAGTTCAAACGGCGTAGGGTGTCAGCGATTCGGTATTTTCCCCCGGGTTGTGGAAGGGAGATGACATTAGATTTGGATAGACAGATCGTAGTGGTTGGCACTAGTGAGGGTGACGTTGATCAGGAGTGTCTAGTTCTCCACGTAATCAGGTGTGTAACCTCACACCTTATTTTGTTTGTTTGTAATATTCTGTATGTCAGCTAAAAGCCGAATTACCCATAATGGGTAAGCTTTTGTGATACCCTAGCAGGTGAGCTGGGAATAACCCAGGTAAGTTAATTACGACTATATCTGTTGGGGTAGATTTAGTATGATTGTATGTGATCTGATTATTTGCTATACCAGTACGTTCATGCATACACTATATTATTATGACATGATATGTTGCATGGGATTGGAATATTGATGATAGGGGAAGTGTATTTCGGTGGCTCTGCCACATATTTCGGTGACTCTGTCACATTTTTTCCGGTGGCTATGCCACGTATATTTCGATAATCTGGTGGCTCTGCCACAATTTCGGTGATGAGCAGCGTGACTGCCATTGTAATAGCCCGATTTAGGGGCTAGTCAGAACAGTGATCTCAAAATAACCAATTCGAGGTTAGAGAAAATTATTTTCATGTTATGTTATGTGTTATGACATGTTTATGATGATGCATGAAAATTTTGGTGCCTTAATTTTAGCGATTTCTAGCTAAACTGTGAAAAAGGACTAAATCGCATAGAGTGCGAAAGTTCCATTCTATAGGCTAAAGGTACCAAATAGCTATGGCTTAGTAATTGAAGGTCCCAAATGAGCAATTTGGCCTTGTCTAAGTGAGTTGGCCGGCCATAGTAAGCTAATGGGACAAGAACATTAAATGTGGTCATGTTAGGTGTTTAAAAAGAAATAAAATAAGATGAAATAAGCCAAAAAGCTATCATCTTTTTATTTCTTCTTTTCAACAGAAAATATCAGCCATGGGAGGGCTTTGAAAGCTTGAAAATTTCAGCAAGCTTCTCTTCACTCAAGTAAGTGATTTTGATGGCTTTAGATGTTAATTTTTGTACTTTTGAGACCCCTAAAGCTTAAGCTTTCTAAAGAGGGGACTAGTTTGCAATATGGTTGAAAGCCTAGGGACTTGCCATGAGAGAGTTTATGTTGTTTGATGAGTTTTTTTGAAAGAAAATGAATGATAGGATGGTGAGAAACAACTTTTGTGAAAGGTGTTGTCATGAAAACACCTAATTGGGACTAAAATGCAAAAGTTGTAATTTGTTCATTAAGGCATGAAATTGATGGAATTGAGAATAGTTGTAAGAGGATTAAATGTTTAGCTTGGCTTTTTTAACAAGAAAATGTGATGAAATTTTATTTACGAGCCTAGGGGCAAAATCGTAATTTTGCCAAAGTATAGGGGCAAAATGGTCATTTTTGCCTAAGTAGAGATTATGTTGTAATATGATCATTAAGTGATTAAATGAGTAAATTTCATTGTTCTAGATCAAAGAAAATGAGTTTCGAACCTAGAACGAATGAAAAGAGAAATGTGGGCAAAAAGTCCTTTTCGGCTCTTCGACATCGAGGTAAGTTCATGTGCAAATGTTGAAATTACATATGAGCTTATTTAGTATTCCAATGTTGTATGGAATGTATATTACTATATGAATGTATGAAATGTCTCTTGATGAGATGTTAATGGAATTGAATTTAGAGTAATGAGAAAGGTGTATAGCACGATAGAACGATGGTTAAAGGCTCGAGTAAGACCATACTGGGATATGGCCTCGGTGTAAGAATTTGTATAAGACCATGTCAGGGACATGGCATTGATATGTTAGTGCATGTAAAACCCAATTTGGTGTAGAGTGACAACGAGAACTATGTGCATGAGACTCAAGAGAGTTATTTAACAATTCGAATGATTCAATGTATATGTGAATGTATGTGGTTGTACCATGAGTAGCACAAGTATGTGTAGAATTGAATTGAGATGAATTCAATAAATGATGAACCCCTAGTGGGGTATGTGTATTTGATGCCTTTGTGTGAATGAGAA
Source organism: Gossypium sturtianum (assembly GCA_025698515.1). Classification (NCBI taxonomy): domain Eukaryota; kingdom Viridiplantae; phylum Streptophyta; class Magnoliopsida; order Malvales; family Malvaceae; genus Gossypium; species Gossypium sturtianum. The sequence continues at coordinate 105,409,582 of CM046955.1, forward strand.
GCAGTATCGTAGAAAGTTAAGTAAAAATGGAAACATGTGAGGATGTTCTTGAATGAACATTTGAAATAGAGATATACTTGTGAATTATTATCCATGAATGTAAATAACGGTAAGCTATGTGCGATATCACCTTATTGATTATTAATCGATGGGCTATGTGTGATACCATCACTTATAAATGATTGGTGGGCTATATGCGATACCTCCCTATTAGAGATTCAATGGTGGGCTAAGTGCGAAACCACTGAGATATTAGTAGCATGAGCGGCTTATTGAAAATGCTTGATGTGTTGTTATATATGATCTTATGATGATCAGTGCAGGAACGTATGCTAATTAAATGAGCGAACTGGCTTGTGACATGGTAAGAATGTGGTAAGAGATTGAATGAGTAAGTTTCAAGAATGGTTGAGTAAGTAACCATGAGTTTATGAGAGACACTCTTCATGATACTTTGTGATTTTGTATATTCAATGAATATCAATATTTGACACATTATGCGAGATGAGCTTACTAAGCATTATTGCTTACTCCTTTACTTTTCTCATCTCTTATAGGTTATATTAACTAGCTCGGGTTGGAGGCCGCCGGAGATGTTTTCACACTATCGAGCAGACTCTTGGTATGAAGTATCAAGTCTTTAGAAGTCATGGCATGTATAGGGCTAGTACTTAAGGTTGATTAGGTCATGGTTAATGTGCCAAATGTGTTGGCCTAAATGAGTTATGGGACGTTTGTATATAGACATAGATGACGACAAAAGTCGATTAAAATTGTTCTAGAAATAGTTCTACCCCATGTATAGGAGAAAGACTTCATTTTTATGAATCAAATGTGTTAATTCATGTGTTTTGATTGATGATTTGAGAATGTCTTGAAGTAGTATATGAATGTATGCAGACAAGAGTAGTAAAAGGCTTGGTAAAATATCCTCTAAGTGCCCACACGGATAGACACACGGGCGTGTGTCTAGGCCGTATGTCTCCTGCACCTTAATGTCTTAAGTCAGTATAGACCACGGGCTGGTCACACGGCCATTTGTTCAGGCCGTGTGATACACACGGATGGCACATGGGCGCGTCCCAAGGCCGTGTGAAGTCTGCACCTTGCACTTGTAAATTGAACTACCATACGGTGAAAGTACACGGGCGTGTGTATGGACCGTGTGGATAAGTCAGAATGCCAAGGTTTAGTACACGGGCCAAAGCCACGGGCGTGTCAAGGCCGTGTGATATTAGTCAGTGTCGACCACGGGTGGAAGACACGGACGTGTTTTAGGGTTATACGGGCGTGTCCCAAGTCACATGGGCGTGTGACCCCTGTTTTAACGAAAGGCTTCCGATTGAATTCTGAAAGTTTCGGTTATGTGTTTAGGGCCTCGTAGGCCCATGATATGTATGTTTTGGCTAAGAAAGAGAAGTTTTTAATTCAGAACAAAATTTTTATAGCCTGTAAGTACATGTTAAGAAAGTTCAAGCATAGTAATGTCTCGTATCCGGTCTTGGCCTCAGACTTGGGTATTCGAACTCGGGTATGGGGTGTTACAGCCATCGAGGTGTGTAGCGGATTGAGGGTTCATTGTAGAAATCCCCACAAGTGTGTTAGGCTGGATACGGGTGGTCTGTAGCGGATGGAATATTAGGTTGGGCTGGGTTGCATTGCATACATTTTCTGTTTTACCATGCTATTAGGGCTAAGGCCCAGTTTGATTCTGTAAGGGCCTCGTGGTCGGCTTGTTTCGTTAAAGCTAAAGGCCCGATTGATGTTCGATTTGGGGATTACGCACCGAGTTCTCATAACTCACCCCCTACGCTTAATTTTGCAGGTGATCCCAAAGATCGAGGATTTGGAGCGAGACGGACTCTGTGGTGGCCATACATCGTTACTTTAGTAAATTTCGTTTTACTTTACTTTAAATTTTATTTTAAATTGGTTTTTATATTATGTAATAAGGCCTTTGGGATTTATTTTGGTTTTAGTTTTTAATTCGGCATTTAATCATTATTAAAAGTGCAACACGAGATTTTCTAAAATATTAATAATTATTTTCCAAAATGTTAACGAACAATTTACAACCTATAAACTTTGGTTTCTCTTTAACTTCGGAAACAGTTTTCAAAATATCACCTTTCCAAAAATTCAACGAATCTAAATTCTGTTTTAAACAAGTTTTTGGAAATCATAATAGCAATAATAATCTCACTAGTAACAATAGCAACGTTGTTCTTACCTTTGAGAGTCATAAAAGCAAATGCTAACTTTTACAAACAACAAAACTCGAAGTTTTTAATGAACGCGAAAACTCTTTAACAACCATTCCATGTGACATACCAGATCTGGTCGTAACGTATAGGCTGGGTTTGGGGTGTTACATTCGTCAACCTATCTCTAGGGTTGCGATCAACTCCGCTTAACTATGCTAGATCTACTCTTAAACAGGGAATTTTGCTCCACTGCCTAAGCACATCAATACTTGAATCAATATCCTGAAATATTAAAACAAGAATTAAGAACACATAATTAAGAACAAATCAAGTATTTATCATATAGCTCAGAAAACAATAACAAGATCCGTCTTAGGTTTCATCCCCCTCAGGTATTTGAGGGGTTTAGTTCATGTTTAATAAAGAATACACCTCAGAAGAAAGTAAATAACAAAACATAAGAGAAACCCTAAAACCCTGAAGGAAATTGAAGGGAAGATCTTCCGTCTTGAGCATGATTCCAGCTTCTGAGATGAATCAGCTGGCTTTCTTGGAGTAATTCCTCGTGTTCATTTCTCTCTGCAGCCCCGACCAAAGACACTTTTTAGGTTATACTTAGGGCATTTATATAGGCTTCGAAATGATTTTCTTGGCCCACAAGTATCCTATTCCGAATGAAACTCATCTTGGCTATAGTAGGGACACGCCCGTATGACACACCCGTGGTCGACTCTCTTGGCTGTGGTCGATCCTGTTTGCCACACACGGTCGTGTGATCTGGCCATGTATGATGTTCTAGGCTGTGTCTCGGTTGTTACTCGAAACGCACGGTCGTGGGTGATAGTCCAGGCCGTGTGAGTCTCTAAGGTAAGCCCATTTTGCCCCTTTTTGGCCTGTTTCTCATTCCTTTCGATTCCCTAAGCTCTCATGAGTATAAAACATGAAATTAAGAGATTAGGAGCATCGGATTCATCAAATTCAATAAAAATTCATCCAAAAGTAAGCTAAATGTGGGATTAAAATATGTATATATTACGGTTTATCACATGTTTATGAATTGTTACACGTATTTGTCTGAAATACGAGGAAATGATGGTACTTTATACATGGAAATATGAGACTTTGATATATAAAAACATGGAATACGTTTGATAAATGTGTTTATTCATAATTATAGAACTGTACACCTCAAGTGTACTATTTGTGTAAAGATGATGTTCAAATGATTTGATGAGTAGAACTCAAATATGAAGTAGTTAGAAACCAAGACAAATTGTTATGAAAATGTATATGAAATACAGAGGTATGATTATTATATGTGATATGAATACATAATGTGAAAATGTATAGGTATAAGAGGAATTTAATAAGAATTGAGCCTATATACGTTTCTTGTTATTTATATGAAGTGTACGACTAACAAATGGTAATAATAAAAGGCTTGGTTGAATATCTTAAATTGGTTCTTGACTGTATTAAAATGTTGGTAAAGATAAAGGATCAAGTGAGTGAGAAATATGGCTTGGAAAATAGCTTAATTTTCGTCCATACGGGTAGACACGAGCGTGTGTCTAGGCCGTGTGTGACAAGCGGTCTACCCCATAGGCGTATGGTCTAGCTGTGTGTCCCCAGTCACACGGGCGAGTGACCCTTATATGCGAGAAAAATTTTAAAAGTCGCAAAAAAATTTCCTGAGGATCCGGTTTAGTCTCGACCAAGATCTTAATGCATGATTTGGACCTCGAAGGTCTGTTAAAGGAATGTTTATAATTAGTCTCGGTATTTGAACGATAATGATTTCAAATTATCTGTAAGTGTTCTGTACTCCTTGGTAATGCCTTGTAACCCTGTTCCGGCAACGGATACGGGTTGGGGGTGTTACAGAACTTATGAGTACATAAATGAGATTTAAGATCATGTATGTTTTAAGTAGAGTAAATTTACTAAGTTATGTTTATATGTATTCGAACTTACTAAGCGTATCATGCTCACGTATTGTGTTTTTTGTGTAGATTACGTGAGGCCTAATTGATTGGAAGTTCAAGTCGGAGCATACACACTATCCATCTCTTATTTTGGTAGCTGTTTTGAGTTATTTTGGAAGTTGGTTATGAATGGCATGTATTAGAGCTTATGGTTGGCTTGTCCATGTTGTTTATGTTTGGTACTTAATTTAGTAATATTTTGTAGTCATGTTTATATGCTTGGTAACTTGATCTAGTGAATTGGTTGTAAATACTATAGGTCTTTTGCTTAATGTTTATAATGATTTTTGTATAAGTTGTTCAAAGTATGGAATGAAATGGAATGTTTGGGTAGTTCTAAGTATATATAGTTAAGGTGATAGTTTTGAGTTGGAATTATGGATTCTTGAAAGTATACATTAATGGTATGGTTGAATGGAAAATTAGCTATGTGATTATTTTGCTCATGATGAATCTAAACACAAATTAGTTTGGTGCTTGATAAGTGTTTGATTTGGTTTATTTTGGCTTATAAATTGTGGTGTCAACTAGGGCACAATGGTTAGACACCTAGGTTGATTGATTTTTGCATGTTTTGATGTCCTTGAATGTGTTTTAATCATATGAAAGTATCTTGAATTGGTTTCGTTTGGTGCCCAAGCAATTAGGTTTGAATTGGCTTGCATTAAGGGTAATTTGTGAAGCACACGGCCTGGGACACAAAGTTGTCACATGGCCATGTGCCACACACACACCACACCGTGTGTCATTTAAATTTTAAGTGTAGGATGAACCACATGGTCACAGAGAGTTACATGACTTGGCGACACAGCTGTGTGACCAAACTTCGAATGCACACACGGTCTGGCACACGGCTAGGTGACCCTATTTTGAATACCCACACGGGCTGGGACACGGCTGTTTGTCCCATACTTTGAACTGAACAAGGTTGGCCACACGGCCATGTTTTCAAGCCACACGACCTACGCTATGTCACATGGCCTAGCCATATAGCCGTGTGAACCCTGTTTTCAAAATTTTTCACTTTTTCCAAAATTTACTATTTTGTTTCAAAATGATCCCTAAACTTTCCCAAACTATTTGTAAGGCCTTGTAGGCTCGGTTTAAGGCCCATAAGTGTACTTTCAATTTAAATAAAATGTGTTTTTATTTAATATTATTTACGAATAATTGTTTGTGTTTGAAGTTAAATGTTTCTAATTGTTTTGTACTACTCTATAACCTTAATCCAATTACCGAGACGGGTTAGGGGTGTTACAAAATGTTTAACAGAAAGCTAGAAATAAAAACCCTAAGTCTTGAAACAAGTTAATAATTTAAAGAATCTCCCTAAGTAAGTTCTGAGCACTAATATTTATAGTAGTGTTGTTAAATGATCAAATTAGGTCAATTACAGATGACTAAACATGATAATTAAGGTTGTGCTGACGAAAAACACCCTCAGATGATAGTTGGGCCTCGTCGAACTGGTGTCGAGACATTGAACATCAAATACTCCCCAATTTTGGGTTCAAAGTTAGTTGTCGCAACATTGGACGATTGTTTTCGCAACATTGAAAGTTTGATATTTTCCCTGTAAGTTTGAAGTTGGATGTCGCGACATCCTAGGGTTGTTGTCACGATGTTGAAATTGGAGTGTAACACTTATTGGTCCGTAGTTGGATGTCATGGCATTGTATTTTGGTTATCGCAAAATCGAAGCCTCAATGCTCCCCTTTAGCTTTGAATTTCGGTGTTACGACATTCTGGGGTACTCCATGGACTCATCGACTTAAAACGATGTCTTGGACACATAATCAACACATTAGTCTTCCCTTATGCCTAGATTGGCCTAACAGGTCATAAAACACACTAAAATGCTCGTTTTATTGAATTCAAAGATAAAATTACTAAATTAATAAAATTAACTAAAATGTTAACAAATGACTTAAGTACAAGCTCATTAAGTAAGGAAAAGAGCTCAATTTGCCACAATGAAATGTGGCAGATCACCTCAACAGTTCACTTGAGTTGTAAATTGGTGAAGTCCAAGTCCTCGAACGGTGATGGAAGTGTCGGTGTCACGACCTTGGCCGCAATGGAGGCCCTCCTTATGTTTTTGTCTCAGTTAATCCCCCCATAAGTTCAAATCAAACATTAGACTTCCAATGGCATATTTTTTTCCAAATTGGTTCTAAAAAGTAATAAAATGTAACAAAAAGCTAACATTGAAACTGAAATCCAAGAATTGATAAAAATCATGGGAAAGACTCTTAAGATACTTGAGAAAAAGTTCATTAAGTACTTGAAAGAGTCTAATTTGACGTATCAAATTACAACAGATCAAACTCTCACACACTTAAGTCTTTGGTTGTCCTCAAGCAAACACTCAAAACACTAACACATGCAACTAGACGACCCAAAAAGCAATGGTGAGACATGGTAATTGGTCAATAGATATGTACAATGGAATCAAATCTTCTTCATACAATTTAATACTGATGAAGGAAACTCACAACTTTTAGAGAAATCAAATTATTTCACAAAATTATAGAATGAACAAACATAGAGGGAATCATGCAAAATACCATTGTTCATATTATTCCATCAAAACAACCATGTAGATATAATGTATATACACAAGAGAGAATTCAATTCAATTCATTTCTCATATAAGTATCACAAGTTAAGAATTCATAAACAGATATGCCAAGGTCACATAGGACTTCCAGGCTTGTAACGTTTTGAAGGTAGGGACAATTTTTGTTTAAAGAAAAGGGCATCAAATTGGTTTCAAGCATTAGAAATAGTAGAGCACATGAAATTGTTCCTTTTTCTTCCCTAATTTTACCATAATGCTCACCTCATTATTTCTCCTTCTCTCACATGCCTTTTATCTTCATGGAAGACACGATTCAATATTAGTAAGTACAAAAGCTAGCAAGCCTAAGTGAATTATGAAAGTACAAGAACTTATTTTAAGCACATTTTAGTAGTTGTTATCTTTCAGTCACAATGCTTTTCACCACTCACTATGCTCTTAACTCTCAATTTGCTTTTATTCACTCATAAAATTTTTCATTTAAGCACATTTAAGCAAAGGCTTACCCCTACCATATTTAACCATTTGCTCACTTTTCACTCATGTACATATTTTAATGTATCAACCTAACCCTCAATATCCATGGCCTGGTGTCCATTTCATAGTACAAATCAAGTATAGGACAGAGGAGGTTTGAGTTTCATACTCATTTTAAGTTCAAGGTTTCAAAGACATAGGTTCATCAAGAAAGGATAATTGAAGGCTCAAATTATGGGAACTAGGAATAATATAGCATAAATATTAGTCATTTAGGCTCTTGGCTAGTTAAACAATGCTTTAGGTAATCCTTAAACATCTCAATGAATATAAAGCGAGGCATTTTTTCATTGCAATTCCATGAATAATATCAAATTCCTAATATGTGTATATACATCCATCTATAGACCTATTTATCACATGGCATGAAATCAAAATTTATCTCAAGCGGATTGTGTATTCACCATCAAGCGGTACATCATGAAGGTGTCGATTGATTACGAGGCCACAAAGTCTACACTGACATTATATGTTGGGGAATGTTAGAGGTCTGACGAAGGGTGCAACTGGCGAGTTCGAACTACATTTATACTGAGGACTCAACAGTGGCAAATCTAAAAATTAGAAGGGCCCTATACATGCACTGTTGCACGTATGATGCAAGACAACCAGAAATTGGATGTCAAAAGTATCTGCAACTGCATCAAGCTGCTGGAGAAAGATATGCCCACCATTCCTATACCGGTCCTGATTACAGACATGCAAGCTCGGTTCTAGTACAGGGTGTCGTACATGAAAGCATGGTGGGCAAAACAAATGGCCATGGAGTAGTTGTACGGTGACTGGGATGCGTCATACAATGAACTTTAGGGGTGGATTTCAATGATGCAGGAGTACATGTCAAATACTATCGTGGACTTGCAGTCGTTGCCTTACAAAGGCCTAGATGGTGAACTACAACTGAGGAAAAAAATTTTACCAATTGTTCTGGATGTTCGATCCATGTGTTAGGGCCTTCTCCCATTGCAAGCTGCTGGTGCAGGTTAATGACATATGGCATTATGGAAAATACACGTAGATACTCTAGATTGCGGTTGCACAAGATGGTAACCAAAATGTACTACTGATCGCCTTCACCATCGGGGAGTCGGAGAACTTCAAATCATGGGAATTTTTCTTTAGGAATTTACGAAGGCATGTTGTTAGGCAAGACAACATGTGTATTATCTCTGACGGATCGAAGGGACTACTTGTTGTGATTCGACATTTCGGGGTTTTGTAGAGGTCCGTCGACTGCATCTGCCACTTCGTTGTCAACTTTCACAAGGAGTACAAGAATAAAGACTGGCACAAACAACTTGTGAACATGGGTAAAAAAATCTTGTTTCAAATTGCAGTTGTAAATATTTTGAATCATTTTACTTAAAGGAATGGTAACACGTTATATCAGAATACATACGTAGGGTACGAGCTGGAACCACACCGATTTAGGCATAGGCTGGCAAGGTTGGAGACTGATATGGTGGGGGTCCCAACTTCTCTCAAATAGTTGTTGGCTAGCATGGAGCTGGGGCAATGGGCTTAATGTTTCGATGATGGGTATTGATATGGTCATATGATGGCCAACCTCGTTGAGGCGGCTAACTCCGTCTTAAAGCGTATGCGTCACTTGCCAATTTCATTAGTTTTCTTAACTATGTTTTACAGGTTGGCAACATTGATGCCACAAATGGGGTTGAGACAAGCAAAATAGATGGATACTAGACACGTGTACATGGAAAAGGTTAGGAACTCCATGAAAGACAAGGCTTGGAGGGCAATGTCGATGAATACAAAACTATATTCTTGAAACTTGGACACTTTTAGAGTGACAGATTGCATCGATCGTCGTGCAAGGGTCCCACCATAGTCCTATAGAGTTGATCTCTAAATAGACGGTGCGAGTGTGAGAAGTTTCAGACACTTCGATACCTGTGTGCGCATGTCGTTACAGTGTGTGCAACCGCCAATTTGTAACAGCCCATTTTTAGTGAAGTCAGAACTGTGGTTTTGGGACCATAAATCTTATGTCAAAAAAATTATTTTAATATTATTTTAATGTTTACAGCATGTTAATAGTGTCGTATAAAAATTTTGTGAAGAAATTTTATCGTTTACATGCTTAATTTGATAAAAAGAACTAAATCACGTTATTACTGGTATTTTTTATATCTTTGACACTAAAGTTACTACTTTAATTTATCCTAGATCAACTCATTCGTATGTATGCACGAATCTAGTGTCAAGTAAAAATTTACCTGTTGAGTCTACTAAAATTGTGGTTAAAGTATTGAACCCCCTAGGTCAGTATGTGTTAGTTGATATAGTCTGAAGAACTATCCTTTGATGACTCAGGGTTATAGCTTTCCAACCAATCTGATGCTTTTTCCATTTGATGAGTTTGATGTGATTCTGGGTATGGATTGGCTGATTCTGCATGATGCTGTAGTGAATTGTAGACGAAAGCTTATTGTACTGAAATGTCAGAATGATGAAACACTTCTAATTGAATCAGAGGAGTCGAGGGAGTTGCCTATTGTTATTTCATCTATGACAGCGCAGAAATATGTGAAAAAAGGTTACGATGCATACCTTGCTTATGTTCTAGATTCTAAAGTGTCTGAGTTGAAACTTGAATCAGTGCCTGTGGTTTGTGAATATCCAGATGTGTTTCCATAAGAGTTACCCGGGCTACCACTGATCAAAAAGGTTGAATTTGCTATTGAGTTATGATCGCTGTAAATCAGAGTTTTAAAATTTATAAAAGAATGATCGAACCTGGAAACCAACTCTGACAACGATTAAAGGCAAGTGCACCTATCGAACAGTAGTATAGTTTAGGCAAGACTGGATTGTCGAACCCAAAGGAACTAAAAGCACTAATACCCACCGTCTTTTTATTATTTAGCCTTAATATAAAGTGATAATTGTTTAAACTAAAACTAATCTACTTACTAAGCTAAGACGCAAAGACAAAAAAAATGAATTCGGGAAATAACTTTTGGGAAAACTCAGTTGACTCAAACGATACCCTTAGGAAAAATCCACCTAGACTTCACTTGTTATCTAACCTTGAACCATATGATTTAATTACTTAGTTTGATCCGTGAGACTCCCTAACGTATATTAAACCCTCTCTCTCGAGGCGAATAACGTCTAACCCTAGGTTAATTAGTGGAACTCTCGTTCGCTTATAATAACCCCTTAGAATAGTAGTAAATCGATCTGTTGACTCCCATATTAGGTTTCACCCTAATTCGAAAAAATCTCGTCACCCTATCTCTAGGCGTGCGATCAACTCCGCTTAATTATGTTGGATCTACTCTTAGGCAGGGTCTATTCCTCCTCCACCTAAGCACATTAGATTTGGATTAAGTTCACACAATTAAGAATAAACTAAGTTATTATCATATAATTTAAAAAATCAAATAACAAGATTCCTCATAGGTTTCATCTCTTCGGTATCAGAAGGTTTAGTTCATAATAATAAAAGACAACATCTCAAGAGAAAAGATAAAATAAAACATAAGAAATCCCTAAAACCCCCTGAAGGAATTGAAGAGGAGATCCTCCGTCTTGAGTAGAATTCCGGCTTCTTGAGATGGATCAACTAGCTATCTTCGAGTGATTCCCATAAATCTGACCTTTTCGGCTTGGCTTCTTGGCCTAGCTCTCCGCCCCCTTTCAGCTGGTACCTAGGGTGTATTTATAGGCTTTTGAAACACGTTTCTTTCTCCCTAAGTATCCTTTCCCGAATGAAATTGCTCTTCTCCACGGCAGAGGCATGGCCATGGCACACGCCCGTGTAAATCGTGGCCAAGTCGTGTTCTAGTAGGAATGGTGGCACGACCGTGTGGCTTGAAGTCCAGGCCGTGCTGATTTCGTGGCTTAGCCCAATTTGGTCCGTTTTAAGCCCGTTTCTCGTTCTTTTCATCATCGGGTGCTTTCCTGAGTATAAGACATGAAAAGAAAGGATTAAGAGCACCTTTTTACATAAATTGGGGCTTAAATCATCCAAAAGCATACTAAATGTGGGCTTAGAATATGTTACTTTTACGGTTTATCAAGTTAGTACCGGGAACATCATCGATATCGATAGCTCCATACAGAATGGATCCTACAGAGTTGAAAGAGTTGAAAACTCAGTCGCAAGAGTTAACAGATAGAGGTTTTGCACGACCTAGTTTCTCACATTGGGGTGCACCAATTTTGTTTGTTAAGAAAAAAGATGGATCAATGAGATTGTGAATTAATTACCGTCAGCTCAACAAAGTTATAATCAAGAATAAGTATCCATTGCCGCGAATTGAAGATTTGTTCGATCAGTTAAAAGGTGCAAAAGTATTCTCGAAGGTTGATCTACTCTCTGGTTATTATCAGTTGCGGGTTAAAGATTCGGATGTGCCAAAAACTACATTCAGGACCAGGTATAGACATTATGAATTTCTCGTGATGCCGTTTGGTTTAACTAATGCACCTGCAGTATTTATGGATTTGATGAATAGAATTTTCAGACCGTATTTAGACCGATTTGTTGTGGTCTTCATAGATGATATTCTAAATTATTCTTGAGATGAGTCTGAGCATGCCGAGCATTTGAGAATTGTATTGCGAACCCTGCGTGAGAAGCATTTCTTTGCCAAATTTAGTAAATGTGAATTTTGGCTTCGAGAAATCAGTTTTCTAGGACATATAGTATCAGCTGAAGGCATCAAAGTTGATGCGAGTGAAATTTCAGCAGTTGTTTATTGGAAACCACCGAGAAACGTATCCAAAGTTAGAAGTTTTATGGGATTAGTTGGTTATTACAGAAGATTCGTTAAGGGATTCTAGATGATAGCTACTCCGATGACGCGTCTATTACAGAAAGATGTGAAGTTTGAGTGGTCTGAGAAATGTTAGCAAAGTTTCAATCAGTTGAAAGCACTATTGACAAAGGCACCAGTTTTAGTTCAGCATGAATCGGGTAAAGAATCTTCGTTTTGATGAAGGAAGGTAAAGTGATAGCTTATGCTTCCAGACAATTAAAGCCGCATGAAAAGAATTACCTGACACATGATTTAGAGTTGGCAGCCATTGTGTTTACGTTGAAGATTTGCCGGTACCATCTATGTGGCGAAAAATGTCACATTTATACCGATCATAAGAGTTTAAAGTATTTAATGACACAAAAAGATTTGAACCTGAGATAGCGCAGATGGCTCGAATTGTTGAAACAGTATGATTTGATTATTGATTATCATCCGGGAAAAGCAAATGTAGTAGCTGATGCTCTGAGTAGAAAATCTTTATTTGCTTTGCGAGCGTTGAATACGCGGTTGTTATTTTCCCTTGATGGTTCGATTTTAGCTGAGTTAAAAGCTAAACTGTTATTCTTACAACAGATTTGTGAAGCTCAGAAATGCAAAATTATGTGAGACGACTCCTGATTCAGATTTTCAAATCGGGTCCAATGATTGCTTACTTTTTAGAGGCAGAGTTTGTGTATCGAGGGATTCAGAGTTGATTCGGAAGATTTTGTATGAAGCTCATTGTGGTAAATTGTCCATTCATCCTAGTAGCACTAAAATGTACAATGATTTAAAATAGATGTATTTGTGGCTGGGAATGAAGCGTGAGATTTTAGATTTTGTATCAAGATGTTTAGTATGTCAACAAGTAAAAGCTGAACATCAGGTACCTTCTAATTTGTTGCAGCCAGTGATGATACCGGAGTGGAAATGGGAGTGAGTTATTATGGATTTCGTATCAAGTTTACCCCTATCTCCCAGAAAGAAATATGCCATTTAGGTTGTTGCTGATCGTTTGACGAAGTCAGCACATTTTATTCTGGTGCGTACATATTACTCCCTTGAGAGATTAGCTGAGTTATACATCTCTGAGATTATTAGATTGCACAGGGTGCCAATTTCTATTATTTCAGATAGAGATTCTCAGTTTACATCGCGATTTTAGATTAAGTTGCAGAAAGCTCTAGGTACGCGGTTACATTTTAATACAGCATTTCATCCCTAGAAAGATGGTCAGTCCGAGTGAGTAATTCAGATACTCGAAGATATGCTTCGTTGTTGCGTATTAGAATTTGAAGGTAACTGGGAGAAATATTTACCGTTGGTTGAGTTTGCATACAATAAAATTCATCAGTCAAGTATAAAGATGGCATCGTACGAAGCTTTGTATGGCCGAAACTACTGAACTACTTTGTATTGGACTGAGCTTAGTGAGAAAAAGATACACAGGGTCGATTTGATTTGTGAGACTGAAGAAAAAGTAAAAGTAATCTGTGACAATTTGAAAGCAGCTTCAAATTGAAAAAAATCGTATGCAGATTTGATATGTAAAGATATTGAATTTCAGATTGGCAATAGAGTATTTCTGAAAGTATCGCCTTGGAAGAGAGTTCTTCGTTTCTGTCGCAAAGGGAAGCTTAGTCCGCGATTTATCAGGTCGTATGAGATTATTGAAAGAATAGGGCCAGGGGCGTATCGGCTAGCTTTACCCATAGAGTTAGAAAATATTCATAATGTATTTCATGTATCCATGTTGCGACGGTACCGATCAGATCCTTCGCATATCATTTCACCGACAGATGTTGAAATTCAGCTTGATATGTCGTATAGTGAAGAATCGATCAAAATTTTGGCACGAGAGGTTAAAGAGTTAAGAAATAAAAGCATAGATTTAGTAAAGGTTCTTTGGCAACATCACGAGATAGAGTAAGCCACCTAGGAGGCTAAGGAAGCTATGACAAAGCAATATCCGAATCTATTTTCTGGTAAGATTTTCGAGGACAAAAATTTCTTAAGGGGGAGAGTTGTAACAGCCTATTTTCAGTGAAGTCGGAACAATGGTTTTGGGACCACAAATTCGATGTCAAATAATTTATTTTAATATTATTTTAGTGTTTACATCATGTTAGTAGTGTCGTATAAAAATTTCGTGAAGAAATTTTATCGTTTACATGCTTAATTTGATAAAAAAAAGGACTAAATCACATAAAGTGCAAAACCTGTGTTCTATTAGAAAAAGGTGTCAATTTGCTATGAAAGTGAAACATGAGTGGCCTTAAATGGTAATTAGACCATTAGTTTAATTAGTGGATAAGTTTGGACATCATTAATGGGATTTAGTAAGGTTATATAAGTAATTGTGTAATTAAATAACAAAATAAATAAAACAAAAACCAAATTTACCTTGTCCATCTCTCCTAGTTGAAATTTCAAGGAAGAAATCACCATTGTTGAACACTCAAACATTCGACAAATCTTTACCCTTATACATGTGAGTATTTTTCATCCTATTTTTAATGATTTCTATGTTTTTGAAGTCGTTGTAGCTTAATCTAGCTAGCCTGGGGACTATTTTGCAACACTGTTAAGAGTCTGGGGTTTTACCATTAATGTATATTGGTTTTTTTATATTTTATGGATGAAAATGAATATTTGATAATAATTGAGCAACTTTTGTAAAGGAATTTTTGATGAATTTATCATTTAAGTATTTAATTGAAAAATAGAAAAATGTTCATGGTAAAAATGTGAAATAAATGAAATATAGGGATTGCTAGGGAGTAAATTAATATTCAACTAGCATGGGTGTGGACTAAATTGCATGAATTTTCATTTTTATGAGCTAAAGACTAAATTGAAATGAATTTAAAATTAAAGGGGCAAAAGTGTAATTTTGCCAAAATATGATTTTTGGACTAAATTGAATAGAGTGAAGTTTAAAAGAGTTAAATTTGATTATATAGATCAAGAAAAGCAACGTATGAAATTAGATCGGGGAAAAGAAAAGCTATTAGATTAATTGATCGTAATTCTTCGTTCGTGTTTGAGGTAAGATCGTAATTCAACGGGTATGAAAAAGGGAAGGTTCGACAAATGCTTCAATAAGTGATGCTATGAAAGTATGAAAAGGTATGAGTTGATGATGTTTGAAATATGCTTAGCCATATGCTTGAAAGTATGAATGCTTATAAGTAGTGTATATAAAAGCTATGATGTTATTGAGATGATTTGCTGAGCTATAAGATTATCTAACTTGAAAGGTTGTTGTTGCTTAGGCTAATGCCAAATCATATTGGATTATCTCAAATTGTTTTTATGCTTATAAATTAAAATGGTAAGCTTTGTTTATGAATTACGAACTTACAAAGCATTACATGCTTACTTCGTGTTAATTTCTTTGTGTTTCTAGTTAATCAGAAGCTCGTATGGGTTGGAAGGCTGTCGGAGATCTATCACACTATCCATCGGCTAAATCGGTAGATTTTGATGATTTTGAGTCATGGTTATAATGGCATGTATAGGTGTTTTGTTTAATGAATTTAGCCATTATGTGTGGCTTGTATATATGTTATCTTGGTTGATGAATTAGTTGGTAAGATATTAAGATTATATGGTATTTTGTATGGTTGTTAATTTGATGTTGTGTTGGTTAAGATGATGGTAAGGAAATGTTGATGGAAATGGTATGGTAAAAATGAATGGTTGGTGTGGAATAAATGTATCATAATGTTTAAAATGGCTAGTTTTGGTAGTTTGGAAGTGATCATCTTTTGGGTCAAATTGGTTATGGTATATGTTAGTTGGGAAAATGGTCATTTTGTATTGGTTGTACATGAGTTTTTGGTATATGATCATTATGGAAAATGTGATAGTGAATTTTGTTCAATTGGTAGTTAAATTAGTGAAGGAATTGGTTAGGTGTTTAGGTAAGTTTGATTGTTGAAATTGAGGTGTCATTTCGGCATATTGGTTGAATGGATAGTTTCTATGATGTGTAAGATGGGATATGCATATGAAAAGTGTGTTTTGAATGCTTTATTTTAGGTGCAAATGGCTTGTGCATAAGGTGAGAGTTTGGGTGAGAAAAATGGCTTGGAAATGGCCTATTATTCGTCCAGACGGACAGAGACACGGGCGAGTGTCTTAACCGTGTGTGATACATGGCCAGGCGACACAGCCATGTGTGTAACAGCCCGGTTTACACCCTAGTCAGAACAGTGATTTTGAGACCAAAAATCCGAGGTCAGAATAATATTTTAATATTATTTTTTGTGTGAACAGTGTGTGAATTGACCTGTGTGAAATTTCTGTGTGAAGATTTTATCGATTGTGTGTTTAATTAAGAGAAAGGACTTAATCGCATAAAGTGTAAAAGCTGTGTGCTGATTGTTAAAGTGCCTAATTGTTGTTGTCTTTATAAATTAGAGGTTTTATGTTGTAAATTGCCCAAAAATAATGATAGTGGGTGGCATTATGATTAATATATATAGTTTATAAATATATATTAATTATAAAAGTTAAAACATTATATTATAATGTTATTATAATAAAGACAAAAGAAATAAAAAGCCATTTTATCATCTTTTTTCTTGCCGAAAGTGAAGAAAAAGAAAGAAAGAAAGCTTGTTAGGTTCGGCTAGCAAATTGGTTTAATCAAGGTATGTTTTGAGCTCGATTTTTGATAATTTCTATGTTTTTGTAATCGTTGCTTTGTGCTCTTTAAAACCCATGCTTCAATTTTGTGAATTGGTGAAGATTTTAAGATGTGCCATTGATGAACATGTGAGCTTTGTGTTGATAGTTGGTAAAATATGAAAGCTTAGTGTTGGGTTAATATAGTTTGTATTTGGATTTTTGGTGAAATTGAGTAAATTGGGCTAAATTGAGAAAAGTGTAAATTGAGGGACTAAAATGTGAAATAAATGAAATGTGTGGGCTTGTATTAGCATGGAAAGAATTCGACTAAGTATATGTGATATGAAATTGTGTGTATTTGATGATTTTCTGAATTAGGGACTAAAGTGTCGAAATGTGAAAATATGAGGGCTATTTTATAAAATGCCCTAAATATGTGTGTTTGGACTAAAATGAATGATTTGGTGATTGAATGGATTGAATTTGAATGTGTATAGACCAAGAAAAGAGAGGTTCAGATCGAGATCGAGGCAAAGACAAAGTGCTCGATTAATCGATCGTTTCGGTATTTCGACGTCCGAGGTAAGTTCGGATACAATACTAGTTGTTAAATTATATCTATATGAGATTAGAAATGCTATGTGCGGAATGGAAATAGATGGCACTCAGTGTGCGAAATTAGAAACGAGACAGAGATGATTAGAACTGTGTGTGCTAAAAGATAAAAGCTTTGACTTATTGAATTGGCACTGTGTGTGCGATACCGATATAAGTTCGGTTTATGATATTGGCACTAAGTGTGCGATGACAATTGTGTTTCGGTTATAGAATCGGCACTAAGTGTGCGAACAAATCAAAGGAATAGCAAAGGTTGAACGAGAGGTAATATCGAGAAATTGAGTAGCATGGTGGATGAGTAACTATGTGTTGATAAAGGTACGTATTGAACCTTTGTGGTTGATGAGATTGAGTATGATTTCATAAATGGTTGAATTGGATTATTGGCTATGAATGATGATATGTATGAAACCTATGTGGTTGGTGAATTTGGATGTAGATGAATGGAATGCTATGTGAGGATTAAACATGGTTGAGTTTGTGTATGATAAGTAAATTATCTATGTGATGTTTTAATTTGTAGATTGATTCAATTTAATGAGTTAATTGTATTATGTCACGAACTTACTAAGCTTTGAAAGCTTCCTGTGTGATTTATTTCTCTGTTTTTGCAGTGTCAGTAAAGCTAGCTCGGATCCGGGAATCGTCAGCATCTCTATCACACTATCGGCAATCTATTTTGGTACTTTGGAAAAATGTATATAGTTGAATTATGGCATGTATAGGCTAGTAGTTAAGATATGTCTTGAAATGTTTAATCCTTGCCATGTGAGTTGGCTTGGAAGTTGAATGTTGTTGATCTTATGAATGAGTTATGAAAATGGTATATCTCATGATGGTGTGGTTGATGAAAGGATGTGGTTGAAGATAGTTCATGAATTTGGTATATGCATGTTTGAGTTGTATAATTGTCATTTTGAATAGCTTTAGTTGTGTTGATAATAAGCATAGAAGTAAATGGATTAGTTTGACAATAAATAATGCATGAAATGGTATGATTGAAGGCATTTGTAAGCTTGAATTGGTATTGTATTGATGCTTGTAGGCATGAACCTATTATGGATGGCAATTTGGCCTTACATATGGCCTGTTTTGTCTACACGGTCATGGCACACGGGCGTGCCTAGTGACTGTGGGATAAAGTCAGTAGTTAGCTTAGTTGCACACGGCCATGGCATACTGGCGTGTCTAGTGGCTGTGGGGATAAGTCAGTATATGGCCTAAGAGCACACGGCCTTAGCACACGAGCGTGCCTGGTGGCCGTGTGGAGAAGTCAGTATACTTGCTCTGTTTTGGCACGGCCTGGACACATGGGGGTGTCTGGTGACCGTGTGAGGCACACGGCCTGGTTGCACGGGCGTGTCACCTCAACAGACTTGGTGAATATTTGAAATTTTGAAAACTTTCGTAAATGTTCGGTTTCATCCCGACCCCTTTCTAGTATGTGTTAAAGGTCTCGTGGGCCTCAATAAGGGACTATTTTATTATATTTTGATGTGCTTTGATGATGATTGACTTTGTGTCGTAAATTGGATGTGAAATGATTCGATTCTCTGGTAATGCCTCTTAACCCTATTCCGACGACGGTCTCGGGTTAGGGGTGTTACATTTTATTGGTATCAGAGCTACGGTTTAGTCGATTCTCGGACTAACGTAGCGTGTGTGAGTCTAGCTATACATGCCATATATGAAATTGCGATTGTGTGATGAATTCTGACAGTTATAAATGTGTTTTCGTATAGTAATAGATCCTGATCGAGCAGTTGTTGACGATGTAGAGAGTAACGCGCCTTCTCCCGCTCAAGGGACTGTGTCGGCCACAACTAGGCCAAATGAAAGTAGTGAGGGAGGAGAGGCTAAGCAAGCCTTCTTCCGTATGATGAGTGAGTGGTTTTCGGAGTTCGTTCGAACGAACCCGGCTGCTCTACAACGTCCTCTCCCACAAGTACCTGTTGTGCCACAAGTGATAGATCCGATTCGATTGAATAAACCTCCTTTGGATAAGATTCGTAAGTACAGGGCCGAAGAATTTAGGGCCACAACTGATGACGATGCTGAGCGAGCCGAGTTTTAGCTCAAGAATACAATTCGGGTATTCGATGAGATGTCGTTGACCTCTGATGAGTGTATTAAGTGTGCAGTTTCTTTGTTGAGAGATACGGCTTATAACTGGTGGAAGACGTTGACGTCCGTGGTTCTGAGAGAGAGAATCACCTGGGATTTCTTTCAAGTTGAGTTCAGAAAGAAGTATATCAGTCAACGATTCATTGATCAGAAACGTAAAGAGTTTCTAGAGCTGAAACAGGGTCGTTTGTCAGTTACTGAGTATGAGCGAGAATTTGTGAGATTGAGCCAGTTTGCACGAGAATGTGTTTCGACCGAAGCTACTATGTGTAAACGCTTTATAGAAGGGCTGAATGAGGACATTAAGCTGTTGGTTGGGATACTTGGTATCAACGAATTTGTTGTATTAGTTGAAAGAGCTTGCAAAGCCGATGAGCTCAGTAAAGAAAAGAAGAAAGCCGATTCTGAAGCTCGAGATGAAAGAAAAAGATCGATGAGTAAGTTGTCTTAACCTTCGACAAAGAGATTTAGAGATGCAAGCAACCGATCAAATACTTCCTTTGAACATTCGTATAAAAACCACGCAAGACTAAGTGTTGGTCCGAGAACTCAAGCTCCAATTGAATCAAATGTTGAAAGTGCTAAAAGCAACAAACCTGAGTGTAGACGGTGTGGAAAACGACATGTGGGAGAATGCTGGGGCAAATACAACAATAGAGTTTGCTATAAATGTGAATCACGAGAACATTTCATTCGAGATTGCCCAAAGTTAGCTGAGGAAGAAAATGTTCAGAGTGTGAATCCGAGTAATGTGACGGCTAGGGGTAGATCACCCAGAAATGCCAGAAATGTAAGTGGAAGTCAAAGAGGGACTACTGATACAGCTGTGAGATCGAAGGCGAGAGCACCTGCCCGAGCTTATGCAATATGTGCATGAGAGGAAGCATCATCTCCAGACATCATCACTGGTACTTTTACTCTATTTGATACTGATGTGATTGCATTGATAGATCCAGGATCTACTCATTCGTATGTATGTGTGAATTTAGTATCAAGTAAGGCTCTACCTGTTGAGTCTACTGAATTGGTAATTAGAGTATTGAACCCTTAGATAAGTGTGTCTTGATGGATAAAGTGTGCAAGAATTGCTCATTGATGTTTCGGGATATATGCTTTTCGGCTAATTTGATGATGTTACCATTCGATAAATTTGATATAATTTTGAGTATGGATTGTCTCACTTTGCATAATGTCATTGTGAATTGTAAACGAAAGAGTATAGATTTGAGAAGTCAGAACGGTGAGATAGTTTGAATTGAATTTAGTGATATGAAAGGGGTACCAGTTGTTGTATTTGCGATGAAAGTTTTGAACTATGTGAGAAAGGGTTGCGAAGCTTATTTTACATATGTGATTGATATAAAAGTGACTGATAAGAAAGTTGAATCTGTGCCGGTGATTTATGAATTCTTAGTTATCCCTTTCGGACTAGCGAATGCTCCTGCAGTGTTTATGGATTTGATGAACCGTATATTCAGACCGTATTTGGATTGTTTTGTTGTAGTGTTTATTGATGACATTCTGATTCATTTATGTGAATAGATGCAACATGCCGAGCATTTGAGAGTTGTGTTACAGACTTTGCGCGAGAAACAATTGTATGCTAAGTTTAGCAAATGTGAGTTTTGGTTACGTGAGGTTGGATTTTTGGGCATATTGTATCAGCTGCGGGAAATACGAGTTGTTAAATTTATATCTAAAGGTTATGAAATGAATTAATATGTGATTATTGACTAGAAATGCTATATATGGAATTGAGAAATGTGGCACTAAGTGTGCGAAATTAAAAATCGGGATGAAGGTGAATAGCACTGTGTGTACGAAGTAATGGAAGCCTCAGCTTTATCAATCGGCACTGTGTGTGCGATACCCAATTAAATTCACTTTAAAGTAAAGGCACTAAGTGTGCGATTAATTCGAATAAATAACAAAGAGCAATTGATGTGTAGTATCGAGCATAGAATAGCATGTATGATCGTTAACTAAGTGTTGGAAAAGGTATATATGGAACCTACGTGGTTGATGAATTTGAAAATAGATGAATGGATGGTTATGTGAGTATCGGATATAGTTAAGTTTGAACATTTTGGTGAAACTATCTATGTGATGGTTTACTTTGTATATTGATTTGATTCAGTGAGTTGAACGTATTATATTACGAATTTGTGATTGATTATCATTCAGACAAAGATAATGTTGTTGCTGATGCCTTGAGTTGGAAGTCTTTATGTACTTTGCTAGCTATGAATTCTCAGATAGATTTGTGTGATGATGGTTCAGTTTTGGCTGAGTTGAAGATGAGACCGGTGTTCGTACATCAGATTTGTGATGCCCAGAAAATGGATGATGAGATGATAGCAAAACGAGCTCAATGTGATTTGAATTCTGATTCAGAACTTCGAGTTGATAGTGATGATTGTCTGAGATTTAGAGATCGGATTTGTGTTCCAAAGAATTCAGAGTTGATTCAGTTGATTTTGAATGAACCTCACAATAGTCGTTTGACTGTTCATCTGGGGAGTACAAAAATGTATAATGATTTGAAACAGTTTTATTGATGGCATGGAATGAAACAGGACATCTCTGACTTTATGTCGAAGTGTTTAGTTGTCAACAAGTTAAGGCTGAACATCAGGTTCCGTTTGGTTTATTACAACCAATTATGATTCCTGAGTGGAAATAGAAGAGAATCACGATGGACTTTGTGTCGGGATTGCCTTTATCTCCGTGGAAGGAAATACTTCGAATCGGGTCATATGAGATCGTTTAACGAGTTGGGCCGATTACTTATAGATTGATGTTGCCACCTGAGTTGGAAAAGATTCATAACGTGTTTCATGTGTCAATGCTTCGACAGTATAGATCTGACCCGTCTCATATGATTGCTCCTACTGAGGTTGAGATTCAGTCAGACTTTTCGTATAGTGAGGAACCGATTCGAATATTGGCATGAGAGACTAAAGAGTTGAGAAACAAAAGAATTTCCTTAGTGAAAGTGTTATGGCACAAACACGGAATTGAAGAGGCTACGTGGGAGTCTGAAAACGTTATGAGAGAGTAATATCCGCATCTATTCACTGGTAAGATTTTCGGGGACGAAAATCCCTAAGGGGGGAGAGTTGTAACAGCCCGGATTAGACCCTAGTCAGAACAGTGGTTTCAAGACCACAAACTGAGGTCGAATAATATTTTAATATTATTTTCTCAGGTGAACAGATGTGTGAATTGACTTTGTGTGTGAAATTTACGTGTGAAGATTTTATCGATTGTGTGTTTAATTAAGAGAAAGGACTTAATCGCGTAAAGTGTAAAAGCTGTGTGCTGATTGTTAAAGTGCCTAATTGTTGTTGTCTTTATAAATTAGAGGTTTTATGTTGTAAATTGCCCAAAAATAATGATAGTGGGTGACATTATGATTAATATATATAGTTTATAAATATATATTAATTATAAAAGTTAAAACATTATATTATAATGTTATTATAATAAAGACAAAAGAAATAAAAAGCCATTTTATCATCTTTTTCTTGCC
Organism: Gossypium sturtianum; assembly: GCA_025698515.1. Lineage (NCBI taxonomy): Eukaryota > Viridiplantae > Streptophyta > Magnoliopsida > Malvales > Malvaceae > Gossypium > Gossypium sturtianum. Next base: position 105,432,567 of record CM046955.1, read on the forward strand.
GAAAGTGAAGAAAAAGAAAGAAAGAAAGCTTGTTAGGTTCGGCTAGCAAATTGGTTTATTCAAGGTATGTTTTGAGCTCGATTTTTGATAATTTCTATGTTTTTGTGATTGTTGCTTTGTGCTCTTTAAAACCCATACTTCAATTTTGTGAATTGGTGAAGATTTTGAGATGTGCATTGATGAACATGTGAGCTTTGTGTTGATAGTTGGTAAAATATGAAAGCTTAGTGTTGGGTTAATATAGTTTGTATTTGGATTTTTGGTGAAATTGAGTAAATTGGGCTAAATTGAGAAAAGTGTAAATTGAAGGACTAAAATGTGAAATAAATGAAATGTGTGGGCTTGTATTAGCATGGAAAGAATTCGGCTAAGTATATGTGATATGAAATTGTGTGTATTTGATGATTTTAGGAATTAGGGACTCAAGTGTCGAAATGTGAAAATGTGAGGGCTATTTTATAAAATGCCCTAAATATGTGTTTTTGGACTAAAATGAATGATTTGGAGATGGAATGGATTGAATTTGAATGTGTATAGACCAAGAAAAGAAGGGTTCGGATCGAGATCGAGGCAAAGACAAAGTGCTCGATTAATCGACCGTTTCGGTATGTCAACGTCTGATGTAAGTTCAGATATAATACTAGTTGTTAAATTATATCTATGTGATGTGAATTGAATGAATATATATATACGTAATTATGAGATTAGAAATGCTATGTGCGGAATGGAAATAGATGGCACTAAGTGTGCGAAATTAGAAATGAGACAGAGATGATTAGCACTGTGTGCGCGAAAAGATAAAAGCTTTGACTTATTGAATTGGCACTGTGTGTGCGATACCGATATAAGTTTGGTTTATCATATTGGCACTAAGTGTGCGATGAAAATTATGTTTCGATTATGTAATTGACACTAAGTGTGCGAACAAATCAAAGGAATAGCAAAGGTTGAACGAGAGGTAATATCGAGAAATTGAGTAGCATGGTGGATGAGTAACTATCTGCTGATAAAGGTACGTATTGAACCTTTGTGGTTGATGAGATTGAGTATGATTTCATAAATGGTTGAATTGGATTATTGGCTATGAATGATGATATGTATGAAACCTATGTGGTTGGTGAATTTGGATGTAGATGAATGAAATGCTATGTGAGGATTAAACGTGGTTGAGTTTGTGTATGATAAGTAAATTATCTATGTGATGTTTTAATTTGTAGATTGATTCAATTTAATGAGTTAATTGTATTATGTCACGAACTTACTAAGCTTTGAAAGCTTACTGTGTGATTTATTTCTCTGTTTTTGCAGTGTCAGTAAAGCTAGCTCGGATCCAGGAATTGTCAGCATCTCTATCACACTATCGGCAATCTATTTTGGTACTTTGGAAATATGTATATAGTTGAATTATGGCATGTATAGGCTAGTAGTTAAGATATGTCTTGAAATGTTTAATCCTTGCCATGTGAGTTGGCTTGGAAGTTGAATGTTGTTGATCTTATGAATGAGTTATGAAAATGGTATATCTCATGATGGTGTGGTTGATGAAAGGATGTGGTTGAAGATAGTTCATGAATTTGGTATATGCATGTTTGAGTTGTATAATTGTCATTTTGAATAGCTTTAGTTTTGTTGATAATAAGGATAGAAGTAAATGGATTAGTTTGAGAATAAATAATGCATGAAATGGTATGATTGAAGGCATTTGTAAGCTTGAATTGGTATTGTATTGATACTTGTAGGCATGAACCTATTTTGGATGGCAATTTGGCCTTGCATATGGCCTGTTTTGTCTACACGGTCATGGCACACGAGCGTGCCTAGTGACTGTGGGATAAAGTCAGTAGTTAGCTTAGTTGCACACAGCCATGGCACACAGGCGTGTCTAGTGGCCGTGGGGATAAGTCGATATATATGGCCTAAGAGCACACACGGCTTTAGTACGGGCGTGCACGTGGCGGTGGTGTGGAGAAGTCGATATACTCGCTCTGTTTGGCACGCATTTGGACACATGGGGTGTCTGGTGGCCAGTGTGAGGCACACACGGCCTGGTTGCAGGCGTGTGACCTCAATGAGACTTGGTGAATATTTGAAATTTTGAAAACTTTCGTAAATGTTCAGTTTAGTCCCGACCCCTCTCTAGTATGTGTTAAAGGTCTCATGGGCCTCAATAAGGGACTATTTTATTATATTTTGATGTGCTTTGATGATGATTGACTTTGTGTCGTAAATTGGCTGTGAAATGATTCGATTGTCCGGTAATGCCTCTTAACCCTATTCCGGCGACAGTCTCGGGTTATGGGTGTTACAGTGTGTCTCAACCGTGTGTGACACATGGCCAGGCAACATGGCCGTGTGTCCCCTGTAGCTTTCAAAAGGTTGCAAGTCAAGCTGTTACATGGCCTAGCACACAACCTAGCACACAGGCGTGTGGGGGTTATTTCGAAGGGTACACGGCTTGGCACACAGGCGTGTGGCTTGGCCGTGTGACTCAAGTCAGTGAGTTACACGGGTACGGGCACGGACTGGGACACAGTCGTGTGTCCCTATTTCGAATGTCCACACGGCTTAAGACACGGGCTTGTCTCTTGGCCGTGTAAGTCACACGGCCGTGTGACCCCTGCAATTTGAAAAGTTTTGCCTTTTTTCGAAAAATTTCATATGTTTCCGATTTAGTCCCGAATCGTTTCTAATGTCTTTTTGGGGCCTCGAGGGCTCGCAAAAGGGACCGTATGTATGTTTTTGACTGGTGTTGCTATGATTTAACTTGTGATTTGTTTAAGGTAATAAATTGTTCATTGTATGACGTTATGCCTTGGTAATGCCCCATAGCCCTAATCTAACGACGGATGCATGCTAGGGGTGTTACACAATTTGAATGTCAAAAAATATATCGACTACGTGTACACACTGCAACGCACATTGCATATTTGGGGTAACGAGTTCCCTGTACTGCGGGATGTCTCGACATGGGAAGTGCCTCCACCTGCGTTCAAGGTGTTGCCAGAATAGTCCCTATATAGGAAACTCAAAGGTCAACCAGAGACGACAAGGATTTGTGGTGACATGGACATCAGAGAGACGTTGAACCAAAGCATTGCAAGCTATGCAAAATAGTCGGCCATGGTCGGAACAAGTGCCCTTATCAAAACTACCATGCTGGGCAATCTTCACAACCGAGAGGAAATTGAATGATGTACGTCGATGTTCTTTTATTTTTTGAAATTGAAATTTGTAATTATGTTTGATTCTTTTATTTTTTTTAATTTAAATTTGTAAATATATGGATAGAATAATATGTTATTTCACAGTTACGAATTACGACGTAAGAATTTTTATTTTTTTAATTTGATTCAACACTTCGTGTTTAATTTTTTCTAAAGTCTTTATCTTAAGTTTTTATTATAAAATAACATATACTTTTAAATGTGCTCGAATCCATACTGTTTAATTATTGAAAGTCTCAATATTGAAGACCAACAATTCAACATATTTTTATCTTTATTATGTTTTAAAAAAATTCCAACATCTAGAAACATCAAATTTTAAATTGTTTGTTTATAATCAAAGAAAAAATTGCACTTTAACCCCAAAAAATGATAAAACTTTTCACATATTTCTGCATGTTGCTTTTTTAATGATAAAAATTAATTTTTCTAGTAATAAGCAGAATGAATTTGGAAGTATAAATTTATTCAACAAATAAAAAGTTGTAGTGGTACAAATTCATATTACATATGAAATTTACAATTATCAAAACTGGTGGGAACCAAAAGTTATATCGTCTCGGGGGGTGTATCGTTGCGGCGGCCTCCGTCGGCAGCATGGTTGTTGGTTACGGTCCATTTCCTCCTCCCCCGACCAGTGCTTGTCATTATTCATGTATGACCCTTGAGGTGTATTCAATACATAAGAAAAAGCATACGCCGAGTTGAAGCTTTGGTCGGGCAGGGTGGAGTACATAGAATACAGGGGTGTCGATCCAAACATATCAACCAGCATTGATGATTACAGTCACTAGTAATTTGAACTGCAATCGACCATATTCGGGTGATATCCGTAGCTCTAGGACCACTCCCGAAACGTGTCAACCCGCAACTCTGGGTGGGTAGAAGTAGTCACCGGTGAAATGTGTGGGTTCGGAGGTTAGGGCTCCGGGTCGGGCTCCACCACAGGTTGGGTAGCACGGGACGGTTGGCCTCGACGATGGCATCGTTCAACCACGAGTTGAGTCCCTCGTCTAGACCCGTGATCCAGCACTACCATGAGTTTTCAACCATACAATGGCGAATCCAGAGTGGCTGGCAGGGGCCCTGCCCCCCCCCTAAAATGGAATTTTCCCTTTAGGCCCTTTAAAATTTTAAATTTGTAATGGTAAAATTGCACTTTGGCCCCCCAAAAAATGATAAAATTTTGATTTAATCCTTTAAAAATTATAAATATATAGGCTATTAAAATGGTAAATTTGTATTTTTACTATCGTAAAAAAATAAAATTTAATTTCGACTCCCCAAAATTTTTTTTGGCTTTGTCCCTGCCACTATATAAATAAGACAACCCATTCTCAATGTACCAACTTTGGTACTTGACCGAGGGCCTGAAGTCAAACCAATAGGATTACATCCGAAGCCACCTCTCGAACCAAGTGTTCCACAGTGCTATATATTGTTGATGTTCCACAACCCAATTCCTTTCTTCTTTTCCCTTCTTGATCATCCCATAGACATCATCAAATCTATGTAGAATGTCCGAAACATATTGTATGCATCCAAATTGTTGCATAACTCGATCGATGTTGTACCACTCAATCGTTGAGAAGTTCAGAACCAACATGTTGATGCACCACACACTTGCATGGGCGTCAACCTACTGTGGAATGAAGGGCACAACATTCGGTGCAAAATACGGCATCCACATAAACTGCACAATATTTAACATGATGTTAGTTACACGAGTCAAATAACATGGTGCAATTTAATAAATTAAATCAATAAAAATTAATTAAGATTATATATATTACTTGGTCATCGGCGGATGCCTCTATCATCTAGCGGTACACTATTAGTGTCTTGCAAGTGCCAATAGTTGGAGATGTTACCCATCTGAAAACGAAGCAAACTTGTTAGCACATAATCCAAAAAAGGAATAACAAATATTTTTGTTCAATGTTAAGTATATTTTTTTTACTTATTTACAAGTGGCCACGTACATGGTTGGTGACCCACTTATGCCAAAAATTACATCCTATACAACACTTAGGACTGCAGCAGTATCAAACAACCAGCTATATCTTGTGCCTTGTGCTTTGTCGGCCGAAAAATCTCTTGATACAACGTCGCCAATATTGCTGATCCCCAACTACAAGTACAAGCACAGTATAAATTCGCCAATAGAGGCATGTACATTATGTGGACCTTATTGGACGTTGCGTCTAACATAAGTGCCCCCTATCAGCTGCAATATATACACTCGAGCAACGCACATCAGCTCTTACTTTGTAACATCCCTTACCCGTGTCTGACGCCGGAACCGGATACGAGGCATTACCAAGGTTGACCTTTCTTGAACATGTAATTACGGGCTATAAAATTTCATTTTGACTTAAAACTTTTCTTTCTTAATCATGACATACATATTTTGGGCCTACGAGGCCTTAAACATGCATTCGAAAGGTTTCAGAGTTCAACCGGAATCATTTACACTCTTTGAAAATCTTTGTTTAAACAGGGGCCACACGCCCGTGTGGTCCAAGGGACACACCCGTGTGCCCCTGAGACATGCCCGTGTTCGACACCCGTGGTCGACACTGACTTATTTCACACGGCTGAGCACACGCCCGTATCTTTATCCCGTGTCCTTCACACGGCCTAGACACGCCCGTGTCTCCTACCCGTGGAGCTCTCTATTTATGACGTCATCAAACTTTAATTAGCACACGGCCAGGGCACACGCTCGTGTGACGAATCACATTTTCGTAATTTAGTGCAGGGGACACACGGCCTACTAACACACCCATGGGGCTGGCCGTGTGTCACACACGGCCTAGACACACACCCGTGTGTCTACCCCTGTGGACATCTATAGGCTATTTTCCAAGCCTTCTTGCCACCCTGAAACATAAACTCATTCATTTCATCTCAAGGAACATGTACTATAACAATATCAAACCATGAAGAACCATTAAATTTACATGCATTCCATCCACAATTCACTCGTTACCTTGCTTGAACTTTCATTCCATTACATCCATCAACTTTAAAACATGAACGTGACAATTTTGGCCAATTCATCATGACTCTTTACGAAAGGAGTGCAAAACATTGATAGCCAACCCTTTGGCCCTTAAACATGACATGACACAAAATGGTCAAATCCCTATACATGCCATACTCAAAATGAATTAACTTTACTATACCAAAAGAGCGGTTGATAGTGTGAACCGAGCTCTGACGTCCTATGATCCTCGAGCTAACTTGTCGAAACTACAAGAAAAAGGAAAAAGAGAAGGGTAAGCATAAAGCTTAGTAAGTTTGCATGAAATTCTAAAGTAACGTAATTGCTCAACCAAATTCATCCATTTCATGAAACAATATCAACATATGGCTCAATTGCTTAACATACTTAATCATAGTTACTCACATTCATTCTTACCCATCTCATATCACAATATGATCTAATAACTTGTACATACTCATAGTACCTATATCACTTAATCACATACATTAGCACATATGCTAACATAGACATAAACTCAAATCATTATCATTCGTATCATGAATGAAACTCAATATCATCCATAAGCAGATTTGGCTCTATACCATTTAACACGCTTAACTCTTTTGACCATGGACTAATCAAATTATCGTAAGATATTTGAACTCATCGTGTGTGAACCTTTATGCCAACGCCATATCTCGGATATGGTCTTATATGGGATCACCTCTTGATGCCGATGCCATATCCCAGATATGGTCTTACACGGGATCTTATAACTCGATGTCGATGCCATGTCCCAGACATGGTCTTATACGAGATCTTTCTTTGGTGCCGAAGCCATGTCCCAGAAATGGTCTTATACGGGACCTTCCTTTTCTTATATGAATACATAGATATTATCCTTATTCCGGAACTATAACCGAGACTTTAACTTAGCTTATTCTCACCATTTCCTCATCAAGGCTTCATCACTCGATTTTAATGGAAATAACATACATTTCCATAATATTAAGAAATTTCAAACATCGAACATTATGAAACTCTAACTTCATACAAACTTACCTCGAATCTCAAAATATGTCTCGATGCTCGATTTAGTCTTCAATTTTGTTCTTGCCTCAGTTTCAATCCGGGCATCAATTTTCTTGATCTATAACAACAATTTCACTTGTTAAATACACACATTGACTAAATCGACTCATAATTCATATTTTGGCAAAATTACAATTTTGCCCCTAAACTTTTACATAATTACACTTTTCCCTTAGGCTCGTAAAATGATTTTCATTCAACTTTCTTGCATTTCAAGCCTAGCCGAATCATTTTATCAACTATAGCAACATTCAATTTCCACTATTTCACTCATGTATGACCATTTCTATAACTTTTACTATTTAGTCCTTTTATGCATTTTTCATGAAAATCACTTAGAAAAAGATGTTTATCACACATCAAACTTTCATATTCTTCCATAAAACATCAAAATACATGCATGTCATACATGGGTAATTTTTTAAACATGAACCCTAGCTCAAAATATAGCTAGAAATAGCTAAACTGGGCTACGAGGGTCTCAAAAATACGAAGAACATTAAAAACGGGGCTAGGATGCACTTACTATCAAGCTTGAAATTTGAAGAAACCCTAGCTATGGCTCCCTTGCAAATTTCGGCTATGCAGGATGAAGATGGACATGATTTTTTACTTATTTTCCCTTTTATTCTTTTATTAACCAAATGACTAAAATGCCCTTAATGGTTCTTTCTTGAGATTTTTCCTTCCCATGTCCATTTTTGTCCATCATCAAGTATATTGGTCTAATTGCTAAATAAGGACCTCTAGAAATTTTTATAATTCTATTTCATACTTGAATCTTCTAGAATCTCATATTTTCCAATTCTTGCAATTTAGTCCTAATGGACAATTTATTCACTAATTAATAAAATTCCTTCATGAAGTTTTCACATAATCAAACAAATACCTCATAAGCCTTATGAAATCATTTAAACACATATTTCTACTTCGGATTTGTGGTCTCGCACCACTATTCTGACTAGGCCCTAAGTCGGGCTGTTACAATTCTCCCCCCTTAGGGATTTTCGTCCCCGAAAATCTTACCAAGGAAAAGGTTTGCGTACTGGTTCCTCATAGCCTCCTCGGCCTCCCATGTAGCCTCTTCTAGCCCATGCATTTGCCATAATACTTTCACAAGGGCTATACTTTTATTTCTTAACTGCTTGACTTCTCGGGCTAGAATCTTGACCGGTTCCTCACCGTATGTCATATCGGGTTGAATCTCAACCTCTGTCGGTGTGATCACATGTGAAGGGTCTGACCGGTAGCATCGCAACATCGGCACGTGAAACACATCATGAATCTTCTCTAACTCAGATGGCAAAGCCAATCGATAGGCTACCGGCCTTATCCTCTCGATGATCTCATATGGTCTAATGAAACGAGGACTCAATTTGCCTTTCCAACCAAATCTGAGAACCTTTCTCCATGGTGATACTTTCAAGAATAATCTATCGCCGACTTGATACTCAATTTTTTTCCTTTTTAAATCCGAGTAGGATTTTTGTCTATCAGAAGCAGCTTTTAAACAATCGCGGATTACCTTGACCTTTTTTCAGTTTCTTTAATCAGATAGACCCTGTGAATCTGATTTTCCTTGAGTTCAGTCCAATACAAAGGCATTCGACACTTACGCCCATACAAAGCTTCATAAGGCGCCATTTTCAAGCTTGACTAATAACTATTATTATAGGCAAACTCTACCAACGGTAAGTACTTTTCCCAGCTACCCTGGAACTAAAGAACACAACACCGAAGCATATCCTCAAGTACCTGTATTAACCTCTCCGACTAACCGTCGGTCTGAGGGTGAAAGGCCGTACTAAAATTTAACTTTGTGCCCAAAGCCTCTTGCAACTTTTTCCAAAATCTGGATGTGAATCTCGGATCTCTATCCGATATAATCGATAAGGGCACTCTGTGTAGCCTCACAATCTCAGAAATATACATATTTGCCAACTTATCCAGGGAATAGTCGACACGCACCGGTATGAAATGGGCTGACTTCGTAAGTCTATCGACTACGACTCATACAGAATCTTTCTTGCTTGGTGTCAACGGTAAACCTGTTACAAAGTCCATGGTAATTCGGTCCCACTTCCACTCGGGCACTATAATAAGGTTGAAGCAAACCCGAGGGTACTTGGTGTTCGACCTTTACTTGCTGACAAATCAAGCATCTTGAAACAAATTCAAAAATATCTTTCTTCATACTCGGCCACCAATACCATTTCTTCAAATCATTATACATTTTTGTACTGCCCGGGTGTATAGATAAACATCCACTATGTGCCTTTGTTAATTTTTTTTGAATAAGTTCATCATTCCTCGGTACCCAAATTCTATCTCTAAACATCAAACATCCATCAGAATTAATCCAAAAGTCAGACTCAACACCCGACTCGCACTGGACTCTTTTGGCTTACAATTCACTGTCACCTTTTTGAGCCTCATAAATCTCTTGAAGGAACATCGGTCTAGCCCTCAGCTCAGCTAGAATGGAACCGTCCTCTAACACGATCATCTGTGTATTCATAGCTCTTAATGCAAATAGGGATTTCCTACTCAAAGCATCGACGACTACGTTCGTCTTTCCCGGGTGATAATCAATGACCAATTCATAATCCTTTATCAGCTCTAACCATCTTCGCTGCCTTAAGTTTAATTCCTTCTGAGTCATCAAGTACCTTAAGCTTTTATGATCAGTGAATATCCGACATCTTTCACCATACAAATGGTGTCTCCAAATCTTCAATGCAAAAACTATGGCAGCCAACTCTAAGTCATGTGTCGGATAGTTCTTCTCATGTGGCTTTAACTGTCTAGAGGCATAGGCAATCACCTTGCCTTCTTGCATCAGAACACAGCCCAATCCATTCAAGGATGCATCACTGTAGATCACAAATTCTTTTCCCGGCTCAGGTTGCACTAATACTGGAGCCTTTGTCAACAATGCCTTTAATTTCTCGAAACTCTGCTGGCACTTCTCTGTCCATTCAAACTTTACATCTTTCTGTAACAATCTTGTCATTGGGGTAGCTATCATAGAAAACCCCTTGACAAACTGTCTATAATAGCCAGCTAGACCCAGAAAACTTCTAACCTCTGTTACGTTCCTCGACGGCCTCTAATCCATAATAGCCGAAATCTTACTCGGGTCAACTCGGACTCCATCTCCCGAGACAAGGTGTCCCAGAAATCCAACTTCCTTGAGCCAAAATTCACTTTTCTTTGAACTTGGCGCATAAACCGATTATCTCGCAAAATCTGTAAAACTGTCCTTAAGTGCTCAGCATGCTCACTCTCATCACGAGAATATATCAGTATATCATCAATAAAGACAACAACAAACTTGTCCAAAAATGGCCGAAAGATGCGGTTCATTAAATCCATAAACACCGTCGGGGCATTAGTTAAACCAAAAGGCATGACTAAAAATTCATAATGCCCATACCTCGTTCAAAAAGCAGTCTTTGGCACATCTGAGTCTTTTACTCTCAACTGGTAATAACCAGACCTCAAGTCTATCTTAGAGAACACAGTGGCTCCCTTTAATTGATCAAATAGATCATCGATCCTTGGCAATGGGTACTTATTTTTCACGGTAACCTTATTAAGCTGCCGATAATCTATACATAATCTCATGGAACCGTCTTTCTTTTTCATAAATAGCACTGGAGCACCCCACGGAGAATAACTCGGTCTTGCAAAACCTTTGTCCGTCAGCTCTTGCAACTGTGCCTTTAATTCCTTCAACTCAGTTGGAGCCATTCTATAAGGAGCAATCGATATAGGTGCTGTACCAGGAGCTAACTCGATACCAAATTCAACCTCTCTAATCGGAGGCAATCCTGGCAATTCCTCAGGGAAAACATCTGGGTACTCACGTGCTATCGGCACCGATTCAATCTTTAGCTCAGTTTCTTTGGCATTCATCACAAAAGCAAGATATGCTTCATACCCTTTTCTTACATACTTCTGGGCCGACTCGTGAGGGATCACTACCGGTGATCTATCTTGTTCATCTGATTCAACACGAAGAGCGTCCCCATTTTTACATCTCAATTCAATATTTTTTTTTCCACAATTTACTGTCACATCATGAGTGGTTAACCAGTCCATACCAAGAATAATATCGAATTCATCAAATGGCAATAACATGAGGTTTTCCTTAAAATAATGACCTCTAATCATCAATGGGCAATCTTTACATACCTTATCAACTAGCACACTTTTGCCTAAAGGATTAGACACCTTTGTCACAAATTCTGTGGACTCTACGGGCATACTCATTCTAGATACTAATTTCATGCAAATGTATGAATGGGTAGATCCCGGATCTATTAAAGCGATAACTTTAGTATCATAGAGAGAAAATGTACCCGTAATCACATCAGGAGATGATGCCTCTTCGCGAGCGTGAATGGCATAGGTCCTCGCAGGCGCTCTGTCCTCAGGTCTCGCAGCCTGCTCTTTGTGAGTATTCTTACTACTTGCCCCGCTTCTCGGGTTTTTCTGTGGTCTCCCTCTAGCAGTGCCTCCCGGTCTTGCATCCTGAGGCTTCTCTTTCTCATCCCCCTCTAGGCAATCTCTAATAAAATGGTCTAGAGACCCACACCTCAAGCAGGTCTTTTCATTTGCTCGACATTCACCGGAGTGACGTCTACTACACTGCAGGCACTCCGGTCTACTCGGTCGGGCGTTGCCAACACTAGCAACTGAGGTGGTCTGGGCTTTAGACCCTGAGTATTGTTTGCTCTTACTTTTGTTTGAAAACCCGGCTGAAGTAGCTGATCGGGTAGGGAAGTCTCTTGACTTCTTAGATGAAGATTGGAATGACTTGCTCATCTGTCTCTTTCTCGAGTCACGAGACTCTATCTCAGCTTTTCTTTTCTCCTTAACTAGATCTTCGGCCTTACAGGCTCTGTCAACTAACACAACAAATTCTTTTAACTTGAGGACACCAACAAATAGCTTAATATCTTCATTTAGTCCGTCCTCAAACCTCTTACACATAATGGCTTCAGAGGACACACATTCCCCAGCGTACTTGCTGAGCCTCACAAACTCGCGCTCATACTTAGTAACTGTCATCTTTCCTTGTTTCAGTTCAAGGAATTCCTTTCTCTTCTAGGCAATGAATCTCTGACTGATATACTTCTTTTGAAACTCTTCTTAAAAGAACTCCCATGTGATCCTTTCCCTTGGTACTACCGACACAAGGGTATTCCACCACTGATAAGTGGAATCTCTCAAAAGAGAAACCACACACTTCATGCACTCTTCAGGTGTGCACGTAACTCATCAAACACCCGAATGGTGTTTTCAAGCCAAAATTCTACTCTTTTCGAGTTATCATCCTTACTAACCCTGAATTCCTTGGCTCCTTGCTTCCAGATTCTATCAACCGGAGGCTTTTCTCTTCTTACAACTTCTACCACTTGAGGAGCTACAGGGGTAGATTGAGGAATAGGCGGGGGTGGAGGAGGTGGAGCATTAGGATTTGCTCGAATGTACTCTGTATACCAATTGCTCATCATACAGAGAAAGGCTTCTCGGGCCTCTTCTCCCTGACCCAAAGTCTCGGGTCTACTCTCCACTGACGCAGTCCCTTGCGCGGGAGCCGGCGCATTACTTGCAGCATCATCGGCTGCAGCTCGATCAGGATCAGGATCCATTGACTATATAAAAACACAATTCAAATCGTCAGGAGTCGTCACACTATCATTACACAAGTACTCTTACATATGGCATGTATAACTAGACTCATACTCACGCTACGTTAGTCCGAGAATCAACTAAACCGTAGCTCTGATATCACTAAATGTAACACCCCTTACCCGTGTCCGACGCCGGAACTGGATACGAGGCATTACCAAGCTTGACCTTTCTTGAACATGTAATTACGGCTATAAAATTTCATTCCGACTTAAAACTTTTCTTTCTTAATCATGACATACATATTTTGGGCCTACGAGGCCTTAAACATGCATTCAAAATGTTTCGAAGTTCAACCGGAATCATTTACACTCTTTGAAAATTTTTACTTAAACAGGGGCCACACGCCCGTGTGGTCCGAAGGACACACCTGTGTGCCCCTGAGACATGCCTGTGTTTGACACTCGTGGTCGACACTGACTTATTTCACACGGTTGAGCACACGCCCGTGTCCTTCACACGGCCTAGACATGCCCGTGTCTCCTACCCATGGAGCTCTCTGTTTATGACATCATCAAACTTTAATTAGCACACGGCCGCGGGCACACGCTGTGTCTTGGGCCCGCAGCCGAATCACATTCTCGTAATTTAGTGCAGGGACACACGCCTACTAACACACCCATGGGGCTGGTCAGTGTGCCACACACGGCCCAGACACTGCGCCTGTGTGTCTACCCGTGTGTGGACATCTATAAGCTATTTTCCAAGCCTTCTTGCCACCTGAAACATAAACTCATTCATTTTCATTTCAAGGAACATGTACTATAACAATATCAAACCATGAAGAACCATTAAATTTACATGCATTCCATCCACAATTCACTCGTTACCTTGCTTGAACTTTCATTCCATTACATCCATCAACTTTAAAACATGAACGTGACAATTTTGGCCAATTCATCATGACTCTTTACGAAAGGAGTGCAAAACATTGATAGCCAACCCTTTGGCCCTTAAACATGACATGACACAAAATGGTCAAATCCCTATACATACCATACTCAAAATGAATTTACTTTACTATACCAAAAGAGCAGTTGATAGTGTGACCCGAGCTCTGACGTCCTATGATCCTCGAGCTAACTTGTCGAAACTACAAGGAAAAGGAAAAAGAGAGGGGTAAGCATAAAGCTTAGTAAGTTTGCATGAAATTCTAAAGTAACATAATTGCTCAACCAAATTCATCCATTTCATGAAACAATATCAACATATGGCTCAATTGCTTAAACATACTTAATCATACTTACACACATTCATTCTTACCCATCTCGTATCACAATATGATCTAATAACTTGTACATACTCATAGTACATGTATCACTTAATCACATATGCTAACATAGACATAAACTCAAATCATTATCATTCGTATCATGAATGAAACTCAATATCATCCATAAGTAGTTTTGGCTCTATACCATTTAACACGCTTAACTCTTTTGACCATGAACTAATCAAATTATCGTAAGATATTTGAACTCATCGTGTATGAACCTTGATGCCAATGCCATATCCCGGATATGGTCTTACATGGGATCACCTCTTGATGCCGATGCCATATCCCAGGTATGGTCTTACACGAGATCTTATAACTCGATGTCGATGCCATATCCCCTATATGGTCTTATACGAGATCGTACGTGAATGTCGAGCCATGTCCCAGACATGGTCTTATACGAGATCTTTCTTTGGTGCCGAAGCCATGTCCCAGACATGGTCTTATACGGGACCTTCCTTTTCTTATATGAATACATAGATATTATCCTTATTCCGGAACTATAACCGGGACTTTAACTTAGCTTATTCTCACCATTTCCTCATCGAGGCTTCATCACTCGATTTTAATGGCAATAACATAAATTACCATAATATTAAGAAATTTCAAACATTAGACATTATGAAACTCTAACTTCATACAAACTTACCTCGAATCTCAAAATATGTCTCGATGATCGATTTAGTCTTCAATTTTGTTCTTGCCTCGGTTTCGATCTGGGCTTCTCATTTCTTGATCTATAATAATAATTTCACTTGTTAAATACACACATTGACTAAATCGACTCATAATTCATATTTTGGCAAAATTACAATTTTGCCCCTAAACTTTTACATAATTACATTTTTGCCCCTAGGCTCGTAAAATGATTTTCATTCAACTTTCTTACATTTCAAGCCTAGCCGAATCATTTTATCAACTATAGCAACATTCAATTTCCACTATTTCACTCATGTATGACCATTTCTATAACTTTTACTATTTAGTCCTTTTATGCATTTTTCATGAAAATCACTTAGAAAATGATGTTTATCACACATTAAACTTTCATATTCTTCCATAAAACATCAAAATACATGCATGTCATACATGGGTAATTTTTTGAACATGAACCCTAGCTCAAAATATAGCTAGAAATAGCTAAACCGAGCTACGAGGGTCTCAAAAATATGAAGAACATTAAAAACAGGGCTAGGATGCACTTACTATCAAGCTTGAAAGTTGAAGAAACCCTAGCTATGGCTCCCTTGCAAATTTCGGCGATGGAGGATGAAGATGGACATGATTTTTGACTTATTTTCCCTTTTTATTCTTTTATTAACCAAATGACTAAAATGCTCTTAATGGTTCTTTCTTGAGATTTTTCCTTCCCATGTCCATTTTTGTTTATCATCAAATATATTGGTCTAATTGCTAAATAAGGACCTCTAGAAATTTTTATAATTCTATTTCATACTTGAATCTTCTAGAATCTCATATTTTCCAATTCTTGCAATTTAGTCCTAATGGACAATTTATTCACTAATTAATAAAATTCCTTCATGAAGTTTTCACACAATCAAACAAATACCTCATAAGCCTTATGAAATCATTTAAACACATATTTCTACTTCAGATTTGTGGTCTCGCACCACTATTCCGACTAGGCCCTAAGTCGAGCTGTTACATACTCAGTGGCAGTGCTTGATAAGTTTTTGAATTTCTCATTCAACCATGAGAATTTCAAAGAGGTGAAGTTGTTTTCCCCATCACCAGGGGACTGTACAAGCAACTGGTAACATAGGGCCGAAGGTTGCGCCAATTTTCTTGGACCTGTGACCACATCACTATCAACTGGTAGCTCAAGTTTCATCGTGACGTCTTATAAGGTGATCGATTGTGCACTCCCTGCACGAAATATGGAAAGTATGGGCCTCGGGGTGCCACCGCTCAACCAAGGTGGATATTATGCCCGCCCTCAGGTCGAACATCCGATACGGCATGACCCGTTCGTCTGGACGACACCTCAAAAATTGGACTCGTGACCTGAACACCTAGTACTCATCCTACCCATATCATATAACCAATTTTTTTTTTTAAAATCAACTGAATAAAAATAAATCATACTGCAACTATATAAATATACATATAATCTTCAATAATAAATATACCAGTATTTTACTGTTTCGTTTATCCTCAATGCACTGTGATCGACAACTCAAAGTAAAAAAAATATTTTAATATATGCATAATTTTAAAAAAATGAAGCACAACTTAATAAATTAAATATAATTAAATATTACATTATAATACTTTAATAAAATATATGTACATCACATCAAATATCTTACATACCTTAATCTTAAAAAATTCATATAACACCAAAAAAAAAAAAAACCAACATAATAAACAAACAAAAAGACTTTCAAATTCTCCTTTTCCTTTTCAAATACCACCAATGTGGGGACCAACAACCCCACCCCCGTCAATTTTATAATGGTTGTGGGAGGGGAGAAAATTTGGGGCAAAATGAATGAAAAATAAAAAATAAAAAAAGTAGCAATGGTAAAAAAAATAAAATTGTGAGAAGTCAAATTACTGTCGATGACAGGATGCTGACGTGCCTGGCGGTGTGTTTTTTTAGGATTTTCTCCTCTAATTAAAATTCCTCCCCTTATCTTTCTATTTTTAAAGTTACGCACCCAATTCTTTTTTCCCCTTTGTTAATTATTTCATGCATTGCATTTTATTTATAATCTCGATTTTTTTAATGTACAATTTGTTATAAAATAAAGAGAGATGGGGAGAATAAAGAACAAAGAAAATATGAAAGCAACAGAAAATGTACTTTATTGATCAAAAGTGGTGATTACAATACTTTATCAGAGTCTCTATTTATAGGCATAAAATGTATAAAAGAAGTAGAGATCTAATTCTAATAACTATTAGAATTTAAAGTACATCAAAACTTTATCTTGATCATGATGGACATCCACTTAATAAGATATTCATAACACTCCCCCTTGGATGTCCATTGGTAGATAATGTGCCTCGTTAAAACCTTATTAGGAAAAAACCCTGTGGGATAAAAAAACCTAATGAAGGAAAAAGAGTACACAATCTTCTATTACAAGCTGCCTCATTAAAAACCTTTACTAGGAAAACCCAATGGGACAAAACCTTGGTTAAAGGAAAAGAGTACAACTTGTTTTTAAACTCCCCCTGATGGAAACATTACATTACATCTTTGAGTTGACGCATTCCAATCTTGTGTAGTAGTCTTTCAAATGTTGAAGTTGGCAATGCCTTAGTAAAAGGATCTGCTAAATTATCACTAGAATGAATTTGTTGAACATTTATATCACCTCTTTTCTCAATATCATGGGTAAATAATAATTTTGGTGAAATATGTTTCGTTCTATCACATTTGATGTAACCACCCTTCAATTGAGCTATACATGCAGCATTATCTTAATATAAGATAGTTGACATATTTTCCTGTAAAAGCAAATTACATATCTTCTGGATATGTTGGGTTAATAACCTTAGCCAAACACACTCTCGACTTGCCTCATGCATTGCAATTATTTCTACATGATTGAATAAACGGCAAGTAATGTTTGCTTTGTTGACGCCATGATATGGCAGTACCCCCACATGTAAATAAATATCCTGTTTGATATCAACTTTTATGTGGATCTAATAAGTATCTAGCATTAGCATAGCCAACTAATAGGGATTTTGAATCATTTGAATAAAATAACCCCATATCAATGGTCCCTCTGAAACATCTAAATACATGTTTAATTCCATTCCAATGTCTACATGTTGGAGAAGAACTAAATCTTGCTAACAAGTTTACAACGAAAGCTATATCAGGTCTTATGTTGTTTGCAAGATACATCAATGCCCATATGACACTTAAATATGGTACTTCAGGACCAAGAAACTCTTCACCATCCTCGCAAGAACGAAATTGATCTTTATTCACGTCTAACGGTCGTACAATCATCGGAGTACTTAATGGGTGTGCTTTATCCATGTAAAATTTCTTCAATATCTTTTCTGTATAAGTTGATTCATGAAAATGAATTCCATCTTTTAAATGCTCGATTTGTAAGCTAAGAAAAAACTTTGTTTTTCGAAGATCTTTCATTTCAAATTCTTTTTTTAAACAATTTACTGTATTTTGGAGCTCTTCAGGAGTTCCAATAATATTTAGATCATCAACATAAATAGAAATTATCACAAAATTTGATCCAAACTTTTTTATAGAGACACATGGACAAATTGGATCATTTTTGTAACCTTGTTTTAACAAGTATTCACTAAGACGATTGTACCACATGCGTCCAGATTGTTTCAATCCATATAAACTTTTTTTAATCTAATCGAGCAATTTTCTCAAGAAACTCTATATCCTTCTGGGATTTTAAATCCTTTAGGGATTTTTATATAAATTTCACTATCAAGTGTACCATATAAATAGGATGTAACAACATCCATTAGATGCATGCCAAGTTTTTCGCGTACTGCCAGATTAATAATATATCTGAACATGATTGCATCCACCACAAGAGAATATGTCTCTTCATAATCAATGTCGAGCCTTTGCGAAAATCCTTGTGCTACAAGGCGAGCTTTCACACAAATACCCATTTATATCCTACCGGCTTTTACACCTTTAGGTGTTTGGACTACAGGTCCAAAAACTTCACGTTTAGAAAGTGAACTTAGTTCTGCTTGAAATGCATCTTTTCATTTTGGCCAATCTTTTCTATTTTTACATTCCTTAGTAGATTTAGACTCAAGATCCTCATTTTCTTTTATTATTTCAATAGCAATATTATAAGTAAAATTGTTGTCAATAACTATATTTTTTTTCAGATCCATCTTTTTCTCGTATTGACATAACTTATCGAGATCTCTTTATTTCCATCATTTCCATTTTCACTTTTAGGTACCTGAATCTCTTCTTGAGTTTTATAATTATTTATGTCATGAGTCTCTTCAGGAACCCCCGTCTCCACTATATGACCATCTTGAATGTTTGCTCCGAGAATTTTTGTCTTTGGAACCGATCAGTCTTCCATGCTTCAAGTATGGATTACTTTCTTTTGCACTAGCAGTTTGTCCTATTAGGACATCAATTCGTATTGGAGCATTTTCAGCTGGTATGTGAGATTTAATGAATCTGGAAGTTGATTTGTAAAATGAATCATCTGTTGAACTTCTGGTTCACATTGCTTTGTACGAGGATCTTAGACATTGATAATTCATTTCAAGTACTTTATTAATCCAGCTTTTTATTCTCTCCCCCTAATGTTGGGAAAACTAACAACTCTTGTCATAACTAAATATCAAATTAATAGCTCAAAAATATTATAAGGAGACTCATATAAATATAGATTCCCAATCTCTTTGTGCGTTGTGGTGGAACAGTTGGAACATATATCGCACATCCAAAAAATTGTAAGATAGGAAATATTTGGCTCTTGACCAAAAATCAATTGTAATGAGAAGTATTTATAATTTATTGGCTTGATGCGTACAACATGTAAACCAATACGATCTCATGCTGAAATATAAAGTTTTGTTCTCATAAGTAATGATTTAGCTATTAGTTGGAGGCATTTGATAAACAATTCATCTAAATCATTTTGTGTGTGAACATGAGCTACAGGATGTTCAACTTTTATCCCAATTGACATGCAATAATCATTGAAAACTTGGGATGTAAACTCACCAACATTAGCAAGATGGATTGTTTTAATTACATAATCTAAAATTAATCATTTAAACAAGCAATGTCGCAAACGACAGGTTGCAAGTTGATAACACATGTGATTATTTTGTAGATGCATCTACCAAAATCATATAATATCAAAACTATTCACATGATGGATGAATGAGCCCATATTCATTTCAGAAATGCAAGACATTAAATCTAAACTTTAGCTAGTGAGTTTCTAAGAACCAATTTTTATTGAGAACAAGCAACTAATGAGAATTCTTTAAATTAAAGAATCCCCTGGTTCTTTAATGAATGTCTATATGAATTCTCAATTAATTTTCACATCATATATGATCCAGGATGGTCTAATTGGTCATGACAAGTAGTAAACGCATTTGTATTAGAAAACTTCTGGTTTACTTTAACATGTGTTTCAATTGTACTAAATTGTAACAAATTGATAATTTTATTATCATTCCTTTTAATTTGTATCCACATATAAGTATTAATGTGACATTTACTACTGGAAATGTCTATATCAATGTGAAGTCTATAATGCCACCAAGTTAATAAATATAATTTCCAAAAAATTATATGTAGTATTCGCTTCAAGGAATATGCCAAAATCTTCAAATGCCCAAAAATCTATTAATAGTAAACTTTGAGAGTGGATCTTATTTTCCAGATGTACAATAGGTACATAACCAATAACTTTTCATACATAAGTTTTCTCTCTTGCAAGTTCTCATCAGTAATATTTTACCACGTAATTTTAATTGAGAACTTATTTTGAATACTGTAGAGTTATACTCACAATTTTTTAAAAACTTGCAACTTCAGGTGCATCCAACCATAACGAGCTTTAGATAGAATTATCATATTCTATTGCTCATAAGTAGATCTTTCACAGTCAAATATTTTGCTTTCAACCCTTTATATGGGGATGATGACAA
This sequence comes from Gossypium sturtianum, assembly GCA_025698515.1. NCBI lineage: Eukaryota > Viridiplantae > Streptophyta > Magnoliopsida > Malvales > Malvaceae > Gossypium > Gossypium sturtianum. Next base: position 105,453,514 of record CM046955.1, read on the forward strand.
CAGAATATCCCAAAGATTATAAATTAATAACCCAATCCTTTTTTTTTATTCATATGAAATATAATATTTTCCTCATTCACAATCTCAATATGAAATCCATTACAAGTAACTTTTAAAAGTAATGCATTAACCATCACAAATTTTTTGCTTTTTAGATAGTGATATATTAGCTCTTCTGGAGCTTTCAACTAATTTTGTACTATCAAATATTGTAATAATATTTGTTTGTTTCAGTACCAAATAAGATAAATATTTTCTATCTATAATGATAGAATTCATTACTACATTCTCATATCCTTCCTCAAAGAATATTAACAAAAAATAAAATATTTGGACATATTTCATATCACATTGATAACATAAGTTATCTTTACCCTTTGAAGAGTTATCTTGAGAACTCTTTATTTATTACTATGTTCCCACTTTTAGTGGTCCATGAGTATATTTTTTATTTTCTTTATGTTTACATTCACTTCGAGGAATGCAACAAATCTGGTAGGACAGACTTCTAAACGCCTTTATTGATTTTTTTTTATAATCACCATCGTAAACATACGTGGATTTTAAATCAGAATCTATCTATTCATGTTGTCATGATTATTCTCCAATTATAATAAATATGATATAATAAATAAAACATAGTAAAATATACCTGAAGATCTTTAACATCATCATCATCACCTTGACAATTATCACGAGCATCCATTCTGAGATTGAATCTTTCAACATCCTGAAGATTGATTTGTGAGACGACTTCGAAAGATTTTAAAAAAATAGAGAATCATCGTGCTGATAACGTGTTATAAAATAAAGAGAGATGGGGAAAATAAAGAACAAAGAAAATATGAAAGCAACAGAAAATGTACTTTATTGATCAAAAGGGGTGATTACAATACTTCATCAGAGTCTCTATTTATAGGCATAAAAGATATAAAAGAAGTAGAGATCTAATTCTAATAACTATTAGAATTTAAAGTACATCAAAACTTTATCTTGATCATGATGGACATCCACTTAATAAGATATTCATAACACAATTAAACTATTAATTTACATTGTGTAAATAATTTAAATAGAAAATATTTTATATTGGCAACATCTCAAATAACTACTAATTTACATAATTTAAAGTCAGTATTTTATAAAAATAATATTTGACATTGGAAACATTACAAAATAATATTTTACATTTTGCTACATTTAAAAAAAAAAACTCAAAATTGAAACATAAAAAATACAATAGAACATAAACGATAAATTATATTTTGTTCGAGACCGATAGTATTGTCTTTGTAACAATCTGAATTTGACCCTAATCGGAACGGTGGTTTCGGGACCATGAATCCGAGTCCAATAAATTTTAAAATATTATATTCTGTGTTATTTATATGTGAATTAATGTGTATGAAAGTTTCGTAGAAAAATTTTATTGTTTGAGTGCTTAATTTGATAAAAAGGACTAAATCGCGTAAAACGTAAAAGTTGCATTCTATAGTGTAAAGTACTAGAATGGTGATGGCTTTTTAATGTGGAGCATCTAAAGGGTAAATAGTCCATTTTTAAAGTTAGTGGGTGGCTAAAGTCACAATTGCCCTTATTAAATATAATAGTTTTATTTTTATTTAAAGGTTATAATAGTAAACTAATTAAATGTTATATTATATGTTAAATAATACATGAGAAAAGCCATTAGCATTTTATTTCTTTTCATGGTCGAATGTGTTAAAGGAAAGGGAGAAAACCTTGTTTAAATTTCGGCAACTTCAAGCTTTGATTTAAGGTTAGTTTTTAATCATTTTTGATAAATTTTACGTTTTGAGATCGTTGCTTTGTATAGTACCCGACCCATGTTAGAATTTTTGAAAATGAGCATGTATGAGATTCGGCCATTGCTATATTCTTGTAATTTTTGGTGTTTTATAATTTTATATAAATGATATGGTAAAGATTAGTATAATTTGCATTGGAAATTTTGGTAAATTTGAGTATTTTGGGCTAATTTGTAATAATGAAATTTTAGAGGGGCTTATTTGCAAAATAAATGAAATGTGAAGGCTTGTAAAGTCCCTAGGAATATTCGGCCCTTGTATAGTCTTAGCTAATTTGGTGTATTTTGTGTGTTATGCAAATAGGACTAAATTGCAAAGTAGTGAAATATTAGGGGTAATATGGTAATTTGTCCATTTATGTGATTTGGGACTAATTGAATTGAAATGTACTTGAATGAGCTGAATTTAATGTGTTTTAGATCAAGAGCAAAGAAAAACAGAATTGGATCGGGGAAAGACGAAGGTTCTCGAATAGCCGATTTACACGGTCTATCGACAGCCGAGGTAAGTTCTTGAGTCTAAGTACATGAAAGAGTTAATTACAAATATAGTCATTGATATTAATTGATTTATTTGAGCATTTAAATTGAGGATAGCCGAATGTTAAAGTTCACTATTGGACTTAATGTGATTTGAATTTGAAATAGGAACTTGTATGTATAAGATACGTTAAGTGATTGTGGTTTAAGTACATGAATCGATAATAATGTGATGTTAATATGATGAATTGATGAATTATAGCTGTGTTGTTCGGGCTTTTAGCCTAGCAGGCCCTGTGTCGGTGTGTTATTCGGGCTTTTAGCCTAGCAGGCCTTGTGCCGGTGTGTTATTCGGGCTTTTAGCCTAGCAGGCCACGTGCCGATGAAACGATTCGGGCTTAATGCCTAGCAGGTTTATTACCGGTGATTAATTTCGGACCTTGAGTCCAGCAGGCCAAGTGCCGGTGAATGTAATCTAAGCTCAGAATATTTGCAAATCGATTTATGCACATGTCAAGAAATTTCAGCTTTGAAACGTATTAATTCGACAGAGAGGTAAGTAGTTCATTTTCGTGCTACTCAAGAAAATAACGAACGAATACCTGAAGAAGTGGAAGTTAATTACCTTGATGAATGTTATATATATAAATATATATATGTGTGTTATAGATATGTTCGAATAGAGGATGAAAGATTATGTTATACTACTTGGTTGTGAAAAATAGATGTGATGTATATGTTCATGGGAGTAGAATCGAGTATCTCATGGATGTGATAATTATGTATGTTCGAAGTTTAAGTATGTGATGATGAGAACAATGATATTATGTTAAATGAAGTAGTGAGAGTTGGTATAAGTATTATAAATTAAAATTTCATGTTTAATACCATGAATTTATGTATTTTATGCTTGATACTAAGTATTTTTAACACTTGAGACTTACTAAGCTAGTAAGCTTACTCCGATTTCTTTTGTTTAATTGTTTGTTTATAGATTCTGGTTAAGCTACAAGCTCGAGAGGGATCGTCAAGAAAGTCATCCACACTATCGCCTCTTTTTGGTATTTTAAATCTTGGTTTTGATTTGAAGGCATGTATAGGTTAGATTAAGTTTTGAAACATATGATGTTTGATCTTGTATATAAATATAGCCTTGCGAAAATCGCTATTTCTTTTGGTTAAGTATCATTTCTATAATTTGGATTTCATAGCTTGTTCATAATGTTAATGGATGTTTTAGATTCGATAATGGTCTATATCACATGTGGAAGGTGCTAAATTGGTATATATATATGTATATTAGGTGATGGTTTTAGTAAACTTAGTCTTGGTTTTGGTTTATATGTGAATCATGTTTGCCATGTTTATGATACGTGCATGATCGCGATTAAGGTGAATTTATGTGTAATTGTTTATTACGTTTTACTAATGATATTTGAGTAAGACATGTGTTTCGGCCTTATGATAAATAGCATATGCTTAATATGTTTAGTAAGAATTAAATAATGCTATGTTTAAGTGATTTGGCTATGTGATATTTATACTTTTATAATGAGACATATATATGTGATAGTTGGCTATATAGATCTAATTATTAATGGTAAGAAATGAATATGTTTCTTGATTGGTTAGTTACGAATCCAAATGAAAGGTGAAATAGTATATTCGGCCAAGAGGTAATATTAATATGTTGGTATATGTAATTGATTATTAAATGGTATAATGGTTCAATTGTTTTAATATGCATATGTATTATAGTAATATATATATATGAAACTCAGCTTATGTTATATGAATTTTGATTGATAACGATATATGTTATAATTTGACATAAGTTGAGATATGATTCAAATTTATATATATATATATATATATATATATGTGCCATGAATGTTTAAATTATGTGATTCAGACATTTGTGTGTATTAAGTATTGGTAATAAAACTCGTTATACATTTATTTTAATTTTTAAATAGATTGTAATGTTATATAATATAGTAATGATTGCATTGCTTGTGCTTAAATTCAGTTGAAGGTCTATTTCAGAATTGAGCTTAGTTTGGTAATGCCTCATAACCCTAATCCGGCGATGGATACGGGTTAGGGGTGTTACAGTCTTACAAACTGAAAAAGACCATGTTTAACAGCAATACGAGTAAATTTCTCAATACTAATAAAACATAATTAAACAATGAATTTGATTTTGTTCAAGAGCAACAACATTGTGTCTTACAAACTGAAAAAGACCATGTTTAACGGCAACACAAGCAAGTTTCTCAGTACTAATATTTGTAGATTGGATGCTACTGACCCAAATAATCTCACCCGTATTTTCACAATTGGGATTCTATTTGAACCTTCAAACATCCCCCTAACCTAGGGAATCCAAGATAATCCCACTCGTTGGCTGCATAACCAATTTGAACCCGTTATGATCCTACCACAGCCAACGAATAGCCATATATAACCAATTTGAACCTATTACCGCATAAATAACTGGTAATCAAGACCCCTATTTTTACTTAAAATCGTCACCGCATATGAAATTAAGGAATCAAATCTACATTCCCAAAAAGGCAAATTAAATTTTGTTGGTGTTTGAGCTCCACCGGATCACCGTTAAATAAAACATACCTTCAAATTATAATTTTTTCTAAATAGCAGGAAAAAAAATTAATTTTGATCTCTACATTTTGTCAACACTAAAAATTTCTCTCCTCTCCCCTACAACTAATCAAAAAAAATTTATTCCTCCCCTTCATCCTTCAACATAATAAAGTTTAAAAAAGAAAATCACCTTACACTGATTTTTCATTGGGGGCATGGGTATATATAACCTTTTGGTGCCATAAATGTCAACAACACTACCAAAAAAATTCACACAGGTGACGCCAATGCCTATGGCACCACCCAAAAAAAAGAATTTGCTAGTATTCCCTAACACACTAATGATAGGCTATGGCACCATTAAAAAAAATAGTGACACCAATGCCTATGACACCACCCATTAATATAATATTTCATTTTTTTGTATTCTCTCCTCATAATACATGTATTTTAGACGTGTATAAATATTGGTGATGCCAAAAGCATTGCTGTGACCCAAAAATATATTTTTTATGCCCTCCAACCAATGATTGGATGGTAATTGTCGAAACCATTTTTTTTGAAAAAACGAGAATTGACTTTGGGTTTTGAAAACAAAAATAAAACGGGAGTCGCCACCAATCCTTTTTGATGAGGTGTGATCGGGTCACCTCGTAAAACGGTTGTTTTTAATAAACAGTTTAATTTATCAAAACAACGATTTTAGTCTACGAAACTCAGAGAATGGGTTCGAGAGTCGGTTACGCACGAGGAAGGGTGAGCACCCTCGATACGCACAAAATTGGTACCTAATTGATTAATTAATGTCCTAATGTCGAAAATTTGAAAAGATTTTAAAATACGAACTCTTTAGAAAATGTTTGGATAATTAAAATTGGATATCGAAATTCTCTTGTTCCGAAAAGATGAAATATCACATCCAGCACGATTGGACACGATGTTTCAACCCTCGATACCAAGATCATTTCATGATTTCCAAAATTCATGCATTGCAATTTTAAAAGGGTATTCCACTATTTGGCCAAATCAAAAAAAACGAAACCCAGCACGATTGGGCACGATTTCTCGGATTTCAAAACGCAGAATATCGCCTTATTCTTTAGAAATCCTTATCCCGAGATAACTAAACGTTACATCCATTGAGTTAGGACACAACGTTTTTGAATTCCCGAGAATAGGTTTTTTATTCAAAACTTATTCATTTTAAAAGGATATTCCGCTATTTAGGTTAAACGAGTAAAATCGAAACCCAGTAAGTTAGGACACGATTTTCCCGAATTTCTAAATACGGAATATTGCCTTTATGAAAGAAATCAATTTTGTATCGGGGAAAAATTAATATAACACAAGTTTGTAATAAAATGCAAAAACAAATTACAACACAAATATGTGTAGCAAAATAGTGATAAATGCGTTAGTGAGAGTGACAACATAAAGGACGAAAATGAATTAAATGAATAAAACGAAAAAGCTAAAATAATAAGAAAGAAAATAATAGGCAAGCTAAAAATATTTAATATTAAGAAAACCAGTAGGAAATGAGAAAACGAATGAATAATATGTAAAATAAATAATAATAAAATAAAGGTGCGTATAATAGCAGAATAAAATGATATTGAAATAATAATAATATATTTATAATAATATTAATCAAAAATAATAATGCTCATAAAAATATATAAATAATAAAACATGTTAATAGTAATAATAAATAGGATAGTAAATACAATAGTAGTAGTAATAATAATAATAATTATAATTATAATAAATTGGAACGATAATAATAATAAGAAAAAATAAAATAATGGTAATGATAATAATAAAATAACATAGGATGCGTAAAAATAAGAAATAGTAAAAAATAATAATAATAATAAAAATAGTAGCAATAATGGTGTTTAGTGAACAAATAATAAAAATATATATAAAAGAGATATAATAATAGTATTAAAATGTACACATTATATGAAAAATAATAATATAATAACAGTAATAATAATAATAAAATGATAATAATAATAAAGTTGCAAAATAATTAAAGGAGGGGCCAAATTGCTTTTAAAACGAAGGTTTGGGGCGAAATTTAAAATAAAATAAAAAAGAAAGGACCTATTTGAAGCGCACGGATTAAATGGGGGACTAAAATAGGCAATAATCCAACCCCCAAATGCGCGACGTTCCAAATGGCCCAGGCGCGGATTGAATTGAAATGAAACGGAAATAACAGGGCAAAATCGCAAAAAAGGAAAACGCGGAATGGGACTTGATCCAATAGCACCACAAAAGGATGGGGACCGATCGCGCAAATATTCCTTTTAAGGAATATGCGCAGTAAGCCTGTTAACCAAACGGTGCCGTTTTGCTAAATATTTAAAAGCCTCAAATCCCATTTTTATTTTCGACTCGCTCTCTTCAAAAAAAAAACACACTTTTCTCTCCCCTTTCAGTCTTCCCCATCGATTGGGCTCCTCTGGCCGTTCATCGCACCACCGCGCCACCACCGGTTTAGTGGCCAGCGATGCTCAAGACGGTGGGCTTTAGCCCTGTTTTGAAGCCCTCTTGCAGCCTCGACTCTCGGCGCCCGAAAACGAAGGGAGGAGACCTTCGGTACCCCCACAGACCGAGTTCCGTCGATGGAGGAAGCGAACGCCGACGCTACGACGAGGGGGTTTCAGGTAAGTTTCTTCCTCTTTTATTATTGTTATTCGTTTCGGAAGTTCGAGAATAATAATAATAATGAATAGAAAACAGCAATAAAAGTAAAAACGAAAAGAAAAAAAGGGAATTCCACCTTTAAAATGTTTGTTCTTGCTTTTTGATTTCTTAGTGTTCGTCTTTTTTTATTTCCAATCCGAAAAATTCCCCCTAATACATTGATTTTCCACAGCCTTTATAGCCGAAAAAAATACAACTTTTTATTATTCTACTATTTCATTGCCTATTTCTCTGCTCTGTTGCCTCTGTTTCTTTGCGTGTCTTCTTTGATTTGCAGGTGTTAGGTCAACAACGGCAAAAATCTCGGCTTTTTGTCATTTCGGTGCTGGAAAGGTCGAACCTTGGGCGTTGTGCGCACCGACAGAGGCACATGGGCATGCGGCGGTGGTGGCAGAGGTGTCAGACGGCCATGGCAGAAGGGAGTGCGGCTAGGGTTTTCTTTTTCTGCTGTTTTGGCTGAAAGTTGGTTTAATTTTGGGCCATTTGGGCCTAGGTTTTTTTATTATTTGTTTGGGTATTGTAATTTTGGTTTTAGTATTGTAATTGACGGGCCCGGGCAGAAATTGGGCTTTACAGCTGCCCCTCTTTGCTCGTTGTCGTGTAACGAGAATGGAGCAAAGACTATAAAAGGGCCAATTTTGCCTGGGCCTATTGAGTCTCGGTGCTTCTTTTCTTCTTCTTCAAGTAGCCTCGCTCTAACCCTCTGCAACTTCAGAAATTTAGGAATTGATGCTTTAAATTTGCTCGAATGTAATTTCAGGGGTATAAAATCTGCTATCTTTAGCGTGCTCCACTGCAACTTCAGGGAGATAAGACTTGTATCTTCAACCTACTCCACTTCAACTTCAAGGAGATAAGGTTTGTTTTGATCTATTCTACTGCAACTTCAAAGAGATAAGAACTGTAATCTGTTCCACTGCAACTTCAGGGAAATAAGATCGGTATCTTCAACCTGCTCCACTGCAACTTCAGGGAGATAAAGTTTGTTTTGATCTACTCTACTGCAACTTCAGAGAGATAAAATCTTCTGTAGTAAATTCGATCCGACCTACTACAACTTCAGAGGTATAGGATTCGTCATTTTAATCCGCTCCACTGCAACTTCAGGGAGATAGGATTTATTTTGATCTGCTCTACTGCAACTTCAGAGAGATAAGATCTTACGTAGTAAATTCGATCCGACCTCACCGCAACTTCAGAGGTATAGGATTCGTCATTTTAATCCGCTCCTTTGCAACTTCAGGGAGATAGGATTTGTTTTGATCTACTCTCGCAACTTCCGGATTGCGGATCCGCTAACTTTGATCTGCTCCCGCAAAGCTCGGGAATGCAGATTCTTTGTCTTCAATCGCTTCTCGCAAAGCTCAGAATGCCGATTTGCTATATTCAATCTACTTCTGCAAAGCTCGGGAATGCAGATTTGTTGTCTTCAATCTCGCTTCTCGCAAAGATCGGGAATGCCGACGGTTGTCTTCAATCTACTTCTGCAAAACTCGGGAATGCCAGATTTGTTGTCTTTAATCTGCTTCGCAAAGCTCGGGAATGCAGACGGTTGTCTTCAACTCGCTTCCGCAAAGCTCGGGAATGCCAAATTTATCGTCTTCATCTGCTTCCCGCAAAGCTCGGGAATGTCGATTTCTTTGTCTTCAATCTACTTCCTGCAAAGCTCAGGAATGCCAGATTGGCTATCTTCAATCTGCTTCCTGCAAAGCTCAGGAATGCCAGATTTGCTGTCTTCAATCTGCTTCCTGCAAAGCTCAGGAATGCCAGATTTGCTATCTTCAATCTGCTTCCTGCAAAGCTCAGGAATGCCAGATTGGCTGTCTTCAATCTGCGTCCTGCAAAGCTCAGGAATGCCAGATTTGCTACCTTCAATCTGCTTCCTGCAAAGCTCAGGAATGCCAGATTGAAATGCCTCAAATGCCCCTAATTTAGACATGCTATGAATAAAAAATGATATGAGTATGATTCCCGCTTAAGGTGTTATCACTCATTTGTTTTTCATTCATGTTCTGCTCAAATAATTTACCCCATGGTAATTCTGAGTCCTCTCTACTTGAACCTTGGGACATGAATTGGTATCTCCCACTGCAACTTTAGGGGAATAACTTTTAATTTCTTCCATCTTTCTGTTACCATTCAGAGGTACAGAACTTGTACTACTTTCAATCTGTTACACCATTCCCTGGGTGTAATGACCAGATGTATGAATGCAGGGTATCTCGTCAATGATCCTCTCTACACTTGGATTGACCTTGTTCGTCATTTGCCGATGTGGTATCACCAACGAAATTGTCTTATCCAATAAAAATCTGAAGAGATAATCATTCTTCAATGTTTCCAGCCCTTAGGCTTGGTGAGTTCTGAACAATGGTCATGCTTCAGATTCCTCATATTATTTAGAAGCTTCTAGAGTAATCGCGAAACTCCTTTTATGAAAGGGTTATTAGTCCATAAATTATTATTTCAATATAAAATGCTTGAAAAAGGTCACAAAAATGGGCGAGAAAGAAATTAGTCAGGAGCATAGCTCTGAGAAATAATTTAATCAAAGATAACCCAGGCAATAAAAGAAAATTGATTTGGGCGTATCTCAAAAAAGAATAAAGCAATCAAAGATAACGAATTTCAAAAGTGGGTAAGAATGAAGCTAGATGCCCCAAATATCGTAGCCTGAGCTTCTTTGTTCCAACTTCTTGAGGACCATTTTAAGCTCAACATGTGTTTAGGGGATCTAGAGTACTTTGTCGATGCCCCAAGACGTAACATACTTCCTCATTGCTAATTCAGACGTAGCAAGACTACTGTGTGCCCCACTTTTCAAAATTTGAGCCGCCCTTTTCGGGTTTTCAACTCAAAGCCCCTTTGGTCTCAAAGCGCCCTTTGCGGGTTTTCGCCTTAGCCTCTCCCTTTTTTTTTCTTTTTTTTTTACTCAAGGCACCCTTTGCGGGTTTTCACCTTGACCCCTTTCCATTTCAGGTAAAATCCTTCTTGACTAAACCTGAATTCACCGGATTGGGCAAGTCTTCGCTATCCATCTCGGTCAATATGAATGCTCCTCTAGAATAGGCCCTTCATAAGTCCTTCCAAGTTTGGCATATGCTTTCCTCTAAAATTATTTTGTAGAAGAAAAATCTGTTTCAACATCAGGTTCCCCTTGTGGAATTCTCTAGGATGAACCTATTTGTCATAAGCTTGAATAACTTTAACCTTTTCTTCAACTAGGTTCAATTAGTAAAATATTTCATTTCCATAAACCAATGGGTAAGACGTTGCTCCCAGCGAAGGTTCTGGCTGACATTCAATAAGGTAACGGTAGCTTCTTATGCCAATCCTTACAAGTCTAAGTCACCTTTCATTTTTTTCTTGGCAACTTTTGCTATACAGTGATACGCTGCCTGATCTTTGGACAAACTGTAAACTTTGACTTTGTATAGTTATGCATTCTTTGTTGGCATCTGATCATTTTTTTTATGACTGTCGACTTTGCAATATTGGCATATGAAGCTATTTCCACCCTCTTAGCGAAGTAGACGACGACCATAACGGTAAATTGATGATAACTTAAAGCGTTTGACAAGATTAGACCCATCACATCCATGCCCCACATATAGAAAAGTCTGTGAAGAAAGTAGAAGAGTTACATAAATCTCGTCTTCTTCAATTCAGTATTTGTGGTATGACTGATGCAATCGCTTCCATAGTAGACCAACAGCGCCCCATCCTCTTGTTTAGCCCGTGTCTTATTAGTCTAGGCATGTCTTGATATGATCGTGCGAAAAATATCTTTGAATTATAGAAAATAACTTAATAATATCTCGATCTATTTCTGTGGTGAGCTAGGCTTCGATCTTCATTCCTTTCCTAGGCTCGCAATATCCATTGACCCTATGTAAGGTAAGGTCTATTTTTCATCTTGTTAAACCATTCTTAACAAGTCAGAAGATATGTCACAAACTCTGTCATCTTCAAAATCCTGAGATCCCCTAGACCCATATCTTGTTCAAAAAGGGAGTCAGTAATAACGTCGCTCATGACATTGATATCTGGGTACCTAAGCATGAAGGCAGGAAATCCAAAGAATAAATGATTCTAAGGATGATTACTTGTATGGTAATGAATAAAAAATGAAAGAGTAAAAAATGTATAGTAGAAAGAATAAAAGAATATGTACTCAAAATATGCATTTTATTGAAATAATAATTTAGGGCACAAGCCTATTTCACAAAAGGGGTATTATTGCCTCTAGGCTTAAGGCAACAAGCATGTTTTGTATATTAATCTAGATTAGCCCTAAAAGTACAAGGATTTCTCCCACAATCTTATTATTTAAAGCTCTCCCAAGTACACAAGGGCTTGTAAACTTTATTCTCTGATTCCCTCTTCGCTTTCGATTTCTTCAAGGGATCACAATTTTCTTGTCTCCATGATTGGATAATGGGTTCTCCATACTGGGTGTATCATCAATCTTGAAAACTCCCATCTTAAGAAGTCTCTCAACTACCTTTTTGAAGGCAGTATAATTCTCTATTGAATGCCCCGTTACTCCTGCGTGATAATCACATTGAACATTGGAGTCATACCATTTAGGATATGGGGGTTGTAACGGATGCAGATAATATGGGGACACTACACGTGCCTCTAATAAAGTCTCATATAGCTCATTATATGTCATTGGAATTGGTGTAAATTGGAGCTTTTGAATTTTGTCTAGGGCCCGATTCTTGTCTAAATCGACCCTTGTTGTCGATCGTAACCACTTTCTGGTTGGCTAACAGTGACTACCTTTGAGTACCCTTTATTGTATGTACTCGCATTATTCACCTCGTCATCTTTTTTCCTAGGAGTGGACCTTTCAGTGGCTTCCCCTGCTTCAATCTTGCCACCTCTTATGGCATTTTCAATCATCTCTCCTGCCATCACTATATCCACAAAGCTTTTGGTGGTGCTTTCTATCATATGAGTAATAAATGGAGCCTTCAAGGTATTGATGAATAGCATTGTAGTCTCCTTTTCTAGGAGTGGTGGCTGAACTTGCATGGTGACCTCCCTCCATCTTTGCGCATACTGCCTGAAGCTTTCATTTGATTTCTTCTCCATGTTTTGCAAAGTGAATCTGTCAGGCGTCATGTCCGTGACATGGTTGTATTGCTTCATGAAGGCTTGAGCTAAGTCTCTCCAGGAGCTAATGTTAGCGCGGCTGAGTTGATTGTACCACCTAGATGCTGCCCCCACCAAACTGTCTTGGAAACAATGAATCAAAAGTTGATCATTATTCACATAGCCCGTCATGCGTCTACAAAACATAGTGATGTGGGCTTCAGGGCAACTGGCCCCATTATACTTCTCAAATTTCGGCATCTTGAATTTATGAGGAAGTACCAGATCCGGGACCAAACTCAAGTCCCTGGCATCAATACCGCGATGATGGTCAACATTTTCCAAAGCCTGGAACTTTTCTTCCAACCATCTACAGCGATCCTCCAACTTCCTTGAGGATTCAATTCTTAATCCCTCTCTGTCCAAATCTGGGATAACGGGATTGGCTGGGTTATCTCCTGGGTTAGATCCTGAGCCGACCTAGAAGTTTATGGGCGGTCTATTATCAGCTTGCCCCTGTTGAGGCCTGATTGTGACAGGTGGCCTTTGGGGATACTCTTCAGGTTGTGGTGGGGTAAAACCCGGGGGATTGCCTTCGCTCTCTTCTCCAGTAATGGCCATGGGACTCTTTCCTTTTTTCCAGCATCCCACTCATCATCTAGGTCATTTGGGCCATCATGTTCCTCTGTGCCTCTAACATTTGGTCCTTCATCTCTTATTGGAGTTTTGCCATTTGCTCTTGCATCTGGTCTTGCATATCTTTTTGGAATTGTTCCATTTTTTGATCTATTTTCTTCGATTTGGCGCGTGTACCGTAAGGATGTTTAGCTTCTAGATTTTTCTTTTCTCTCTTTCTCTCCTTTTTTTTCTGAAATAACTTTAACTAATTAAGGTCTTTCTACAGATTTTAATGCATGTAATATGATGTAATGCAAATGCATGAAATGCGATACAAATGCATGGAATGAATGCAAAAAGAAAAAGAGGTGTTGATTATGAATTCAATTCCATTAGAAGAATTTTTCTAGAAAATACGTTTCTTTACATAAAACGGATTTCATATACGGCTTTGTCCTCATAGTCCAAGTGAAAACCAATCCTCTTCTTCGTATCAGAATGCTATGGTTGTGTCCCGTGGACTTTCTCAATAGATGCCTCTTCTAGCTCCTTGTTGCTTGGTTCAGGCCGTACCTCTTCACTCGCTTATCCTCCGCAATGTTCATAAGTTTCTTTAAGAAGATTGAGACATGATGACTCTCGAATAATCCTTGTCGGCTTGAATCCTTGGGCAAAGTCTTGTATTCTTCTGCGGGCTATCAGCCCTCTCTCGTGTTTGCCTAGACTATGTTCGAACGACCGTATTATAATCCACTTTATCAAGTAACACATTTCCTTATGACAAACTCCTCTATTTAGTAATCGAATATTAATCAACACCTCCTTTCTATGATGATGCAATGCAATGCAATCAAAATAGGAGAAAACATGTTAGTACAAGAGAAATAAACAACACATAATGCCTGTCTGGGTAACCACTAGAGTTTAGTGTGGCTCTATCTAGGGTAGGTTCCTAGGTCTCTCTATATGTGGTTCGATTCTAAGGTAAGGGTACCCGAACCAGCAGATTCCTCAATCTTCACCCATTATAGGCTTACATAGATTGAGTTTGGTTCGGGGGAATACATTTCCCTATGGCCATGCGGAGGTGAAAACCTCACGAACACATAGGTACGGATGTATCCCGGAAGCAATCCACTAGCCCATACGGAGGTGAAAACCTCACGAAAGCATAGCTTCTCGCTCCCACTTAAAGGCGCGACCACAACGGTCATGTAGTGCAATGTAGAAACATTTTATAAAATAGAATCACATGCAACAAAAGAACAAAATTGTGACTTTTCAAATCCGACTTTCAAATTTCCGACATTCGGACAATAACTAATCGATTTTTTGGCTTGACTCTCTTATTAGTCCCTAGTGGAGTCGCCAAACTGTCGAAACCATTTTTTTTGAAAAAACGAGAATTGACTTTGGGTTTTGAAAACAAAAATAAAACGGGAGTCGCCACCAATCCTTTTTGATGAGGTGTGATCGGGTCACCTCGTAAAACGGTTGTTTTTAATAAGCAGATTTAATTTATCAAAACAACGATTTTAGTCTCTGAAACTCGAGAGAATGGGTTCGGGAGTCGGTTACGCACGAGGAAGGGTGAGCACCCTCGATACGCCCAAAATTGGTACCTAATTGATTAATTAATGTCCTAATGTCGAAAATTGGAAAAGATTTTAAAATACAAACTCTTTAGAAAATGTTTGGATAATTAAAATTGGATATCGAAATTCTCTTGTTCCGAAAAGATGAAATATCACATCCAGCACGATTGGACACGATGTTTCAACCCTCGATACCAAGATCATTTCATGATTTCCAAAATTCATGCATTGCAATTTTAAAAGGGTATTCCACTATTTGGCCAAATAAAAAAAACCCGAAACCCAGCACGATTGGGCACGATTTCTCGAATTTCAAAACGCGAAATATCGCCTTATTCTTTAGAAATCCTTATCCCGAGATAACTAAACGTTACATCCATTGAGTTAGGACACAACGTTTTTTGAATTCCCGAGAATAGGTTTTTTATTCAAAACATATTCATTTTAAAAGGATATTCCGCTATTTAGGTTAAACGAGTAAAATCGAAACCCAGTAAGTTAGGGCACGGTTTTCCCGAATTTCTAAATACGGAATATTGCCTTTATGAAAGAAATCAATTTTGTATCGGGGAAAAACTAATATAACACAAGTTTGTAATAAAATGCAAAAACAAATTACAATACAAATATGTGTAGCAAAATAGTGATAAATACGTTAGTGAGAGTGACAACATAAAGGACGAAAATGAAATAAATGAATAAAACGAACAAGCTAAAATAATAAGAAAGAAAATAATAGGCAAGCTAAAAATATTTAATATTAAGAAAACCAGTAGGAAATGAGAAAACGAATGAATAATATGTAAAATAAATAATAATAAAATAAAGGTGCGTATAATAGCAGAATAAAATGATCTTGAAATAATAATAATATATTTATAATAATATTAATCAAAAATAATAATGCTCATAAAAATATATAAATAATAAAACATGTTAATAGTAATAATAAATATGATAGTAAATACAATAGTAGTAGTAATAATAATAATAATAATAATTATAATAAATTGGAACGATAATAATAATAAGAAAAAATAAAATAATGGTAATGATAATAATAAAATAACATAGGATGCGTAAAAATAAGAAATAGTAAAAATAATAATAATAATAATAGTAGCAATAATGGTGTTTAGTGAACAAATAATAAAAATATATATAAAAGAGATATAATAATAGTATTAAAATGTACACATTATATGAAAAATAATAATATAATACTTGATAATAATAATAATATAACGATAATAATAATAAAGTTGCAAAATAATTAAAGGAGGGGCCAAATTGCTTTTAAAACGAAGGTTTGGGGCGAAATTTAAAATAAAATAAAAAGGAAAGGACCTATTTGAAGCGCGTGGATTAAATGGGGGACTAAAATAGGCAATAATCCAACCCCAAATGCGCGACGTTCCAAATGGCCTAGGCGCGGATTGAATTGAAATGAAACGGAAATAACGAGGCAAAATCTAAAAAAAAGGAAAACGCGGAATGGGACTTGATCCAATAGCACCACAAAAGGATGGGGACCGATCGCGCAAATATTCCTTTTAAGGAATATGCTGTGAGAAGCTTTGTTAACCAAGCGGTGCCGTTTTGCTAAATATTTAAAAGCCTCAAATCCCATTTTTATTTCGACTCGACTCTGCTCTCTTCAAGAAAAAAAACACTTCGATTTCTCTCCCCCTTTCGGTCTTCCCCATCGATTGGGCTCCTCCGGCCGTTCATCGCACCACCGCGCCACCACCGGTTCGGTGGCGGCGATGCTCAAGGCGGTGGGCTTTAGCCCTGCTTTGAAGCCCTCTTGCGGCCTCGACTCTCGGCACCAAAAGCGAAGGAGAGACCGGCACCCCTCGAGGGCGAGTTCCGTCGGCGGAGGAAGCTTAACGCCGACGCCTTCTGACGAGGGGTTTCGTAAGTTTCTTCCTCTTTTATTATTGTTATTCGTTTGGAAGTTCGAGAATAATAATAAAAATGAATAGAAAGCAAACAATAAAAGTAAAAACGAAAAGAAAAAAGGGAATTCCACCTTTAAAATGTTTGTTCTTGCTTTTTGATTTCTTAGTGTTAAATCTTTTTTATTTCCAATCCAGAAAAATTCCCCTAATACATTGATTTTCCATGACCTTTATAGTAGAAAAAATACAACTTTTATTATTCTACTATTTCATTGCCTATTTCTCCGCTCTGTTGCCTCTGTTTCTTTGCGTGTCTTCTTTGATTTGCAGTGTTAGGTCAACAACGGCGAAAATCTCGACTTTTGTCATTTCGATCTTTGGAGAGGTCGAACCTGGCAGGCGTTGTCTTGCGCGACGAGAGCACATGGGCATGCGGCGGTGGTGGCAGAGGTGTCGACGGCCATGGCGGAAGGAGTGCGGCTAGGGTTTTCTTTTTCTGCTGTTTTGGCTAAAAGTTGGTTTAATTTTGGGCCATTTGGGCCTAGGTTTTTTTTATTATTGGTTTGGGTATTGTAATTTTAGTTTTAGTATTGTAATTGACGGGCCCGGGCAGAAATTGGACTTTACAGTAATGATAGGTGGTGATGCCAATGGCTTACATACATGATTTTCAGAGTAAGTTATTTTCGTAAATAATAAAATATTTGGGTTGTTTTTATAAAAAAAAGCCGCATGTAAATTTCAGCAAGAAAACTATGGGACTACCAATGAAGATGGAAGAAATAAACTCCAAATTTCCATAGTCAACATTGAAACATTGCACATCTTTCATTAGATGCAAGCTAGCACCTGTTTGTTTAACCAACTGATTATAACCAAAAGTGTAACATAATAGAAGATTGTAAATGATATGTATGTATTTGTGTTTTGCAATGATGTTTCTTTCATCGTGGTATAACAAAAAAACACATAAACATGTTCTTAACTGACACACACATACAGCATCCTCAAACATCAATGCCCCGTTTTGACTTCTCATTCAATCATCCATTGGCACAGAAGTTGGATCTTGAAACATTGGTATCAAGAATATGACCTGCAAAGTGAAAGAAGAGCGTTTTATAGTCAAAGATTAGTTCTTAATGAGAAGAATGAGAGAGGGAGTTACAGTACGGTTGACAACAAAATTCAATGGTCAAATTATGCTGCCAATCTCTATACTTGAATGAAGTTCGAGATTTAGTTCACGTTCTTACAAAGTGCTCTTACGTTTTCAATTTAAAATTCTAGGTCAATTGTTTACAATATTAGTATTTTCCATCAATACTCTAGCAATCATCATGAACTCAGCAAGTAGAACTTACAGTAAGCAAAATTTTGAAAATTAAATACTAAAAGAACGGTTGGACTAGAGTCTTTAAATTAAAGATTTAGAAGATTAAATTTTTAACTATTTCAGTCCTATGACTCAATTTCGAACTCTGCCAAAGTACGGGACTGAAGGCATATTTTGATCTAACTCAATTTTATGGGAAATTTTAAAGACGATGCTTGAAATACATTTTCCAGTGAGGCAGCTCCATCTTAAGCACAAAAAAGCAAATAGTTCTTGTGATCCTAATGACATTTGAAGATAAATTTACTATGTTTTAGCAAATCATGCTCAAAGATGACAATTTGAACCTCCAAACTACATACAGGCCATTTTGGTACCAATCATGTTTCCCTGTCAAATTCGAACATGAAATTACTTATAAGATCCAAAGTCCATTTTCTGGCTACAGCATTTTGTGATTAACTCGAAATATAAAAAACCTTTCACCTTTCCTATAGGTTACTAATCAATTTATTGCACATACTAAAACTATTCACTACACCTTGTCTGTTACGCAATCCTGATAACCATAACCCAGCACAATACATATATTCTTTCTGTATTCATCTCATTTCTCCATATTCTAGAGATCGCACTCCTAATACAAGCGTACCTTAGGTACCTTGAACATTCAAGACATACAAGACATTATCAAATGTGACTGCTTCAACAATGACTATTCACTAATAAGCTAACAAAGCAAATTTGAAGCAAAACATCTCCTCTTAGTGAAGATAAATACATGGTTCGGTTTTCACTAAAAGGAGTGTCCAAGAATCACAAAAGGGGGTTTTACTTCATTTTCTATTATTATGAAGACTGGGAATTTATTCTAAATGACACAAAGGAATGAGTCACTGTTTAATGCAGGGTCAACAAAAAGTACTTAATCCATGAATCTAAAGCTTAGGTCAACTGCTTCATACAAATATCCTTAAGAGGTGACATTCATTAGTTTTTAATTCAAATTCCAATATGTGCAACACTAACCCTAACAATTCCTACCAGCAGATAAAAGGTGCTTGCTCGGTCAATTCATACAACCATCCTTAGAATGTAACAGCTACTAAGCTTGGAATTAGGATCCCAACACGTGTAATTTATTATTACCGAAACAAAAATGTTCAAGGAAAATTTTCACATTATCAAAGATGCACAATCACCAAATAAGTTTCAATACTCGAAATGTAAATTGAACATATGAACCTATATATGTATATATTTCAGACCTGATGAGTTTGTGTTTAATCAACTGCTCTTGGAAGCCATGGCTTTTCTGGCAGCCATAGTATTCCTAGCAGCCCTTGCATTATCATACTCAAACTTCAACACATCTGATATGTGAGAAGTATCCTTAACATAAAAAAACCTCCCAAAGGGACTCTCTTCAATCAAAGGGAAATAACAGAAGAGCATAGAATTCACCACCCAAAACCAGAGGCCACCAAGCAAAATCCCCAATGAAGCTCCAGCAAGAACCTGGGCCACCGTATGGTAACCCAAATAAACCCTAGAATACATAGTCAAGACAGCCAAAGACCAAGGTAAAAACAAAGCAGCCCACTTGGTTCTAACATTCCAAATCCCACCGATCCCTTTGCATGTCAAAAGGGTGAAATAAACAGCGAAAAAGAACATGTATTGAGAGTGACTTGAAGGCCAGCCGTGAGAATCACACATTTCTAAAAGGGCACAGGTTTCAGGGCGGGCTTGTTGAACTGATTTTTTGATGAATTCATTGATGAACTGTGATATTACTAGGCCTAATGCAAAGAACATGCTTTGAAGCTCTCTACGGAAGATGAAATGAGAAACGAAGCCACCAAGGGAAATGAAAACGGGAACTAAAGAAACCCAGGCTAAGAAATGGCCTAGTTGGTCACCTCTTTGATACCTTACATGAGTTAAACTTACCGCTTTTAGTGCATTATATGTCATGGTGGGATTTCGATCTGGGTTTTTGGAGAAGTTGGGATCAAACTTAACTTTAAGATGGGATTTAGTTTGGGAGAGTTGGGTCAAAACCGGTGTTTTCAATGTTTGTTTGAGGGGAAACTGCCGTGAAATTAAAAGCCAAAAAGGATGAAAGTCCAAGGAAGTAACTGGAAAGGAACACCCATTGAGTTGGCTACACGTGGGAATAATGAAACTCACACAAAATTAGTATTTTTTAAAAATCTTAATTCGGCTTTTTTATATTAAATTATTATTATTATTTAAATTAATTTCTCAAAATAAATGTGTTTTGAGATTATTTTTCCGAAAATGTTGCGTAAAGCCTTCAACCTAATTTGTTCTGGATGTAATCATCAGAAAGAATTTCGATTGTGATTGGGTTATAGATGGACAGAAAATTGGTTTTATACAAAATTTCAGATCTAATTGAATTTTTAAGTTAATCTTAAACTAAATTAAATTCCAATTTAAAGATTAAATTAAATTTTTATTTTAAATGAAGAGATTTAATTAAATTTTAAAAATAAATTAAATAAATTTAATTATTGTTGGTTTTTAACGAAAATCCTGTGCATGTTGGAAATGAGAGAATGAACAGAAGTCTAATCCTATTTAATATTATATATAATATTTAAAATCAAAAGTTTTAAACAATTATTTCCACAATTTGCTATGCATTTAATTTTAGATATATTTTGTATATTAAAATTTAAATTTCTTTTCAAGAAATTGCTTATGAGCTAAAAAGTATTTTTCAACCCCATAAATAATGCCAAATATTTCGCTTTTGGAATTGAAAATATGGTGGAACGCAAAAGTTGAGGTTAAGGTACTTTTACGTTTTAAAGTTTAAATTATCAAAATATATTTATTTATAATAATTATTTACAATGTATTTAAAATTTTAGATTAATTTATATATTAACTATTTAAAATATATTTAAAATTCTATATTAATTTATATTTTATCTATCATTATATTAAATTATTTAAATATTCCATGTATCATGTATCATTATATAAATTCACTTAAATATTATTTACAAATATCATTAGAGTAAATATTGTTGATACAAAGTACAACAAGGGAGGAGAGTAAGGAGAAGATAGTGGTGATTCTGTAGAGGCCGGTTCACCTAAAACAGCGGAGAGACAGAAAGGAACAAGATGACAGGCTGATTGAAAGAGAGAGGAAGGATTTGCTCAAAATAACTTTAGGGTTGAAAAAGATGATCCCTTCTTCATCGCTAGGAGGGTATTTATAGGAGAGGTCCTATACTTCACTAATGTGACATCGCACGATAAATACTCGATCCTACCAAATGCGTAAATGATGTTAACGGATGTGAAGAACGTGCATCGTGGGGCCCATTATGTTATGCATTCAATCAATATGAGGTTGTTACGCCTAAATGGGTCCCTTATTACATTAAGAGCGTGTTTACACTTAAAAGCGAGTGTTCATCTCATTATCAAAAAGTGAAAGGCCTCACTAGGGGTTCTTGTCTAGCGGATGGTCTTGATAATAGAAGTGTGTGGCTCCTCTAGTCTGGATAGGTGGTCAACTAAGACACTGCCTTAAGTGAAGTCAAAGGGGACGTCAATACCTTATACCTTGCTAACAAGTGTCGAGGTAGCGGAAGGATATAACAATAGTCCCCCCAAGTCGAACGGAAGGTTATGTAATGGCCTTCCATGAGACATCTATCTGTGTAAATGCTGAAGGACGATCTGAAACACTTCTTCTTTCTAGGGAAAATGAAGAGTTATTACATTTATTCTAGAAGTTTCATCATAAATGTGACAATATCTAGGGAAAAGTGGCCATGATGAAAGGTGTTTGATACCGTGTATGTGGCTAGATGACATTGGTCATTGTTGAACCAAGCTTTACTTATAAATTATTTTGATATAACAAATATTATGTTTTGAATAAAAATCATTTTAAACAAAACTTGGCAAAAATCTCATTTCAAATGATATTTAAAAAGAAAATTGTTGAACTCATACTTAGAAAATATTTTAAGTCCAAGTTGTTAAACAAACTTTCAAACGTTTTTCAAACCTTGTTAAAACTGCTCCAGACCAAAAAGTATCGATCCAATATCAATACCTTTCTTCAAGTATCGATAGTTTTTGTTGAGTATTAATAGAATTAAGACTTTATCGATACATTTTTCAGTATCGATACCAAAATGGCATTTTGTTTTCTAAAGTGTTTACTAAGTACCGATACAGTATCGATACCTTTTGCTAGGTATTGATAAATTTCTTCTAGTATCGATAGTGGTATACTTTTATCGACACATTTTTCAGTATCGATACGAAATTGACATTCTGACTTCCAAAGGACTTTTCAAGTATCAATACGGTATTGATACCTTATATTTGGTATCAATGGAATTACCCTAGTATCGATATTAATGGTTCCAACGGTCACTAAAATAGGAATTAAATGTTTATGGCACCGATACTCTTAGAAAAAGTATCGATACCTATTGTTGCATGTGACATTAATGCAGTTGTATTTTCATACCCAACGGCTCTATTCATTTCTAGAACAACCACAACAGTTGTAAATCAATTTGAGACTACAAATACCAGTTTCCAAAGGTTCAACAATAAGATTACAATAAATCAAGTGCTTCAAGATACATAAAAAAATTCATTACCAATCACATTGTGCTTCAATTCTTTACTTTCTTCTTGTAAACACTTGTGAGTATTCATTGTATTTTCTATATGCTCAAGTGTTTTCCTTGTAATTGTGCTTAATTAGCAAACATCCTAATCTTGTGAGTATTATTTCATTGTTTGCTTATTTGTTTCTCTTTGAGAGGGTTTGTGTCTTAAGATTTAGATAGAAATCTTAAGGGAGTTGTAAGGTTAAACATTGTCCTCAATTGTTGATTCAATTAGTGAATTTGAGAAAATCCTTAGTTGTGAAAAGCTAAGGTAGTGGAGTAGGCAATTGGGGCTGAACCACTGTAAATCATTGTATTCATTGTTTCATATTCTTTACTTTTTCTACCACAAATTCTAAAAGGCCAATTCACCCCTCCTCTTGGATACTTTCGGTGATCAATCGAGTTAACAATTGGTACCAGAGCTAGTATCTAAAGACGATTTAACAATCAAGAGAAGATCCTCGGATAAGCTCAAATGATCATCAACACATTCTACAACAATGATGTCCATTTTCGGATCATATTTTTATGAAGAATATCAGTCCATTTCAAAGCCTCCATACTTCAATAGAGCAAATTACTCTTATTGGAAGACAAGAATGATGCTCTTCATTCAACAAAATGATCTTGCAGTTTGACAAATCATCATGGAGAGCAATTAGTTTCAAAGAGTAAAAGAGAATGAAGTAAAGAAAATAAAAGGAACATACAACTCAATGCTAAGGCAATGCACATTCTATTTTGTGCACTTGGTCTGGAAAAGTACAATAGGGTGTCATCTTGTTTCAATGCCAAGGAGATATGAGACAAGCTTGAGGTCACTCATGAAGAACAAGAAGAAGCCTATTTTTGCCTTATGACCACTGATGACTTTAAAGTAACTTCTAACTCATTTAGTTTAATTTCTTATTCATTTGATGAGTTACAAGATGCCTATGATGAGTTAGATTTGGAATTTGAAGTCATGATTTCAGTGCATAAGAAAAAATTTTCAAAATTGAAAATTGAAAATGACTTACTTTCTAAAACCAATCATGAACTTGAGGAGAAAGTAAATAAAATGTAAGAAATTATTGATGAATTTGAGAGAAAAAATTCCGACTTGCATACTTTACTTTCAAAAGTTCATGAGGATTTTAAAAAATAACTTGATTTGCTTAAAAAAGAAAAAGCTTTATCTAACAAAGCCTCTCCAAAAAGATTTAAAAAGGCAGAAAATTCACAGGCAAACTTTGTTAAATCAAGCTTTAATTATTATAAACATAGAGGTCCCCCAAGTTTTTACAAAGGAAAATTTGTTAAGAGTGTATGGGTCGCTAAAGGACTAAGTACCACTTAAGACAATGATATCCTTTCTAAATGGGTACCCAAAGAGACTTGAATTTCATAAATTAGCTTATGGACCCAAAAGAATTTGGGTACCAAAAATCAAAGCTTAGTTTTATGTTTGTAGGAAAAAGAGAGCATTGTTTTAAGGTGAAGAATTCAAGTGAAAACTCATGGTACCTAATTAGTGGATGCTGAAGACATATGACTAGTGACAAGAGTCACGTCATTGAGATAAAGCTGCAAAGTGGAGGAGAAGTTACTTTTGGTGACAACTCCAAAGAATTCATTGAAAGAATTAGCTCTATTGGTAAAAACTCTTCAATTTTTGTTGAAATTGTTTTATATGTAAACGATCTTAAGCATAATCTTTTGAGTATTAGTCAGTTATGTGATAAAGGTCTCAATGTCATATTTGAGTCTAATGGATGTAAATTCATTAACATTGTGTCTAATAAGATTATGCTTGTTGGTCATAGAATAGGAAATATTTACATGGTTGATAAGTGCTAAAAGTAACATGTTTTAATCTCGTTCTTAATGCATTTTTGGATGATTATTTGATGTAAAATGGTGAATTTTATGCTCCTAATCCTTTAAATTCATTTTTCTATTTTTAAGAGAGCATTTGGGAGAAAAATGAACGAAAAACAAGCAAAAACCAGAAAATTAGAGCAAGGTACAGGGGTCACACGAGCTGACACACAACCATGTGTCAAACCATGTGAAAATCGTGAACTGCACTCCAGAAACGCAAAAAAAATGTAATTTTTATGTTTTTCAGGCATTCTAAAACCTTTATATACCAAAAATAAGAAGAAGGGAAAGAAGCGTAAGAGAATATTGAAGAAAACAACTTGAAAAACACCATTGAAGTCAACTCTGGAGTGGATTTCCATTATGATTGAAGATCTCCTTTTGAATTCTTTGAAGTTAATTATGAGTTTCTTTATTTCTTGTGGTTATATTGTCTTTGAGATGTTTTATTTGCGATTATGAACTAATTTCCCAAATATCTAGGAGGATGAACCCTATGATGGATTTTGTGTTTTGATTTCTTTTTTTACGCAATAAATACTTGGATCTTGTCCTCAATTATGTGTGGTTAATTCTTGGTTTGATATTTCTAGACTATGAATCCATGTTTGGATGTGCTTAAATCAGAGGAGGAATAAACCCCGTTTAAGAGTAGAACTAGCGTAATTGAGTGGAGCTTCATGCAATCCTAGAAATAGGATGACATAAATCTACCAAATTATAGTAAAATATAATAGGGAGATCTATAGATCGAGTTAATGCGATAATAAGGGTTTTAATTAGAAAGAAATTTCAATTAATCAATTTAGAGTCAGTTGCTCTTAGTCTTGAAGAGAGATATTAACATAATTTAGGGGTTTCTACGATCAAGATACTAAGTGAAGAAATTGTGTAATTTAGATTGATAGCGACAGATGAAGTCTAGGTGGATTCTTTCTTGGGTATTGTTTCGCTTCTTGGTTGTTAATCGTTTGTTTTCCTGATTTGTTCTTTGTCATGTTTTTTAGTTAATTAATTTAGTTAAATTCAGTTTTAATCAATCTCTACAATTTGTTGGTTAAATAATAGAAAGACAGTAATTATTAGTACTTTTAGTCCTCGTGGGAACGATATCTTTACTCACTGTAGCTATACTATTAATTGATTGGTGCACTTGCCTTAGTCAGATTTTTAGTTAGTTTACGATTGCATCAAGTTTTTAGCACTGTTGTCGGGGATTAAAATATTAGTAAAACTTTATTTCTATTAATTTAGCCATTTTTTATTTTTATTTTTAATTTTAATTTAATTGTTACATTTTAATTTTCTTTTGTTTGATTCTGACAGGTTGTGGAGATGAATGATAATAAAAATAATCAACAGGCTCTTGAACATCCTGTTCCTCGTACTATGTTTGAATATGCTAAGCCTACTCTGATTGGGGCTGAATGGAGTCTCATCTGACCGACTACTACTGTAAACAATTTTAAGCTAAAGCCGAACACAATTCAGATGATGCAGCAATATGTTCAGTTTTTTGGCTAACTTTCTATAGATTTATGACACTTTCAAGATCATTGGCGTTACTGATGATGCCATACGCTTATAGTTGTTCCCATTCTCTTTGAGAAGCAAGAAAAAACAATAGTTAAATTCATTTCCATGAGGTTCTATCATGACTTGAGTTCAGATGACTGAGAAGTTTCTGTTGAAGTACTTCCCACCGGCTAAAACAACTAAGTTGAGGAACAACATCTATTTTTTTGCTCAAATTGATTTAGAGACATTATATGGTGCATGAGAGAGATTTAAGGATCTATTGAGACGGTACCCTCATCATGGGTTACCTTTGTGGTTGTAAGTTCAAACCTTCTACAACGATTTGAATCCCTCGACCAAATAATTAATTGATGCAGCAGCTGTTGGAACACTGAATAATAAAACACCTGAGGTAGCTCAAGAATTCATTGAGGAAATGACATTGAATAACTATTAGTGGCAAGTCATGAGAACAAAATCGATTAAAGCAGCCAGTGTTTTTAATATTGATGTAGTTTCTATGTTAGCAAATTAAGTTGAAGCTCTTGGTAAGAAAATTGATGGTTTGAATTTTTCTAAGCAAGTGAATTCGGCAGTGCAATGTGATGCGAATGGAGCGGGGATGATTAATTCAGAATGTTTACCCTTTGGTTCTAGCATGGAGCATGAGCAAGTCAATTTTATGGGTAACAATTCTAGACCTCAAAATAACCCCTATAGTAATAACTAAAATGCAGGTTGGAGGAACCATCCAAATTTCTCTTGGGGAGGTCAAGGAAATCAAATGTCACAACCTCTTTCGGGTTTTCAGCAACCTATCAGCAAGAGAAGAAACTGAACCTTGAGAAGATGTTGGCTAAATTTATTTCGCTGTCTTAAAAAATTAGGAAGCATCAATTCAAGGACTTGAAAATCATATTGGACAACTTGCCAAATTTGTTTTAGAAAGACCACAAGGTAGCTTACCTATCAACACTGAAACTAACCCAAAGGAGCAAATCTACGTAATCACTGTTCGAAACGTGGAACGGTTAGTCGAGCTTAAAAAGAAGTCGAAGCTAGAAGCTATTGTGAAAAGTGATGAGGTTGAGGAAAGTATGAAAGAGCATAAGCTAGTAATTACAGACTACAAACCACGAGTTCCATATCCGGCAACATTAAAGAGAGACCACATAAAAGAACAATGTGGTAAATTTCTTGAACTCTTAAAAAAAATTGCACATTAACTTACCATTTGTTAAAACCCTTTCACAGATGCCAAAGTACGTAAAATTTTTAAATGAGCTATTAACAAATAAAAGGAAGTTAGATGACTTGTCGACTGTGGAGCTCAATACAGTTTGCTTGGCCATTCTCCAAAACAAACTATCCAATAAACTTAAAGATCCAGGGAGTTTTACTATTTCTTGTCTCATTGGTAGTTTAAATGTTGAAAGAGTGTTGGTTGATTTGGGGGCTAGTATAAATTTTATGCCTTATAAGATGTTCAAACAACTTTTAAGTAATTTTCTCGAACCTAACATTGAAGTAATTTCTTTTAATTTGGAGTTTTTATTGATTCAATTTTGGAATAATTTGTGGATTTTTGTGCATTGTGTGACTTATACTTTAAGGCACGAGAGAGTCAAGCATGATAAGTTGGTTTTTTTTCAAAAATAAATATTTTAGGTTGTCTACTTGAACTGGAGAATTATCTTGAAATTTTAAATTTGCAAGTTTGACATCAAAACCATTATTTTTTGTGAGCTTTTGACCCTATAGAGCATATATTTTTCATGTTCATTTTATTTTTGGTTGTGAGTATGTCAGCTTGATTTGCTATTCTAGAACTTACTTCGATTATGCATGTCAAGACCACACTATTAATTTGATATACTGAGATGATAAAGGCACTTAGGATTTAACCCATTTAACGTGTAAAAAGCTTACATATTAAATTAACCCCTAATAAACCCCTTTGATCCTAACAGATTTTTCTTTCTAACTCGTTAATGTTAACCCATAATCCATATTTATGTTGTAAAATTGTCCTTGCTATTGACTCCCTTTTTGTCTATTTGATTTGGTTAGTTGCCTGACTATGTTTCATTTTTTGAATTGCTGAATTTTATTTTTGTTCTAAAAAAAAGAAAGAAAATAAATAAATAAATGAAAATGAAAATGAAAAAAAAAATTGATTGAGCTTGAATCGTTAGTTGCATATTCTGTTCAAAAGCTCGTTTTATTCTTGATAAGTCTTGTTGATGTAAATTATGTTAATTCAACAACTAATTATTTTTCTAGTTTGGTAACTTATCAACTCGATCTCGATTATAACTGACTTTTTTGACCTTTTCTACACCCTTAACCTAATTCCCGTTAAAACCTTTTAAAGTCCTCTTGATTGGTGTGTCATCTCATTTTATAGTGGTGGTAATTTGATTTTTAAGCAAGCCTGTGGTAATGACATTTCTTATTCGACTATTGAGTGCATATTACTTGAGCCTTAAACGCTTTGAGTGCTTTGAGTGAATCTTTAGTGAGGATGTCAATTCTTAATTGATTTTGAATTTAAGGTAATTATTTAGATAAGGGGAGACACCTATGTTTTTGTGCTTTAAAATTTTTAGCTTGGATTGTTTGAATCTTTAGTGTCCTTTTGGTTGAATTTCCAATGCATGATTATTTACCAATTATCTTGAAACATTATTGATGAAAATGAAAAATTGAGAAAGTTAACTTGAATGTGGGTTGAGGATTTTGCTTGAGGGCAAACAAACGCTCAAGTGTGTGGATATTTGATAAGTGCTAAAAGTAACATGTTTTAATCCCGTTCTTAATGCCTTTTTGGATGTTATTTGAAGTAAAATGATGAATTTTTTGCTCCTAATCCTTTAAATTCATGTTTTTATATTTAGGAGAGCATTTGGGAGCAAAAGGAGTGAAAAATGAGCAAAAACCAGAAAATTGGAGAAGCTACAAGGGCCAACAGGCTGGACTCTCCCACACGAGATGGGCACACAGCTGTGTGAGCCATACTAGCTGGCACACGGCCATGTGCCAAACCATGTGGAAATCAAGAATTACACTCTGAAAATGATAAAAAAACAGATTTTTTTTAGGTCTTTTTGGGCATTCTAAGACCTATATACCAAATATAAGAAGAGGGGAAAGAGCCATCAGAGAATATTGAAGAAAACAACTCGAAAAACACCATTGAAGCTGACTCTAGAGTAGATTTCCACCAAGATTGAAGATATCCTTTTGAATTCTTTGAATTTTATTATGAGCTTCTTTATTTCTTGTGGTTATACTATCTTTGAGATGTTTTTATTTGCGATTATGAACTAATTTCCCAAATACCTAGGGGGATGAACCCTATGTGTAACAGCCCTTTTTTGGTCGAATCAGAATAGTGGTTTTGAGACAACAAATATGAGGTTGAAATATTTATTTTATTATTATTTTAATGTCTACAGCATGATAGTATGATTGTGTAAAAATATCGTTAAGAAATTTTATCGTTTGAATGCTCAATTTGATAAAAAGGACTACATCGCGTAAAATGTAAAAGTTATGTTCAAATAGCTAAAAGGATTTAATAGCTATGAAATTAAATTATTGGAGGGTTTATGTTGTAATTAAACCATTTTAGTTAGTAGTGGACAAAGTTGGACATGAGATTTATGTTTTAATTAGTTTAAATGTAAGGTTAAATAAGTAATTTGGTTAATTAAATAATGAAAATAATGAAAAGAATGTTGTCATCTTCTTGGTTTTATTTTCATCACCGAAAATTGAGAAGAAGAAGCCATATTTGAAGCTTGAACATTTGGCTAGATATATTACCTTGCATATCAAGAAAAACGAGGTTCGGATTTAGATCGGGGGAAGAACAAAGTTTTGGACTAGTCAATCCATTTCGTCGTTTTTGCGATCGAGGTAAGTTCGTATGTTAATAAGCATTATTATAGTTGTGTTTTAAATGCTTTATTATTGAATTTAATTGTGAATACGACCTTACGGATATGTTCGACGAAGAATTCGGCAATGTCAAATCTCGATTGAACCTAAGAATAGATTAGGATACGAATGACATGTCATTAGGGGTTATGTGTTTTGGGTGCTGGTCCGTACATCCTACCGGTGGCTGAGTTATCCGGCATGTGTTGCGGATTCTCATCAGCTTGTGTGAGCAGCACCGTGTAGCTACGTCATGATCGTCAGCTTGTGTGAGCAGACCTGTTGATAGCTCGAGAGTGAGCATTATATGAGATATGAGATTGAGATAGCTTCGACTATGTATTGGCACTTAGGGTGCGAGATTCCCGAGAATCCGATATTATTCCAAATGGTTCAACGGTTATATCAAGGATATGGATGAGTATGAGATTGATACGAGTTGTACAGGTATGTACATGAACTATACAAACATTGAATCAAAGAAACTTGTGAATGATTATGTGATAGGTTTGTGGATCAATATGAGTTATGTTATGATATGTTAATTGCTTAAATTGTGTATAAATGGTAAGTTTTATTTTAAGCATACGAGCTTACTAAGCTTTATAGCTTACTCTATTTACTTTTTCATGTTTTATAGTGAATATCAAAGCTTGCTTGGATTTTGGAGTTGTCGGAGATCTCATCACACTGTCAAGCTATCACTTTGGTACTTTTGAACTTATGTATTTGGTTATATGGCATGTATAGGAGTTATGGTCATTTTGGTATACAGTTTGGTAATGGATTTAGCCATTTGATTTGGCTTGTAATTGATGAATGGTTAGTTATGTGTATAGTAATGTGATTTGGCTTTTTTTGGTATATTTGGTGATGTATATATATGTGCAAATGTCCTTTTGATATGTTGTGTATAATTGCTATATAGATGCCTGATGTGAATTGGTGTTTGGAGTTCCAAATGGTTGAAATTTGAGATTAGTATGCTTGTGGATTTAGGTAAAGTGATGCATTACTAAAAGTGACCATTTAGGTGATTTGGGAATGTGAAATTGGTATGAATTGAATGGCTTATTGTGATATTTATGTATCATGTGGTTGATGGTATGGAATTAGCATGAATTAGGCTTGATTGAGATTGGTTTGAATGGCTATTTATGCCATGTTATGTGCCATTTGGTTTGTATAGTTAAATGCAAGTTGGGTGAGGAAGATGGCTTGGTAAATAGCCTATTTTTGTCCACACGGGCAGTGTAACACCCCTAACCCGTGTCTGTCGCCGGATTAGGGTTATGAGGTATTACCGAACTAAACTCAATTCCGAATAGACATTCAATTGAATTCAAGCACAAGCAATGCGATCATTACTATATTATATAACATTACAACCTATTAAATTAAATAATATACAACGAGTTTTATTACCAGTACTCAATACATACAAATGTCCGAATCATATAACTTAAGCATTCATGACATCTATACCTTTAAACCATAACTCAACTTATGTCATTTTATAACATATATCGGATATAATTCAAAACTCATATAACATAAGCTGATTTTCATTCATATTACTATAATACATATGCATATTAAACCAATCGAACCATTATACCATTTAATAATCAATTGCATATACAAACATATTAATATTATATCATGGCCGAACATACAATTTCACTTTTCATTTGGATTCGTACTTAACCAACCATGAAACATATTCATTTCTTACCATTAACAATCGGATCTGTTTAGCAAACTATCACATACATATATCATTATAAGAGAATAAATATCACATAGCCAAATTCACTTAAACATAACATTATTCATTCTTAATAAACACATCAAACATATGTCATTTACCATATTGCCGAACACATGTCTTAACTCAACTATAATTAGTAAAGCATATTAAGCAAGTAACTCATGAATTCACCTTAGTCGAGATCATGCCCACATTATAAACACAGCAACCATGTTTCAATTATAATAAGCCAAGTCCAAGTTCACTAAAACCAACACATAACATATATATATACCAAATGAGCACCTTCCATATATGATATACACCATAACCGAATTTAAAACATCCATTAGCATTATGAACAAGCCATTATATCAAAACATAGAAATGAAACTTAACCAAAAGAAATAGCCATTTTCGCAAGGCTATATTTATATACATGACCAGATATCATAGGTTTCCAAAACTTAGTCTAATCTATACATGCCTTTGATTCAAAAACTAAACTTATAAGTACCAAAGAAGATGATAGTGTGGTTGACTTCTTTGACGATCCTCTGAGCCCGTAGCTTGACCAAAATCTATAAAACAGAACATTGAACACACACAGAGTAAGCTTACTAGCTTAGTAAGTTTTAAGCAATTTTGATATAACATCCAAATATTTAAGCATTTTAAACATTAGATTTATGGCATTGAATATAAACATTTCAACTTGAAATTTCATCATGGTCGAATGCTATCAATCCAATTAACCCAAGTATCATTACTTTATTACTATAAGCATATAACTCATCGAATCACATTAATATAATATGTATTTGCATATTCCAAATCGAATGAATACAACATACATATCCATCACATATCATTTGTACACATATACAAACACATTCAACCATTTTCACCTTTAACACATTCATCTATAGCCGATTCTCCAAAATAACCTATTTAAGCTTGAATTCTATTATATATAGTTCATACTCATCAATAGTAAGCTCAATAGCACATATAAAATTTTCACCAAATCATCAACTATATTACATCATATTCGATTTGAATGGTAATAGATCAACTTACCTTATCCATTACAAATATAAAAGGGCTTATACTTACCTAAGGTTTTAGCTTATTATATTAAATATGTTCCGTTCCACCGTGTAATGATACATGAATTTTTCTATTTATCACATGTCACCGGCATTAAGCCCCGCTAGGCATCAAAGCTGAAATACTCATAGGCATTAAGCTTGCTAGGCATCAAAGCTGAAATACTCACCGGCATTAAGCCTGCTAGACCAAAGGTCTGAAATTTGATCACCGGCATTTAGCCTGCTAGGCAATAAGCCCGATATAATTCACCGGCACAAGGCCCGCTAGGCATTAAGCCCGATATTGATCACCGGCACAAGCCCTGCTAGGCTCGAAGCCCGAGTATCAATATAATGAAACCATTTCATACACCTTTCTTAATACTAAAATCAGATATATCACATATATTTTATAGTACTATCACATATCAATTTCGAATAAACTTAACCACATTACCTTATTAAAACTCAATTCACATATATTACTAACCAATATTCGGCATTTCCATGTATTTTCCCATAACTTTTTAAATTTCAATATTTATTAGGTTACGTAAATAATTTCTAACATATATTTGCTTACAAACTTACCTCGATTATCGACGGACAACGAAGACCGGCTATTCGATACATTTTGCCTTCCCCCGATCCAAGTCCGTTTTTCTTTGTTCTTGATCTAAACATATTAAAAATAAGCTCATTCAAGCACATTTCAATTCAATTTAGTCCCAAAACACATAAATGGGCAAATTACCATTTTACCCCTAATGTTTCACATTTTTACAATTTAGTCCTATTTGCACAAAACACAAAATACACAAAATTTCATTACACACCCTAAGGGCCGAATATTCATAGGGATTATACAAGTCCATTTATTTCATTTATTTTACATTTTAACCCCTCAAAAATTTATTTTTGTAATTTAGCCCAAAATACTCAAATTCACCAACATTTCCAATTCAAAACTTGTTAATTTCTAACATACTTTTAATATTTTTCCATCAAACATCCTAAAGCACAAACATCTAACCATGGCCGAATATCAAACATGCTCAAATTCAAAAATTCTAACATGGGTCAACTAATATTCGAAGCAACGATCTCAAAAACGTAAAAATTATCAAGAACCGAAATCAAACTAACCTTGAATTTGAGACTATAGTAGCCGAAAATCAAATGGAACCAAGCCCTTATTCTTTCCTCCACATTCGGCCAAAAATAAAAGATGAAATGGACTTTATTTTTGTTTTATTTTATCATATTATGATAATTTAATCACTTTACCAAAATACCCTTTGTTACTAAATATTATTAACTTATAAAATAAGGAAAAAGATGACTTTAGCCGCCCACTAACCTTAATAATGGGCTATTTTCCCTTTTAATACCTCATATTTAAAAGCCACTATCACTTAAACACTTTTCACTATAGTTTGCAACTTTTACATTTTACGCGATTTAGTCCTTTTATTAAATTAAGTACACAAACAATCAAATTTTCATACGAAACTTTCACACATAATAATTCACATATAATAAACATAGAAAATAATATTTAAATATTTTTCAGACTCGAATTCATGGTCCCGAAACCACCGTTCCGATTAGGGTCAAATTCGGACTGTTACAGGCAGAGACACGGGCGTGTGTCTCAACCGTGTGTGACACACGGTCAAGTGACACGGCCGTGTGTCCCCTGATGTTTAATTAGAAATTAAGTCAGTATGCTCCACACGGCCCAGCACACGGGCGTGTGACTTGGTCGTGTGGTATAAGTCAGTATACCCTACAATTTTGGCACGACCTAGCACACGGCCTGACACACGGGCGTGTGTGGCCATTTCAAAGGGCACATGGGCAAGCCACACGGGCGTGTGTGTTGGCCGTGTGACCCAAGTTAGAAAGTTACACGGGGTCGGGCACGAGTTGGGACACGACCATGTGATCCCATTTCGAATTTCCACACGGCCTGTGACACGGGCGTGTCTTTGGCCGTGTGAGACACACGGTCGGGCCACACAGGCATGTGTCCCTTGTATTTTGAAAAATTTTCTAATTTTTCTAAAAAATTCCTGAGTTATCGATTTATTCCCGAACCACTTCTAATGCATGATTTGGGCCTCGTAGGCTCGTCTTAGGGACAATGTGATTGATTGTGAATGATATTTATTTAGAATTGGAAAATGTATGTGAAATGTATGGTTATTTATAAAATAAGTTTGGTAATACTCCGTAACCCTATTCTAGTGACGGATACGGGTTAAGGGTGTTACACTATGATGGATTTTGTCTTTTGATTTTTTTATGCAATAAATACTTGGATCTTGTTCTCAATTATTTGTACTTAATTCTTGGTTTGATATTTCTAGACTATTAATCCATGTTTGATGTGCTTAAATTAGAGGAAAAATAAACATTGTTTAACAGTAGAACTAGCGTAATTGGAGTTGCATGCAATCCTAGAAATAGGACGACATAAATCTAATGGATTAGAGTCAAATATAATAGGGGGATCCATAGATCGTGTAACAGCCCGATTTAGGGCCTAGTCAGAATAGTGGTTGCGAGACCAAAAAATCGAAGTAGAAATATGTGTTTTATGACTTTTATGAGGTTTATGACATGTTTGCATGATTGTGTGAAAATTTCAAGAAGAAATTTTATAATTTAGTGATCAATTTATTCATTAGGACTAAATTGTAAAGATTGAAAAATATGAGATTCTAGAAGTTTCAAGTATGAGATAGTATTAGAAAAATTATTAGAGGTCCTTATTTAGCAATTAGACCATTATATTTGATTATGGACAAAAATAGACATAGGAAGGAAAAATCTCAAGAAAGGGGCCTTAAGGGCATTTTGGTCATTTGGTTAATAAGTTAATAAAAAGGGAAAAAGAAGTCAAAAATGGTGTCCATCTTCTCCATGCTTGGCCGAAATTCTGAAGGACACCATAGCTAGGGTTTCTTCAACTTTCAAGCTTGATTGTAAGTACCTCCTAGCCCCGTTTTTAATGTTCTTCGTATTTTTGAGATCCTCGCAACTTGATTTAGCTAATTCTAGCTATATTTTAAGCTAGGGTTCATGTTCAAAAATTTACCCATGTATGATATGCATGTATTTTGATGTTTAATGGAGGAATATGAAAGTTTGATGTATGATAAACATCTTTTTCTAAGTGATTGTCATGGAAAATTCATAAAAAGGACCTAGTTATACAAAGTGATAAAATATGTAGTAAAAATCAGTTTTGAAGGAAAGTGTGAGCTGCTATAAGCTCAATAAATGTTCGGCTAGGCTTGGGTAACCAAGGAAATGAGTACATTTCATTATACGAGCCTAGGGACCATTTTGTAAATATGTAAAAGTTTAGGGGCAAAATATAAATTTTGCCAAAGTATGATTCATGGGTTATTTTAGTCAATGTGATCATTAAATAAGTGAAATTGTCATTATAGATCAAGAAACACGAGGTCCGGACCGAAACCGAGGAAAGAACAAGGTGGTGGACTAAATTGAACAATTATACCTATTTTGGTACCAAGGTAAGTTTGTGTGTAATAAATAAACATAATGTTATTATGCTTTTAAATGCTTGATATCATGAGAAATGTATAATATTTTTATGAAATTAGTTAATGAAGTCCTGATGAAAGTATGATGAAATTTTATTAAGTTGAAGTCCCGGTTGAACCTTAGGAATGGAAAGGATACCATTGTCACAACATGAGATTAAGGAGGTCTCGTATAAGACCATGTCTGGGACATGGCCTCGGCACCGAAAGAAGTTCCCGTATAAGACCATATCTGGGATATGGCATCGGCATCGAGTAGTAATCCCATGTAAGACCACGTCTAGGACCTGGCTTCGGTATGAAATCGTGTAAGACCATGTCTGGGACATGGCATCAATATGCGATCTCGTATAAGACCATATCTGGGATATGGTGTCGACATCGATAAGAGATCCCGTATAAGACCATATCTGGGATATGGCATCGGCATCAATGTGTGATCCCATGTAAGACCATATCTGGGATATGGCATTGGCATCTTATTATGTGTATGACGAGTTCGAGTATCCTTCAATATTTCAAATGGTTCAACAGGGTAAAGAGCTAAGTTTATGTTCAAGATGGTAAGAGTACTAAAGTTATGTGATAATGTGACACAGGTACATATGAGTAATGTACGAAAATGAGTCTGATATGTGATATGAGATTGGTAAGAGTAAGCAGAAGTAAGTTATGTCAATGTGCTTGAGAAATTGTGTTATTACTCAATGCAATGTATGGTTGCTATCATAAGCCTTTATGTTGCTATTTATTTCATGCAAACTTACTAAGCTTTATGCTTACCCCTATCTTTTCCCTTTTCCTTGTAGTATCGCCAAGCTAGCTCGGGGATCGTAGGACATCGGAGCTCGGTTCACACTATCAAGCTATTCTTTTGGTATAGTAAAGTTGATTATTTTGGGCATGGCATGTATAGGAACTTGGTCATTTTGTTATATGTCATATTGGTTAGCCAAGGTGTTGGCTATTAATGTTACTCAATTCATTTTGTAAATGGCCATTGGAATTGGCCAAAACTAGTTAAGTTATATCTATTCAATGAGGATGAAATTCATGAAGTGCAAGTTTATGCAATTGAGTGATTAAAGTATGAAGCATGTGTATGATGAATGTAGTGGAATTCAAGGTGTGGATGTCTTGATTGTGAATATTTGGGGTGCATTATTGTTATGTCATGTGTTGCTAGGAATAGTATAAGTGTGGTTACTTTTCAGGGTGGCAAAGGGCTTGGTATATAGCCTTATATATGTCCACACGGGTAGATACACGGGCGTGTGTCTAGGATGTGTGTCACACACGGTCTGCTGCATGGGTGTGTAGCCTGGCTGTGTGTCCCATGCATCTAATTTGCAAAAAAATTAGCTCGTCACATGGGCCAGCACACGGGTGTGTGGCTTGGCCGTGTGCCCCTAAGGGTCTGCTGACGTCATAAACAGAATGTCCCTTATTTTGGACACGGCCTGAAGCACGGGCGTGTGATATGCCACACGGGCGTGTCACTTCTCTCACACGGGCGTGTAGCCTGTCTTAAGCAAAAATTTTCTAAGTGTTTATAAGTTTCCGGTTCAGTTCTGAACCGGTCTAGATGTATGTTTAGGGTCTAGTAGACCTATAATAATTATATTATGAGTACAAATGAAGGTTTTTAAGTATGAATGAAAATTTATGGCCCGATATGGTATGAAGAGGTTTATTAAGTTCGGTAATGCCTCGTACCCTGTGTCGGCATCAGATACCAGGAAGGGGTGTTACATTTAGTGGTATCAGAGCTACGATTTAGTCGATTCTCAGACTAACATAGCGTATGCACGAGTCTAGCTATTCATGCCATACGTATGAGTATTTACATAATGATAGTGTGACGACTCCTGACAATTTAAATTATGTTTTCATATAGTAAATGGATCCCGATAGAGCAGTGGCGGATGATGTAGAAAGTAATGCGCCGGCTCCCGTCCAAGGGACGGTACCAAATGAAAATGAGAATAGACCAATGACTGTGAGTCAGAGAGGAGGAGAAGAGGCTAGGGAAGCTTTTCTCCACATGATGAACGCTTGGTATACGGAGTTCGTTCGAACGAACCCAAACGCACATGTAACACCCCAAACTCGGACAAGACACCACGCCCGAATCTGGTATGTTACGGGGAAAAACGTCTTTGAGTGATCCGATTTTTTTTTCGTTTAGAAGTGGGGTGAAAACATAGTGAATTTGAGGAAAATTTGAGTAGGCTTGTTTGATTAGATTTTGAAAACTTATCCAAGTATATAGTTAAAGCGAGTTGATTTCATTTAGCACTTCCAATAGTTTCTTAGTGCCATTGTGAAACATTTTAGACTTGTAGAAAATCAAGTTCGATTTGGAAATCATTTGAGTTTATTGTATAGCAAAACATAGCGAGATACCCGATGGTATAGTTTAAAACACATTGCGGTATAATTTTGAAAACGTTGTCTTTCCAAGTTTTAGTAAAATTTCATGCCAAGTTATTTGTTAAGCAGGTTGCGAATCTAATTAAAACCTACCCATCATAAAACATAATTTAAAGGCCTTTTACAAATCCAAATTAAAACCCAAATAAAAGTAATTAAATTGAAGTACCCAAATGATAGAGTTGGAGTAAAACTTTATTAAGCATGGCATGAGCACCCCGAGTCCATCCCGGCTCCATGTCCGCGTCTACGAGTCACCTGAAATGTCAAAGGAGAGGGTGAGTCGAGTGACTCAGTGCATAAATCCCGCTCCCGATGAAACAACATGCTAACACACATCATACATAGCAACATAATTAATGCAACCCGATCCTAACCATCCGTATCTCCTTTTTCTACCCCGTGTGGTACAGAACCACCGGTGGTGCCAAACCACCGGTGACATATAGTCACAATGTGTTACCAAAACACTTTGGTGTCCCAAAGACACAAATGTGCTACCAAAGCATGGTGACCGTAGTCACGATAATCGAATGATGGGGCCAACCCATGCGTGTGATACCCAATCACTAGCGGACGATCCCATATCTCAAAGTGGGGCCAACCACGGTGGTGTTAACCACGAGGACAAGTCGCAATGAGGTGCCCAACCTCCGGTGTCCCAAAGACACAAATGTGCTACCAAAGCACCGGTGACCGTAGTCACGATGAATCGAATGTTGGGGCCAACCCATCGTGTGATACCCAATCACTAGCGAGACGATCCCATATCTCAAAGTGGGGCCAACCCACGGTGGTGTTAACCACGGGACAAGTCGCAATGAGGTGCCCAACCTCGGTGTCCCAAAGACACAAATGTGCTACCAAAGCTTTGGTGACCCAAAGTCACAAGGTGTGTTACCAAAACAATGGTGCTCAAATCGGCACAAAATATCATGCTCCCTCCACTCATATCACCCATCAACATACCATACTCATGTAATCATGCATATCATACAAGTCATGCATATCATGCCAACATGTCTAGCATTACCTCTCATAGCATACATATCATAGATCATAATACCCAAGGTATCCATAATAGAACTTGTAATAAATTAGACTTACAGGATATTACACATACCCCGTTTGGGTATCCAATAATCCATCATCTTGTCATGGTTTTTAATAGGCAAAGCAGGTTTAATAACAATATTACTAAGTATAGTGTGTTAGTTTACACACACAGTATAACGAAGGCCTTAATCCCAAAGAAACGATCTACAATCTCTAAACTCCTTGCTCCCTAGAATCGGCCAAACTTAGGGGTTAGGTACTAAGACCATTCGACCATAACCATTTAATCCAAGAGGGTTTATCAAAACCCTTACCCTTCACCACGATTTGGTTTCCTACCAAATCCAGAACCAAATAGTGGTTCCCTTTGACAATCGGCCAACCTATAAAGAAGAAAGTATTAATCTCTTGAAGCTTTGACTAAAGCGAGAACTAAGAGAATAAACTAACAACAATACCAACCCTTACCAATCACCCAATGAGCAGGAGACTTCTCTTGTTTGCTTCCAAAATCAAGGATCCTATAACGAGATGATTCACAAACGATTAACACTCTTCCAAAGTTACCATATTCGGCTCTTAATCAAACCCGAATCGATTAAGAACGAGAAGAGAAAAGAAATGGCCATACGGCCAAACACTTACCCAACACCCAAGATCGATCAACCAACAAGATCACCCTTCACTAATATTCGGTCAAGAGAGGAGCTATTAGAAGGAGAAAAGATTCGCCAACATCTTAAAAGAAAGAAAAGAGAGTTGTCTTTAGATGTTTAACACACCGTGTTCGGTTCGAATGAGAGAAGAGAGAAAACAAATGTGAGATGAGAGTAGAGTGAGAATCGAATTTCGGCAAGATGGTTTAAGAGAAAGAGAAAAATCGGCAACAATAGAAGAGAGGTTCGGCTTAAGATTTTGGGAAGAAATGAAATGATGGGAATATTTTGGGAGATAACTTTTGGTTTACACAAATGAAAAGAAGAAAGAAACTAGAAGAGCCTTGACCAACAACACAAAATGTAAAAAAACCAATTACAAAATTCGGCAAATAGAGTTGCTTGGGGTTTCGGTTTCAAGAAGCAAAAGTGGGAGAGTTTTACTTGAAATTCGGTTTAGGCAATTGACAAAAGAAAAACAATTTTAGCTTACCACATTTGACCGAAAGCAACCAAAATGCTAAAGTGGAATTCGGCACTACCCACACCCTCACTAACCAAGTGTCACTCCCCATGAAGCATCCAAGTTTGGCCAACACCTCAACCACTCCTCAATATTCGGCCACCACTCCCCCATTCACTCACAACCACACACTTACACCACCTTGACCAAGTCTTCCTCCTAAACTCACTCTCCACTCTCCATTTGAATGAGTAGACTAAGTCCAAGGTAGAATTTGAACTACATACAACCTCTTCCTTCCATGCAGTCAAAAGAGTGCAAAAGTGGCCACTCCGCAGGCTTGAACACAAGACCTCTCCCCCTGCAGATGACGCCACACTCAAGCCCCAAGTGACGCATGCCTTGCCACTCCACTAGCTTTTCTTTTGTGCTCAAGAACACCAAATAAAACTCTTATACCCCAGCTCAACGGCTCCACGGCTTAACACCCAAAAATCATAATTTTCCCATTCACTCGGGCATACATTTAGACTTCAATTAAGCCCCCAAAACATAGAAATAGCCACGCAAACACACTAGACACATGCAAAACATGCAACCACAAAGCGACCCCTAACCCGGGATATTACAGTTCTACCCCCTTAAAAATAATTTCGACCTCGAAATTACCTCGATCGAAAGAGTTGCGGGTATTCTTTGTCTCATCATATCCTCGGGTTCCCACGTCGCTTCTTCCACGCCATGATTCCGCCAAAGAACCTTAACCAAAGGCACGGACTTCTTACGCGGGACCTTCACATCTCGATCAAGAATGCGCATGAGTTCCTCCTCCATGGTCAAATTTGGATTTACCTCGATCTCTTCCATCGCTACTACATGCGATGGATCGTAAGCGATAACGTCGAAGCATCGAAGCGTGAAATACGTCGTGAATCGACTAAGCTCTGGCGGCAACTCAAGCCGCGTCACGCCTTTGGTCCAACTCGTCTCGTAACCTTATACGCCCAATGAACCTCGGACTTAGCTTGCCTTTCTTCCGAACCTCAACACCTTCTTCCAAGGCGAGACCTTCAGAACACTCGATCCCCACAGCGAACTCTATATCTCTTCGCTTAAGATCGGCATAAGACTTCTGCGGTCGAAGCTTCCTTCAATCTGGATGAATCAACTTAACCTTGTCTTCGGTCTCAAACAACCAACTCGGGTCCTAACAACCGACGTTCACCTAACTCCATCCAACACGTAGGTGAGCGACATTTCCTACCATACAACGCCTCATGCGGTGCCATCTTAATGCTCGCTTGGTAAGCTGTTGTTGTAGGCAAACTCACTAATGGTAGAAACTCCTCCCAACTACCTCGAAATCCAAGATACAACCTCTCAAAGATATCCTCTAAGACTGAATGACCCTTTCGATTGGACCGTCGATGCGGGTGAAAAGCCGTCTTTGAAATCCAAACGAATACCCCAGAGCCCGATGCAACGCTTTCGAACCTTGAGCGTAAATCTAGGATCCCTATCCGAGATTATCGAACCGCACACCGTGCAACCTTACTATCTCGACGATACATACGACCGCCGACACCAAGTGAGTAGTCAACCCTCACCGGAATAAAGTGAGTCGATTTAGTCGATCGATCCACCACTACCCAAATGAATCTTTCTTGCTTGGCGAAGCGGTAACCCACCGACGAAATCCATGGTTATCCTTTCCCACTTCCATCGAGGAATCTTCACAGTGAAGCAACCGACGGCAATCGATGTTCGACCTTGACCACGACAAGTCGGACACTTCCCAACAAACTCTGTCACCTCTTTCTTCAAGCCGAGGCCACCAAAAGCGCTCTCTAAGATCCCTATACATCTTACTACCTCCGGGATGCATAGCATATGGATGCTATGTGCGTCTGAAGAATCTTACGCCTCGGCTCAACATCTTTAGGCATACAAGCCTTACCTTGAAAAACACAGAACCCCATCACTGACAAGTCTGTAACCCTCCAAACCACCATCCTCGCACTCGCAACCTTCGCGCACTCGTAACCTCATCCAATAATCGCTTTCTCTCGATCCGCTCAACCCAAGTAGGCTTAACGCCGCAACTCGCGAGAATACTCCCATCGCCATACAAGCTCAAGTGGGCGAACAAAGCTCTCAAGTCCGAAACAACCTTGCGACTCAACGCGTCGGCCACCACGTTAGCCTTGCCGGATGATACTCAATCGAGCAGTCGTAATCTTTCAAAGAACTCGACCCATCTGCTACGCCTCAAATTCAAATCCTTACGAGTCGGTAGATACTTGGACTCTTGTGATCTGTGTAGACTATCGATCTCTCTCGCGTACAAGTAGTGCCTCCAAATCTTTAAAGCGAAGACTACAATTTGCTAGCTCCAAATCGTGCGTCGGATAATTGACCTCATGTGGCCTCGGTGCCGAGAAGCGTAAGCCACAACCTTACCTTCTTGCATCAAGACACAACCCAAGCCCGTATGTGATGCGTCGCAATAGATCGTGTACTCTTACCGACCTCGGGTTGAATTAGGCAGGAGCCTCGGTCAAAATCTTCTTTAACTTGTCGAAGCTTTCTGCGCTTCTCGGTCCATACAAACGGAACTTCTTTCTCAAGCAACTTGGTCGCCGGTATTTGCTATCAACGAAACCCTCAACAAACCTTCGGTAGTATCCGGCCAAACCAGAAAACTCGAATCTCACCCGCGACTTAGGCGGCTTCCAATCCAAGCGCGCTCAATCTTACGAGGATCTACTCGAATCCCTCACCGACACTACATGACCCAAGAAAGTCACTTCTCTAAGCCGAACTCGCACTTACCGAACTTAGCATAGAGTCGCTTTTCCTCAAAATCTGCAACACCACTCGCAAATGCTTATCATGCTCTTCCTCTGTCTTTGAGTACACTAAAATGTCGTCTATGAAAACCACGATGAACCGATCCGAATCGTTGAAACACCCTATTCATCATATCCATAAACGCCTGCGGTGCGTTAGTCAACCCGAACGGTATTACGTAAATTCGTAGTGCCCATACCGAGTCCGAAATGCTTTGTTTTATGGATATCGGCCTCCTTAACCTTCAACCGATGATACCCGGACCTCAAGTCGATCTTTGAAAATACCGCGCCCCTTTGGTGATCAAACAAATCGCCTATCCGTGGCAGCGGATACTTGTTTTTAATCGTCGACTTATTCAAGCGGCGGTAGTCTATACACATCCGCATCGAGCCATCTTTCTTTTTAACAAAGAGTCTGCGCACTTACGGCGAAACACTTGGCCTAATAAAACCTCGATCCAAAGTAACTCACGGATCTCGAGCCTTAAGCTCCACCAATTCCTTTGGCGCCATCCTATACGGAGCAATAGACACTGGCGCAGTTCCGGGTAATAGATCTATTCCGAACTCTACCTCGCG
Organism: Gossypium sturtianum; assembly: GCA_025698515.1. Lineage (NCBI taxonomy): Eukaryota > Viridiplantae > Streptophyta > Magnoliopsida > Malvales > Malvaceae > Gossypium > Gossypium sturtianum. Next base: position 105,498,157 of record CM046955.1, read on the forward strand.
ATCTGGCGGCAAACCCGGAAGCTCCTCGAGAAAAACATCAGCAAACTCCTTAACGGTACGAACCTTCTCCACACTAGACTCTTTAGCCTCCAAGGCATACACATGAACTACATATGCTTCACAGCCCTTCCTGACCATCTTCTCCGCTTTCAGAGCAGCTACCACATTAGATAAGTAATCTCTCCTATTACCTATCATAGCCACCTCTTCACCCTCAACCGTCTTAAGAACCATGCGCTTGGCCGCGCAATCCAACCTCGCCTGATATTTGACCAACCAATCCATCCCAAGAATCAGATCGAACTCCCCAAACGGCAGTTCCATCAGATCAGCAGCAAACACTACCCCTTGGAGTTCTAAGGGTACCTCTCTAAGCAGTTTATCTACTACTACTGAGAGTGACCTAGAGGGCTAATCACGGTCATCCGCCTAGAAGATATCTCGAGTCTAAATCCATGGTCTCTACTATACTCATCGGCAACATAAGAGTGCGTCGAACCCACATCAATCAAAGCAGTATAAGGAGAACCAAAAATCAAAAACGCACCGGTTATGACGTCCGTGCGTCGTCGCTCTCTCGGCGCCGCAAAGATACACTAATCCAGGTGTCAGCATCGAGCTACTCGCACCTCTCGCCGGTGCTCCACGGCCCCACGAACCATTACCACCTCGCCATTGCCACGGCCCCTCTGCGGTGGCGGTCCATTACCTCTCGAGGCCCGATTATGGCCCCGCCTCTCGCATGAATCCTAGCCAACCTACGCGGACAATCCTCACACGATGCTCCAGAGAACCACACTGAAGCAACCTTTTCCTCCAGTCCAAAGAGCCACCCCAATGAGATTTCCACACCGATCACATCTGCGGCGGCCCTCGCCTAGCAAACAACAAACCTAGCAGGCTGGTTCGGCCCACTCGGTCTAGCTCTCTTCTGCGGATTACCCGGCGACCCAGAGGACCCAAAGCTCCTCTTATGTCTATTTCTGTCCATGCCCTGCCTCACTGACTCCTTAACACCCTCGGCTACCTTAGCCTTCTCAACTAAGACAAAGAACTCGCGCTCCTGGCGAGGAGCAATCGCGACCTCAAGTCGTCTCGCGAGACCATCCTCGAAAACGAACACACCTCTCATGCTTAGTGGCCACAATGCCCACGGCATACCTACTCACCAGGGAACTCACCTCGCACTCGAAACAGATTTACTCCCCTGAACAAGCCTCAGAAATGCCTTCCGTTGGGAGTCAACATAACTAGCTCCGATGTACTTCTTTTGATATGCAGCCCTGAAATAATCCCATGTTAGATCCTCTCACGCCACACTGTCTCGAACCGTGAGCCACCAGCGATATGACTCATCCGGAGAAGCGTACGATGCCCGGCTTCTCTTGATCAAGTCCGGATCGTCCATGATCCGCTCGGTTGCCTCCAACCAATATTCAGCGATCTTTGAGCAACACCGAAACACCTCGGAAGAATTCGCCCCATTTGCCCGAAGTCGCCAGAATGATTTCCTAACTCTGCATTACCACCAACACCGCCTACTCTTTCCAACACTCGCGAAGATCGCGTCTGTGACGCTGCGTCGTCCCGATCGATCTTGGAACTCACCACCTCCGGTGGTGGCGGAACCCAGTATCTCATTTTTTCGAACCACGACCCGAACCCACGGGCTCGAAACCGTCATCCTACCACGACCTGCGTCCGCGACCACGCCCACCTCTAGCGCTCATGACTAAACTTCCTACGTATCGATTAAGAATTTTTATGCATCAAGATTTATTCCACTTGTTTAAAAGCAAGTCTTATGAATATTTTAAGAGGATTTGTTCTCATGAGTTCACAAAATCCTATCGGTTTCAATCTCTAAGTAGTATACTATTGCTATTCATCAAATCATATCACATCCAATCAATTCACAAGCAATAGTACGGGGTACTTACTCAGGCGGCGAATCTGGTGCAGGAGACTCGGTGCCATGCCTTTCAAACCATGCTTTATGAATAAAGACTAACAAAACAATCTTTTGAAAACATTTTGGGCCTCAGGCCCACAGCCGAGCCTTTGAATTTGGCTCTGATACCACAATTGTAACACCCCAAACTCGGACAAGACACCACGCCTGAATCTGGTATGTTACGGGGAAAAACGTCTTTGAGTGATCCGATTTTTTTTTCGTTTAGAAGTGGGGTGAAAACATAGTGAATTTGAGGAAAATTTGAGTAGGCTTGTTTGATTAGATTTTGAAAACTTATCCAAGTATATAGTTAAAGCGAGTTGATTTCATTTAGCATTTCCAATAGTTTCTTAGTGCCATTGTGAAACATTTTAGACTTGTAGAAAATCAAGTTCGATTTGGAAATCATTTGAGTTTATTGTATAGCAAAACATAGCGAGATACCCGATGGTATAGTTTAAAACACATTGCGGTATAATTTTGAAAACGTTGTCTTTCCAAGTTTTAGTAAAATTTCATGCCAAGTTATTTGTTAAGCAGGTTGCGAATCTAATTAAAACCTACCCATCATAAAACATAATTTAAAGGCCATTTACAAATCCAAATTAAAACCCAAATAAAAGTAATTAAATTAAAGTACCCAAATGATAGAGTTGGAGTAAAACTTTATTAAGCATGGCATGAGCACCCCGAGTCCATCCCGGCTCCATGTCCGCGTCTCACGAGTCACTGAAATGTCAAAGAGAGGGTGAGTCGAGTGACTCGGTGCATAAATCCCGCTCCCGATGAAACAACATGCTAACACACATCATACATAGCAACATAATTAATGCAACCCGATCTTAACCATCCGTATCTCCTTTTTCTACCCGTGTGGTACCAAACCACCTGGTGGTGCCAAACCACTGGTGACATATAGTCACAATGTGTTACTAAAACACTGGTGTCCCAAAGACACAAATGTGCTACCAAAGCAATCGTGACCGTAGTCACGATAATCGAATGATGGGGCCAACCCATCGTGTGATACCCAATCACTAGCGAGACGATCCCATATCTCAAAGTGGGGCCAACCCACGGTGGTGTTAACCACGAGGACAAGTCGCAATGAGGTGCCCAACCTCCGTGTCCCAAAGACACAAATGTGCTACCAAAGCACCTGGTGACCGTAGTCATAGTAATCGAATGATGGGGCCAACCCATCGTGTGATACCCAATCACTAGCAGACGATCCCATATCTCAAAGTGGGGCCAACCCACGATGGTGTTAACCACAGGACAAGTCGCAATGAGGTGCCCAACCTCTCGGTGTCCCAAAGACACAAATGTGCTACCAAAGCACTTTGGTGACCCAAAGTCACAAGGTGTGTTACCAAACACACTGGTGCTCGTCGGCATAAAATATCATGCTCCCTCCACTCATATCACCCATCAACATACCATACTCATGTAATCATGCATATCATACAAGTCATGCATATCATGCCAACATGTCTAGCATTACCTCTCATAGCATACATATCATAGATCATAATACCCAAGGTATCCATAATAGAACTTGTAATAAATTAGACTTACCGGATACGCACACATACCCCGTTTGGGTATCCAATAATCCATCATCTTGTCATGGTTTTTAATAGGCAAACAGGTTTAATAGCAATATTACTAAGTATAGTGTGTTAGTTTACACACAGTATAACGAAGGCCTTAATCCCAAAGAAACGATCTACAATCTCTAAACTCCTTGCTCCCTAGAATCGGCCAAACTTAGGGGTTAGGTACTAAGACCATTCGGCCATAACCATTTAATCCAAGAGGGTTTATCAAAAGCCCTTACCCTTCACGATTTGGTTTCCTACCAAATCCCGAACCAAATAGTGGTTCCTTTGACAATCGGCCAACCTATAAAGAAGAAAGTATTAATCTCTTGAAGCTTTGACTAAACGAGAACTAAGAGAATAAACTAACAACAATACCAACCCTTACCAATCACCTATGAGTAAGGAGACTTCTCTTGTTTGCTTCCAAAATCCAAGGATCCTATAACGAGATGATTCACAAACGATTAACACTCTTCCAAAGTTACCATATTCGGCTCTTAATCAAACCCGAATCGATTAAGAACAGAAAGAGAAAAGAAATGGCCATACTACCAAACACTTACCCAACACCCAAGATCGATCAACCAACAAGATCACCCTTCACTAATATTCGGTCAAGAGAGGGAGCTATTAGAAGGGAGAAAAGATTCGCCAACACCTTAAAAGAAAGAAAAGAGAATTATCTTTAGATGTTTAACACACCCGTGTTGGTTCGAATGAGAGAAGAGAGAAAACAAATGTGAGATGAGAGTAGAGTGAGAATCGAATTTCGGCAAGATGGTTTAAGAGAAAGAGAAAAATCGGCAACAATAGAAGAGAGGTTCGGCTTAAGATTTTGGGAAGAAATGAAATGATGGGAACATTTTGGGAGATAACTTTCGGTTTACACAAATGAAAAGAAGAAAGAAACTAGAAGAGCCTTCGGCCAACAACACAAAATGTAAAAAAAACCAATTACAAAATTCGGCAAATAGAGTTGCTTGGGGTTTCGGTTTCAAGAAGCAAAAGTGGGAGAGTTTTACTTGAAATTCGGTTTAGGCAATTGACAAAAAGAAAAACAATTTTAGCTTACCACATTTGACCGAAAGCAACCAAAATGCTAAAGTGGAATTCGGCACTACCCACACCCTCACTAACCAAGCCATCACTCCCCCATGAAGCATCCAAGTTTCGGCCAACACCTCAACCACTCCTCAATATTCGGCCACCACTCCCCCCATTCACTCACAACCACACACTTACACCACCTTGACCAAGTCTTCCTCCTAAACTCACTCTCCACTCTCCATTTGAATGTGTAGACTAAGTCCAAGGTAGAATTTGAACTACATACAACCTCTTCCTTCCATGCCGTCAAAAAGAGTGCAAAAAGTGGCCACTCCGCAGCTTGAACACAAGACCTCTCCCCCTGCAGATGACGCCACACTCAAGCCCCCAAGTGACGCATGCCTTGCCACTCCACTAGCTTTTCTTTTGTGCTCAAGAACACCAAATAAAACTCTTATACCCCAGCTCAACGGCTCTCCGGCTTAACACCCAAAAATCATAATTTTCCCATTCACTCAGGCATACATTTAGACTTCAATTAAGCCCCCAAAACATAGAAATAGCCACGCAGCACACTAGACACATGCAAAACATGCAACCACAAAACAGCCCCTAACCCGGGATATTACAGCACAACCCCCTCCACCCTCACCTATCCCTCAGCCTACCCCTGTAGCTCCCCAAGTCGTAGAAATGGTAAGAAGGGAAAAACCCCCGATTGATAGAATCCGAAAATAAGGAGCTGAGAAATTTTGAGCTAATAAAGATGATGATCCGGAAAGAGCAGAATTTTGGCTTGAAAATACTAACAGAGTATTTGATGAACTATCTTGTACACCCGAAGAGTGTATGAAGTGTGTGGCGTCTCTCTTAAGAGATTCGGCTTACCAGTGGTGGAATACCCTTGTGTCGGTCGTACCAAGGGAAAAAGTTAGTTGGGAATTTTTCCAAGAAGAGTTCCGAAAGAAGTATATTAGTCAAAGGTTTATTGACCAGAAAAGAAATGAATTCCATGAGCTAAAATAAGGCCGAATGACGGTAACTGAATATGAACTTGAGTTTGTAAGGCTCAGTAAATACGCTCGGGAGTGTGTATCCACTGAAGCCATTATGTGTAAAAGGTTTGAGGACGGATTAAATGAAGATATCCGATTGTTTGTTGGTGTTCTAGAACTAAAGGAATTTGTTGTGCTAGTAGAGAGAGTGTGCAAGGCCGAGGAATTAGCCAAAGAGAAGAGAAAGGCTGAAATTGAGTCTCGTGACTCGAGAAAGAGACAATTGGGTACGTCATTCCAATCCTCATCTAAGAAATCGAGAGAGTTCACTACTCGATCAGCTACTTTAACTGGGTTTTCAAACCGAAGTAAAGGTAAACAGTACTTGGGTTCTAAAGCTCAGACCACTTCAATTGCTAGTGTTGGTAATGCTCGACCAAGTAGACCAGAATGTTCACAGTGTGGCAGACGTCACCCCGGTGAGTACCGAGCAGATGATAGAACTTGTTTCAAGTGTGAATCCCAAGATCATTTTATTAGAGAATGCCCTGAGATGGTTGAAAAAGAGAAATTTCAGAGTGCAAGATCGGGAAGTACTACTAGAGGGAGGCCACAGAGAAATTCGAGAAGTGGAACGAGTAGTAAGAATACATCTAGAGAGCAGACTGCAAGATCTGAGGGTAGAGTGCCAGCGAGGACTTATGCTATTCGCGCTCGCGAAGAGGCGTCATCCCCTGATGTGATTACGGGTACATTTTCTCTCTATGATGCTCATGTTGTTGCTTTAATTGATCCGGGATCTACCCACTCATATGTTTGTATGAAATTAGTATCTAGTATGAACATGCCTGTAGAGTCTACAGAATTTGTGATAAAAGTGTCAAATCCACTAGGCAAATGTGTGTTAGTAGACAAGGTATGCAAAGATTGCCCTTTGATGATTAGATGTCATTATTTTTCGGCAAATCTCATGCTATTTCCATTTGATGAATTCGATTTAATTCTTGGTATGGATTGGTTAATTGCTCATGATGTGATAGTAAATTGTGGAAGGAAGTTTATTGAATTAAAATATGAAAATGGGGATATTCTTCGTGTTGAATCAGATGAATAGGACAGGTTGCCTGTAGTGATTTCTTATATGTCTGCTCAGAAATACGTAAGAAAGGGATATGAAGCTTATCTTGCTTTTGTGATGAATGCTAAAGAGACTGAGTTAAGAATTGAATCTGTGCCGATAGTATGTGAGTATCCAGATGTATTTTCGGAAGAATTGCCAGGATTACCTCCGGTTAGAGAGATTGAATTTGGAATTGAGTTAGTCCCTGGTACTCCGCCAATTTCGATTGCTCCCTACAGGATGGCTCCAGCCGAGTTGAAAGAATTGAAGGCTCAACTGAAAGAGTTGACGGATAAAGGTTTTGCAAGACTGAGCTATTCTCCCTGGGGTGCTCCCGTATTATTTGTGAAAAAGAAAGATGGTTCTATGAGGTTATGTATAGATTACCGGCAACTGAATAAGGTAACCGTAAAGAACAAGTACCCATTGCCAAGGATTGATGATTTGTTTGACCAATTTAAGGGAGCCACTGTGTTTTCCCAGATAGATTTGAGGTCTGGATATTATCAGTTGAGATTCAAGGACTCGGATGTGCCGAAAGTCGCATTTCGGACAAGGTATGGTCACTATGAATTTTTAGTTATGCCTTTCGGTTTAACAAATGCTCCCGTCGTGTTTATGGATTTAATGAACCGTATCTTCCGGCCGTATTTGGATAAATTTGTTGGTGTTTTTATTGATGATATAATGATTTACTCTTGTGATGAGAACGAGCATGCTGAGCACTTAAGAACGGTTCTACAAATTTTATGAGATAATCAGTTATATGCCAAGTTTAGTAAAAGTGGATTTTGGCTTAAAGAAGTCAGATTTTTGGGGCACATTGTTTCTGGAGATGGAATTCGAGTCGACCCGAGTAAGATTTCAGCAATTGTTGATTGGAAGCCACCAAGGAACGCATCCGAGGTTAGAAGTTTTCTGGGCCTAGCTGGTTATTATAGACGGTTTGTCAATGGATTTTCTATGATAGCTACTCCGATGACGAGGCTATTATAAAAAGATGTAAATTTTGAATGGACAGAAAAGTAGCAATAGAGTTTTGAGAAACTAAAGGCAATGTTGATTGAAGCTCTTATTTTAGTACAACCTGAACCGGGAAAAGAATTTGTGGTTTATAGTGATGCATCTTTGAATGGATTGGGTTGTGTAATCATGCAAGAAGGCAAGGTGATAGCTTATGCCTCTAGACAGTTAAAGCCGCACGAGAAGAATTACCCGACACATGATTTGGAGTTAGTTGCCATTGTATTTGCGTTGAAGATTTGGAGACACTACTTGTATGGTGAGAAATGTCGGGTATTCACTGATCACAAAAGTCTAAAGTACTTGATGACTCAAAAGAAATTGAACCTAAGGCAACGAAGGTGGTTAGATTTAATAAAGGATTACGAGCTAGTGATTGACTACCACCCCAAAAAGGCGAATGTGGTCGCTGATGCTTTGAGTAGGAAATCTCTATTTGCATTGAGGGCTATGAATACGTTGTTAGCATTATCAGAAGATGGTTCTATTCTAGCTGAGTTTAGAGCTAGACCGATATTTCTCCAAGAGATTTGTGAAGCTCAGAAAGGCGACAGCGAGTTGCAAGCCAAAAGAGTTCAGTGTGAGTCGGGTGTTGAGTCAGACTTTCGTATTAGTTTTGATGGATGTTTGATGTTCCGAGATAGGGTCTGTGTACCAAGAGATGATGAACTTATTCAGAAAAATTTATATGAAGCACATAATGGATGTTTATCTGTACATCCAGGCAGTACAAAGATTTATAATGACTTGAAGAAATGGTATTAGTGGCCGAATTTGAAGAAAGATATCTCTGAATTTGTAACGAGATGCTTGATTTGTCAGCAAGTGAAGGCTGAACACCAAGTACCTTCGGGTTTACTTCAGCCTATTATGGTTCTCGAGTGGAAATGGGACCGTATTGCTATGGACTTTGTGACAGGTTTGCCCTTGACACCGAAAAAGAAAGATGCTGTATGGGTTGTGGTTGATAGGCTTACGAAATTGGCTCATTTTATACCAGTACGCATTGACTATTCACTGGATAAGTTGGCGGATTTATATGTGTCAGAAATTGTGAGATTACATGGAGTACCGTTGTCGATTATTTCGGATAGAGATCCGAGATTTACATCACAATTTTGGAAAAAGTTGCAAGAAGCCATGGGCACAAAGTTGAATTTTAGTACAGCTTTCCATCCGCAAACCGACGGGCAGTCAGATAGGGTAATACAGATACTTGAAGACATGCTCCGATGTTGTGTTTTGGAATTTCAAGGAAATTGGGAAAAGTATTTACCGTTGGTGGAATTTGCCTACAATAACAGTTTTCAGTCGAGTTTGAGAATGGCGCCTTATGAAGCTTTGTATGGACGAAAGTGCCGAACGCCTTTGTATTGGACCAAACTCAGAGAGAACCAGATTCATGGAGTCGATTTGGTCAGAGAAATCAAAGAGAAAGTAAAAATGATTCGTGATTGTTTGAACGCTGCTTCGGACAGACAAAAGTTCTACGCGGATTTGAAACGGAAAGAGATTGAGTTTCAAGTTGGTGATAAGGTGTTTTTGAAAGTATCACCATAGAAGAAAGTTCTCAGATTTGGCCGGAAAGGCAAATTAAGTCCACGCCTTATTGAACCGTATGAGATTACCGAGAGGATAGGGCCGGTAGCCTATCGATTAGCTTTGCCATCTGAGTTGGAAAAGATTCATGATGTATTTCACGTGTCTATGTTGCAACGTTACCGATCAGATCCTTCGCATGTGATTGTACCGACAGAGGTTGAAATTCAACCTGATATGACATATGGCGAAGAGCCAGTTAAGATTTTGGCACAGGAAGTTAAATAGTTAAGAAATAAAAGTATAGCTCTTGTGAAAGTATTGTGGCAAAGACATGGGGTAGAAGAAGCTACATGAGAGCCCGAGGAGGCTATGAGAAACCAATATCCAAACCTTTTTACCGGTAAGATTTTCGGGGACAAAAATCCCTAAGGGGGAAGAATTGTAACAGCCCGATTTAGGGCCTAGTCAGAATAGTGGTTACGAGACCACAAATCTGAAGTAGAAATATGCGTTTTATGACTTTTATAAGGTTTATGACAAGTTTGCATGATTGTGTGAAAATTTCATGAAGAAATTTTATAATTTAGTGATCAATTTATTCATTAGGACTAAATTGCAAAGATTGGAAAATATGAGATTCTAGAAGTTTCAAGTATGAGATAGTATTAGAAAAATTATTAGAGGTCCTTATTTAGCAATTAGACCATTATATTTGATGATGGACAAAAATAGACATGGGAAGGAAAAATCTCAAGAAAGGGGCCTTAATGGCATTTTGGTCATTTGGTTAATAAGTTAATAAAAAGGGAAAAAAGAAGTAAAAAATGGTGTCCATCTTCTCCATTCTTGGCCGAAATTCTCAAGGACACCATAGCTAGGGTTTCTTCAACTTTCAAGCTTTATTGTAAGTACCTCCTAGCCCCGTTTTTTATGTTCTTCGTATTTTTGAGATCCTCGTAACCCGATTTAGCTATTTCTAGCTATATTTTAAGCTAAGGTTCATGTTCAAAAATTTACCCATGTATGATATACATGTATTTTGATGTTTAATGGAGGAATATGAAAGTTTGATGTATGATAAACATCTTTTCTTAGTGATTTTCATGGAAAATTCATAAAAAGGACCTAGTTGTACAAAGTGATAAAATATGTAGTAAAAATCAGTTTTGAAGGAAAGTGTGAGCTGTTATAAGCTCAATAAATGTTTGACTAGGCTTGGGTAACCAAGGAAATGAGTACATTTCATTATACGAGCCTAGGGACCATTTTGTAAATATGTGAAAGTTTAAGGGTAAAATCGTAATTTTGCCAAAGTATGATTCATGGGTTATTTTAGTCAATGTGATCATTAAATAAGTGAAATTGTCATTATAAATCAAGAAACACGAAGTCCGGACCGAAACCGAGGAAAGAATAAGATGGTGGACTAAATTAAACAATTATACCTATTTTGGTACCGAGGTAAGTTTGTGTGTAATAAATCGACATAATGTTATTATACTTTTAAATGCTTGATATCATGAGAAAAGTATAACATTTTTATTAAATTAGTTAATGAAGTCCCGATGAAAGTATGATGAAATTTTATTAAGTTGAAGTCCCGGTTGAACCTTAGGAATGGAAAGGATACCATTGTCACGACATGAGATTAAGGAGGTCCCGTATAAGACCATGTCTGGGACATGACCTCGGCACCGAAAGAAGATCCCGTATAAGACCATATCTGGGATACGGAGTTAATGAAGTCCCGATGAAAGTATGATGAAATTTTATTAATGTTGAAGTCCCGTTTGAACCTTAGGAATGGAAAGGATACCATTGTCACGACATGAGATTAAGGAGGTCCCGTATAAGACCATGTCTGGGACATGACCTCGGTACCGAAAGGAGATCCCGTATAAGACCATATCTGGGATACGGCATCGGCATCGAGTAGTAATCCCGTGTAAGACCACGTCTGGGACCTGGCTTCGATATGAAATCGTTTAAGACCATGTCTGGGACATGGCATCGATATGCGATCTCGTATAAGACCATATCTGGGATATGGCATTGGCATCAATGTGTGATCCCATGTAAGACCATATCTGGGATATGGCATTGGCATCTTATTATGTGTATGACGAGTTCGAGTATCCTTCAATATTCCAAATGGTTCAACAGGGTAAAGAGCTAAGTTTATGTTCAAGATGGTAAGAGTACTAAAGTTATGTGATGAGGTGACACAGGTACATATGAGTAATGTACGAGAAATGAGTCCGATATGTGATATGAGATTGGTAAGAGTAAGCAGAAGTAAGTTATGTCAATGTGCTTGAGAAATTGTGTTATACTCAATGTAATGTATGGATGTTATCATAAGCCTTTATGTTGCTATTTATTTCATGCAAACTTACTAAGTTTTATGCTTACCCCTCTCTTTTCCCTTTTCCCTGTAGTATCGCCAAGCTAGCTCGAGGGTCGTAGGACGTCGGAGCTCGGTTCACACTATTAAGCTATTCTTTTGGTATAGTAAAGTTGATTATTTTGGGTATGGCATGTATAGGAACTTGGTCATTTTGTTATATGTCATATTGGTTAGCCAAGGTGTTGGCTATTAATGTTACTCAATTCATTTTGTAAATGGCCATTGGAATTGGCCAAAACTAGTTAAGTTATATCTATTCAATGAGGATGAAATTCATGAAGTGCAAGTTTATGCAATTGAGTGATTAAAGTATGAAGCAAGTGTATGATGAATGTAGTGGAATTCAAGGTGTGGATGTCTTGATTGTGAATATTTGGGGTGCATTATTGTTATGTCATGTGTTGCTAGGAATAGTATAAGTGTGGTTACTTTTCAGGGTGGCAAAGGGCTTGGTATATAGCCTTATATATGTCCACACGGGTAGATACACGGGCGTGTGTCTAGGCTGTGTGTGACACACGGTCTGCCGCATGGGTGTGTAGCCTGGCCGTGTGTCCCCTGCATCTAATTTGCGAAAAATTCAGTTCGTCACACCGGCCAGCACACAGGCGTGTGGCTTGGCCGTGTGCCCCTAAGGGTCTGGCGACGTCATAAACAGAATGTCCTTATTTTGGACACGGCCTGAAGCACGGGTGTGTGATATGCCACACGGGTGTGTCACTTCTCTCACACGGGCGTGTAGCCTGTCTTAAGCAAATATTTTCTAAGTGCTTGTAAGTTTCCGGTTCAGTTCCGAACCAGTCTAGATGTATGTTTAGGGTCTAGTAGACCTATAATAATGATATTATGAGTACAAATGAAGGGTTTTTAAGTATGAATGAAAATTTATGGCCCGATATGGTATGAAGTGGTTTGTTAAGTTCAATAATGCCTCGTACCCTGTGCCGGCGTTGGATACGGGTAAGGGGTGTTACAGATCGAGTTAATGCGATAATATGGGTTTTAATTAGAAAGAAATTTCTTTAATCAACCTAGATTTAGTTGCTCTTAGTCTTGAAGAGAGATATTAGCATAATTTAGGGATTTCTACGAATCAAGATACTAAGTGAAGAAATTGCGTAATATAGATTGATAGGGACAGATGAAGTCTAGGTGGATTCTTTCCCAGGTATTGTTTTGGTTCTTGGTTGTTAATCATTTGTTTTCCTAATTTTTTTCTTTGTCGTGTTCTTTAGTGAATTAATTTAGTTCATTTTAGTTTTAATCAATCTCTCCAATTTGTTAGTTAAATAATACAAAGACAGTAATTACTAGTAATTTTAGTCCTCGTGGGAATGATATCTTTGCTCACCGTAGCTATACTATTAATGGATAGGTGCACTTACCTTAGTCAGATTTTTCGTTAGTTTACAACTACATCAATGGTGCATTTAGAAGACTTGCATGATTCAAACATTTGCCTCATGATTAAAAATGAAGATAATTCTTTGTTGTGGCATACAAAATTAGGACATGCTAATATGAGCATATTGCATAGATTAAGCAAAAATGACTTAGAAAGAGGTTTCCCAAAAATTGTTTTTGACTTAGATAAAGTTTTTGATTCATGTGTTAAAGGCAAACATAAGAGAGTTTCTTTTAAACCTATAAATGATGTGTCTACAAGTAAAGTTCTATAATTAATTCACATTGATCTTTTTGGACCAAATAGGAGTACTAGCTTGGGTGGAAAACAATATGCTTTTGTGCTTGTAGATGATTACTCTAGATTTACTTAGGTTCTTTTCTTAAGTACTAAAGATGAAATTTTAGAAAAATTCATCAGATTTTCAAAAATTAATCAAAATGAAAAATGTTACTCTATCACTAGTGTTAGAAGTGACCATGGAATCAAATTTCATAATCTTGGTTTTGATAATTTTTGCAACTCAAATGGTATTAACCATAATATTTTTACACCTAGAAGCCCTCAACAAAATGGAGTTTTTGAGAGGAAAATAGAACTTTAGAAGATATGGCTAGAACCATGCTTTGTGAAAACAATTTGCCAAAGTATTTTTGGCTGAAAGCCACAAACACTGCATGCTATATTGTAAATCAAGTAATGATTAGGTCAAACATTAGCTATATGAACTTTATATGAACTTTTCAAAAATAAAAAAGCCTAACATTAGCTATTTTTATCCTTTTAGATGTAAGTGTTTTGTTTTAAATAATGGAAAATATAATCTTCGCAAATTTGATGCAAAAAAGTGATGAAGGATTTTTTTCTTGGTTATTCATTAAACTCTAAAGCTTATCAAGTCTTTAATAAAAGAACTTTAGTAGTTGAAAATCCATACATGTTGTTTTCAATGGTTCTAACTTTCTTCCTAAAAAGGATTCTTGTGATGATGATGATGATGATGATGATGTAGAAATATGGAACAATGCTGAGAAAATTGATCGATCATCAAATAAAAGGATCCAAGAACAAACTCAAGATACTTTAAAGGAGCTTACTCTAAAGGAAAGGGAAGTTAATCATCCAAGGGAGTACAACTATGTGAAGGATGGTAAGATTTTGGGAAATCCATCCAAAGGGGTAACTATTGGATCTTCCCTTAAAAATACTTGTAATTATGTTGCATTTATCTCATGTATTGTTAAGCCAAAAAATATCAAAGAAGTATTAAACGGTGAATATTGGATATTTGTAACACTCCATACCTGGTTCGATCACTGAACCCGAGAAATGGAACGCCACATTAGCCACCTTAGTGACTCTCCATTAACACCCAACCTAACCTCCATCACGCCACAAGTTAAAACATGAAACATGAATAGATTTAAGAAAAATACAAGCTCGCAAACTCACTTTGCTTGCTTCATGATATGCAACGGCAATAACATGCGAACCTACTTCACTTAACTTACTATTTTCTTGGAGTCATAAGTATTTGAAGAAAGGAATTAAGAACATGCAAACTATAAGTTTTTGACAAAAAGTGTACCTTACAGAAGACAGTAGTTTGTCTATAAGATATAGGGGTTCACACCCCTACAGCTCGCACAATCTAAGACTTTCGTGGATAAGTTTCTTTAAACAAGGTAAGTCTCGCAAACTACCTCTATGTACTTGGATACTGTAAACACGGTTCACAAGGTTTCTCTTATAGCACATATCAAAATCCATTAAAGGTTCATGGTTAGCAGATCACCAATTGTTGGGGTTCACACTTAGCACACTCTCACTTCGTAACAACTTTGGCAAACTCTATATAGTTTTATCAGGTTAAATAATTCTTATTATTGCTTATGGCGAACACTATGTAATGAATTGATACTTAAGAGTGAACTTGTAAAATTAAGAAAACATCAATCAAATTGGGATAATATTTATATACTTGAAATTCAGATGTGTTTATAAAGTTCGCAAATAAAATCATAAAGAAAAACGTAAGAAAGCGTATAAGTAACTAAGTCCTAAAAAATTGGCGAAGTCAACAAAATTACATCTCTAAGCCCAAATAGTATTCCCACATTGCCTTTAATCCAAAGTTCGTATGTAACTCCTTTTTAGTATTTATGCTGATACGACCACAACCTCGTAAGATGCTCGAGTCGTGTAGTTGCCCGATCGTTAAATCTAAGGAGTTTCGTTCTTACTTGAAGTAGTTGGTAATTTGGCTAAGTGAAGGAAAAACAAGGGTTGATAAGATGGTTCAAAGGTGAGGAATGTTTGAGGATGGTTCGGTTAAGTAAAATGATTGTAACACCCCTTACCCGTATTCGATGCCGGAACCGGGTACGAGGCATTACTGGACTTAACTTACTTATTCGTTCAAAATCGGGCAATGAAATTTCTTTTCAACTTAAACTTTTTCATTTGAACTCTTAACGTCCTTATTATGGGTCTACGAGACCCGAAACATACTTATAGGATGGTTCAGGATTGAACCGGAAACTTACGAACACTTAGAAAGTTTTTGCTTGAGACAGGGCCACACGCCCGTGTGGAGAGGGACATGCCCGTGTGGGCAAGCCGTGTAGTCACACACGCCCATATCCCTAGCCCGTGGATTTTATTTTTCATTTCAAACCTACAGGGGTTTTCACACAGCCTGGCACATGCCCGTGTCTATAGCCTGTGTCCCTCACACGGCCATGACACGCCCGTGTCTTATCCCATGTGTGAAAACCTTAGCATTCTATTTATGACGTCAGCAAACCTCTAGGATCACACGGCCTAGTCACGCGCCCGTGTGCTAGCCCATGTGACGAACTGAATTTTTTGCAAATTAGATACAGGGGACACACGACCTACCAACACACCCATGGGGCTGACCGTGTATCACACACGGCCTAGACATACGCCCGTGTGTCTACCCGTGTGGACAAATGCAAGGCTATCTACCAAGCCATTTGCCACCCTGAAAAAAAACAACCACACTTACACTATTTCTAGCAACTCATAACATAATAATAATGCACCTCAAATATTCATAATCAAGGCATCCACACCTTGAATTCCACTACATTCATCATGCTCATACTTCATACTTTACTCACACAATTGCATAGACTTGCACTTCATGAATTTCATCATCATTGAATAGATATAACTTAACTAGCTTTGGCCGATTCCAATGACCATTTACAAAATGAATTGAGTAACATTAATAGCCAACACCTTGGCTAACCAATATGACATATAACAAAATGACCAAGTTTCTATACATGCCATACCCAAAATAATCAACTTTACTATACCAAAAGAATAGCTTGATAGTGTGAATCGAGCTCCGATGTCCTACGATCCTTGAGCTAGCTTGGCGATACTACAAGGAAAGGGAAAAGAGAGGGGTAAGCATAAAGCTTAGTAAGTTTGCATGAAATAAATAGCAAAATAGAGGCTTATGATAACATCCATACATTACATCAAGTAATAACACAAATTCTCAAGCACATTGACATAACTTACTCATGCTTACTCTTACCGATCACTTATTACATATCGAACTCATTTCTCGTAAGTTACTCATAGGTACCTGTATCACTTCATCACATAACTTTAGCACTTTTACCATCTTGAACATAGACCTAGCTCTTTATCCCGTTGAACCATTTGGAATATTGAAGGATACTCAAACTCGTCATACTCGTAATAAGATGCCAATGCCATGTCCCAGATATGGTCTTACATGGGATCACATCTTGATGCCGATGCCATATATCGATGTCCCAGATATGGTCTTATACGGGATCTCTTATCGATGTCGATGCCATATCCCAGATATGGTCTTATACGAGATTGTATATCGATGCCATGTCCCAGACATGGTCTTATACGATTTCATACCGAAGCCAGGTCCCAGACGTGGTCTTCCACGGAATCTCTATTCGATGCCGATGCCATATCCCAGATATGGTCTTATACGGGATCTCCTTTCGGTGCCGAGGCCATGTCCCAGACATGGTCTTATATGGGACCTCCTTAATCTCATGTCATGACAATGGTATCCTTTCTATTCCTAAGGTTCAACCGAGACTTCAACTTAATATAATTTCATCTTACTTTCATCAATACTTCATTAATAAATTTCATAAAGATAATATACATTTCTCATGATATCAAGCACATTAAAACATAATAGCATTACGTTGATTTATTACACACAAACTTACCTCGGTACCAAAAGATGTATAGTTATTCGATTTAGTCCACCACTTTGTTCTTTCCTCGGTTTCGATCCGGACTTCGTGTTTCTTGATCTATAATGACAATTTCACTTATTTAATAATCACATTGACTAAAATAACCCATGACTCATACTTTGGAAAAATTATGATTTTCCCCCTAAACTTTCACATATTTACAAAATGGTCCCTAGGCTCGTATATTGAAATACACTCATTTTCTTGGTTACCAAAGACTAGCCGAATATTTATTGAGCTCATAACAGCTCACACTTTCCTTCAAAACTGATTTTTTTACTACATTTTTATCACTTTTACAATTAGGTCCTTTTTATGAATTTTCCATGAAAATCACTTAGAAAAAGATGTTTATCATACATCAAACTTTCATATTCTTCCACTAAACATCAAAATACATGCATGTCATGCATGGGTAAATTTTTGAACATGAACCCTAGCTCAAAATATAGCTAGAAATAGCTAAATTGAGCTACGGGGATCTCAAAAATACGAAGATCATTAAAAACGGGACTAGGAGGTACTTGCAATCAAGCTTGAAAGTTGAAGAAACCCTAGCTATGGAGTCCTTGAAATTTTCGGCTAGCATGGAGAAGATGGACATGAATTTTGACTACTTTTTCCCATTTAATTAACTTATTAACAAAATGACCAAATTGCCCTTAAGGCCCATTTTTTGAGATTTTTCCTTCCCATGTCTATTTTTGTCCATCATAAGTTAAAATGGTCTAACTGCTAAATAAGGACCTCTAATAAATTTTCTTTTGCTATCTCATACTTGAATCTTCTAGAATCTCATATTTTTCAATCTTTGCAATTTAGTCCTCATGAATAAATTGATCACTCAATTACAAAATTTCTTCATGAAATTTTCACATAATCATGCAAACATGTTATAAGCCTCATAAAAACCATAAAACACATATTTCTACCTCAGATTTGTGGTCTCGCAACCACTATTCTGACTAGGCCCTAAATCGGGCTGTTATAATTCTCCCCCTTAGGGATTTTCATCCCCGAAAATCTTACCAATAAAAAGGTTGGGATATTGGTTTCTCATGGCCTCCTCGGGCTCCCATGTAGCCTCTTCTACCCCATGTCTTTTCCATAGTACTTTCACAAGGGCTATACTTTTATTTCTTAACTGTTTAACTTCTCGTGCCAAAATCTTAACCGGCTCTTCGCCATAAGTCATGTCCGGTTGAATTTCTACCTCAGTTGGAATAATCACATGCGAAGGGTCTGATCGATACCGATGTAAAATAGACACGTGGAATATATCATGAATCTTTTCCAACTCAGGTGGCAATGCCAACCGATAGGCTATCGGTCCTATCCTCTCGGTAATCTCATACGGTCCGATAAAGCACAGACTAAACTTGCCTTTCTGGCCAAATCTGAGAACTTTCTTCCATGGTGATACTTTCAAAAATACCTTATCACCAACTTGAAACTCAATCTCTATTCGTTTTGAATCCGCATAGGACTTTTGCCTATAAGAAGCAGCTTTTAAACAATCACGAATTACTTTTACCTTCTCCTCAATTTCTCTGACTAAATCAACCCTGTGAATCTGATTCTCTCTGAGTTCTGTAATAGCCCGATTTAGGGGCTAGTCAGAACAGTGATCTTGGAATCAATAATTTGAGGTTAGAGAAAATTATTTTCAAG
This sequence comes from Gossypium sturtianum, assembly GCA_025698515.1. Lineage (NCBI taxonomy): Eukaryota > Viridiplantae > Streptophyta > Magnoliopsida > Malvales > Malvaceae > Gossypium > Gossypium sturtianum. Next base: position 105,517,217 of record CM046955.1, read on the forward strand.
TTATGTTATATGTTATAACATGTTTCTAAGGATGCATGAAAATTTTGGTGCCTTAATTCTAGCGATTTCTAGCTAAATTGTAAAAAAAAGGACTAAATCGTATAAAGTGCGAAAGTTCTATTTTAATTGCTAGAAGTGCCAAATACCTATAGGTTATAAATTGGGGGTACCAAATGTGAAATTTGGCCTTGTTTAAGTGTGTTGGCCAGCCATAATATGCAAAGGGGACAAGAGCATTTATTATGATTGAAATTTGGTGATATTAGTTGGAAAAATAAATAAAATAAGATGATATAAGAAAAAGTTATCATCTTTTTATTTATCTTTCTTCTCCAACCGAAAATATCAGCCATGGGAGGGGTTTAAAAGCTTCAAATTTCAGGAAGCTTTGCTCCATTCAAGTAAGTGATTTTGATGCTTATTTTTTATGAAAATTGCATTTTTGGAGTCCCCAAAGCTTAAGCTAGCTAATGGGAGGACTAGTTTGCAATATGGTTGAAAGTCTAGGGACTTACCATGATAGAGTTTATGTTGTTTGATGAGTTTTTATGGAAGAAAATGAATGATAGGATGATGAGAAACAACTTTTGTGAAAGGTGTTGTCATGAAAACACCTAATTGGGACTAAAATGCAAAAGTTGTAAAATGTTCATTAAGGCATGAAATAGATGGAATTGTGGATAGTTGTAAGAGGATTAAATGTTCATCTAGGCTTGCTTAATAAGAAACTGAGATGAAAATTTATTTACGAGCCTAGGGGCAAAATCGTAATTTTACCAAAGTGTAGGGGCAAAATAATCATTTTTGCCTAAAGTGTAGATTATGGTGTATTATGATTTATAAATGATTAAATCAGTAAATTTCATTGTTCTAGATCAAAGAAAACGAGTTTTGGACCTAGAACGAATGAAAAGAGAAATGTGGGCAAAAAGGTCCCTTTTGGCCCTTTCGACATCGAGGTAAGTTCATATGCAAACGTTGTAATTACGTTCGAGTTAATTTAACGTTCTAATGTGGTATGGAATGTATATTTACCATATAAATGCATGAAATATCTTTTGATGAAATGTCAATAGAATTGAAATGTGTATAGCATGATATGATGATGGCTAAAGTCTCGAGTAAGACTAAATTAGAATATGGCCTCGATGTAAGAGTTCGTATAAGACCATGTCAGGGACATGGCATCGACATGTTAATGTATGAAGGACCTTATTGGGGTATAATGTCAATGAGAGCTATGTGTAAGAGACTCAAGAGAGTTAGTTAACAATTTGCATGATTCAACGGATATGTTGAATGTATGTGGTTGTACCACGAGAAGCACAAGTATGTGTTAGAATTAAATGGAGATGAATTCAATATATGATGAACCCCTAGTGGGATATGTGTAATTAATGCACCTTAGTTGCATGAGATAGATTTATGGATGCATTGTGTGAATGCGAACGAGTATCGTAAAAAGCTAAGTAAGAATAAAAGTATGTGAGGATGTTCTTGGATGAACATTTGAAATAGAGATATACTTGTGGATTACTATCCATGAATGTAAAATAACGGTGAGCTATGTGCGGTATCACCTTATTGATGGTAGTGACGGGCTGAGTGCGATACCATCAACTATATTAATATCGGTGGCTACGTGCGTTACCACCTAATTAATTAGTAATCGATGGGCTGTATGCGATACCATCGCTTATAAATGATTGGTGGGCTGTGTGCGATACCACCCTATTAGAGATTTAATGGTGGGCTAAGTGCGAAACCACCGAGAGATTTGTAGTATGAGTAGCTTATTGAAATTGCTTGATGTGTTGTTCTATGTGATTACCTGACGATCAGTGTAGGAATGTGTGCTATTTAAAACGAGCAGTTGGCTTGTGGCATGGGGTGAATGTGGTAAGAGATAGAATGAGTAAGCTTCAAGAGTGGTTAAGTTACCATGAGTTAATGAGAAAAACTCAGTATAATACCTTGTGGTTATATGTATTCAATAAATGTCGGTATTTATCATTTTATGCAGATGAACTTGCTAAGCATTATTGCTTACTCCTTTTCTTTTTCCATCTCTTATAGGTTATTTTAACTAGCTCGGGTTGGAGGCCACCGGAGATGTTTTCACACTATCGAATAAACGCTTGGGATGGTGTTTTAAGTTCTTATGAGTCATGGCATGTATAGGGATTCTTTTAGAGTTGATTAAGTTCTAATTGATGTAGCCGAATTGTGTTGGCCTAAGAGAACTTAGAGATTGATTGTATTCGGAATAGTTCTCCCTAGTGTATGGGATGAAGTCTTTGTCTTTTTAAATGATTAAATGTCTTTAATTCAAGAGTTAAATTGATGCTATGTGGAGTTATGTGATGATGTATGAATTTATGCAAACGGGAGTGGTAAAAGGCTTGGTAAGATAGCCTATAAGTGCCCACGCGGATAGACACACGGGCGTGTGTCTAGGCCGTGTGTCTCCTGCACCTTAGTATCTTAAGTCAGATTAGACCACGGGCTGGTCACACAGCCGTTTTTTTAGACCGTGTGATACACACGGTTGGCACATGGGCATGTGCCAAGGCCGTGTGAGGTCTGCACTTGACACTTAGAAATTCAATTGTCACACGGCTGACGCCCACGGGCGTGTGTACAGACCATGTGAATAAGTCAGAATGCCAAGGTTTGGCACACGGGCCAGGGCCACGGGCGTGTCCAGGCCATGTGTAATTTGCCAGTATCCTCCACGGGTGAAAGACACGGGCATGTTTTAGGGGTGCACGGGTGTGTCCCAAGTCACACGGACGTATGACCCCTGTTTCGAGAGAAAGTTTCCAGATGAGTTCCGAAAGTTTCAGGATGTAAGTCTGAGGCCTCGTAGGCCCATGAAATGTATGATTTGATTAAGAAAGAGAAGTTTTTATTTCAGAATGAAATTTTATAGCCCGTAAATACATGTTTAAGCAAGTTCAACCATAGTAATGTCTCGTATTCAGTCTAAGCCTCAGACTCGGGTATGGGGTGTTACATTTAGTGGTATCAGAGCTATGGTTTAGTCGGTTCTCGGACTAACCTAGCACGAGTAAGAGTCTAGCTATACATGCCATCTGTGGACCGTGATAGTGTGATGTCTCCCGGCTCTAACGAAATTGTTTTGTTAAGATAGTGATGATTCCCAACCGAGCTAATTTCAGTAAGTTTGTAAGATTTTCAAGCTTCATGAAGATTTCATTGAATTACTTGTGATGTTGTTATATGCACATTATTTCCATGAAAATGTTTAATGATTTATTAAACAAAGAAGTTACTAAGAGCATGTATATGAAAGTCCCGATCAAAAATGAATTACTTAGGATACTCAATCTGCCACATGAGACAAGAAAGTCCGTATAAGACCATGTCAAGACATGGCATCGACAATCAAGCAAGTTATCATGTAAGACCAAGACAAGTCTTGGCATTGAAGAGTTACTATGAGACGTAGACCCATATAAGCCCAAGCCAAGGCATGGCATTGGCGAGTCTCCAAGCAAAGATGTCATGTAAGTCCAAGACAAGTCTTGGTATTGAAAAGCTATCAAGAGATAGAGATCCCATGTAAGTCTAAGCCAAGGCATGGCATTGGTGAGTAACAAGGAAGATTTCATGTAAGTCCATGCCAAGGCTCGGCATTGACCAGTTCATGAGTAAAGTTACCAATAAGACCATGTCAAGACATGGCAATGGTAAGTTCCCAAGGGAACCCACAAGCAAGACTTCGTGTAAGTCCATGTCAAGACATGGCATCGATACCAAGTAAGAGATCCCATGTAAGACTATATCAAGGATATAGCATTGGCATCAAGATACATGTGAAATGAGATTCAGTATCCTCAATCATTCATAGTAATTCATCGGGAAAAAGAGTAAAGCTTAAATGAGATAGCAAGAAAGTTAGTAGTAAAGTTGATATTATTTCATGCTAGTGAAGGCTGACTAACAAGTATAATTCATGTTATGAATGATGATGTCGAGATTATGCTTGTTATAGTAAAGTATACTGATCTATGTGATCAAGTGTTACAGGTACCTTGTTTACCTTACAAACATGAGACTAGTAAGTACCATGATGTATGTGAGAAGCAGTAAGAGTAAGTAAGCATTTGAGATTTGTGATGCCATTGTTTATGATAAATATGTCCACATGGTTAAATCTCACATGTGACTGTTAAAGTAGAGAATGCATGATGTTTTATTTTATGACTCTGTTATGAAGCCACCCATATTATGGTGTGGAAGTTAAAACTGAAAAGTTTGACTAAGTAGAATGCAGGAGATGAGTACGGTCGTTCAATGATAAAATGATGAATAAGACCATGGTTGGACCATGGCGGCATATGTGATCCCATATAAGACCATGTCTGGGGCATGGCATTGGCATCGATACATAATCCCGTATAAGACCATATCAGGGATATGGCTTCGGTATTGAATAAGATAATCGAATAAGACCATATCTGGGATATGGCATCGGCATTAAATAGTAATCCCATGTGAGACCACGTCTGGGACCTGGCTTCAGTATGAGATCGTGTAAGACCATATCTGGGATATGGCGTCGACGTCGATATAAGATTTCGTGTAAGACCATATCTGGGATATGGAATCGACATCTACATGAGTTTCCATGTAAGACCATATCTGGGATATGGCATTGGTGTTGATATGAGATTTCGTGTAAGACCATAGCGAGGATATGGCATCTTGACGACATGTAAAGTAATAGCTGGGATATGATGTTGTGATACGAGTAAGACCATAGTTGGACTATGGCAATCAAGTAAACGACGTACTCAAAACTCGTAAGACATTCTCTAGATTAATAAGAAATAGTAAGAGGAATTAGAGCTTAATGTTGAGTACTTGAGTAGACATTAAGGTGGAACTTGAGTAAGTGAAGTCACTGTCGAAATTATGGGTGATAGAAACCATTGTAACATGAGTAAGTATGAAAACTTGCCTGAGGCGAGTTGTGTGACTATGATGATATTTCATTGACAATGAGTAGTAAATCATATGTATGTAGTCACGAGAGTTAGGCTAAGGGACTTTGCAACCTCACTCCCTTACCACTGTTGAATTATGATGAGATGTTATGAGAGTTAAATTGAGTAAGTTTATATGTGATTAATGCAGTATTTATGTTAGCATTTTGAGAATGCTTTGTATCACATTGATACATGATGCTCTACTATGTAGAGTAATTGTTGTTGAACATGAGGTTGAAGTCCTAAGGGACTATAATGAAAAGGCTATCATTGAGATATGAAATAGAGAAGATTTCGTATAAGACCATATCCAGGATATGGCATCGGTAATGAATATGAGAATCGTGCAAGACCATATTTAGAATATGGCATCGATACCTGAGGTGGAAGTCCATATAAGACCTTATCCGGAATATGGCATTGGCATTTAGAGGTGACTCCATATAAGACCACCTCGGGAATGTGGCATTGGTTTCGTACCTACATGAATGATGATGAATATGCGTCTTTGATTATCCCTAGTGATCAATGGGACAGATAGATGAGTCTAGAGGTAGAAATGAGAATGGTACTAAAGTCATGTGAAAGAGTGAAAACATGTACTCGTGAATGAATCACGAAGAGACGATTACGATATATGACACGGAACATGTTATATAAGGGCAAGTATGAGTAAGTTGGCTAGAAGCCTATGGTTTGTGCATGGTTAGTTAATGCCATGGATGGGATTATAATGATCTCCTTTAGTATTATGTACTAATACATGTTTCCCATCAGGGATGATGTGGTCGTTCTTTTCATGAAATTGTGATTGTGTGAGAATGTTAACTGACGAAAAAAGTAGACTAAACGGTCGTCGATTTAGTTAATTGAAATTGACATTCCTCTATCTCCTCGTAACCTTAATTGGGTACCTTGAGGAGGAAGTTGGTGATGATTCTAGTATAAGAAATGAAATCACAAGTTTCACGTTGTATGATGAGTTTTCGAATAAGATAGATAGAGTTAATGAAATCGATCGAGATGTCCCTGCTATCGTGAGATATGACGATAGTAAAGGTTTTAGATTAGCATAACAATAGAAACTCAGATGAGAGTGCGCTTAAAATATGTTCTCAGTATGGAGAAAAGAGTAGATTATTGTATTGAGATATGATTCAAGTTTTGTGTATATTCACGCATGAATCAGTAAAGAGAATAAAATTCTGTGTGTACGTGAGTAGGGAGCATGATACAAAGATATGCTCATCGAAATGTTCAAACCGTGATGGTTGAGTTGAAAGCTATAGAAAGAACTATTTATTTGAAAGTTCTAGTACTGAGATCAGTCTGAATCGAGAGAAAGAGTTGACAGGTTGGCGATCCAGAGACAATCACTTTTGTGTCTGTGTTGTGAGTTAGATATTATGTATTGATCCATGGGAAGATCGATGTGTATTTTCTAAATTTTAACAAGTGAGGGTATCTTATGCTATAGAAGATTTTGAAGATGAAATAGCGGAAACGGCTTGAGCTATTACAATGGTGGGTATAGTTATTGTGATACTACTCAGATAGTAGACATAGTACAGATGTCTGAATGAAAGATCCATGTTTAGTAATGTGAGTTAGTTACTCGGTTGACTCTAGTTGGTAATATCCTAGTTCAAATGAGGTTAATGACTATAGTGAGTCTTCCTTCGTAATGTAAGAGTTAAGAAGTGTTTTAATAAATGGTATTTTAAATAAGTTATCCATGTTGGATAAGATTTCTGTTGTTGATGCTTCCTCAAGATAGAAAGTGAATGATGTTGAATCCAGAACTTATACAAGAGTTTTGGTATGAGATTTAGTAGTAGCATATCTACTAATGCAAAAGTAAGGAAATGCAGTTATGTGCATAAATGTTGTGACAATAGAGTACATTTCACGATATGATCGAATTATGGTCAGAAGTAGTTGACCACTAAAACCTGAGTTTCCGAAGCACACAAGACAAGACTACTACAGTTGGTGAATGCTTTAATGAGAAAGTGAGATAAAACCTTATAGATTTCAAATTTGGTTTGACAAAATTTCCAAGAAAGGGAAATGTCATTCGAATTGCATTAAATCAACCAGTAAAGATTCGAATGATCATTTGGACATGTGCAGAGTTCCAAATTGGTAGATTACAGAGTATATGCCCCAGAGGAAGAATAACCTAGGTCTCAAGTTACGTTTCGACCTTGTGTATCACAGCTTAAGAGTTATTGGCAAGAGAAACTTGAGGATAAGTGGATTCGTGATTTTGAAGAGTAGATGGAAACATTTTAAGAATGTTGGTAGCAAATCCTCCTGATAAGATTTTCGGGGACGGAAATTCCTAAGGGGGGAGAATTGTAACAGCTCGATTTAGGGGCTAGTCAGAACAGTGATCTCGGAATCACTAATTCGAGGTTATAGAAAATTATTTTCATGTTATGTTATATGTTATAACATGTTTCTAAGGATGCATGAAAATTTTGGTGCCTTAATTCTAGCGATTTCTAGCTAAATTGTAAAAAAAAGGACTAAATCGCATAAAGTGCAAAAGTTCTATTTTAATTGCTAGAAGTGCCAAATACCTATAGATTATAAATTGGGGGTACCAAATGTGCAATTTGGCCTTGTTTAAGTGTGTTGGCCAGCCATAATATGCAAAGGGGACAAGAGCATTTATTATGATTGAAATTTGGTGATATTAGTTGGAAAAATAAATAAAATAAGATGATATAAGCAAAAGTTATCATCTTTTTATTTATCTTTCTTCTCCAACCAAAAATATCAGCCATGGGAGGGGTTTGAAAGCTTCAAATTTCAGGAAGATTTGCTCCATTCAAGTAAGTGATTTTGATGCTTATTTTTTATGAAAATTGCATTTTTGGAGTCCCCAAAGCTTAAGCTAGCTAATGGGAGGACTAGTTTGCAATATGGTTGAAAGTATAGGGACTTAACATGATAGATTTTATGTTGTTTGATGAGTTTTTATGGAAGAAAATGAATGATAGGATGATGAGAAACAACTTTTGTGAAAGGTGTTGTCATGAAAACACCTAATTGGGACTAAAATGCAAAAGTTGTAAATTGTTCATTAAGGCATGAAATTGATGGAATTGTGGATAGTTGTAAGAGGATTAAATGTTCAGCTAGGCTTGCTTAATAAGAAATTGAGATGAAAACTTATTTACGAGCCTAGGGGCAAAATCATAATTTTGCCAAAGTGTAGGGCAAAATAGTCATTTTTGCCTAAAGTGTAGATTATGGTGTATTATGATTTATAAATGATTAAATTAGTAAATTTCATTGTTCTAGATCAAAGAAAATGAGTTTCGGACCTAGAACGGATGAAAAGAGAAATGTGGGCAAAAAGGTCCCTTTTGGCCCTTTCGACATCGAGGTAAGTTCATATGCAAACATTGTAATTACGTACGAGTTAATTTAACGTTCTAATGTGGTATGGAATGTATATTTACCATATGGATGCATGAAATATCATTTGATGAAATGTCAATAGAATTGAAATGTGTATAGCATGATATGATGATGGCTAAAGTCTCGAGTAAGACCATATTGGAATATGGCCTCGGTGTAAAAGTTCATATAAGACCATGTCAGGGACATGGCATCGACATGTTAATGTATGAAGGACCTTATTAGGGTATAATGTCAATGAGAGCTATGTGTAAGAGACTCAAGAGAGTTAGTTAACAATTTGAATGATTCAACGGATATGTTGAATGTATGTGTTTGTACCACGAGAAGCACAAGTATGTGTTAGAATTGAATGGAGATGAATTCAATATATGATGAACCCCTAGTGGGATATGTGTAATTAATGCACCTTAGTTGCATGAGATAGATTTATGGATGCATTGTGTGAATGCGAACGAGTATCGTAGAAAGCTAAGTAAGAATAAAAGTATGTGAGGATGTTCTCGGATGAACATTTGAAATAGAGATATACTTGCGGATTACTATCCACGAATGTAAAATAACGGCGAGCTATGTGCGGTATCACCTTATTGATGGTGGTGATGGGCTGAGTGCGATACCATCAACTATATTAATATCGGTGGCCACGTGCGTTACCACCTGATTAATTAGTAATCGATGGGCTGTGTGCGATACCATCGCTTATAAATGATTGGTGGGCTGTGTGCGATACCACCCTATTAGAGATTTAATGGTGGGCTAAGTGTGAAACCACCGAGAGATTTGTAGTATGAGTAGCTTATTGAAATTGCTTAATGTGTTGTTCTATGTGATTTCCTGACGATCAGTGCAGGAATGTGTGCTATTTAAAACGAGCAGTTGGCTTGTGGCATGGGGTGAATGTGGTAAGAGATAGAATGAGTAAGCTTCAAGAGTGGTTAAGTTACCATGAGTTAATGAGAAAAACTCAGTATAATACTTTGTGGTTATATGTATTCAATAAATGGCGGTATTTGTCAGTTTATGCAGATGAACTTACTAAGCATTATTGCTTACTCCTTTTCTTTTCCCATCTCTTATAGGTTATTTTAACTAGCTCGGGTTGGAGGCCACCAGAGATGTTTTCACACTATCGAATAAATGCTTGGTATGGTGTTTCAAGTTCTTATGAGTCATGGCATGTATAGGGATTCTTTTAGAGTTGATTAAGTTCTAATTGATGTAGCCGAATTGTGTTGGCCTAAGAGAACTTAGAGATTGATTGTATTCGGAATAGTTCTCCCTAGTGTATGGGATGAAGTCTTTGTCTTTTTAAATGATTAAATGTCTTTAATTCAAGAGTTAAATTGATGCTATGTGGAGTTATGTTATGATGTATGAATTTATCCAAACAGGAGTGGTAAAAGGCTTGGTAAGATAGCCTCTAAGTGCCCACACGGATAGACACACGGGCGTGTGTCTAGGTCGTATGTCTCCTGCACCTTAGTATCTTAAGTCAGATTAGACCACAGGCTGGTCACACGGCCATTTGTTTAGGCCGTGTGATACACACGGTTGGCACATGGGCGTGTGCCAAGGCCGTGTGAAGTCTACCATTGACACTTAGAAATTCAATTGTCACACGGTGACGCCACGCGCGTGTGTGCTGCACTGTTGAATAAGTCGAATGCCAAGTTTGGCACACGGCCGAGGGCCACGGGCGTGTCCAGGCCGTGTGTAATTTGCCAGTATCCTCCATGGGTGAAAGACACGGGCATGTTTTAGGAGTGCACGGGCGTGTCCCAAGTCACACGGACGTGTGACCCCTGTTTCGAGAGAAAGTTTCCAGATGAGTTCTGAAAGTTTCGGGACGTAAGTCTGAGGCCTCGTAGGCCCATGAAATGTCTGATTTGATTAAGAAAGAGAAGTTTTTATTTCAGAACGAAATTTTATAGCCCGTAAATACATGTTTAAGCAAGTTCAAGCATAGTAATTTCTCGTATCCGGTCTAAGCCTCAGACTCGAGTATGGGGTGTTACAAGTTCAGTTCAATTCAGGGGCGTTCGGCACTTACACTGTAACACCCCTAACCCGTATCCATTGTCGGAATAAGGTTAAAAGGCATTACCGATCAAATCACAACATTTAACCTTTATTTATCCATATATCATTAAATCATAATCAAACAATGTCATTAAGTCCCTTAATGAGGTTTACGAGACCTCAAACATGCATTAGGAAGGGATCAGGACTAAACCGAACACATACAAAATTTTTCTGAAACTTAACAATTTCTAAGCTACAGGGGTCACACGCCCGTATGGGTAGGCCGTGTGCCTCACACGGCCTCGGACACGCCCATGTGTCCCAGCCGTGGTCGACATTGACTTGCATCACACGGCCAAAAACATGCTCGTGTGCTTCACCCGTGGTCGACACTGACTTGCATCACACGACCAGTCACACGCCCGTGCGTCTAGCCCGTGTGCGAGCCTGACTTGAATAAAATTACAAATTTCAGGGACACGGTCGAGCCACACGCCCGCATGCTCAACCGTGTGGGAAAAAATAGGCCATTTGCAAGGCTAATTTGCCACCCACACTTTAGGATCATCTACAAGCATCAAACCAATTCAAATTCCAGTCTCACATGCATTCAAAACATACCAAATATACACCAACTATACCATTTACTACCATACACAAAATCAATTCAAATAAATCCATCTAAAGCATCACTTTCACATTCCAAATCGTATAATCCATTCATCATTTAATCCTTACCAAATCTATCATAACACATACCATTTCCATTCTACTAATGTATACCAAAATGATCACTCACATAGATCACATATACACATCTTTATCCATCTTTTTCACACATTCAAGGAACATACCAAAATCATCAAACTACCAAGCCATATCACATGGCAAGACTTAAACATTTCAAAACATGCCATAATCACTAGCCTATATATGCCATATACCAAATATATACAACTTCCAAAAGTACCAAAATAGATAGCCGATAGTGTGATTGAGTCACTGATGATCCTCGGATCCGAGCTAGCTTTAATGACACTGTAAAATAGAGAAACAATTCACACAGTAAGCTTAAAAGCTTAGTAAGTTCGTAATATAATACTCTTAACTCAATAATTCAAATTCAATATATAAAATAAACCATCACATAACAGTATTACACAATTTCAACCATAGCTAATACTCACATAACAATCCATTCATCCATTTACAAAATCATCAACCATATAGGTTCCGTACATACCTTTGCCTACACTTAGTTATTGAACACTTTTGATACTCAATGCTCAATATCACGTTTCGTTCAATCTTCATTAATCATTCAAGTTTCTCGCACACTTAGTGCCAATTTCTTAGCTGAAGCTTTAATATCATCGCACACTTAGTGCCTTTATAATAAACTGAATTTAATTCAGTATCACACACACAATGCCTATCTATGTAATTGATACTCTCTTTATTTCGCACACACAATGCCATTCCTTTCTGTATCAATTCTATTTCTCACACTTAGTGCCACATCTCTCAATCTACATTTAACATTAATAATTTATCAACCACATAATCTTTCATTATATAACACATAAGCATAAGTTTAACAATTCGTATTATAAATGAACTTACCTCGGACGTCGAAATTAAGAAACAAGTTGATCAATCGAGTACTTTGTTCTTGCCTCGATCTAAGTCTGAATTTCTCTTTTCTTGATCTATACATATTCAAATTTAGCTCATTCAATCACCAAATCATTCAATTTAGTCCAAACACACATATTTAGGGAATTTTATAAAATAACCCTAACATTTTCACATTTTGACACTTAAGTCCCTATTTCATAAAATCACAAAATACACATAATTTCAATATTCCCATGCTTGGCTGAATATTCCTCATATCCATACAAGCCCACATATTTCATTTATTTCACATTTTAATCCTTCAATTTATCATTTTCACAATTTAGCTCAAATTACTCAAATTCATCAAAAATTCAAAGACAAGATATGTTAACCCAACATTAAACTTTCATATTTCACCAACTATTAACACAAAGCTCACATATTCATCAATGGGCACATCTCAAAATCATTATCAAATTCTAAAATTAAGACATGGACTTGATAGAACACAAAGCAATGATCACAAATACATAGAAATTATCAAAAACCGATCAAAAATCATACCTCAATTAGCCAAGCTTAGTGTCGAATCCTAGAACTCTTTTTCTTTTCTTTTTCCTTAGTAATTTTGGCAAGAACAAGATGAATGAAGCATTATTTATTGTTTTACTTAATTAAAAATATAACTTAAATAATCATTTACCTATTTTCCCTTAATGAATTAACCATTAAAACATATAATGGTTGTCCATATTTGTCCAATATCAATTATAATGGTATAATTACCATTTAATGCCATCACATTCAAAAGCCAACTCATTTAAGCACATTAACAATTAGTACACACCTTTTGCATTTTATGCGATCAAGCCCTTTTTGCAAATTAAACACACAAACGATAAAATTTTCACACAGAATTTTCACACATGCTTAATCACACACTGTAAACACGAAAAATAATATTAAAATATTTTTTTGACCTCAGATTTGTGGTCCCAAAACCACTGTTCCGACTAGGGTCTAAACCGGGCTGTTACAACTCTCCCCCCTTAGGGATTTTCGTCCCCAAAAATCTTACCAGTGAATAGATTCAGATATTGCTCTCTCATAACATCTTCAGGCTCTCACGTAGCCTCTTCAACTCCGTGTTTATGCCACAATACTTTCACTAAATAAATTCTCTTATTTCTCAACTCTTTGATCTCACGTGCCAAAATTCGAATAGATTCTTCATTATACGATAAATCTGACTGAATCTCAACCTCAGTAGGAGCAATCACATGTGATGGATCAGATCTGTACCGTTGAAGCATCGACACATGAAATACATTATGAATCTTCTCTAGCTCAGGTGGCAACAATAATCTATAAGCAATCGGCCCGATACGTTAAATAATCTCATACGACCCGATGAACCTCAGACTCAATTTGCCTTTTCTGCCGAAATGAAGTATTTTCTTCCACGGAGACACTTTCAAAAACACTTTATCACCGATCTCAAATTCAATATCTTTCCGTTTCAAATCTGCATAGGACTTCTGACGATCTGATGCGGCTTTCAGACTGTCACGAATCACTTTCACTTTCTGCTCAGTCTCTTTTATCAAATCAACCCCGTGAATCTTATTCTCACTAAGTTCAGTCCAAATCAATGGAGTTCTGCACTTACGACCATAAAGAGCCTCATATGGTGCCATTTTAATGCTGGATTGAAAACCATTATTGTACGCAAATTCAATCAACAAAAAATGCTTTTCCCATGTACTTTCAAGCTCAATAATACAACATCTCAACATATCCTCAAGAATCTGAATAATCCGTTCAGATTGACCATCCGTTTGCGGATGAAATGTAGTAGTGAAATGTGGCTTCGTACCTAGAGCCTCTTGTAGTTTCTTCCAAAATTGTGAAGTAAACCTCGGATCTCTGTTAGATACAATTGATAATGGTACCTCGTGCAATTTTACAATCTCAGAAATATACAATTCAGCTAGCTTATCAAGCGAATAATCTGTTCTCACCAGAATGAAATGAGCTGATTTCGTTAATCTATCAACTATTACCTAGATTGCATCTTTCTTTCTCGGAGATGAAGGTAATCCCGACACAAAGTCCATCGTGATTCTCTCCCATTTCCACTCAGGAATCATGATCGGTTGTAATAAACCTGATGGCAGCTGATGTTCAGCTTTGACTTGCTGACAAACTAAACATCTCGAAACAAACTCTGAGATATCCCGTTTCATACCATGCCACCAATAAAACTGTTTCAGATCATTGTACATTTTCGTACTTCTCAGATGAATTGACATACGACTATTATGAGCTTCGTTCAAAATCAACTGAATCAACTCTGAATTTCTCAGAATACAAATTCGATCTTAGAATCTCAAACAACCATCATTATCAACTCGAAATTCTGAATCAGAATTCAAATCACATTGAGCTTGTTTTGCCATCATCTCAGCATCACTTTTCTGGGCATTACAAATCTGTTGTATAAATGTCGACCTCACTTTTAACTCAGCCAAAATCGAACCATCATCACACAGATCTATCTTAGTACTCATTGCTCGTAAAGAAAATAAAGACTTTTGGCTTAAAGCATCAGCAACAACATTAGCTTTACCCGGATGATAATCAATTACTAATTCATAATCCTTTAGTAATTCTAACCATCTCCGCTATCTCAAATTCAATTCTTTCTGAGTCATCAGATATTTCAAGCTCTTATGATCAGTATAAATGTGACATTTCTCACCAAATAGATAGTGACGCCAAATCTTCAATGCAAATACAATAGCTGCTAATTCAAGATAGTGAGTCGGATAGTTCTTTTCATGCAGTTTTAACTGTCTCGAAGCATAAGCTATAACTTTGCCTTCTTGCATCAACACACAACCTAAACCATTCAACGATGCATCACTGAAAACTATGAATTCTTTACCCAGTTCAGGTTGAACTAACACTGGTGCTTCCGTCAACAATACTTTCAACTGTTCAAAACTTTGCTGACACTTTTCTGTCCACTCAAATTTAACATCTTTCTGAAGCAATTTCGTCAACAGAGTCGCAATCATCGAGAAGCCTTTCACAAACCGTCTATAGTATCCCGCTAGTCCCAGAAAACTACGGACTTCAGACACATTTCTCAGAGGTTTCCAATCTAGAATTGCTGAAATCTTGCTCGGATCAACTCGTATTCCCGCAGCTGACACTATATGTCCCAGAAAACCTATCTCACGCAACCAGAACTCACATTTGCTAAACTTTGCATACAATTGCTTCTCACGTAGAGTCTGTAACACGATCCTCAAATGCTCGGCATGTTGCGTCTCATCACAAGAGTAAATCAAAATATCGTCAATGAACACAACGACAATTCGATCCAAATACGGTCTGAATATTCGATTCATCAAATCCATAAATACTACAGGAGCATTCGTTAGTCCGAAAGGCATAACTAAGAATTCATAATGTACATACCTCGTTCTTAACGTAATTTTTAGCACACCTGATTCTTTAACTCGTAGCTGATAGTAGCCTGATCTCAAATCTATCTTAGAAAACACTGTAGCTCCCTTCACCTGATCAAACAAATCATCAATACGAGGAAAAGGATATTTATTCTTTATAGTCACTTTGTTCAACTGTCGGTAATCAATACACATCCTCATAGTGCCATCTTTCTTTTTCACAAACAAAACCGGTGCACCCCAAGAAGAAAAACTCGATTATGCAAATCCTCTATCGGTCAACTCTTGCAACTGAGACTTCAATTCTTTCAATTCTGTCGGTGCCATTCTATATGGAGCTATTGATATAGGAGTCGCCCCCGGCATTAAGTCAATACCAAACTCAACTTCTCGTATCGGAGGTAATCCCGGTAGTTCTTCAGGAACACATCAGGGAATTCACAAACCACAGGTACAGATTCAACTTTCTTTTTTGACACTTTTGTATCTATCACATATGCAAGATAAGCTTCACATCCCTTTTTTCACATAATTCAAAGCTTTCATTGAAGATATTACAGCTGGTAGTCCATTCAAATCACTGGATTCAATTCGAACTAACTCACCATTCTGACCTCTCAAATCAATACTCTTCCGTTTATAATTCACAATAGCATTATGCAAGGTTAACCAATCCATACCCAGAATTATATCAAATTCATCAAAGGGTAACAGCATTAGATTAGCCGGAAAACGGACAATTCTTGTACACTTTATCAACCAGAACACACTTGCCTAAGGGGTTCGATACTCTTATTACAAAATCAGTAGACTCAGCAGGTAGAGTCTTACTAGATACTAAGTTCATACACACATATGAATGAGCAGATCCTGGATCTATCAATGCAACCACATCAGTATCGAAAAGAGTAAAAGTACCAGTTATGACATCTGGAGATGACGCTTCTTCTCGAGCGTGAATAGCGTAGGCCCGGGCAGGTGCTCTCGCCTCAGATCTCATAGCTGTATCTGTTGTCCCTCTCTGACTACCACTTACACTTCTAGTGTTTCTGGGTGGTCTACCCCTCGCTGTCGTGTTACTCAGCCTCGCATTCTGAACATTATCTTTCTCAGTCAACTCTGGGCAATCCCGAATAAAGTGATCTCGTGATCCATATTTATAGCAAGCTCTATTATTATACTTGCCCCAACATTCTCCAACATGTCGTCTCCCACACTGTCTACACTCAGGCTTGTTGTTTTTGACACTTCCAACACTCGATTCAATCAGAATTTGAGTTTTAAAACCAACACTTTGTTTCACACGATCTCTACTCAAATGTCCAAATGCAACATTTGAACGATTAACTGTATCTCTGAATCTCTTTGAAGAAGGTTGATACGACTTACTCATTGATCTTTTTCTTTCATCTCTAGCTTCTGAATCCACTTTCTTCTTTTCTTTACTAAGCTATTCGGCTTTGCAGGCTCTTTCAACCAATACTACAAATTCATTCAAATCAAGTATTCCAACTAACAATTTAATGTCTTCATTCAAACCTTCAACAAATTGTTTGCACATAGTAGTTTCTGTTGAAAGAAATTCTCGCGCATACTGACTCAATCTCACAAACTCCCATTCATATTTGGTAACTGACATACGACCCTATTTCAGCTCTAGGAATTCTTTACGTTTTTGATCTATGAATCGTTGACTGATATATTTCTTTTGAAATTCAGCTTGAAAGAAATCCCAGGTGATTCTTTCTCTCGGAACCACATATATCAATGTTTTCCACCAATTATACACTGTATCTCTCAACAATGTAACAACACATTTCAAACATTCATCAGAAGTCAATGACATTTCATCAAACACTTGAATTGTATTCTCGAGCCAAAACTTAGCTCGTTCAGCATCATCATCAACTGTGGCCCTGAACTCTTCGGCCCCGTACTTTTGTATTTTATCCACATGAGGCTTACTCAATCGGATCGGATCTAAAACTTGTAGTACTACAGGTACTTGAGGGGGTGGAGGTTGTTGAGCAGTCAGATTCGTTTGAACGAACTCTGTAAACCACTCACTCATTATTTGGATGAAGGCTTGCTTAGCCTCTCCCTCGTGGCTACTAGCAATCGACCTAGATTCGGCCGGCATTGTCCCTTGAGCGGGAGCAGGCGTATTGCTCTCAACATCATCTGCAACTGCTCGATCGGGATCCATTTACTATATGAAAACACTTTTTTAACCGTCAGGATTCATCACACTATCGCAGGTATATATAGGGCATGTATAGCTAGACTCTCACATGCTACGTTAGTCCTAGAATCAACTAAACCGTAGCTCTGATACCAATAAAATGTAACACCCTTAACCCGTATCTGTTGCCAGAATAAGGTTAAGAGGCATTACCGATCAAATCACAACATTTAACCTTCATTATCTATATATCATTAAATCACAATCAAATAATGTCATTAAGTCCCTTAATGAGGTTTACGAGACCTCAAACATGCATTAGGAAGGGATCAAGACTAAACTGAACACATACGAAATTTTTCTGAAACTTAACATTTTTCTAAGCTACAGGGGTCACACGCACACGGCCTCGGACACGCCCATGTGTCCCAGCCGTGGTCGACACTGACTTGCATCACATGACCAGTCACACGCCCGTGTGTCTAGCCCGTGTGTGAGCTTGACTTGAATCAAATTACAAATTTCAGGGACACGGTCGAGCCACACGCCTGTGTGCTCAATCGTGTGGGAAAAAAATAGGCCATTTGCAAGGCCAATTTGCCACCCACACTTTAAGATCATCTACAAGCATCAAACCAATTCAAATTCCAGTCTCACATGCATTCAAAACATACCAAATATACACCAATATACACCAACTATACCATTTACTACCATACACAAAATCAATTCAAATACATCCATCTAAAGCATCATTTTCACATTCCAAATCGTATAATCCATTCATTATTTAATCCCTACCAAATCTATCATAACACATACCATTTCCATTCTACTAATGTATACCAAAATGATCACTCACATAGATCACATATACACATCTTTATCCATCTTTTTCACACATTCAAGGAACATACCAAAATCATCAAACTACCAAGCCATATCACAAGGCAAGACTTAAACATTTCAAAACATGCCATAATCACTAGCCTATACATGCCATATACCAAATATATACAACTTCCAAAAGTACCATAATAGATAGCGATAGTGTGATTGAGTCGCTGACGATCCCCGGATCTGAGCTAGCTTTAATGACACTGTAAAACAGAGAAACACTTCACACAGTAAGCTTAAAAGCTTAGTAAGTTCGTAATATAATACTCTTAACTCAATAATTCAAATTCAATATATAAAATAAACCATCACATAGATCAATTCACAATATTACACAATTTCAACCATAGCCAATACTCACATAACAATCCATTCATCCATTTACAAAATCATCAACCACATAGGTTCCGTACATACCTTTGCCTACACTTAGTTATTGAACACTTTTGCTACTAAATGCTCAATATCACGTTTCGTTCAATCTTCATTAATCATTCAAGTTTCTCGCACACTTAGTGCCAATGTAACAGCCCGGTTTAGACCTTAGTCAGAATAGTGGTTTCAAAACCACAAATCCAAGTCAGAAAAATATTTTAATATTATTTTCTGTGCTTATCGTATGTGAATTAACATGTGTGAAATTTCTGTGATTTGATTTATCCGTTTGTGTGCTTAATTTGATAAAAGGACTAAATTGCGTAAAATGCAAAAGTAACCTTCTATATGACTAGGTGTCGAATTGATGTGTCGTATTAATTATGGGGTCCTTATGTGGCAAATTGGCCACTAACTAATAGCATGGCCGGTTTTGGGCTTGAAATATATGGTTTACTAATTAAGTTTATAAGGTTAAAGTTGTAATTAATATATTATAATGTAATAAAAGAAAATAAAAGAAAAAATGGCCATGCATTCATCTTATTCAAAACCGAATATTGAAAGAAAAAGAAGGAAGAAAAGCTTTAAGGGTTCGACTATGTTTAAGCAAAATTAAGATATGAGTTTTGTTCGGTTTTTGATAATTTCTACGTTTTTGGGATTGTTGCTTCGAGTACTACAAAGCCCATGTTTTAATTTTTGAATTTGATGATGATTTTGTGTTTTTCCATTGATGATAGCTTGTGTTTTTATTTTTTTTATGATGGAAAATAAAAGATATGTGTTAGATTAACATGTTTTGTCTTTGGATTTTTGATAAATTTGAGTAATTTGGACTAATTTGTGAAAATAATATTTTGAGGGACTAAAATGTGAAATAAATGAAATGTGAGAACTTAGATGAAGCATTTGAATATTCGGCTAAACATGGGTACAAAGAAATTATGTGTATTTTGTGATTTTGTGAAATAGGGACTTAAATGTCAAAATGTAAAAATGTGAGGGCTAATTTGTAAATTGCCCTAAATGTGTGTTTCTGGATTGAATTGAATGATTTGGTGAATAAAAGAGTTAAATTTTAATATGTATAGATCAAGAACCAAAGAAAACAGATTTGGACCGAGGAAAGTTGAAAGTGATCAAGTAGTCGAATCCGTCCGTTTATATCTGTACGAGGTAAGTCTATATACAAATAAATGTATTTAAGTTGATTTATTCATGTTCATATATTATTAAATTGTGATGAATGGCTTTGGAAGATATACATGTGAAAACTGAGAAAGTATCGACAATGTGTCAAAGTCAGAAAAGTCCCATACGAACCTTAGGAATAGTTAGGATACATATGTCATGACATAGGTTTCCGATATGTGTTATCGTGTAAGACCACGTCTGGGACGTTGGCGTCAATTTGAGAATTACATGTAAGACCCCGTCTGGGATGTTGGCATTGTACGAGTATTCTGAGTTATCTGAGTATCCTATTTGATTTCGAATGGTTCAACAGGCAATTTTGAGAAATAAAAGACTATGTGAAATGTGTAACCGATTCAGGTACGTTTGAAATGTACTCTATGTTTGAGTATGAAAGGTAAGTATATGTGCATTTGCAAAAGTGAGATATGTGCAGAGACAAAATGAGATATTTGTATGAATGTGCTATAATCTAATGAGATACATGGAGATGTGAATTATTGTCAAACAAATGGTTAGATACCTTTGAGCTAAAAAAAATGTGAATATGCTATTGAGATATGCTAAAGTTCTTGTAATTGAAATGGTTATAAATGTTATATATATTAAGTTTATTTGTATATGGCTTACTAAGCTTTTGAAAGCTTATTCTGTGTGTCTTTGCATTGTTTTATAGATCGTTAAAGCTACGGAAGGCTCGGGGATCATCGAGGATAATCACTACACTATCAAACTCTAATTTGGTACCTTTTATATGTGTACATATTAAAGTATGTCATGTATAGTCTAGTTGAATTAGATAATGTTTTGAGTTGTATATATAAGCTATGTGATATGGCTTGTAAATGAGATGTGAATATGGTAAATTTTAGTCTATGTTTTCAGATGCAAAGTTGGTATATTATTGATGAAAGGTTGTCAAATTGAATTGGTAAGTTTTTGGATGGATGATACTTAGAAATACCGGTGATGAGAATGAGATAAATGGTACATAAGTTGGCATGTTTTATATGCTCTTGAATGGTTAGAAAAGATGGTCATTTTGGTATGTTTTGGTTACTTTTGGTGCTTGAAATGATGATTATTTATACATGTAGGTTTGACCCTAAAGTGGGTGGAAAATTCACCTTCAAAATGGCCTATATTTGCCCACACGGTTGAGCAAACGGGGGTGTGGCTCGACCGTGTCATTTGAGTTTGTAAGTCAAAACAAGTCAGTGTCGACCACGGGCTGGACACACAGGCGTGTGACTGGTCGTGTGATGCAAGTCAGTGTCGACCATGGGTAAGGCACACGGGCGTGTCCTCGGTCGTGTGGACAAGTCAGTATGTATGCCTTATTTTGCCACGGCTTAGACACACGGGAGTGTCTGAGGCCGTGTGAGGCACACGGCCTGCCCACACGGGCGTGTGCCCTCTATAACTTTGAAAAATGTTTGAAATTCAGAAAATTCTGTATGTGTTCGGTTTAGTCCCGACCCCTTTCTAACGCATGTTTAAGGTCTCGTAGACCTATATAAGGGACTCCTTGATTATGAATTGTTAATTTATGATGTGAAATGTACGTAAAAGTTCCGAATTGTCCGGTAATACCTCTTAACCTTAGACCGATGCTGGTTACGGGTTAGGGGTGTTACATTTTATTGGTATCAGAGCTACGGTTTAGTTGATTCTAGGACTAACGTAGCGTGTGAGAGTCTAGCTATACATGCCATATGTACGAACTGTGATAATGTGATGAATCCTGACATATAAAATGTGTTTTTCGTATAGTAAATGGATCCCGAAAGAGCTGTAGCTGACGATGTTGAAAGTAATGCGCCTGCTCCCACTCAAGGGACAGCGCCATCTGATTCGAGACCGGCTACTAGCGGTCAAGAAGGAGAGGCTAAACAAGCCTTCTTCCAAATGATGAATGAGTGGTTCACTCAATATATTAGAATAAATTTGACTGTTTCACAACCTTCGCCCCCGCCTAATCCTCCTCAGACTTCTGTTGTACCTCCGGTTATGAATCTGAATATATTGAATAAGCCTCTGGTCGATAAAATCCGTAAATATGGAGCTGAAGAGTTCAGGGCTACTAGTGGTGATGATGCTGAGAGAGCTGAGTTTTGGCTCGAGAATACAATTCGAGTATTTGATGAAATGTCTTGTACTCCTAAGGAATGTGTGAAATGTGTTGTTTCTTTGCTAAGAGATGCAGCTTATCAGTGGTGGAAAACTTTGACTTCTGTTGTTCCAAAAGAACGAGTTACCTGGGATTTCTTTCAGTCTGAATTTTGGAAGAAATATATCAGTCAGAGATTTATAGATCAAAAACGAAAAGAATTTCTTGAACTAAAAGAGGATCGTATGTCTGTCACAGAATACGAATGAGAATTCGTGAGATTAAGTCAATATGCACGGAAATGTGTTTCGACTGAAGCGATAATGCGTAAAAGATTTGAAGACGGCCTAAACGAAGATATCCGTTTGCTAGTTGGAATTCTAGAAATCAAAGAATTTATTGTGCTTGTTGATCGGGCATGTAAAGCTGAGGCACTCGGGAAAGATAAAAGAAGAGTTGAATCAGAGGCTAGAGATGTGAGAAAGAGATCCTCAAGTAAATCATTTCAGTCTGCATCAAAGAAATTTCGAGATGAGTTTAGCCGTTCAAAGGTTAACGCGAGACATTCGAGCAGAGATCGTGCTAGATCGCATTCGAGTTTCAAAGCTCCAGCTACTTCAATAGCTAGTGTTGGAAATGTCAGATCTGAGTGATCCGAGTGTAGACGTTGTGGTAAAAGACATCCAGGCAATTGTCGATTAAAGGATCGAGCTTGTTTCAAATGTGGATCTTTAGATCATTTTATCTGAGACTATCTTAAGTTTGATGAGCAAGAGATTGTACAGAATCCGAAGTCGAATAATGCTTCAGTTAGGGGTAGACCTCCTAGAAACACGAGAAATTTGAGTGGTAGCCAGAGAGCTACGAAGGATTCAGCTACGAGATCTGAGGCGAGAGCACCTGCCAGGGCTTATGCTATTAGAGCTCGTGAGGAAGCTTCGTCTCCAGACGTTATTACCGGTACTTTTACCCTTTATGATACTTCTGTGATTACATTGATTGATCCAGGGTCTACTCATTCGTATGTATGCATGACTTAAGTATTCAGTAAGACTTTGCCTGTAGAGTCTACTGAATTTGTAATTAGAGTATCGAACCCCTTAGGCAAAAGTGTCTTGGTTGACAAAGTGTGCAAGAAATGTTCGTTGATGTTTCGAGATAACTGTTTTCCGGCTGATCTGATGTTATTACCTTTTGATGAGTTTGATATAATTCTTGGTATGGATTGGTTAACATTGCATGATGCTGTTGTGAACTGCAACCGAAAGACTATTGATTTGAGATGTCAGAATGATGAGATAATACGGATTGAATCTAATGATTTGAATGGGTTACCGACTGTGATATCAGTGATGAAATTTCATAGTTATGTGAAAAAGGGTTATGAAGCCTATTTTGCCTATGTAATTGATTCGAGAGTGGTTGAAAAGAAAGTTGAATCTGTGCCAGTTGTTTGTGAGTTCTCTGATGTATTTCCTGAAGAATTACCGGGATTGCCTTCGATACGAGAAGTTGAGTTTGGTATTGATTTAGTGCCGAGGACAACACCTATTTCAATAGCTCCGTACAGAATGGCACCGACAGAATTGAAAGAGTTGAAGTCACAGTTGCAAGAGTTGACCAATAGAGGATTTGCATGACCGAGTTTCTCACCTTGGGGCACTCCCGTTCTATTTGTGAAAAAGAAAGATGGCACAATGAGAATGTGCATTGATTACCGTCAGTTGAACAAAGTGACTATTAAGAACAAATATCCTCTGCCCAGAATTGATGATTTATTTGATCAGCTAAAAGGAGCCACCGTGTTTTCAAAGATAGATCTAAGATCGGGATATTATCAGTTGCGAGTAAAAGATTCAGACATTCCAAAAACTGCTTTCAGAATGAGGTACGGGCATTATGATTTTTTAGTTATGCCTTTTAGACTAACAAATGCTCTTGCTGTCTTTATGGATTTGATGAACAAAATTTTCAGACCGTATTTAGATCGATCTGTTGTTGTATTCATTGATGACATTTTGATTTATTCGTGTGATGAAGTTGAGCATGCTGAACATTTGAGAATTGTGCTACAAACTCTGCGAGATAAGTAATTGTATGAAAAATTTAGTAAATGTGAATTCTAGTTGCATGAAGTTGGTTTTTTGGGGCATATTGTGTCAGCATCTAGCATACGAGTTGATCCGAGCAAGATTTTAGCTATTTTAGAGTGGAAGCCTCCGAAAAATGTGTCTGAAGTTTGCAGTTTTCTGGGACTTGCTGGTTACTATCGACGGTTCGTAAAAGGATTTTTGATGATTGCAACTCTATTGACGAGATTGCTTTAGAAAGATGTGAAAGTTGAGTGGTCTGAAAAGTGCCAGAAAAGTTTCAATCAGTTGAAAACTTTCTTGACTGAAGCTCTAGTTTTGGTACAGCCAGAATCGGGTAAAGAGTTCGTGATTTATAGTGATGCTTCGTTGAACGGACTGGGGTGTGTTTTGATGCAAGAAGGCAAAGTTATAGCTTATGCCTCAAGATAATTAAAGCCGCATGAAAAGAATTATCTGACACACGACCTTGAGCTAGCTGCAATTATGTTTGCTTTAAAGATCTGGCGCCACTATATCTTCGGTGAAAAATGCCATCTGTTTTCAGATCATAAAAGTTTGAAATATCTGATGACTCAGAAAGATTTTAATCTGCGACAAAGAAGGTGGTTAGAACTGTTAAAGGACTACAAGCTTGTGATAGATTATCATCCGGGTAAGGAAAATGTTGTTGCTGATGCATTGAGTCAGAAATCATTGTTTACATTATGTGCGATGAATGCTAATTTAGACTTGTCTAATGATGGTTCAGTTTTAGCTGAATTGAAAGCGAAACCGTTGTTCTTACAACAAATATGTGATGCTCAGAAAGTTGATAATGAAATGTTAGCGAAACGAGCTCAGTGTGATTTGAACTCTGATTCTGAATTTTGGGTTGATGTTGATGATTGTTTGAGATTTCGAGATCGGATTTGTGTTCCGAGAAACCCAGAGTTGATTCAGTTAATTTTGAATGAAGCTCATAACAATCTCTTATCTGTTCATCCGGGAAGTACAAAAATGTACAATGATTTGAAACGACTTTATTGGTGGCCCAGAATGAAAAGAGATATCTCAGATTATGTGTCAAAATGTTTAATCTGTCAGCAAGTTAAAGCTGAACATCAAGTGCCATCCGGTTTATTACAACCAATTATGATTCCTGAATGGAAATGGGATAGAGTGACAATGGATTTTGTTTCAGGGTTGCCTTTGACTCCAAAGAAGAAAGATGCAATATGGGTTGTAGTTGATAAATTGACGAAATCAGGTCATTTTATTCTGGTACGATCTGATTACTCACTTGATAAGTTAGTTGAGCTATATATTTATGATATTGTGAAATTGCATGGGGTGCCACTATCTATTGTGTCTGACAGAGATCCGAGGTTTACTTCACGATTTTGGAAGAAATTGCATGAGGCTTTAGGTACTAAATTGCATTTCAGTACAGCTTTTCACCCACAGACGGATGGTCAATCCGAGCGGATTGTTCAGATTCTTGAAGATATGTTGAGATGTTGCATTCTTGAGTTTGATGGAACGTGGGAACAACATTTACCATTGATTGAGTTTGCGTATAATAATAGTTTTCAGTCAAGTATCAAAATGGCACCTTATGAGGCTTTGTACGGACGCAAATGTCGAACACCTTTGTATTGGACTGAGCTAAGTGAAAATAAGATACACGGCGTCGATTTGATCAAAGAAACTGAACAGAAAGTGAAAGTGAAAGTGATAGTTTGAAAGCCGCATCAGATCGACAGAAATCGTATGCAGATTTGAAACGAAAAGATATTGAGTTTGAGATTGGTGATAAAGTGTTCTTGAAAGTGTCTCCGTGGAAGAAAATACTTCGTTTTGGCAGAAAAGGTAAATTGAGTCCGAGGTTCATCGGGCCGTATGAAATTATCGAGCGTATTGGACCTGTTGCATACAGATTGTTGTTGACACCGGAACTAGAAAAGATTCATAATGTGTTTCACGTGTCAATGCTTAGATGATACAGATCTGATCCATCACATGTAATTTCTCCGTTTGAGATAGAAATTCAATCTGATATGACTTACGAAGAAGAATCGATTTGTATCTTAACTCGCGAGGTTAAAGAATTGAGAAATAAGAAAATTTCGTTAGTAAAAGTACTGTGGCATCGACACGGAGTGGAAGAGGCTACGTGGGAGGTTGAAGATGCTATGAGACAACAATATCCGACTCTTTTTAACGGTAAGATTTTCGGGGACGAAAATCCCTAAGGGGAGAGAATTGTAACAGTCCGATTTAGACCTTAGTCGGAACAGTGGTTTCGGGACCACAAATCCGAGTCAAAAAAACATTTTAATATTATTTTCTGTGCTTATCATATGTGAATTGACATGTGTGAAATTTCTGTGATTTAATTTATCCGTTTGTGTGCTTAATTTGATAAAAGGACTAAATCGCGTAAAATGCAAAAGTAGCCTTCTATATGATTAGGTGTCGAATTGATGTGTCTTATTAATTATGGGGTCCTTATGTGGCAAATTGGCCACTAACTAATGGCATGGCCGGTTTTGGGCTTGAAATATATGGTTTACTAATTAAATTTATAAGGTTAAAGTTGTATTTAATATATTATAATGTAATAAAATAAAATAAAAGACAAAATGGCCATGCATTCATCTTATTCAAGGCCGAATATTGAAAGAAAAAGGAAGAAGAAAAGCTTTAAGGGTTCGGCTATGTTTAAGCAAAATTAAGGTATGAGTTTTGTTCAATTTTTGATAATTTCTACGTTTTTGGGATCGTTGCTTCGAGTACTACAAAGCCCATATTTTAATTTTTGAATTTGATAATGATTTTGTGTTTTGCTATTGATGATAGCTTGTGATTTTTTTTTGATTGATGATGAAAAATAAAAGATATGTGTTAGATTAACATGTTTTGTCTTTGGATTTTTGATAAATTTGAGTAATTTGGACTAAATTGTGAAAATAATATTTTGAGGGACTAAAATGTGAAATAAATGAAATTTGAGGACTTAGATGAAGCATATGAATATTCGGCTAAACATGGGTACAAAGAAATTATGTGTATTTTGTGATTTTGTGAAATAGGGACTTAAATGTCAAAATGTAAAAATGTGAGGGCTAATTTGTAAATTACCCTAAATGTGTGTTTTTGGATTGAATTGAATGATTTGGTAAATAAAAGAGTTAAATTTGAATATGTATAGATCAAGAACCAAAGAAAACGGATTTGGACCGAGGAAAGTCGAAAGTGATCGAGTAGTCGAATCCGTCCGTTTATATCCGTACGAGGTCGGTCTATATACAAATAAATGGATTTAAGTTGATTTATTCATGTTCATATATTATTAAATTATGATGAATGGCTTTGAAAGATATACATGTGAAAACCGAGAAAGTATCGACAATGTGTCAAAGTCAGAAAAGTCCCGTACGAACCTTAGGAATAGTTAGGATACGTATGTCATGACATAGGTTTCCGATATGTGTTCTCGTGTAAGACCACGTCTGGGACGTTGGCGTCGATTTGAGATTTACGTGTAAGAGCATGTCTGGGACATTGGCATCATATATGATTTCGTGTAAGACCTTGTCTGGGACAGTGGCATCGACATTTGATTACATGTAAGACCACGTCTGGGACGTTGGCATTGTACGAGTATTCTGAGTTATCCGAGTATCCTATTTGATTCCGAATGGTTCAACGGGCAATTTCGAGAAATAAAAGACTATGTGAAATGTGTAACCGATTCAGGTACGTTTGAAATGTACTCTATGTTTGAGTATGAAAGGTAAGTATATGTGCATTTGCAAAAGTGAGATATGTGCATAGAATTGGTGAGACAAAATGAGATAAAAAAAATGTGAATATGCTATTGAGATATGCTAAAGTTCTTGTAATTGAAATGGTTATAAATGTTATAAATATTAAGTTTATTTGTATATGGCTTACTAAGCTTTTGAAAGCTTATTTTGTGTGTGTTTGCATTGTTTTATAGATCGTTAAAGCTACGGAAGGCTCAGGGATCATCGAGGATCATCACCACACTATCAAACTCTATTTTGGTACCTTTTAAATGTGTACATATTAAAGTATGGCATGTATAGTCTAGTTGAATTGGATAATGTTTTGAGTTGTATATATAAGCTATGTGATATGGCTTGTAAATGGGATGTGAATATGGTAAATTTTAGTCAATGTTTTGAGATGCAAAGTTGGTATATTATTGATGAAAGGTTGTCAAATTGAATTGGTAAGTTTTTGGATGGATGATACTTAGAAATACTGGTGATGAGAATGAGATAAATGGTACATAAGTTGGCATGTTTGATATGCTCTTGAATGGTTAGAAAAGATGGTCATTTGGTATGTTTTGGTTGCTTTTGGTGCTTGAAATGATGATTGTTTATACATGTAGGTTTGACCCTAAAGTGGGTGGCAAATTGGCCTTGAAAATGGCCTATATTTGCCCACACGGTTGAGCACACGGGGGTGTGGCTCGATCGTGTCATTTGAGTTTGTAATTCAAAACAAGTCAGTGTTGACCACGGGCTGGACACACGGGTGTGTCCCCGGCCGTGTGGACAAGTCAGTATGTATGCCCTATTTTTCCACGGCTTAGACACACGGGAGTGTCTGAGGCCGTGTGAGGCACACGGCCTGTCCACACAGGCGTGTGACCTCTGTAACTTTGAAAAATGTTTGAAATTCATAAAATTCCGTCTGTGTTCGGTTTAGTCCCGACCCCTTTCTAATGCCTGTTTAAGGTCTCGTAGACCTATATAAGGGACTCCTTGATTATGAATTGTTAATTTATGATGTGAAATGTACGTAAAAGTTCCGAATTGTCCGGTAATACCTCTTAACCTTAGATCGGCATTGGTTACGGGTTAGGGGTGTTAGAGCCAATTTCTTAGCCGAAGCTTTAATATCATCGCACACTTAGTGCCTTTTGATAAACCGTAAAAGTAACATATTTTAATCCCACATTTACTATGTTTTTGGATGAATTATCCCTTATTTTAAGTAATTTGGTGCTCTTAATCCTTTCTTTTCATGTTTTATACTCAGGGAAGCACCGGAGGATGAAAAGAACAAGAAACGGGCTTAAAATAGGCCAATTGGGCCACATCACGAAATCGACACGGCCTGGGCCCAAGACCACACAGCCGTGCCTCCTCAAAAATCTCGAACACGGTCTAGCCATGATTTACACGGCCGTACCTCATCAACGAAGTCCACACGGCCTGGCCACGATTCACACGGGCGTGTGCCATGGCCGTGCCCCTGCCGCGGCCAAGAGGAGTTGTACTCGGATTTGGATACTTGGAGGCCAAGTAAGGCATCTCAAAGCTTATATAAACACCCTAGGGGGCAACTTGTTCAAGGAGTTCGGTAGAAGCCGGAGCCCAAAGCTATTGTTTAGGGGGGTCTTGCTAGGCCAGAAAGGGCAGATTTGTGGGGATTCGCTCAGGGATAGCCAGTTGATTCATCTCAAGAAGCCAGAATTATACTCAAGACGGAGGATCTCCTCTTCAATTCCTTCAGGGGGTTTTAGGGATTTCTTATGTTTTGTTTTATCTTTTCTTCTGAGATGTTTTCTTTTATTGTTATGAACTAAACCCTCAGATACCTGAAGGGGATGAAACTTAGATGAATCTTGTTATCGTTTTCTGAACTATATGATAAATATTTGATTTGTTCTTAATTATGTGTTCTTAATTCTTATGTTTATATTTCACGGATATTGATTCAAGTTTGATGTGCTTAGGTGGAGAAGCAAAAGTCCCTGCCTAAGAGTAGATCTAGCATAATTAAGCGGAGTTGATCGCGCGCCTAGAGATAGGGTGACGAGGTGTTGCCGGATTACGGTGAAACCTAATATGGGAGTCCATAGATCGAGTTAATGCATTTCTAGGGGTTTTAATTAGAAAGAGATTTCAATTAATCAACCTAGGGTTAGACGTTATTCGCCTCGAGAGAGGGTTTAATATAAATTAGGGAATCCTACGGATCAAGTCAAGTGAATACATCGTCTGGTTTAGAGTTAGATAACAAGTGAAGTCTAGGTGGATTCTTCCTTGGGTGTCGTCTTAATTAATTGGTTTTTCCTCAAGTATTCTCCCAAATTCATTCTTCTTTGTCTTAGAGTCTTTAGTCTAGTAGTTAATTAATTTAGATCAAACAACCATTCGCTTAATTCTTAGGCTAAATAATAGAAAGAAAGTTAGTATTAGTACTTTTAGTTCCTTTGGGTTCGATAATCCGGTCTTGCCTAAGCTATACTACTGTTCGATAGGTGCACATGCCTTAAATAGTTGTCAGAGTTAGTTTCCAGGTTCGATCATTCTTTTTATAAATTTTAAAACTCGACAGACAAATGATCACCTTTATAATAAACTGAATTTAACTCAGTATCGCACACACAGTGCCTATCCATGTAATTGATACTCTCTTTATTTCGCACACACAGTGCCATTCTTTTCTGTATCAATTCTATTTCGCACACTTAGTGCCACATCTCTCAATCCAAATTTAACAATAATAATTCATAAACCACATAATCTTTCATTATATAACACATAAGCATAAGTTTAATAATTCATATTATAAACGAACTTACCTCGGACGTCGAAATTACAAAACAAGTTGATCAATCGAGTACTTTGTTCTTGCCTCGATCTAATTCTGAATTTCTCTTTTCTTGATCTATACATATTCAAATTTAGCTCATTCAATCACCAAATCATTCAATTTAGTCCAAACACACATATTTAGGGCATTTTACAAAATAACCCTCACATTTTCACATTTCGACACTTAAGTCCCTATTTCATAAAATCACAAAATACACATAATTTCAATATTCCCATGCTTGACCGAATATTCCTCATGTCCATACAAGCCCACATATTCCATTTATTTCACATTTTAATCCTTCAATTTCTCATTTTCACAATTTAGCCCAAATTACTCAAATTCATCAAAAATTCAAAGACAAGATATGTTAACCCAACATTAAACTTTCATATTTCACCAAATATTAACACAAAGCTCACATATTCATCAATGGCACATCTCAAAATCATTATCAAATTCTAAAATTAAGACATGGGCTTGATAGAACAC
This sequence comes from Gossypium sturtianum, assembly GCA_025698515.1. Taxonomy (NCBI): domain Eukaryota; kingdom Viridiplantae; phylum Streptophyta; class Magnoliopsida; order Malvales; family Malvaceae; genus Gossypium; species Gossypium sturtianum. Next base: position 105,548,752 of record CM046955.1, read on the forward strand.
AAAGCAACGATCACAAAAACGTAGAAATTATCAAAAATCAATCAAAAATCATACCTCAATTTGCCAAGCTTAGTGCCGAACCCTAAAACTCTTTCTCTTTTATTTTTCCTTAGTAATTTCGGCAAGAAAAAGATGAATGAAGCATTATTTATGTTTTACTTAATTAAAAATACAACTTAAATCATCATTTACCTATTTGCCCTTAATGAATTAACCATTAAAACATATAAAGGTTGTCCATATTTGTCCACTATCAATTATAATGGTATAGTTACCATTTAAGGCCATCACATTCAAAAGCCAACTTATTTAAGCATATTAACAATTAGCACACAGCTTTTGCATTTTATGCGATTAAGCCCTTTTTGCAAATTAAGCACACAAACGATAAAATTTTCACACAGAATTTTCACACATGCTTAATCACACACTGTGAACACGAAAAATAATATTAAAATATTTTTTTGACCTCGAATTTGTGGTCCCAAAACCACTGTTCTGACTAGGGTCTAAACCAGGCTGTTACATATGCCCATATAATGCCTCATAAGGCGCCATTTTCAAGCTCGACTGAAAACTGTTATTGTAGGCAAATTCCACTAATGGTAAGTACTTTTCCCAATTACCTTGAAATTTTAAAACACAACATCGAAGCATGTCTTCAGGTATCTGTATTATCCTCTTCGACTGTCCGTCGGTTTGCGGATGGAAAGCTATACTAAAATTCAACTTTGTGCCCAAGGCTTCTTGCAACTTTTTCCAAAATCGTGATGTAAATCTCGGATCTCTATCCAATATAATTGACAATGGTACACCGTGATGTCTCACAATTTCTGACACATACAAATCCGCCAACTTATCAAGCGAATAATATATACGTACCGGTATAAAATGGGCCAATTTCGTAAGTCTATCAACCACAACCCACATTGTATCTTTCTTTTTCGGTGTCAAAGGTAGACCCGTCACAAAGTCCATAGTAATACGATCTCATTTCCACTCGGGAACCATAATGGGCTAAAGTAGACCCGAAGGTACTTGGTGCTCAGCTTTTACTTGCTGACAAATCAAGCATCTCGATACGAACTCAGAAATGTCTTTATTCATACTCGACCACCAATACCATTTCTTCAAATCATTATACATCTTTGTACTGCCTGGATGAATAGATAAACATCCACTGTGTGCTTCGTGAAGAATTTTCCGAATAAGCTCATCATATCTGGGTACACAGACCCTATCCAGGAACATCAAACATCCATCAGGATTAACCCGAAAGTCTGACTCAACATTCGACTCACATTGAACTCTTTTGGCTTGTAACTCACTGTCACCTTTCTGAGCTTCACAAATCTTTTGGAGAAACATCGGTCTAGCTCTCAACTCAGCTAGAATAGATCCATCATCCGATAAGGCCAACAGTGTATTCATAGCTCTCAATGCAAACAAAGATTTCCTACTCAAAGCATCGGCAACCACGTTCCCCTTTCCCTGGTGGTAATCGATCACTAACTAGTAATCTTTTATTAACTCCAACCACCTTCGTTGCCTTAGGTTCAATTCCTTTTGAGTCATCAAGTACTTTAGACTTTTGTGATCAATGAATACCCGACATTTCTCACCATACAAGTAGTGTCTCCAAATCTTCAATGCAAATACAATGGTAGCTAATTCCAAATCATGTGTCGGGTAATTCTTCTCGTGTGGCTTTAACTGTCTAGAGGCATAAGCTATCACCTTGCCCTCTTGCATGAGTACACAACCCAATCCATTCAGGGATGCATCACTATAAACCACAAATTCTTTTCCTGGTTTGGGTTGTACTAAAACTGGAGCCTCAATCAACGATGCCTTCAATTTCTCAAAACTCTGTTGGCACTTTTCTGTCCACTCAAACTTCACATCTTTTTGAAATAACCTCGTCATCGGAGTAGCTATCATGGAAAATCCCTTGACAAATCGTCTGTAATAACCAGCTAGGCCCAGAAAACTTCTAACCTCGGATACGTTCCTTGGCGGCTTCCAATCCATAATTGCTGAAATCTTACTCGGGTCAACTCTAATTCCATCTCCCGAGACAATATGCCCCAAAAACCCGACTTCTTTAAGCCAAAACTCACTTTTACTAAACTTGGCATATAACTGATTATCTCGTAAAATTTGTAAGACTGTTCTTAAATGCTCAGCATGCTCGCTCTCATTTCGAGAGTAAATCAGTATATCATCAATAAAGACCACAACAAATTTATCCAAATATGGCCGAAAGATGCAGTTCATCAAATCCATAAACACAGCGGGGGCATTTGTTAAACCGAAAGGCATGACTAAAAATTCATAGTGAACGTACCTTGTACGAAATGCTGTTTTCGGCACATCTGAGTCTTTAACTCTCAACTGGTAATAACCAGACCTCAAGTCTATCTTGGAAAACACAGTGGCTCCCTTCAATTGGTCAAACAAATCATCAATCCTTGGCAATGGGTACTTGTTCTTTACGGTTACCATATTAAGCTATCGATAATCTATACATAACCTCATGGAACCATCTTTCTTTTTCACAAATAATACGGGAGCACCCCATGGAGAATAACTTGGTCTTGCGAAACCTTTATTCGTCAACTCTTGCAACTGTGCCTTCAATTCTTTCAACTCAGTTGGAGCCATCCTATACGGAGCAATTGAAATAGGGGTAGTACCAGGGACTAACTCAATACCAAATTCAATCTCTCTCACTAGAGGTAACCCTGACAATTCTTCCGGAAATACATCTGGATACTCACATACTATGGGCACTGATTCAATTCTTAACTCTGATTTTTTAGAATTCATCACAAAAGCAAGATAAGCTTGGTATCCCTTTCTTACATATTTCTGGGTAGACATGTGAGAAATCACTAAAGGCAACCTGTCCTGTTCATCTGATTCAACACGAAGAATATCCCCATTATCAGATTTTAAATCAATGAACTTCCTTCCACAATTTACTATCACATCATGAGCAATTAGCCAATCCATACCAAGAATTGAATCAAATTCATCAAATGGTAATAACATGAGATTAGCCAAAAAGTAATGACCTCTAATCATCAAAGGGAAATCCTTGCATACTTTGTCAACTAACACACATTTGCCTAGGGGATTTGACACTTTTATCACAAATTCTGTAGACTCTACAGGCATGTTCATACTAGATACTAATTTCATGCAAATATACGAGTGGGTAGATCCTAGATCAATTAAAGCAACAACATGAGTATCATAGAGAGAAAATGTACCCGTGATCACATCAGGGGATGACGCCTCTTCGCGAGCACGAATGGCGTAAGTCCTCGCAGGCGCTCTACCCTCAGATCTTGCAGTCTACTCTCTAGGTGTATTCTTATCACTCGTTTTGCTTCCCAGATTTCTTTGTGACCTTCCTCTAGTAGTACTTCCTGATCTTGCACTCTAAGATTTCTCTTTCTCAGCCATCTCGAGGCATTCTCTAATAAAATGATCTGGGGATCCACACTTTAAACAAGCTCTCTCATTTGCTCGCCACTCACCGGGATGACGTCTGCCACACTGTCGACATTTTGGTCTACTTGGTCGAGTATTACCAACACTAGCAACCGAAGTGGTCTGAGCTTTAGACCCCGAGTACTGTTTACCCTTACTTCTGTTTGAAAACCCAGCTGAAGTAGCTGATCGAGTAGTAAACTCTCTTAATTTCTTGGATGAGGATTGAAATGACTTACCCAATTGTCTCTTCCTCAAGTCACGAGACTTAATTTCAGCCCTTCTTTTCTCTTTGGCCAACTCCTCGGCCCTGCAAGCTCTATCTACTAACACGACAAATTCCTTCAGTTCCAGGACACCTACATACAATCGGATATCCTAATTTAATACGTCCTCAAACCTTTTGCACATGATGGCCTCGATGGATACACACTCCCGGGTGTATTTACTAAGCCTTACGAACTCACGTTCATATTCAGTCACCGTCATTCAACCTTGTTTTAACTCTAGAAATTCCTTTCTTTTCTGGTCAATAAACCTTTGGCTAATGTACTTCTTTCGGAACTCTTCTTGGAAAAATTCCCAATTAACTTTCTCCCTTGGTACAACCGACACAAGGGTGTTCCACCACTGGTAAGCTGAATCTCTTAAAAGAGACACGACACACTTCATACACTCTTCGGGTGTGCAAGATAGTTCATCAAATACCCTGATGGTATTTTCAAGCCAGAACTCTGCTCTTTCCGAATCATCATCTTTATTAGCTCGAAACTCTTGACTCTTTGTTGTTTAGGATTCTATCAACAGGGGCTTTTCCTTCTTACCACTTTTACAACTTGGGAGCTACGGGGGTAGGTGAGGATAGATGGGGAGGAGGGGTTATGATTCGGGTTCGTTCAAACGAACTCCGTATACCAAGTATTCATCATATAGAGAAAGGCTTCCCTAGCCTCTTCTCCTCTTCTCTGACTCATGGTCATTGGTCTATTCTCATTTTTCATTGGCACCGTCCCTTGGGCGGGAGCCGACGCATTACTTTATACATCATCCGCCACTACTCTTTTGGGATCCATTTACTATATGAAAACATAATTTTAGCTGTCAGGAGTCGTCACACTATCATTATATAAATACTCATACGTATGGCATGTATAGCTAGATTCGTGCATATGCTACGTTAGTCCGAGAATCGACTAAACTGTAGCTCTTATACCACTAAATGTAACACCCATTACCCATATTCGACGCCGAAACTGGGTACGAGGCATTACTGGACTTAACTTACTTATTCGTACAAAATCGGGCAATGAACTTTCTTTTCAACTTAAACTTTTTCATTTGAACTCTTAACGTCCTTATTATGGGTCTACGAGACCCGAAACATACTTATAGGATGGTTCGAGATTGAACCGAAAACTTACGAACACTTAGAAAGTTTTTGCTTGAGACAGGGCCACACGCCCGTGTGGAGGGGGACATGCCCGTGTGGGCAGGCCGTGTAGTCACACACGCCCATGTCCTTAGCCCGTGGATTTTATTTTTTATTTTGAACCTACAAGGGTTTTCACACAGCCTGGCACACGCCCGTGTCTATAGCTCGTGTCCCTCACACGGCCATGACACGCCCGTGTCTTATCCCGTGTGTGAAAACCTTAGCATTCTATTTATGACGTCAGCAAACCTCTAGGATCACACGGCCTAGTCACGCGCCTGTGTGCTGGCCCATGTGACGAACTGAATTTTTTGCAAATTAGATACAGGGGACACACAGCCTACCAACACGCCCATGGGGCTGACCGTGTATCACCCACGACCTAGACACACGCCTGTGTGGACAAATGCAAGGCTATCTACTAAGCCATTTGCCACCCTGAAAAAAACAACCACACTTACACTATTTCTAGTAACTCATAACATAACAATAATGCACCTCAAATATTCATAATCAAGGCATCCACACCTTGAATTCCACTACATTCATCATGCTCATACTTCAAACTTTACTCACACAATTGCATAGACTTGCACTTCATGAATTTCATCATCATTGAATAGATATAACTTAACTAGCTTTGGCCGATTCCAATGGCCATTTACAAAATGAATTGAGTAACATTAATAGCCAACACCTTGGCTAACCAATATGACATATAACAAAATGACCAAGTTTCTATACATGCCATACCCAAAATAATAAAATTTACTATACCAAAAGAATAGCTTGATAGTGTGAATCGAGCTCTGATGTCCTACGATCCTCGAGCTAGCTTGGCGATACTACAAGGAAAGGGAAAAAAGAGGGGTAAGCATAAAGCTTAGTAAGTTTGCATGAAATAAATAGAAAAATAGAGGCTTATGATAACATCCATACATTACATCAAGTAATAACACAAATTATCAAGCACATTGACATAACTTACTCATGCTTACTCTTACCGATCACTTGTTACATATCGAACTCATTTCTCGTAAGTTACTCATAGAGTACCTGTATCACTTCATCACATAACTTTAGCACTTTTACCATCTTGAACATAGACCTAGCTCTTTATCCCGTTGAACCATTTGGAATATTGAAGGATACTCAAACTCGTCATACTCGTAATAAGATGCCAATGCCATATCCCAGATATGGTCTTACATGGGATCACATCTTAATGCCTATGCCATATCCCGGATATGGTCTTATACGGTATCTCTTATCGATGTCGATGCCATATCCCAGATATGGTCTTATACGAGATCGTATATCGATGCCATGTCCCAGACATGGTCTTATACGATTTCATACTGAAGCCAGGTCCCAGACGTGGTCATACACGGAATCTCTATTCGATGCCGATGCCATATCCCAGATATGGTCTTATACAGGATCTCCTTTCGGTGCCGAGGCCATGTCCCAGACATGGTCTTATACGGGACCTCCTTAATCTCATGTCATGACAATGGCATCTTTTCCATATAAGATAATTTACATTTCTTATGATATCAAGCACATTAAAACAAAATAGCATTATGTCGATTTATTACACACAAACTTACCTCGGTACCAAAAGATGTATAGTTATTCGATTTAGTCCACCACTTTGTTCTTTCCTCGGTTTCGGTCCGGACTTCGTGTTTCTTGATCTATAATGACAATTTCACTTATTTAATAATCACACTGACTAAAAAAACCCATGACTCATACTTTGGAAAAGTTACGATTTTGCCCCTAAACTTTCACATAGTTACAAAATGGTCCCTAGGCTCGTATATTGAAATACACTCATTTCCTTGGTTACTCAAGCCTCGCCGAATATTTATTAAGCTCATAACAGCTCACACTTTCCTTCAAAACTGAATTTTTTACTACATATTTTATCACTTTTACAATTAGGTCCTTTTTTATGAATTTTCCATGAAAATCACTTAGAAAAAGATGTTTATCATACATAAAACTTTCATATTCTTCCACTAAACATCAAAATACATGCATGTCATGCATGGGTAAATTTTTGAACATGAACCCTAGCTCAAAATATAGCTAGAAATAGCTAAATCGAGCTACGAAGATCTCAAAAATACGAAGATCATTAAAAATGGGACTAGGAGGTACTTACAACCAAGCTTGAAAGTTGAAGAAACCCTAGCTATGGAGTCCTTGAAATTTTCGGCTAGCATGGAGAAGATGGACATGAATTTTGACTTCTTTTTCCCTTTTAATTAACTTATTAACCAAATGACCAAATTGCCCTTAAGGCCCCTTTCTTGATATTTTTCCTTCCCATGTCTATTTTTGTCCATCATAAGTTATAATGGTCTAATTGCTAAATAAGGACCTCTAGTAAATTTTTTTTGCTATCTCATACTTGAATCTTCTAGAATCTCATATTTTTCAATCTTTGCAATTTAGTCCTCATGAATAAATTGATCACTAAATTATAAAATTTCTTCATGAAATTTTCACATAATCATGCAAACATGTTATAAACCTCATAAAAACCATAAAACACATATTTCTACCTCGGATTTGTGGTCTCGCAACCACTATTCTGACTAGGCCCTAAATTGGGCTGTTACAATGATGATGGAAAATGGTTAAGTGAATGAAGTTAAGGGTTCGGCTAACAAAGAAAATAGGATAACTTGGAAATGGAAAAGTTCGAATGGATGGAATGGGCTTAAGGTCAAGGAAGAACCAATATAAAAGGGAGTATTGACCCGAACCTTATATGACACTTAAGAAGGATGGGCGTTGAAGGATAGGACCTTGACCCGCTAACTAGGAAGTTAGGAACCAAAGGTATCAAAGGTGAATGCCACACTCGGTTTAGAAGTGATAAGTTCAAAGAAACAAGGATGACGTCACTAGCAAGCTAGATAAGTCAATCTTGAGTCTTAAACGAAATTAGAGAGTTGAATAACTCACAAATGGTATATTCAAAAAGTATCAAAAGTCTTAATTGTCTAACCCGAAAATGTTTACAAGAGAGCTATTTATAGACACAAAGATGACTACTCAATTCGGCATCTATGTGTTCACACAATAATAAAAATGTTCACACTTAACATTAAAGATGGTTCATGGACATTCTTCCTTGTATTGACCTGTATTTAGACGTTCATGCACCTCATTGAATGATATTCATGCTTGTACTTTAGCTTGAAGAGTCAGATTCTTCCTCCCTTTGCTGTGAATGAATTCTTAGCATAGAAGAAAGCTTCAAGTGACTTGTATGATCACCAAAAGTCTCATTCATCTCCTTGGTTCGTTCATGCACTTGCATGGAACATGCATTCTCATAAATAGGTGCTTTAATGGCATGTAGGTTCATGAACAGTAGCATGTATCTTATAGATTCGTTCTCCCCTTTGTGCATGCATGTTGTTCATTCAATGTGCTGAATTAATGTGTCATTTCCCCCCTTGGACGTTCATGCCTTTATCCATGCATGTATAAAAGTTGATTAGTCAAATTAAGGTGTGCACATGGTAGCCAATCGGTCAATCAAGTGTGAAAGCACTTGATGCTTTGCTAGCCACGAAATGGCTCTTGGGAGGATGTATTCAACTCTTTAAATGTGCCACATGAACAGCTTGAAGAAGCTTCTTAGCAGCAGCCAATGTGAACATCCTGAAAGACATATTAAAGCTCGATTAAATGCAACATTAAGGCATATTCTAAATGCCATTTAATTTGTCTAAGCTTTAGACACAATTAAGATGTCTTAACCTAAGACACATTAAAAAGCTGTACTTATCATAACATATTAATTAGACTTAAGACGCACTAAAATGCTGTTACTAATTAACACGCATAAATAGACTTAAGACATATTTAAGACTCAAACTATAATTAATTAAAAATAACTAAGTCTTAATTAATGTTTTATTCCAGCAACTAAAATGCATAAATTAAATTGAAACAGAATCGAGCTCAATGAGCTAGGACCGAGCTAGATAAGCTGAGGAAAACTAAGATTGAGTTCATTAATCTGAAATTTAGTTTCATTTTGCACTTGGGCCCCTCCTGCTTAGGTCAATTTTGATGTCGTCGAAGAGTATCGAAACATGATGCGACTGGGTTCGCATCATTCTCTCCCTCTTGAAGACGATTTGTCCTCAAATCGGGCCACTTGTTCGAGAAAATTTTTTCAAGATCACAAACCCTTTTGTTCATGATTCGGACAGAATTGTTTCCAAAACTCTGAGAACCACAAATGGTTCGAGAAGAAAACGGGTTATTTTCATGCCCTCCCTCTTTAGGAGGGAACCATTCCAAATCGTCACCTACACAAGAATGAAATAGATTAAGGACACTCTGAATTAAAATCTCTAAATAACTTTTTGAAATCTTATTCAAGAATTGAGCATATAAACCAATGCCGGGATCAAAAATGGAAATCGGCCTTACGTTTTCATTATAAATCAAAAATTGCAATGACGTCAACACACCAGAATCACAAAGCAATCGAGAGTTAACCATATTCCAATTCTCAAATCCCTTGAACAAAGATAAAAAACAATGGGCTCCGGGGGTCAAAAACAAAGTATTCTCTTACCGCTTCAATCTGACTCGAAAGTCCTTTAACCGGCATCATAGGAAGAACATGAAGCAATTTGAAATCATTACCAAACAAAGCATGTTCGAATCTTTTAAACCAAAATTTAAAATAATTTCCAGAATCAAAAACTTGATCTTGACTTTGCAAGGCAACAACATTCATAGACTTTCTTTTCGAATAAAATGATAAATCATCAAACAAGCAAGATTGTTCACATAGATTTTACGATGCTCAATTTTCCCTAATAACAAACCAAAATATCAAACTCCAGGTTTGAACACATGAGTTTGATTACTCAATCCAAAAGGCAGAACGAGTCTCTTTATCTCCAATAATTTACACAAGTTAAACAACGAGAGTTTTAGCATACTCATACTCAAACAAGCAAACCCTTTAAATTTCATTCGAACAGATTCACACAAACATGGGAATTTCACACTACAAATTAGAGAATTCATATGATCAGCACAAACAATCAGATTAGATGTCAACTTTTTATCACACAAGTCCAAATTTTGTTTGTGTTGTTTTAATCTTGCTTCATCATCGAACTTGCCAACACCATGCAAGTCATGAGAAATTTTTTTCAAACCATCATCCCAATCAAAGTCATCATCAATCAGAAATTGATACTTAGACAAATCAAGATGGGAAGTTCTTTTACTCACTAAGTCTTCGGCAAGCTCACCATTAACATACACGTGAAATTGTTGAGACTCGACTAACATAGAACCCTTACCGTGCTTACCTTTATGCATTGATGGACTAGGGTCATTTTCATTCTTACCTTTCTCGATCAATCAAAATTGCCTCTCATCGAAAAGGTAATGAAGCTGGAACTTATTAATCAAATCTTCAGAAACCTAAAAAGAAACACACGAGAAAAAATCACATGTTGGTTAGTGCATACATTCATCACTTTTTCTTGTTCTCTTGCATCTTTTTCCGTCATTTCTTCAAGCTCTCTTTCTTTTTCCATAGTTTCTTTTATTTTTGAAAACTCAACGACTCTCGTTTCTTTTTCAACAACACTCGTTTCTTCCACACTTCCTTTTATCTCTTCGATCGCAATCTCTTTTTCAATCTTCTTTTCTTTCTCACATTCTTTTCCGCTCTCATTCTCTTTTTGCGCTTTTTCATTCTCATTTTCTTTTTCTTATATTTCATTTTTTCATCTCTCAATTTCATTCCATATTCGCTCGTTCTCTCTCATTATAATTTCTTGTCTCTCTTTTCTTTTTATTTCCTTTTCTCTTGTCTTTTCATTACAATATGAAGATAACAAGAAAGAATTAGAATGCAAATGTTTTTGATCAAAGGAAGGGAAAGCATCTACATATGAAATGCGATCACTTCTTCGTGAATGATCCTCTGTGGATGAGTACTTTGATGCATACGAGTCATGTTCACCTCTTCGTAAATATTTCTCCGTGGATGATCACCTCGATGCACTTGAAGAGATGTATCTACCTTCTCGTTTGTCATCTCAAAAGATCTCAACCTTGAAGCTTTCTTTCTTTCTACTCGAATTCCTCAATGAGTAGGAATCACGGTATGGATCTCTTCTTGAATAGTCATTGGAAGTTTGTCTCCGTGATGATCTTGAATCCATTTTTTGACTTGGAAAAAGTCGTTCCCGTTGGTCTCTTTCCTCCAATCGGTCCAATCATTCATGTAATTTGTCAAATTTAGAGTTCACGATTCGTTGCATTTCTCTCATCACATATTGAAAATCTGATTCTGAAAGCTCTTCTTGAAACATGATTTAATGAATGGAAAAGAAAAGAATTAAAATAGAAAAATAGATACCTCACCAACACAAACCTCACGTTTCACTCACAAGAAAAAAAATGTATATGACACTCCACTCGTGTTTGCACTCTTTATTGGCTTTTTCTGCACTCTAATGCTCTCACAAACTCTCGTGCCTTTTACCACTCGATTCTCCTCTCGAAGTTCGTAGAAGACTCGTTTAGACTTACAAGCGAATCTAGGAGTCGGCTTCAAGTGGGTTTACAAGGGTAATGATGAATAGGTGCAAGGTTGGCTGAAAGAAACAATTTGGTGATAATGCATGGTGTATTAGTGTTTAATGATGGTAGAAGAGGATTTTGATGGATCGAGAATACAAAGAAAATAAATACACACTTCAACACTTTTTTTTTCTTTTTTTTTATAACTTCAAATGTCTCTCTCTCTCTTTTTTTTTCAAGATGAATACATTCAAAAACACTTGTACAATCACTTATACACGAAATAATAATATATTTTTTTGAATTTTTTTGAATTTTTTTATTTTTTTCAATTTTTTTTCAAATACTTACTCTGGAACTTAACGAACGTCCGTACTCCTCAATTTTTGCTAGCTCTGATACTAAATGATACGACCATGGCCTCGTGAGATGCTCAAGTCGTGTAGTTGCCCGATCGTTAAATCTAAAGAGCTTCGTTCTAACTTGAAGTAGTTGGTAATTCGGCTAAGTGAACGAAAAGCATGGGTTGACAAGATGGTTAAAAGGTTAGGAATGTTTGAGGATGGTTCGGTTAAGTAAAATGATGATTGAAAATGGTTAAGTGAATGAAGTTAAGGATTTGGCTAACAAAGAAAATAGGATAACTTGGAAATGGAAAAGTTCGAATGGATGGAATGGGCTTAAGGTCAAGGAAGAACCAAAACAAAAGGGAGTATTGACTCGAACCTTATACGACACTTAAGAAGGATGGGTGTTGAAGGATAGGACCTTGACCTGCTAACAAAGAAGTTAGGAACCAAAGGTATCAAAGGTGAACGCCACACTAGGTTTAGGAGTGATAAGTTCAAAGAAACAAGGATGACGCCACTAGCAAGCTAGATAAGTCAATCTTGAGTCGTAAACAAAATAAGAGAGTGTAATAACTCACAAATTTTATATTCAAAAAGTATCAAAAGTCTTAATTGTCTAACCCGAAAATGTTTACAAGAGAGCTATTTATAGACACAAAGATGACTACTCAATTCGGCATCTATGTGTTCACACAATAATAAAAATGTTCACACTTAACATTAAAGATGGTTCATGGATGTTCTTCCTTGTATTGACATGTATTTAGACGTTCATGCACCTCATTGAATGATATTCATGCATGTACTTTAGCTTGAAGAGTCAGATTCTTCCTCCCTTTGCTGTGCATGAATTCTTAGCTTAGAAGAAAGCTTCAAGTGACTTGTATGATCACCAAAAGTCTCATTCATCTCCTTGGTTCGTTCATGCACTTGCATGGAACATGCATTCTCATAAATAGGTGCTTTAATGGCATGTAGGTTCATGAACAGTAGCATGTATCTTGTAGATTCATTCTCCCCTTTGTGCATGCATGTTGTTCATTCAATATGCTGAATTAATGTGTCATTTCCCCCTTGGACGTTCATGCCTTTATCCATGCATGTATAGAAGCCGATTAGTCAAATTAAGGTGTGAACATGGCAGCCAATCGGCCAATCAAGTGTGAAAGCACTTGATGCTTTTCTAGCCATGAAATGGCTCTTCGGAGGATGTATTCAGCTCTTTAAAGGTGCCATATGAACAGCTTGAATAAGCTTCCTAGCAGCAGCCAATGTGAACATCCTGAAAGACATATTAAAGTTCGATTAAATGCAACATTAAGTCATATTCTAAACACCATTTAATTTTTCTAAGCTTTAGACACAATTAAGATGTCTTAACCTAAGACACATTAAAAAGTTGTACTTATCATAACATATTAATTAGACTTAAGACACACTAAAATGTTGTTACTAATTAACATGCATAAATAGACTTAAGACATATTTAATACTCAAACTATGATTAACTAAAAATAACTAAATCTTAATTAATGTTTTATTCCAGCAACTAAAATGCATAAATTAAAATGAAATAGAATCGAGCTCAATGAGCTAGGACCGAGCTAGATAAGCTGAGGAAAACTAAGATTGAGCTCATTAATCTGAAATTTAGTTTCATTTTGCTCCTGGGCCCCTCGTTCTTGGGCCAATTTCGATGTTGTCAAAGAGTACCGAAACATGATTCGACTGGGTTCGCATAATATGCTTCGCCTGGATCACTTGCCTCGTTGCTGCTCATCTTACGATCTAACTATCTGTAGTGAATGAAAATGAGTGTGTGAGTTCTTGCAAACTTAGTGAATATACATGAAATAATAACCACAAAGCACGCACAAAACATAAGTTTAAACAAAAACTTTAGCAAAGTCTCAAAACCTGCGAACTGGGTTCGCCATACTTATGCGAAACCTAGTTCGCGAATACTTGCTATCAGTTAGCTTAAAAATGTAAAGCAAAATATTTTAGAAACATAATCTTATTCATATGTTCTTTTACTAATGTATAAACGGATCTTCTTATATTGCCTCAAAATGAATTTATGAGTCTTAACATGTCCTATAAGTGTAGCATAAAGCTAAGGACTTTCTGTAACATCCTTAAATTGGGGTCTCTGCATTCTTTGTGTGTTGCATGTGATAATATGTTGGTTATGCTAGTTTAGGGTGTTTTGGAGGTCCAGGCATGAGTTCGGGGAAGGCCTGAGTCATGGTAAAAATTTTTGTTTTGAAGACTTGGAAGAGGGAGCCAAGGGGGTTAGGTGATAAGAGGAATGGTTGGAGTGTCTTGACACAAATAAGCCAGTGGAAAAGTGGCAAGGGAGGCGCTACTGAGGCTTGGAGAGGTGACGCCACAGGGAGCTAAGAGGGCCTTGGTTCGAGCTACGGAAAACTCTCTTTCTGCATTTATTTTTGATGCCAGGAGCAAGGAGGAGATGGACTCAGGAAGGACTCTATTGGATGGATGTGGATTGAGTCAACAAATTCAAAATGTGGGGAGAGGAGGAATTATAGGAGTTTGACTCATTCAAATTCGTTTGAATGAGTGGAAGAGAGAAATTCAAGGAGGGATGAAGGGGACGGCATGTGTTTGAGGGGAGTTAGGATGTGTTTAGCCGAAATTTTGAAGGTGTTGTGGGCAAGGGAAGCATTCGGCTTTGGGTTCCTTAGGTGGTGGCCGAATGTGCCTTGGGGAGTGGCTATAATCGGCTAGCTAGTGGAGTGCTTTTGGAACTCTTTCTTTCATTTTTTTTCTTTGTGCAAGTCTTAGCCGAATTCTTTTCTCCTATCTTGTGTCAAACCGAAATTTCATAGCATTTTTACGCATTTCATTTCTCTCAAAGGTCAAGCCGAATTCTCTCTACTTTCTTTTCTCTATTTTGCTCAAAAGCCGAAATCAACATTCTTTTCCCCATTCGATTTCTTTCTTTTCCTTCAATCTCATTGTGCCGAAATACACAAATCTTCTTCTTTTCTTCTATTCGAAACCATCATCCCTCTCCTTCTTGCGATTTCTTCTTTTCTTCTCTTTTGGATCCATAGCCGAATCTTCCTGGTAAGTATTATTTCTTCTTCTTTTCTTCAACCGATTTAGCTAGTGCCGAAATCTCACTTGCGATTTTCTCTACTTTCATTTCTCTATTCTTCGTAGATCAAAATCTTAAACTCTCTTTCTTTGTTCTATTTTGTGAAGTAGCCGAAATCCCTAAACATCTCTAGTGTGTGCCGAATCTTGCTGGTTGGTGGCCGAATCTGTCAGTCTAAGGTAAGGGAGACGATCTCTTTTGGTTCAAGTTATTTTCTTTTGGGATTTATGTTGATGCCGAATGGCTATTGGATCTATGGTAATGAGTTTGGCCGATTGTAGGAAGGAGTGTAGCCGCATTCTGTGGATCTCTGGGATTTGGGTGGCTTGTGATTTAAGCCTAAAAGCTCGGGTATTATCGATCTAGGTAAAGATCTACTCTTTCGAGTTAACTTTATTTTAAGTTAGCATGTGTTAACTGATTTCATCGATAAGGGTATTATGGATTGAAGGCTAATCAAGCGATAAGTGGGGCTAGATCCGAGACCCCACCCTTAAGTTCAAGAAGAGGAAGTCTCGTGGTTCGTGGATCGCCGGGGTGTGGGTCGGCATCCGAAGCGGGAGAGTAGACAAATCGCAGATAGTGTTGATTAACGGCGATGATCGACGTAGAGAGTGTAGTTTTATGCGTGATCGGTGTGTATCTCTTACACACTTCATAAGTAATGTGCTAATTATGTTTACCGTTAAAAGCCGAAATAACTTTTGAAATCGGTGTGTTACCCTTATGGGTATGAGCGTGGACTCCGGGTAAGTCCCTTGTTGATTGGTTATCGATATATGCAGTTATACCATTTGTTTATGCTATGCTATGTGATATTTGCATTATAAACATGTCATTATTCCATGGAAAATGTGTTCATGATGATGGGTATGTTGAGAGGAGGGGAAGGATGATTTAGAAGTGTCACCGAGTGGTTTTGACCACACGATGTGGGTTGGCCCCGCTTTCCATATGATTCGTGACTAAGTCTCACTGGTTTTGACCACCAGTGGTTTTGACCACACATGGATCATTGTGACTCGTCCCAGTGGGTTGGTACCACAATGGGTTGGCCCCACATGATTGATTACGGGATTGTCATCAGTGGTTTTGACCACCCAGTGGGTTGGCCCCGCTTTCCATATGATTCGTGACTAAGTCTTAGTGGTTTTGACCACCAGTGGTTTTGACCACACATGGATTATTGTGACTCATCCCAGTGGGTTGGTACCACAGTGGGTTGGCCCCACATGATTGATTACGGGATTGTCATCAGTGGTTTTGACCACACGGTGGGTTGGCCCCACCATATGATTTGTGACTACGGTCACCGGTGGTTTTGACCACACTTATATGATTTGTGACTACGGCCACCAGTGGTTTTGACCACACTTATATGATTTGTGACTACGGTCACCAGTGGTTTTGACCACCAGTGGTTTTGACCACACGGGGTAGACACAGGAGTTCGGATGGTTAGGTTGGGTTTGCATGATTTGCATATTGACTTATGAATTGTGTAGGTGCCTTGTTATTATTGGGATGGGGATTTATGCACTAAGTCTCGGTGACTCACCCCTTCTCTTACTTTTTACAGATGAGGCATAGATCGCGGATGTGGAGCCGGGTGGACTCGAGGTGGCCATGCGCTATATATTTTTTGGGTTTTATTTCAATTACTATTTTGGGTTAATTTACTTTTAAATCTGGTTTTGGATTCGTAATAAGGTCGCTGAAATTTATTATTTTGGGTTTTGTTTTTCTACTTTTATGTTTATCATATTTTGCTTAAGTTACATAACATAGCATGCTCAAATAACCTGTAAAATCAACTTTTTTGAAAATTATACATCTTATAGGGATTTTCCAAACTTTACCATCGGGTAATAATAAACAAATGAAGACAACAAACTAACTCAGACTTTCTCCAAATTAAGTTTTCTCTATGTTCAAATACAAAACGGTTTTTAACTTTACTATTTTAAACTCACTCAGGATTTCATGAAATCAAATGGTTTTCCAAAACAAGGATCGACAAACGACTTTTCCCAAAAGAGTTTTTTTTCTTTTTACCCTGTGACATGCCGGATTCGGTCGTAGCGTGTTGACTGGGTTTGGGGTGTTACACTTTCCAACACACCAACATGTCCCATTGAGTGGAGCTTAGCTCGACACTCCCTTATCTCTCCAACCTATAATAGGGTCTTTCGCCCAAAACAAAAAAAACATAAGTATGAGTACTCGCAATCCTATTGATAAAACATAAGTATGAGTACTCGCCCAACAATTCAGAAGTTTATTGATAAAACATTTACTTAAAACATAGAGCTCGCAAATCATGAGGAGCTCACAGAGTACTGTTCATATTGAGCTCACAATAAAGAGCTCGCATGTCACTATTCATAAAAACACATATTCAGAACCCAATCACAAAAAAAAAACAAAGATTTTAGAGAAGGCTTACTCTTAAAACTTACGTTAAAACCCTAAGCTCTTGATTAACATTATGGTTCACGCATACATGTAGTGATCCCTGAACACTCACCAATTTGCTAAAAACTTTTAGACAAGCTTCACTTTTCCCTTATCTTTGCTTGTTAATGGTTCTGTCAAGTTTGCAATTTCACAAATATACACAAGTCACTAACAGACAAAGTACATAAAAACTCATATATGAACACAAGCGAACCTAGGTTCACACATGCTAAGATTTTTGCTAACTTAGTTTCCTTTGTTACAAAACCTTTTAAACCACATACAATGGAAAAATAGAGTCTTACCTTAGATCCTAGGAGCTAAGTTTTGGGTTCTTTAGAACTTGATAATAGAATAATTGACGAAGAAGCTGGGAGAGTTTTGTTGTTTAACAGAATATGAAATTTCTAATGAAAAAGCTTAATTTATAAGCTGTTAGTGTTTTGGTGTTCTTAGGATACCCTAGTCGTAGTAGAAGTAGGAAATAATCACGTGTATGGATGGTGTTGTGAAGAAAAAAGTAAGTTGGCCTCCTAGCTTTGGTATAATTACCCTTTAGCTACTCCTACTTTTGACTCTCGACCCAAAATAATTGTAATATCCTAAAAAAATTGAGTATCATCTTGTTACTTGTGTTAGCTCGAGTATGATTATTATTATGTGCTTAGTATAGTTTTATGAAGGCTTGGAATTATTAGCTAAGCTAGAATGATTTTTAGTATTGAAAATATAGTGAAGTGGATTAGATGAACTTGACACTTAAGTTAATTTAAGTGTTAAATTCTAACACAAGAGGAGTTAGTGGCATAGTGGATAAGGCGCATGAAAGGTTGCTTGAGGGAAGTGGTTCGAGTAGCATGGAAGGCATATTAAGGATTTTATTTTTTATGCATCCTAGCATTAAGTGTCGGTCAACTATTCATATGGATAAGATGGACAATTTTCTTTTTATGGCAAGAAGACTTAAGGTTATGGTAAGCATGAAATAAGGGATAGAATTGCTAGATTTTGGGGATAAAATTTCTTCAACTTTGGGAATGTAGAGGATTTCAAGGCTTGGCTTAAGGGTGTTGTTTTGGAAACTCTCCTATGGCCATTAGTGCATGAATGTGGACGGCATGTGTGGCTAGGGGTGGCCGAATGTTGATAGGAAGTTTGGGGGAATAGTTGGCCAACTTTAGTATTTTGTGCATCATTTGGCATTTTCTCTTCCTCTCCAAAAACTCCTCTTTGGCCGAATGTATCTTAGGCATTTTGGTGCAATTTTGCTTTTGATTTAGCTCTCATTTGTGTTTGAACCAAAATCTAATTTCTTCCTCTCATTTCCCTTTTGAAATCGAAACCACAATTTGCATTTTTGTGCACTTTTCTTTTCGGCAAACTAGGTGTTTGGCCGAACCTCTTTCTCCCATCTCTCTATTTTCTTTCTTTTGATACTTGCTCAAAAACCACATTTCCTTTTTCACTTCCTCTTGGCCGAATCTTCCTCCTTCCCAAATCCCATCTCTTTCATTTTTTTTTCAAAGTTAAAAGCATCCATTACCATTCTATTTTCATTTTCTATTTTCTTCTTTCTTCCATTTTCGAATCATCCTTCTCCTATTTCACTTTCACTTTTATTTTTCCTTTCTTTTTACTCCACCATAGTCGAATCTTCTTTCTCTCTTTTGGTGTTATATTGGCCGAATATCAACAAGGGTAGATAATCTTTGGGTTTTCTTCAATCGGTTTTGGAAGATAGGTAAGTGTTCATGGCCGTATTTCCGTTATTTCCTTCTCCTTTCTAAGTCATTTTCTTGTGGACAAAGGCCGAATCCTTAGGCATTTGTTTGCAAGGTTCTAACCATTATTTAGGAACCGATTTTTCCTTTGGGATCTTTGGGACGTTGGAAGCAATCGATCTAAGCCATTCCATTAGCAATCGAAGTTGGTAAGTCAAGTGGTAAGATTCATGTCGATTCATTATTCTTTTTGAGGATAAAGACTAAGGCTATTGGGATTAAGATGTGATGTTGGCCGAATGGATTTTTGCTTATAGTTTTGTGGTATGGCCGAATGTAGGACAAGGTGATCTAGTGCGGTAGATCGGATCTTCGGAAGTTAGTATTTGCGTTAGTGAAAGGTGTGTACCTTACACACTTTATAACTCGGTATATATATATATGTGTGTGTGTGTTAATAACTATTCATGTTGTTAAAGCCGAAAACTATGAGATCTTGAAATGATACCTTGATGGGTATGAGCAAGGATACGGGTAAGTCCGTTTCGATATGATGTTGATATATGTTGTTAATATCACGGTCTACGATATATATTGGTTATATGTGTATATCAAAGTATAATGACATGATTTGTTATCTATTGCATTGGTATAGGCGATATGAGAGGAGGGGGAAGATTGATATCCGTGTCTTTGGGACACCAGAGGTTTGGCACCTCCAGTGGTTTGGTACCACATATTTCGTGTCTTTGGGACACCAGAGGTTTGGCACCTCATAGCGACTCGTCCCAGTGGTTTCACACCACCGTGGGTTGGCCCCACATTTGATGTATTGGGATCGTCGCCAGTGATTTGGTATCACACGTGGGTTGGCCCCACAACTTGATTATTCGTGACTTTGGGTCACCAGTGATTTGGCATCACATTATTGGATATCGTGACTTTGGGTCACCAGTGGTTTGGCACCACCAGTGGTTTGGTACCACACGGGGTAGAAAAGGAGTTTTGGATGGCTAGGTTGGGTGCATTATATATATATATTGCTTGGTTATAATTTGTGTAAGTATGTGGCATTTACCGGGAGAGGGATTATGCACTGAGTCTTGGTGACTCACCTTCTCCCTTATTTTTTAGGTGATTCGTAAAATCGCGGATGAGGAGCCGGATGAACTCGAGGAGGCCATGCAATAAAATTTGGTTTTACATGAACTTCCATTTGGGTACTTTATTTTAATTCGTTTTCATCTTTTTATGGATTTGTAATAAGGCCTCTTTAATTATATTTTTGGATTATTTATATGCTTTGGATTTGTTTTAAATGTGGCTTATAAATTACATGGTTGATATAATAATTTGAGCACCAAGTTTTCTAAACTACTAAACGCGATGGTTTTTAAAACGTTACCATCGGGTAACATAAATCAATTGATAGTATTTAACAACTTAAGTATTTTTGATAACTCATACTATTTTCCAAAACTCAGTTTCCAAATTTCTATTAGATACGGTTTTCAACCTAATCGCTTTAGTTTCTTTTAAATTTATAAAAGGTTTACAAATCTAAGTCGCAACTAAGTTTTAAAGATTTATTTGGGAATTAAAAGTAAATTATCGATTTTAATTTATTATACACCGATTTCTACGAACTTAGAACAACAAAGAGTTTTTCACTAAAATTGAATCGGTAACTCATTTTTCCTCAAAACGTTTTCCCTCGTGACATACCAAATTCGGTCGTGGCATATTGACCGGGTTTGGGGTGTTACAAATTGGTATCGAGCCAAGTTCAAAAGCTCTCATTTGTGGGCCCAAGGCCCAAAATGATTTAAAGTATGATCTTAAAATGTTTAAAATTATATGATCACGAAAGGCATGGCATCGAGTCTCCGCACCGATCCATGGGGTAAGTACTTTAAACCGTTGATCTTGATGATATGATGATGTTAGTATGGTGATTAGTAGTAGAAACTACTCTAGAGACCCAAACTATAGGTTGAATGTACTCATGAAACAACTTCTTATTAAAATTATTCATAAAGCGTGTTTTAAAGAAAGTGGAATAATGACTAATGCATAACACTTTTAAATCGGATAAGTCGAGACTTTAGACATGAGTACTCGAGGTCGGGGTCGTATTACTCGTGGACGCG
This sequence comes from Gossypium sturtianum, assembly GCA_025698515.1. Lineage (NCBI taxonomy): Eukaryota > Viridiplantae > Streptophyta > Magnoliopsida > Malvales > Malvaceae > Gossypium > Gossypium sturtianum. The sequence continues at coordinate 105,570,072 of CM046955.1, forward strand.
GTCGGGGTAGGATGGCTGTGTCTGAGCCAGTGAGGTCTGGTCAAGGATCCGAAAATGAGGTACCACTACCCCCACCACCAGCGGTTGGAGTTGAGCATCAGGATCAAACGGGGGATGACGCAGTTGTCTCGGCGATGATGTGAGTCCTTGAGAGGGTAGTGGAATAGGTGAAAGCGCGGGAGCTCTAAATCTGCATGCCGGCGACTCGAGCCAATGGAGCTGAGGTATTTCGAGGTGTTTCAGGTGTGGCTCCCAGGACGGCAGAGTATTGGTTAGAGGCGACGGAACGAATCATGGATGACTTGGATCTGAATGCTGAGGAAAAGCTGAAAGGGATATGTCGCTTCTTCGGGATGAGTCATATCAGTGGTGGCTCACTGCATGCAGAATAGTCTTTGCAATGGAGGATCTCACTTGGAATTATTTTAAGGCGGCGTATCGAAGAAATATGTTGGGTCTAGTTTCATTGATGCACAGCGTAAGGCATTTTCGAGTTTGGTCCAGGAAGTAAGTCCGTATTAGAATATGAGGCGAATTTTTAAGATTGAGCCGGTGTCTTTGGAGGTATCGTGGCTTTGAGCACGAGCGATGTGTCCGGTTCGAGGATGGATTGAGGGACGAATCGAGATTGCTGATTGCTCCACATCGAGAGTGAGAGTTTTGCTGCGCTAGTTGAAAAGACTAAGATAGCGAGAAGGGATAAAGGAATCGATAAAGCGCGAGGCACGACAAGAATAAACATAAGAGAAGTTTTGGATCATCCGGTCACCGGTAATTCTCGTAAGAGGGTTAGGCGAGTGGGCGAATCAATGCGGGAGGCACATTATCGCTAATCGGGGACCCGGCCGCAGTGTAACCGATGTGGAAAATTTCATTGGGGCGAATGTTGGATCGGAGGGAAAGGATGTTTTGAGTGTGGTTTCTTTGGATCATCGTGAGAGACGTGCCCACGTAAGCTAGCCGAGAATCGGTCGAGGGTCAAGGTCGTGCTCGGGCCAGAAATGAGGGACCGTCACCGCGAGAGGTCGTGGTAATGGTAGTGGAGGTAATGGTTCAGTCGAGGCCGCGGAGCATCTGGCGCAGAGGTGCTTGGCAACACCGAGGCAAGACGGCTGGTTTGGTGTATGCTGTGAGACATCGAGAGGAGGGCGACACACGGCACGTCATAAGCTGATACGTTCTTAATCTTTGGTGAACCATATAACGCTTTGATAGATGTGGGTTCGACACATTCGTATGTTGCTAGTAACATAGTAGAGACTATGAATCTAGACTCTGAGACTACTTCTAGGAAGATGACAGTACTTAGCCCTCTGGGTCACTTTGTAGAAGTAAATAAGCTATATAGATATGTACCCCTAGAACTCCAAGGGGTAATGTTTGTAGCTGATCTGATGGAACTGCCGTTTGAGGAGTTCGATCTGATTCTTGGGATGGACTGGTTGGTCAAGTATCAAGCAAGTTTGGATTACGCTGCTAAGCGTATGGTTGTGAAGACAGCTGAGGGCAAAGAGGTGGTTATGATAGGTAATAGAAGAGATTATCTATCCAACGTGGTATCTGCGTTGAAAGCTGTGAAGTTGGTCAGGAAGGGCTGTGAGGCATTTGTGGTTCATGTGTGTGCGTTGGAGGCTAAGGAGTCTCTGTGTGGGAATGTCCGAACGGTAAAGGAATATGTTGACGTATTTCGGAAGAACTTCCGGATTGCCTCGGATCGTGAAGTTGAATTTGGTATAGATCTGTTACCCGGAACTGCGCCAGTGTCTATTGCTCCGTATAGGATGGCACCGAAGGAATTAGGGGAATTGAAGGCTCAAATTCAAGAGTTGTTGGATCGAGGTTTTATCCGACCAAGTGTTTCTCCTTGGGGAGTACCGGTACTTTTTGTCAAGAAGAAGGATGGATCGATGCGGATGTGTATAGACTATCGCCAGTTGAATAAGCTGACGATCAAAAACAAGTATCCTTTGCCGAGGATAGATGACTTGTTTGATCAGCTTAAGGGGGCAGCGGTTTTCTCCAAGATTGATTTAAGGTTTGGATATCATCAGCTGAAGGTGAAAGAGGCTGATATCCATAAGACGGCATTTCGCACTCGGTATGGGCACTACGAGTTTCTAGTAATGCCGTTTGGGTTGACTAACACGCCGCCAGCATTCATGGACATGATGAATCGGGTATTCCAGTAGTTTTTGGACCAATTTGTTGTGGTATTTATAGATGATATTTTGGTATACTCCAAGTCAGAGGAGGAGCATGATGCGCATTTGCGAGTAGTGTTGCAGATTTTGAGGGAAAAGCAGCTTTATGCAAAATTTAGTAAGTGCGAGTTTTGGCTTAGGGAGGTGACTTTCTTGGGTCACGTAGTATCAGCTGAGGGGATTAGAGTGGATCCTCGAAAGATTGAGGCAGTGTTGGATTGGAAGCCACCTAAGTCAGTGGCTGAGATTCGGAGTTTCCTAGGTCTGGCGGGGTATTACCGAAGATTTGTGGAAGGATTTTCTTTGATAGCAGCACCTATGACTAAGTTATTGAGGAAAGGAATTCCATTTGTGTGGACCGAGAAGCGAAGAAGGAAGTTTTGACAAGTTGAAGAAGATTCTTCAAGAAGCTCGGTTTTGATTCAACTCGAGGCGAGTGCAAGGAATTCACGGTTTCATTGTGATGCATCACATCTTGGTTTGGGATGTGTCTTTGATCTGAGGAAGGGAAGGTAGTGGCTTATGCATCTCGACAGTTGAGACCACATGAAGTTAACTATCCGACGCATGACTTGGAATTAGCTGCGATGGTTTTTGCTTTGAAGATATGGAGACACTATTTGTATGGAGAGAAGTCGATAGTCTACATGGATCACAAGAGTCTTAAGTATCTTTTGACTCGAAGGATTTGAACTTGAGGCGGCGTATATGGATAGAGTTGTTGAAGGACTACGATCATTCGATTGAGTATCATCCGGGCAAGGCTAACGTGGTGGCAGACGCGTTGAGCCGAAAGGTTGTATCAGACTTAAAATCGATGTTTGCTCATCTTAGCTTATATGACGATGGGAGTCTTTTGGCTGAATTGCAAGTCAAGCCGACTTGGTTAGAAGCGAGATCAAGGAGAAAGCAGATTAGAGGATGATGGTTTGAATGATCGGAGGTTCTGAGTTCGAGAATGGTGGTTTAGAGGATTATAGTTTGTCCAAGGATGGAGTATTGTGTTTTAAAGGAAGAGCTTGTATGCCAAAGGATGTTGAGTTGAGGCAAAGGATTCTTGGGACGCACATAGCAGCCCATACGCTATGCATCCTGGAGGTAGCAAGATGTATCGGGATTTAAGAGAGCGATTTTGGTGGCAGTGCAAGCGTGAGGTGGCGAGTTTGTGGGTAAATGTCCGCGTGTCGCCAGTCAAAGCAGAGCATCGATTACCGTCTGGGTTACTTCGGTAGGTGAAGATTCCACGATGGAAGTGGGAAAGGATCGGTATGGACTTTTTGGTGGATTACCCCTTACGCCAAGTAAGAAGGACTCGATTTGGGTGATTGTGGATCGTCGACTAAGTCACTCATTTTATTCCGGTAAGGGTGGATTACTCGCTTGAAGTTAGCTAAGTTGTATGTGGCGGAGATAGTAAGGTTGCACGGTGTACCGGTGTCGATCATCTCGAGCAGAGATCCTAGATTTACGTCGAGGTTTTGGAGAGCGTTACATCGGGCTTTGGAGTACGCGGTTGGATTTTAGTACCGCATTTCATCCTGATCGACGGGCGATCGAGAAAAGAGTTATACTGATTTTAGAGGATATGTTGAGAGGTTGTGTATTGGACTTGAGAGCGGTACTGGAAGAGTTTTACCATTAGCGAGTTCGCATACAACAATAGTTATCGAGCAAGCATTAAGATGGCACCATATGAGGCGTTGTATGGTAGGAGGTGTCGCACACCTACATGCTTTGGACCGAGTTGAGTGAGCGTCAAATGTTAGGACCGAGTTGGTTGCGAAACCGAAGATAAGGTAAAGTTGATTCAAGCTCGGTTGAAGGAAGCCGGATAGGCGAAGTCATATGCCGATCTCAAGCGGAGAGGATATAGAATTTTCCGTGGGTGACAAAGTTTTTACGAAAGTCTCGCCATGGAAGAAAGTGTTAAGATTTGGGAGAAAAGGCAAGTTAAGTCCAAGGTTTATTGGGCTGTATAAGGTGTTGAGACGAGTGGGAACAGTAGCCTATTAGCTCGAGTTGCCATCAGAGCTGAGTCAGATTCACGATGTGTTCCATGTCTCCATACTTAGACGCTATCGTTCGATCCATCGCATGTTGTGGCGTAGAGGAAATAGAGGTGAGTCCAGATCGGCGGTAGAAGAAGAACACATGCGATTCTAGACCGAGATGTGAAAGTTTTGCGTAGGAAGTCAGTTCCTTTAGTGAAGGTTTTATGGCGGAACCATGGCGTAGAAGAAGCTACATGGGAACCGGAGGATGTGATGAGGCGGCAGTTTCCTCAACTCTTTTGAGCAGGTAATTTCGAGGACGAAATTTTCTTAAGGGGGGTAGAATTGTAATATCCTAAAAAAATTGAGTATCATCTTGTTACTTGTGTTAGCTCGAGTATGATTATTATTATGTGCTTAGTATAGCTTTATGAAGGCTTGGAATTATTAGCTAAGTTAGAATGATTTTTAGTATTGAAAGTATAGTGAAGTGGATTAGATGAACTTGACACTTAAGTTAATTTAAGTGTTAAATTCTAACACAAGAGGAGTTAGTGGAATAGTGGATAAGGCGCATGAAAGGTTGCTTGAGGGAAGTGGTTCGAGTAGCATGGAAGGCATATTAAGGATTTTATTTTTTATGCATCCTAGCATTAAGTGTCGGTCAACTATTCATATGGCTAAGATGGACAATTTTCTTTTTATGGCAAGAAGACTTAAGGTTACGGTAAGCATGAAATAAGGGATAGAATTGCTAGATTTTGGGGATAAAATTTCTTCAACTTTGGGAATGTAGAGGATTTCAAGGCTTGGCTTAAGGGTGTTGTTTTGGAAACTCTCCTATGGCCATTAGTGCATGAATGTGGACGGCATGTGTGGCTAGGGGTGGCCGAATGTTGATAGGAAGTTTGGGGGAATAGTTGGCCAACTTTAGCATTTTGTGCATCATTTGGCATTTTCTCTTCCTCTTCAAAAACTCCTCTTTGGCGAATGTATCTTAGGCATTTTGGTGCAATTTTGCTTTTGATTTAGCTCTCATTTGTGTTTGAACCAAAATCTAATTTCTTCCTCTCATTTCCTTTTGAAACCGAAACCACAATTTGCGTTTTTGTGCACTTTTCTTTTCGGCAAACTAGGTGTTTGGCCGAACCTCTTTCTCCCATCTCTTTATTTTCTTTCTTTTGATACTTGCTCAAAAACCACATTTCCTTTTTCACTTCCTCTTGGCCGAATCTTCCTCCTTCCCAAATCCCATCTCTTTCATTTTTTTTTCAAAGTTAAAAACATCCATTACCATTCTATTTTCATTTTCTATTTTCTTCTTTCTTCCATTTTCGAATCATCCTTCTCCTATTTCACTTTCACTTTTATTTTTCCTTTCTTTTTACTCCACCATAGTCGAATCTTCTTTCTCTCTTTTGGTGTTATATTGGTCGAATATCATCAAGGGTAGATAATCTTTGGGTTTTCTTCAATCGATTTTGGAAGATAGGTAAGTGTTCATGGCCATATTTTTGTTATTTCCTTCTCCTTTCTAAGTCGTTTTCTTGTGGACAAAGGCCGAATCCTTGGGCATTTGTTTGCAAGGTTCTAACCATTATTTAGGAACCGATTTTTCCTTTAAGATCTTTGGGACGTTGGAAGCAATCGATCTAAGCCATTCCATTAGAAATCGAAGTTGGTAAGTCAAGTGGTAAGATTCATGTCGATTCATTATTCTTTTTGAGGATAAAGACTAAGGCTATTGGGATTAAGATGTGATGTTGGCCGAATGGATTTTTGCTTATAGTTTTGTGGTATGGCCGAATGTAGGACAAGGTGATCTAGTGCGGTAGATTGGATCTTCGGAAGTTAGTATTTGCGTTAGTGAAAGGTGTGTACCTTACACACTTTATAACTCGGTATATATATATATGTGTGTGTGTGTGTTAATAACTATTCATGTTGTTAAAGCCGAAAACTATGAGATCTTGAAATGATACCTTGATGGGTATGAGCAAGGATACAGGTAAGTCCGTTTCGATATGATGTTGATATATGTTGTTAATATCACGATCTACGATATATATTGGTTATATGTTTATATCAAAGTATAATGACATGATTTGTTATCTATTGCATTGGTATGGGCGATATGAGAGGAGGGGAAGATTGATATCGTGTCTTTGGGACACAGAGGTTCGGCACCTCGGTGGTTTGGTACCACATATTTCGTGTCTTTGGGACACGGAGGTTTGGCACCTCATAGCGACTCGTCCCGGTGGTTTCACACCACCGTGGGTTGGCCCCACATTTGATGTATTGGGATCGTCGCCGGTGATTTGGTATCACACGTGGGTTGGCCCCACAACTTGATAATTCGTGACTTTGGGTCACCGGTGATTTGGCATCACATTATTGGATATCGTGACTTTGGGTCACCGGTGGTTTGGCACCACCGGTGGTTTGGTACACACGGGGTAGAAAAGGAGTTTTGGATGGCTAGGTTGGGTGCATTATATATATATATATTGCTTGGTTATAATTTGTGTAAGTATGTGGCATTTACGGGGAGAGGATTATGCACTGAGTCTTGGTGACTCACATTCTCCCTTATTTTTAGGTGATTCGTAAAATCGCGGATGAGGAGCCGGATGAACTCGAGGAGGCCATGCAATAAAATTTGGTTTTACATGAACTTCCATTTGGGTACTTTATTTTAATTCGTTTTCATCTTTTTATGGATTTGTAATAAGGCCTCTTTAATTATATTTTTGGATTATTTATATGCTTTGGATTTGTTTTAAATATGGCTTATAAATTACATGGTTGATATAATAATTTGAGCACCAAGTTTTCTAAACTACTAAACGCGATGGTTTTAAAATGTTACCATCGGGTAACATAAATCAATTGATAGTATTTGACAACTTAAGTATTTTTGATAACTCATACTATTTTCCAAAACTCCAGTTTCCAAATTTCTATTAGATACGGTTTTCAACCTAATCGCTTTAGTTTCTTTTCAATTTATAAAAGGTTTACAAATCTAAGCTGCAACTAAGTTTTAAAGATTTATTTTTAGGATTTCAAAGTAAATTATCAGTTTTAATTTATTATACACCTGATTTCTACGAACTTAGAACAACAAAAAGAGTTTTCACTAAAATTTAATCGGTAACTCGTTTTTCCTCAAAACGTTTTCCCCTGTGACATACCAAATTCGGTCGTGGCGTATTGACCGGGTTTGGGGTGTTACAATAACAACCACAGTTTGCTAGGCTCACTGGCAAACACTAAGTTGCCAAACCTATTGGCGTACACCTGCTCTCTAAACCTATTGGCTAAAACCAATTCACCAACCCTATTGGGGATCACAGTATGCCAGGCTCAAACTTCTAAGGCCTATTTTGGGATGTTTCAATATTAGCTATGAAAGAAGAGTTAAATCAATTTGAGAGAAGTATAGTATGGACCCTAGTTAAGAGACCATGTGATAAATCTACTATAGGTACTAAATGAGTTTTTAGGAACAATATAGATGAGAGTTGTAACATTGTGAGAAACAAGGCTAGGTTTGTTGCTCAAGGTTACACTTAAGAGGAAGGAATAGATTATGATGAGACTTATGCTCCCGTAGCTAGAATGGAAGCCATTAGAATGCTTTTAGCTTTTTCATGCTTCAATAATTTCAAATTATATCAAATGGATGTTAAAAGTGCTTTTCTAAATGGTTTTATAAATAAAAAAGTGTATGTTGAATAACTACCCAGTTTTGAAGATTCAAAATTTGCAAATCATGTTTTCAAACTTTCAAAAGCCTTATATGGTTTAAAGCAAGCTCCTAGAGCTTGGTATGAAAGATTATCAAATTTTCTTGTTGGAAAAAGTTTTTGTAAAAGGAAGGTTCACACAACACTTTTTATTAAAAGAAAAGACAAAGATTTATTAGTAGTACAAATCTATGTTGATGACATTATCTTTGGTGCTACTAATGATTTTCTTTATGAAGAGTTTTCAAAGCTAATGCAAGGTAAGTTTGAGATGACCATGATGGGAGAACTAAATTTCTTTTTGGGACTCCAAATCAAGAAAAGAAATGATGTCATCTTCATCAATCAAGCTAAGTACACAAAGGATATACTCAAGAAGTTTGGGAAGATTACTCTCAAACCACAAGCTACACCCATGAGCCCTTCTACAAAACTTGACAAAGATGAGGAAGATAAATGTGTAGATTTAAATTTAAATAAGACCGCAAGTAGGCCCAATATTATGTTTGGTGTTTTCTTTTGTGCTAGATATCAATTATGTCCTAAGGAGTCACATTTACAAGCACTTAAGAGAATCTTTAGATACCTTAGAGACACTCTAAACTTAGGTCTTTGGTATTCTAAAGACTCATTCTTTAGCTTGCATGAATTCTAAGATACGGATTTTAGAGGTAGCAAATTAGATAGGAAAATCACCTCTAGTACTTGTCAATTCCTATGCAACATGCTCGTATCATGGTTTTCAAAGAAATAAAATAGTGTTGCATTGTCCACCACCGAAGTGGAATACATTTCCACCAGTAGTTTTTGTGCTCAAGTTTTATGGATGAAAAAACAACTTATGGACTATGAATTTGATGTGGATACCATTCCTATCAAGTGTGACAGTACTAGTGTTATTTGTCTCACTAAAAATCCCATCCAACACAATAGAACTAAGAACATTGAAATTAGGCATCATTTCATTAAATATCATGTCTAAATAGGAGATGTAGTTATAGAATTTGTCAACACTTTGCACCAATTAGTTGATATTTTTACTAAACCATTAGATAAGGAAATATTTGGGACACTTAAGAGAGAACTAAGTATTAGTACCTTGCCTTGATTTTGTGTTCAAATGAATTTGAGCACTTTGATGTGTTCAAAATGTCTTATGACTTAAAATTGATTGAAAAAGCATGAGCAAATAATTTCTATGGCTCTTATATGCAATTAGTCAGGGGGAGTTAATGTTGCATGTTTAATTTATTTTGAACGATTTGGTCTAGTATACAAATTTTTGGATGCCTTTGTGTATGCTAAATTAGACTTTATTTGATGTAAATGTTCAATTTTTGCATATTTTGTGTTCTTCTATGATTCATATACATCACGCTTTAATTCTATACAATTAGGTCTATGAAATCATCAGAAATGGCCAATATAATTGTATAATTTGAGTTATTTTTATTTTCCTATTTCTATGTGATTGCACCTTAATGTTTATTTGGTATTTTAAGATACCTAAATGCTTATTTTGAAAATATTAGTTCTTTATTCTCAATTTTTGATCTTTATTCTTGAACTAACAATATCTCTCTCTTAAAATTTACCTGTTGTCTTTTTATATAACAAAAAGAGGGAGAAGAGAAAGTTAAATTTAATTTTGGTTCATGATTAATTATTTGTGCTTGTGCCAAATTGCAAATTTAATGACCAAGTTTTCAAAATGTCTTTTACTGAAAATGAATGACCAATTTATAAATGAATCCCAAATTTTGATAATGAACGGAAACTTTTTCTAAGTCTTAATTTGAAAATGATTTTTAGAAAGGGGGCAAACTTATTCGAAACCTAATTTACCAAAATGTTTTGTTGAACCAAGCTTTACTTGTAAATTATTTTGATATGACAAATATTATGTTTTGAATGAAAATAATTTTAAACAAAACTTGGCAAAAATTTCATTTCAAATGATATCTAAAAAGAAAATTGTTGAACTCATACTTAGAAAGTATTTTAAGGCCAAGATGTTAAACAAACTTTCAAACATTTTTCAGATATTGTTAAAACTGCTCTAGTCCAAAAAGTATCGATACTAAATCGATACTTTTTGTCAAGAATCGATAGTTACAATGGAGTAGGTAAGTACTCCGAGGATCGTACTTAAGAGAAGCAAGAACAAAATTAATTCTAATCTAAGTATAATTAGATCTAAATAATACTTTAATTGAATTATAGTATGAAGAAATATAAGAAGGGTTTTGGATAAATAAAACAATAAGAAAAGAAATAAAGGAAAATTAAATAAACAAGAAAGAAAGAAATAAAATAAGAAAATATATATCAAACTGGGCATGAGTGATTAGCTCGCTTTGATAATCATAATCAATTGTCGTCTTTGGTTTTCTCGTTCAATCAACTAGTCAATACCCCAACAGGATCTTTCGATATGTCCACTGAAATACTGAGTTGGCAAGAACTACTTTTCTTCCGACCTCACAGTCCAGATCAATTTAGGCTTAAGGTGTTCACTGATAGGCCATACCAATTTTGGGTTAATTCCCACCTTGATGGCTTCCTAAGGTTGTCAGGCCTAGGGTTTAGGTTCTCCATTTCCTTAATATTTGATCTGTTAAGAAATCCCTACAAAATAGTTAATTATTCATACCTCGACTCGGTAATCCCCCCAAGAGGATTAGTTTCTCATGGATCTAGTAAACAATATCAAAATTTCAGAATAAAGTTTAGAAGAAGCCTGATTGTATTGAATTTATGCGCAGAATCCTCACAGAGTTTGAGAATAATTTCAGAATCTAATTTTACCCCAAAAGTAAATAAAAATATTAAAATTTAAAGAGAAAATTATACAATAACAAAACTAAAGAAAACTAAAGACTAAAATTTAAAGAGAAAATTATACAATAGCAAAAAGGTGTCCATAACATGTGTTAACTCAACCTATTTATAGACTTAGAATGGCCGTCTTCTTAACCCTAGGTTAGCTGACTTTCCCGAGCTTAAAGTTGGATTGTGAAGACCAAAACACCCCTGGCTTGTATTAATTTCCCGTATAGAGGTGATGTAGCGAGACACCAGGTCTTGTGTCGCAACATCAAGGGCAGTATGCTTAGCTTCAGGGTGTCTTCAGGGGTATGTCGCGACATCCTCAAGTTGTGTCGCGACATCGAAGGCAGTCTTGGACTTCTTCAATTCTACTCCTTATGTTACGACATCCCATGCTCCGTGTTGCAACTTAGCGACCATTTGACCGCCTCCGGACGTACTAACGTCTAGAGTATGAATACTACAATAAAATATAGAATGGCAAGGCAGTATCCGCAAGTATACGGGTCAAGTTGTAATATAGTTTTACAACGAAGTAGGTGAGTACTCCGAGGATCGTACCCAAAGAAGGCAAGTGCTAGATCAATTCTAACCTAAACATTAAAAGATCTAATTAGTACTTTAAATAAATTATAGTACGAGAACATAAAAGAAAGGTTTTTAAAGTTTTTAGAATAATAAAATAAAATAACATAACATAAATAAAATTCAAGAGATAGAAAAGCAGAGTAAATCCAATCTCAATTATGAGTGATTAGCTCACTTCGATGATCCCCATCAACTGTTGCTTCGGGTTCCTCATCAATCAACTAGTCGCTACCCTAGCAAGATCTTCTGATCTTCCACTAACATAACGAGTCAGCAAGAACTACTTATCTGCTGACATTACAGTCCAGACTGGCTTGGGGTGAAGGTGTTCACGAATGGGCAATACCAATTTTGGGTTAATTCCCACCTTGATGACTTCCCGGGGTTGTCAGGCCCAGGGTTTATTTCACGTCTTTCTTTCCCAAATAGTTGATCCTTTGAGTAACCCTATAAAACAATTACTAGATAATATCTCCACTCGCTAATCCCCTACAGAGGGATTAGTTCCTCATGGCTTTCATAGACAATATGAAATTGATTTAAAGAGAAAGCATGCTAACTAAATTGACAAGATAAAGTAAATGAAAGAGCCTGATTGTATTGAAATTAAGCACAAATCTACAGAGTTTGAATGCGCCCACAATTCCGATCTCTTGAAATCAAGAAGAATAAATAAAATAAATCTAAAACCTAAAAATAAAAGAAAATTAAACTAAATTTTATAGAGAGAATCTAGGCTAAAGTAATTATGTCTATAACATGTGCCAAAGGAGCCTATTTATAGCTTTTAGATGCATGTCGTCCTTAACCCTAGGTTAGTTAACGTCTTCGATCTTAAAGTGTGGCTATGCATACCAAAATTCCCTTCCTTCTTATTTAATTTCCGTCACAGATTCATTGTCGTGACACACCAGGACCTGTGTCACGACATAGCAATCAACATACTCCTCTTCAGTTATCTTCAGGGGTATGTCGCGACACCCTTAGTCTATGTCGCGACATCGATGGTAGACTTGATTTTTCCCCATTCTGTTCCTTATGTTGCGACATTGAATCATCCGTGTTGCGACATAGTGACTGGTATTCATTTAATATGCCTTCTAATCATCTTCTACACACTCACAAAGTGTGTTAGCTCAGCCTTGGGCCTCATTCAGCCACTAAGGTCAATAAAAGGCTCAATTTGCACCATTTTATTGAATGTAATGAAAACAAAGAAAACTTAACTAAAACATAACAAAAATGCTTGCATTCAAGCTCCTTAAATGCGAAAACTAGTTGAATCTACTACACTGAATTACAGCAGATCAAACTCCCCTACATTTAAGTCGTTGCTTATCCAGAAGCAACATTAGAAATAAAAGCGACGACCCTTGAGCAAATACCATACAAGTATTGACTTTGAAGCATATGACTTAGACATTTCATGCTGCCTAACAACTTTAACATGATGAGCATCTGACTTACCACTTTTGATCTCAAACATTTAAGTTTAGTATGTTACAAAATATACAAGTATTAAAGGTGTAACATCCTGAAAAGGGCCTATGCATTTTTGGTTTAATTGTATGAAATGACATATCTTATGTGTTATGAATATATTTTGAACACTTTTGGAAACCTGGAAATGTATGGAAATGTTAAGTTTAAAAGAGGAAAGTGAACATTTTTAGAACCTTGGAAATGTAAGGAAATGTCTTGTAAGGAAATGTCATGGAAATGTAAGGAAATGTCTTGGAAATGTAAGGAAATGTCTTGTAAGGAAATGTCATGGAAATGTAAGGAAATGTCAAGTTTACAGAGCCGATCGAAAATTTTTGGAAACTTAGAAATGACCTAGAAATGACGAGTTTTAAGGTTTAAAAGGGAAATTAAGGCAAGGTGCCTTAAAAGAAAAAGTTTGTGAAATTTGACACACAAACAGGCTTGGAAAAGTGGTCTGAAGATGCCACTTAGGGCCTATGGAAATGGCGCCATATGCAAGAGGAATGGGCCTAAGTTCGAGAGTCACATGGGAAGCAAATAAAAGAAATTTTATTTTGCTACAAGGAGCGAGAGAGGTGGGCGGCACATGGCTATAAATTAGGAGCTTTTATTATTTTATAAATAGTGGATAAATAAGGGATTTATTTATCATTATTTTCAAGAGATAATTGTTGGATTAAATTCTTTTAATTTGAATAAAGAGATAAAGAGGAAAATAAGGGAGAAGTGATGGCCAAGTAAGGGACTTTGAGTTTAATAATTTCGGCTAAGTAAGGATAGTTTCAATTATATTTTATTTTAAGTGATAATTAAAGGATAAAGTTATCGATAGAGGAGTGGTGGCCAAGTAAGGGACTCCTTAGATGATAATTTCGGCTATAAAAGGAAGGAAGGAGGGCTACTCATCAATTTGTGCTTCCTCCTTTCTCTGCCGAATTCTTAGTGCTCTCTTCTCTTCTTTTCTTTCTTTTCTTTTGTCAAGTCGAGATTAAGTAATTGTTGGAACCTAGCCGAGTATTTTCCTCTCCATTAGAAGCCATAGCCGAATCCTCCATCTTTATTCTTCCTTCTCTTTTCTTTCTAATCCATCAAAAGCCGAATCTTTGAGGGCTTCAAGCATAGGTCTTTGTCGATTTCTTCAAGAAAGGGTAAGAACAAGTTTTGATTTCTATTCTTTTCTTTTAGATTTGTCGAAATCTAGGACTAATCCCATTAATATTCTTATTTGCTGAAATTTGGAAGGATTCTTTCAAGATTTAAGATCCTTAAGGTAAGTGACTATGAATATTCGGCCAAGGCCTATTTTAGTAGTTAGATCTATTTTTATGTGTTTTAAGCCGAAAACTAACCGATTCAAGGGATCTAGTGATTAGCCGATTTCAAAGGGGAAGAATACAAGTTTCCGGGATTTGATTAATTATCAAATCGGCAGCAAGGGATTTAGGATCTAAAGCGATAGATCGGTTTTTCAGGATTTCAAGGAATTCGTTAAGCTAATCAGGTGTGTACCCCACACTAATTCTTAATATGTTTTATGGCTGTGTTTAATTAAAATATGTGATATTAAGAATATGAAAGTGGCTAAGGTACCATGTTATGGTACTAAATACTAGTGCACGCGTTTCCTACTTCTACTAGGAATATGAAAAATGTTATTTGTAACATGAGAATATGATAAGAATGTGAACTCTAGCAAATTATGCATATTATTATATGGGGCATATGGTTTTGTTTTGAAAGGGGAAGTGAATGTGGTGACCTAAGACCACGAACACGGTGATCTAAGACCGTGATATCGAAAAGTGGTGACCTAAGACCACAGTAATCTAAAAGTGGTGACCTAAGACCACAAAGTATCACGGTGACCTAAGACCGCAGATTTGGAGTGTAGCGGAAGGAGGGTCGACTTAGTAGTCCCCACGATATGACTGGCAGGTACGGGGGTGTGTAGCGGATGGACAACTAGGTTTGGGTTTGGGAATGCATCATAACCTGTATTCTATGTTTTGAATGTGTAATATGTGATATGCCTGATTCTGTTAAGATTTAGTGTTGTAGTACACATTGAGTCTGTTGACTCACCCCGTTGTGGGAACATTTTTCAGGTGATGATCAGTAATGGACAGGGTCGGCAGGAGCTTAGGGGTGGCCATGCTCATCAAGGAATATGTTTTATGTGGACTATTTATTTTAAGTACTTGAATTTAATTTGGGTTTTATTCTGATGTAATAAGGCTATAGTTGAACTATTTTACAATTATTTTTATTTATTATGTTTACAAATTTTTATCAATTAAAGTTTTAAGTAAATTTCTTTTAAACTAAACCCTAAATGTTTTGCTACCTGAAATAAATGGGTTTTCAATATAAAACCAACTTGTTTTCAACTCAAGCCCAACCCAATTCGAACTTTCTTCCAAAATCACTTAAAATTTTTCAAAGTGCAAATGAATTTGAACCGGTTTTTCTTCGAGGAACATACCAGATTCGGTTCAGGCTCGTGGGCCGAGTTTGGGGTGTTTCAAAAGGTCTCACCTGTAGGAGTCCATCAAAAATCATACAAGTACTTTTATTATCCGAGCAGAATATAAATAGTAGTTTTATGCGTATGTTTAGTATGATGTCCATTTATGTATAAGGATATTTAGGTCACAGAGGACTTTTCGGCTTGTAACATTGTAACACCATGTATTTTGGGGTTAGAAGTTTTGAGATTTGTAGGTAGGGTCAGTTGCTAGATCGAACATTTGGGTTGGTTTTCGTGTTTTAGGGCCAAAATGGGCCTGTTGGTATGGTGGTTGTGTAACAGCCCATTTTTAATGAAATCAGAATAGTGGTTTTGGGACCACAAATCTGAGGTCAAAAAAATTATTTTATTATTATTTTATGGTTTACAATTGATAGAAATACCGTATAAAAATTTTGTTAAGTAATTTTACCATTTACATGTTCAATTTGATAAAAAGGACTAAATTACGTAAAGTGCAAAAGTTGAGTTCTAATAGCTAAAGGTATTAAATAGCTATAGAACATTAATGTGGAGGTCCTTACATGGTAATTAGCCCATTAGTATGTTAGTGGATGATAATGGCTTGGCAATTTTGTAATTTGAATTAATTTTAAAGTTTAATTAAGTAATTAATTTTGTAATCTTTCTCCATCTTCTTCCACCGATTTTCAAGAGAAAAGTAAGCCATTTTCATCCTTAACATTTTGCCATCTTTAATCCTTCAATTAGGTATGCATTTTTATCCCATTTTTAAAGATTTTTATGTTTTCGGGATCGTTGTAGCTTAATCTAGCTAGCCCAGGGACTAATTTGTGAAACTGTTAAACTATTAGGGTTTTACCATTGATTAATATATGTGAGTTTTGAAGTTTGATGATAGAAAATGAATGGTTGTTGTTACATAAACAGCTTTTGTAAAGGAATTTTTAGTGAAATTATCAAATAGGGACTAAGTTGAAAAATAGAAAATGTTAGGTGGTAAATTTGTGAATTTATGAAATATATGGGCTACTATTAATATGCGTAAAAATCGGCTAGGCTTGGGTAAGGATTAAATTGCATGAATTTCTTTTTTCGAGCCTAGGGACTAAATTGAAAAGGAATTAAAAGTATAGGGGCAAAATGGTAATTTTGCCCAAATTACATGTTGGACTAAATTGAATTTGATCATATTGAATTGGGTTAAATTCATTCGTATAGATCCTGTCAGACCTCGTACGGAGTTAGATTGAGGCAAAGAGAAAATCTTAGATTAGTCACCTCTGTATCTACGTACACTTGTCGAGGTAAGTTCGTGTAATTAAATTGTACACTTATATGTTTTAAATTGAATGACATGTTTGTAAATTGTGTAATTGCCATGAATGAATACCGATCGTATATCTGACGATGTACAATGAATACCGAACCTCGTTTGAACCTTAAAAATTCGTAGGATACAAATGACATGTTATTAGGGTTACCGATTTCAGCTCATATGATCTTACCGATACTCAGCTCGCATGAGCTTATCATTATTTAACTTAGAGGAGCCTACCGTTATTCAGCTCGGAGGAGCTTACCGTTATAGCTCGTAAGAGCATACCGATTCAGAGCTCGTATGAGCATACATGTACAGGAATTGACGAATTACAATTCAGTACACCTCGTGTGTACTACACGCGTATCCAACAATATTCTAAATGGTTCGACGGGCACAGTTCTGTTACGAGATTATATGAGGTTGATATGAACTATTACATGTATTTACATGAAATACATGAAAGTGATGTTACATGATACATTGATATATAAAATGAATAATTCATGAATATGAAATGTGATTACCTGTTGAATTCGTCCATGTGTATTGGATTTTATATACGATTTACATGGCTAATATGTTGATGAATTTGTGTTTAGGCTTTTGGCCAAATTGGTTGTGATATGTTATGTTAGCTTACCTTAGTTGTGATTTAAAATGGTAAGTTAAATTCTAAGTTATACGAACTTACTAAGCTTAAATGCTTACTCTGTGTTATTTTCCATGTTTTATAGTGATTTAGAAGCTCGTTTGGGTTGGAAGCTTGTCGGAGCTATATCACACTATCCATCGGCTCTTTTGGTACTTTTAGTTGGCTACATTTTGGTTATAATGGCATGTATAGGTTATTTTGGCTAATGTTGGCCTATGTGTGATGTTGTGGTTGTGGCCATATGATTTGGCTTGTGTTTTGGTATATTTTGCTATGTGTATATATAAATGGCCTTATCATATTTGATGTGTAGCTTGATTTGCGATAGAATGATGAAAGGTAAATGTTAGCTAAATGTGCATTTTGTATATGTGTTTGTGATGTGAAGAATTGGTGATGAATTGGTACCTTGATATGTAAGGTATATATATGTCTAAATATGTTAGTATTTGAAATGTATTTTGGTATCAAATGGTATGTTTTGGTAAATAAATGAATTGGTATGAAAGGTTGCAAATTAGCTTGGTAAATTGATGGTTTATTTGGTTAAAATATATATATGAAAATACATGTTTGAATATTGTCATTTGAGATGCCTAAGGGCATATTGGTTGTATGTGAAATATTACATGTTTAAGACTTGATTTTGACTTGTTTTGGATGCCTTGTTATGGCTTGTTGATGTGCATAATATTAAGTTTAAATTGGTGCCAAATTGGGTGAGAAATGTGGCTTGGAAAATGGCCTATTTTTGTCCACACGGGTAGAGACACGAGTGTGTGTCTCAGCCGTGTGTGATACACGGCTGTGTGTCCCCTGTAGATTCTTAAGGGTACAAGTCAGTATGCTCACACGGCTTGGCTTGGCCGTGTGACCTAAGTTAGTGAGTTACACGGGCTGGGACACGGCTGTGTGTCCCTATTTCGAATGTCCATATGGCCTAAGACACGAGCGTGTCTCTTGGCCGTGTGACCCCTGCAACTTTGAAAATTTTAAATGTTTCCGAAATATTTTCTGAGTTTTTGATGTAGTCCCGATTTATTTCTAATGCGTAATTTGAGCCTTGATGGCTCGTATAAGGGACAGTATGTATGATTTCGATTGGCTTCTAACATGAATATTTTATGATATGAAATGTTTGAAATTCTACCTATTTGATCTGTAAACTCCGATAATGCTCTGTAAACTTGTTCCAGAGATAGATAGGGTTAGGGGTGTTACAGGTTGGTGGTTTGTTAGTGTACATCTGGGTTCTGGGTTCGAATCCTGATGTGTGCATTTTGAGAAAATATTTTTTTTCAAGTCTGCTTTTAGTTTTAAAATATTATTTATTATTTATTATCTATTTTATTTTATCTAAAAAACCTCAATTTTTCCCATGTTCACGTTCCTCTTCCCCTTTTTTTCCTCTGACGTTCCATTTTTCTTATTTTTGTCAGTTTCCTCATCTTTTCTTTTTCCTCCATTTCATTTCCCTTTTTACTTGCTATTCTGTTCTGATTATTTTTGGTAGTCATCATTAGTTATTGCTTTACACTTTAGTCGACAGAAGTTTTGGTTCGGATTGAGGATATTATGGTGTTTTAACCGCGAAGTCCGGTGTGTGTTCGGGAACCCTGTAATTTTGATAACGAATTGTTGGTTTGTTATTGTGAAATTCAATAATTTATGAGTGTTTCTAAAATTAGTTAACTGAAGTGTTGTTTGGTTGTCAAATTCCATGAAAATCAGTATATTATGGTGTTTTTCTGGGTTATTGAGGGTAAGGGATCATTTCAACAACAAAAGCACGATCTACAGGCAGTTTCGGTGTGGTTTCATGACCACACGGGTGGCCACACAGGTGTGTTCCCCACATGGGTGGCTCACAGGGTTGTGTGCTTTTGGGATTTAGGGGTTTAGGGCCAATTTTGGTGCCACACGGCCGTATGGCCGATAGTTGGGAATTTGGGGATTTTAGTCGATTTTCACATGGGCGTGTGTTCTAGATGCACGGCCGTGTCCCGTGGGCACATGGGCGTGTGAGACTTTCACACGGCAATGTCTGCCCTCCACTTTAATTTAGTCAATTTGGACAAAGAGTTACACGGGCTGTCCACACGGCCATGTTCCTGGGTCACACGGGCATGTGTCGTCGTCACACGGTCGTGTACTTCTTCACACGGGCGTGTACCTCTTTCACATGGGCGTGTAGACCTCCACACGGCCTAAGCACTTCCACACGGCCGAGGCACACGGCTGTGTGGCCTTGTTTCGTAAATTTTGGTTCTGAGTTGGATTGTGACGACCTTGGCTAGGCCTTAGTAGGGGTAGTTGAGACTTTATTTTGGCTTGGATTTATGCGTTATCTGTAATCGTTACACTAGTTTAATGATTCGTTAATGTGATGTTGCCTAATAATTGAGTATCGTGATATCTGATTCTGAACGTGGTCAATTGGATATGTGCATCTCTAATTCTGTTTGACTGTCTGTACGCTGTTTCTGTAAGTCTGGTTGTGTAAATGCATCTGCATAAAGTATTTGGGATTGGTTGTGAAGAGAAGGAAGTCTAATCTGATTCGACAGTTTCAACTGCATTACATCTGTACAATGATTTACTGCACAATATGATACATATGTCAGCTCAGCTACATATTATCATTTACGTGGCTTAGTTCCACATATGTGGTGTGTAGGGTTGGATGGGCTTTTCGAGGTCCTATGTGGTGTGCATGGTTGGTTGGGCTACCTTTAGCTCATTCATGGTGTGAATGGGGATCGAAGTTGTGTTTGGTTGGTTGGGTGGGTTTTTTTTAATCTGTCTTGCATCAATACATACTTTAAGTTGTGTGAAAATCTGTTTGATTGAAAGATATGTTCACAATAATATGATGTTCTTTGTTTGATACGTATGGTTAGGATGCTGGTTCTGTGTTTACATTTCGGATTTGTAATAGCTTTGTAAGTACGTTTCGCTATTGAACTGCTAATTGAAATTCTGTTTTTTAAAGTTGTCATTTGTTACGTTTCGAACTCACACTGAGCTTGTGTAGCTCACCCCTTAGTTTTCCCTTTCAGGTACCCTCGTGTTTTGAAGCTTGGACTCGGCAGTTGAAGGTCTCAGACGGATAATTTTCGAATTAGCTAAAACAAGGGTTCTGGTTAAATTTTTAGTTTTCCAAACTGCTTTAGACTGTAAGTAAATATTTAAAGGGACTGTGGTACAACTTAATTTTGGTTTTCCGTAAATTTCCTTTAGACTGGATTTTAGAAACGGTGGAACTCTCTTTCTGAATGTTTATAACGCAACTTAAAATTTCTGTTTTAAATTCTAAATGGTTTCATGATTTAGTATGAATCTAGCAAACTGCATTGAAATGAGATTTCGACAAGTCGTTTTGTAAATTGCTTTTAGATCACTTCAGTGATCAATGTAACCTCCGAGATTCGGTCTAAACTTCTAGGTCGGGTTTTGGGGCGTTGTAAACATTTTGAGGCTTAGGACAGGTATGTAATTCAAAAACAATAAGCATCAAAAGGGTTACAAACACAAAAATAGTTTGGCAAATCGTATTGATCCCTATTCTTCCCCCTTAGCGACCCTTTCCCGCTCACCGCCTTATTTCTCCTTCTCTGACCTTCATTGTCTCTCCATATTTAGGAAATCATAGCATGATATACTAACTATGGCTAGCCTACGAGTTTTTTAGGCACTTAGGAATGAGTTTTTTCTATTGTTTTGTGACTTTGTGACTTTTCTCTTTTTCAATACATCTCACTCAAGAATTCTTTTTTCTTTTCACGAACTTTTTCTACTCGTATTTCTTTTTTATTGATTTTTTTCTTTTGTTTTTCACTTTTAGGCTATCCTATAGTTCCCATATCACACCAATCTTTCTTATTTCACTCTATTTTTATGAACTCCACCGTGATGTATCTATTTAACCCTCAATACGTATAGCCAGACGTCTATATTCATGCAGTGAGGGACCAAAGAAAAAGGGTAAATACAAATTATCATTTAAAGCTCAGTGGTTTGTAATGAGGTTCATTAAGAAGTGTCAACGGGCTCAAAGATTGGTACTGAAGGTGAAATATAAATACGATAGCTTTTTGGCTCTAGATGTGTTCCAAACAATGCCTTAGGCCAATCCTTAATATCTCAACATGCACAAACTTAATCAACCAAAAAATTACAAATTCAACCATTTATCATTCATACTAGCATGCTCGTTTCCTTGTATTTTCTATATCACTTGGTACAGTTGATTTCTTAATGCCTATTTACAGTGTAACACAGAGAACTTAGTAGTCTAATAATAAAAAAATAAAAATAACCTACCATCATGCCAAATTTATTTGTAGACATAAGCAAGCTATGTACATGCTCCTAACCAATCACTTGTATTTCTACAAGCTCAAACACACCAAAGACAAGAAAAAATCGAAGAAAAATGTAGAAATTGAAAAATAAGTGACCGCTGTAAATCAGAGTTTTAAAATTTATAAAAGAATGATCGAACCTGGAAACTAACTCTGACAACGATTGAGGCAAGTGCACCTACCGAACAGTAGTATTGTTTAGGCAAGACAGGATTGTCGAACCCAAAGGAACTAAAAGTACTAATACTAACTTTCTTTTTATTATTTAGCCTAAAATAAGTGAAGTTTTTTTATTAATACAAATTAATTAACTACTAAACTAAAGACTCTAAGACAAAGAAGAATGAATTTGGAAAATAACTTGGGAAAAACTCAGTTGATTTAGACGATACCCTAGGAAGAATCCACCTAGACTTCACTTGTTATCTAACACTGAACCATACGATTTATTCACTTAGTTTAATCCCCCCACACTTAAGATGTATATTGTCCTCAATGTACAAAGGTAGATAATATCAAAATAATCATAAAATCGTAAGATGGGGAGAGAAGGGAAACTTCCTGAATTTTGGATGAAGCCAATGAAAAGAAACCAGATAGGATTGAAGGTGAGCGTGGGGAAGCGTCTCGAACTAGTTGAGTCCTCGAAGTAGCCATCCTAATTTCTTTTGTATCCTAAGCTAAATCTAAATGGAATGAATAACAAGAAGAAAATAATAAAGAAAATAAAAGAAAGGAAATAAAAATAAAAATAAAAATAAAAATGAAAATGAAAATAACAATAAAAATAAAAATAGAAATAAAAGTAAATATTTAAATAGTGATACGGTCCACACCCTTGTTCGAGTTTAATTAGTCCGTGTTTTTCATGATTTTGAATTTTGGGCACGTTTAGGTGTTTTACCACGGCCGTGGGTCTCGTAGCACGCCCGTGTATTCTTCTCACGGTCCTTTAGAACGGGCGTGTTTAACCCGTGCTCATCAAGTCAGTAACCTCGCACGGTTGTAGGGCACAGCCGTGTCTCGCCCGTGCTCAATAAGTCAGTAACCTAACACGGGAAGTCAGCACGGGCGTGGCTTTTTATCGCAGCCCGTGTTGGGAAAAGAAATCATTCTTTGTCATGCACGGTTACTAGCACGTCTGTGGTTTGTCCTTCTGGCTTCCACACGGCCACAGCCACGGCCGTGTGTAAGGCCGTGTGTCCTGGAATTTTGCACCCCTTGTTAGTTTAAAGCTAGGTGTAAAGAAGAGAAGAAAAAGAAAAATAATTTTAAAGCAAGATGAAAAAAATAAATTGTGTTAGTGCTCGGGTTGCCTCCCGAGAAGCGCTTGTTTATAGTCTTAAGCTAGACTCTCATCTCGTTTTCTTTGTCAGGGTGGTTTGAGGAGTTGGAAGTCCTTCCTCATGCTATCATTTGTGTCTTTGTGAAAAAATTTAAGTCGAGATGTGTTTATAGTAAAAGTACCAAAAATAGGATTACTTACCTCATTTGTTCAGTGTGGGAAAACATCGTTACCCTAAAAGATATTTCTTTGTTTGTGCTAGGGTCAGGAGGAGATATTCGAGGATTTGACTGATCTAACGATGCACTGGTCCCCTATTTTGAAGTGGTTTGTTGTTCCTATTAGCTCTTTTGGGGGCTCCTTCGGTTTTGTCTTGTGTGGTTCAGGTTCTTCGTCGTGCATCCCTAATTTCTCCTTGAAGTGTGTCTTCCACTCGTCTAGATCATCGAACTGAATCCCTCGATCTTCATGAGTTATTTCTTTGTTGTTATGGGGTTTAGGATTGGGTTCAGTTGTATTCCTTGGTGGTGCTTCCTGAAAATAAGGGTTAACCGAATGGTTATCATTAGAATTTATGTTTTCACCTTGATTACTCGATGTTCTAGCCGAGTCGAGAGCCTTGATGGTGACTGTCTCATTACCTACACAAAGTATGAGTTCTCCTGCATCAACATCAATTTTAGTCCTGGCAGTTGCTAAAAAGGGTCTTCCTAAAATTAGGGGGATCGAATTATCCTCATCCATGTCTAAGACAACAAAGTTTACTGGGAAAACAAATCTGTCAATTTTTACAAGAACATCTTCGATAATACCCCTAGGAATTCTAACAGTTTTATCAGCTAATTGAATGCTCATCCTAGTTTGTTTGGGTTTCCCTAGACCTAATTGTTTAAACAATTTATAAGGCATGACATTTATGCTTGCCCCTAAATCAGCTAACGCATTATCAACAGTTAGTCTACCAATTAAACATGGAATTGTAAAACTCCCTGGATCTTTTAGCTTTTGTGGTAGTCTATTTTGGAGAATTGCTGAGCACTTTGCGTTAAGTTCCACATGTGACGACTCGTCTAACTTCCATTTGTTTGTCAGAAGCTCTTTTAAAAATTTCCTAGAATCTGGCATCTGCGAAAGAGCTTCAAGTAATGGTAACTTAATATGTAATTTCTTTAAAAGTTTAAGAAACTTACCGAACTATTCTTCTGTGTCGTCTCTTCTTAATGCCTAAGGGTAAGGTACGCAAGGTTGGTACTCCTTAATTACCAGTTTTGGCTTGTCTTGTGTTACCTCAACTTTACCTTTTTCTACCTCGTTTCCTTGTGTTGGACTGGGTTCGTCTACTTCTTTGCTTTCTTGAGCTGTTATGGCTTGGATTTGCTCCTTTGGATTAATTTCAGTATTACTCGGTAGACGCCCTTGCGGTCGTTCGGCTAATAGCTTTGCAATTTCTCCGACTGACTGGGTAATTTCCCCGATTGCCTTTGTAAGTCCTCTAACTTGGTTCTCGATCTTTTTGATCGATGTTTGTTGGGTGTCGAGTGTTACCTCAGTTTTTTGGAGACAGGCTTCTGTGGATGCTATAAATTTGTTCAACGTCTCTTCAAGATCCGGCTTCTTTTCCTGTGGATAGGGCTGATTTTGGAAATTTTGAGGAGGTTGTTGTATTTGATTTCCTTGATTTCCTTGTCCTCCCCATGAAAAATTTGGGTGGTTCCTCCAACCTGGATTATAATTATTACTATATGGGTTATTATTAGATCTGAAATTGTTACCTATATAGTTCATCTGTTCACTCTCTATTCCCGGTTGGTAGGGTGGGTACTCAGGATTCGCCATAGTTCCACTTGCATCGCACTGCATGACTGGATGTACCTGCGAAGAACACAAACTATCAATCTTCTTATTCATAAACTCTACCTGATTTGATAGCATGGTTACTGCGTTGAGGTTGTAAACTCTGACTGTTTTTGTTGGCCTTGTTCTTGTAACTTGCCACTGATAGTTATTCAGCGACATCTCTTCTATAAATTCGTAGGCTACTTCAGGAGTTCTATTATTCAGGGTTCCACCGGCGGCCAAGTCGATTAGTTGCCTCGTTGAGGGGTTGACACCGTTATAGAAAGTTTAGACTTGGAGCCACAAGGATAAACTATGGTGTTGACACCTTCTCAAAAGATCCTTATATCTCTCCCATGCATCGTATAATGTCTCTAAATCCATCTGCACAAAAGAAGATATATCATTACGTAATTTGGCTGTTTTGGCCGGTGGGAAATATTTTAATAAAAAAATTTCGGTCATTTATTCCCATGTAGTGATTGACCCTCGGTAACGAAGTTTAACCACTATTTAGCTTTATTCTTTAATGAAAAGGAAATAACCAGAAGTCGTATGGCATCATCGTAAACGCCACTTATTTTGAAGGTATCACAGAATTCTAAAAAATTAGCTATATGAGCGTTTGGATCTTCGTCCTGTAAACCATCAAATTGAACAAACTGTTGAACCATTTGTGAAACACCCCAAACCCGGCCCACGAGCTTTGACCAGATTTGGTATGTTCCTCAAGTAAACCGGTTCAAAATTCTTTTGTTACTTAGGAAAAACTTGTATGATTTTAAAAAAATATTGTTTGGGTTGGGCTTGAGTTGGAAACAAATTTATCTTATGTTAAAACCCATTTATTTAAGGTGAAAAAACATTTAGAGTTAATTTTAAAAAGGAATTTACTTAAACTTTAATTGATAAAAATCTATAAACATAATAAATAAAAGAAAAATAAAGTAAACCACAATGGCCTTATTATATCAATGATCCCAAAGTAAAACTTAAAATACTTAAAATAAATTGAAAGTCCAAATCATAAATTTCTTGATATGCATGGCCACCTTTAAGCTCCTGTAGACCAGGTCCATTATCGCTCATCACTGAAAAATATTCCCCAAGCGGGGTGAGTCAACAGACTCAATGTGTACACAACACTAAGTCATAATAGAATCAGGCATGCAAATGATACACATTCAAATCATAGAATACAATTAATGATGCATTCCCAAACCCAAACCTAATTAACCATCCGCTACACACCACCCGTACCTGCCAGTCACACCGTGGGGACTACTAAGTCAACCCTCCATCCGCTACACACCATCGAAGCGGTCGCTGCGATCGGCGTGCTCATCGCCCATATAATTTGTGTCATTAGACACCATATTCAAATAATGTAACCAAAGTTACCAAATTCAGATAATGTAACCGAAGTTACCATATTCAAATTTTGTGACCGTAGTCACCATATTCCGTTGGTGAGACCGAAGTCAACACCTTCTTCCCCTTTCACATAGATCCCGAATGCCCCATAAATGCATAACATACTTAATTTCTCATTATTCACATGTTAACAATATAACATATTCGTAATCCTATCGAAAGTAGGAAACGTACCTGGGTACTCTTACCACATTTGTGGTACTTAGCCACATTCACATTCTTATGCATATTCATATATTAAAATAATTTCCATATGATATATTGAAAGTTAGTGTGAGTACACACATTTTTAATAATACATTTAATTTAAACATAGCCATGAACCTATCAAAACTTAGGGTAGGTACACACTGACGATTTTATGAATTCCTTGAAATCCGAAATCGATCTCATCGCCTTAGATCTCAAATTCCTACATTTGATTAATCACTTACTAATTTAATAAAAAGCCATTCGGCCATAAATCCAAATCCTAGTAGGATTAGTATTCTTAAAACTTACCTTGAAATTCTCAAATCCCAAAATCCTTTTATCCCTGTCATTAAATCCCTATAACTACATGTTAGATCAATTTCTAACATTTATTCACAACAAATAACCCTTAGCCGTATGTTAAATATGACTTACCTTAGATTCTTAAATCCCGAAATTCACCGAATAACTAGGGAACACGCACTTATGGTGTACCTTCAGGAAAAGAACTTCTCCTTCCTTGTAGTCGACACTTAGTAAATCCCGAAAGATCTCTTGACAACAGATATTAAGGGTATTAGAATCTTAATTTCGACAAATGACCTTAAAAGAAATAGAATGAGAATCTAACCTAATCTTACCTTATGAAGAATTTGATGGAACTCTTGCTTGAACCCTTAGCAGTGATTCGGCTATGGCTTTGATGTGGATAACAATTTCGGCTCTTGAGGCTTAGTGATAAATCGACTAGGGCTATTGGTATCTTCGGCTTTTGATTGTGTTTGTAATAGAAGAAGAAAAGAAAAGAAAAAGAGAATAATGGCAGAGAAAATTCGGCGAGAGAGAAGAGGAGAAACTTTAGAGAATTTGTGCAGAGGTTTTCTTGAAAAGAAAAGAATGAATGAAGAATAGCCTTACTCTTCCTTTTATAGCCAAAATTACTAGCTAGAGTCCTTTACTTGGCCACCACCCTTCTATTTTGATAGCTTTATCCCTTGATTTATCACTTTAATAAAACTTAATCCAATAATTATCTCTTATCTCTTAATAAAAATAATACTAATAATAATCCTCTTTTATCTCTTCCTTATCTATCAAAATAAAAGAAATAATATCCACATTTATCTTTTGAAAATAATCTAAAATAAATCCATTATTTATCCCTTATTTATCCACCCTTTATCTCTTAAAAATAAAAGAATAAAAGCTCCTAATTTATAGCCATGTGCCGTCCACCTCACTTCTTACGCTTCCCATGTGACTCGAACTCGGGCCCAACACCTTGCATGTGGCGCCATTTCCAGAGGCCCTAAGTGGCATCTCGGGCCACTTTTCCAAGCCTGTTTGTGTGTCAAATTCCTCATATTATTTTTCTTAAGGCCACCTTGCCTTAGTTTTCTCTTTTAAGCCTTAAAACTTGACATTTCTTTACATTTCCAAGTTTCCAAAAATTTTCGTTTGGCTCTTTAAATGGACATTTCCTTACATTTCCAAGTTTCAGAAATGTTTACTTTCCTCTTTTGAATCATTTCCACATCATTTCCTTACATCCCCTAGTTTCCAAAAATGTTCACTTTCCTCTTTTAAACTTAACGTTTCCAAAGCATTTCCTTACATTTCCTTACATTTCCATACATTGCCTTACATTTCCATACATTTCCATGCACCTTAGGGTTCCTAGAACTCCTCAGAACACATCCAACACACCCACTGAGCCCACTATCTCATGAATCACACACGAACGCATAACCCCTAATCTAGGATGTTACAATTTGTATAGTGTTAGGCTTTAATTCAAAATTATTAGCAGCTATAGCAGGCCTAACAATACTTGATTCGGCTCCTGTTAAATGCGGTTTAGCATAATCAAACATAGTACGAGGAGCATTATTTTCTCCCACATCTTGTGGTGGAAGATTATTTTCGTCCATCCCTTCAGTAGGATTGGATCTGTCTTCTCGCTCTCCTTGGTAATTTAGGGCTCGCCTAATTTCTCTGCGATTTCTTCGAGCGGTAGCTTCAATATCACTGTCGTATTCTAAAGGTCCTCTCGGGTTCCTTCTAGTCATAAACTAGAGGTACCTGTGAGGAAAAGAAAGAAAGAAAGTTTAGCAAATTTAAAATTAAAACTAAAAATAAAAATAAATTGCGAAAAATAAAAATAATGGCTAAAGTAATAAAAATAGAGTTTTCTTAATATTTTAGTTCCCCGGCAACGGCGCCAAAAACTTGATTGCTGTAAATCAGAGTTTTAAAATTTATAAAAGAATGATCGAACCTGGAAGCTAACTCTGACAATGATTGAGGCAAGTGCACCTATCGAACAGTAGTATAGTTTAGGCAAGACCGGATTGTCGAACCCAAAGGAACTAAAAGTACTAATACTAACTTTCTTTTTATTATTTAGCCTAAAATAAGTGAAGTTTGTTTATTAATCTAAATTAATTAACTACTAAACTAAAGACTCTAAGACAAAGAAGAATGAATTTGGAAAATAACTTGGGAAAAAACTCGGTTGATTTAGACGATACCTAGGAAGAATCCACCTAGACTTCACTTGTTATCTAACACTGAACCATACGATTTATTCACTTAGTTTGATCCGTAAGACTCCCTAACGTATATTAAACCCTCTCTCGAGGCGAATAACGTCTAACCCTAGGTTAATTACTGGAACTCTCGTTCTCTTATAATAACCACCTAGAATGGCAGTAAATCGATCTGTGGATTCCCATATTAGGTTTCACCCTAATCCGACAAAATCTCGTCACCCTATCTCTAGGCGTGCGATCAACTCCGCTTAATTATGTTGGATCTACTCTTAGGCAGGGTCTATTCCTCCTCCACCTAAGCACATTAGATTTGGATTAAGCTCACATAATTAAGAACAAACTAAGTTATTATCATATAATTCAAATAATCAAATAACAATATTCATCATAGGTTTCATCCCCTTCGGGTATCCGAAGGGTTTAGTTCATAACAATAAAGGAAAACATCTCAAGAGAAAAGATAAAACAAAACATAAGAAATCCCTAAAACCCCCTGAAGGAATTGAAGAGGAGATCCTCCGTCTTGAGTAGAATTTCGGCTTCTTGAGATGGATCAACTGGCTATCCCTGAGTGAATCCCCACAAATCTGCCTTCTCTGGCCTAGCACGACGCCCCTAGACGATGGCTTTGGGCTCCCCCTTTCAGGTCATACTTAGGGTGTATTTATAGGCTTTTGAAATACGTTTCTTTCTCCCTAAATATCCTTTCCCGAATGAAATTGCTATTCTCCACGACAGAAGCACGACCATGGCGCACGCCCGTGTAAATCGTGGCCAGGCCGTGTTTGGATTCCTTTAATGAGACACGGCCGTGTGAGTCGGGGTTAGACCGTGTTCTAGATGATCAGTGAGGCACGGCCGTGTGATCTTTGGTCCAGGCCGTGTCGATTTCATGCTTTGGCCCATTTGTCCCGTTTTAAGCCCGTTTTGCGTTCTTTTCATCCCCTGGTGCTTTCTTGAGTATATATCATGAAAAGAAAGGATTAAGAGCACCAAATTACATAAAATAAGGGATAATTCATCCAAAAGCATACTAAATGTGGGCCTAAAATATGTTACTATTTCGGTTTATCAATAAGCAAGTTTCTATGTTACCCCCACACTTTAGTTGACACATTATTCTCAATGTGTAGCCCATAAATAGATAAGAAAAGAAGTTACCTGATTGATCATGGTTGCTCCAACTTCTAATGGTGGGTGCTTCCTCTTTTGATCGTGTTAAGCTCAAATTGTTTGTGTCTCATTCGTGTTGGGTTCCTACAGAGAAAATTTAAACAAAATGTTATATAAAAACTATTATTAGTCCTACTCCTACAAGGTTAAAATTAAAAGTATCCAAAAATTAATACAAGTCTTTTAAAAATAACAAAAATAAAACTCAATCCTCATTTGAATCATCTAGAGGACAGGAGTGCCCTTGCTCCATAAGTGTCTTGCCTATGCCCGGGCTATATTTTTTATGGGAGCTCCTACCTTTTGAATGCGATTATTGACTCGGGCTACAAATTACAGATCCTTTTGGTGCCAAATATTATAGCTAGAATGCTGTTTAATATTCATCCTTCATCTCGGGATACTCATGGGAAGCACCTTCCTACTCGGAATCAGCTCCCACGCCTTCTCCCACATGTTAAGTTGGTATTGGACCAAACACAGGTCTCGTTTCTTGTATCCAACTGATCATACCATTGAGTTTATTTTTTGTGCTTCCACGGGCTCCTTTTCTTGTTCTCAACTGTTCTTGTAACACCCCTAACCCGTATCCGTCGCTGGATTAGGGTTAAAGGCGTTACCGGACAGATCAAAAACATTTTCAAAAGTTCATACATTCATCCATCAATCCCAAACATAAAGTCCCTTAATACGGTCAACGAACCCTAAAACATGCTTATAAACGGGGTTGGGACTAAACCGGAACACATACGAAATTTCACAAAAATTTAAAACTTTTTAGGTTTCAGGAGTTACACACCCGTGTAGGCAAGCCGTGTGCCTCCCACGGCTGCTGAACACCCCCGTGTGTCCTCCCCGTGGTCGAATCTGACCTCACATCAACGGCCACCAAGCACGCCCATGTACCTTGGCCGTGGTCGAATCTGACTTCACATCCACGGCCACCAAGCACGCCCGTGTGCCTTGGCCGTGGTCGAATCTGACATTACACCCACGGCCACCCAGTACCCGTGTGCTAAGGCCGTGTACTCTTAGGCCATATACTGACTTTCTCACACGGCTACTAGACACACCCGTATGTCTTGGCCATGTGCTATTAGGCTAGCTACTGACTTAGCCCCATGGTCACTAGGCACGCCCGTGTGCCACAACCATGTGACATTATAGGCCATTTGCAAGGCCAAAATGTCACCCAATGGGTCATACCTACTAGTAAAATCATCAAGACATCTCATGCCTATTTGACAACCAAAATCATACCAAAATAACCATCCAATTACAAGGCTAAAACTCATCTCATCACAAGCATAATTCATTCCTTTGCTTAATCAAAACTGGACCATTTCATGCATCAACTAACCATGCCAAAAACATACTTCAGATACCACATACATTCAAGCAAATTCTCAAACCATAGCTAGCCAAATCACATGGCTAAGTTCATATAACAAACTCTTATCAAATACTAGCCTATACATGCCATATCAAGCTATATACATATCCAAAGTGTACCAAAAATGAGTTTAGTAGTGTGATGACGATCCTTGACGGTCCCGAGCCTTCAGTAGCTTTAACAACCTATAAAACAGAGAAAACACACACACAGAGTAAGCTTTCCAAAAGCTTAGTAAGTCATAATATGAACAAACTTAGTATGAAAGGCATATATGCACATAAGTACATTGCCACATCTTAATGACTTAGCAAACTATCACATATATGCTTTGGTCCATGTACTTGGTCATATTTGTCACATTCTTCAATTCAAAAGTCTCATATAAACATAGCTCATTCATGCTTACTTTCGTATATCATAATGCTATTCCAATATACATAATCATCATAGTAAGATCACATAGGTACTTAGCTTATATACACACTTAGTGTATAAATCAGCGATACTCAAAGCGGATATATCATTCACTTAACCATTCGTCGTATCACGTAATTGCTCGTTGAACCGATAGGAACCTAATAGGATACTCGTAAAGCTCGAGAATAGTTGTACAATGCCAACGCCCCGCACGAGGTCTTACGTGTACTTAGATAACGATGCCCTTTGTCCCGCACGGTCTTCTACGAATCAATATGATGTCGATGTCCCGGACATGGTCTTACGAAAAGATAATATCGATGCCAACGTCCCGGGCACGTGGTCTTACACGAAGCTCATATCGATGCCAGCGTCCACAGGCGTGGTCTTACACGATAAGATAATATCGATGCCAACGTCCCAGACGTGGTCTTACACAAATGTCAAATCAATGCCAATGTCCCGGACGTGGTCTTATATGATAAAAACAGAACAGATACATATGTATTCCTAGGTTCGTACAAGACTTCTCGGACATTGTCGCTGAGTCGATCTTATCTCGGAAATCATTTGCATTACAACACATAAGCATTTAATATCGACAATAGGCATATGAATCTGCTCAACTCAATACAATTACATTTATTTGCAATATGACTTACCTCAGATTCGATTTACTGAAACGAAAATGGCTACTCGATTACTTTCGCCTTCCCTCGGTCTAAGTCTGTTTTCCTCGGTTCTTGATCTAAACATATTCAGAATTAATCCTTTTATTCACTAACTTATCCAATTCAATCCAAGGACACACAATTAGGGCTATTTGCAATTTAACTCTCACATTTGCACAATTTATCAATTTAGTCCATTTTTTCTCAAAACATCAAATTCACAAAATCATCACATACTCATGCTTAGCCGAATGTTCATACATCTCATACAAGCCCATATTTTACATCAAATTTGCAATTTAGTCCTTCAAGTTACCATTTTCTCAATTTAGCCCTATTTAGCTAAATTCATCAAAAATTCAAGAACAAAGTATGTTCATCTAGCTCAAATCTTTCATTTAACACCATAAAACATCACAAAGCTCAACATAACATCAATGGAATTTCTCATAAACAACATCAATACACAAAATTGAGACATGGGCTTGATAGTAGACTAATCAACGATTGCAAAAACGTAGAAATTATAGAAAACTGACTAGAATCATACCTTGAATTTGACCACAATAGTGCCGAAACCTAGCTTGGCTTAATCCTTTATTTTCCTAGCTATTTTCGGTTCAAATAAGATGATAACTATCATCTATCAATTGTTTCTTTTACCAATTTATGCTAATAATTCAATTACTAGATTGCCCATCCATTAAACAAATAAGACAAATTAATACCAAGGTTATTATGACATTCTACCATCCACTATCTCAATAATGGCTTAATTGCCATACAAGGCCTCCACCTTTACAAAGCCACAACACATTGGTATTTTAACAAATAACATACAACTTCCACATTTAATGCAAATCAATCCTTTGCTCAAATTAAACACACAAACAGACAAATTAGCTTACGAAACTTTAGCACATGCATAATCACTTATCAGAGACATAGAAAATACTATTAAAATATTATTCGAACTCAGATTCGTGGTCCCGAAACCACTGTTCCGACTAGGGTATAAACCGGACTGTTATAATTCTCCCCCCTTAGGGATTTTTGTCCCCAAAAATCTTACCGTTAAACAAAGTCGGATATTGCTGCCTCATTGAATCTTCCGGCTCTCACGTTGCCTCTTCAATTCCGTGTCGATTCCATAATACATTCACTAACGGAAATTTCTTATTTCTCAACTCTTTTACTTCACGAGCTAAGATACGGATCGGTTCCTTTTCATATGACATATCAGATCGGATTTCAATTTCAGATGGGGCAATCACATGTGACGGATCGGATCGATATCTACGGAGCATTGAGACATGAAATACATTATGTATCTTTTCTAGCTGGGAAGGCAACAACAATCGATATGCAATAGGTCCAACTCGATCAATGATTTCATACGACTCGATGAATCTCGAACTCAACTTACCTTTACGTCCGAAACGAAGTACTTTCTTCCACGGTGACACTTTCAGAAATACTTTGTCGCCGATCTTAAATTCTATAACTTTACGTTTCAAGTCTGTATAAGACTTCTGACGATCAGATACTGCTTTCAAACAATCTCGGATCAATTTCACTTTCTGTTCTGAGTCTTTTATTAATTCAACTCCATGTAGCTTACTTTCACTATGCTCAGTCCAATACAGAGGTGTACGACATTTACGTCCGTACAAAGCTTCATATGGTGCCATTTTGATGCTCGACTAAAAACTATTATTGTATGCAAATTCAATCAATGGAAAATACTGTTCCCACGATCCATTAAACTCAAGTGTACAACATCTTAACATATCTTCAAGAATCTGAATAATCCGCTCAGATTGGCCATCTGTTTGCGGTTGAAAAGCTGTTATGAAATGCAGTTTCATGCCTAAAGCTTCTTGTAATTTCTTCCAGAACCTCGATGTAAACATCGGGTCTCTATCTGACACAATAGGTAGTGGCACCCCGTGCAATCTAACAATCTCAGAAATATAAAGCTCGGCTAATCTATCAAGTGAATAGTCAGATCTTACCAGAATAAAATGGGCAGATTTCGTCAATCGATCAACTACGACCCATATAGCATCTTTCTTTCTCAGAGTTAGAGGCAAATAAGAAACAAAATCAATTGTCACTCTATCCCATTTCCACTCAGGAATTAGAATCGGTTGTAGCAACCCAGACGGAACTTGATGTTCAGCTTTAACTTGCTGACAGATTAAACATTTTGAAACAAAGTCAGAAATATCACGCTTCATACCAGACCACCAATAGTGTCGCCTCAAATAATGGTACATTTTAGTACTCCCCGGATGAACAGATAGATGACTATTATGTGCTTCACTCAAAATCAACTGAATCAATTCCGGATTTCTCGGAACACAGATACGATCTCGGAATCTCAAGCAATCATCAACCACTCGAAATTCAGATTCATAATTCGAATCACACTGAGCTCGTTTTGCTAATAACTCATTATCTGATTTCTGAGCATCACATATTTGCTGTATAAATAATGGTTTCGCTTTTAATTCAGCTATCACAGAGCTATCATTAGACATATCTAACTGAGCATTCAAAACACATAGTGCAAACAATGATTTTCTACTCAATGCATCAGCAACAACATTTGCTTTACCCAAATGATAATCTATCACAAGTTCATAATCTTTTAACAGCTCTAGCCATCTTCTTTGACGCAGGTTCAAATCTTTCTAAGTCATCAGATATTTCAGACTTTTATGATCCGAAAACACGTGACATTTTTCACCGTACAGATAATGGCTCCAGATCTTTAGTGCAAACACAATCGCAGCTAGCTCGAGATCGTGCGTTGGATAGTTCTTCTCATGTGACTTAAGTTTTCTCGAGGCATAAGCTATTACTTTACCTTCCTGCATCAATACACATCCCAGACCATTCAATGAAGCATCACTATAAATCACAAATTCTTTGCCCGATTCTGGTTGTACTAACACTGGAGCTTCTGTTAACAGAGTTTTCAACTGATCAAAACTTTTCTGGCATTTGTCCGACCATTCAAATCTAACATCTTCCTGAAGCAATCTAGTCAACGGAGTAGCTATCACTGAAAATCCTTTCACAAATCGACGATAATAACCAGCTAGCCCCAAAAAGCTAAGGACTTCAGATACGTTTCTCGGAGGTTTCCAATCCAGAATAGCTGAAATTTTGCTCGGATCAACTCGAATCCCAGAAGTTGACACAATATGCCCCAGAAAACTAACCTCATGTAACCAGAATTAACATTTGCTAAATTTCGCATACAATTTCTTTTCTCGCAGAGTTTGCAATACGATTCTCAGATGCTCGGCATGTTCAGTTTCATCACGTGAATAAATCAGAATGTCATCAATGAATACAACAACAAATCGATCTAGATACGATCTGAAAATTCTGTTCATCAAATCCATAAAAATAGCAGGAGCATTGGTTAGTCCAAATGGCATAACTAAAAACTCGTAATGCCCGTACCTCGTTCTGAAAGCAATTTTTGGTATATCCGAATCTTTTACTCGCAACTGATAATAACCCGATCTCAAATCTATCTTCGAAAACACAGTAGCTCTTTTTAACTGATCAAACAAATCGTCAATCCTGGGCAACGAATATTTGTTCTTTGTGGTCACTTTATTTAACTGGAGATAATCGATGCACATTCTCATCGTGCCATCTTTCTTTTTCACAAACAGAACAGGAGCACCCCAAGGCGAGAAACTCGGTCTAGCAAACCCTCTATTGGTCAATTCCTGCAACTGTGACTTTAATTCTTTCAATTCTGTTGATGCCATTCTATACGGAGCTATCGATATAGGTGTAGTACCAAGTAACAACTCAATACCAAACTCAACTTTACGAATCGGAGGTAAACCTGGTAACTCTTTAGGGAATACATCAGAAAACTCACAGACAATAGGCACTGATTCGACTTTCTTTTCAGACACTTTCGAATTAATCACATAAGCAAAATATGCTTCATAACCCTTTTTCACATAACTTTGAGCTTTCAAAATAGATATCACAGCAGGCAAACCATTCAAATCATTAGATTCAATCCGTACAATTTCATCATTCGGACATCTCAAATCAATAGTCTTTCTTTTACAGTTCACAATAGCATCATGCGAAAACAACCAGTCCATACCAAGAATGATATCGAACTCATCAAATGGCCAAAGCATCAAATCAGTAGGGAAACAAATATCTCGAAACATTAATGGACAGTTCTTGCATACTTTGTCAACCAGGACACTTTTACCTAAGGGGTTCGATACTTTTATAACAAACTCAGTGGACTCTACAGGCAAAGTCTTACTGAACACTAAATTCATGCATATATACGAATGCGTAGAACCAGGGTCTATCAATGCAATCACAGAAGTATCATAAAGTGTAAAAGTACCCGTTATAACATCTAGTGAAGAAGCTTCCTCACGAGCTCTAATAGCATACGCTATGGCAGGCACTCTAGCTTCGGATCTCGCAACAGTCTCTCTCGTAGTTATCTGACTACCACTGAAATTTCTTACATTCTTCAAAGGTCTATCTCTCACAGGTGCATTATCAGATCTCAGATTCTGAACAGTCTCAGGCTCGACAGACTCAGGGCAATCACGGATAAAATGATCAAGTGATTCGCATCTGAAATAAGCTCTGTCATTCATTCTACAGCTTCCCGGATGTCTTTTCCCACAATACTTACATTCTGGTTTCTCGTATCGTACATTTCCAACACTTGCCACTGAAGTTACTGGAGATTTGAAGCTCATTTGTGATCTATCTCGATTTCTATTTGAATATCCCATATTACCTCTTGAAAGGCTTTGATCATCTCTAAATTTCTTTGAAGTGGACTGAAACGATCTATTCTGAAATCTCTTTCTCATATCTCTAACTTTAGACTCGGCTTTCTTTTTATCTTTCCCGAGTGCTTCAGCTTTGCACGCTCGATCAACGAGTACAACGAACTCTTTTATTTCTAATATCCCGACTAATAGGCGAATATCTTCATTAAGACCATCTTCGAATCTTTTACACATTATTGCTTCAGATGATACACATTCACGAGCATAATGACTCAGTCTGACAAACTCTCGTTCATATTTCTCCACAGTCATACGGCCTTGTTTCAAATCTAGAAATTCCTTTCGTTTCTGATCAACAAATCTCTCACTGATATATTTCTTCCGGAACTTGATCTGAAAGAAATCTCATGTCACCCGTTCTTTCGGAATAACAGATATCAGAGTTTTCCACCACTGATAAGCCGCATCTCGAAGCAAAGATACAACACATTTTATGCATTCATCCGGAGTCAGAGACATTTCGTCAAATACCCGGATAGTATTTTCTAACCAGAATTCGGCCTTTTCAGTATTATGAGCATTAGTAGCCCTGAATTCTTCAGCTCCGTATTTATGGATTTTGTCAACCGGAGGCTTGTTCAACAGATTTATATCCATCACCGGAGGCACAACTAAGGTTTGAGGGGGATTAACCGGGGGCGAGGGCTGTGAAACAGTCGGGTTATTCTTTACGAATTGAGTAAACCATTCACTCATCATCTGGAAGAAAGCTTGTCTAGCTTCTTCCCCTTGACCGCTAGTAGTCGGTCTCGGATCAGAGGGCACTGTCCCTTGTGCGGTAGCAGGCGCATTACTTTCTATGTCATCAGCTACGGCTCTTTCGGGATCCATTACTATACAGAAATCACATTTATACGTCAATATTCATCACACTATCACAATTCAGAAATATGGCATGTATAGCTAGATTCTTACACGCTACGTTAGTTCGAGAATCGACTAAACCGTAGCTCTAATACCAACCAAATGTAACACCCCTAACCCGTATCCGTCGCTGGATTAGGGTTAAAGGCGTTACCGGACAGATCAAAAACATTTTTAGAAGTTCATACATTCATCCATCAGTCTCAAACATAAAGTCCCTTAATACGGTCAACGAGACCTAAAACATGCTTATAAACCGGGTCGGGACTAAACCGGAACACATACAAAATTTCACGGAAATTTAAAACTTTTTCTAGGTTTCAGGGGTTACACGCCTGTGTAGGCAAGCTGTGTGCCTCCCACGGCTGCTGGACACCCCCGTGTGTCCTCCCCGTGGTCGAATCTGACCTCACATCCACGGCCACCAAGCACGCCCATGTACCTTGGCCGTGGTCAAATCTGACTTCACATCCACGGCCACCAAGCACGCCCGTGTGCCTTGGCCGTGGTCGAATCTGACTTTACACCCACGGCCACCCAGCACCCGTGTGCTAAGGCCGTGTACTCTTAGGCCATATACTGACTTTCTCACACGGCTACTAGACACGCCCGTATGTCTTGGCCGTGTGCTATTAGGCTAGCTACTGACTTAGCCCCACGGTCACTAGGCACGCCCGTGTACCACAATCGTGTGACATTATAGGCCATTTGCAAGGCCAAAATGTCACCCAATGGGTCATACCTACTAGTAAAATCATCAAGACATCTCATGCCTATTTGACAACCAAAATAACCATCCAATTACAAGGCCAAAAATCATCTCATCACAAGCATAATTCATTCCTTTGCTTAATCAAAACTTGACCATTTCATGCATCAAATAACCATGCCAAAAACATACTTCATATCCCATATACATTCAAGCAAATTCTCAACCCATAGCTAGCCAAATCACATGGCTAAGTTCATATAAAAAACTCATATCAAATACTAGCCTATACATGCCATATCAAGCTATATACATATCCAAAGTGTACCACAAATGAGTTTAGTAGTTTGATGACGATCCTTGACGGTCCCGAGCCTTCAGTAGCTTTAACGACCTATAAAACAGAGAAAACACACACACAGAGTAAGCTTTCCAAAAGCTTAGTAAGTCATAATACGAACAAACTTAGTATGAAAGGCATATATGCACATAATTACATTGGCACATCTTAATGACTTAGCAAACTATCGCATATATGCTTTAGTCCATGTACTTGGCCATATTTGTCACATTCTTCAATTCAAAAGTCTTAT
Source organism: Gossypium sturtianum (assembly GCA_025698515.1). NCBI lineage: Eukaryota > Viridiplantae > Streptophyta > Magnoliopsida > Malvales > Malvaceae > Gossypium > Gossypium sturtianum. Next base: position 105,609,736 of record CM046955.1, read on the forward strand.
ATAAACATAGCTCATTCATGCTTAGTTTCGTATATCATAATGTTATTCCAATATACATAATCATCATAGTAAGATCACATAGGTACTTACCTTATATACACACTTAGTGTATAAATCAACGTACCTGAAATGGATATATCATTCACTTAACCATTCGTATCACAGAATTGCCCGTTGAACCGATAGGAACCTAATAGGATACTCAGAAAGCTCAGAATAGTTGTACAATGCCAACGTCCCAGACGAGGTCTTACGTGTACTTAGATAACGATGCCACTGTCCCAGACAGGGTCTTATACGAATCAATATGATGCTGATGTCCCAGACATGGTCTTACACGAAAAGATAATATCGATGCCAACGTCCCAGAAGTGGTCTTACACGATAAGATAATATCGATGCCAACGTCCCAGACGTGGTCTTACACGAATGTCAAATCAACACCAACATCCCGGACGTGGTCTTATATGATAAAAACAGAACAGATACCTATGTATTCCTAGGTTCGTACGGGACTTCTCGGACATTATCACTAAGTTGATCTTATCTCGAAAATCATTTGCATTACAACACATAAGCATTTAATATCGACAATAGGCATATGAATATGCTCAACTCAATACAATTACATTTATTTGTAATATGACTTACCTCGGATTCGATTTACTGAAACGGAAACGGCTACTCGATTACTTTCGCCTTCCCTCGGTCTAAGTCCGTTTTCCTCGGTTCTTGATCTAAACATATTCAGAATTAATCATTTTATTCACTAATTCATCCAATTCAATCCAAGGACACACAATTAGGGCTATTTGCAATTTAACTCTCACATTTGCACAATTTATCAATTTAGTCTATTTTTTTTCTCAAAACATCAAATTCACAAAATCATCACATACTCATGCTTAACCGAATGTTCATACATCTCATACAAGCCCAGATTTTCCATCAAATTTGCAATTTAGTCCTTCAAGTTATCATTTTATCAATTTAGCCCTATTTAGCTAAATTCATCAAAAATTCAAGAATAAAGTATGTTCATCTAGCTCAAATCTTTCATTTAACACCACAAAACATCACAAAGCTCAACATAACATCAATGGCATTTCTCATGAACAACATCAATACACAAAATTGAGACACGAGCTTGATAGTAGACTAAGCAACGATTGTAAAAATGTAGAAATTATCAAAAACTGACTAAAATCATACCTTGAATTTGACCACAATAGTGCCGAAACCTAGCTTGGCTTAATCTTTTATTTTCCTAGCTATTTTTGGTTCAAATGAGATGATAACTATCATCTTTCAATTGTTTCTTTTACCAATTTATGCTAATAATTCAATTATTAGATTGCCCATCCATTAAACAAATAAGACAAATTAATACCAAGGTTATTATGACATTCTACCATCCACTATCTCAATAATGGCTTAATTTCCATACAAGGCCTCCACCTTTACAAAGCCACAACACATTGGTATTTTAACAAATAACATACAACTTCCGCATTTAATGCAAATCAATCCTTTGCTCAAATTAAACACACAGACAGACAAATCAGCTTACGAAAGTTTAGCACATGCATAATCACTTATCAGAGACACAGAAAATACTATTAAAATATTATTCGGACTCAAATTCGTGGTCCCGAAACCACTGTTCTGACTAGGGTATAAACCAGACTGTTACAGTTCTTTCTTTTTTAACGAACCCGGAACATCCATCTTTTCTTTCCTTCGTTGGTTCCATTCAGTAATCTACTTGCGCCGAAGCTCAACGTACTGTGTATACAATGTATCTCCGATTATGCTCCGTGTTGGCTTTATGAATATTATATTGTGCTACTAAAGTTATGCTTGTGTGGGCATTTAAATTCATTCATTGGCCTACAGATAATTCCCTCTAATAGTTCTTGTAAGACTCGAACATTCTATAAGTGCGTGTATGCAATTCTCTCAAAGATTTCGAAGCATTCTTTTCTTGTTTTCTATTTTTGGGTTGTCCGTCTTTATTCTGTTTGAATAATTGGACGGTGAAGGTGCATGAGGGTCCCTGCTACTTGGTGGGGTATTCAAGGCTTGGTGGCGTCCTATTCGAGGAGATATGGCAGTCTACGTGGTTGGTTTAGCGGAACCTAGACTGTGCCGGGGTCAGTTTTGATGGGAAAGGACCCTCTGTTGATAAGATCCTCAGTCGGTTTGTAAAGTTTTTCTTTAATTTTTTTCTATATTACGTTTATTTCTTTTTTTTGTTACTACGTTTCATCTTACATTATTTTCGTGGCTTTTGGATGGCAAAATTTAATACGGTACATTTTCTTTTCGTTGACTTGTCAATAAATATCGATCTTTTGCATTATGCGTCATCGGTTTTCTAAAAAATCTACTTTAATTACGTAGGTATTTTCTTTATTCATTTTATTTATTTTCTTTCAGTTTATAGGTTCATTAGGGTTTTGTTCATTTTTTCTTTCTCTTCTTTTATCATAAAATTGATTTTTTCGCTTTTTCTATTTATTCGGCTTTTACACTATCTTCTAGGTGAGGTAGGTTTTGCTAGAGGTGGGCTTAGGTTTTTTGACGTGTTTTTGCTTTCTTTCTTACATGTTTCCTTGACTATTCTCCTGGATAGTTTGTGCGTTGTTTTGGTTCTCTTTGTCTTTTGCCCCACTTGATGATCGTGTGGTGCTCTCTATGGAGCATTCCCAACTTTACTTTCAACGGTGTGTCTCCTGGTAGTCTCTCTTATTTCTGGCACAAGGGCTCGAGCTTTCTTGGGCTGGTGGTGATTGGTTTCATGCACTCAAGGAAGGAGTAAGGCTTTTATGCTTGGGGTGGTGGAGGACATTAACGTTCACTTAGAAAGGCTTAATTTTTCAGAGGAAGAATCGGTAAGGGTGATAAGCTCGATCGAGAGATTATCAAAGCCCCAAGGCTATGATATGTGGGTAGTTGGAAAGATAATGTCAGGGGAGAAGGTCAACAAAAATACTATGTATCATGTTCTAAAGTCTCTTTGGTTTACTAAGGAGAATGTCAATTTTGTGGAACTAAAAGAGGGTGTGATCCTGGTCAAGTTTGGTGCCATAGAAGATAAAACGTGGATCTTGAACCCATCTCCATGGCTTTTCGACCAATGCCTCTTTTCCATGCTCCCATACATCAAAGATCAAGATTTGGATACCTATGCTTTCAATATTTTGCCTTTTTGGTTGATCATCTTTAACATTCCTCTCGAGTACATGGATAGGCAGGTGGCGTTAGATGTGGGTAAAGCTATAGGATAAGTTGCTGCGATAGACTGGCGACACAGCGATGGAAAGTGGACTGAGTACATTAGGGTTAGGGTGAAGATTGATGTCCAAAAACCCTTGCGCAGAGTGGTCCATTTGGTGAGAAATGATGGGATCAAAACTATATGTGCGATCAAATATGAACGCCTACAAGCATTTTTCTATATATGCATTCTAATTAGTCATACCACTAAAAAAATGTGAAAAGAAGGAAGAACATAATGAACAAAATTTCCAATATGGAAATTGGCTTCGAGCTAGGGTGGGAGGGGATCAACACAAGCCAGAGTCAACTGGAGAAGTGGCATTGAAGTGATACATGAGATGAAAGTTATTGAAAAAGAATCAAACAGTGATAGGTAAGGGGAAGAAAATGGGTCCACAATTTTGAAAGGCAATGACAAAGCCAAAGATGCTAAAGAAGAATTGGTTTCATGTTCTCCCATGGAAAAACACCAACAGAGAATAACTCGTGAAGGAGCAGGAAAAATGAAATGCAAAAGGAAGAGATTGAAAGGGAGCAATGGGGAAAGTACTAATGAAAGCCCTATTAGACTCGTTCGTAGAAAATTAGCAGATAGTCTCTCACCATGTAAGGCAGTGGCTGGCGAACAGCCCCTCCTAGAGCAATGAGGCTCTTTTGTTGGAACTATCGTGGGCTCGAGAACTCTGTGATAGTTTGTGAGCTCAAGCAACTGCTTGTTGTTACTAACTCAAATGTTATTTTCCTTTGTGAAACTAAATTGCATTCTAATATTCTTCAGTGTATTCGTAATATTTGTAGGATGGAGGTTTGCCTAGCTGTTAGCTCGGAGGGACGCAGGGAGGGTTTACCGATGCTTTGGAGAGAAAGGGTGGAGGTGGCCATTCAAAACTACACAAACCACCACATTGATTCTCTTGTTTGCATGGATGATAATAAAAAGCTTCGTTTTACTGGATTTTATGGCCATGCGGATCCAAACTTAAGAAAGAGATTGTGGGATATTCTTAGGAGGGTGTGAGGTGCGGTCAGGGAGAGATGGGTGGTGGGGGCTGATTTCAACTCTATTATTAACGATGCGGATAAGGAGGGGGGTCAGAGGAAACCTAGGGTCATTATAGATGATTTTTGTAAAGTGATGGAGGAGCTTTCCGTTGTTGATATCAAAACTAACAATGGGTGGTTCACTTGGGTGAATAATAGAGAAGGGATGAATATGGTTACGGAAAGATTGGACATGATTTTAGTTTTGAATGGTGCTATTGAGAATATGTCGTATTTGGTTACTAAGGTGGTGAGACAATCCAAATTGGACCATGATGCAATTTTAATGGACACGATGGGTAGTAAATGTAACACCCCTAACTCGTACCCGTCGCCGAAATAGGGTTATGGAGCATTACCGAAGTTTACAGTTCTATTACAGTTAATTCATGTCATTTACTATTTATTTCCAAAAATTAATCACAATCAATCATAATGTCCCTCATATGGGTCCTCGAGACCCAAAATACATATTAGAATCGAGTCGGGACTAAACCGGAATCATAGAAAATTTTTCGTAAAATCTCAAAATTTTTCTTAGATGCAGGGGACACACACCTGTGTGTCTAGACCGTGTGGTTCACATGGCCAATGACACGCCCGTGTCTCAGGCCTTGTGGGCATTGGATGTGAGGCACACAGTCATGTTCCAGCCCGTGTCCTTACCCGTGCAACTCTTTGATTTGAGTCACACGGCCAGACACACGCCCGTGTACTAGGTCGTGTGGACAATTTAATTTTGAAAATTAAGTGCAGGGATTACAGGGCCAAGATACACGCCCATGTGCTGGGCCGTGTGTCTCACACGGTTGAGACACACCCCCGTGTCTCTGCCTGTGTGATCAATTTTGAGCATTCTGTTTCTTGATTTTTAAGATGCAGAGGACACACGGCCAAACCACACGCCCGTGCACATAACCGTGTGTCACACACGGTTGAGACACACGCCCGTGTGACTGTCCTTGTAGACAGAATAAGGCTATTTTCCAAGCCTTATTTCTCACCCTTTTTACCTTGCACCTGCATCAACACTTCAATATATTCACCAACCAATTCAAAACATATAAATCAATCTAATGATCAAGTTTTATGCATGACACATTTACTCATGCTTTCAAGTATCATCTTTACAATAAAATTTTGTACCACCCAAACTTAATTGCATCTAATATATTAAACCAAACATATTCATATACTAAATATAATAAACCTCATGCATAAGTAAGCATTAAATTTACTATCACTAGCCATTTCAAATGGCTAGTTACAACCAAAACATTTAAATACCCTCATTTATTATCATTAGCCTATACATGCCATTACACCAAGGTAAGATTCCTATTTATACCAAAATGAGCTGGAGGATAGTGTGATGATACTCCGACCGATTTCAACCTTTACGAGCTTCCGAGCACTATAAAACAGAGAAAAGAAAATCGAGTAAGCATTTCAAATGCTTAGTAAGTTCGTATAACAGGAATTTAACTTACCAATTAGGTTCAATTTAAATAATCATGCAAATAACATGCATCTCAACAAATTGACCAATTGTCTAATCACATACACTCAATCAAGCAAGTTAGTCATAAATTTCTAAATACTTTTCAAGTAATAAAGATGAGCTCATCATATAATAACTTTCATACACATATATTTTTCATATCATATTTTCATATAACATATACATTTCTATGACAAATCATTTCAAGTTCAGATTAGCCATAACAAAACTTTGCCCGTTGAATTTATTTGAAATAACGATGGATACACTCATGTAGTACACTTAAAGTGTACAAAATTGAAATCCGTCAATTCATATCCAGGGGTACCCAATTAGGGCACATAATCAGGAAGCACTCTCTCGAGCCATGTAACAGGATGCTCAGATGAGCCATGTAACAGGATGCTTACCTAGGCTAAACAGGAAACTCATAAGAGTTTAGAATAAGAAGCTCATTGAGCTTAACAGGTAACTCAGAAGAGTTATTAACAGGGAGCTTCGGATAACATAACAGGGAGTTCAAGTGAGCCACGTCAGAAAGCTCATAAGAGCCTATATCAGGACGCTCATGAAGAGCTGCATTTGTGTCCGTAATAAATTTGGGATCACAACCGATCGAATCATGTAACAGGACACTCACAAAGAGCTGCGGTAATGCGCAACACATGCAGGATCACTACCGATCAGGATGCTCGCAGGAACTATATAACAGGGTGCTCGAGAGAGCTTATAACAGGATTGCTCGTCCGAGCTATATTCTGTCTGTAACATATGCAGGACCACATTCAATATGGGAAATCTTGTATCCATCGAATTTCATTATTCAAACGGAACTTAACATTTTCCGGACATTATCGGACATGTGATTATTTCATACATTTATAACATTTTTATATTTCATATAAACACATACCACACTCAATTCAATCATAAAAATAAACACAATTTAGTTACACGAACTTACCTAGACACTTGTTCATTTATGAAAATCTACTAATTCGTCACATTTTCTTTTCCTCGATCTAACTCTTTATTTGATCCTTCTGGATCTATATAAATGAATTTAACATCAATTTAATCCATTTCATAGTCAACTGAACTCAAATCACTTCCTAGAAAAAATTATCATTTTACCCCTATACTTTTCATAAATGACAATTTTGTCCATAGGCTCGAAAAATAAAATTTATGCAATTTAATCCTTATTCCAAGCCTAACCAATTTTTACATGTCTTAATAACAGCCCATGAATTTCACAAAAATCAAAATTTTTCCATGGGTTTTACAATTTTTCAATTTAGTCCCTAAATCATAATTTCATCAAAATTCTCTTTGTAAAAATTGTTTATCTGTCAACAACCTTTCATTTTCTACCATAAATTTCAAAATTTCAGCATTTACATCCATGGAAAAATTTCTATACTTTGATATCTTTAAAAATAAATCCCCAAAATAGATAGATTAAGCTATTCCGATCTCGAAAATATAAAAATTACTAAAAACGGGACAAGAAAACATACCTAATCAAGCCAAGAAAGTTTGCTTGAACATTTCTCTCTTTCTTAGGGTTTCCATGTTTTAATTTGGGGAAGATGATGAAAATAAGATGATATTTTCTGTTTAATTTAATTATCATCTTTTAATTTATCAACTTTCCAATTTAGTCCTTTTCTTTTTCTAATTTTCCATGGATGATTCACCAAAAATGTAACACTTAGGGGCTAGTCGGAATAGTAGTTTCAGAATCACTAATCCGAGGTCGGAGAAAATTATTTTTATATTATTTTATGAGTTACAGCATGATTATATAAGTGCATGAAAATTTTGGTGCTTTAATTTCAGCGATTGTAGGCTAAATTGTGAAAAAGGACTAAATCGCACAAAGTGCGAAAGTTCTATTTTATAAGCTAAAGGTGCCTAATAGCCATAGAATATTAATTGAGGGTCTTTAATGTGCAAATAGACCCATAGACATAAGGTGGCCGGCCATAGGGGACAAGAAAGTCAAAATTAGTCAAAGTTGGTAAGGATTTGGTGACTAAATTGATTGTTTTATATTAAAAAAAAAAGATGATATCCTTCTCTTCACTCATCTTCTTCCACCGAAAAACACAAGAAAAATAGGGGTTCTAAAGCTCAAAAATTTCAGCAAACTCTTCTCCCTACAAGTAAGTGATTTTAATTGTTTTTCTTGATGATAATTGTACTTTTGGAACCCCAAAGCTTAAGCTAGCTAAAGAGGGGACTATTTTGCATAATGGTGGAAAGTTTAGAGTTTTACCATGTGAGCATGTATGTTGTTTGCTGCATTTTTATGGAAGAAAATGAGTCATAGATGTCTAATAAACAACTTTTGTGCAGGGTGTTACCATGAAAACACCTAAAAGGACCTTTTTGTAAAGGTTGTAAAATATGTAGTAAATGTGTGAAATATTGTGTTTTGATGGTTGCCATAAGAGAAATAAATGTTCACCTAGGCTCTTTAAATAAATAAATTTGATTAAAATTGATTTCCGAGCCTAGGGGTAAAATGGTCATTTTGAGAAAGTTTAAGGGAAAAATGATAATTTTGCCAAAATGTGATTATTGAAATGTGTTTAATAATGTGGCAACTAAATGAGCTAAATTGTTATTATAGATAAAGAAGAACAAAGAATTAACCTCGACCGGGGAAAGAACAAAGTAACGGACTAGATCGACAATCTAGCCTATTTTGAAAATCGAGGTAAGGTTGTGTGCAATAAATACAACATCATGTTATTAAGTTTCTAAATGATTGATATTAGCAATGTTGTACAATATTTCTATGAATTCGAGCTAGGATGTTGAATGAGAAAAATGATGAAAATTGTGAAGTTGAGGTCCCGGTTGGACTATGGTGAAGGTGAGAATACTATCAACAAAACATGAGATTTGTAAGGTCCCGTATAAGACCATGTCTGGGATATGGCTTCGGCATTGAATGGAGGTCCTGTATAAGACCATATCTAGGATATGGCATCGGCATCGAATATAAGAATTGTATAAGACCATATACGGGATATGACGTCAAAAATCGATATGAGATCCCGTATAAGACCATATCGGGGATATGGCATCGGCATCTTGAAGTGACCCACGTAAGACCACATCTGGGATGTGGCATTGGTGTCGTAATTTTGTGAATGAGGATGATTATGTATCCTTGAATATCTCAAGTAATTTCCATGTGGTAAATAGTTAAGCTTATGCTAGAGATGAGATTAATGCTAATACCAAGTAATGAGGTGATACAGGTATATGTGAGTAATTCATGAGAATGGTTCGCGATATGTGACATGTTATGTAATTGGTAAGAGTAAGTATGAGTAAGTTATGGAAATGAGCTTAAGACTTGTGTTTTATTCAATGAGATGGAGGGATGACATTATGAGTTTTATGTTGCTATTTATTTCATGCAAACTTACTAAGCTTTATGCTTACTCCTCTCATTTCCCATTTCCTTGTAGTATTGCCAAGATAACTCAAGGATCGTGGGACGTCGGAGTTCAAAATCACACTATCGAGTACTCTTTGGTATAACAAAGTTAGATTCATTTTGAGTATGGCATGTATAACTGATAAACCGTAAAAGTAACATATTTTAAGCCCACATTTAGCATGCTTTTGGATGAATTATCCCTTATTTTATGTAAAAAAGGTGCTCTTAATCCTTTCTTTTCATGTTATATACTCAGAAAAGCACCGGAGGATGAAAAGAACGAGAAACGGGATTAAAAAGGGCCAAATGGGCCAAAGCACGAAATTGACACGGCCTGGACTTAAGACCACACGGCCGTGCCTCCTCAATAATCTCAAAACACGGTCTAGCCACGAGATACACGGCTGTGCCTTATCAACGAAGTCTACACGGCCTGGCCACGATTCACACGGGCGTGTGCCAGAGGCCGTGCCCCTGCCGTGGGAAAGAGCAATTTCAATCGGATTTGGATACTTAGGGGAAAAGAAACACATTCCAAAAGCCTATAAATACACCCTAAGTATGACCTAAAAGGTGAAGCCCAAAGCTATTGTTTAGGGACGTCTTGCTAGGACAGAGAGGGCAGATTTGTGGGGATTCGCTCAGGGATAGCCAGTTGATCCATCTCAAGAAGCCGGAATTATACTCAAGACGGAGGATCTCCTCTTCAATTCCTTCAGGGGGTTTTGGGGATTTCTTATGTTTTGTTTTATCTTTTCTTCTGAGATGTTTTCTTTTATCGTTATGAGCTAAACCCTCAGATACCTGAGGGGGATGAAACTTAGATGAATCTTGTTATCGTTTACTGAACTATATGATAAATATTCGATTTGTTCTTAATTATGTGTTCTTAATTCTTGTGTTGATATTTCGCGGATATCGATTCAAGTTTGATGTGCTTAGGTGGGGGAGCAAAAGTCCCTGCCTAAGAGTAGATCTAGCATAGTTAAGCGGAGTTAATCGCGCGCCTAGAGATAGGGTGACGAGGCGTTGCCGGATTAGGATGAAACCTAATATGGGAGTCCATAGATCGAGTTAATGCAATTCTAGGGGTTTTAATTAGAAAGAGATTTCAATTAATCAACCTAGGGTTAGACGTTATTCGCCTCGAGAGAGGGTTTAATATAAATTAGGGAATCCTACAGATCAAGTCAAGTGAATACATCGTCTGGTTTAGAGTTAGATAACAAGTGAAGTCTAGGTAGATTCTTCCTTGGGTATCGTCTTAATTAATTGGTTTTACCTCAAGTATTCTCCAAAATTCATTCTTCTTTGTCTTAGAGTCTTTAGTCTAGTAGTTAATTAATTTAGATTAAACAACCATTCGCTTAATTCTTAGGCTAAATAATAGAAAGAAAGTTAGTATTAGTACTTTTTGTTCCTTTGGGTTCGATAATCCGGTCTTGACTAAGCTATACTACTGTTCGATAGGTGCACTTGCCTCAATCGTTGTCAGAGTTAGTTCCAGGTTCGATCATTCTCTTTATAAATTTTAAAACTCGACAGACATACGATCAAGTTTTTGGCGCCGTTCCCGGGGAACTAAAATATTAAGAACACTCTATTTTTATTACTTTAGCCATTTTTATTTTTTGTAATTTAATTTTATTTCTTATTTTATTTGCTATTTTTCTTCTTTTATTACTTCTTCCATCTAGGTACCTCTAGTTTATGACTAGAAGGAACCTTGAGAGAGGACCTTTAGTATCTGACAGTGATATTGAAGCTACCGTTAAGTAGAAATCACAGAGAGAAATTAGGCGAGCCCTAAATTACCAAGAAGAAGAACAACAAGACGAATCCAATCCTACTAAAGGGATGGATGAGAATAATCCACAACCACAAGATGTGGCAGAAAATAATGCTCCACGTACTATGTATGATTATGCTAAACCTCATTTAATAGGAGCCGAATCGAGTATTGTTAGGCCTGCTATAGCTGCTAATAATTTTGAATTAAAGCCTAACACTATACAAATGATTCAACAATTTGTTCAATTTGATGGTTTGCAGGACGAAGACCCAAACACTCATATAGCTAATTTTTAGAGTTACGTGATACCTTCAAAATAAATGGCATTTACGATGATGCCATACGGCTTGAGTTATTTCCCTTTTCATTAAGGAATAAAGCCAAATAGTGGTTAAACTTCGTTACCACGGTCAATCACTACATGGGATCAAATGACCGAAAAAATTTATTAAAATATTTCCCACGGCCAAAGCGGCTAAATTACGAATGGTATCTCTTCTTTTGTGCGGATGGATTTAGAGACATTATATGACGCATGAGAGAGATATAAGGATCTCTTGAGAAGGTGTCCACACCATGGTTTACCCTTGTGGCTCCAAGTCCAAACTTTCTATAATGGTGTAAACCCCTTAAGAGGCAACTAATTGATTCACCACGGTGGAACCCTAAACAACGAGAACTCCAAGCGACCCTACGAATTCATAGAGGAGATGTCATCGAATAACTATCGATGGCAAAGTTACAAGGACAAAACCAACAAAATCAGCCGGAGTTTTCAACATCGATGCAGTAACCATGCTATCAACACAGGTAGAGATGATGAATAAAAACCTTGATAGTTTGTGTTCTTCGCAGGTACATCCAAGAATGCAAAGCTGACGCAAGTGGAAGCGTGGCGAATCACGAGTACCCACCCTACCAACCAAGCACACGAAAGTGAGCAGATGAACTATATAGGTAATAACTTCAGATCTAATAATAACTCTTATAGCAATACTTATAATCCAGGTTGGAGGAACAACCCAAATTTTTCATGGGGAGGACAAGGAAATCAAGGAAATCAAAGACAACAACCTCCTCAAAATTTCCAAAATCAGCCCTATCCACAGGAGAAGAAGCCGAACCTTAAAGAGATGCTGACAAAATTCATGGTAGCTACAAATAACCGTCTCCAAGACACTGAGACCACCCTTAAGAATCAACAGGCATCAATCAAAGGGATTGAGAGCCAAGTTGGGGAACTCACTAAGTTAGTTGGACAACTTGCTAACACAGTTGGACAACTTACTAACATAGTTGGACAACTTGCAAAGATAATTTTCGAACGACCACAAGGGCGTCTACCAAGCAACACTGAGATTAACCCAAAGGAGCAAATCCAAGCCATCACAGCTCATGATAGTATAGGGTTAGACGAACCCAATCCAATACAAGAAAATGAGGTAGAGCAAGGTAAAGTTGAGGTAACACAAGAAAAGGCAAAACAGGTAATCAAAAAGTACCAACCTCGTATTCCTTATCCCGAAGCGATGAAGAGAGACGATACAGAGGAACAGTTCGGTAAGTTTCTTAAACTTTTAAAGAAATTACATATCAACTTACCTCTTCTTGAAGCTCTTTCACAGATGCCAGATTCAAGGAAATTTTTAAAACATCTCTTGATGAACAAGCGTAAGTTAGACGAGGAGCCACATGTGGAATTAAACGTAGTATGCTCAGCAATGTTACAGAATAGACTACCACGAAAGCTGAAAGATCTAGGGAGTTTTACAATTCCATGTTTAATTGGTAGACTAACTATTGATAATGCGTTAGCTGATTTAGGGGCAAGCATAAATGTCCTGCCTTATAAATTGTTTAAACAACTAGGTCTAGGGAAACCCAAACAAACTAGGATGAACATTCAATTAGCTGATAAAACTGTTAGAATTCCTAGGGGTATTATCGAAGATGTTCTTGTAAAAATTGATAAATTCATTTTCCCAGTAGATTTTGTTGTCTTAGACATGGATGAGGATAATTCGATTCCTTTAATTTTAGGAAGACCCTTTTTAGCAACTGCTAGAACAAAATTTGATGTTGGTACAGGAGAACTCATACTTCATGTAGGTAACGAATCAATCAGTTTACAAGCTCTTGACTCAGCCAGGACAACAATTGATGAAGGTGAGAAAGTAAATTCAGTTGATAACCAAGTTGTTCAACTTTCACCACAGGAAAAACCACAAGGGTACAAACCTGAAACGAGTCATGAACCCCATGCCAACAAAGAAGAATTACATAAGGAATGAAGCCTTAGGGTCGACGAACCAGAAGAGTGGAAAACACAATTCAAAGAAGAGCCGAAACCATACGAAGTAGAAGCAAAGGAGCCCCCAGAAGAGCTCATAGGAACAACAAACCACTTCAAAATAGGGGACCAGGTGCTGTTAGATAAAGCAGATCCTCGCATCATCACATTAGACATAAACACAAACAAAGAAATCCCTTTTAGGGTAATCAGTGCTTCCCCATACGGAACAGTCGAGGTAAGTAATCTTATTTTTGATACTTTCAATATAAACGCTTCTCGACTTAAACTTTATCAAGGAAATAGAACTGATAGCATGAGGGAAGATATTCAAATTTTTAAACCACCCTGATTTGTTGCGAATACGAGGAAAGTCTAGCTTAAGACTTTAAACGAGCGCTTCTCGGGAGGCAACCCGAGCACTAACCCTAATTACTTTCGTATTTGTTTTCATTTTATTTTTTTCTCTTATCTTAGTCTTAAACACCTAGTTTTAAACTAACCAAAAGTGCATATTTCCAGCCCACACGGCCTTGCACACGGCTGTGGCCATGGCCGTGTGGAGGTACAGAATCTCCGTACTGACAATGGCAGAAGAGGTACAAGTTAGAAAAAATCAAATCTTCAAGTCACGGACTCCAACCACTACCCCACGGGCACCGACAAACCACCACGGCCGTGCGACGCGGCCATGGACTCTACTAACTTATCACCAACGGGCGTGGAAATCAGAACATGGGCGTGGGAGAAACGATACGATGCATAACACGGCCGTGCGAGGCGGCCGTGTGAATTAACACACCCATGGTACACGAGCATGGGAATGTACCTGAATTGAGAATTCTATTTAAACTACCCACCCCTCCCTCTTCTCACCCATTCAGCCCATTTATTTTTTTTTCTTTCTCAACCCTCTCCCTACTTTTCTTCTCCAATACATTCCCAAAACCATTGAGCTACACCAAATGCCGAAGAAGCGGAAGGAATCAAGCACAGTCTTCTCAAGGAGACCGATCTATATAAGTTCATGCCGGCCGCTTCAATCACTCGCCAAGCCAAGGGTCTTTGAGACCATTTATTTTTTTCTTTTACTTTTATATTCTCCTTTATTTTCCTTCTCTTTGACTATCTTATGCTTAATTTAGTTTATTTTAATTTAGTGTCTTAGTATGTCGGGTTCTTCAGTCGCTTGGGAATCACGCCATACGCCACCGCCAAAGACACCTCCATGCCTTAGAGGTCACACCCACCTCATGAACCATCCAACAATAAGGACCCTCAGTCCATCCATCTTTTCTTTTAATTTTATTTTACTTTTCTGTTTTCTTTCTCTTTATCTTTCTTGTCTTTAATTATATATTTAGTTTATTTTAAATGTGTCTCAATAATTCTGGCTAATCCTCCATGAGCTACCCAATTTCTTTATCTAGCGCAGCAATAGTGGGAAACCACCACACCATGACCACTTTGCCAAATCCATTTCAATGGGCTGAAATTCCAACGTATTTTCCACATCCTCTAAGTATTTCATCTATCATTCAGGGAGTTTCACTTCTCTCCATATCTTTTGAATTTATACTTAATTGTCTATATATATATATATATATATCTTTGTACATTGAGAGCAATGTACATCTTAAGTGTGGGGGGTGAACAACCTAAAAAGGTGCCTAACTTTTTTCATTATTCTCAAATTCCTGAAATTAGGTGCCAAACTTTTCGCATTGTTCTCAAATCCCTGAATTATGCCTTGTCTTAAAGTAAATTTCTCATATTATCATTAGAATGAAATTCCCATGATTGATGATTTTTATTGACATATTTTAGATTAAGTCATTGATAATTGTGCATTGATAATTAAATTCTAAGATACTAGAGAATCAAGCATGATAAGTCTATTTTTTGGAATTAAATTTTTTCTTTCTAGGTTGTTAACCTGAATTTGAATATTACTTTGAAATTTGAAATTTACGAGGTTGATATCAAAATACCCATAATTTTTTGTGAGATTTTGAGCCTTATAAGAGCATATATCCTTTTTCATGCTCACTTTTTGATTATGAGTGTGTCAACATTGATTTGTTATTCTAGAACTTGCATCGATTATACATGTTGAGACCACACTTTTTGATTTGATATACAGAAATGATTAAGGCACCTAGGATTTAACCTACTTACTCCATAAAAAACCTACCTTCATAATTAACCCCTAGTGAACCCCTTTTGATCCTAACAACCCTTTTTATTGACTCACCCACTAATATTAACCCAAAACCCTTTGTATTCACCATCCTTTTTGACTACCCTTTTTGTCGAGATTTGATTTTGAGCAGTTGCCTAACTATGTTCTATATTTCAGTTGTTAAAGTACTTTCTTATTATTGTAAATATTTGACGATTTGTTCTTAAAAAAAATTGAAGTATATTCATTATTAGTTTTGAGATTAGGTGTAACATCCCAAAATTGGGCCTAGTAGGATTGGGCCGATTGGGAATTGGGTTTTAGGAAAAATCCGAGTATCGATTTATTTCGTATTTTGGTGTTTAGATTATGAAGTAAATTTTTCTTATTAATTTTCGTGGTTAGTATAGTCCTGAAGAAGAATTAGAAATTTTATTAAGATGGTATAATATTGATTTTGAGAATTTATGGAAATGGACTAAGTGGCATTGACACATAAATTAATTTAAGTGTCAATGTGTAGCATAAGATGAGTTATTGGACAAGTGGTGATGGCGCATGAGCTTGTGTATGAGGTTGAAGGTTCGAATCCCATGTTTAGCATCTAGGTGAATTTTATTTTGAATTTTTATGCACCAATATAGCAAGTGTCGGCCAAGAGCTTTTATGGAAGGTGTTGACTTGTTATTTTTGGTTAAAATACCAAAGGAATAAGGAAATTTTGAACTTAAGGAAGGGTATCAAAAGAATAAGGAAAATGTGAAGATATGAGGCATGAATCAAGGAAGAATTTTTGGAAACAATATCTTGGCCTAAAAGACCATGTACTTGGACGGCAATATGGCTATAGGGGGGAGCCGAATTTTGGTGATAGTTTTGGCTAGGAATTTTAGTCTTGTTTTGGTCATTTTGTTAGTTTGTGCAAGTTTTGAAAACTCTCTCAACCTTTTCTCCCTTTGGCCGAATTTGTGCACTTGGTAAGCCTAGTTTCTTATGACCATTTGGTCATTTTGTTTTACACTTTGTGCCAATTTTGTGTTTTCTCTTTGTGCCGATTTTACCAAAACCTAAAGAGACCATTTTATTCTTTTTCTTTTCTCTCTACCATAGCCGAATATGCACCTATCTTAAAGCTCATCTCTTTCATTCTTTTCCTTCTATTCACTTTGAAATCAAGCAACATCATCACCATCTTTCTCTAATTTTATTCTTTTCAATCGAAATTCTCTTTACCTACACTCTCATGGCCGAATATTAAGGTGTTCATAAGTCAAATTATTTTCTTCTCTTCTTAATCTCATATAGCCGAATCCTTCTTAAATCCATTCTATTCTCAAATCCTTTCTTTTCGACGTGGAGATTAGGTAAGAGATTCTTTCGTTTCGATTAGCTAATAGTGGTTATGGCCGAATATTGATGATGGTTTGAAGGCTTTATTAGATCAAAATAAACGTTCCTTCTTTTAACGTTTATTTTGTTATACTTTAGTGTGATAACGGAAGTTGGAATCAAGAAGTCGTGGGTGACACAAATCGTTGGAATCGATTTTTGTGGTAAGGAAATCATATCTTTAAACCTTGGTATTATTTCGAAAATTTATCTTAGATTGGATTAACGATCTTTGTCTTTGAAGACATTCAAAATAGGGAAGAAAAGGCGGTGTTTAGCCTTCGGAAGAAGGGAGGTTCTATTATTCCCCTAAGTACAAGCAAAGGATCTATTTTCAACAATCCGGGATTTCCCCAGGGTTGTGGACGTTCAACCGAGGAAAATCAACTGTTCGAAGTCGTTCGAACTCCCGAACCATTATTTGTTCGTGGATTCAATTCGGTTAGCGAACCATCAATCGGAGAGAAATCACAAGTAGAAGTCTTACGAAAATCCGAGGGTAAATTTCTAGATCGCTAAAGTTAGATCGGTTTTATTATAGATTATAGTGTTTTAATTAACACAATACGTATAGGTGTTGAAGATCGGGAAAGTTTAGTTCTCTCCATAACCAGGTGTGTAACTTCACACTCATTTTCGGGTTAGATTTCTAATCGTAAGTATTGCGATAAAATCGTGAAAGTGGTAAACTCGGAAATTATGTAGTAATTGATACTTTTGTGAAAATACATGAAAACGGTTAAAACCAAGAATTATGCGAAAAACTGTTAAATTGATTAATTGGGCCAAAATACTCTAGTTCGATAAATTGGGCCAAAATACTCTAGTTCGATAAATTGGGCCAAAATACTCTAGTTCGATAAATTGGGCCAAAATACTCTAGTTCGATAAATTGGGCCAAAATACTCTAGTTCGATAAATTGGGCCAAAATACTCTAGTTCGATAAATTGGGCCAAAATACTCTAGTTCGATAAATTGGGCCAAAATACTTAGTTCGAAAAACGGGCCAAAACCCACTAAGCTGTTAAATGGGCAAATTACTAAATTATTTATTTATATGGGCCTAATGAAATGATTAATGATAAACCCACCGATGTTATGGATTAATTGAAAATCTGTTATATGATTATATTTTGTTATATACGCATAATTGCATGGGTGGGATATACGAAGAGAAGAATGGCCAGTTGCCAAATATCTAGTTCGGTGGCTCTGCCACAAATTTGGCTCATTGCCTCTAGTTCGGTGGCTCTGCCACAAATTCGGCTAAATGCCTCTAGTTCGGTGACAATGTCACAATCTAGTTGATGTAGTGCACTACAAAATTATTTAAGGGCTTTAAGCCCATGATTGGTGTGTTTGGCGGGGTGGGTTGACTTGATCCCCCACAGGTGTGTTGGTTGGTACGGGGTGTTAGCGGATGGATACTAGGTTGGTTTGGGAAATTCATATTTCATGCATTCTTTTCTTTAAATTATGTTACTTTACAATGTATGGTTGAAATCGTTAATGGGCTCAAGCCCAACATGATATCTTGACGATCCGCCTAAAAATGGTGGTAAGTGAGTTGCACACTGAGTTCTTTGTAACTCACCCAATTTTATTAACCATTTCAGGTAATGGAAATTGACGTGGACTTGGGGTAGGAGATGACTTGGTGGAGGCCATACTACAAACTTGGGTTTTTATTAAACTATGACTTTATTTAGATTATTATCTTAAATTTACATTATGGGTTTTATGTAATAAGGCCTCTTATATGTTTTTATGGATTTTATTGTGTGGATGGTTTAAATTTTATTTCTAAACTTTTAATATGGTTTTATCTTAAATATGTTAAGTTTTCTTAAGAACATTGGTTTTATAACAAAATTTCTGGACACTTTAATTATTTCAAATCCTTGTATTAACTTCTTATTAAACTCGATTTTCAAAAAGTTTTTGTAGCACTATTTTATTTTAACCATATGAAAATAAACGAATGTATGATTGGTGTGACAAACCAAATCTTGTCTAAACGCATAGACCGGGTTTGGGGTGTTACATTTAGTGGTATCAGAGCCCAGTTCAAAACTCGGCTGTGGTTTGGGTTCGATAAAGAAATTTGTTTGAAAATAATTTCTAGAGTTTTGATTAAAGGTAGTATGGCACCATGAACATCCCGCGCCAAGTCAAGTAAGTATCTCGTATCTTTGTATGTTTATTATCATTGTGATATGATTATAAGAAACACTCTAGAACTTCTAGTTTTAGGTGTTAAAACCGTAGAGATTGAGACAATAGGATATTGATGCGAAAACACTCTATCTCTTTCATATCATAAGATATCGTTAATAAACAATTGAAATATTATTCTGATTCATAAAACTCTTAAATCAGATTAAATCCAATTAGTCGCCATGAGCACTAGAGGACGTGGTCGTGGACGCGGTAGGCGTGGCCGTGGTAGAGGACGAGGTGTTAGGGGCGCAAAGCGATGTGCCGGGTCATATGTCGGAAATGGATGCACTGCGTCACTCGAGAGTGAGACGGGATCGCACGACCATATGGAAGAGGATAATCTTTGTGACACGAGCAATGCTGCGAGTACTTGAAAGGGTCATTTGGATCAGTAATGGACCAACCGCTCGTGGGTCGATATCGGAGCGGCGAAATCCGGTGGAGCTGAGGTTTTCGAGAGGTGTCTGGTGTAGCTCCCAATGTCGCTGAATATTGGCTTGAGGCAGTAGAGCGAATTATGGACGATCTTGAGTGCACTGTGGAACAAAAGTTAAGAGGAGCGGTATCTTTTTTTGAGAGACGAAGCTTACCAATGGTGGCTTACTATCCGAGAAGGCACTGATGCTGCTTTAGTTAATTGAGAATTCTTCAAGGTTTCCTTTCAAGGGAAATAAGTGGGAATTTGAATTTAGAATCTGAAATTTTCGATAGTGAAATAAGGGTAATTAGTCCCTTAGGACAGTCGGTATTGGTTAGTAAACTATTTAGAGACGTGCCCTTAGAAATTCAAGGAGAAACATTCCTGGCAGATTTGATGGAATTGCCTTTTGGCGAATTCGATATCATTTGGGGCATGGTTTGGTTGGTTAAGCACCGAGCGCAACTGGACTGTGCTGAAAAGCGGATGTCGATAAGAACTGTGGAGGACAAGGAGATAGTTATGATAGGCGAGCGGAGAAATTACTTGGCAAACGTGATTTCTGCGTTAAAGGCGGAGAAGTTGGTGCGAAAAAGTTGGAGCATGCTTGAGATGCGGGTCTAGTGAGCATAAGGCTCGGGATTGTTTTCTCATCCTTAAGTCAGGTATGTTTTGATTGGAAGTGATGATTGAATGTAGGAAAAAATTTTGGTATAAGTGGTAGATAATGGTTTGCTATGGTGGATTGGATGTTTGGTTGTGTGAGAAAAAGGATGCAAGATTTTGTTAAAAGTACATTGTGGTTTCATTAAGATCAGAGTGCGCAGCAAGAGCGTAGTGAGGCAAGATAGGAGGTACGACTGTTAGCTAGTTGGAAATTTCGAGGACGAAATTTCTTTAAGGAGGGTAGAATTGTAACATCCCAAAATTGGGCCTAGTAGGATTGGGCCGATTGGGAATTGGGTTTTAGGAAAAATCCGAGTATCGATTTATTTCGTATTTTGGTGTTTAGATTATGAAGTAAATTTTTCTTATTAATTTTCGTGGTTAGTATAGTCCTGAAGAAGAATTAGAAATTTTATTAAGATGGTATAATATTGATTTTGAGAATTTATGGAAATGGACTAAGTGGCATTGACACATAAATTAATTTAAGTGTCAATGTGTAGCATAAGATGAGTTATTGGACAAGTGGTGATGGCGCATGAGCTTGTGTATGAGGTTGAAGGTTCGAATCCCATGTTTAGCATCTAGGTGAATTTTATTTTGAATTTTTATGCACCAATATAGCAAGTGTCGGCCAAGAGCTTTTATGGAAGGTGTTGACTTGTTATTTTTGGTTAAAATACCAAAGGAATAAGGAAATTTTGAACTTAAGGAAGGGTATCAAAAGAATAAGGAAAATGTGAAGATATGAGGCATGAATCAAGGAAGAATTTTTGGAAACAATATCTTGGCCTAAAAGACCATGTACTTGGACGGCAATATGGCTATAGGGGGGAGCCGAATTTTGGTGATAGTTTTGGCTAGGAATTTTAGTCTTGTTTTGGTCATTTTGTTAGTTTGTGCAAGTTTTGAAAACTCTCTCAACCTTTTCTCCCTTTGGCCGAATTTGTGCACTTGGTAAGCCTAGTTTCTTATGACCATTTGGTCATTTTGTTTTACACTTTGTGCCAATTTTGTGTTTTCTCTTTGTGCCGATTTTACCAAAACCTAAAGAGACCATTTTATTCTTTTTCTTTCTCTCTACCATAGCCGAATATGCACCTATCTTAAAGCTCATCTCTTTCATTCTTTTCCTTCTATTCACTTTGAAATCAAGCAACATCATCACCATCTTTCTCTAATTTTATTCTTTTCAATCGAAATTCTCTTTACCTACACTCTCATGGCGAATATTAAGGTGTTCATAAGTCAAATTATTTTCTTCTCTTCTTAATCTCATATAGCCGAATCCTTCTTAAATCCATTCTATTCTCAAATCCTTTCTTTTCGACGTGGAGATTAGGTAAGAGATTCTTTCGTTTCGATTAGCTAATAGTGGTTATGGCCGAATATTGATGATGGTTTGAAGGCTTTATTAGATCAAAATAAACGTTCCTTCTTTTAACGTTTATTTTGTTATACTTTAGTGCGATAACGGAAGTTGGAATCAAGAAGTCGTGGGTGACACAAATCGTTGGAATCGATTTTTGTGGTAAGGAAATCATATCTTTAAACCTTGGTATTATTTCGAAAATTTATCTTAGATTGGATTAACGATCTTTGTCTTTGAAGACATTCAAAATAGGGAAGAAAAGGGCGGTGTTTAGCCTTCGGAAGAAGGGAGGTTCTATTATTCCCCCTAAGTACAAGCAAAGGATCTGTTTTGACAAGAATCGGGATTTCCCACCGGGTTGTGGGCGTTCAACCGAGGAAAATCAAGCTGTTGAAGTCGTTCGAACTCCCGAACCATTATTTGTTCGTGGATTCAATTCGGTTAGCGAACCATCAATCGGAGAGAAATCACAAGTAGAAGTCTTACGAAAATCCGAGGGTAAATTTCTAGATCGCTAAAGTTAGATCGGTTTTATTATAGATTATAGTGTTTTAATTAACACAATACGTATAGGTGTTGAAGATCGGGAAAGTTTAGTTCTCTCCATAACCGGTGTGTAACTTCACACTCATTTTGAGTTAGATTTCTAATCGTAAGTATTGCGATAAAATCGTGAAAGTGGTAAACTCGGAAATTATGTAGTAATTGATACTTTTGTGAAAATACATGAAAAGCGGTTAAAACCAAGAATTATCGAAAAATCATTAAATTGATTAATTGGGCCAAAATACTCTAGTTCGATAAATTGGGCCAAAATACTCTAGTTCGATAAATTGGGCCAAAATACTCTAGTTCGATAAATTGGGCCAAAATACTCTAGTTCGATAAATTGGGCCAAAATACTCTAGTTCGATAAATTGGGCCAAAATACTCTAGTTCGATAAATTGGGCCAAAATACTCTAGTTCGATAAATTGGGCCAAAATACTTAGTTCGAAAAAACGGGCCAAAACCCACTAAGTGTTAAATGGGCAAATTACTAAATTATTTATTTATATGGGCCTAATGAAATGATTAATGATAAACCCACCGATGTTATGGATTAATTGAAAATCATTTATATGATTATATTTTGTTATATACGCATAATTGCATGGGTGGGATATACGAAGAGAAGAATGGCCGGTTGCCAAATATCTAGTTCGGTGGCTCTGCCACAAATTTGGCTCATTGCCTCTAGTTCGGTGGCTCTGCCACAAATTCGACTAAATGCCTCTAGTTCGGTGACAATGTCACAATCTAGTTGATGAGTGCACTACAAAATTATTTAAGGGCTTTAAGCCCATGATTGGTGTGTTTGGCGGGGTGGGTTGACTTGATCCCCACAGGTGTGTTGGTTGAGTACGGGGTGTTAGCGGATGGATACTAGGTTGGTTTGGGAAATTCATATTTCATGCATTCTTTTCTTTAAATTATGTTACTTTACAATGTATGGTTGAAATCATTAATGGGCTCAAGCCCAAAGCATGATATCTTGACGATCGGCCTAAAAATGGTGGTAAGTGAGTTGCACTGCTGAGTTCTTTGTAACTCACCCAATTTTATTAACCATTTGGGTAATGGAAATTGGCGTGGACTTGGGCGGGAGATGACTTGGTGGAGGCCATACTACAAACTTGGGTTTTTATTAAACTATGACTTTATTTAGATTATTATCTTAAATTTCTGTTATGGGTTTTATGTAATAAGGCCTCTTATATGTTTTTATGGATTTTATTGTGTGGATGGTTTAAATTTTATTTCTAAACTTTTAATATGGTTTTATCTTAAATATGTTAAGTTTTCTTAAGAACATTGGTTTTATAACAAAATTTCTGGACACTTTAATTATTTCAAATCCTTGTATTAACTTCTTATTAAACTCGATTTTCAAAAAGTTTTTGTAGCACTATTTTATTTTAACCATATGAAAATAAACGAATGTATGATTGGTGTGACAAACCAAATCTTGTCTAAACGCATAGACCGGGTTTGGGGTGTTACATTAGGTGAGCTTATACGTTGAATTCCAAATATTGAAGAAGAAGCTCGTAGTACTAGTATTTTTTCAAATTGATGTAATCACTTTTACTTAGGTCGTTGTTTCTGGTTAGCTAATTTGTCAGGTCAATCTCGATTCTAACCCTCTAATTCAGCCTTTAACCACACCTTTAACCCAAGCCCCATTACAACCTGTTAAAGACCTTTTGATTTGTGTATCATCTCATTTAATAGTGGTGGAGATTTGATTTTCATGCAAGCCTATGGGATTAACTTTTTCGAGTTTGACATTTGAGTGCTTAATTGCAGACCTTAAACACCTTGAGTGATATGAGTGAATCTTTAGTAAGGATGTCAGTTCTTGTCGGTTTTGAACCAGAGGTAATTATTTAGATGAGGGAAAACACCTATGTTTTGTGCTACAAAGGTATGACTTAGACTGTTTGAATCTTTAGGACTCTTTGAGTGAATTATCCATGTATAAATTATCCTTGAATTATGATGAAACATTATTAATGACTATTATGAATTATGGAAAGTTCATTTTAATTCTAAGTTGAGAATTTTGCTTGAGGACAAGCAAAATCTTAAGTGTGGGGGTATTTGATAAACCATAAAAGTAACATATTTTAAGCCCACATTTAGCATGCTTTTGGATGAATTATCCCTTATTTTATGTAAAAAGGTGCTCATAATCCTTTCTTTTCATGTTATATACTCAACAAAGCACCGGAGATGAAAAGAACGAGAAACAGGCTTAAAACGGGCCAAATGAACCAAAGCACGAAATCGACACGGCCTGGACCTAAGACCACACGGCCGTGCCTCCTCAATAATCTTGAAACACGGTCTAGCCACGAGATACACAGCCGTGCCTCATCAACGAAGTCCACACGGCCTGGCCACGATTCACACGGGCATGTGCCAGAGGCTGTGCCCCTGCCGTGGCAAAGAGCAATTTCAATCAGATTTGGATACTTAGGGGCAAAGAAACACATTCCAAAAGCCTATAAATACACCCTAAGTATGACCTGAAAGGTAAAGCCCAAAGCTACCGTTTAGGGGCGTTTTGCTAGGACAGAGTGGGCAGATTTGTGGGGATTCGCTTAGGGATAGCCAGTTGATCCATCTCAAGAAGCTGGAATTATACTCAAGACGGAGGATCTCCTCTTCAATTCCTTCAGGGGGTTTTAGGGATTTCTTATGTTTTGTTTTATCTTTTCTTCTGAGATGTTTTCTTTTATCGTTATGAACTAAACCCTCAGATACCTGAGGGGGATGAAACTTAGATGAATCTTGTTATCGTTTACTGAACTATATGATAAATATTTGATTTGTTCTTAATTATGTGTTCTTAATTTTTGTGTTGATATTTCGCGGATATTGATTCAAGTTTGATGTGCTTAGGTGGAGGAGCAAAAGTCCCTGCCTAAGAGTAGATCTAGCATAGTTAAGTGGAGTTGATCGCGTGCCTAAAGATAGGGTGACGAGGCATTGTCGGATTACGGTGAAACCTAATATGAGAGTCCATAGATCGAGTTAATGCAATTCTAGGGATTTTAATTAGAAAGAGATTTCAATTAATCAACCTAGTGTTAGACGTTATTCGCCTCGAGAGAGGGTTTAATATAAATTAGGGAATCCTAAGGATCAAGTCAAGTGAATACATCAAATGCAGTTGAGAGTTAGATAACAAGTGAAGTCTAGGTGGATTCTTCCTTGGGTATCGTCTTAATTAATTGGTTTTACCTCAAGTATTCTCCCAAATTCATTCTTCTTTGTCTTAGAGTCTTTAGTCTAGTAGTTAATTAATTTAGATTAAATAACCATTCGCTTAATTCTTAGGCTAGATAATAGAAAGAAAGTTAGTATTAGTACTTTTAGTTCCTTTGGGTTTGATAATCCGGTCTTGCCTAAGCTATACTACTGTTCGATAGGTGCACTTGCCTCAATCATTGTCAGAGTTAGTTTCCAGGTTCGATCATTCTCTTTATAAATTTTAAAACTCGACAGACATACGATCAATAAGTCTTGTATATTTTGTTATGTCATATTTGTTAGCCAAAGTGTTGGCTATTTATGTTATTAAATTCATTTTGTAAGTGGTCATTGGAATCGGGCCAATACTTGACAAGTTTTTATATATATCCAATGATGAACGAAATTCACTAAGTTTATGCTTGTGTGGATGTCTTGATTTTGAGTCTTTAGAGGTGCTTTATAGTCCTGATATATGTTGGATTGATTTGGTGTAAGTATGGGTGCTGTATAGGGTGGCATTTGGCTTGGTAGATAGCCTTTCAAATGTCCACACGGGCGTGTGTCTAGGCCGTGTGTGACACACGGTCAGCCCCATGGGCGCGTTGATTGGCCGTGTGTCTCAGCCTTGTGGGAGGCACGGCCATAGACATGGGCGTGTGCCCAGGCCGTGTGAAGTCTGCACCTAAAATTAGGAATTTAATTCGACACACGGTCTAAGGATACGTGCGTGTGCCTTGGCCATGTGACATTAGTGAGGTGATGACGTCATAAGCAGAATGCCATGGTTTTGGCACACGGGCTAAGACACGGGCGTGTCAAGGCCGTGTGAGGGACACGGGCCAGGGACACGGGCATGTGTCCAGCCATGTGAAAACCCCTGTAGGTTGAAATTAGAAAATAAATTCCACACGGGTTAGGAGCATGGTCGTGTGTGACCACACGGCCTGCCCACACGGGCGTGTTCCATTTTACACGGGCGTGTGGCCCCTATTTAGGCAAAAAATTTCTAGGTGCATAAAAGTTTCTGGTTTAATTCTGAAACTTTCCATAAGTATGTTTAAGGCCTCGTAGGCCCATAATAAGGAAGTTATGAGTATGAATGAAAGGTTTTAAGTTGAAATGAGAGTTTATAGCCCAAAGTTGTATGTTTAAGCAAGATAAGTTCGGTAGTGCCTCGTATCCGGTTCCGACATTGAACACGGGTAAGGGGTGTTACATTTAGTGGTATCAGAGCTACGGTTTAGTCAATTCTCAAACTAACGTAGCTTAAGTATGAGTCTAGTTATACATGCCATACGTAAGAGTATTTGTGTAATGATAGTGTGATGACTCCTAACGATTTGAATTGTGTTTTTATATAGTAAATGGATCCCGATCATTGACCGAAATGCAGTGATGATAATGTTGCAAGTGTCTGTGGCTCCTGCACAAGAGACCACGCCAGTAGAGAGTAGACCCGAGACTATGGGTCAGGGAGAAGAGGCTCGAGAAGCCTTTCTCCATATGATGAGTAACTGGTATACTGAGTATATTCGAGCAAATCCTAATGCTCAACCCCCTCCACCCCCACCTATTCCTCAGCCCACTCCTGTAGCTCCTCAAGTGGTAGAGGTAGTAAGAAGAGAAAGGCCTCCGGTCGATAAGATCCGAAAATAAGGAGCAGAGGAATTTTGGGCTAGTAAAGACGATGACCTGGAGAGGGCAGAATTTTGGCTTGAGAATACCATCAGGGTGTTCGATGAGTTGTCATGCACACCTGATGAGTGCATGAAGTGTGTGGTATCTCTCTTGAGAGATTCAGCCTATCAGTGGTGGAACACCCTTGTGTCGATAGTACCAAAGGAGAGTGTTAACTGGGAATTCTTCCAAGAGGAATTCCAGAAGAAGTATATTAGTCAAAGGTTCATCGACCAGAAAAGAAAAGAGTTCTTGGAGTTAAAGCAGGGTCGAATGACGGTGACCGAATACGAACGTGAATTCGTAAGGCTTAGTAAGTATGCTCAGGAGTGCGTGTCTCCCGAGGCTATCATGTGTAAAAGTTTAGAGGACGGGTTAAATGAGGATATCCGTTTATATGTTAGAGTCCTCGAACTAAAAAAATTTATGGTGTTGGTAGATAGAGCCTGTAAGGCTAAAGAGTTGGCCAAAGAGAAAAGAAGAGCTAAGATTGAGTCCCGTGACTCGAGAAAGAGGCAACTGAGTAAGTCATACCAATCCTCATCTAAGAAATCAAAGGATTTCACTACTCGATCAGCCTCTTCAGCCAGGTTTTTGAATCGAAGTAAGGGCAAACAGTTCTCGAGGTCGAAGGTTTAGACCACTTCGGTTGCTAGTGTTGGCAATGCTCGACCGAGTAGACTGAAATACTCGTAGTGTGGCAGACGTCATCCCGGTGAGTGTCGAGCAAGCGATAAGGCTTATTTCAAGTGTGGGTCTCTAGACTATTTTATCAGAGATTGCCCCGAGGTGGGGGAGAAAGAGACGTCTCAGAATGCAAGACCGGGAAGTACTGCTAGAGGAAGACACAGAGAAACTTGGGAAATGAAATGAGTAGAAAAAATTCATCTAGAGAGTAGACTGCAAGAGTTGAGGGTAGAGCACCGATGAGAACCTATGCCATTCGTGCTCGCGAAGAGGCGTCCTCCCCCGACATGATTACGGGTACATTTTCTCTCTATAATACTCATGTTATAGCTTTAATTGATCCGGGATCTACCCACTCGTATATTTGCATGAAATTAGTCTCTAGCATGAACTTGCTAGTAGAGTCTACTGAATTTGTGATAAGAGTGTCAAATCCCCTAGGAAAATATGTATTGGTTGATAGAGTATGCAAAGGTTGCCCTTTGATGATTAGGGGTCATTGTTTTCTTGTAAATCTCATGTTATTACCGTTTGATGAGTTCGATGTCATCCTTGGGATGGATTGGTTAGCTACTCATAATGTGATAGTGAATTGTGGGAGAAAGTTTATTGAGTTAAAATGTGAAAGTGGGGATCTTATTCGTGTTGGATCAGATGAGCAAGACAGATTATCAGTAGTGATATCTTCCTTGTTGACTCAGAAGTATTTAAGAAAGGGGTACGAAGCTTATATTTCCTTTGTGATGAATACTAGAGATACTGAGTTGAGAATTGAATCAGTGCCCATAGTGTGCGAGTATCCAGATGTTTTCCCAGAGGAATTGCCAGGGTTACCTCTGGTTAGAGAAATCGAATTTGGGATTGAGTTAGCTCCTGGTACTGCCCCCATTTCTATTGCTCCATACAGAATGGCTCCAACTGAGCTAAAAGAATTGAAGGCATATTTGCAAGAACTAACAGATAAAGGCTTCGCAAGACCGAGTTATTCTTCGCAGGGTGCTCCCGTATTATTTGTGAAGAAGAAAGAAAGTTCCATGGGGTTATGTATAGATTATCGGTAACTCAACAAGGTAGCTATGAAGAACAAGTACCCGTTGCTAAGAATCGATGGTTTATTTGACCAATTGAAGGGAGCCACGTTGTTTTCCAAGATAGACTTAAGGTCTGGGTATTATCAATTGAGAGTCAAGGACGGATGTGTGTAAAAGCGCATTTGGGCAGGTATGGCCACTATGAATTTTTGGTCATGCCTTTTGGTTTAACAAATGCCCCTGCAGTTTTCAGGGATTTGATGAATCATATTTTTCGGCCATATTTGGATAAATTTGTGGTAGTCTTTATCGATGATATTTTGATCTACTCTCGGGATGAGAAAGAGCATGCTGAACATTTGAGAAAGGTTCTACAAATTTTGAGAGATAAACATTTATATGCCAAGTTTAGTAAAAGTGAATTTTAGCTTAAGGAAGTTTGATTTTTGGGGCACATTGTCTCGGGAGATGGAATTAGAGTTGACCCGAGTAAGATTTCAGCAATTGTTGAATGGAAACCGCCAAGGAACATAACTGAGGTGAGGAGTTTTCTGGACCTAGCGGGCTATTATAGGCGTTTTGTCAAGGGGTTTTCCATGATAGCTACTCCAATGACGAGGCTATTACAAAAAGATGTGAAGTTTGATTGGACAGTAAAGTGCCAACAGAGTTTTGAGAAACTAAAGGCGTTGTTGACTGAGGCTCCTGTTTTGGTGCAACCTGAGCCGGGAAGAGAATTTGTGGTTTACAGTGATGCATCCATGAATGGATTGGGTTGTGTACTTATGCAAGAGGGCAAGGTGATTGCATATACTTCTAGACAATTAAAGTCGCACGAAAAGAATTACCCAACTCACGATTTGGAATTAGCCGCAATTGTTTTTGCACTAAAGATTTGGAGACACCACTTATATGGTGAAAAATGTCGGATATTCACTGACCATAAAAGCCTAAAATATTTGATGACTCAAAGGGAATTGAATTTGAGGAAACGAAGATGGTTAGAGCTAATCAAGGATTATGAGCTAGTGATTGACTATCATCCAGGAAAGGCGAACGTGGTCACCGATGCTTTGAGTAGAAAATCCTTGTTTGCATTGAGAGCCATGAATACACGGATGGCTTTGTCAGATGATGGTTCTATTCTAGCCGAGTTGAGGGCTAGACCATTATTTCTCCAAGAGATTTGTGAAGCTCAGAAAGGTGACAGCGATTTACAAGCCAAAAGAGTTCTATGTGAGTCAAATATTGATTCGAACTTTCAGATAAGTCCTGATGGATGTTTGATGTTTCGAGATAGGGTCTGTGTACCCAGAGATGATGAGCTTATTCGGAAGATTCTGCATGAAGCACATAGTGGATGTTTGTCTGTGCATCCAAGCAGCACGAAGATGTATAAAGACTTGAGGAAATGGTATTGGTGGCCGACTATGAAGAAAGACATTTCCGAGTTCTTTTCCAGATGCTTAATTTGTCAACAAGTGAAGGCTGAACATCAAGTACCTTCGGGTCTACTTCAGCCTATTATGGTTACCGAGTGGAAATGGGACCGTATTACTATTGACTTCGTGACGGGTTTACCATTATCACCGAGGAAGAGAGATGTTGTATGGGTCGTGATCGATAGACTTACGAAGTCAGCCCATTTCATACCAGTACGAGTCAATTATTCACTTGATAAGCTGGCTGATTTGTATGTGTCAGAGATAGTAAGACTTCATGGAGTACCGTTATCGATTATTTCGGATAGAGATCCGAGATTTACGTCACAGTTTTGAAAAAAGTTGCAAGAGGCCTTAGGCACAAAATTGAGCTTCAGTACAGCTTTCCATCCGCAAACCGACGGACAGTCAGAGAGAGTAATACAGAAACTTGAGGATATGCTTCGATGTTGTGTTTTGGAATTCCAAAGTACTTGGGAAAAATACTTACCATTGATGGAATTCGCCTACAACAATAGTTTTCAGTCAAGTTTGAAAATGGTGCCTTATGAAGCATTGTATGGGCGTAAGTGCCGAACGCCCTTGTATTGGACAGAACTCCGAGAGAATCAGATTCACGGGGTCAATTTGGTTAGGGAAACTGAAGAGAAAGTAAAGGTGATACGTGAATATCTGAAAGCGGCCTTAGATAGACAAAAGTCCTATTCGGATTTAAAAAGGAAAGAGATTGAGTTCCAAGTAGGTGATAAAGTGTTTCTGAAAGTATCATCATGGAGAAAAGGCCTCAGATTTGGCCGGAAAGGCAAATTGAGTCCGCGTTTTATCAGACCTTATGAAATTACTGAGAGGATATGACCGGTAGCTTATCGTTTGGCCTTGCCACCTGAGTTGGAAAAGATTCATGATGTCTTCCATGTTTCCATGTTACACCGATACCGTTCGGACCCTTCACATGTGATTGTACCATCAGAGGTAGAGATTCAACTGGACATGACTTACGGCGAAGAGCCAGTTAAAATTTTGGCACGAGAGGTCAAGCAGTTGAGAAACAAAAGTATAGCCCTTGTGAAAGTGCTATGGCAAAGACATGGAATAGAAGAGGCTACATGGGAGCCCGAGGAGGCTATGAGAAAGCAATATCCTAACCTTTTTACCAGTAAGATTTTTGAGGACGAAAATCCTTAAGGGGGAGAATTGTAACAGCCCGACTTAGGGGCTAGTCGGAACAGTTGTTTCGGAATCACTAATCTGAGGTCAGAGAAAATTATTTTTATATTATTTTATGAGTTAGAGCATGATTATATAAGTGCATGAAAATTTTGGTGCTTTAATTTCAGCGATTGTAGGCTCAATTGCGAAAAAGGACTAAATCTCACAAAGTGTGAAAGTTCTATTTTATAAGCTAAAGGTGCCTAATAGCCATAGAATATTAATTGAGGGTCTTTAATGTGCAAATAGACCCATAGACATAAGGTGGCCGGCCATAGGGGACAAGAAAGTCAAAAGTAGTCAAAGTTGGTAAGGATTTGGTGACTAAATTGATTGTTTTATATTAAAATAAAGAAAAGATGATATCCTTCTCTTCACTCATCTTCTTCCACCGAAAAACAAAAGCAAAATAGGGGTTCTAAAGCTCAAAAATTTCAGCAAACTATTCTCCCTACAAGTAAGTGATTTTAATTATTTTTCTTGATGATAATTGTACTTTTGGAACCCCAAAGCTTAAGCTAGCTAAAGAGGGGACTATTTTGCATAATGGTGGAAATTTTAGAGTTTTACCATGTGAGCATGTATGTTGTTTGCTGCATTTTTATGGAAGAAAATGAGTCATAGATGTCTAATAAACAACTTTTGTGAAGGGTGTTACCATGAAAACACCTAAAAGGACCTTTTTGTAAAGGTTGTAAAATATGTAGTAAATGTGTGAAATATTGAGTTTTGATGGTTGCCGTAAGAGAAATAAATGTTCACCTGGGCTCGTTGAAGAAATAAATTTGATTAAAATTAATTTCCGAGCCTAGGGGTAAAATGGTCATTTTGAGAAAGTTTAAGGGAAAAATGGTAATTTTGCCAAAATGTGATTATTGAAATGTGTTTAATAATGTGGCAACTAAATGAGCTAAATTGTTATTATAGATCAATAAGAATAAAGAATTAACCTCGACCGGGGAAAGAACAAAGTAACGGACTAGATCGACAATCTAGCCTATTTTGAAAATCAAGGTAAGGTTGTGTGCAATAAATACAACATCATGTTATTAAGTTTCTAAATGATTGATATTAGCAATGTTGTACAATATTTCTATGAATTCGAGCTAGGATGTTGAATGAGAAAAATGATGAAAATTGTGAAGTTGAGGTCCCGGTTGGACTATGGTGAAGGTGAGAATACTATTAACAAAACATGAGATTTGTAAGGTCCCGTATAAGACCATGTCTGGGATATGGCCTCGACACTGAATAGAGGTCTCGTATAAGACCATATCTGGGATATGGCATCGGCATCGAATATAAGAATTGTATAAGACCATATCTGGGATATGGCGTCGAAAATCGATATGAGATCCCGTATAAGACCATATCGGGGATATGGCATCGGCATCTAGAAGTGACCCACGTAAGACCACATCTGGGATGTGGCATTGGTGTAATAATTATGTGAATATGGATGATTATGTATCCTTGAATATCTCAAGTAATTTCCATGTGGTAAATAGTTAAGCTTATGCTAGAGATGAGATTAATGCTAATACCAAGTGATGAGGTGATACAGGTATATGTGAGTAATTCATGAGAATGGTTCACGATTTGTGACATGTTATGTAATTGGTAAGAGTAAGTATGAGTAAGTTATGGAAATGATCTTAAGACTTGTGTTTTATTCAATGAGATGGATGGATGACATTATGAGTTTTATGTTGCTATATATTTCATGCAAACTTACTAAGCTTTATGTTTACTCCTCTCATTTCCCTTTTCCTTGTAGTATTGCCAAGATAACTCAAGGATCGTGGGACGTCGGAGTTCAGAATCACACTATCGACTACTATTTGGTATAACAAAGTTAGATTCATTTTGAGTATGGCATGTATAAGACTTGGATATTTTGTTATGTCATATTTGTTAGCCAAAGTGTTGGCTATTTATGTTATTAAATTCATTTTGTAAGTGGTCATTGGAATCGGGCCAATACTTGAAAAGTTTTTATATATATCCAATGATGAATGAAATTCACTAAGTGTATGCTTGTGTGGATGTCTTGATTTTGAGTCTTTAGAAGTGCTTTATAGTCCTGATATATGTTGGATTGATTTGGTGTAAGTATGGGTGCTGTATAGGGTGGCATTTGGCTTGGTAGATAGCCTTCCAAATGTCCACACGGGCGTGTGTCTAGGCCGTATGTGACACACAGTCAGCCCCATGGGCGTGTTGATTCGTCGTGTGTCTCAGCCGTGTGGGAGGCACGGCCATGGACATGGGCGTTTGCCCAGGCCGTGTGAAGTCTTCACCTAAAATTAGGAATTTAATTTGACACACGGTCTAAGGATACGGGCGTGTGCCTTGGCTATGTGACCTTAGTGAGGTCATGAAGTCCTAAACAGAATGCAATGGTTTTGGCACACGGGCTAAGACACGGGCGTGTCAAGGCCGTGTGAGGGACACGGGCCAGGGAGACGGGCGTGTGTCTGGCCGTGTGAAAACCCCTGTAGGTTCGAATTAGAAAATAAATTCCACACGGGTTAGGAACATGGGCGAGTGTGACCACACGGCCTGCCCACACGGGCATGTTCCATTTCACACGGGCATGTGGCCCCTGTTTAGGCAAAAAATTTCTAGGTGCATAAAAGTTTCTGGTTTAATTACGAAACTTTTCATAAGTATGTTTAAGGCCTCGTAGGCCCATAATAAGGAAGTTATGAGTATGAATCAAAGGTTTTAAGTTGAAATGAGAGTTTATAGCCCAAAGTTGAATGTTTAAGCAAGATAAGTTCGGTAGTGCCTCGTATCCGGTTCCGGCGTTGAACACGGGTAAGGGGTGTTACAAAAAATATCTACTAACTTTTCTTAATGGTGTAATTATCATATAAGTACCTCAAGTTTTTAATTCCATAGTTATTTGATACTTATAGCTACTAGAACTCAACTTTTGCATTTTATGCAATTTGGTCTTTTCCACAATTAAACATGGAATCGGTAAAATTTTCTTAAAGAAATTTTCATACGTCATTTCTTTCATAATGCAATTCATGCAATAATATTAAAATAAATTTTCTTTCTTACTCGAATTTGTGGTCCCGAAACCACTGTTCCAATTCCACTGAAAACGGGTTGTTACAACTCTCCCCCTTAAAGAATTTTCGTCATCGAAAATCTTACCAGTAAAGAGGTTCGGGTATTGTTTTCTCATTGTTTCCTTCGGTTCTCAGGTAGCCTCTTCTATATCATGTCGTTGCCAAAGAAATTTTACTAGAGCCACCTTTTTATTTCTTAACTCTTTCGTCTCACGTGCTAAAATTTTGATTGGTTCCTCACTGTAAGTCATATCAGACTGAATCTCAACTTCTGTTGGTGAAATTACATATGAAGGATCTGATCGATACCGTCGTAACATGGACACATGAAAAACATTATGAATTCTGTCACGCTCTGGTGGTAATGCCAACCGATAAGCAACAGATCAGATTCTTTCAATAATCTCATATGGCCCGATGAACCGTGGACTCAGTTTTCCTTTACGGCCAAACCGGAGAAATTTCTTCCAAGGTGATACTCTCAAGAATACTTAGTCACCGACCTGAAATTCTATCTCTTTTCGTTTAAGATCGGCATAAGACTTTTGTCGATCAGAGGCTGCTTTTAAACTATCCTGAATCATCTTTACCTTTTCTTCTGTTTCACGGACTAAGTCAACTCCGTGTATCTTTTCCTCACTAAGCTCTGTCCAATACAATGGAGTTCTACATTTACGATCATACAGAGCCTTATACAGTGCCATTTTAATGCTGGACTGATAATTATTTTATGCAAATTCAACCAAAGGCAAATACTTTTCCCAATTACCTTTGAATTTTAACACACAACACCAAAGCATATGTTCTAAAATCTGTATCACACGTTCTGATTGACCGTCAGTCTGAAGATGAAATGCAGTACTGAAATGTAACTGTGTACCTAAAGCTTCTTGCAACTTATTCCAGAATCGAGATGTAAATCGGGGATCTCTATCGGAGATAATGGAGACTAGTACTCCATGCAGTCTGACAATCTCAAAAACATATAATTCAGCCAATCTATCCAAGGAGAAATCCATACGTACCGGAATAAAGTGTGCAGACTTTGTTAGACGGTCAACGATTACCCAAATAGCATCTTTCTTTTTCAGAGATAAGGGTAATCTCGATACAAAATCCATAGTAACTCTTTCCCATTTACACTCAGGTATGGTAAATGGCTGTAATAATCCCGAAGGCACCTGATGTTCAGCTTTTACTTTCTGACATATCAAACATTTAGATACAAATTCAGAAATATCCCGTTCAATTCCTGGCCACCAGTACATCTTTTTCAAATCATTATACATTTTATTACTACCCGGATGAACAGACATAGTACCATTATGAGCTTCATGTAAAATCTTTTGTACCAGTTCTAAATTCCTCAGTACACATATTCTGCCTCTGAACAATAAGCAGTCGTCAGACCCAATCTGAAATTCTGAGTCAGAATTTGACTCACACTGTAATCGTTTAGCTTGTAATTCATCATCACTCTTCTGAGCTTCACAGATTTGTTGTAGGAATATTGGTCTAGCTTTTAACTCAGCTACAATCGAACTATAATCAGACAAAGATAATCGAGTATTCATTGCTCGCAAAGCAAACAGAGATTTCCTACTCAGAGCATCAACAACCACATTGGCTTTTCCTGGATGGTAATCAATAACCAGATCATAATCTTTTAACAATTCAAGCCACCTTCGTTGTCTCAAATTCAAATCTTTTTGCGTCATCAAATACTTCAAACTTTTATGATCGATGAATATGTGACACTTTTCACCAAAAAAGTAATGCCACCAGATTTTCAATGCAAATACAATAGCTGCTAACTCCAAATCATGTATCGGGTAATTTATTTCATGTGGTTTTAGCTATCTAGAAGCATAAGCTATTACTTTACCTTCTTGCATCAATACACAGCCTAAACCATTCCAGGATGCATCACTATAAATTACAATTCTTTATCAGACTCAAGCTGAACTAGCATAGGTGCTTCAGTCAACAAGTCTTTTAATCTATCAAAACTCTGCTGACATTTATCAGACCACTCAAATTTTATATTGTTTTGCAACAATCGAGTCATCGGAGAAGCTATCATTGAAAACCCTTTAATAAACCTCTGATAATATCCAGCTAGTCCTAGAAAACTTCTAATTTCAGACACATTCTTCGGTGGTTTCCAATTAACAATAGCTGAAATTTTATTCGGATCCACCCTGATACCTTCTGCAGACACTAGATGCCCAAGAAAACTGACTTCCCGAAGCCAAAATTCACACTTCCTGAATTGGGCATACAGTTGTTTCTCACGCAAAGTTTGCAGCACAATTCTCAAATGATCAGCATGCTCATTTTCATCTTGGGAATATACCAAAATATCATCAATAAATACCACCACAAACCTATCTAAATATGGTCTGAAAATTATGTTCATTAAATCCATGAATACTGCAGGTGCATTAGTCAGGCCAAACGGAATCACAAGAAACTCATAGTGCCCGTACCTAGTTCTAAAAGCTGTCTTTGATATATCTGAGTCTTTCACTCGCAACTGATAGTATCCAGAATGGAGATCTATTTTAGAGAACAAAGTGGCACTTTTTAGCTAATCAAACAGGTCATCAATTCGAGGCAATGGATACTTGTTCTTTATTGTAACTTTGATGAACTATCTGTAATCAATACGTAGCCTCAGAGATCCATCTTTCTTCTTTACAAACAAAACTGGTGCACCCCAAGGTGAAAAACTAGGTCGAGCAAATCCTCTGTTAGTAAGTTCTTGCAACTGTGCTTTCAACTCTTTTAATTCCATTGGGGGCATTCTATAAGGTGCTATTGATATTGGAGTTGTTCCTGGAATAAGATCTATAGAAAATTCCACCTTTCTGACTGGCAGTAATCCAGGTAATTCTTCCAGAAATACATCATGAAATTCACAAACAACTGGCACTAACTTAATCTTCGATTCAGATACTTTAGTGTCCAACACATATGCAAAATAAGCATCATACCCTTTTATGACATATTTTTGTGCTGATATAGCTGAGATTACATTAGATAACCCATCCAGTTTATCAGATTCAACATGAAGTACTTCACCATTCTGACATTTCAACACAATGTATTTTTGTTTAGAATTCACCACCGCATCATGTTGAGTTAGCCAGTCCATTCCCAAAATTACATCAAATTCATCAAAAGGCAGTAGCATCAAATCAGCCGAGAAACAATAACCCTTTACCATCAATGGACAGTTTTTACAAACTTTATTCACCATAACATACTGGCCTAGGGGTTTTGAAACTTTAACCACAAATTCAGTGAACTCAACAGATAAATTTTTAACAGACACTAAATTTGTGTATATGTATGAATGTATTGAACCAGGATCAATCAAAGCAGTAATATCAGTATCAAGAAGAGAAAATGTACCAGTAATGACGTCTGGTACAGAGACATCCTCTCTTGCACGTATAACATATGTCCTTGCCAGTGCTCTTGCTTCAGATTTAACTGTTGAATCTTTCGTAGCACTTCGGCTACCACTAACATTGACAGGGTGTCGAGGTGGTCTACCTCTCGAGGCTGGGTTACTCAGCTTTGAAGTCTGATTAGTATCTTTTTTTAATCCTTTCTTGACAATCTTTAAGATAGTGGTCAAAAGAATCACATTTATAGCAGTCTCCGCTTCTCATACAGCACTCCCCAAAATGATATTTGTTGCAATGTTTGCATCTAGGTTTGGGGTTACCAACACTTCCAACACTCGTTACAGATGGAGACAGAGATCTCGGATTAGAACATTGAGAGCCTCGTTCTTTTCCAAAATACCCCGTAAATGTGGTAGAACGATCATGGTATTTCTTTGATTTCTTTGAAGCAGATGCTTGTGACTTCCCAATAAATCTCTTACTAGAAATCCGGGCTTCTCTCTCTGCTTGTCTCTTCTCTTTGCTTAATTCCTCAACTTTGTGTGCTCGATCAGCCAGTACTACAAATTCCCTTAATTCAAGAATTTCAATCAGTAGCTTGATGTCTTCATTTAATCCTTATTCAAAATGTTTACACATAGCAACCTCAGTCGAAACACATTCCCTGAAATACTTGCTCAATCTAACAAATTCTCGTTCATACTCAGAAACTGTCATATTTCTCTATTTAAGCTCTAAAAATTCCTTCTTTTTCTGATCTAGAAATCTCTGACTAATATACTTCTTTCTGAATTTTGTTTGGAAAAACTCCCATGTAACGTTTTCCCTTGGCACAACAGAAATCAAAGTATCCCACCA
The DNA here is from genome assembly GCA_025698515.1 of Gossypium sturtianum. Lineage (NCBI taxonomy): Eukaryota > Viridiplantae > Streptophyta > Magnoliopsida > Malvales > Malvaceae > Gossypium > Gossypium sturtianum. Next base: position 105,648,553 of record CM046955.1, read on the forward strand.
CTGATAAGCCAAATCTTTTAACAATGATATGGCACATTTCAGACACTTAGCTGGTGTACATGATAATTTATCTAAAACCCTGATAGTATTTTCCAACTAAAATTCAGTCCTTTTCGGATCATCTTCGGTAGTAGCCCTAAATTCTTCTGCCCCATATTTTTGAATTTTATCTACCGGTGGCTTACCAGTTCTAACTAATTCAGTACCTTGTGGCATGTTAGGAACCGGTTGAGGAGTAGGAGGGGGAGGTTGTTGCACAGTAGGAATTGTTCTTAAAAATTCAGTGAACCATTCATTCATCATTTGAAAGAAGGCTTCTTTTGCCTCCTCACCTCGGCTCTCAGATACGGGCCTTCTACTACTACTAGATGCAGCTCTTTGTACAGAAGCTTGAGCAATGCTCTCAGCTTCCTCGAATTCAGCCCTAGCTTGGTTGGACGACATTACTATATGAAAAACACATTTAAAATGGTCAGGAGATATCACATTATCACAATTTATATAATGGCATGTATAGCTAAACTCTTACTTGCTACGTTAGTCCAAGAATCGGCTAAACCGTAGTTCTTATACCAATAAATGCAACACCCCTAACCCGTACCCATCTTCGGAATAGGATTATGGATCATTACAAAAGTTTACAGTTCTATTACAATTAATTCATGTCATTTACTATTCATTTCTGAAAATTAATCACAATAAATCATAATGTCCCTCACACGGGTCCTCGAGACCCAAAATACATATTAGAATCGAGTCGGGACTAAACCAGAACCATAGAAAATTTTTCACGAAATCTCAAAATTTTTCCTAGATGCAGGGGACACACGCCCACGTGGTCGGACCGTGTGGCTCACATGGCCAATGACACGCCCGTGTCTCAGGCTGTGTTGGCATTTGATGTGAGGCACACGGCCGTGTTCCAGCCCGTGTCCTTACCCGTGTAACTCTCTGACTTGGGTCACACGGCCAGACACACGCCCGTGTACTAGGCCATGTGGACAATTTAATTTTCAAAAATTAAGTGTCCACACGACCCAGTACGCGGCGCGTGTGTCCGGCCGCGTGACCCAAGTCGAGAGTTACACCAGTAAGGATACGGCTGAACACTGGGCGGCCGTGCCTCACATCAAATGCCCACACTACCGAGACTGGCGTGTCATTGGCCGTGTGAGCCACACGGGCGTGTGTCCCCTGCATCTAAGAAAAATTTTGAGATTTCACGAAATATTTCCTGTGATTCCGATTTAGTCCCGACCAATTCTAATATGTATTTTGGTTCTCGAGGACCCATATGAGGGATATTATGATTGATTGTGATTAATTTTTGAAAATGAATAGTAAATGACATTAATTAACTGTAATAGAACTGTAAACTCCAGTAATGCTCCATAACCATGTTTCAGCGACAGGTACGGGTTAGGGGTGTTGCAGTAAACCTTGTGAAAACTTTAGAGACCCCAAACTGATCTTCAAATATGACGGGTGCTGGGCTAAGGAAAACGAAGCTAGAGAAATCATAAATAGGATTTGGATAGAGAACAACGTGGATATCTTGAATAAAATGGATAGGGTGTTTGAGGACCTTGGGCCATGGCAGTATAAGCGCTATAGAAGAATGAAGAACCAAATTCATGGGTTGGAAAGGAAAATTGATAAACTTGTGGATGGTCCAAATAGGGAGAACACTGCCAACACTCTTAAATCGGCTCGCTTAAAGCTAGGGCACTTGTATGCTGTGGATGAGGGCTATTGGGCGCAGAGGGCTCGCATTAAGTAGCTCACGGAGGGTGATAAAAACAGACGTTACTTTCACATGTGTGCTACTGGTAGAAGAATAAAAATATTGAAAAATTGAAAGATTCTTATGGCTTGTGGCAACATGATAAGAGGGACATCTGTAAAGTTCCATGGGACTACTTTAATGACCTTTCCAAGTCAACCACCGCTTCAAATGACGAATCTGACTTATTCTATATTCAACCTTACATCACCGAGAACATAAACTCTAGGTTGGAAAGGGACTTTATTGACGATGAAATCACTGCTGCCTTTAACCAAATTGACCTTCACAAAGAACCAAGGATTGATGGCCTTTCGGGTTGCTTCTTTAAAGAACATTGGAAAGTGGTTGCTAAAGATATTATAAAATTGTGTCACAAAGTGCTAAATGGAAAAAAAGATGTTGCGTGCCTTACTGATACTTTGCTTGTCTTGATTCCAAAAATTAAGGACCCTATTGATATGACTAATTTTCATCCCATTAGTTTGTGCAGGGTTGTTTATAAAATTATATCTAAAGTCTTGGCAAACTGTCTTAAAGAAGTCCTCCTGTGGTCTATTAGCCAGAACCAGAGTGCCTTTGTTCTGGGTCGCATGATTTATGACAATATTATAATTGCGCACGAGTTGATGTATTACCTTCAAAGTTTGAAAAATGACCCGAACAAAGGTTTTGTTATTAAGCTCGACATGGGTAAGGACTATGACCATGCCGAGTGGAATCTTTTTGAGAAAGTGATGATTAAATTGGGTTAAGAAAATCATGAGGTGTGTGCATCCTGTTCGTTACATGGTTAAATACAATATGACTCTGTCTGATATTATTATTCTAGAAAGGGGTCTTCGACAAGGGGACCCTCCATCCTCTTATCTTTTCTTATTTCGCATGGAAGTTTTCTCGAGTATGTTAATTCTAATACTATCAAAGGCATTCGTGCAAGTAAAAAACGGCCCTAGCATTAACCACCTCTTCTTTGCTGACGATGCCCTTCTTTTTGTCAGAAACAAAAAAAGTGAAATGGAGGCTTTCACGAATATTCTTGGTACGTTTGAAAAAATTTCGGGTCAAAGAATCAACCTTGACAAGTCCATGGTGTTTTTTAGCCGTAACACCTCGATGTCCCAACGTGATTACTTGGGTGGCTTACTCAACATGAAAGTGGTGGACAAGCTTGATAATTATCTTGGTCTCCCACTCCCCGTCGAGAAGAAAAAATCTATTGCTTTTCAAATTATTTCTAATCTGTTGGTCGAAGAGGCTCTTGTCTTGTAGGGGAAAAGAAATCTTTATTGAATCCATTCTCCAATCCATGTTGACCTTTTCTTTCTCGGTGTTTCTTACTTCTGAAGGCATCATTGAGGACATTAAATCTAAAATTAGTTGCATGTGGTGGAGGGGGAATGATAAGAGTCGAAGTTGGTCAATGCTTGCTTGGGAGAGGGTTTGTTTCCCAAAAGGTATGGGGGTCTCGGGTTTAGGGACCTTCATCTGTTTAATTTGGCCCTCTTAGGTAGACAGATGTGGCGGCTAAACACATGCAAAGACACATTGTGTTTCCACGTGTTGAGTGCTAAATATTTTCCTAATGGTGACATCTTTTAACCCAAGTGTATTGATAAGCCTTCATACACTTAGAAAAGCATTGCAACGACTGCTAGAATGTTAAAAAATGGCTTCGGTTGGATGTGGGCGATGGAATAACATTGGTATTTGGAGAGATAATTGGGGCTTTGAGGGGTTGACCGATGATTCAATCTACCCGAGCAGGCTGCCTATTCAGGAACAAAAAGTGTGTGATCTTTGGAACATTAATAATGTTGGCTGGAACAAAAACAGGGTCAATAAGATTTATGGAAAAAACATGAGGGAGCAGATTTGTAAAATTCCTATTATTTCTAATCGCCCTAACAATCGAAGAGTATGGTTTCACAACCCTCATGGATTTTATACTTCAAAGTCAGCGTACTCGTGGATGCTCCTTAAGCAAGTTTGCTATGGCGCTCACTGCATCTTCTGGAGAACTATTTGGAAGTTGCAAACACTACCTAAAACTCGCATCTTCTGCTGGAGAGTGGGGCATGACATCTTGCCCACCTATGAGAAAATATCCACCATTCGTCGAGATTTCAAGAGTGATTGCCCTATATGTGGTGTTTGTAGTGAGACTCTTATCTATGCATTGAAAGACTGCCCCACTGCTCGCGAAATCCTTGTCTTAGGGGGCTTAAACAATAACCTTCTCGTTGGTGATTATATATAGTATATTTACTAGGTTGAAGACGTAATGAGGGTGCTGGATCAAAAAGCTGCCTCTGACTTCATCACCACCCTTTGGAACAGTTGGAACAATAGAAATAATTTTATTTTCTGAGGTAAGGAGGAGGAAGCCAGGGTGGTTTGGGAAAGAGCTGCGGCCCTATGCCATGATTTTCATATTCATAACCTATTAAACAAGCCTTTGTTGCCTGTGATTACTGCTGATAAGAAATGGATGAAACCCCCTTATGGTATTGTGAAGATTAATTTTGATGCCACTGTATTGATGTAGAAGATGGGTTATGGGATGCTTGCTTGTGATTTGGACGGTTTTGTTCTTGGAGGGGGTGCTGGCGTCATTGATACGGACATGCAGGCCGAATGGGCAAAGTTGAAAGCGTTTGAGGAGAGCCTTAATTTTTCTACATCCCTTAACTTTCCCAACTTGGTGTTTGAAACTAATTGCATCGGTTTGGTCAACAGAATAAATAAAAGAGGTCAAGATATTACTTTGCTGGGCCACCGCATAAATGATGTTTGTAAGCTGCTGGAGTACTTTAATTCTCCCAAAATAATGTGGGCTAATAGAAGTTGTAATAGGATTGCTGATCACATTTGTAAAATGGCTATGGATAAAAATTATAATTTGACTTTTAATTTGGATTATCCGATGGATATCCATGATTTAGTCATGAATGATTCAATAAATTGAGGTTTGACCCTTTGGGTCTTTTAATAAAAAAAACTCGAACATTCTATAACGGTCAAACTCGATGCATATACACATCGATTGTTGAATTTGATTGAACCCTGCTATATGATCATAAGTTCTGTCAATATATATATATATATTTCCACTATTTTCAACATCTGGCAAATTCCAAGATCTATAAACTTCTTGAGTGTTTGATTTAGAACTAATGTCATGCAAAGGGTAGCTAATTCAGGTTCATTAGCTGAGTCTATTAGTATCTCTTTATTTTTCTTTGGGAATTCCTAATTCGACAGACACTCTTCTATTAGATCGGTAATAATTACCATTGTCTCTATTGGTTGGTCTGTGTTATACTGTTCTTGTGCTCCGACCTTATTGGAAAAACCTAAGATTTTTGGGACAATGAGTTTCATGCAGATCTAATTCTTTGATTCACTGACCATTTCCTCCACTAGCTCCATATCTTCTCTTTCCAAAGTTTCATTCGATTCGTCTGAATATTCATGTCTGCTGAAGTGGATAATAGTCTGAGAGTTCTCCTTCTTCGCAAGCGTCTATGATGACATTCTCATTTCTGCTTAATTTTGGACTTAGCACCTCTTGGTACCTTTCTGATGGCATATCATCATGGTCATTATCATCTTGGGGAAAAACTGGGGAGCTTTTGATTCAAATACTTAGAAGGATTATTATGTCGTCTACAAATCCAATTTGGGAGATGGCTAGTCTTGGCTATCAAAGCAGTTGACTCCATGGATAGAGACATAAATGTATTCATTAGAAGAATGATACAATAGACTGAACCCAAGATGAACTAATTTTGAATCATTTTATGAATTAATTCACTTCTGATGTTCATGGTGTGATTTACCTAAATCCTTAGTTAGGCACTAACAATGCGTATGTAACTCACTTGCTTTGATATAAGTGGAGGCTTACGCTCTAAAGATGATCAAGCCCATAGCTAGTATGTTGGGTACATGACTTGTGTATGGCATGGCTTTACTAGCAACAATGGAATTCATAGCTCGATTAAAGAGTTAACGATATTCTCTCACTGGCATTGTATGGATTGATACATATGGAATGTGGCCACGGGTTGCTTGTTCTCGAACAAGCAATTTATCACAATCATTTGTTTATAGTGATTAACTTGACGTCAAATGTAGTAGTACTTTTGATTGATTTTCGCACTTAAAGAGCTTGTTTTCTAGCCAATTTAGTATTTTATATTACGTTTTAAATATTTAGTAGTTAGGATTAAAATTTAGTAAAATAAGTGTTTTTAACACATTTTGTGAGTGTTGTGACCTGTTAGGCCGACACAGGCCTTAGGTAGTGCTAATTTGTGTAATTGAATGTGTAGGATGATCAATTATAAACCTAATTGATGTAGGATCAAGGGACAAGTGATGCACAAGCTTCCTGAGCCACTAAAACATGACACAAATCAAAGAAGCAAACAAATGCTTGTCGTGTCGCGCCATGTAAGGCCTATGGCGCGACATAGGTCAGTGTGATGCCCAAGTATATCAAGGCCATTTTTGTTCGCACAATCAACTTTATATGAAGACCTAGGATGTGTTAGAGACCTAATTCGAGCTGCCAACACTCTTATAAATAAGACCTTAAGGGTTTGATGTAACTAAGTTGTCTTAGATGCATCCAAAAATCCTAGTAGTTTAGGAGTAGGATTAGATTAAGTTTTCTTTCAGTTTTCGTAAACTCTTTGTTTCTCCTCTTAGAATCGATTTCGATGTAAGAGTTCTTTTATATTGTCGAAGTATTTCAGTTTATTTGCCTTTGCAAGTGAAGTTATTCATTATTCTAATCGGGAGATTTCCTACTCCGTTCTCCATTCGACATCAATTCCAGGATTATTATAATTTCTTTTCTCTTCTGAATTATTCATGTTGATTACATGTTTAATTTAGTTGTGTTAGAGATTATGAAAAACATGTGTGGCTAAATACCTTAGGGGAGATTAACGAGTGGATAAGGATGTGATTAATGGAAGATTTAGGGTTTCTCGATAGGATTAGTTGGTTTAAATTATGTTTTCTTGATCCCTAGGATTGATAACCATAGGAAGTAATCATAGGCTAAACGAGGTCGGGAGATAAGTTTTGCCAAGTAAATCATAGTTTATCCTAGTTGAGAAAGTGAGGTTGAGAGATAAACGAGTATCAACCAATTGATTTATCAGTTAGAGGTTGGAAGGTAATAATTGGTTAATTGATAGCTAACCCAACCCAAAACCCTAATCCGAAGTTAGTTACAACCCCTGAAACGAGTTAATCTTCCTGATTGGTTTTATTGATTTAGTTGTTTGTTTATTTTCTTGCTTATTTATTTAAGTTATTTAATTTCTCATTTTCATCTATTTTATTAGATTTATTATTGTAAAGAGATTTTCATTAGATTTATTTCATCCTCTTTTGGGTACGATCCTCGAAATACTTCCTGTGTTTCATTGTATACAAATACTATATTACGATTTGACCCATATACTTGCAGACACCGCTGGTTTAATTTCTTATATTTTTGGGGTGATATTTTTACTATAAATGATAACACGTCTATAGGCGGTCAATGATCATATTAATCATTAAAAACACAATAGTGATAATGAGATAAAATAGGATTGTATTGAGTGAACATATTTAACTTAAAGGAAGTAAGGATATCATATGAGGTTAACACACAGATGACGAGGTCATTGGACAAAGCAGTTGGATGAATTGCTTTCGTAAAGAGTATACAATAGGATAGCAGAGAAGAATACTCGGTCGAAGCGTTAATCCTAAACGAATCGAAAAGGTAAAATTTTGATTAAGTGTTTATTACTTTAGATATCCCAACCAAGTTCTTGTTTTTGGAAAAAAATTAAAACTTTAATTTTTCTGTTAAAATTATTTTCTGTTGTGTTTTCCAAACCCAATTTTCCAACATGAAGAGCTATTAAGGCAACTAGCAAAAAGGGAAATCAGAAGGGAACCCGCCAAGGAATCCTATACTTTGACAAAGAGGATGGTATATTGTCCTAGTATGGGCATGCCATTTATGGAGTCTTGGCCACAAAGTGCATTCATTTTAGCATTGTTTTCGTAAGGTATGGAAACTCATTAAGTTCTTTGGAACTTGTATTGTTAGGTGTTTCAAGTAATTAGGGGGTTGTGTGAGTTCGAGAAGGGACCAAGCCAGAGTTCGTTGTGCAGCGACATATTTGGTTTTTGGTTGTAACTTGCATACAGGGGGGCGACCTAGAGGCAGAGCTTCAAGGTCTTTGTTTTAAATGTAGTTAGATAGTCTAAATATTATATGGTGATTTTAAGTAAGGTTTACTAGTTGAAATGTTTGTAATAAAATAAAAAATATAATAAGGATTTAAAAATGATGTAAATTCCTTTAAAATTTAGAATTTACTGAGCAGTAGTATCAGTTGTGTTCTTTGTCTACACTCTTGATTTATTGTGGGTATTAATAATGAAAGTAGTACTTAAAGCTTAGTTTGGGCTGTGAGATCCCATAATCCAGACCCAGTGATTGGGTCAAGTATGGGGTGTTACAATTTATTGGTATTAGAGCTCCGATTTAGTCCGTCCTCAGAAAATAGGAATTGGAAAGTTAGCCTTGTATGCATGTTATGACAATTTTGGCTTAGTCCCTTGAACCGTTAAAAAGTTATGTTGTGTTAAACAACTTATTGTCTGTTGGCGTATTATGTTGATATGAGTGAAATGCGGAAGAGAATCCAAAAACTGTGGAGATGAGTATGATTATTCAAAGGACCGTAAGAAAAGAAAATGGAATAAGCAATCATGAAGAGCAAGGAATAATCTAAACCTCATTGATAGAAGAAAAAGGATACAAATTACAAAAGAAATCTAAATTTTGTCTCCAACGGTTTGAATGGGGGCATCTTTCAGGACTCATTCCTCTTTGCCCGACTCTTCTGTGGAAGTGAAATTGCTTCCCTCAGATTTTATAGGAAGGAAAACTCTGTCTGACTCATTCCATTCCTTTTGGAATTTTCCCCAGTCAATGTTAGAGGGATTGTAAATGTTAAAGCTAAGGTATGTGTTGGTAAGCTGGCATATGAAATTGAAATCCACATTACTTATGTCAAAAAGACCCACAACAACTTGTGCATGCAGCACCAGGTTGGACCTCAACTTGGGTAGATAATCCTTTATGTTAGATTTGGTATCTACCTTGTATCTCTCCAAGGCCTCGTTGCTTTCTTTTCGTAACCGCTCCAAATCCGTGAGACGTTGCTCCTTAAAGGTTTTTAGCTTTCTCTCCATGTAGTCTCCTTGTCTTTGAATTAGCGGATCATTTCTTCCAACTCCTTCCCCCTACCTTCCAAGGATTTGTATTTAGTATCCTAGTTGGAGACAGAATTAGTGAGCTCTTGGTTTTGGTAGACTATGTTTTCATTTGTTTTCCTTAAGCGAACCTTCTTGGATTCAGCCTGTTTGGCCTCAATTTCATAGAAGCTTGCAAACAAGGCCCAGCCAAGGAGCCTATACTTCACTGCCATCATTTGAAAAGATCCCACTAACTCCAACGATGAAGGTTTATGAATGCTAGAGAAAGAAGTAGGGGAAAAGAATTCTTTCAGCTCCCAAGGGAAATCCTTATCCTGTTTCTATTTGACAACGGTTGGAGAGAAAGGATATTGCTCCTCACACAAGTGATTTTGCCAAGAAAAGTAGGTACTTGTTATGCTAGTAAGAGAAGTGTAATTAAAGGAGTAGAGAGTACTCGAAATAATAGTGCGAGCAATGCCAAATTTTATTTCGGCTAGAGAATATGTCGAAACTGGGTAGGAATGTTTGCAGGAATATGGATACTAAAGAAGACCCGGGGATAGTAGGAACAGATGGAGGAGAAACTTCACTTTGAAAAACTACTAGCTCCAATGCCCAAGACAAGCATTTCCCTAATTGGACTTGATAAACAACATATTACTCTTTCAATCGGTTTGGTCATTTCTGATTAGAGTAAGGACATGCTTAGGTTTGTCTACTAATACAAGTTGTCTTTCTGGATCACGATCTGACCACATGATACCGTTCAATATTAGTTTAATCATTAGACAACCAATGAGCAACATTTGCTTGCATTTGACTTTGCGTGCAAAAACCATTTGAGGACAATCATACAAAGTATATTAATGTAATCAATGAATTTTATTTATTAATCAATTTGTTCAAAAAAATTACAAGTTTATAAACGAATATACTACACACAGGGCCCCAAATCCAACACAACTTACACCAAAACAAATGAAAATATTCACATTCAACCTTATACCAACTTATATCACCTATTCAACCATTAGATACATCAATTCAATACCATGGCATTCAAGCCAAACCATTTGACAAAAACTAAACATTTACCTATCTCAAACTACACGAAACATACCAAATTACATTCATTTATGTCATTTCAATTGCTACATAACTCAAACCATTTATCAAAACATACCATTTTATCTAAACATTAACACCTCCAAAATCAAACATTAGGTAAGTTTGAAGCTATGTTCAACATTCCAAGTTAACATATACAAAACAACTATGTACGTGCCACAAAAATGGACTTGAAATGATCAAAAAGCTACCGTTTCGAATACGGGATAGTGTGAGCTTCTAGACAATGCGCTAGACACGTTTCACAAGTTGAAATCTACAAGGAAAAACAAGGTAATCATATTGAATGCTTAGTAAGTTAATAGGCATTAAACAAAAACTTACCTAATTTTACAATTTAATTCAACAAACTATTTAACTTGACAAGTTTGCCTAAACATGGTAACCACATATCAACAAGGTGAGTTCAACATATAACCATGTCATATAATAATTCAAAAATTTAACCTTTCAATTCACTAATACCAACATTTCAATACCATTCTCATAATCAAAGTAACATTTAATCAATTGGGTATCTAACTCCTACCATTCTATTGTCATTTTCATTAACTGTTTTAAACCGTTGAACTCAAGTGAACAGATTCGAATACACAGGTAACTACACCACACCTGATTTCTCGATAGAGCAGTAACTACACCACACCAGGGCACCAAAGTGCAAATCCTGTAGGCAATCATACATGTAATCGAATAAAAAATTTATCCTTCTACTGCTTATTTATTCTATCAATTTGATCCTAAATCTAAAAAGTTCAACAAATTTAGCCCTCAACATTCTTAAAATTCATCAACTTAATTCTAATTCTAAAAAGATCCAAAAGAAAAATATTACAAAATATTAAAAATATTCTTCTACAACCTAACAATAATAATACATGTGATCCATGTTTTAGTCACTCAAATTCAAAAAGTTCTATTTTAGTCATTAATTTTATCATCATTTATGCAGGTGTATCTTTTTTTATTGGCATAATAATAAATGTAGTCCTCTAGTGTTTATAAATTTTATTAATTTGATCTAATTATAAAAAATTCAACAAAGTTACTTTTTTGTGTTGGTATCCTTAGAGATTATCTTGGGATTACTGCTACTATATATATTGTATTATACAGCTGGTTGCTTGAACGATCTGCTTTGAAACTACTGTTGTTCCTTACTCATGGAATTCCAGTGATATGTTTGGCCATGCATATTTTTCTTGAAAGGCACTGTAGTTGAAAAATTGGAAATGTTCCTAGTACTTTTATCCAAACTTTGTTCCAGTCACAGACTTTGGACTTGGTAGTTTATATTAAAAGTTGCCCTTATTTCTGAGGAATTATTCTAAGTGTGTAACATCTAAAATTTTAGCTTAATAGAATGTAAAATTATTTTAAGGATGAGTAATTGGCTTACTAGTAAAGAGAAAATAAGGAAGCATGGAAATTAGATCAAGGTCCCAAGTTTGAATCCCTTCCCTTGCAAAATAGCTTGATTTTCCAAAAAAATCCCTCCTTTTCCTTATTTTCTGCCACCCATACCTAGTAAACCTAGGTATAAATATCACTTTTATTTGTTTTCAGCCTTTAGCCATTTTCTTTTCACCCTAGCCACCCCTCTATCTTCTTCTCTTCAATTTCTCTTCTTTTCCATTATGTGTCGCTGCCCAAACCACCAAGATCCACCATCCATTTTTTCTTTCTTTTGCAATGGGTTCTTACACCATTCCCCCACCTCTCTTTTGCTGCCATTGTTCTATATTTTTCAGCCTTAAACCTACAATTTTTAACACCCAATCTCCATTGCTGCCCAAGAAGCTCCATTGTCCTTCCCTCCTTCTAGCAAGAGTAAGTTTCATCTTTTTTTCATTTTCTTGACGAATCTTCCAATAAAATATCCAATTTTCCAAATCTAGAATTGAGGTGATTTTTGATGATTTTATGAGTGATTTTCCAGCCTTCAAAAATGTTTTTAAAAGGCTCTCAAGTCAGCCCGGAATTGCCATCGTTGGTGGTGGTGCACCGCGCCTAGAGGCACCAAAGGGAGTTGCTATTTTATTTAATTTTTACCATCTATTTCCAGCAAGATCTTGGTCTCTTAAACCCTTCCTAATCAGCCTCTAATCATGTGTGACTTAGTAAAATTCAATCTTGATCATTCGCCAACTAAGACCTGACGAATCGGAAAGCATAAGTGTGATAGTCGTGGGTTAATACGAAGATTTCAATTTGATTATTGGGGATTGTGTTAATTGATTAGATTTCAATGACTGATTGCATAGCTACTTATTTTTTTAGTATTTAATCATGTTAGGTGTCGACTTAAATGCCCCGAACCAACAGTGAAGCCTTTAGACGTTCGTGCGCACGTTTCACGTCAAACTAGTGTAAGTAACTTAGTTGCTTTAGATCTGGAATTTCTATGGGAACAGCGATTTGATTAAATTCTTATGGGTATGTTCTAAGGTAGGTTTTGACAATGACCTAATGTACCACCCCAAACCCGGCCTAGACGTTACGACCGGATCTGGCATGTCACATGGAAAGGTTGTTAAAGAAACTTCGTGATCGTTTAAAAATTTCGAGTTTTGATTCCATTTTGAAAATCAGACTTGATTTTATATTTTCTTGAAAAAGGTTATAAATAGTACTAACCAACGAAAACTTGTTTTATAATACGAGAATCGAAAACCAGCTGATTTCGGTATGGGACATTTTGAAAACAAGTATTGTAGTTTTAAGGAAATCCGAATTTAATTGTCAATAGTTGGTGATCCATTCTTTAGTATTTTGGAAAGCGGTTATTTAAGTTTTTAGGAAAACCCCCCATATTAGTCAATTCATAATGGATAATAAATGCATTAAAATAAAAACCAAATTAAAACCATAGCGGCCTTATTACAGAACATAATTCCAATGTTAAAGTAAATTTAAAGTAATGTAAAGTAGAGTTTACTAAAGAAACAATGCATGGCCACCACAGAGTTCGCCTCGGCTCCAAATCCGCAAAGCTAGGAATTACCTGCAAAATTAAGTAGAGGGGTGAGTTACGAGAACTCAGTGTGTAATTCCCCTCAAGAACAACATTTTTGGGCCTAAGCCCACGAAGCAAATTGGGCCTTAGCCTCTCTTAACAAATTGGCGAAGCCCATACGGATCGAATTGGGCCATAGCCCTAAAACATGGCATATCGAGATAATGAATGCAATGCAACCCATTGACCTAGTATTCCATCCGCTACACACCACTCCGTATCCAACCTAACACACCTGTGGGGATTTCTACAGTCAACCCTCCATCCGCTACACACCTCATTGGCAATCATGCTGACAGTCATGCTGCTCAAAGCCAAAATTGTGACAAAGTCACCGGAATAATGTGACAGGGTCACCGAAATATGTGGCAGAGCCACCGAAATACACTGCCCCTTTTCATAAATATCATATCCCAATCCCATGCATATATTATCATAATGTAATGAATGCAAACATATATCAGTGTACATTGGATAATCAGAGCATACATATATTCACGCAAAGTTATTTAAATGACATATTCATAAAGGTTACTAACCTGGTATCTCCAACCTTACCCTCAAGGGTATCTCAACTGCCGTTACAGTTATTTCGGCTTTTTAACCATACACATAATTATTACTGAACCACAAGAGAAGGTGTGAGAATTACACACCTAATTACGCGAAGGACTAAACACTCCTGATCGTCGCTACTCTCAATAGCGGGAATAACCACTATCTGCCTATCCCAAACGGATGTCGGCTCTCTACCACAACCCGGCAGAAAGTCTCGAACCGCTGACACCGCACGTCGTTTGAACTTGGGAGCAGAGACTACGAGTCCACTTCCCTCAGGCTCCTTTAACGCTACCCCCTTAGATTGGCTACCACTCGCATCCATGAAGAAAATCTCGATCAGAGATCGTAATACAATGAGGATTGGTGATTATCTAACAAGGAGGCTTGGTTATGGCAGAGTAAAACAAAAGGAGAAAGAGGAATGAAATCGAATAAAAGAGAACTCCTTACCTTAATAAATGAGGAACCGCACAACCACCGATTCATCCTCAAATCAGGGATGAGTTGAGAGAGAGACAGAGGTTCGGTCTAATATTCGAAAGAAACCCAAATAGGAGATTCGGCACTTAACACCAATGATGAATGTTAGGGAAAGATATGATTCGGCAACCAACGAACCCTCAAGCTTCAGTCCACCAAATGATCGGCTAATGGTGAATGGTATAGAAGAAGATGCAAAAAGAGAGAATGATGAGAAGCAAGTTTTGGCTAGAAGAATAGAACAAGAAGAAACAAAACGAAAAGAAAAGCAAGTGGGCAAGCTGAGGTTCGACTATGGAGAAAAGGGTGTAGAAGAAGAGTGATTCGGCTAAGGTATAGGGAGTCAAAGAAAATGAAAGGGTGTGGAAGAAAATGGTTCGGTCAAGAGAAGAAAGAAATAGAGGTGCTAAGAAGGAAAGAAAGAAACAAAAGAAGTAGGAGAAGAGTTGAAATTCGGCTATCACACAAATGAAAAGAAAAGATGGAGAGGAAAGTTTGAGAGATTCAGCACAAGCACCAAAAATGAGTAACAAACCCGAAATGCCTTAAGAGTAAAACACCACCTCGTCAAATAGAAAAGCTAAAGAAAACTATAAAATTCGGCACATTCCACTAAATGGTTCGGTTTTGCTATCACACACCAAAATGCCGAAATTCCCTAGCCAACTACATCACATAGCCAAAATTCTCCCCCAACATCTCCCACATTCAGCCAACTCTCATCCACCCTCTCCAAATCCCTTGTTTTTCTCCTCCATTCACTCTCCATCTCCCATTTCGAATTGATTGACCAATTCAAACTCCCTAAGCTCCTATCCTCCATCCATTTGAAAACCTTTGACCCATTCAACAACCACCTAGGTAGAGTCCCAGCTGAATGCCACCTCTTCCCCTCCTTGAGCACAAAAATTAAAGCTCCACAATACAGCAGATGGGATTCGAACTCCTTCCCCCTTTACTCTACCAGTGACGCCACCTCCACTCTACCTCATGCCCACTTTTTGACATCAAACACAAATAAATATCCTTAAGGCATGCTTCCACTAGCTCTCGCTCTTAAGTGCCCTAAAAACAAAATTTTTCCAAAGCTCTGACTCGAACCCGAGCCTCCCCAGGACCCCCAACCACACCTAAATAACAAGCTGAGCGAGCCAAACACATAGAATAGCACAAAATACAGAACCCCTAATTCTAGGATGTTCAGTTCTACCCCCCTTAAAGAAATTTCGGCCTCGAAATTTACCTGATTAAAAGAGGTGAGGGTATTGCTGTCGCATCACATCTTCTGGCTCCCACGTGGCTTCCTCTGAACCGTGATTACGCCATAACACTTTAAGCAATGGAACCAATTTCCTTCTCAACACCTTAACATCCCGATCCAAGATCTGCACTGGCTCCTCTTCGAAAGACAGATCGGGTCTTACTTCAATTTCTTCCACCGGCACTACGTGAGATGGATCCGAATGATAGCCCCTTAACATCAAAACATGGAATAGATTATGTATCTGACTCAACTCCGGAGGTAACTCAAGCTGATAAGCCACTGGTCCTACACGTTTCAACACTCGGTAAGGCCCGATGAATCTGGGGCTCAACTTGCCCTTCCGTCCAAATCTTAGAACCTTCTTCCAGGGTGAGACTTTTAAGAAGACGTGATCCCCCACTAAAAATTCTATTTCCTTACGCTTTAGGTCTGCATACGATTTTTGCCTATCGGAAGCTTCCTTCAACCGAGACCGAATCAACTTAACCTTTTCCTCGGTCTCTGAGATCAATTTCGGACCCAACAACTGACGTTCACCCAACTCTGTCCAGCAAGTAGGGGTACGACACCTACGACCATACAACGCCTCGTAGGGTGCCATCTGAATGTTGGATTGATAGCTATTGTTGTACGCGAATTCAGCCAGCGGCAAGTAATCTTCCCAACTACCTCTAAAATCAAGCACACAGCCCCTCAACATGTCCTCCAGAATCTGAATTACCCTTTTCGACTGACCATCAGTCTGTGGATGAAACGCTGTACTGAAATCCAGCCTTGTACCTAAGGCTTCATGCAAAGCCTTCCAGAATCGTGATGTAAACCTAGGGTCCCTGTCTGATATGATATACCCTGGTACCCCATGTAGCCTTACAATCTCTGCTACATATAGCTTGGTCAACTTCTGCAACAAATAGTCGACACGAACTGGTATGAAGTGGGCGGACTTCATCAACTGATCGACAATCATCCACACCGAATCTTTCTTCGTAGGCGTCAGGGGTAGCCCACTAATGAAATCCATCGTTATCCTCTCCCACTTCCAAAGTGGAATCTTCACTGGTTGCAACAACCCCGAAGGCAACTGATGTTTCACCTTCACCTGCTGGCATGTTAAACACTTACTCACAAAATCGGTAACTTCACGCTTCAACCCTGGCCACCAGTACTGTTTCCGCGAATCTCAGTACATCTTTCTTCCACCGGGATGCATAGCATAAGGGCTACTATGCGCCTCCCATAAAATCATCTGTCTCAACTCGGAGTCCTTCGGTATACAAACCTTTCCACGAAAGCATAATACCCCTTTACTAGTTAGACTAAACTCCCCTGTTTCACCATCTTCCACTTACTGAAGTCGAGAACTTAACAATTCATCTAATAATTGTTTCTCTTTAATCTGACTTGCCCAAGTCGGCTTCACTTAAAGTTCGGCTAACAAGCTACCATCTTCATACAGACTGAGATGAGCAAACATTGCCCTCAAATCCATTATCACCTTACGACTCAACGTATCTTCCACTACGTTAGCTTTACCTTGGTGATACTCAATTGAGCAGTCATAGTCTTTCAACAATTCAATCCATCTCCGCTGCCTTAAATTCAATCGTTCTGAGTAATGAGAAATTTCAGACTCTTGTGATCCGTATAGATAACTGACTTTTCCCCATACAGGTAATGTCTCCATATCTTTAGGGCAAACACTACTGCAGCTAGCTCTAGGTCATGAGTAGGATAATTCACTTCATGTGGCCTTAATTATCGAGATGCATACGCTACCACTTTCCCTTCTTGCATTAACACACAACCCAAACCTGTGTGCGATGCATCGCAATAGACGATAAATTCCTTCCCAGCCTCAAGCTGAATCAATACCAGTGCCTCAGTCAGAATCTTCTTTAACTTCTCAAAACTTTCCTGTTGCTTATCAGCCCAAACAAATGGTACTCTTTTTCGCAGCAACTTGGTTAAAGGTGCAGCAATCCACGAAAACCCCTCAACAAACCTTCTGTAGTACCCAGCCAAACCCAGAAAACTTCAAATTTCTGACACTAACTTCGGTGGTTTCCAATCCAATACAGCTTCGATCTTTCGGGGATCAACCCTAATCCCCTCAGCAGAGACAACGTGCCCCAAAAAGGTCACTTCTTTCAACCAAAATTCACACTTGCTGAATTTGGCATGCAGTTGCTTCTCTCTCAAAATCTGCAGAACTGTCCGAAAATGCGAATCATGCTCCTCCTCAGTCCTCGAATATACCAAGATATCATCTATGAATACCACGACAAACCGATCTAGGTAGGGTTGGAATACCCGGTTCATCATATCCATAAATGCAGCTGGTGCATTCGTTAACCCAAACGGCATCACTAAAAACTCGTAGTGCCCATATCGAGTCCGGAAAGCAGTCTTATGAATATCCGCCTCCTTGACCTTTAGCTGATGATACCCAGATCTCAAATCTATCTTCGAGAAAACCGAAGCTCCTCGCAGCTGATCGAACAAATCGTCAATTCTTGGTAGCGGGTGTTTGTTCTTAATAGTCAACTTGTTTAATTGCCTATAGTGAATGCACATATGCATCGACCCATCCTTTTTCTTGACAAATAATACCGGTGCTCCCCACGGTGACACACTTGGTCGGATAAATCCACGGTCCAACATTTTTTGAATCTGAGCTTTAAGTTCCACCAGCTCCTTCGACGCCATCCTATAAGGGGCGATGGACACCGGAGCCGTTCCTGGCAACAGATCGATGCCAAATTCAACCTCGCGATCCGGAGATAATCCCGGAAGCTCTTCAGGAAAAATGTCTAGAAACTCTTTTACGGTTCTGACATCCCCAACAGTCCATTCCTTGGCCTCCAAAGCACTGGTGAAAGCTAAAAATGCCTCACACCCTTTCCGCACCATCCTTTCTGCCTTTAATGCCGACACCACATTAGACAGGTAATTCCTTTTTTCTCCTATCACCAGCACCTCATTATCCTCGGAAGTCTTCAATATCATGCGCTTAGCAGCACAACCCAAATTCGCACGGTGCTTAACTAGCCAATCCATGCCTAAGATTAGATCAAACTCGCCGAACGGTAGTTCCATCAAGTCTACCGGAAATACTACTCCTTGAACTTCTAAAGGCACATTCCTAAACAACTTGTTCACTACCATAGATTTTCCTAGAGGGCTAACCACAGATATTTCTCTAGCGTCCCAGACACAGAGTCCCAGACACAATACAGGCAACATATGAATGTGTAGACCCAATATCTATCAAAGCTGTAAAGGGTACATCAAATATAAGGAATGTACCGGTTATGACGTCCGGTGCGTCGCCATCCTCTCGACGTCTAGCCGCATAAACTAATCCAGGCTGTCTTGCATCTGTATTACCAGCACCTCTGCTTGGTACTCCACGCCCTCGACCAAAACCATTTCCTCCTCTGGCCGGACCACGACCTCTCGGTGGCTGCTGACCACCTCTTTCTGGCTGTGCAAAACCCTAACCTACCGATCGCGCCCTAGCCAACTCTTGTGGATAGTCCTTTATTAGATGATCCCTAGATCCACACTTGAAGCATCCTCAAGTTCTTCTCCAACACTCCCCCGAATGTATTTTCCCATACCGAGCACACGGTCGAGACTGACCAACAACAACAGGCATTGCAACTCGTCTCGGCCCATCAAACCTAGGCCTCTTCTGGAAACCCCCAGTAGACCCTGACGTCCCAAAACTTCTCTTATTCTTGCCCCTGTCTTTATCCTGGTTCTGCCTCTCAAAACGCTTCACTTCTTCTGCTACTTTTTCCTTCTCAACCAGTATAGCAAAATCTCTTTCTCGCTGCGGAGCTATCAGTACTCGTAGCTCGTCCCGTAGACCATCCTCAAACTGAACACAACATTCATAATCAGTTGCGACGATACCCCGGGCGTAATGGCTTAGGCACAGAAACTCCGCCTCATATTCAGCCACGGGCTTATTCCTCTGGACCAAGTTCAAAAATGCCTTCCTCTGGGCGTCCACATAACTCGCCCCAACATACTTTCCCTGGAACGCTGTCTTAAAGAAGTCTCAGGTAATACGGTCCCCTGGATTACCTTCCCTTACTGTAAGCCACCATTGGTACGCCTCATCCCGCAGAAGGGACACTGCTCCTTTCAACTTCTCCTCTGCGATGCAATCCAGGTCGTCCATAACTCGTTCAACCGCTTCCAACTAGTATTCAGCTACGTTTGGGGCCACACCAAAAATGCCACTAAACATCTCAGCCCTATTTGCCCGAAGTCACTCAGGGATAGATTTCTGGGCTACCGATCCAGTGCTTGCTCCAGTAACCCGTTCCAGAACATGCAACATTACTTGAGACAAAGCATCGTCCCCTCCAGTTCGGTCTTGAGACCCTGTTTTCACTATTGGCGATGCTGACACTTCACCTTCCGGCTCATGTCCTGATTCTGAGGATCCAACCTCAGCACCCCGGCCTCTACCACGGCCGCGTGTACCATGTCCACGTCCTCTAGCGCTCATGTTTACTAAATCAACTTAATCTGATTAGAAATTTTATGAATTAGTATATCATTCCACTGTTTATTAACGGATATCTTATGAAGATAGATTTAGAAGTAGTTTTCGTAATTCGTATTTCTAAAGGTCCCGATCTCTAAAATTTTATCTCTTATAACTAGCAATCACAACACAATAAAAATCCTTTCATGAAATCAAACAGAATCAGAAGACTTACGGTACGGATTTGGTGCCAGAGACTCGGGTGCCATACTTGCAAAAAGACATATATTTTTCTAAACCATATCTCAAACCTATTTTGGAAAACATTTTTGAACCCATTCCACAGCCGAGTTTTGTAACCTGGCTCTGATACCATAAAATGTAACACTCCAAACTCAGCCTAAACGTTACGACCGGATCTAGCATGTCACATGGAAAGGTTGTTAAAGAAACTTCGTGATCGTTTAAAAATTTCGAGTTTTGATTCCATTTTGAAAATCAGACTTGATTTTATGTTTTCTTGAAAAAGGTTATAAATAGTACTAACCAACGAAAACTTGTTTTATAATACGAGAATCAAAAACCGGTGGATTTCAGTATGGGACATTTTTGAAAACAAGTATTGTAGTTTTAAGGAAATCCCGAATTTAATTGTCAATAGTTGGTGATCCATTCTTTAGTATTTTGGAAAACGGTTATTTAAGTTTTTAGAAAAACCCCCATATTAGTCAATTCATAGTAGATAATAAATGCATTAAAATAAAAACCAAATTAAAATCATAGCGACCTTATTACAGAACATAATTCCAAAGTTAAAGTAAATTTAAAGTAATGTAAAGTAGAGTTTACTAAAGAAACAATGTATGGCCACCACAGAGTTCGCCTCGGCTCCAAATCTGCAAAGCTAGGAATTACCTGCAAAAGTAAGCAGAGGGGTGAGTTACGAGAACTCAGTGTGTAATTCCCCTCAAGAACAACATTTTTGGGCCTAAGCCCACCGAAGCAAATTGGGCCTTAGCCCTCTCTTAAGCAAATTGGCCGAAGCCCATACGGATCGAATTGGGCCATAGCCCTAAAACATGGCATATCAGATAATGAATACAATGCAACCCAAATTTGACCTAGTATTCCATCCGCTACACACCACTCCGTATCCAACCTAACACATCTGTGGGGATTTCTACAGTCAACCCTCCATCCACTACACGCCTCATTGGCAGTCATGCTGACAGTCATGCTGCTCAAAGCTGAAATTGTGACAAAGTCACCAAAATAATGTGACAGGGTCACCAAAATATGTGGCAAAGCCATCGAAATAATGTGACAGGGTCACTGAAATTTGTGGCAAAGCCACCGAAATACGCTGCCCCTTTTCATCAATATCATATCCCAATCCCATGCATATATTATCATAATGTAATGAATGCAAACATATATCAGTGTACATTGGATAATCAGAGCATACATATATTCACACAAAGCTATTTAAATGGCATATTCATAAAGGTTACTAACCTGGTATCTCAAACCTTACCCTCAAGGGTATCTCAACTACCGTTACAGTTATTTTGGCTTTTTAACCATACACATAATTATTATTGAACCACAAGAGAAGGTGCGAGAATTACACACCTGATTACGCGAAGGACTAAACACTCCTGATCGTCGCTACTCTCACTAGCGGGAATAACCACTATCTGCCTATCCCAAATGGATGTCGGCTCTCTACCATAACCCGGCGGAAAGTCTCAAATCACCGACACCGCACGTCATTTGAACTTGGGAGTAGAGACTACGAGTCCACTCCCCTCAGGCTCCTTTAACGCTACCCCCTTAGATTGGCTAGGACTCGCTTCCATGAAGAAAATCTCGATCAGAGATCGTAATACAATGAGGATTGGTGATTATCTAACAAGGAGGCTTGGTTATGGCAGAGTAAAACTAAAGGAGAAAGAGGAATGAAATCGAATAAAAGACAACTCCTTACCTTAATAAATGAGGAACCGCATAACCACCGATTCGTCCTCGAATCAGGGATGAGTTGAGAGAGAGACAGAGGTTCGGTCTAATATTCGAAAGAAACCCAAATAGAAGATTCGTCACTTAACACCAATGATGAATTGAAGGGAAAGATATGATTCGGCAACCAACGAACCATCAAGCTTCAGTCCACCAAATGATCGGCTAATGGTGAATGGTATAGAAGAAGATGCAAAAAGAGAGAATGATGAGAAGCAAGTTTTGGCTAGAAGAATAGAACAAGAAGAAACAAAACGAAAAGAAAAGCAAGTGGGCAAGCTGAGGTTCGGCTATGGAGAAAAGGGTGTAGAAGAATAGTAATTCGGCTAAGGTATAGGGAGTCAAAGAAAATGGAAGGGTGTGGAAGAAAATGGTTCGGTCAAGAGAAGAAAGAAATAGAGGTGCTAAGAAGGAAAGAAAGAAACAAAAGAAGTAGGAGAAGAGTTGAAATTCGGCTATCACACAAATGAAAAGAAAAGATGGAGAGGAAAGTTTGAGAGATTCAGCACAAGCACCAAAAATGAGTAACAAACCCGAAATGCCTTAAGAGTAAAACACCACCTCGTCAAATAGAAAAGCTAAAGAAAACTATAAAATTTGGCACATTCCACTAAATGGTTCGATTTTGCTATCACACACCAAAATGCCGAAATTCCCTAGCCAACTACATCACATAGCCAAAATTCTCCCCCCACAACTCCCACATTCAGCCAACTCTCATCCACCATCTCCAAATCCCTTGTTTTTCTCCTCCATTCACTCTCCATCTCCCATTTCAAATTGATTGACCAATTCAAACTCCCCAAGATCCTCTCCTCCATCCATTTGAAAACCTTTGACCTATTCAACAACCACCTAGGTAGAGTCCCAGCTGAATGCCACCTCTTCCCCTCCTTGAGCACAAAAATTAAACCTCCATAATGCAGCAGATGGGATTCGAACTCCTTCCCCCATTGCTCTACCAGTGACGCCACCTCCACTCCACCTCATGCCCACTTTTTGACATCAAACACAAATAAATATCCTTAAGGCCTGCTTCCACTAGCTCTCCCTCTTAAGTGCCCTAAAAACAAAATTTTTCCAAAGCTCTGACTCGAACCCGAGCCTCCCCAGGACCCCCAACCACACCTAAATAACAAGCTGAGCGAGCCAAACGCATAGAATAGCACAAAATGCAGAACCCCTAATTCTAGGATGTTACACCTAACTCAATAGATTCTTATTTATTTTAATTTAAGCTCAATTTAAGGTTTTAAGGAGAAATCGTGTGCGTCGCAAGTAGTGCTGCAATTGTGCGAAAATAAAGTGTGGGTCCTAACTTGTTAACTTGAGTGTTTTAATAATATTTTGAATGTTATAAATGTTGATTAAGCTTTCTGGTCAGCCTTAGTTAAATGGCTAAGTGAATAATTTTAAAGTGGCTGAATCAGGTACGTTATGAGCCCTTATTAAATGGAATGTCTGCAAAGTTACTGTAACATCCCAGTTTAGGGCCTAGTCAGAATAGTGGTGCCAGACCACAAATCCGAGGGTTATAAATGAGTTATTGAGGTTTATGCCTTGTATGCATGCTAGTGTGAAAGTTTCATGAAGCAATTTTGTGAAATTATGGTTGAATTGTCCAAAAGGACTAAATTGCAAAAGTTGCAAAATGTGTGTTTCTAGAAGCTATATGTGTGAAATAGCTTTAGATTATTAATTAGAGGTCCTTACTGGGCAATTTTCCTAATTTTTAGTTTTTGGACAAAATGGGCTTGGATGAGTTAAAATAGAAAGTTTATCAAAAAGGGTATTTTAGTCATTTAACAAATAAGTGATTAAAAAGGAGAAAAGATGACAAAATCATGCTCATCTTCTTCCCCTCATTGCCAAAAATTTGAAGGAATCCATAGCTAGGGTTCTTCAATTTTTCAAGCTTTCTAGTAAGTGCATCTAGCCTCGTTTTTTATATTCTTTGCATTTTTGAAGTCCCGGTAGCATGAGTAAGCTATTTTTAGCTATTTGGTGAGCTATGAAGGATGTTCAAAAATGTGGTCATGTATGACATGCATGTATTTTGTTGTTTTATGGAAAATTATGAAAGCTTGATGTAGTAGAAACATCTTTTGTTAAGTGATTTTCCATGAAAATGCATGTAGGGACTTGATTGTGAAAATCTTAAGTTTGGCCATACATGTGTGTTTTAGTGAGAATTGATGATAGCTTTAGTTGAATAAGTGGTTCGGCTAAGCATGAAAGACTAGAAAGTTGAATAAAAATCACTTTACGAGCCTTTAGGGCTAAAGTGTAAATATGAGAAAGTTTAGGGGCAAAATAGTAATTTTGCTAAAGTATGAGATGTGGGTCAATTTAGTCAATGTATGTATTGAATAAGCTGATTTATTCATTATAGATCAAGAAAGACGAAGCCCAGATCGAAACCGAGGCAAAAGCAAGGTGGTGGACTAAATTGCAAGTCTCAATACTTTTGTGTACCGAGGTAAGTCTATGCATAAACAATGCATTCATACTTACAATTTGTTGATGATAGCTAGTGTGTAGCTTGTTCGAGATTGATTGAGAACCTATGTGGTCCAAGTAGAATGAATGTAGTAGAATTGTGAATGGATGTTTAATTGAGTAAGTAGACATGTGAATGCGTAGTGATAATGCTAGATGGTAGGCTAAGTGTGATACCACCCTAATGCATATTGACGATGAGTTGGCTATGTACGATGCTATCGTGAGGTATATCATTTAGTGGGCTAAGTGAGAAACCCTTATGATTACCTTTGTGGTAAGCTAAGTGCGATACCACCTTATTAATCGATTGTGGTGTGCTAAGTGCGAAACCACCGAGACATTTGCTGTGTGGGTTAACTGTGTGGATTAGCCATGTGATTGCATTATTGAGTAAAATAGCTGTGTAGATGTATTATTAAGTTAATTAGCTGTGTGGATGAATTATTGAGAAATAATGATGTGTTGTATATTGTGTAAATGTGACATTGAATGCAGGGGTGCATTTCGATGGTTATGAGTATGTGACTCATGATGTGTTAGAAATGTGGTAAGGGATAGAAAGAGTAAGCACAGTTGTTCATTATTTTGGTAGTATAATGCTAATTGTTGTTAAGCTTATACTATGATGCTTAATTGTTTATGTGTAAACTTACTAAGCTCAAAGCTTTCTCCCTTTCTTTTCCCTTGTCTTATAGAGTAAAAGTGTTGAACCGAGATACGAGGATCAATTGGAAGATCGCCCACACTATCAGCACACTCTGGTACATGAGACTCAATGTTTTGTGTATGGCATGTATAGGGGCTAGACAAGTTAGTGAATTTTGTTGTAAATGGCTAAGATGTGTTGGCCTTTAGATGGATAGCTTATTTTGTATAATGCTATGGTTGTTGGCTATTACATTATATGAAAGAAAGTTATAGTTGTCTATGTGAGATTGCAATTCAATTTGAGTTGATTATGGATGTGTTGTATGAGTGCATGTTGTGTAAGCTATAAGGGTGAGAAGAGCTTAGCAAATAGCTTTGTTCTTGGCCATGTGGATAGACACACGGACGTGTGTCTAGGCCATGTGTGACACACGGTCAGCCCACGGCCGTGTGCTTTGGCCGTCGCCCTCGCATGTTAGTATTTTAAAGCAGAATGGACCACGGACTAGCCACACAGCGCGTGTCTAGGGCGTGTGGGATTAATCGATGTTGGCCACGGGCTAGCCGCACGCAGGCGTGTGTCAGACTCTAGGCCGTGTTAAAGTAGTCGATGTGCACCACGGGTGGTAAGCACGGGCGTGTGCCTTGGCCGTGGGGCATTGGCGAATCTTTGGGTATTTAGGCACGGTTTGGGGACATGGGCGTGTGTGTCCATGCACGGGCGTGTCTAATCTTGCACGGGCGTGTGAGACCTGTATAAAAGAGAAAAATTTTAAGATTGGAAAAAGTTTCGGTTTAGTCTCGGGAGCCCTCGTGTGTATGAGTGAGGCCTCGTAAGTCGAGAATGAGGTTGTTGAGATGACTTCAGAGATTAGTTATGACGAGCCTAAGTGGCGATCAAGTGGTTTGAGTTCGGTAACACCTCAGGCCCGGTTCCGGCATAGAACCCGGGTAAGGGGTGTTACAGTTGCATGATTGACTGAATGGTTGATTGGTTGGTACTAATATAAATGGTTTGTTAATGTAATGTATGATTGGTTGCGTGTATAGTATGTATTAAATTGGAAATAAATATTGAATGCATGAAACCTTTGTTGGGGAAAATGCCATGAAAATTACTGAATGGAAAATTGTTATACATGCACTGGAAAAATTCCTAAAGTGTTAACAAATGATGGTATGATAGAATGTCACCATGTTGATGGTTCAATTGAACACTTGATAAGTGAACGTTATAATGAGGCCATGTAAATTATGCTACTAAATGAAAATGTATGAATTGTGCATCTGATTGAAATTTGTATGACATATCAGATGTGCATGGGGTAGGATATTATGGTTGGCAGAGTTTTATGGAGTAGTGGTGGCATTTTAAGTCCGCATATATGTTGTCAGTTCACTGCACCGGGAGTAATGAGGAGAACGATGATTATATCACAATTTATATTAAAAGGCAGTATGACTACATTATGTATTATGGTGGTTTAACCACAACGAGCTTTGCTCGCAATGATTGGAGTTCGGCAAACTGGTTCTAGTGAACTTGTGATGTGTAGCGGATGGTATGGGTAGGATTTCATTATGCATTATGATATGTCATGACATTTATGAATGATTATACTTATGATATGTATGTGTTGCAAATGTAATAGTGGTGAATGATGTTAGCATGTATGATTGTATGTTCTCTTGATTTGACTCACACTGAGCTAGTCACCCCATAGTTTCATCCTTCTCAAGTAATGAACGTGACTACGATCGGACATTGCATGTGGACATACGATGGACTTCGTACATTCTTATTATTTTGTTTGGGTTTTAATTAAATTTATTTAGGGTTTTTTTGGACTGTAAAGCAATTTAAACTATGGTTGGGGTTTTGTTACTACTTTCTAATTTTCATGCATGCATACTTGAGATATAGATTTGGTTATTATAGGATTATTTGGAAATGGACAAAGTGTAACAGCCCATTTTTTGTGAAATTGGAACAGTGGTTTCGGGACCACAAATCCGAGCCAAAAATAAAATTTATTTTAATATTATTGCATGGTCCACATTATGATAGGAAAAGCGTATGAAAATTCTGATGAGAAAGTTTTACCGATTATGTGTTTAATTAGAGAAAGGACCAAATTGCATAAAATGCAAAAGTTGAGTTCTAGTGGTTATGAGTACCAAATAGCTATGGAATTCAAAACTTAGGTCCTTATATGGTAGTTAGACCATTAAAGAAAAGTTAGTAGATATTTTTGATGAATCATCCATGGAAAATTAGAAAAAGGCAAGGACTAAATTGGAAAGTGGAAAAATTAATAGATGATAAATAATTAAATAGAAATATTATCATTATATATCATCTTCATCCCCAATTTTTCTATGGAAACCCTAGGAAAGAGAAAGAAAACTTTCTTGGCTTAATTGGATCCAGAAAGACCTAATACTGATTTGGATCGAGGAAAACAAAAAACTTCAGATTAGTAGATTTCCTATACGAACAAGTATCGAGTGCTCGAAAGCTCGTAAAGGTTGGAGATCAGTCGGAGCATCATCACACTATCCTCCAACTCATTTTGTTATAAATAGAAATCTTACTTTGGTATAATGGCATGTATAAGCTAATTAGGCCAATTTTGGCATGAAAATGGATGTTTGTAATTTAGTCATTGGAATGGCTAAAATGGTATGTTTTAGTATATGATATATGAATTTACTTAAGTACATAAATGAAAATTTGGTAAGCTTAATTATCTGAATATACATGTTAATATATCTTACATCATAATTGTATTAAGCTTGATTTATATGACTTGAATTGGTTGGTATATGATTGCAAGTATTGGTGTAGGTTGTTGGCAAATTTGGGTGAGAAATAAGGTTAGGAAATGGCCTTATTTTGTCCACACGGTTCGACACACAGACGTGTGTCTTGGCCGTGTGTGACACACGGCCTGGCACATGGGCATGTTGTTTGGCCGTTTGTCCCCTGCATCTTAAAATTTAGAAACAGAATGCTCAGAATTTTGCACACGGGCAGAGACATGGGCGTGTGTCTCAACCGTGTGAGATACACGACCTAGAACACGGGCATGTGTCTCAACCGTGTGAGATAAACGGCTTAGAACACGGGCGTGTGTCTTGGCCGTGTGGAGCCTGTACTTAATTTGTGAAAATTAAATTGACTACACGGCATAGCACACGGGCGTATGGCAAGCCGTGTGGCACAAGTCAGAGAGTTACACTGGTAAGGATACGGGCTGGGACACAGCCGTGTGCCTCACATCGAATGCCCACACGGCCTGAGACATGGGCATGTCATCTGGCCGTTTGAGCCACACGGCCTACTCATACGGGCGTGTGACCCCTGTATATGAGAAAATTTTTAACTTTTGGGAAAAATTCTATGAGATCCCGATTTAGTCCTGACTAACTTCTAAAGCTTAAATTGGGTTTCGAGGGTCCATTCAAGAGACGGTATGATTATTTTCATATATGAATAGTAAATGACATGAAATGTTTGTAATTGATCTGTAAATTCTGGTAATACTCCATAACCTTGTTTCGATGACGGATATGGGTTAGGGGTGTTACATTTATTGGTATCAAAGCTACAGTTTAGTCGATTCTCGGACTAACGTAGCAAGTATGAGTTTAGCTATAAATGCCATTATATAAATTGTGATAGTGTGATATCTCATAACCATTTCAAATGTGTTTTTCATATAGTAATGTCATCCAACCAAGCTAGAGCTGAATTAGAGGAAGATGAGAGCAATGCTCCAGCTTCAGTTCAAAGAGCTACATCTAGTAGTAGAAGGCCTAAATCTGAGGGCCGAGGTGAGGAGGCAAAAGAAGCCTTCTTCCAAATGATGAATGAGTGGTTTACAGAATTTATAAGAACAAATCCTGTTATACAACAACCTCCCCCTCCTGCTCCTCAACCAGTTCCTGAGATACCACAGGGTGCTGAACCTGTTAGAATTGGTAAGCCTCCGGTAGATAAAATCTGAAAATATGGGGCAGAAGAATTTAGGGCTACTGTCGAAGATGATCTGGAAAAGGCTAAATTTTGGTTGGAAAATACCATTAGGGTTTTAGATGAATTATCATGTACACCAGCTGAATGTCTAAAATGTGTTGTATCATTGTTAAAAGATTTGGCTTATCAGTGGTGGAATACTTTGATTTGTATTGTACCGAGGGAAAATGTTACATGGGAGTTTTTCCAAACAGAATTTAGAAAGAAGTATATTAGCCAAAGATTTCTAAATCAGAAAAAGAAAGAATTTTTAGAGCTCAAACAAGGAAGCATGACAGTATCTGAATATGAACGAGAATTTGTTAGATTGAGCAAATATGCCAGAGAATGGGTTCTGACTGAGGCTGATATGTGTAAACATTTCGAAGAGGGTTTAAATGAAGATATCAAGCTGTTGATTGGAATTTTAGAACTAAGGTAATTTGTGGTGTTGGCTGATCGAGCACATAAAGCCGAGAAATTAAGTAAGGAAACGAAGCAAGCAGAGAAAAAAGCCCAGATTTCTGGTATGAGATTTATGGGCAAGTCACAATCATCTACTTCAAAGAAATCAAAGAAGTACCATGATCGTTTTACTGCATCTGTGGGGTATTCTGGAAAAGAACGAGGCTCTCAACGCTCTAATCCGAGATCTCCGTCTTCATCCGTTACAAGTGTAGGGAGTGTTGGAAGTCCTAAACCAAGATGCAAACATTGCAATAAATTACATTTCGGTGAATGCCACATAAGAAGTGGAGCTTGTTTTAGATGTGGTTCTTTTGACCACTATCTCAGAGACTGCCCAGAAAAGCCTATAAAAGATACTGTTCAGACCTCTAGGCCTAGCAATCCTGTCTCGAGAAGCAGACCACCCCGACACCCCGGCAATGTTAGTGGTAGCCGAGGTGTGACAAAAGATTCAACAGACAAATCTGAAGCCAGAACACCGGCAAGGACATATGCTATACGTGCAAGAGAGGATGCTTCTGCACTTAATGTTATTACTGATACATTTTCTCTTCTTGACATTGATATTACTGCTTGGATTGATCCTTGTTCAACACATTCATACATATGCACGAATTTAGTGTCTGTTAAAAATTTACCTGTTGAATTCACTGAATTTGTAGTTAAAGTTTCAAACCCCTTAGGCCAGTATGTTATGGTTGATAAAGTTTGTAAAAAATTTCCGTTGATGGTAAAGGGTTATTATTTCTCAGCTGATTTGATGCTACTGCCCTTTGATGAATTTGATATAATTTTGGGAATGGATTGGCTAACTCAACATGATGCAGTGGTGAATTGTAAACAGAAATACATTGTGTTGAAATGTTAGAATGGTGAACTACTCCATGTTGAATCCGATAAACTGGATGGGTTATCTAATGTGATTTAAGCCAAATCGGCATAGAAATATATCAGAAAGGGATATGATGTTTATCTTGCATATGTGTTAGATACTAAAATATTTGAGTCAAAAATTCAGTCAGTGCCGGTTGTTTGTGAATTTCCTGATGTATTTCCGGAGGAATTACCTAGTTTACCACCAGCTTGAGAAGTGGAGTTCTCTATAGACCTTGTTCTGGGGACAACACCGATATCCATAGCACCCTACAGAATGGATCCTACCGAATTGAAAGAGTTGAAAGCACAGTTGCAAGAATTGACTGACAGAGGCTTTGCTCGACCTAGTTTTTCACCTTGGGGTGCACTGGTTCTGTTTGTAAAGAAGAATGATGGATCATTGAGGTTATGTATTAATTACCGAAAATTGAACAAAGTTACAATTAATAACAAGTATCCATTACCTCGTATTAATGACCTATTCGACCAGTTAAAAGGTGCCACTGTATTTTCAAAGATTGATCTCCATTCTGGCTATTATCAGCTACTGGTGAAAGAATTAAATGTTCCAAAGATAGCTTTTAGAACCAGGTACGGGCATTTTGAGTTTCTTGTGATGCCGTTTGGTTTGACAAATGCACCTGCGGTATTTATGGATCTGATGAATAGAATCTTCAGACCGTATCTAGATAGGTTTGTGGTGGTATTTATTGATGATATTTTGGTATATTCTGAAAATGAAAATGAGCATGTCGAACATTTGAGAATAGTGCTGCAAACAATTATATGCCAAATTAAGAAAATGTGAATTTTGGCTACGGGAAGTTAGTTTCCTCGGGCATATTGTATCTGCAGAAGGTATCCGGGTGGATCCGAATAAAATTTCAGCCATTGTTAATTGGAAGCCACCAAAAAATGTGTCTGAAGTCAGAAGTTTTCTGGGATTGGCTGGATATTATCGAAGGTTTGTAAAAGGATTTTCAATGATAGCTTCTCTAATGACTCGGTTGTTGCAGAAAGATGTGAAATTCGAGTGGTCTGATAAATGCCAGTAGAGTTTTGATAGATTGAAAGCCTTGTTGACTGAAGCACCTGTGTTAGTTCAACCTGAATCAGGTAAAGAATTTGTAATTTATAGTGATGCATCGTTGAATGGTTTAGGCTGTGTTTTGATGCAAGAAGGAAAAGTAATTGCCTATGCCTCTTGACAGTCAAAGTCGCATGAAAAGAACTATCTGATACATGATCTTGAATTGGAAACCATTGTGTTTGCATTGAAAATTTGACGACACTATCTATTTGGTGAAAAATGTCACATATTTATTGATCACAAGAGCTTGAAGTATCTGATGACACAGAAAGATTTGAATTTGAGGTAGTGCAGGTGGCTTGAACTGTTAAAAGATTATGATCTAGTTATTAACTATCATCTGGGAAAAGCCAGTGTAGTTGTTGATGCTTTAAGCAGAAAGTCTTTATTTGCTTTGCGAGCAATGAACACCCGGTTGTCATTATCAGATGATGGTTCAATTATAGTTAAGTTAAAAGCTAAACCAACATTTCTGCAACAGATCTGTGAAGCTCAGAAAGATGATAGTGAACTACAAGCTAAACGGGTACAGTGTAAGTTGAATTCTGATTCAGAATTTTAGATTAGGTCTGATGATTATATGTTATACAGAGGCAGAATATGTGTACCAAAGAACTCAGGACTTGTGTAACATCCGGGATTTATGGCTTATGCATTAATGCCTAATTGTATGAAGTAGCATGCTTATGTGTATATGAATGTGTTTTGTATGAATTTTGTGAACCCTAGGGTGTAGTCAAATGCCTTAGAAATTATTTGACTTTAAGTCTAAAAAGGGGGAGCCAGGCTAAGGAGGCCTTAAGAGAAATTGTAGGGGGATTTATGACACAAGATTGGGCTTGGTAAAGTGGCTTGGAGGCGCCACTTAGGGCCTTGGTATGTGACGCCTCAAGCAAGGGAGAAGGGAGGAGGTTTGAATCATGTTGGCAGCATGGGAGTGTGGCTTTCATTTTTCATGTTTGCGTCAAGGAGGGGAGAAGTGTTGGACGACATGCGGACTTCAAAAGTTGAGGATAAGTCTTGATATATTTTTTTTTTAAAATACGGCTAGATGAGAGGAGATAATGGTTGACAATTCAAATTATTTTGAATAGGTAGAGAAGAGAGAAAGTAGGAGCAGAAAAGGGATGTGATAGGAGGAGATGTAGTGGCCGAATATAGGACTCTAGGGGCTTGCATGTTTTTTTTCGGATTAGAAGTGTGGCAAGGGAGTAAGTGTCGAATTTTTCTTTTAGTGAGCATCCATTCTCTTCTTCTTTCTCCTTTAGTCTTCTGGCCGAATTCTCCTAAGTGTTTCCCAAGTCATCTTTTTCTTTCTTTCCCTTCAACCTTACCCCTTCCTCTTGTAGCCGAATATTTCATGACCATTTGGGAGCCATAGCCGAATCTTCAGAAGGCCTTATTCTTCTCTCTTTGTCTCAAGTTTTAAAAGCCGAAAGAGTTAGCCGAAATCTTTTCTCTTTTAGTCTCTTCAAACAACGTGTAGTGGTAAGTATTTCTCTCCTATCTATCGGTTATGGG
The DNA here is from genome assembly GCA_025698515.1 of Gossypium sturtianum. Taxonomy (NCBI): domain Eukaryota; kingdom Viridiplantae; phylum Streptophyta; class Magnoliopsida; order Malvales; family Malvaceae; genus Gossypium; species Gossypium sturtianum. The sequence continues at coordinate 105,681,712 of CM046955.1, forward strand.
TTTCTTTCCATTTGAGTGCCAAATCAATGGCTAAGCCTTGATTTCTAAGGATGGCCGAATGTGTATTAAGCCATAATCTCGTGTTTTGGTTGTAGCCAGCGTAAAGGAGTCTTTCGGGATTGGAAGTGATCGAGGTAAGTGATATGAAGCATTCGGCCATGGGCCACTTTCATGGGATTAAGTGTTAAAACCGAATCTAACATATACCTATAGGGATCTCGACATCACCAAGAGCAAGTAGCGATTTTGGATTTAAGACTCGCAAGGTAAGTGAACTCGAATATTCAGCCAAGTCTATATTTAGTGATTCAAATATGTTTCTTAGTTATTTAGAAGCCGAAACTAACCAAGTCAGGTGATCTAGTATTGGCCGATTGCAAGGAAGGAGTGTCACAAAGTTTCGGGATTTGATTAGTAATCAAATCGGCAGCAAGGAACTAAGGATCTAGAGTGTTAGATCAGGATTTTCGGGATTTCAGTGAATTCGTTAAGCAAACCAGGTGTGTACCCCACACTAATTCTTAATAGATTTATGGCATCAATTTAATATATGTGTTTATAATAATGTGAAAAGTGGGCAAAGGTACCATGCAATGGTACAAAGTACTCAGGTACGTAACTTTAACGTTATGTTAATAAATGATATGAATATCTGGAATATGGCTCATATGTGAATATTGATAAGAATATGAAATAAGGCATAAGGCATGATATTGCATGTTTTGTATGACTTGGGGCATACGGGTTATATGGAAAGGGAAGTGATCCGTGGTTTATACCACAATATTCGAATGTGGTGACTCATGTCACGAAATCGAATATGGTGACTTATGTCACGAAATATTATCCGTGGCTATGCCACAAAATTTATAAGGGCGATGAGCACGTCGTCTGTGCAATGATCGCTTCGATGATGTGTAGCGGATGGAGGGTCGACTTAGTAGTCCCCACGGTGTGATGGTTGGTACGGGTGATGTGTAGCGGATGGTTATCTAGGTTTGGGTTCGGGATTGCATCATTACCTCTATCTCATTATATATATGTATGATATGATATGCCCGAATCGTTGGGATTTGGTGTTGGTTATACACACCGAGTCTGTTTGACTCACCCCGTTGTGGGATATTTTTCAGGTGATACTCGAATGTGGACCGGGTCGGCAGGAGCTTAGTGGTGGCCATGTTCAACTCGGACTTTATTTTAATTTTGGACTTTTTATTTCTAAGTATTTTGGATTTATTTCGGTTTTGCTTTGATGTAATAAGGCCATAGCTATAAACCGATTATGCATGCATGTTTATTTATTTTATTATGATACAATTTTTATCCATTTAAAGTTTAAGCAACTTTTCTTAAAAATAAATTTTAAATGTTTAGGCACCTAAACACAAACGATTTTCGAATTAAAGATTAACTCCAAAACAACTCGGCATTTTTTTTATAAAACCACCCAAATAAGTAATAAACATGAATTTGAAATGTTTTACTCGAGGAACATACCAGATCCGTCAGGCTCGTGGGTAGGTTTGGGGTGTTTTTTGAGTTTGGTATCAGAGCCCAATTTTAAACTCTCGGCCTTGGGTTTAAAGCCCACAATGTTTTCAAAATTTAGCCCAACCAAGTTTTTTGTGAAAAATTTTTGAAATTGAGCGGGTTTCCTGGCATGGCACCTAAGTCTCCGACCCGAAGTCCACCAGGTAAGTACCCCTAACTGTTGTGTGAATTAATGTATGATTTGTATATCGGTATAACGGGAACGTAGATTAGTATCTTAAGTTATTGAACCCTAGGATTAGCTTACTTCAACACAGAATTACATAAAACTTTAAGGCCTAACTAAACAAACCTGTGGTTAAGTCGCCGAGTTAGGGTGTGGCAACCGTTGTGCGCATGTCTAGGAATGGATTCAGGAAGAGCCTGGTATTTAAGCAGTCCTAGTGACTCACCTCCTCTTCGCTCGAATCCTACCTGGTGCGTAGTAACGGTTCACCCTAACCAAGAGGACTTATACACGGGCTAAACCCAATAATTAAAACCCGAAAGGGACTAGCCATATCTTTTATAAAAACCCTAGTTTTAAAATCATCAAATTACCCCTTTGGTCCATAGCAAAATTTATTTTGAACATTTTTCCAAAATATTTCCGATTTACCAAAATTACCCAAATACCCCTGGTTTGTAAGATTACTAAAATACCCTTGGTTTATAAAGTTACCATATTATCCTCGACTTTTAGTAAGATATTCCTACTTTACCAAAAATACCAAAAACCCCTATTTTTGTAAAATATCAAGATACCCTGATTTGAAAATTTACCAAAATACCCTTGTAGGACAAATTACGAAAATACCCCTGGGATTAAAACGGACAAAAATGTACAAGTGATGAATTTGTGTAGTAGATACTACTGAATGAAGGTGCATCTTTCTCTGAACTAGGATAGAAGACTTGAAACAAAACTCTGAAATGATCGAAAGAACTACTACTAAACCTCCTTACATAAGACTTGTTCGTGGATAATTAGTGGAACAAAGACTAATGCATAAAACTTTCTAAAACAGATTAAATCGCGATCGTAGGCATGAGTTCTAGGAGACGTGGTCGTAATGTGCGAGGACGTGGCAGAGGCAGAATGGCCGTATCGGAACCCGTTAGGTCTGGTCAAGGGTCCGAGAATGAGGTACCACCACCACCACCAGCTGCTGGCGTTGAGCATTAGGATCAGACGGGGGATGATGCAGTATCGCAGGCACTGCTTCGAGTTCTTGAGATGGTGGCTGGAGTAGGTGGAGGTATGGGAGCTCGAAAATCTGTACCCGAGTGACTCCGAGCCAATGGAGCTGAGGTATTTCGTGGTGTATCCGATATGGCACCCAGTACGGCTGAGTATTGGTTGGAAGCGACAGAGCGAATTATGGATGAGTTGGATCTGACTGCTGAAGAGAAGCTGAAGGGAATGGTGTCGCTACTTCGTGATGAGGCATATCAGTGGTGGCTCACAGTTCGGGATGGTGCTACAGCTGAGGATCTCACTTGGGAGTATGTTAAGGCGGCATATCAGAAGAAGTATATTGGAACTAGTTATACTGATGCTCGAGAGGAAGGCATTTTCGGGTGGGTCAAGGAACAAGTCCGTAGCGAATCTGAGGACCGAATTCTTAAGGTTGAGCCGGTATGCTCGAGGTATCGTGGCTACGAGCATGAGCGATGTCTCCGGTTTGAGGACGGCCTGAGGATGACCTAAGGTTGTTGATAGCTCTACAGCAGGAGCGAGAGTTTGCCGTGTTGGTGGAAAAGGCTAAGGTAGCCGAAGGGATTAAGGACTCGTGGAGACGCAGAATCTTTGAACGGAATAGGCACAAGAGAGGTTTTGGGTCATCGTGGGTCATCCGAGAATGTTCAAAAGAGGCCTAGAGTTGATGGGTCGCGAGGTCGACAGTCATTATAGGGGAGGACGATCACGTACTTGTACTCGGTGTGGAAAAATGCACCTAGGAGAGTGTTGAAAAAGATGGGAGGATGCTTTAAGTGTGGACCTAAGGAACACATGATTAAGGACTGTCCTATTAAGATAGATGGGAGTCGACCAACAGTCGTGGTTCTAATCAGTGGAAGAGGTGGGACAAAGCTGACCTCGGGCCGGGTCGTGGTCCGATTGGCGAGGAAAGCGGTCTTTGGAAGAGGACGTGGAACACCAGCAGAGGTGTTGGTATCATCGAGGCTAGACCGCGGGGATGGTATATGCGTTTCGTCGAAAAGAAGACAAATGATGCACACCGATGTTATAATCCAGTACGTTCCTTAGAGTGATAAGCCTTATTTTGCTTTAATTGATGTTGGCTCGACCCACTCGTATGTTGCAAGTAGAGTAGTTGAAACTCTAGGCATAGCCTCCGAACCCATCTAGTAGGGAGATGATCTGTAGTAAGCCCGTTAGGTCAAACTCGTAGTAGTGAACAAGATGTTTCGGAATGTACCTCTAGAGATTCAGGGAGTGATATTCTCTGCCGACTTGATGGAATTACCCTTCGGAGAATTTGACCTCATACTTGGCATGGACTGGCTAGTAGAACACCGGGCTATATTGGATTGTGTAGCTAAGCGAATGGAGTTAAGGACGCCGGAGGATGAGGCGATAATTATGATATAAGAAAGAAGAAACTACTTGTCTAACGTAGTTTCTGTAATAAAGGCTGATAAGATGGTTCGAAAAGGGTGCAAGGCATTCTTGGTTTTCGTTAGTGCGTTGGATGCAAAAGAAGAAGGAGTTAGTGGAGTTAGAACAGTAAAGAAGTTTGTGGATGTTTTTCCGGAGGAGTTACTTGGAATACCCCTGGACAGGGAGGTGGAGTTTGGAATTGACTTGTTGCCTGGAACGGCACCGGTATCGATAGCTCCGTATAGAATGGCACCAAAAGAGTTGGTTGAGCTCAAGGCTCAAATCCAAGAGTTGCTTGATCGTGGGTTTATCCGACCTAGTGTGTCTCCATGGGGAGCACCGGTCTTGTTTGTGAAGAAGAAGGACGGAACTATGCATATGTGCATAGACTATCGTCAGTTGAATAAGCTGACCATCAAGAACAAGTACCCGTTGTCGAGGATAGATGACTTTTTCGATCAACTGAAGGGGGCAGCAGTATTCTCGAAGATAGATCTAAGGTCTAGATATCATCAACTTAAGGTGAAGGAAGCAGATATCCATAAGACAGCCTTCCGAACAAGATACGGGCATTATGAGTTCGTAGTAATGCCGTTTGGATTGACGACGCCCTGACCGCGTTCATGGATATGATGAACCGGGTTTTCAACCTTACTTGGATCGGTTAAATGCGTTGTGTTCATAGACGACATCCTAATGTATTCCAAGTCTGAAGAGGAGCATGATGAGCATCTCCGGATAGTGTTGCAAGTGTTAAGGGAGAAGAAGCTTTATGCCAAATTCAGCAAGTGTGAATTTTGGCTGAAGGAGGTTGCATTCTTAGGGCATGTAGTGTCTGCAGAAGGGATAAGAGTGGATCCTAGGAAGATTGAGGCAGTGTTGGATTGGAAACCACCTAAGTCTGTGGCGGAGGTTTGTAGTTTCTTGGGATTGGCAGACTACTACAGAAGGTTTGTAGAAGGGTTCTCATCAATAGCCGCACCTTTGACGAAGTTGTTGAGAAAGGAAGTACCTTTCGTATGGACAGATAAGCAACAGGAGAGCTTTGAGAAGCTTAAGAGGGTTTTGACTGAAGCTCCAGTCTTGATTCAGCCTGAGGCAGAGAAGGATTTTGTGGTGTACTGTGACGCTTCTCATACAGGATTAGGATGCGTATTGATGCAAGACGGGAAAGTAGTCGCTTATGCGTCTCGACAATTAAGGCCACACGAGGTTAACTACCCGACACATGATTTGGAATTAGCGGCGGTAGTCTTTGCTCTTAAGGTATGGAGGCATTATCTTTATGGGGAGAAGTCAGTGATCTACACGGACCACAAGAGTCTTAAGTATCTGTTGACTCAGAAGGAGCTGAATCTAAGACAGCGGAGGTGGGTGGAGTTATTGAAAGACTACGATTATTCTATAGAATATTATCCGGGCAAGGCGAATGTAGTGGCAGATGCCTTAAGTCGGAAAGTAGTGTCGGATCTGAGGGCAATGTTTGCACATCTTAGCTTGTATGATGATGGAAGTTTATTGGCAGAGTTGCAAGTCAAACCGACATGGTTGAATGAGGTGAAAGAAAGTCAGTTAATGGATGAGGATCTAAATGCTAAGCTACGGCAAGTGCAGAATGGAGAGTTAGAGGATTATGGTGTTAACAACGATGGAGAATTGTGTTTCAAGGGTAAGGTTTGTATGCCGAAAACTAGGGAGTTAAGGCGGAGAATTCTTCAGGAATCGCATAGTAGCCCCTATGCTATGCATCCTGGAGGTAGTAAGTTATATAGAGACCTAAGGGAACAGTTTTGGTGGCCTGGTCTTAAGAGGAAGTTACCAAATTTGTAGGAAATGCTTGACGTGTCGACAAGTCAAAATTGAACACCAAGTTCGTCGAGGATTGCTTCAACCGATAAAGATTCCATGATGGAAGTGGGAGAGAATCACCATGGACTTCGTTAGTGGGCTTCCCTCACGCCTACTAAGAAGGACTTGGTATGGGTGATAGTGGATCGATTGACAAAGTCCGTGCATTTCATTCCGGTCTTGGGTTGACTATTCTTTGCAGAGGTTAGCAAAGTTGTATGTGGCAGAAATTGTGAGATTGCATGGAGTACCGATTTCGATTATTTTAGATAGGGATCCAAGATTTACGTCTCGGTTTTGGAAAGCACTACATCAGGCTTTAGGCACCATATTGGATTTTACTACGGCATTTCATCCCGATCGGACAAATCAATGAAAGCGAGTAATCCAAGTGTTGGAAGATATGTTGAGAGGCTGTGTAATAGACTTTAGTGGAAGTTGGGAAGAATATTTACCTCTAGCAGAATTTGCTTATAATAACAGCTATCAAGCTAGTATTCGAATGGCACCGTATGAAGCGCTGTATGGGCGGAAGTGTCGTACACCTACGTGTTGGACGGAATTAGGATAACGTCGAGTTTTGGGTCCAGAGATAGTGGCAGAATCTGAGGAAAAGGTTGAAGTAATTCGGGCACGGTTAAAGGAGGCATCTGATAGGTAGAAGTCGTACGCGGATCTTAAGCGAAAGGAAATAGAATTTGATGTAGGAGATCAAGTGTTTCTTAAGGTGTCGCCGTGGAAGAAGGTGATGAGATTTGGTCGCAAAGGGAAGTTAAGTCCAAGATTTATAGGACCTTATCGTGTTTTTAAGCGAGTTGGACCAGTGGCATACCAGTTAGAGTTGCCTCCGGAGTTGAAGCAGATGCACGATGTATTCCATGTTTCTATGCTACGTCGTTACCGATCGGATCCATCTCATGTAGTGCCGGTTGAGGAGGTGGGGCTAAGGCCAGATTTGTCCTACGAGGAAGAGCCGATTCAGATTTTGGAACGAGATGTGAAAGTGCTACGAAGGAAGTCAGTTCCTTTAGTCAAAGTGTTATGGCGTAATCATGGATCGGAAAAGCTTCTTGGGAGCGGAAGAAGCAATGCGACAATGATACATTCACCTATTTTAGCTGGTAATTTCGAGGACGAAATTATTTTAAAGGGGTAGAAGCGTGACATCAAGGATTTATGGCTTATGCATTAATGCCTAATTGTATGAAGTAGCATGCTTATGTGTATATGAATGTGTTTTGTATGAATTTTGTGAACCCTAGGGTGTAGTCAAATGCCTTAGAAATTATTTGACTTTAAGTCTAAAAAGGGGGAGCCAGGCTAAGGAGGCCTTAAGAGAAATTGTGGGGGGATTTATGACACAAGATTGGGCTTGGTAAAGTGGCTTGGAGGCGCCACTTAGGGCCTTGGTATGTGACGCCTCAAGCAAGGGAGAAGGGAGGAGGTTCGAATCATGTTGGCAGCATGGGAGTGTGGCTTTTATTTTGCATGTTGGCGTCAAGGAGGGGAGAAGTGTTGGACGGCATGTGGACTTCAAAAGTTGAGGATAAGTCTTGATATTTTTTTTTTAAAATACGGCTAGATGAGAGGAGATAATGGTTGACCATTCAAATTATTTTGAATGGGTAGAGAAGAGAGAAAGTAGGAGCAGAAAAAGGGATGTGATAGGAGGAGATGTAGTGGCCGAATATAGGACTCTAGGGGCTTGCATGTTTTTTTTCGGCTTAGAAGTGTGGCAAGGGAGTAAGTGCCGAATTTTTCTTTTAGTGAGCATCCATTCTCTTCTTCTTTCTCCTTTAGTCTTCTGGCCGAATTCTCCTAAGTGTTTCCCAAGTCATCTTTTTCTTTCTTTCCCTTCAACCTTACCCCTTCCTCTTGTAGCCAAATATTTCATGACCATTTGGGAGCCATAGTCGAATCTTCAGAAGGCCTTATTCTTCTCTCTTTGTCGCAAGTTTTAAAAGTCGAAAGAGTTAGCGAAATCTTTTCTCTTTAGTCTCTTCAAACAACGTGTAGTGGTAAGTATTTCTCTCCTATCTATCGGTTATGGGTTTCTTTCCATTTGAGTGCCGAAATCAATGGCTAAGCCTTGATTTCTAAGGATGGCCGAATGTGTATTAAGCCATAATCTCGTGTTTTGGTTGTAGCCGAGTAAAGGAGTCTTTCGGATTGGAAGTGATCGAGGTAAGTGATATGAAGCATTCACCATGGGCCACTTTCATGGGATTAAGTGTTAAACCGAATCTAACATATACCTATAGGGATCTCGACATCACCAAGAGCAAGTAGCAATTTCGGGATTTAAGACTCGCAAGGTAAGTGAACACGAATATTCGGCCAAGTCTATATTTAGTGATTCAAATATGTTTCTTAGTTATTTAGAAGCGGAAACTACCAAGTCCGGTGATCTAGTATTGGCCGATTGCAAGGAAGGAGTGTCACAAAGTTTCGGATTTGATTAGTAATCAAATCGGCAGAACAAGGAACTAAGGATCTAGAGTGTTAGATCAGGATTTTCGGGATTTCAGTGAATTCGTTAAGCAAACCAGGTGTGTACCCCACACTAATTCTTAATAGATTTATGGCATCAATTTAATATATGTGTTTATAATAATGTGAAAAGTGGGCAAAGGTACCATGCAATGGTACAAAGTACTCAGGTACGTAACTTTAACGTTATGTTAATAAATGATATGAATATCTGGAATATGGCTCATATGTGAATATTGATAAGAATATGAAATAAGGCATAAGGCATGATATTGCATGTTTTGTATGACTTGGGGCATACAGGTTATATGGAAAGGGGAAGTGATCTGGTGGTTTATACCCCAATATCTGAATGTGGTGACTCATGTCACGAAATCTGAATGTGGTGACTTATGTCACGAAATATTATCTGGTGGCTATGCCACAAAATTTATAAGGGCGATGAGCACGTCGTCTGCAGCGACTGCCTTCGATGATGTGTAGCGGATGGAGGGTCGACTTAGTAGTCCCCACGGTGTGATGGTTGGTACGGGTGATGTGTAGCGGATGGTTATCTAGGTTTGGGTTCGGGATTGCATCATTACCTCTATCTGTTATATATATGTATGATATGATATGCCTGAATCGTTGGGATTTGGTGTTGGTTATACACACTGAGTCTGTTTGACTCACCCCGTTGTGGGATATTTTTCAGGTGACACTCAGTAACGGACCGGGTCGGCAGGAGCTTAGTGGTGGCCATGTTCAACTCAGACTTTATTTTAATTTTGGACTTTTTATTTCTAAGTATTTTGGATTTATTTCGGGTTTTGCTTTGATGTAATAAGGCCATAGCTATAAACTGATTATGCATGCATGTTTATTTATTTTATTATGATACAATTTTTATCCATTTAAAGTTTAAGCAACTTTTCTTAAAAATAAATTTTAAATGTTTAGGCACCTAAACACAAACGATTTTCGAATTAAAGATTAACTCCAAAACAACTCGGCATTTTTTTTATAAAACCACCCAAATTTTCCAAAGTAATAAACATGAATTTGAAACGTTTTACTCGAGGAACATACCAGATCTGGTCTGGGCTCGTGGGCCGGGTTTGGGGTGTTTCAACTTGTACAGAAGATTTTGAACGAAACTCATAATGGTACTATGTTTGTTCATCCGGGAAGTAATAAAATGTACAATGATTTGAAAAAGATGTACTGATGGCCAGGAATGAAATGGGATATTTCTGAATATGTAGCTAAATGTTTGATATCTCAGCAAGTAAAAGGTGAACATCAGTTGCCTTCGGGATTATTACAGCCAGTTACAATACCCGAATGGAAATGGGAAAGAATTACCATGGACTTTGTATCAGGGTTACCCCTGTCTCCGAAAAAGAAAGATGCCATTTGGGTAATCGTCGACCGGTTAACAAAATCTACACACTTTATTCCGGTACGTATGGGTTTCTCTTTAGATAGATTGGCTGAATTATATGTTTTAGAGATTGTTAGATTGCATGGAGTGCCTATCTCCATTATTTCAGACAAAGATCCCCGATTTACATCTCGATTCTGGAGAAAATTGGAAGAAGCTCTGGGTACACAGTTACATTTTAGTACTGCATTCCATCCTCAGACTGATGGATAATTTGTAACAGTCCGGTTTATACCCTAGTCGGAATAGTGGTTTCGGGACCACAAATTCGAGTCCATATAATATTTTAATATTACTTTCTATGTCGTTGATAAGTGATTAAGCATGTGCAAAATTTTTGTAAGTTAATTTGTTCGTCTGTGTGTTTAATTTGACAAAAGGATTGAATTGCATTAAATGTGAAAGTTGTATGCTATTTGTTAAAGTATTAAATTGTGATGGCTTTTAATAAGTGAAGGCTTTATGTGGCAATTTAACCTTTATTTTGTTATTGGACGGCAAGCTATTAAATGAATGAGTTTTATATGTTAAATTTATGGTTAATTTATATATTAATGATATATGATATTTTATAGTTTAATAAAATAAGAAAACAAGAGTAAGTGGCCTTAATATTATCTTATGTTTGCCGAAAAACAAAAGAAAAAGAAAGAACAAAGCATCAAGGGTTTCGGTTATTCCAAGCTCAAATTTAGGTATGTTTTGGCTTTAGTTTTTGATAATTTTTATGTTTTGAGATTGTTGCTTAGTCTACTATCAAGCCCATGTATCAATTTTGTGTATTGTTGATGTTTGTGTGATATGCCATTGATGATATGTTGAGCTTTGAGATGATTTAAGGTGTTAAATGAAAGATTTGAGCTAGATGAACATGTTTTGTTCTTGGAATTTTGATGAATTTAGCTAATTAGGGCTAAATTGAGAAAATAGTAATTTGAAGGACTAAATTGAAAATTTGATGGAAAATATGGGCTTGTATGTTATATATATGCATTTGGCTAAGCTTGGATGTATGATGATTTTGTGAATTTGATGTTTTGAGAAAAAATAGACTAAATTGATAAATTGTGCAAATGTGAGGGTTAATTTGCAAATAGCCCTAAATGTGTGTCCTTGGAGTGAATTGAATGAATTAGTGAATAAAAGAGTTAATTCTGAATATGTATAGATCAAGAATCGAGGAAAAGCGGACTTGGATCATGGAAAGCGATAGTAATCGAGTAGCCGTTTCGCTTTCAAAGAAATCGAATCCGAGGTAAGTCATATTGCAAATAAATGTAATTGTATTAAGTTGAGCATATTCATATGCCTATCGTTGATAATTAATGCTTATGAAGTGTTATGCAAATGAATTCTGAGATAAGATCGACTTAGCGACAATGTCCGAGAAGTCCCGTACGAACCTAAGAATACATAGGTATCTGTTCTGTTTTATCATGTAAGACCACGTCTGGGACGTTGGCGTTGATTTGAGACTTCGTGTAAGACCACGTCTGGGACGTTGGCATCGATATGAGCTTTATGTGTAAGACCACGTCTGGGACGTTGGCATCGATATTACCTTTATGTGTAAGACCATGTCTGGGATGTTGGCATCAATATTATCTTTATGTGTAAGACCATGTCTGGGACATCGGCATCGTATTGATTTGTGTAAGACCCTGTCTGGGACAGTGGCATCAATATCTAAGTGCATGTAAGACCTCATCTAGGACGTTGGCATTGTACAACTATTTCGAGCTTTCTGAGTATCCTATTAGGTTCCTATCAGTTCAACGGGCAAGTCTGTGATACGAATGGTTAAGTGAATTGTATATTCGTTTCAGGTACGCTGAATTATACACTAAGTGTGTATATAAGGTAAGTACCTATGTGATCTTACTATGATGATTATGTATATTGGAATAACAATATGAAATGTGAAAGTAAGCATGAATGAGCTATGTTTATATAAGACTTTTGAATTGATGAATGCGACAAATATGGCCAAGTACATGGACCAAAGCATATATGTGATAGTTTGCTAAGTCATTAAGATGTACCAATGTGCCTATGTGCATATATGCCTTTTGTGCTAAGTTTGTTTGTATTATGACTTACTAAGCTCTTAGAAAGCTTACTTTGTGTGTGTGTTTTCTCTGTTTATAGGTCGTCAAAGCTACTGAAGGCTCGGGACCGTCAAGGATCATCATCACACTACTAAACTCATTTTGGTACACTTTGGAAATGTATATAGCTAGATATGGCGTGTATAGGCTAGTATTTGTTATAAGTTTGTTATATGAACTTAGCCATGTGATTTGGCTAGTTATGAGTTGAGAATTTGCTTGAATGAATGGGATATGTGAAGTATGTTTTGGCATGGTTATTTGATACATGAAATGGTCAAGTTATGATTAAGAAAATGAATGAATTATACTTGTGATGAGATGAGTTTTTAGTCTTGTAATTTGGATGGTTAATTTGGTATGTTCTTGGTTGTCAAATAGGCATGAGATGTCTTGATGATTTTGCTTGTAGGTAAGACCCATGTGGGTGGCATTTTGGCCTTGCAAATGGCCTATTTTACCACACGGTTGTGGCACACGGGCGTTCCTAGTGACCGTGGGGCTAAGTCAGTAGCTAGCCTAGGAGCACACGGCCAAGACACACAGGCGTGTCTAGTAGCCGTGTGAAAAAGTCAGTATATGGCCTATGAGTGCATGGCCTTAGCACACGGGCATGTTTGGTGGCCGTGGATGTAAAGTCAGATTCGACCACGGGGAGGACACAAGGGTGTGTCCAGCAGCCGTTGGAGGCACACGGCCTGCCTACACGAGCGTGTAACCCCTAAAACATAGAAAAGTTTTAAATTTCCGTGAAATTGTGTATGTGTTCCGGTTTAGTCCCGACCCGGTTTATAAGTATGTTTTAGGTCTCGATGACCTACTAAGGGGACATTATGTTGAAGTTGGTATACAATTGTATGAAATTTACGTAAGTGTTTTTCGATCTGGTCCAGAACACCTTTAACCCTAGTCCCCGGTCGGATACGAGTTAGGGTGTTACATTTGGTTATATCAAAGCTACGATTTAGTCGATTCTCGGACTAACGTAGCGTGTCAGAGTCTAGCTATACATGCCATATTTCTGAATTGTGATAGTGTGATGAATCCTGACGTATAAATGTGATTTTCGTATAGTAATGGATCCCGAAAGAGTCGTAGCTGACGACGTAGAAAGTAATACGCCTGCTCCAGCGCAAGGGACAGCGCCCTCTGATCTGAGACCGGCTACGAGCGGTCATGAGGGAGAAGCTAAACAAGCTTTCTTCCAGATGATGAGTGAGTGGTTCACTCAATTCGTAAAGAATAACCCGACTGTTTCACAACCCCCGCCCCCGGTTAATCCCCCTCAAACCTCAGTTGTGCCTCCGGTGATGGGTATAAATCTATTGAACTAGCCTCCGGTAGACAAAATTTGCAAATACGGGGCTGAAGAATTCAGGGCTACTAATGATGATGATGCTGAAAAGGCTGAGTTTTGGTTAGAAAACACGATCTGGGTATTCGATGAGAGGTCTTTGACTCCAGATGAACGCATAAAATGTGTTGTATCTTTGCTTCAAGACGCGGCTTATCAGTGGTGGAAAACTTTGATCTCTGTTGTTCCAAAAGAACGGGTGACATGGGATTTCTTTCAGATTGAGTTCCAGAAGAAATATATCAGTGAGAGATTCATTGAACAGAAATGAAAGGAATTTCTAGACTTGAAACAGGGCCGTATGTCTATTACGGAATATGAACGATAGTTTGTTAGACTGAGTTAATATGCTCGTGAATGTGTATCTACTGAGGCGATAATGTGTAAAAGATTCGAAGATGGCCTTAATGAAGATATTTGTATGTTAGTCGGGATCTTAGAAATAAAATAGTTTGTTGTACTTGTTGATCGAGCATGCAAAGCTGAGGCACTTGGGAAAGATAAAAAGAAAGCCGAGTCAGAAGCCCGAGAAGTGAGAAAGAGATTTCAAAGTAGATCATTTCAGTCTGGTTCAAAGAAATTTAGAGATGGTCAAAGCCGTTCGAGAGTTAATATGGGATATTCAAATAGGAATCGAGATAGATCACAAATGAGCTCCAAAGCTCCGGCAACTTCAGTAGCAAGTGTTGGTAATGTACGATCCGAGAAACCAGAATGTAAGCATTATGGGAAAAGACATCCAGAAAGCTGTAGAATGAATGACAGAGCTTGTTTCAGATGCAGATCACTTGATCATTTTATCCGTGATTGCCCTGAGTCTGTCGAGCCAGAGACCGTTTAGAATCTGAGATCTGATAATGCACCTGTGAGAGGTAGACCTTCGAAGAATATAAGAAATGACAGTGGTAGTCAGAGAACTACGAGAGAGACTATTGCGAGATCCGAAGCTAGAGCGCCTGCCAGAGCATATGCTATTCGAGCTCGTGAGGAAGCTTCATCTTCAGATGTTATAACAGGTACTTTTACACTTTATGATACTTCTGTGATTGCATTGATAGACCCTGGTTCTACGCATTCGTATATATGCATGAATTTAGCATTCAGTAAGACTTTGCCTGTAGAGTCTACTGGGTTTGTTATAAAAGTATCGAACCCCTCAGGTAAAAGTGTCCTGGTTAACAAAGTATGCAAGAACTATCCGTTAATGTTTCAAGATATTTGTTTCCCTGCTGATTTGATGCTTTTTCCATTTGATGAGTTCGATATTATTTTGGGTATGGACTGGTTGACATTGCATGACGCGGTTGTAAATTGTAAAAGAAAGACTGTTGATTTGAGATGTCCGAATAATGAAATTGTACGGGTTGAGTCTATTGATTTAGATAGATTGCCTACTGTGATATCTGTATTAAAAGCTCAGAGATATGTGAAAAAGGGATATGAAGCATATTTTGCTTATGTAATTGATTCGAAAGTATCTGAAAAGAAAGTTGAGTCAGTGCCTGTTGTCTGTGAGTTTTCTGATGTATTTCCTGAAGAATTACCGGGTTTGCCTCCGATTCGTGAAGTTGAGTTTGGTATTGAGTTATTACCTGGTACTACACCTATTTCGATAGCTCCGTATAGAATGGAACCAACAGAATTGAAAGAGTTAAAGTCACAGTTGCAAGAATTGACCGATAGAGGGTTTGCTAGATCGAGTTTTTCACCTTGGGGTGCTTCTGTTCTGTTTGTGAAAAAGAAAGATGGCACGATGAGAATGTGCATCGATTATCGTCAGTTAAACAAAGTGACCATAAAGAACAAATATCAGTTGCCCAGGATTGATGATTTATTCGATCAGTTAAAAGAAGCTACTGTATTTTCCAAGATTGATCTTAGATCAGGATACTATCAGTTGAGAGTGAAAGATTCAGATGTACCAAAAACTGCTTTCAGAACAAGGTACGGGCATTATGAGTTTCTAGTTATGCCATTTGGACTAACAAATGCTCCTGTTGTTTTTATGATTCTGATAAACAGAATTTTCAGACCGTATCTAGATCGATTTGTTGTTGTATTCATTGATGACATTTTGATTTATTCACGTGATGAGACCGAACATGCTGAGCATCTGAGAATTGTATTGCAAACTCTGAGAGAAAAGTAATTGTATGCGAAATTCAGCAAATGTAAATTCTGGTTACATGAGGTTAGTTTTCTGGGGCATATTGTGTCAGCTTCTGGGATTCGAGTTGATCCGAGCAAGATTTCTGCTATTCTGGATTAGAAACCTCCGAGAAATGTATCTGAAGTCCGTAGCTTTCTGGGCCTAGCTGGTTATTACTGTCGATTTGTGAAAGGATTTTCAGTGATAGCTACTCCGTTGACTAGATTGCTTCAGAAAGATGTTAGATTTGAATGGTCGAACAAATGCCGAAAAGTTTTGATCGGGCTTGAAAACTCATAATCAAGCTCCAGTTTTGGTACAACCGAATCGTAAAGAATTTATTATATACAAGTGATGCTTCGTTAAACGGTCTGGGATGTGTTTTGATGCAGGAAGGAAAAGTTGTAGCTTATGCTTCGAGACAATTGAAGCCTCATGAAAAGAACTATCCGACACACGATCTCGAGCTAGTTGCGATTGTGTTTGCACTAAAGATCTGGCGCCATTATTTGTATGGTGAGAAATGTCACGTATTTTCAGATCATAAAAGTTTGAAATATCTGATGACTCAGAAAGATTTGAACCTGCGTCAAAGAAGATGGCTAGAGCTGCTAAAAGACTATGAGCTTGTGATAGATTATCATCCGGGTAAAGCAAACGTTGTTGCTGATGCATTGAGTAGAAAATCATTGTTTGCACTACGTGCTTTGAATGCTCAGTTAAATCTGTCTGAAGGTAGCTCTGTGATAGCTGAATTAAAAGCGAAACCGTTGTTTATACAGTAGATATGTGATGCTCAAAAATCTGATAATGAGTTATTAGCGAAACGAGTTCTGTGTGATTCAAATTCTGAATCTGAACTTTGAGTTGTTGACGATTGCTTGAGATTTCGAGATCGTATCTGTGTTCCGAGAAATCTGGATTTTATTCAGTTGATTTTGAATGAAGCACATAATAGTCATCTGCTGTTCATCCGGGAGTACTAAAATGTACCATGATTTGAGGTGACACTATTGGTGGTCCGTATGAAGTGTGATATTTCGACTTTGTTTCAAAATGTTTAATCATCGCCAAGTCAAAGCTGAACATCAAGTTCCGTCTAGGTTGCTACAACCGATTCTGATTCCTGAGTGGAAATGGGATAGAGTGACAATGGATTTTGTTTCTGGTTTGCCTCAGACTCCGAGAAAGAAAGATGTGATATGGGTCGTAGTTGATCGATTGACGAAATCTGCCCATTTTATTCCGGTAAGATCTGACTATTCACTTGATAGATTAGCCGAGCTTTATATTTTTGAGATTGTTAGATTACACGGGGTGCCACTATCTATTGTGTCAGATAGGGACCCGAGGTTCTGGAAGAAATTGCAAGAAGCTTTGCATTTAAAGCGCATTTCAAGTCTGACTTTTCATCCGCAAACAGATGGTCAATCCGAGCGGATTATTCAGATTCTCGAAGATATGTTAAGATGTTGTATACTTGAGTTTAATGGTTCGTGGGAACAGTATTTGCCATTGATTGAATTTGCATACAATAATAGTTTTCAGTCGAGCATCAAAATGGCGCCATATGAAGCTTTGTACGGACGTAAATGTCGTACACCTCTGTATTGGACTGAGCTCAGTGAAAATAAGCTACATGGGGTAGATTTGATAAAAGACTCAGAACAGAAAGTGAAATTGATCCGAGATTGTTTGAAAGCAGCATCTGATCGTCAGAAGTCTTATGCAGACTTAAAACGAAAAGATATAGAATTTAAGATAGGCAACAAAGTATTTTTGAAAGTGTCACCATTGAAGAAAGTACTTCGTTTCGGACGTAAAGGCAAGCTGAGTCCGAGATTCATCGGGCCGTATGAAATCATTGAGCGAGTTGGACCTGTTACATATCGATTATTGTTGCCTTCTGAGCTAGAAAAGATACATAATGTATTCCATGTCTCGATGCTCCGTAGATATCGATCCGATCCGTCGCATGTGATTGTCCCATCTGAAATTGAAATCCGATCCGATTTGACATATGAAGAGGAACCGATTCGTATCTTAGCTCGTGAAGTGAAAGAGTTGAGAAACAAGAAAATTTCGTTAGTGAAAGTATTGTGGAATCGACACGGAATAGAAGAGGCTACGTTAGAGCCTGAAGATTCAATGAGACAGCAATATCCGACTTTGTTTAACGGTAAGATTTTCAGGAACAAAAATCCCTAAGGGGGGAGAATTGTAACAGTCCGGTTTATACCCTAGTCGAAACAGTGGTTTCGAGACCACAAATCCGAGTCGTATAATATTTTAATATTACTTTCTATGCCGTTGATAAGTGATTAAGCATGTGCAAAATTTTCGTAAGTTAATTTGTTTGTCTGTGTGTTTAATTTGACAAAAGGATTGAATTGCATTAAATGTGAAAGTTGTATGCTATTTGTTAAAGTATTAAATTGTGATGACTTTTAATAAGTGAAGGATTAATGTGGCAATTTATCTTTTATTTTGTTAGTGGACGGCAAGCTATTAAATGAATGAGTTTTATATGTTAAAAATTATGGTTAATTTATATATTAATGATATATGATATTTTATAGTTTAATAAAATAAGAAAACAAGAGTAAGTGGCCTTAAAATTATCATATGTTTGCCGAAAAACAAAAGAAAAAGAAAGAATAAAGCATCAAGGGTTTTGGTTATTCCAAGCTCAAATTTAGGCATGTTTTGGCTTTAGTTTTTGATAATTTTTATGTTTTTGAGATTGTTGCTTAGTCTACTATCAAGCCCATGTATCAATTTTGTGTATTGATGATGTTTGTGTGATATGCCATTGATGATATGTTGAGCTTTGAGATGATTTAAGGTGTTAAATGAAAGATTTGAGCTAGATGAACATGTTTTGTTATTGGAATTTTGATGAATTTAGCTAATTAGGGCTAAATTGAGAAAATAGTAATTTGAAGGACTAAATTGCAAATTTTATGGAAAATATGGGCTTGTATGTTATATATATGCATTCGAATAAGCTTGGATCTATGATGATTTTGTGAATTTGATGTTTTGAGAAAAATGGACTAAATTGATAAATTGTGCAAATGTGAGGGTTAATTTGCAAATAGCCCTAAATGTGTGTCCTTGGACTGAATTGAATGAATTAGTGAATAAAAGAGTTAATTCTGAATATGTATAGATCAAGAACCGAGGAAAACAGACTTGGATCGCGGGAAAGCGATAGTAACTGAGTAGTCGTTTCCGTTTTAGTAAATCGAATCCGAGGTAAGTCATATTGCAAATAAATGTAATTGTATTGAGTTGAGCATATTCATATGCCTATCATTGATTCTGAATGCTTATGAAGTGTTATGCAAATGAATTCTGAGATAAGATCGACTTAGCGACAATGTCTGAGAAGTCCCGTACGAACCTAAGAATACATAGGTATCGCTCGTTTTATCATGTAAGACCACGTCCGGGACGTTGGCGTTGATTTGAGACTTCGTGTAAGACCACGTCTGGGACGTTGGCATCGATATGAGCTTTATGTGTAAGACCACGTCTGGGATGTTGGCATCGATATTATCTTTATGTGTAAGACCACGTCTGGGACATTGGCATCGATATTATCTTTATGTGTAAGACCATGTCTAGGACATCGGCATCGTATTGATTTGTGTAAGACCCTGTCTGGGACAGTGGCATCAATATCTGAGTGCATGTAAGACCTCATCTGGGACGTTAGCATTGTACAACTATTCCGAGCTTTCTGAGTATCCTATTAGGTTCCTATCGGTTCAACGGGCAAGTCTGTGATACGAATGGTTAAGTGAATTGTATATCCGTTTCAGGTACGTTAAATTATACACTAAGTGTGTATATAAGGTAAGTACCTATGTGATCTTACTATGATGATTATGTATATTGGAATAACAATATGAAATGTGAAAGTAAGCATGAATGAGCTATGTTTATATAAGACTTTTGAATTGATGAATGTGACAAATATGGCCAAGTACATGGACCAAAGCATATATGTGATAGTTTGCTAAGTCATTAAGATGTACCAATGTACCTATGTGCATATATGCCTTTTGTGCTAAGTTTGTTTGTATTATGACTTACTAAGCTCTTGCAAAGCTTACTTTGTGTGTGTGTTTTCTCTGTTTATAGGTCGTCAAAGCTACTGAAGGCTCGCGACCATCAAGGATCGTCATCACACTACTAAACTCATTTTGGTACACTTTGGAAATGTATATAGCTAGATATGACGTGTATAGGCTAGTATTTATTATAAGTTTGTTATATGAACTTAGCCATGTGATTTGGCTAGTTATGAGTTGAGAATTTGCTTGAATGAATGGGATATTTGAAGTATGTTTTGGCATGGTTATTTGATACATGAAATGGTCAAGTTATGATTAAGCAAATGAATGAATTATACTTGTGATGAGATGAGTTTTTAGTCTTGTAATTTGGATGGTTAATTTGGTATGTTCTTGGTTGTCAAATAGGCATGAGATGTCTTGATGATTTTGCTTGTAGGTAAGACCCATGTGGGTGGCATTTTGGCCTTGCAAATGGCCTATTTTTCCACACGGTTGTGGCACACGGGCGTGCCTAGTGACCGTGGGGCTAAGTCGTGCTTGACCTAGAGAGCACACGGCCAAGACACACGGGCGTGTCTAGTAGCCGTGTGAAAAAGTCAGTATATGGCCTATGAGTGCACAGCCTTAGCACACGGGCATGCTTGGTGGCCGTGGATGTAAAGTCAGATTCGACCACGGGGAGGACACACGGGTGTGTCCAGCAGCCGTGGGAGGCACACGGCCTGCCTACACGGGCGTGTAACCCCTGAAACTTAGAAAAGTTTTAAATTTCCATGAAATTGTGTATGTGTTCCGGTTTAGTCCCGACCCAGTTTATAAGTATGTTTTAGGTCTCGATGACCTACTAAGGGGACATTATGTTGAAGTTGGTATACAATTGTATGAAATTTCTGTTAGTGTTTCTGATCTGTCCTGTAACGCCTTTAACCCTAGTCCGGCGTCGGATACGATTTAGGGGTGTTACACAATTCGAACGTGTTATACAGATTTTGGAAGATATGCTTCGGTGTTGTATTTTAGAATTTGAAGGTAATTGGGAAAAGTATTTGCCTTTGGTTGAATTTGCATACAATAATAGTTATCAGTCTAATATTAAAATGGCTCCGTATGAGGCTCTATATGGTCGTAAATGTAAAACTTCGTTATACTGGACAGAACTCAGTGAGAAAAAGATACACGGAGTTGACATGATCCGTGAAATGGAAGAAAAGGGAAAGGTGATTCAAGATAGTTTGAAAGTAGCCTCTGATCGTCAAAAGTCTTATGCCGATCTTAAACGAAAAGAAATAGAATTTCAGGTCGGCGACAAGGTATTTTTAAAAGTATCACCTTAGAAGAAATTTCTCCGGTTTGGCCGTAAAGGAAAACTGAGTCCATGGTTCATTGGACCATATGAGATTATTGAAAGAATTGGACCTGTTGCTTGTCGGTTGGCATTACCATCAGAAATTGACAGAATTCATAATGTTTTTCATGTGTCTATGTTACGACGGTATCGGTCAGATCCTTCACATGTTATTTCTCCGACAGAAATAGAGATTTAGCCTGATATGACTTACAGTGAGGAACCGATCATAATCTTGGCACGTGAAACAAAAGAGTTTAGAAACAAAAAGGTGGCTTTAGTAAAAGTTCTTTGGCAACGACATGGTATAGAAGAGGCTACCTGGGAACTAGAGGATACTATGAGAAAGCAATATCCAAACCTCTTTACTTGTAAGATTTTCGAGGAAGAAAATTCTTAAGGGGGAGAGTTGTAACAGCCCATTTTTAGTGAAATCGGAACAGTAGTTTCGGGAACACAAATCTGAGTCGGAAAGAATTTTTTTTTTAATATTATTGCATGGTCTGTATTATGAATAGGAAAGGTGTATGAAAATGCTGATGAGAAAATTTTACCGATTATGTGTTTAATTAGAGAAGGACCAAATTGCATAAAATGCAAAAGTTGAGTTATAGTAGTTATAAGTACTAAATAGCTATGGACTTCAAAATTGAGGTCCTTATATGGTAATTAGACCATTAAAGAAAAGTTAGTAGATATTTTTGATGAATCATCCATGGAAAATTAGAAAAAGGCAAGGACTAAATTGGAAAGTGGAAAAATTAATGGATGATAAATAATTAAATAGAAACATTATCATTATATATCATCTTCATCCCCAATTTTTCTATGGAAACCCTAGGAAAGAGAAAGCAAACTTTCTTGGCTTAATTGGATCCGAAAAGACCTAATACTGATTTGGATCGAGGAAAACAAAAAGTTTCAAATTAGTAGATTTCGTATACGAACAAGTATCGAGTGCTCGGAAGCTCGTAAAGGTTGGAGATCAGTCGGAGCATCATCACAGTATCCTCTAGCTCGTTTTAGTATAAATAGAAATCTTACTTTGGTATAATGGCATGTATAAGTTAATTAGGCCAATGTTGGCATGAAAATGGATGTTTTTAATTTAGTCATTGGAATGGCTAAAATGGTATGTTTTAGTATATGATATATGAATTTACTTAAGTACATAAATGAAAATTTGGTAAGCTTAATCATCTGAATATACATGTTAATATATCTTACATCATAATTGTATTAAGCTTGATTTATATGACTTGAATTGGTTGGTATATGATTGCAAGTATTGGTGTAGGTTGTTGGCAAATTTGGGTGAGAAATAAGGTTAGGAAATGGCCTTATTTTGTCCACACGGGTCAACACACGGGCGTGTGTCTTGACCGTGTGTGACACACAGCCTGGCACATGGGCATGTGGTTTGGCCGTTTGTCCCCTGCATCTTAAAATTTAGAAACAAAATGCTCAGAATTTGGCACACGGGCAAAGACATAGGCGTGTGTCTCAGCCGTGTGAGATACACGACCTAGAACACGGGCGTGTGTCTTGGCCGTGTGAAGCCTGCACTTAATTTGTGAAAATTAAATTGACCACACGGCCTAGCACACGGGCGTGTGGCAGGCCGTGTGGCACAAGTCAGAGAGTTACACGGGTAAGGACACGGGCTGGGACACGGCCGTGTGCCTCACATTGAATGCCCACACGGCCTGAGACATGGGCATGTCATCTGGCCATGTGAGCCACGCGGCCTACTCACACAGGCGTGTGACCCCTGTATATGAGAAAATTTTTAAATTTTGCGAAAAATTCTCTAAGATCCCGGTTTAGTCCCGACTAACTTCTAAAGCTTAAATTGGGTTTCGAGGGTCCATTCAAGAGACAGTATGATTATTTTCAGATGTGAATAGTAAATGACATGAAATGTTTGTAATTGATCTGTAAACTTTGATAATACTCCATAACCCTGTTCCGGCGACAGATACAGGTTAGGGGTGTTACACAAAGCATGATATCTAGCTTAAACAATTAATCTGTTAATATCAATTTTTTTCGTTGCGATAAAAGATAACAAAATTCTCGATAAAGAACATTGAGTTAACTATTTTCCAAACAAAATTAGTGTTAATAACATTACGTAAGAATGATGGATTTAATTAGTGAACGTTTTTCAAAAATAATAGAGATAAACCATGATTTTTCCTAAAAGAGATGGTACTTAAGGTTTTCAACAAACGATAAAGTAGCAGTGTTGCATAGGTGACCAATGTGATCTCCACAATTCGACCATAACATCTAGGCTGGGTTTGGGAGGTTACGAAGTGGTTTGTGTTGTTGCAAGATGAGAACCAGTGGTTGAGCATCATGGATGGTCTGCATGCTAATAGTTACGGTCTTAACATTTGTTATGTATACATTAACTTTCAGTGGTACCCTCTATGTTTCAACTGTTTTGCTTGGTGGATTTCAATGTAATCTCATGGGAACTTTTCAGCTTGAAATGTTTTGGCATCATTTATAGCTTTATGCTGCTTGGCAATCCTATAAGTGCACTTCTTTTCTCAGGTCTGCTTTCTGGTTATGATGTTGATGCTGAAGCTGCTAAGCAAATGCTCTAGACTCACTTTCTTTCTTTTAGCCGGCATCTGTGGTCTAGGCAGCATCTTGAGCTTGTTTTTAACAATGAGAATACAAGCGGTTGATCATATGCTATATTCTTTTGCATTTTGTAATTTCTATTCCTCACTCCCTTATAAATACAAGTTCTTACAACTTATTTGGGGACTTTTGACATTTTGGACTCCCAATATTCTCTAGAATCCTCTCCAACATGTTATTTTGTTTAGCTTGATTACCAACCACATTTCTTTCTCTACATCTTACCTACCATCACTTGTTGTTGTACTCGGTGTTATCATATTTACTCCATCCTTCCTCTATGTCTTTCGGTACATTTCCTTTTTTCCATCTTACCAATCATCACCAGTCATTGTACCTAGTGTTACCGACTCTACTCTTTACACTTTCTTTCGGTACATTTCATTTATTTGTTGGTAACGCTTCCTTTCTCGACCAAAGAATCCTTTATACTCTTCTAGTTCATTTCATCTTCCTTAACCTTCAGACCACTAAAATTATGAAGTTATCATTTGTCGCTATAAAAGTGATGACATGCCTATTTTATATTGGTTTGCTCTACGTATTTTGGCCTCTAAGTAGCCCCTCACATTAGCCACAATCATCATACTTTTTTTCTCTCCTCGTCCCCGCCATCCAATCATTCTTCAAAAAGCCTCAAAATTGTCAAAAGTTTTAAAATTAGAACCAATTTGATAACAATTTAAAAACATCGGAAAGCCAATTTTGTTATTATGTCAATAAAAGAAACATGTTAACATTCCATTAATAATTCAATAAGAAAATAACCAAAATATCATATGATAACATTAATGAGTCAAATGTAATTTTTTGAACTTGAGTGATTAAATCAAAAACTCATTAACAAACTCGATAACTACTAGTATAATTTACCCAATTTGTTAAGATTTGGACCACAACATAACATTAATAATAGTAAAAAAAATTCAAACTTTGAAGTATAAAAAACTAAATATCCCAAATCGAATATAGTACAAAGATGTCAACTGACAAAGAAAAAATAAGAAATAAAAAATGGGTAAACTATCAAAATAGTCACTTTTGTTTACTTCAGGTTACATTTTAGTTAAAACTTTTTTATGTTTATGAAAAAAGAAAAGGTAAAAGCTAAACAAAAAAAAAAAAAAACTTGCTTCGCATATTTTCACCCCACAATTACAAACTCTCATCGTCCATCATCGCTTTAACAAACTAATTTGGATTTCTCAATGACCTAGTCCACAAGCTCGCCTCACTTGAAGATCTAGCTAGTCGTGACTTATGGCAATCCACCCTCAACAAAATTTCCCAAGCCTATTCCCTTAACCTCCTAACCAACCCCCACAACCACCTTATCTATCTTACCTAAAAAATTTTCACCCTCCCTGTTTCACGGATTCTTCAAACAAGCTCTACACTCTCAACGACTAAAACGACCACCATACGAAACTTACCCTCAGCTTTACCCACCAGTTTGGTTCCATGCTCCCTTTCTCTCTTCAGTTCATCCATGTTGGGCTTCCAACCAAGCTTACTTGGGAATATCCAAGAAGGTTTAGATCAATTTTATCGTTTGCTTAATTTTATTCATAAAAAAAAAAAACAGGAAAAGAAAGTAATAATCTAGATGATGCTATAAAAGTTTGGAAATGAAAAAAATTTGTATTAAATATAAAGAATTCAATTTATGTTAAGATTTGATTAAGGATATAGATTTTTATATTGATTAGTTAGATTCAATTTTAGTTTCAAAATTAAGTTATATTCAAATCGAGATTTGATTAACAATAATTGATATTCGATTTTGAGTTAAATTCAAATTAAAAATCATGTGAAAAAAACAATGACTTAGTTTATTTTGTGGGCAAAAATTATATTTCTGCAATGAGGAATATGAGAAGAGAAAAATAAAAGGGAAGAAAAAAAGGAAAATAAAAAAAATAAAAAAATTTAAATTGTTTAAAAAAATATAAGTATAAAAACTAATTTTAACAAATAAAAAATATAAAAAAACTACAGGGAAAATGAGAAGAGAATGAAAAAAAAAAATTCAAAAAACAAAAAAATTAATCAACAAACAAAATATAAAGACCAATTGTATAATTTAACTTAAAATTTTCGTTTGGAATAATAATTTAACGTGCCACATCAATTTATTATTACATAGTTAACGGTAATTAACACTATGTAAATGACTAAAATATAACCTAAGACAAACAAAAATTACTATTTTGATCATTTACCCAACAAAAATTGATGATAAAATAAAAGGTAGAACAACAAACAGTTCGATAATTCTTGGAGACAAATGCTATCAACCTATCAGACATCCTACATGGTTAGCCTTGACAGCCCAAGTTTTGTTGACAAAGGGCAATGCCGACAAGTCCTTCGATGAACCAGTTCATGTAAATTTACATCCCCACAAAAGAAGGGTAAATAAAATTACAAAAAAACATTACAACGAAATCGATCACAACCAAAGGATTGCCTGTCATAAAACCTTACTTTACTCATCGATCCCATAGTTCTCACCGAAGTATTTATCAACCAAACCATTGGCCATGTTTCTCAAGTCTTCATTTTCATGAAACTGGTATCTTTCCATTGCGTCAATCCCATCCTCTTGTTCAACTAGTTTTAGGCCATCTCCATTTGGCATTCCTCTCAAAACCTATGATGCACATAAAAGAACGAGGTTTCTGTTATTCCTCGAAACACTAAGGAAAGGTTGTTGCACATTTTATAATGGGGTCCTAAAGACATTGCAGCAAGCAAAAATTGTCTGCTCATGCCCAACAAACAAGGCAAATGGGGAATACAGATCCAAATTAGAGTTGTCAATTGGACAGGTCAAGTTGATTTTGATTTAGGCCAATTCAGGTTTTAAAACTTTCGAATCATTTCGGTATTGGTTTGTTTTGAATCACTTCAGGTTCAGGTCATTCAGGTTCGGTCATCTCAGGTTCAAATATCATTTTGGGGTTGGATTATTCCGGATTTAGGTCATTTAGGGATTGAATTATTCTGGCTTTGGGTAATTTTCAGATTTGGGTTGAATGAGTTTGGATTGTTTTTTTATGGTCAAATCAGGTTGGGCCTAATTTGGATTTTGAGTTAATGGATTGAGTTTCCATATTCAGGTTAGAGCTGACAGATTTAATCCCTATTTTTCAAGATAAGTAGGGTAAAAAAACGATTTGTAAAAAACATAGATAACTTTATAGTGCACAAGGATGTGGAAATTGACAAATAATTTGCAAGATTTGCTCACCAGCTCCATGAATTGAAGTCCTAGTCGGGCAGCCTCTATATCAGCAGATCTAACCAGATCAATGAAACCTGAGAGACAGCCTCTCTGAACAAGGGAAACCAGGTGCTCCTCGATCAGATTTGGCTTTCCATCACCACCAGTAGGGGTAACACATAGGTTTCCCAAAACATATGCTACTTCCTTTCGTATATCAAAGGGTGCAGTTGAAAGAAGACGTAGTAGTAAAGGTACAGCCTCACTAGAATATATCAACTGTTTGTGTTCAATGGAACCAGCTGCTATATTAGATAGAACCCATGATGCTTCCTGCGTGAACAGTAAAGACTTTCAAGTTAGAATTAATGATGAAAGTTAATAGCAGCACCAATTAAGCAAACTCAGTCACCTTCTTCAAGACCCTGTGATCACTCTTCAGACATTTTACTAGGACTTTAATGACACCATCTGGAAAGGCAATTAAGAAAAAAGATCATCAACTTTTTATATATAAAGCAATAAGGATTACAATAAATCATCTGTAGAAAACAGAGATATTAACTAACCTGTGATTTCATGCCCAGGGATCAGAACTGTAGATGTTGTATGTGAATCACCAGCCACGAGATTGCCTAAACTTCTCAGCACCTAGATGAAACATTATTCGTTATTTGTTATAAGAATCAGGCAGTGAGACCGAAATGTTCTTGAAAAATCTTAAGTCCATTTGAGTACATGAACAATGCAACGGGAATGCAACAGACCAAATAAATACTACCTGAAAGAACACTATAAAAGAAGAATTGCAATATATTTTTTTTAATTTACTTTTATTTATTAGCTTTCTTTCATTCCGAACCATCAGCCATTTAGAAACAACAGCATCATGCAGGGGAGAAGCATATAAACTTGAACTCGTCACAAAGCAAAATTATAACTCATTTCGTATGTTACCGGAATGAGCAGTTGCAAACTATTTGACGTTGCCAATCTTTCAACAAGAAGTAAAATGGCATCACTCTTCACCAAAACACCAGTGGCAAAATTGGAAAGGGCTGAGAGATACACCACCACCCATGCTACTTCGGTGGCCAGCTCCTCATCCCTGGATTTGAGAAGCAACCTTTCAGTGCATCTACAGTAAAGTATTTCAACAGATCTAAATATTCAATTTGACATCTGCCCTTACGATTTTCGTAAGTGCCGAAGAATTGCATCAAGTAGGCCATCAACTTTGATGAGCTCTGTTGCAGCTTTAGGATCAGGCCCCTAAGTCCAAGCAAGAACATGTTGAAAAAGAAAGTTTAAAATGCACATATGCATAAACACGACACACTACAATCCCTACTACGAAAGTGATTTACTGGAAAAGGTTAAAACCTTGATAAGATTTGATAATGCCCAAGCTGCTGTTCTCACAGTTGAACCTTTGTTTGGCAACATCATTCTTGCAAGAGGCAGCAAAGCCCCTTGAGATAGCAGAACATTTCGCAACTCCTCCCCTTCACCAGC
The DNA here is from genome assembly GCA_025698515.1 of Gossypium sturtianum. Taxonomy (NCBI): domain Eukaryota; kingdom Viridiplantae; phylum Streptophyta; class Magnoliopsida; order Malvales; family Malvaceae; genus Gossypium; species Gossypium sturtianum. The sequence goes on from CM046955.1 coordinate 105,710,069, forward strand.
AACATTTCCCAATGCCCATGCACACTGCTCAGCAACGGGCAAGGAACTCTTTTCTAGAAAATGAGGGAAAATGGGACAAACTTTCAGCGACTAACAGCATAATTTCTAGATCCAAGGCAGCCAAAAAACAGAAACGATATTTCAGGGTTCAACAGCCAGAAAAAGAAGACTACATGTCATAGAAACAAACCTCCAAGGTGAGCAATCAGCAACGGTAATGCAGGCAATAAAGCTTTCGTTTCTTCTGGTTTTCCTGCTGCAATGTTTGTAAGACACCAAGCAGCCTCAAGCAACTGCAATTTAACCAACACAACATAAAACAAATGGGGAAACTCATGTGATTTACTTGCAAAGAATTATGACTCAGTTCAAGAACTGCAAACATCGGCAAACACAAATTCCTCCGACTTAGATGCAATATTACAAATCAATTACTGCAAAACCACGCATTGTACAATGTGCTAAAGTGAAAGACTTGCAAATTCTTTAAACCTGTTCATCAGGAGAACCAAACGAAAGGCACTGCACAAGCAAAGGAATTGCTCCAGCTTTAAGAGCAGCTTCAACCGGAGGGAACTCTGATTTCGACAACAATCGCCTTAGTTCACGAAGTGCATTTACCCTCTTCTGCATTGCACCTTTTCCCCTAAATAATTTTATTCATAATTTCGCAAATTACTATAACGCAAACATAGTATATAAAGATAACCTAATTCAACATTATTAAATGTAACGTTATGATCAAATCAACCAATAAACATACTGGTAAGCAATGGCAGATTTTAAGTCCTCGACGGCTGAAGAAGTTTGGGCATCTAAAAGAAACCCTTCTTCATCAGTTACCATATCATTTTCCTCGCCAGGAACATCGCCGTCGCCGCTGGGACCCACTCTACACAATCGTTTCGCTCGGACCAAGGACTCCCTCTTCTCTTTCCCCACCGTCACCGCATTCTGCCGCCGTCGTTGAGCCGCTACGTTCCCAACTGGAAAAAAGAATGCAAGATTAAAATGGGAAGTATCGTGTTAGGGAAAAACCTAGAAAGGGAGAGAGCTGACGAACCTGAGGATTTGATGGGGTCTCTTCGATGGGAAGCGGGGGAATCATCGGCCATTTTGTTTTAGGTATGTTATCGAAGTGTGGATTTGAAAACTATGAAAGTACAAAGGGGTATTGAGTTTTTTCTTTCCTTTTTTTGTTTTCGGCAAAGCGCGCAAATTCGCCGCCTTTGATAGATTGCTGTTTTCCGCGAATTATAATTTTAGCCCCCCGCTTCGGCTTTTTCACAAGGTTTACTCCACTAAATTGGTGATCGAAATGTTCAAATTATTGGTTTCCATTTTGATCTATTCTATCGATTTATTCCATTAAATTCTATCGTGTTGAGATCAATCAATCTAATCCCTTCAATCCGTTTGGTCATTGCAATTTTCATCCTAGTATTGTAGACAAATCAAGTAATTTTTAAATAGTTTTTTAAACAAAATTTAACGGGTAAGGTTTATGAGATTTAAATGTTTCACCAATTTTATATACATATTTGTCAGGATAAGTACATTGATAGTAAGTAGTCTTTATTTATCTTTAACCTAAATTGAATTTAGTTTTAAATTATTAAATCTTTATTAAGATTAACAAATTTATTTAATATATTGTATCTTTGAAAGAAAAAAGTTATTAACAAATTTTAAAATTTTTAATTAATATCATATTCAAATTACATTATTATAGATAATAAATTTTAACAGTTCATTGAAAATAGTATGGTTTACATAACAATACATTTTAAAAGAAATTAATTTAACAATTTTCCTAATCCTTAAGTTGCACAATTTTTCGGAGGAGTATATTGCAAAGCTTCTACTTCCATTTTCTTCATCCTTTGTATATTCTTTCGCCGGGTGATTTTTGTTGGTTTTTGCATAAACATAAAAGGACTAAAATCATTTTCCTACCCAAAGACCATTCATGTCATCGATGTACAAGCTTACTTCAAACCGGACAACTATCCTTGAATCCTGCAGCAAACATAAACAAGAAACCATACTCATGTCATGAACAAACCCTAGCCATTTCCTTGAATCCCAACTTTAGATAATTTGGTATATTTGTTGGTTCTCTCACTACAACAAAATCACCAAAAATCTTGTTTATGTCATCAAGATACCTTAACTCATCTATCTAAACCCTAAATTTACAGGTCAAAGCAAGCAATTAGGCGAAGACCCAAGGTTATTTTTCTTAGACTCCACTACTTTCCTAAAGAACTAAAAATATTATTCATGCGCAACATGTAACAGCCAGAAATATTTTGATGTCGAAAATTTTGATTTTTTGTCGAAATTGATGATTTGAGTCCTTCCATGAAGTTTAACCGAGAGGCTTCTAAAAATAAGCATCAGACTAATTTTATAATTCGTAATTGGTGGGTAATAATTAACATTCAATCTTAATTTAATTAGTATTAAGAAAATTAGAATTTGATATATGGATTATTTTGTAAGGGAATCAAAATTTGTGGGGGCAAATGTAGAAAAGGTTAGAAATTAGAATTAGACAGAGGTGAGGTCTTTCTTTGGAAATTAGCCCAAGGGTATGTGAGCAAATAGACAATTTGATAGATGCCCAAGGAGGGAACGATTGAGTTGGTTTCATTTCACGATAGGTTTCTCATTTTCTCTCAAGTTCTCTTCAATTTTCTTTCAGGTTAAATTATCAAAATAATCACTTTTGTTTGCCTCAGGTTACATTTTAGTTACTTATATTTGAAATATTACGTTTTAGTCACTTACGTTATCGTGTTGTAACATTTTAGTCACTGAGCCGTTAATTATCGTTAACGGTGTAATAGTAAGTTGACGTGGCACGTTAAATCATCATTTCAAACGAAAATTTTAGATTAAATTCTACAATTAGTTCCTATATTTTTTATTTTGAGCAATTTAATTTTTTTCTTTTATATTCTTTCAACTTTCCTTTTTTTTCCATTCTCTTTTGCTTCTCCCTCTGTTTTCCTCACTTCTACATTTCTTTTAACGTAGTTTTCTTATGTTTTTCGTTTGTTAAATGTAACAGCCCGATTTAGGGTCTAGTCAAAATAGTGGTTGCGAGACCACAAATCCGAAGTAGAAATATGTGTTTTATGATTTTTATGAGGCTTATGATGTAGTTGCATGATTGTGTGAAAATTTCATGAGGGAATTTTATTTATTAGTGATCAATTTGTCCATTAGGACTAAATTGAAAAGATTAGAAAATATGAGATCCTAGAATATTTAAGTATGAAATAGAATTATAAAAATTACTAGAGGTCCTTATTTAGCAATTAGACCATTATATGTTAAGATGGACAAAAATGGGCATGGGAAGGAAAAATCTCAAGAAAGGGCCTTAAGGGCATTTTAGTCATTTGGTTAATTAATGAATTAAAAAGGGAAAAAGAAGTCAAAATTCATGTCCATCTTCTTCCTAAGTGCCGAAATTTTCAAGCTCTCCATAGCTAGGGTTTCTTCAACTTTCAAGCTTGATAGTAAGTGCATCCTAGCCCCGTTTTTAATGTTCTTCGTATTTTTGAGATCCTCGTAACTCGATTTAGCTATTTCTAGCTATATTTTGAGCTAGGGTTTATGTTCAAAAATTTACCCATGTATGACATGCATGTATTTTGATGTTTTAAGGAAGAATATGAAAGTTTGATGTGTGATAAACATATTTTTCTAAGTGATTTTCATGAAAAATGCATAAAAGGACCAAATTGTAAAAGTTATAAAAATGGTCATACATGAGTAAAATAGTGGAAATTGGGGGCTCTTGTAGTTAAGAAAATAATTCGGCTAGGCTTAAAATACAAGAAAGTTGAACAAAAATCACTTTACGAGCCTAGGGGGCAAAAGTGTAATTATGTGAATGTTTAGGGGCAAAATCATAATTTTGTCAAAGTATGGTTCATGAGTCAATTTAGTCAATGTGAGTATTAAACAAGTGAAATTGTTATTATAGATCAAGAAACACGAAGCCCGGACCGAAACCGAGGCAAGAACAAAGTGTTGGACTAAATCGAACATCTACACACATTTTGAGTACCGAGGTAAGTTTGTGTGAAATTAAAGTTTCATAGTGTTTTTATATTTTAAATTGCTTGATCTTATGATAATGAATATCATTTCATGAAAATCGACTACTGAAGCCTCGATGAGAAAATGATGAGAATATATTAAGTTGAAGTCCCGGTTGAAGATTCGGAATAACGAGGATACCTATGTCACGACATGAGATAAGGAAGGTCCCGTATAAGACCATGTGCAGGACATGGAATCGGTGATGAATGTAGGTCTCGTATAAGACCATGTGCGGGACATGGCATCGGCACCGAATATAGGTCCCGTATAAGACCATGTCTGGGACATGGCATCGGCACCGAATGTAGGTCCCGTATAAGACCATGTCTGGGACATGGCATCAGCACCGAATGTAGGTCCCATGTAAGACCATGTCTGGGACATGGCATCGACACCGAATAAGGAAGGTCCCGTGTAAGACCATGTCTGGGACATGGCATCGACATCTATGTACGATCTCATATAAGACCATGTCTGGGACATGGCATCGACATCGAGTTAAGAGATCCCGTGTAAGACCATATCTGGGATATGGCATTGGCATCGTGATACATGCATGCTGAGATTAAGTATCCTCCGATGTTCCGAGTAGTTCAACGGGCAAAAGAGCTAAGTATGCAAAGATGACAAAGAGCAAAGCTATACAAAGATGACAAATAGTTACATTTAAGTTAAGGATGATAATGATTTAATTTTATGTTCAAGATAGCATAAGTGCTAAATTACGTGATGAAGTGACACATGTACCATGAGTAAGATACGAGTTATGAAACCGTAATGTGATATGTGATGGGTAAGCGTAAGTATAAGTAAGTATGTCAAAGCACTTGAGAACTTGTGTTGTTATTGTTCTATGAGATGAATGGATTTTACCATGAGTACTTATGTTGCTATTTTAATTCATGCAAACTTACTAAGCTATATGCTTACCCCTTTCTTTTCCCTTTTCCTTGTAGTATCGCCAAGCTAGCTCAGGGATCGTAGAACGTCGGAGCTCAGATCACACTATCAATCATTCTTTTGGTATAGTAAAGTTGATTTATTTTGGGTATGGCATGTATAGGAACTTGGTCATCTTGTGTTGTGTCATATTTGAAAGCCAAAGTGTTGGCTATTCATGTTATACACTCATTTGTAAATGGCCATTAGGATTTGGCCGATATTTGTCAAGTTTTATATCGTAATGATGATGAGTTTTATGAAGTGAAAGTTCATGCAATTGATGGAGTAAAATGTGAGGTGTATGCATGATGAATTAGAGATTTCTTCGTAGTGTATTCTTTCTATGTTATGTGTTGCTTGTGGTGGTATAAGTGTGTTTGTTCTAGGGTGGCAACAGGCTTGGTAAATAGCCTTCTAATTGTCCACACGGGTAGACACACGGGCGTGTGTCTAGGCCATGTGTGACACACGGTCAGCCCCATGGGTTTGTTGATGTGCCGTGTGTCCCTTGCATCAAATTTACGAGAATTCAATTCATCACACGGGCCAGCACATGGGCGTGTGCCTAGGCCGTGTGCCCTTAAGATCTTGCTGACGTCATAAACAGAATACCCAAGTTTTTTCACACACGGGTGAGGACACGGGCGTGTCTAGGCCGTGTGAGGGACACGGGCCACAGACACGGGCGTGTTCCATTCCACACGGGTGTGTGGCCCTATTTTAGGCAAATAAATTTCTAAGTGTGTAAAAGTTTTTGGTTTAGTTCTGAACCGTCCCGTATGTAAGTTTAGGGCCTCGTAGGCCCATAATAGGAACGTTATGAATATGAATGATAAAGTTTTAAGTTGAAACGAAATTTTATAGCCTGAAGTTATATGTTTGAGCAAGTTAAGTTCAGTAATTCCTCGTATCCGGTTCTGGCGTTCAACCCGGGTAAGGGGTGTTACATTTAGTGGTATCAGAGCTACGGTTTAGTCGATTCTCAGACTAACGTAGCGTATGTATGAGCCTAGCTATACATGCCATACATATGAGTATTTACATAATGATAGTGTGACGACTCCTGACGATTTAAATTATGTTTTTATATAGTAAATGGATCCCGATAGAGCTGTGGCGGATGATGTAGAAAGTAATGCACCGGCTCCTACTCAAGGGACGGTGCCAAATGAAAATGAGAATAGAACTACGACTGTAAGTCAGAGAGGAGGAGAAGAGGCTAGGGAAGCCTTCCTCCACATGATGAATACATGGTATACGGAGTTCATTCGTACGAACCCAAATACACAACCCCCTCCACCCCCACCTATTCCTCAGCCTACCCCTGTAGCTCCCCAAGTGGTAGAAGTGGTAAGGAGAGAAAAGCCTCCAGTTGATAGAATCCGGAAACAAGGAGCCGAGGAATTTCGAGCTAGTAATGATGATGATCCGGAAAGAGCAGAATTTTGGCTTGAAAATACCATCAGGGTATTTGATGAATTATCTTGCACACCTGAAGAGTGCATGAAATATGTGGTGTCTCTTTTAAGAGATTCCGCTTATCAGTGGTGGAACACCCTTGTGTCGGTTGTACCAAGGGAAAGGATCACATGGGAGTTTTTCCAAGAAGAGTTCCGGAAGAAGTACATTAGTCAAAGATTTATTGATCAGAAAAGAAAGGAATTCCTTGAACTGAAACAAGGCAGAATGACAGTAATCGAATATGAGCGTGAGTTTGTAAGGCTCAGCAAATACGCTCGGGAGTGTGAATCCTCTGAAGCTATTATGTGTAAAAGGTTTGAGGACGGGTTAAACGAAGATATCCGACTATTTGTTGGTGTCCTAGAATAGAAGGAATTTGTTGTGCTAGTGGACCGGGCTTGTAAAGCCGAGGAGTTGGTTAAAGAGAAAAGAAAAGCTGAGATGGAGTCTCGTGACTCAAGAAAGAGACAAATGAACAAGTCATTTCAATCTTTATCCAAGAAGTCAAGAGACTTCCCTACCCGATCAGCTACTTCAGTCGGGTTTTCGAACAGAAGTAAGAGTAAACAGTACTCAGGGATTAAAGCTCAGACTACCTCAGTTGCTAGTGTTGGGAACACTCGACCTAATAGACCGGAATGTCCACAGTGTGGCAGACGACATCCCGGTGAGTGCCGAGCCCATGAGAGAGCCTATTTTAAGTGTGGTTCCCAAGATCATTTTATTAGAGAATGCCCTGAGATGGTTGAAAAAGAGAAAATTTAGAGTGCTAGATCGGGAATCACTACTAGAGGGAGACAATAGAGAAACCCGGGAAGTGGAACGAGTAGTAAGAGTACACCCAGAAAGCAGGCTACAAGATCTGAGGGTAGAGCGCCTGCGAGGACTTATGCCATTCGCGCTCGCGAAGAGGCGTCATCCCCTGATGTAATTACGGGTACATTTTCTCTCCATGATACTAATGTTGTTGCTTTAATTGATCCGGGATCTACCCACTCTTATGTTTGCATGAAATTAGTATCTAGTATGAGCATGCCTGTAGAGTCTACAGAGTTTATGATAAAAGTGTCCAATCCATTAGGTAAATGTGTATTAGTTGATAAGGTATGCAAAGATTGCCCACTGATAATTAGAGGTCACTATTTTAAGGCGAATCTCATGCTATTGCCATTTGATGAATTTGATATAATTCTTGGTATGGACTGGTTAACTGCTCATGATGTGATAGTAAATTGTGGAAAGAAATACATTGAATTGAGATGTGAAAATGGGGACACTCTTCGTGTTGAATCAGATGAATAAGACAGATCGCCTGTAGTGATTTCTCATATGTCTGCCCAGAAATATGTAAGAAAATGGTATGAAGCCTATCTTTGCTTTGTGATGAATGCCAAAGAGACTGGGTTAATAATTGAATTAGTGCCGATAGTATGTGAGTATCCCGATGTATTCCCAGAAAAATTGCCAGGGTTGCCTCCGGTTAGAGAAATTGAATTTGGCATTGAGTTAGCTCCTGGTACTGCACCTATATCGATTGCTCCATACAAATGGCCCCAACTGTGTTGAAGGAATTGAAAGCACAATTGAAAGAGTTGACGGACAAAGGTTTTGCTAAACCGAGTTATTCTCCATGGGGTGCTCCAGTGTTATTTGTGAAAAAGAAAGATGGTTCCATGAGATTATGTATAGATTACTGGCAGCTTAATAAGGTTACCGTGAAGAATAAGTACCCATTGCCAAGGATCGATGATTTATTTGATCAATTGAAGGGGGCCACTGTGTTCTCCAAGATAGACTTGAGGTCCGGTTATTACCAGTTGAGGGTCAAAGACTCAGATGTGCCGAAAACCGCATTTTGGACAAGATATGGGCACATGAATTTTTAGTCATGCCTTTTGGTTTAACAAATGCCCCTACTGTGTTTATGGATTTAATGAACCGCATCTTTCGACCATACTTAGATAAATTTGTTGTGGTTTTTATTGATGATATACTGATTTATTCTCATGATGAGAATGAGCATGGCAGCACTTGAGAATGATTTTGCAGATTTTACGAGAAAATCAGCTGTATGCCAAATTTAGCAAAAGTGAGTTTTGGCTCAAAGAGGTCAGATTTTTGGGGCACATTGTCTCAGGAGATGGAATCCGAGTAGACCCAAGCAAGATTTCAGCTATTGTTGATTGAAAGCCGCCGAGAAACGTATCAGAGATTAGAAGTTTTCTAGGCCTAGCTGGCTATTACAGACGATTTGTCAAGGGGTTTTCTATGATAGCTACACCGATGACGAGGTTGTTACAAAAAGAAGTGAAGTTTGAATGGACAGAAAAGTGCCAACAAAGTTTTGAGAAACTGAAGGCATTGTTGACTGATGCTCCAGTTCTAGTGCAACCTGAACCGGGAAAAGAATTTGTGATCTACAGCGATGCATCATTGAATGGATTGGGCTGTGTGCTTATGCAGGAAGGCAAGGTGATAGCATATGCCTCTAGACAGTTAAAGCCGCATGAGAAGAATTACCCGACACATGATTTAGAGTTGGCTGCCATTGTGCTTGCTTTGAAGATATGGAGACACCATTTGTACGGTGAAAAATGTCGAATATTCACCGATCATAAGAGCCTAAAGTACTTGATAACTCAGAAGGAATTGAATTTAAGGCAGCGAAGATGGTTAGAGCTGATAAAGGATTATGAGCTAGTCATTGACTACCACCTAGGAAAGGCGAATGTAGTCGCCGATGCTTTGAGTAGAAAATCCCTATTTGCATTGAGGGCTATGAATACATGGGTGACTTTGTCAGACGATGGTTCCATTCTAGCTGAGTTGAGGGCTAGACCGATGTTCTTTCAAGAGATTTATGAGGCTTAGAAAGATGACAGTGACTTACAAGCCAAAAGAGTTCAGTGCAAATCGGGTGTTGAGTCTGACTTTCGGATTAATTCTGATGGATGTTTAATGTTCAGAGACAGAGTCTGTGATGGATGTTTGATGTTCAGAGACAGAGTCTGTGTACTGAAGAATGATGAGCTTATTCGGAAGATTTTACACGAGGCACATAGCGAATGTCTATCTGTACATCCTGGCAGTACAAAAATGTATAATGATTTGAAAAAATGGTATTGGTGGCCGAGTATGAAGAAAGATATTTCTGAGTTTTTATCAAGATGCTTGATTTGTCAGCAAGTGAAAGCTGAACACCAAGTACCTTTGGGTTTGCTTCAACCTATTATGGTTCCCGAGTGGAAATGGGACCGTGTTACTATAGACTTTGTAACGGGTTTGCCATTGACACCGAACAAGAAAGATGCCGTATAGGTTGTGGTAGATAGACTTACGAAGTTGGCCCACTTCATACCGGTACGTGTTGACTATTCGCTTGATAAGTTGGCAGACTTGTATGTTTCTGAGATTGTAAGGCTTCATAGAGTACCTTTGTCGACTATATCGGACAGAGATCCGAGATTCACATCCCGATTTTGGAAAAAGTTGAAAGAAGCTTTGGGCACAAAGCTTAGTTTTAATACGGCTTTTCACCCACAAACTGACGGACAGTCAGAGAGATTAATATAGATACTTGACGATATGCTCCGGTGTTGTGTTCGTGAGTTTTAGGGCAGCTGGGAAAAGTATTTACCATTGGTAGAGTTTGCATACAATAACAGTTTTCAATCGAGCTTGAAAATGGCGCCTTATGAGGCTTTATATGGGCGTAAGTGCCGAACGCCTTTGTATTGGACTGAACTCAAGGAAAATCAGATTCACGGGGTTGATCTGGTTAGAGAAACCGAAGAGAAGGTAAAAATAATCCGTGATTGTTTAAAAGCTGCTTCTGATAGACAAAAATCCTACTCGGACTTGAAACAAAAAGAGATTGAGTTTCAAGTTGGTGATAAGGTATTTTTGAAAGTATCACCATGGAAGAAAGTTCTCAGATTTGGCCGGAAAGGCAAATTGAGTCCGTGTTTTATCAGACCATATGAGATTACCGAGAGGATAGGGCCGGTAGCTTATCGATTGGCTTTGCCATCTGAGTTAGAAAAGATACATGATGTGTTCCACGTGTCTATGTTGTGACGTTACCGATCAGATCTTTCGCATGTGATTACACTGACAGAGGTTGAAATTTAACCCAACATGACATATGGCGAAGAACCGGTTAAGATTCTAGCACAGGAAGTTAAACAGCTAAGGAATAAAAGTATAGCTCTCATGAAAGTATTATGGCAAAATCATGGGGCAGAAGAGGCTACATGGGAGCCCAAGGAGGATATGAGAAAGCAGTTGTAACAGCCCGATTTAGGGCCTAGTCAGAATAGTGGTGCGAGGCAACGAATTCGAGGTGAATTTATGAGTTTTTAAGATTTATGTCACGTTTGCATGTTAGTCTGAAAGTTTCATGAAGCAATTTTGCTAAATTGAGGTTGAATGGTCCAAAAAGGACTAAATTGCAAAAGTGGCAAATTATGAGTTTCTAGAAGCATTTTGTATGAAATAGCTCTAGAATAGCAATTATGAGTCCTTAAATAGCAATTTGCCAAAATTATAAATTTTGGACAAAAATGGACATGAGTTAGTAAAATAGAAATTTTTAAAGAGAAGGGCATTTTGGTCATTTGTCTAATAAGTGATTAAAATAGGAAAAAGATGATAAATTTTCATTCATCTTCTTCCTTCCATTGCCGAAAATTTGAAGACTCCATACCTAGGGTTCTTCATTTTTTTCAAGCTTGCTAATCAAGAAAAACGAAGCCCGGATCGAAACCGAGGCAAGAACAAGGTCGAGGACTAAATTGCATACCTAGCTACATTTTGTATATTGAGGTAAGTTTGTATGATTTCTAAGCTTTATGATTTATATCATTGAATTGCTTAGTATAATGTACAATGTTATTATGAAAATGTTTAATGTTATGTTAAACAAAGAAATTAATGAAACCAAGCATGAGAAAGCCCCGATTGAAGTTGAATAGCTTAGGATACTCGATCTACCACATGAAACAAGAAAGTCCGTATAAGACCAAGCCGAGGCATGGCATCGGCAAGCAAGCAAGATATCATGTAAGTCCAAGGCAATCTTGGCATTGAGCAAGTTATCATGTAAGTCCAAGGCAAGCTTGGCATTGAGCAAGTTATCATGTAAGTCCAAGGCAAGCTTGGCATTGAACAAGTTATCATAGAAGTCCAAGGCAAGCTTGGCATTGAGCAAGTTATCATGTAAGTCCAAGGCAAGCTTGGCATTGAGCAAGTTATCATGTAAGTCCAAGGCAAGCTTGCCATTGAACAAGTTATCATAGAAGTCCAAGGCAAGCTTGGCATTGAGCAAGTTATCATGTAAGTCCAAGGCAAGCTTGGCATTGAACAAGTTATCATGTAAGTCTAAGGCAAGCTTGGCATTAAACAAGTTATCAAGAGAAAGACTTCATATAAGTCCATGTCAAGACATGGCCTTGAAACCAAGATGAGATATTCCATGTAAGACCATATCTAGGATATGGCTTTGGCATCATGTTACGTGGGAAGAGATTTAGTATCCTCGGTTATTCATATAAATTCATCGGGCAAACGAGTTAAGCTCCAAAGAGATAACAAGAAAGCTAAGTAAGTAAAGTTATTATCAAGTGAAAACGAGTATTATTCATGTTATGAATGATAAATTAAAGATTATGATTATTATGTAAATGTATCTTTGATCAATGTGATCAAGTGATACAGTACCTTGTTTACCTCACAAGTATGAGACTAGTAAGTATCATGAGATATGTAAGAATCAAGTATGAGCAAGTAAGCTTTATAGCTGAAATTATGATACCATTGTTTATGTCAAATGGGTTAATCTAAGCAAGTATGTTGTTATGTGCATTATATGCAAACTTACTAAGCTAAATGCTTACGTCTTTTATTCTTTCTTTCCATGTAGTTCGCTTAAGCTAATCTCGTGGATTATTGTCATCTGAGCTCGGAGCACACTATCAATCACTATTTTGGTATAGCCAAGTTGTTTACATTAAGTATGGCATGTATAGGAAACATTTCATTTTGAGTATATGTCTTAGAAAGGGCAAAAGTATGGTTTGTCAAGTTTATTATTCTTTTGTAAATGGCTAAGTGATTGGCCAAGTTTGACTAAGTATGTATGTTATTAATATCAATGAAGCATATTATATTGTTCATGAAAGCTGTAATAATTGAGTTGCTAAATTGAGCTTGAGTTTGGTCTTAATTTCAGGATGGCAATTGGCTTGGTAAATAGCCTCTAAGTGCCCACACGGTTAGACACACGGGCATGTGTCTAGGCGCGTGCGTAAACTGCACCTTAGTCTTATAAGTAAGAATAGGCCACGGACTAATCCCACGGCCGTGTGTTAGGGCCGTGCATGACACACGGTTAGAACATGGGTGTGTGCCCGGTTGTGTGAAATAAGTCAGTATATCAAGATGTAGTACACGGTCTAAGTCCACGCGTGTCATGGCGTGGTGGAAATTGGCGAATCATCGAGTTTTAGGGCACGATTCGAGGACATGGGCATGTATGCCTATGCACGGGCGTGTCTTATATTACACGGGCGTGTAACCCCTGTTTCAAAGAAAAGTTTTTCGATAAGGTTCCAAAAGTTTACCAAAGATGAGTTTAAGGCCTCGAGGCCCATGAAATGTCATTTAATCGTGTAAGAATGAGAAGTTTTAATTTCGGAACGAAATTTTATAGCCCGTAATGTCATGATTAAGTAAGTTCAAGCATAGTAATGTCTCATATCCGGTCTGAGCCTCGGACTCGGGTATGGGGTGTTACAGCAGTACCCAAACCTTTTTACCGGTAAGATTTTCGGGGACGAAAATCCCTAAGGGGGAGAATTGTAACAGCCCAATTTAGGGCCTAGTCGAAATAGTGGTTGTGAGACCACAAATCCAAAGTAGAAATATGTGTTTTATGATTTTTGTGAGGCTTATGACGTAGTTGCATGATTGTGTGAAAATTTCATAAGGAAATTTTATTTATTAGTGATCAATTTGTCCATTAGGACTAAATTGCAAAGATTAGAAAATATGAGATCCTAGAATATTTAAGTATGAAATAGAATTATAAAAATTACTACAGGTCCTTATTTAGCAATTAGACCATTATATGTCAAGATGGACAAAAATGGGCATGGGAAGGAAAAATCTCAAGAAAGGGCCTTAAGGGCATTTTAGTCATTTGGTTAATTAATGAATTAAAAAGGGAAAAAGAAGTCAAAATTCATGTCCATCTTCTTCCTAAGTGCCGAAATTTTCAAGCTCTCCATAGCTAGGGTTTCTTCAACTTTCAAGCTTGATAGTAAGTGCATCCTAGCCCCGTTTTTAATGTTCTTTGTATTTTTGAGATCCTCAGAATTTCGATTTAGCTATTTCTAGCTATATTTTGAGCTAGGGTTTATGTTCAAAAATTTACCCATGTATGACATGCATGTATTTTGATGTTTTAAGGAAGAATATGAAAGTTTGATGTGTGATAAACATATTTTTCTAAGTGATTTTCATGAAAAATGCATAAAAGGACCAAATTGTAAAAGTTATAAAAATGGTCATACATGAGTAAAATAGTGGAAATTGGGGGCTCTTGTAGTTAAGAAAATAATTCGGCTAGGCTTAAAATACAAGAAAGTTGAACAAAAATCACTTTACGAGCCTAGGGGGCAAAAGTGTAATTATGTGAAAGTTTAGGGGCAAAATCTTAATTTTGTCAAAGTATGGTTCATGAGTCAATTTAGTCAATGTGAGTATTAAACAAGTGAAATTGTTATTATAGATCAAGAAACACGAAGCCCGGACCGAAACCGAGGCAAGAACAAAGTGTTGGACTAAATCGAACATCTACACACATTTTGAGTACCGAGGTAAGTTTGTGTGAAATTAAAGTTTCATAGTGTTTTTATATTTTAAATTGCTTGATCTTATGATAATGAATATCATTTCATGAAAATCGACTAATGAAGCCTCGATTAAAAAATGATGAGAATATATTAAGTTGAAGTCCTAGTTGAAGATTCGGAATAACGAGGATACCTATGTCACGACATGAGATAATGAATGTCCCGTATAAGACCATGTCTGGGACATGGCATCGGCACCGAATGTAGGTCCCGTATAAGACCATGTCTGGGACATGGCATCGACACCGAATGTAGGTCCCGTATAAGACCATGTCTGGGACATGGCATCGGCACCGAATGTAGGTCCCGTGTAAGATAATGTCTGGGACATGGCATCGGCACCGAATAAGGAAGGTCCCGTGTAAGACCATGTCTGGGACATGTCCTCGGCACCAAAGGAAGATCTCGTGTAAGACCATGACTGAGACATGGCATCGACATCTATGTACGATCTCGTATAAGACCATGTCTGGGACATGGCATCGACATCGAGTTAAGAGATCCCGTGTAAGACCATATCTGGGATATGGCATCGGCATCAAGAGGTGATCCCATCTAAGACCATATCTGGGATATGGCATTGGCATCGTGATAGATGCATGATGAGATTAAGTATCCTCCATTGTTCCGAGTAGTTCAACGGGCAAAAGAGCTAAGTATGCAAAGATGACAAAGAGCTAAGCTATATAAAGATGACAAAGAGTTACATTTAAGTTAAAGATGATAATGATTTCAGTTTATGTTCAAGATAGCATAAGTGCTAAATTACGTGATGAAGTGACACAGGTACCATGAGTAAGATACGAGTTATGAAACCGTAATGTGATATGTGATGGGTAAGCGTAAGTATGAGTAAGTATGTTAAAGCACTTGAGAACTTGTATTGTTATTGTTCTATGAGATGAATATTTTTTCCATGAGTACTTATGTTGCTATTTTAATTCATGCAAACTTACTAAGCTATATGCTTACCCCTTTCTTTTCCCTTTTCCTTGTAGTATTGCCAAGCTAGCTCGAGGATCGTAGAATGTCGGAGCTCGGATCACACTATCAATCATTCTTTTGGTATAGTAAAGTTGATTTATTTTGGGTATGGCATGTATAGGAACTTGGTCATCTTGTGTTGTGTCATATTTGAAAGCCAAAGTGTTGGCTATTAATGTTATACACTCATTTTGTAAATGGCCATTAGGATTTGGCTGATATTTGTCAAGTTTTATATCATAATGATGATGAGTTTTATGAAGTGAAAGTTCATGCAATTGATGGAGTAAAATGTGAGGTGTATGCATGATGAAGTAGAGATTTCTTTGTAGTGTATTCTTGCTATGTTATGTGTTGCTTGTAGTGGTATAAGTGTGTTTGTTTTAGAGTGGAAATAGGCTTGGTAAATAGCCTTCTAATTGTCCACACGGGTAGACACACGGGCGTGTGTCTAGGCCGTGTGTGACACACGGTCATCCCCATGGGTGTGTTGATGGGCTGTGTGTCCCTTGCATCAAATTTACGAGAATTCTATTCGTCAGACGGGCCAGCACACGGGCGTGTGCTGTAACACCCCAAACCCGGCCCAAACACTACGACCAGATCTGGTATGCTACGGGGTTTGTTGTTAAAAACTTTGCTTAAATGGTTTTTGGAAATCTCAGTTTCTTTACTTAGGCATTTGTTAAAAATAAGATATTTGTTAAAAACCTTTGCTTTTCCGTTGAACATGTTTGAAAAACCCATTTTATTACTTTTTATGACTTAAGTCCTTGAACATAAATTTTTAAACTGTAAGCATTAACAAATATAAAGCGATAACCTAAGCCATGGGGCCTTATTACATAAATAGTCCCAAAATTAAAACTTAAAGGAAAACCCAAAATAGTTCATGAAAATAAATAAAATAAAACTTGATGGCCCCTCGAGTCCGCCTCGGCTCCCATGTCCACGATCTACTGCTCATCTGAAAAGTCAGGGAAAAAAAATAAAGGGGTGAGTCACCAAGACTCAGTGTGCAAATCTCGGAAACACATAAAAGGCTTTAGGCCCACAAACCCATTATGGGCCTTGGCCCATACACAATGGCAACAAAATATTTACATGCAACATGGCCCAACCCAACCTAGTGATCCATCCTCTACACACCAGCCCGTACCAACCAACACACCTTGGGGATTTCTACAATCAACTCACCAACCGCTACACACCATATCGACAGTCATGCTGCCTATTCCTAACAATCAGGAATCAATTTAACGTGGCTTAGCCACCGATCACTATGTGACCTAATTTTTCAGTTCGTGGTTTAACCACCGATCACCAAGTGACCTATTAACATGCTCTTCCCCTTCATCGTATTAACCCTATCCCATGCATACACCCATGCAAATTCAAAACAATATACCACCTAAAAGATCACAGGTTTTTACATACATCGATACACACATAGAGAAGTTTCTATGGTTACGTACCTGGCATCCTTTGCCTACCCTTTTTGGGTAACACGACTGTCCATACAACCTTTTTCCGGGTTTTAGCCCATAACATATATATACTGAGATAATTAGTGCGTTAGAGATCTACACACTGACATGATCAAGATGATACTTTCTATGTCAACACTATCGGAGGCGATACGATCGCTAATCGCCTTTGGTTTTGTTCTCAAGCCGGTCCACAACCCGCGGCCAATCCCGAATCTGGCGACAACATCGTTTCTTAAACTTAGGGATTGGGTTTACAGATCCAATCCTCATTAATTTGAACGACATGTGATTCCATCACAAGACCTTATCAGTTGCTACCATCACAACATACAGTTAAGATCACAACTACGATAACGAATCTTAACGAGAATCTAAAGAGAACCCTTACCTTGAAGTCCCGAAAATAATAATATGGTTCGTACGTTAATGATTTCTGGCTTAGGAACCTAGGCGATTAGATCTCCTTCAAATCCTGGAATGCCGCCCAAAAAGAAAACGCGAGATTAGTGAAAACGTCAAACTAAAGATGGCCTAACAACCATCTAGCCATTCGGCTATGGTCTTAAAAACCGAAAAAGATTACCATTATAATAGCACAAGTCGACACTTACCTCTACATAGAATTCGGCAACTCCTAGAAGGTTTCGGCTTTTGAGAAGATCAAGAAGAGAAGATGATAAGAAGAAATCTATGTAGATTCGGCTTTTAGTTGAAGAGTTCAGAAAAAAAGGGAATAGGAGGTATTCGACTATGGAGATGAGAAGAAGGTTCAAAGTTTCGGCTTTTGAAGAAATCGGGAAAAAGGTATAGAGAGAGCTATGAGGTTTCGGCTTTGTAGAAGAAAACAGAAAAATAATAATAGACTTTCAGCTTTTGCAGAGAATGAGAGAATAGAGAAACCCTATTGTCGAAATTGAAGAAGAGAGAGTGGGAGAATAAGACCCTAATGCCGAAAAATAAAAAGGTATTCCCCTCACTTGAATACAAAATTTCGGCACCCCTTGAGTATACCAAAACCGATTCCCCCTCCTCCTTAGTGTTGGAATTTTGGCCACCTTGTGACAGTGAGATAAAACCTAAATTTTCTCCTTATCTTCATCCGATCACTCATCCAAAAGAAACCTAGATCACACCACCTCTTCCTCCCTTTATCTGTCACATTATCCACATTATTCATTCAATTAATCTCCCTATTTTTAAGCATGCTAGCCGTCCCCCTCTATCCATTTAAATGCCGAAAATTAGCTAAATTTTAAATAACATAATTGGACTTCATGCGACTCGAACTTGAGCCTCCTCAGCTAACGCCACCTCCCTGCTCCCTAAGTGGCGCCATTTTGCCACTGGGCCACAAGCCCATCTGTGTCTTAAAACACAGATAACATCTTTTAAGCCCTATCTTATCAGGCTTTCCACTAGAGTGTCCAAACAGAAAATTTTAACTAAGGCCTCTACCAACCCCGATCCCATTCTTGACCCCTAAACACCCTATCTAGCACATCAAGCATAACATAAACATCACAGCACATTAAACGCAAAGGCCCATTAATTTAGGATGTTACAGTTCTACCCCCTTAAAGAAATTTCATCCTCGAAATTTACGATTCAAATAAATGCGGGTATTTGTTGCGCATCGTCTCCTCTTGGTTCCCAAGTAGCCTCCTCAGAACTATGATTCCGCCATAGAACCTTAACCAACGGAACCGTCTTCCTTCGCAATACTTTGACATCACAATCTAGAATTTCCACTGGTTCCTCTTCAAAGGATAAATCGGGTCTTACTTCGATTTCTTCCACAGACACCACATGAGATGGATCCGAACGGTAACGTCTTAACATAGAGACGTGGAATACATTGTGATTCTGGCTTAGCTCAGAAGGTAACTCTAGCTGATAAGCTACTGGTCCCACTCGTTTCAACACCCGATAAGATCCGAAAAATTTGGGACTTAATTTACCTTTCCGTCCGAACCTCAGTACTTTCTTCCATGGCGACACCTTCAAGAACACCTTGTCACCCACTGCAAATTCTATGTCCTTACACTTTAGGTCAGCATAGGACTTCTGTCGGTCTGACGCTTCCTTTAATCGAGCCCGAATTAACTCTACCTTCTCCTCTATCTCGATAACCAATTTCGGACCCAAAATTCGATGTTCCCCTAATTCCGTCCAACAGGTAGGTGTACGACACCTCCGCCCGTACAATGCTTCATAGGGCACCATCTGAATACTTGACTGGTAGCTATTGTTGTACGCAAACTCTGCCAACGGTAAAAACTCTTCCCAACTACCCCTGAAGTCAATGACACATCCTCTCAACATGTCCTCCAAGATCTGAATTACCCACTCAGACTGTCCGTCGGTCTGAGGATGAAACGCCGTACTGAAATCCAACTTCGTACCTAACGCTTGATGCAACGCCTTCCAAAATCGTGAGGTGAACCTAGGGTCCCTGTCCGATATGATCGATACTGGTACCCCATGCAACCTCACTACCTCCGCTATGTATAGCTTAGCTAATTTCTGCAAAGAGTAATCGACACGTACTGGTATGAAATGAGCAGACTTCGTCAAGAGGTCAACAATCACCTAGACCGAATCTTTCTTAGTAGGCGTGAGGGGTAGCCCACTAACAAAGTCCATTGTGATCCTTTCCCACTTCCATTGTGGGATCTTAACCGGCTGCAACAACCCTGATGGTAAGCGATGTTACGCGCTTTACCCGCTGGACAGTCAAACACTTCCCCACCAATTCGGTCACCTCTCGTTTCAAACCCGGCCACCAGGACTGATCTCACAAATCTCGATACATCTTACTTCCTCCAAGGTGCATAGCGTATGGACTACCATGCGCTTCTTGCAAAATCATATGCCTCAACTCAGGATCTTTCGGCATACACACTCTCCCTTGAAAACATAATAGCCCTTCCTCATTCACACTAAATTTCGTTGATCCTTCACTTGATCCTACCGGAAACTTCTCCTTTAGCAACTCGTCATCTGCTTGTTTTTCCTTAACTGGATCGACCCAAGAGGGTTTCACTTGAAGTTCGGCTAATAAACTCCCATCATCATATAGACTAAGGTGAGCAAACATTGCTCTCAAGTCAGAGATTACTTTACGACTTAAGGCATCCGCCACCACGTTAGCTTTACTCGGCTGGTATTCGATCGAGCAGTCATAGTCCTTTAACAACTCGATCCACCTCCTTTGACTTAGATTCAACTCTTTCGGGTCAAAAGGTATTTTAAGCTCTTGTGATCGGTGTAAATAATGATTTTTCCCGCATGATAATGCCTCCAGATCTTCAGGGCAAAAATCACTGCCGCCAATTCCAAATCATGTGTGGGATAATTTGATTCGTGCGGTCTTAGCTACCGAGATGCATACGCAACAACCTTCCCACCTTGCATCAACGCGCATCCTAGTCTCGTGTGTGAAGCATCACAAGAAATCACGAACTCCTTTCCGCCTCTCGGTGAATCAACACCGGAGCCTCCATCAAAATCCTTTTTAACTTCTCAAAACTCTCTTGCTGCTTATTAGACCAAACGAACGGAACCCCTTTCCGTAACAACTTAGTCAATGGTGCCACAATTAACGAAAATCCTTTAACAAACCTTCGGTAGTACCCGGCCAGACCAAGAAAACTCTGAATTTCTGCTACCGACTTAGGCGGCTTCCAATCCAACACCGCCTCAATTTTTCGAGGGTCAACCCTAATCCCCTATGCCGACACAACGTGACCTAGAAAAGTAACTTCCCTTAGCCAAAATTTGCACTTACTGAATTTTGCATACAACTGCTTCTCCCTCAGAATCAGTAGAACCACTCGAAGATGTGAATCATGCTCCTCTTCCAATTTTGAATAAACCAGAATATCATCTATAAACACCACGAAAAACCGATCCAAGTAGGGTTGAAATACTCGATTCATCATATCCATAAATGCTGCTGGTGCGTTAGTCAACCCAAACGGCATTACCATGAATTCGTAGTGACCATAGCGAGTCCTAAAAGCCGTCTTATGGATATCCACCTCTTTGACCTTAAGCTGATGATACCCTGACCTCAGATCTATCTTTGAAAAGACTGAGGCTCCCTTCAACTGATCGAACAAGTCATCGATCCTCGGCAACGGGTATTTGTTCTTGATTGTCAATTTATTCAACTGACGATGGTCAATGCACATACGCATTGATCCATCCTTCTTCTTAATGAATAACACCGGTGCTCCCCAAGGCGACACACTTGGTCGGATAAACCCTCTATCCAGCAACTCCTGAATCTGCGCTTTCAATTCCACCAACTCCTTTGGCGCCATCCTATACGGAGCAATAGATACTGGCGCTGTTCCCGGAAGAAGATCGATACCAAACTCCACTTCACGATCCGGGGGTAATCCCGGGAGCTCTTCTGGGAAAAATCCAGAAATTCTTTCACCGTCCCAACATCTCCGACAGTTAGTTCCTTGGCTTCCAGAGCCCGAAAAAACATTAGAATTTCCTCGCATCCTTTCCTCACCATCCTTTCTGCCTTTAAGGCAGACACCACATTTGACAAACAGTTCCCCCTTTCACTTATCACCAACACTTCACCACCCTCGGGAGTTTTTAACACCATACGCTTGGCTGCACAGTCCAAATTCGCCTGATACTTCACTAACCAATCCATTCCTAAGATCAAATCGAACTCCCCAAATGGCAGTTCCATTAGATCAGCCCAAAAAGCTACCCCTTGAACTTCCAGGGGTACATCCTTATACAGTTTGTTCACCACTACAGTTTGTCCTAGAGGGCTCACTACAGTCATCTCCCTAGAAGAAGTCTCATAATCTAAGTTCAAAGTTCCCGCTATAGCACTAGCAACATAAAAGTGCGTCGAACCAATATAAATCAAGGCAGTATAAGGCAAACCATAAATTAGAAACATACCGGTTATGACATCCGGTGCATCAGCCTCCTCTCGACATCCGCAAAGATAGACTAACCCCTGGCCGTCTCGCCTCGATGTTTCACGCGCCCTTGGCCACGGTGCTCCACGGCCCCGACCAAAACCGTTACCACCTCTGGCTGGACCACGACCTCTTTGTGGCTGCTGACCACCTCTTCCTGGCTGTGCATTCCCTTGGCCCGTGGGACTTTCACTGCCCCGTTGTTGTGGACAGTTTCTAACTTAGTGGTACGTAGATCCACACCTAAAGCACTTCCCACTGCCTGCCTAACACTCACCTACGTGGAATTTACCACATCGAGCACACTTCTGTGTCTGACTAGCAGCAGCAGGTCTCTCATCTCGTCTTGGCCCGTCTGACCTAGGCCTTTTCTTAGTACGCCCAGCTGCCTCTGACGATCCAAAATTCCTCTTATTTCCACCCCTATCTCTATCCCGATTTAGTTTCTCTGTCCGTTTCACCTCCTCAGCTATCTTAGCTTTTTCCACAAGCACAGCAAATTCCCTCTCCCGCTGTGGAGCTATCAATATACACAAATCATCCCTCAGACCGTCTTCAAATCGAACACAACATTCATGGTCTGTGGCCACCATTCCTCGAGCATAACGACTAAGGCATAAGAATTTCGCTTCGTACGCAGCCACCGACCTACTTCCTTGCACCAGATTCAGAAATGCTCTACGCTACGCATCCACATAACTTGTCCCAATGTATTTACTCTGAAACGCCGTTTTGAAGAAATCCCAAGTGATACGGTCAGCCACCGTACCATCCTTAACCGTAAGCCACCATTGATAAGCCGTCATTCCGTAGGAGAGATACAACCCCTTTCGCTTTTTCCTCTTGATGAAATCCAGATCATCCATTATACGCTCAACCGCCTCCAACCAAGATTTCACCAGACTCGGGGCTATTCCAGAAATTCCCTAAACACTTCGCCTCATTAGCTCTAAGTCGCCCGACCACGATTTTCTGCCCTCTGTGCCCACGCCGCCCAAAGAACCCTTTCTAAAACCCTTAACATCGCTCGGGATACCGCATCATCTATGGCCGTCGGTCCTCGAAATTCCACCTCCGCACGGTGGTGATGCGGCATCTCATATCCGGACCCATAACCAGATCCCACTGGTTCGGACACGACCATCCTACCCTACCTACCTACCACGCGCACAGACATCCACGACCCCTTGTACTTATTCTACCGATTTGCGTTTATCGATTAGAAATTTTATGAATTATTAATTTCTTCCACCGATTAACTACGAACAATCTTATGGATGATAGTTTTAAGAGTAGTTATTTCGATTTCAAAATTATATCTACAAAGTTCCAGTCCACAAGTTTATATCTTCTAGTTCCACATACATTCAACCAAAGATACATCAACATACAAGTAGCATCCATGAACCCACATTCATCACATAAGGGTATTTTCGTCATTTCACTACCTGTGGTATTTTCGTAGTTCTTTTCCTACAGGTATTTTTCGTAATTACACAAAATAGGGTATCTTGGTGATTTTTTTTTTTGAAATTGAGATATTTTGGTTTTTTTTCCGTAAAGTGTGGGTATTTCGGGAGATTTAATTTTGGCAAACCGGTTTTTGTTGTAGATCTAGGGGTTTTTTGTAAATTTACAAAACATGGGTATTTTGGTAATTTTACAACCGGGGTGTTTGGTGATTTCACAAATTTTGATAGTTTTACAAATGCTGGGGTATTCCAGAAATTTTCACAAATTAAGGGTATTTCGAAAATTTTACAAACCTAGGGATATTTTTAGTAATTTCATAAATAGGGTGGCTAGTCCCTTCCGGTTTTAATTATAAATTTTGGCCCGTCAACAAGTCCTCGTGGCTAAAGTGAAGCAAATCACTATGCGGCAGGTAGGATTCCAGTGAAGAGGAGGTGAGTCACTAGGACCGCTTAAATACCAAGCTCTCCCCGAATCCAATCCCTAGACATGCGCATGCTCTGTTGCCACACCTTAACCTAGCGATCGGTTTACGGACATGTTTAGTTAGATTAAGTTTTATGAATTTAAAGAATTGTTTAAACTAGGCCTAAAGTCCATAAATTCCTATCATACTAGTCTACGTCCATAAAGCCCATCAACCCAAACATGCATATCACATCAAGAGTTAGAATACTTATCTCTGCGTGGATCGGGTGTAGGTGAGACTCGAAGGCCATATCTCAACCAAAGCATTTTCACCACTTTATAAACTACTATCGACCCATTTCACACTCTCGAGTTTTGCAATCGGGCTCGATACTAAAATGTAACATCCCAAACTCCGCCCAAACGCTACGACCAGATCTGGTATGCTACGGGGTTTGTTGTTAAAAACTTTGCTTAAATGGTTTTTGGAAATCTCAGTTTCTTTACTTAGGCATTTGTTAAAAATAAGATATTTGTTGAAAACCTTTGCTTTTCCGTTGAACATGTTTGAAAAACCCATTTTATTACTTTTTATGACTTAAATCCTTGAACATAAATTTTTAAACTGTAAGCATTAACAAATATAAAGCGATAACCTAAGCCATGGGGCCTTATTACATAAATAGTCCCAAAATTAAAACTTAAAGGAAAACCCAAAATAGTTCATGAAAATAAATAAAATAAAACTTGATGGGCCTCGAGTCCGCCTCGGCTCCCATGTCCACGATCTATCGCTCATCCGAAAAGTCGTGAAAAAAATAAGGGGTGAGTCACCAAGACTCATGCAGCAAATCCGAAAACACATAAAAGGCTTTAGGCCCACAAACACATTATGGGCCTTGGCCCATACACAATGGCAAAAAAATATTTACATGCAACATGGCCCAACCCAACCTAGTGATCCATCCTCTACACACCAGCCCGTACAAACCAACACGCCTTGGGATTTCTACAATCAACCCACCAACCGCTACACACCATATCGCGGTCATGCCGCTATTCCTAACAATCAGAATCAATTTAACGTGGCTTAGCCACCGATCACTATGTGACCAAATTTTCTGATTCGTGGTTTAACCACCGATCACCAAGTGACCTATTAACATGCTCTTCCCTTCATCGTATTAACCCTATCCCATGCATACATCCATGCAAATTCAAAACAAGATACTACCTAAAAGATCACTGTGTTTTTACATACATCGATACACACATAGAGAAGTTTCTATGGTTACGCACTGCATCCTTTGCCTACCCTTTTTGGGTAACACGACTGTCCATACAACCTTTTTCTAGCTTTTAGCCCATAACATATATATACAGATAATTAGTGTGTTAGAGATCTTCACACGATTGACATACCAAGATGATACTTTCTATGTCAACACTATCGGTAGCCGATCACGATCGCTAATCGCCTTTGGTTTTGTTTCAAGCCGGTCCGCAACCCGACCAATCCCGAACCATCGACACCGCTCGTTTCTTAAACTTAGGGATTGGGTTTACAGATCCAATCCCTCATTCGCTTTGAATGACATGTGATTCCATCACAAGACCTTATCGATTGCTACCATCACAACATACGCTTAAGATCACAACTACGATAACTTAATCTTAACAAGAATCTAAAGAGAACCCTTACCTTGAAGTCCCGAAAATAATAATATGGTTCAGACGTTAACGATTTCTCGGCTTAGGAACCTAGGCGATTAGATCTCCTTCAAATCCTGCACGTCGCCCAAAAAGAAAAGGCGAGATTAGTGAAAACGTCAAACTAAAGATGGCCTAACAACCATCTAGCCATTCGGCTATGGTCTTAAAAACCGAAAAAGATTACCATTATAATAGCACAAGTCGACACTTACCTCTACATAGAATTCGCAACTCCTAGAAGGTTTTTGGCTTTTGAGAAGATCAAGAAGAGAAGATGATAAGAAGAAATCTATGTAGATTCGGCTTTAGTTGAAGAGTTCGAGAAAAAGGGAATAGGAGGTATTCGACTATGGAGATGAGAAGAAGGTTCAAAGTTTCGACTTTTGAAGAAATCGGGAAAAGGTATAGAGAGAGCTATGAGGTTTGGCTTTGTAGAAGAAAATAGAAAAAGAATAATGGACTTTCAAATTTTTGCAGAGAATGAGAGAATAGAGAAACCCTATTGTCGAAATTGAAGAAAAGAGAGTGGGAGAATAAGACCCTAATGCCGAAAAAAAAAAGGTATTCCCTCACTTGAATACAAAATTTCGCACACCCTTGAGTATACAAAACCGATTCCCCTCCCCTTAGTGTTGGAATTTCACCACCATCGTGACCAGCAGATAAAACCTAAATTTTCTCCCTTATCTTCATCCGATCACTCATCCAAAAGAAACCTAGATCACACCACCTCTTCCTCCCTTTATCTCGTCACATTATCCATATTATTCATTCAATTAATCTCCCTATTTTTAAGCATGCTAGCCGTCCCCCTCTATCCATTTAAATGCCGTAAAATTAGCTAAAATTTAACTAACATAATTGGACTTCATGCGACTCGAACTTGAGCCTCCTCAGCTGACGCCACCTCCCTGCTCCCTAAGTGGCGCCATTTTGCCACTGGGCCACAAGCCCATCTGTGTCTTAAAACATAGATAACATCTTTTAAGCCCTATCTTATCAAAGCTTTCCACTAGAGTGTCCAAACAGAAAATTTTAACTAAGGCCTCTACCAACCCTGAGCCCATTCTTGACCCCTTAAACACCCTATCTAGCACATCAAGCATAACATAAACATCACAGCACATTAAACGCAAAGGCCCATTAATTTAGGATGTTACATGTGTCTAGGCCGTGTGCCCTTAAGAGCTTGCCGATGTCATAAACAGAATACCCAGGTTTTTCACACACGGGTGAGGACACGGGCGTGTCTAGGCCATGTGAGGGACACGGGCGTGTGTCCGGTCGTGTGAAAACCCCTGTAGGTTCGAAGTGAAAAATAAAATCCACACGGGCTAGGAACAGGGACGTGTGTGACCACACGACCTGCCTACACGGGCGTGTTCCATTCCACTCGGGCGTGTGGCCCTATTTTAGGCAAAAAAATTTCTAAGTGTGGAAAAGTTTCCGGTTTAGTTCCGAACCGTCCCGTATGTAAGTTTAGGGCCTCGTAGGCCCATAATAGGGACGTTATGAATATGAATGATAAAGTTTTAAGTTGAAACGAAATTTTATAGCCCAAAGTTATATGTTTGAGCAAGTTAAGTTCAGTAATGCCTCGTATCCGATTCCGACGTTGAACCCGGGTAAGGGGTGTTACATTAACACTAGTCCACAAGCTCCCCTTACTCAAAAAAAATTAAATTGTTCAAAAGAATAAAAGTATAGGGACTAGTTTTAACAAATGGAAAATATAGAAAAACTACGTTAAAAGAAATGGAGAAAGGAGGAAAATAGAGAGAGAAGCAGGAGAGAATGGAAAATTTAAAGAAAAAAATAAAGTTAAAAAAAATAAAAGAAAAAAAATTGCTCAAAACGAAAAAAACATGGTGACCGATTGTATAAATTAACCTAATTTTTTTTGAAATGATTATTTAACGTGTCACGTCAACTTCCTGTTACACCGTTAATGACAATTAATGGCTCAGTGACTAAAATGTTACAACGCGATAACGTAAGTGACTAAAACTTAACATTTCAAACATAAATAACTAAAATGTAACCTGAAATAAACAAAAGTGACTATTTTAATATTTTACCTTATTTTTCATAGATCTTCATTTGAAATCTTCCATTTTAGTTTGGTAAGTTAATCTCTTACTAATTTATTCATTAAATCAAGTTTTGAAAATCAATTTCATCATCTTCTCAATGCTTTCTTGGTTTTATTGGTTGGTGAGGAGAGAGGAAGTTTGACTTTTATAATTTTTTTATCCATTTCCATCAAATTCAGTTTGGTAAGTAGATTTTTCCATTAATTTCTTAATTATATTAGTCCTTATAGTCTTAATTTTTATATTTGTTGGTGAGGATTAAAGGTTTTTTAGTTCAGGATATCATTGAAACAAAAAATTAAAATTTGATAAGATTTTGAGTGAGTCCTTAAAATTTTGGGCCAAGCTCTAAATATATAAAGAGGATAAGATTTTTTGGTGTTTTTGCTTAAATCAAAAGAGGTTTAAAGTGATTATTAGTTTTAGATCATTGAAAAATTATTTCGATTTTAGTTTGAAAAAGTTTAGATTAGAGTTCTTTTGAAAAGTTTAAAAAAGTAAAATTAGAGTCTTGTTATATCAAACTACATTATTTGAATAGATTAAGAATTTTTTTATTGTTTTTATTGTTATTCTAACTTGTTTTATTATTTTGGTGATGAATTTGAAGTTAAAGAAGTTGGCGACAGTTCAAAAGCGATAGGGAGGGAGAAAGTAGCAAAAACTTAGTTGGTTTCAGTTTGTGCATTCTAATTTATTATAAGCTTTATGTTTATATATAAATTTCCATTTTAAGGATTATGTAACACCCAAAAAATTCCACTACAACATTTGGTACACATTGAATTTTTTTAAGAAATATGGAAATGAGATCATGGTTTATTCCCCGTTGGTGGCTGAGGCCTTGGCAATGTTTCGATATCTCCTTTTTGCACATGACTTGGGTTTTAGGGATATAGTTAGAGGGAGATAGTCTCATAGTTATAAAGAAATTTGCTTCTAACTGTATTGATCGATCCTTTATTTGTTCATATGTCATTGATGCCTAGCGGTTGGCTTTGGGGTTCCGATATTGCTTTTACCGCCATGTCTGTCGGGTAGTAAATTGCTAAACTCATCTCCTTTTGAAACAACCACTATTGTCTGTTGATGATCTTATCTGGATTGAAGACCCTCTGCATGGATTGCTAGGCAGTCGCTGTTAGAACTGTAAATAATATCTAATATAAAATTAGAACTGTAAACCAGTATCTGTCATGTCAAATCATCAAGAATAAATCAAGAACAAAATTAGATGCTGAAGCATACCTGAATTCATCGATTTCTTGAAATCTACGGATCTTGGGGTTTTGATCTTCCAAATTAGCACACAAGTAAGTAATCTAGAGAATGTGGTTCTCTTTTTTTCTAAAGATGGGATATTAGAAAAGTTATATTGTGTGTAATTTGGGGACCATAACCCTAATATGTATAACTTTGGCACATCAACCCTAATTTCTAATCAACCCATCATCAATTAGAAATTAGTTACTAGAGTATCTACACATATTTGACCCATATTTTATTTAATAATTAAAGCCTAATAAACCATAACCAAATTATATCACTTTTAATTTGGGCTAACCTATTATGATAGTAAATAATAACATGTAATCACCCTTATTATATATGTGATGTCCATATTTTCCAACAATTTCCCACT
Source organism: Gossypium sturtianum (assembly GCA_025698515.1). NCBI lineage: Eukaryota > Viridiplantae > Streptophyta > Magnoliopsida > Malvales > Malvaceae > Gossypium > Gossypium sturtianum. Next base: position 105,739,262 of record CM046955.1, read on the forward strand.
TGGACCACACATATATATACTAATTACTCTATAATTACATGTCATTATATAACCTTATGAGCTCAAAATTTTACTATCATATCCAAAAGGTATTCCAAACAATCTCGTCCATTAATTATGTTAACATAGAACTAAGGCAACTTTCGTTACATATATCGTAACTAAATCCATCCCTGATCACGTATATTAAGACAACCAATGACATAGATCAAGTATGGATGTGTAGCATGGAAATTACATGCAATATGATCTAAACATGTCTATTTCCAACTGGTCCTCCTTAGTGAGATCAAACCTTACCTAAATCAGAGTGTGAATAAACCAAATAAACTTTATTTCTGCAGAAAATAAACTTAATATCTGTAAACTGAAATAACTAAAAATTTGTCTATAACATAAAAGCATTTAAAAGTATAAACTCCCACTAAAACCAAATATCCTTAAATGACATTACACCCCATATGAGTAGTGTGCTCTTATAAAACCTTAGGTGTAGTCCCTTAGTAAGCAGATCTGCAATCATGGAGTTTGTCCTAATATGCTTTATAGGCATATAACCACTCTGAACTTTTACTTTAACAACTAGGAACTTAAAGTCTATGTGTTTTGAGTTTGATGTATTCCTGTTGCTATTGGAATAAAAGACTGCAAATTGTTTTCACAGTTTGCACCTTAGTGACAAAATATTGTATCCATATTCCATCAAAATCGGAGTCTGTATACCTGATGATCTCTAACTGATTAGACCTCCGATATGTGAGCATGTAATATTTATTTCTCTGAAAATACCTTATAACCCTCTTGGATGCTATCCAATGGTCCAAACCAGGGTTGCTTAAATATCAGCCTAACATCCTAACAATGTACGCAATGTTCGGACACATACATACTTCAGCATACATTAGACTCCCACTCTTGAGACGTAGGGAATCTTAAGCATTTCCTTAATCTCAAAATCATTTTTGGGGTATTGGTCAAGACTTAACTTATTAATGACAAGCAGTATGTCATTAACATATAAAACCAAATATAGAACCTTACTCCCACTGAACTTATGGTATATACAATTATCAACCAAATTCATTTCTAAACTGAATGAGATAATCATTTGGTAAAATTTGTAATACTATTGATGAGTACTCTGCTTAAGCCCATAGATGAAGTTCTTTAGTTTGCAAATTGTTAACTTTGCATCATTAGACACAAAGTTTTCTAGTTGCACCATATAAATGTATGATCAATGTTGTAACAACCCATTTTCAGTGGTATAAGAAACAGTGGTTTCGGGGCCACCAAATTTGACAAGTAAGTTCGTAAATATTATTATTTAATATTTACGAGTCAAACATGGTTTTAAAAAGGTTTTTGATATAGTGATTTTTGTTATATAAGCGAGTTATTAAGTTCAAGTGATATGACTTTAAGGTCAAATGATTTTAGAAAATGAGGTATCAGGACCTCGTTTCTATAAATCGAGCTGTAAATATTTTTATAAATATTTACAGAGTGTCATTAAGGTGGTATTAAAGTTTCGTTGAAAAATTTTAATGTTTCAAGAGTTAATTATTTAAAAAGGACTAAATCGTAAAAGTTGAAAAAAGTCAATTGCTATTAGTTTAAAGGTGTTAAATTGATTAAATAATTATAATTGGGTGGCCTTAATGGGTAAATTACCCATTCTTTAGCTGGTGGATGGTTAAAGCTTCATTTTCTTTTTAATTTTATGTGTTTTATATGTTATTATATTATTAAATGATAAAAATAAAATAAAGGTTAATAAAATAAGAAAACATAATAGTTTTCTTCCCCATTTTGGTTTTGTTCATCACCGAACCACCATGGGAGAGTTTGAAGTTCGGCCAACCATGTTTCCTTGCATGTAAGTCCCTAAGCTACCCGCTTCTAATAATTTTAATGTTTTTGAGATCGTCGCAACTAAGTCCAGCTAGCCCGTATCTTCAATTTTGAAACTGAATGTTGCCATTGATGAATCTTGGGATTTTTTATGTTAAGTTATGAATTTGAAATGTTGATTGATAATTAAAAGTATTTTGTTAAGTGATTTTTGATGAATTTATCGAATATGGACTGAATTGTTAAAATAGTAAAAATACAAGGATTTGATATGAAATTAATACAAATGTGGGCTGCTTTGGGTGCCATGAACATTCATCTAAGCTTAAATTTGGAAAAATGGTTAATTTGCATGTTTTAGGCTCAGGGACTAAATTGAATAAAAGTAAAACTTTAGGGGCAATTTTGTAAAAATGTCAAAAAGACTAAATTGCATAAAATATATTGTTTTACTGTCTAAATTAATAGACTGAATGAAATTATTAATTTAGATCAAGATCGGGTGGAAAATTGATGAGAATGGAAAATTACCAAAATGCCCCTATACTTTGACATTTCTGCAATTTAGCCAGGTAAGTTCGTATGAACTATAAACACTTAAATGTAAGTTAAATTGACTATTTAATGTGCTATTCTATTGTACATGAAATAATATATAGATGTTATTATACAATTTATTATGTCATCAAACGATAGAAATTCAACGATGTACGACGACTACCGAGCCCCGTTTGAACCTTAGGAATTCGTAGGATACAAATGATATGCCATTAGGGTTTACATGATTCGAGTGTTGGTCTTGAATGTCCTACCGATGGCTGAGGTCCGACATGTGTTGCGGATACTCCACAGCTCGTCTGAACAGCATCGTGTAGCTACGTTCCGACCCACAACTCGTGTGAGCAGGCCCATTTTCACAGCTCGTGTGAGCATATATGTGCATGAATTGACAGATTGTAGTTATGTGAGTTAGCACACTTTGTGTGAGCTATCCCAGGTATCCAACGATATTCTATTCGGTTCAACGGGCATGAATTGGAAAGGGATCGGTAAATGTTCAATATGAGCAAATACAAGTATACATGAAATAGATTGAAATGATGATATACATGGAGAGCATGTTATGTTATGAAGGATGTTATATCCAAATTGAATCATATTCAAGTATAATGGTTATCCATGTTGAATTCATGTGAAATATGTTCAAGTATGCTAACATGTGTTGTTGTTTGATGCTTAGGCATGTTCCAAACTATTGGTTGGATTGTATTATGTTTACTTATAAGTTATGCATTGAAATGGTAAGTGCCCAAATGGAAATATGATTGTGTTCATGAAAGAATGGTAAGGTTTAAATTATATAATTTCTTATGAAATGGTTTATCATGTGGTTAATTCCAAAAAAGCTATGTTTAAATACACTAGCTTCTAGCTATGGTTGATGATATGCTTATGTCTTATGTGTTATGCATATGAAACAGGTGTGGAAAGGTAATGAAATAGTAAGTTCATACTTGAAGTGTAAAATTATGAAAAAGGGAAAGATGAGTTGAACTGATGTTGTTATTTAATCTAAAGAAAGTAAAGGCAATAGAAAGTATTGAAATGCAAATGAAAATAAGAAAATTTGAAAGGGTTTAAGTTTTATAAAATCCTACTATGCTAGGGATGATATGTATATGTGATGCTGTGGATTTATTCACTTTGTGAGTTGTTGAATATGGTTTCATGAATCTTACAGTATTGGTATAGGATTATTCTTAATATATATAAATTTCATATTTGAAATGGATTGATATGACTAAAGTTTATACGAGCTTACTAAGCATTCATTGCTTAATTAGTTGTTTTTCCTTTACTTTTTAGATTATCGAAAGCTCGATCGGGTTGGAAGCTAGTCGAAGATCCATCACACTATTCGTCGATTTTATCGGTAGATTTTCTATGCTTTGGTCGCGGTTATTGTAACACCCTTAAACCGTACCCGTCACCGGATTAGGGTTATGAGGCGTTACTGAACTAGACACAGTTTAGCACAGTCATTTATGGAATAAACCAAATACGCATATTTGAATTTTCAATATCAACAAATAATGATCAAGACTTACGTTACAAACCATGTTTCATAATGCAATACATCATTACTCATAATCTATACAAGTTTCGAATCAAGCTTCCACATATCAACACCAAATTTCATATGTCAAATATATATAAATACATCTATTTCATTAGTCGAATATCAACATATCATTTCATACTTTCTGCAAATATGCATATTAAAACAAATAGACCCATGTTACTCTGTTAAATTTTCATTCACATATGTGACATTCGAACATTATAGCATAACCAAACATACCCATCATGCTATCATAATATGCATAATATCCCTAAAACAAAAGCCATGTCAAACCATAATTATCAAATCATCCTTACCTTATTAATTAATTTTGTGACTATACCAATTCATGAATTAAGCATATTAATCTAGGTTAAGAAATCCCTACGACATAGTAAACATACATATATATATTTATTACACCTAAGTAAGCATCTCCATATAACCACATTTAATTGAAATAATTTCTATTTTTGCATTCATTTAACCATAGCCACATTAATAATTAATGGACACAAAGATCATTAAATAACCTACCAAACACATATACTATATGACTAGTCCAAAATACATAAGTACAACCAATCCATTGACCATATATTCGGTCCTCAATTTAAAACTCCAATGATCAACCCAAAATATAATTATAAACATTTTCATTATCATCTCCGAATCTTAACCAAACACCACAAACATATATGCCTTAATATATATTTTCAATATAAGCCTAAAACATGACCGAAAACACATAACCATTAACATCATAATCAAGCCATTTTCGCATGGTTTAAATACATCACCAAAATGATATTCGAGCATAAAGTTAGCCTATACATGCCTTAAGTTCAAAATCTAAACTTTAAAGATACCAAGACAAGTCGATAGTATGGATGACTTCACTGACGATCCCCTGAGCTCGTAGCTTGATCAAAATCTATAAAACAGTAACAATGAACACACACGAGTAAGCTTACTAGCTTAGTAAGTCTTAAGCAATTATAATATAGCATTCAAACATTCAAGCATTTTAAAACCATTGGTTTATGACATTGAATATAAATAATTTAACTTATAAGTTCATTTTGGCCGAATGCCATTACCTTACTTAATCTAACAATTATCATTTTCTTACTATAAGCATGCAAACTCACCAAAACACCTAAATACAATATGTATTCGCATATTCCAAACCAAATAAGTATAGCATACATATTAACCACATGTAATAAGTCATACACATATGTAAACATATCCAATCACTCTCACATTTGGCATTTACACATATGGCCGAATCTCAAAGGCATAACCAAGCTTAAATTCCAATATATATATATATCATACTCAATATTGGTAAGATCAAATGCACATATTAAAATCTTCATGAAAGCTTCAAACTATATCACATCTCACTTAATTCGAATGGTAATATAATAACTTACCTCATTCCTTGCAACTATGAAAACTTATACTTACCCGAGCATTTAGCTTATTGCAGTAATTACGTTCCACCTTGTAAATGATTCATGAATTCTCCATATATAATACATCACCGGCATTAAGCCTGCTAGGCATCAAAGCTCGAAATACACACCAAGACTAGGCCCGCTAGACCCGAGGTCCGAAATTTAAACACCAAGCATTTAGCCTGCTAGGCAATAAGCTCGATATAATTCACCGGCACAAGGCCTGCTAGGCAATGAGCCCGAATATTCATATTACCGAGCCAACTCATTCACATTACACACTAGCAATATCACATATATCACATATAATTCACATTGCTTTCACATCGTGAACTCAATTAATTCAACTACATTTCATTGCTAAATTACTTTAACACATTCGGCTTTGTCATATTTCAATCCATAAATTCATAATTCAGCATGTATACTAGGTTATAATCGATACTTACGGTATTAACTTGCTTAAAGACTTACTTCGGATATCGTCGGATGTCAAGAACTGGCTATTCGTTAACCTTCGCCTTTCCCCGATCCAAGTCCGTTTTTCTTTTTTCTTGATCTAAACATATTCAATTTAAGCTCATTCAAATATATTTCATTTCAATTTAATCCAAAAACATCTAAATGGGCAATTTACCATTTTGCCCCTAATGTTTCACATTTTTACGAATTAGTCCTATTTGCACAAAACACAAAATATGCAAAATCTCCCAACAATATAGCTAGGCCGAATCTTCCACATAGCCATATAAGTCCATGCATTTCATTTATTTTGCATTTTAACCCCTCAAAAATTTATTTTCTCAATTTAACCCTATTTACTCAAAATCACCAAAAATCTCAATACAAAACATATTAATCTAACATATATCTTTCATAATTCATCAACTATCATCATAAAACTCATGAACTCATCAATGGCACATTTCAAAATATTCATCAAAATAAAAAATTTAAGCATGGGTCTTGAAGTATTCGAAGCAACGATTACAAAAACGTAAAAATTATCGAAAACTAAACAAAATACATACCCTAATTAAGCTTCCTTGTTTGCTGAAACTTTGAGCTTCAACTATGGTGTTTTTCTCACCTTATATTCGGCCAAAGAAGAAAGATAATGCATTTGCCTTTATTTTATGATGTTTTATATTTTTAACATATAATATAATATAAAAGTTTACTTATAATATAAATAACTAAATAAATAAAACATATTAATGCTCACTTTAACATCCATGCCGTCCACTAAGGTTCTAAATGGCCAATTTGCATCATAAGACCTCATTCAAAAGAAGACAAATCAATTTAACCTCCTAATTGAATAGTTGGCCACTTTTACCACTTACGCGATTTAGTCCTTTTTGACTAATTGAGCACACATACAATCAAATTTTTACACGAAACTTTCACATATACTAATTCACATATAATCAATACAGAAAATAATATTTTAAAATTTTTCAAACTCGGATTCGTGGTCCCGAAACCACCGTCCCGATTAGGGTCAAATTCGGACTGTTACAACTCTCCCCCCTTAGGGATTTTCGTCCCCGAAAATCTTACCATTTAACAAAGTTGGATATTGTTGTCTCATTGAATCCTCAGGCTCCCACGTAGCCTCTTCTACTCCATGTCGATTCCATAGTACTTTTACTAACGGAATTTTCTTGTATCTCAACTCTTTCACTTCACGAGCTAAGATACGGATCGGTTCTTCCTCGTACGTCATATCAGATCGGATTTCAATCTCAGACGGGGCGATCACATGTGATGGATCTGATCTATATTTACGAAGCATCGAAACATGGAATACATTATGTATCTTTTCTAATTCAGAAGGCAACTTCAATCTATACGCAACAGGCCCAACACGTTCGATGATCTCATACGGTCCGATGAATCTCGGACTTAATTTGCCTTTTCGACCAAAACGAAGTACTTTCTTCCACGAAGAAACTTTCAAAAATACCCAATCTGCGATCTGAAACTCAATGTCTTTACGTTTCAAATCCGCGTATGAATTTTGGCGATCTGATGCAACTTTCAAACTATCTCGGATTACTGCCACTTTTTGTTCAGTCTCTTTAATCAAATCAACCCCGTGTATCTTGTTTTCACCGAGCTCGGTCCGAAGATAATGGTGTACGACACTTGCGCCATACAGAGCTTCGTAAGGTGCCATTTTGATACTAGATTGAAAAACTCGTTATTATAAGCAAATTCAATCAAAGGTAAGTATCGCTCCCACGCACCTTCAAACTCGAGGACGCAACATCTCAACATATCCTCAAGTATCCGGATGGTTCGTTTGATCGACCGTCTGTCTGCGGATGAAAAGTCGTGCTAAAGTGTAGTTCGGTACCTAAAGCATCTTGCAATTTCTTCCAGAACCGCGACGTGAATCTCGGGTCTCTGTCTGAAATAATGGAAATTGGCACACCATGCAATTTCACAATTTGAGATACATATAACTCAGCAAGCTTATCGGCGAATAGTCCGCATTTAACCGGGATGAAGTGAGTGATTTGGTTAGTCTATCCACTATAACCCTTGATCGCATCTTTCTTGCTCGGTGTCGTAGGCAAACCAGATACAAAATCCATAGCAATTCTATCCCATTTCCATTCAGGTATCATGATCGGCTGAAGTAACCCAGAAGGCACCTGATGCTCGGCTTTTACTTGCTGACAAATTAAACACTTCGAGACAAATTCAGATATGTCCCGTTTCATACCAAGCCACCAATAGAACTGTTTCAAATCATTATACAATTTTGTACTACCCGGATGTACAGACAATCGGCTACTATGAGCTTCATTCAATATCATCTGAATCAATTCTTCATTTCTCGGAACACATATTCGGCCTTTGAAGTTCAAAGCGGTCATTTTCATCGATTCAAACTCGACGACTGCATCACTTTCACACTGAACTCGTCTTGCCATAGTATCTTTGTCAACTCTCTGAAGAATCACAAATTTGTTGGATATACAACGGTCTTACTTTCAATTCGGCTATTATCGAACCATCATCAGACATAACCATATGTGCGTTCAACGCACGAAGAGCAAATAATGATTTTCGACTTAAGGCATCCGCAACAACATTGGATTTCCCCGGATGGTAGTCAATCACTAATTCATAATCTTTCAACAGCTCTAACCATCTGCGTTGTCTCAAGTTCAAATCTTTCTGAGTCATGAAGTACTTTAAACTCTTGTGATCCGAATAAACATGACATTTCTCCCCAAACAAGTAATGACGCCAAATCTTCAACGCGAATACAATAACTGCTTGCTCCAAATCATGTGTCAGGTAATTTCTTTCATGCGGATTCAATTATCTCGAAGCGTAGGCTACGACTTTGCCTTCCTGCATTAAAACGCAACCCAAACCCTTCAAAGATGCATCACTATAAACAACAAATTCTTTACCCGATTCAGGTTGAACCAACACTGGAGCCTCGGTCAAAAGAGCTTTCAACTGATCGAAACTTTTCTGACATGTTTCTGTCCATTTGAACTTGACATCCTTCTGTAATAGCTTTGTCAAAGGTGTGGCTATTATAGAAAAACCTTTCACGAATAAATCAGTAGTAACAAGCAAGTCCCTAAAACTTGAATTTTGAAACATTTCTTGGTGGTTTCCAATCAAGTATAGCCGATATTTTATTCGGATCAACCCGTATGCCTAACGCCGAAACAACGTGACCCAAAAAACTGACCTCATTTAGCCAAAACTCACACTTACTAAACTTTGCGTACAACTATTTATCTCGCAAAGTTTGTAGCACCAGTCTCAGATGCTCAGCATGCTCGGTTTCATCTCTGGAGTAGATCAGAATATCATCTATAAACACTACTACAAATCAATCCAAATACTGTCTGAAAATCCGATTCATCCGATCCATAAAAATAGTAGGTGCATTAGTAAGTCCAAAAGGCATAACCAGAAACTCATAATGCCCGTACCTCGTTTGAAAAGCAGGCTTTGGCACATCGGAATCTCTCGACTCATGAATCGATAATAGCCCGATCTCAAATCTATCTTTGAAAACACTGAAGCCCCTTTCAACTGATCAAACAAGTCGTCAATCCGTGGCAACGTGTATTTATTCTTTATAGTTACCTTGTTGAGTCTGTCGGTAATCGATGCACAATCGCATAGTCCAAAATCTTTCTTTTTCACAAATAAAATCGGGCGCACCCCAAGGAGAGAAGCTCGGTCGTGCAAAGCCCCTATCTGTTAACTCTTGCAATCTGTACTTTCAACTCTTTTAATTTCAGAGGTGCCATCCGTCACGGAGCTATTGAAATTGGAGTCGCCCCGGTACTAACTAACTCGATACCAAACTCTATTTCTCGAGCGTGTGGTAAACCCGGTAGTTCTTCAGAAACACATCGGATACTCGCACACAACCGTACGGATTCAATCGCTTCTCGGTAACTTTACTATCCAACACATAAGCCAAGTAAGCTTCACACCCTTTTCTCACATGCTTATGAGCTAACATCGAGGAGATTATCGCGGTAGCCCATTCAGTCATTAGATTCAATTCGGATAACTTCACCGCTCGACATCTCAAATCAAGGGTCTTTCTTTTGCAATTAACAACAAACATCGTGCAAAGTTAACCAGTCCATTCCCAAAATTATATCGAACTCGTCGAAAGGACATTAAATTAGCTGGGAAGCATGAATCCCGAATCATCAACGGGCAACTTTTACACACTTTATCAATAAGAACACATCGACCCAAAGGGTTTGATACATGAATCACAAACTCAGTAGACTCAACGGACAGAGTCTTACTGGATACTAAAGTTTCACACACATATGAATGAGTCGAACCCGGATCAATCAATGCAATCACAGTAGTATCATAAAGAGTGAAAGTACCGGTGATAACATCTGGGGAAGAAGCATCCTCTCTGGTACGTACAACATATGCTCTAGCAGGTGCACGAGCCTCTGATCGAACTGTAGTGTCTTTGGTTCCTTTCTGACTGCCACTTACATTTCCTGAATGCCTAGGTGGTCTGCCTCGCACTGATACATTACTCGGTCTTGTATTCTGAGCCATATTTTGCTCAGCTAGCATCGGGCACTCTCGAATAAAATGATCCGACGATCCACATTTAAAGCAAGACCGATCATGAAATCTACAACTCCCTGAATGCCATTTACCACAATGCTTGCATTCAACCCGATTCTGCTGGACATTACCAACACTGGCCATCAAAGTAGCTCGAGAACCCACAGGTGGTCGATCTCGTCTAGATAAGTCTGAAGTAACTCTATGTCGACCAGATTCATCTTTGAACTTCTTGGATACCGAATGAAATGTCTTACTCGATGATCTTTTACGAATGTCTCTAGCTTCCATTTCGGCCTTTCTTTTCTCTTTCCCAAGCTCTTCGGCTTTGCAAGCTCGTTCGACAAGTACCACGAACTCTTTAATCTTGAGTATGCCAACTAGCAACTTAATATCTTCATTCAGACCGTCTTCAAATCTTTTACACATAATGGCTTCAGTTGACACACATTCACGGGCATATCGGCTCAGTCTGACAAATTTCCGTTCATAATCAGTCATGGTCATTCGACCCTGTTTCAATTCCAGAAATTCTTTTAGTTTCTGATCAATGAATCTCTGACTGATATATTTCTTATGGAACTCGGTCTGAAAGAAATCCCAAGTCACTTTATCTTTCAGAACCACCGATACTAGTGTATTCCACCAGTGATATGCGATGTCCCGTAGTAAGGATATAGCACAGTTCAAGCATTCGTCTGGAGTACATGACAGCTCATCGAGCACACGGATAGTATTATCAAGCCACATCCCAGCTCGTTCCACGTCGTCATCATCATTAGCTTTAAATTCCTCGGCCCCATGTTTCCTGATTTTATCAACTGGAGGCCTGCTAGATCTCATCGGATCTATCATCAGAGGTGCTGAAGGTATCGGAGTTGGATTATTCGGGGGTGGAGGTTGTTGTATAGCCGGATTAGTTCGAATAAATTGGGTAAAACATTCATTCATCATCTGGTAGAAGGCTTGCTTAGCCTCCCCCTCATGGCTACCCGAGATAGGTCGAGAGTCTACCGGCGCTGACCCATGTGCGGGATCAGGCGCTACGCTCTCTACATCATCAGCTACTGGCTCTGTGTGATCCATTTACTATATAAAACACAATTTAAATGTCGAAGTCACCACACTATCGTATTATAAAATTAAGGCATGTATAGCTAGACTCACACGCGCTACGGTAGTCCTAGAATCGACTAAACCGTAAGCTCTGATACCAATCAAATGTAACACCCTTAACCCGTACCTATCACCGGATTAGGGTTATGAGGCGTTACGAACTAGACACGATTTAGCACGATCATTTATGGAATAAACCAAATACGCATATTTGAATTTTCAATCTCAACAAATAATGATCAAGACTTACGTTACAAACCATGTTTCATAATGCAATACATCATTACTCATAATCTATACAAGTTTGAATCAAGCTTCCACATATCAACACCAAATTTCATATGTTAAATATATATAAATACATCTATTTCATTAGTCGAATATCAACATATCATTTCATACTTTTCGCAAATATGCATATTAAAATGAATAGACCCATGTTACTCTGTTAAATTTTCATTCACATATGTGACATTCGAACATTATAGCATAACCAAACATACCCATCATGCTATCATAATATGCATAATATCCCTAAAACAAAAGCCATGTCAAACCATAATTATCAAATCATCCTTACCTTATTAATTAATTTTGTGACTATACCAATTCATGAATTAAGCATATTAATCTAGGTTAAGAAATCCCTACGACATAGTAAACATACATATATATATTTATTACACCTAAGTAAGCATCTCCATATAACCACATTTAATTGAAATAATTTCTATTTTTGCATTCATTTAACCATAGCCACATTAATAATTAATGGACACAAAGATCATTAAATAACCTACCAAACACATATACTATATGACTAGTCCAAAATACATAAGTACAACCAATCCATTGACCATATATTCGGTCCTCAATTTAAAACTCCAATGATCAACCCAAAATATAATTATAAACATTTTCATTATCATCTCTGAATCTTAACCAAACACCACAAACCTATATGCCTTAATATATATTTTCAATATAAGCCTAAAACATGACCAAAAACCCATAACCATTAACATCATAATCATGCCATTTTCGCATGGTTTAAATACATCACCAAAATGATATTCAAGCATAAAGTTAGCCTATACATGCCTTAAGTTCAAAATCTAAACTTTAAAGATACCAAGACAAGTCGATAGTATGGATGACTTCACTGACGATCCCCTGAGCTCGTAGCTTGATCAAAATCTATAAAACAGAACAATGAACACACACAGAGTAAGCTTACTAGCTTAGTAAGTCTTAAGCAATTATAATATAGCATTCAAACATTCAAGCATTTTAAAACCATTGGTTTATGACATTGAATATAAATAATTTAACTTATAAGTTCATTTTGGCCGAATGCCATTACCTTACTTAATCTAACAATTATCATTTTCTTACTATAAGCATGCAAACTCACCAAAACACCTAAATACAATATGTATTCGCATATTCCAAACCAAATAAGTATAGCATACATATTAACCACATGTAATAAGTCATACACATATGTAAACATATCCAATCACTCTCACATTTGGCATTTACACATATGGTCGAATCTCAAAGGCATAACCAAGCTTAAATTCCAATATATATATATATCATACTCAATATTGGTAAGATCAAATGCACATATTAAAATCTTCTTGAAAGCTTGACTATATCACATCTCACTTAATTCGAATGGTAATATAATAACTTACCTCATTCCTTGCAACTATGAAAACTTATACTTACCCGAGCATTTAGCTTATTGCAAAGAATTACGTTTCACCTTGTAAATGATTCATGAATTCTCCATATATAATACATCACCGGCATTAAGCCCGCTAGGCATCAAAGCTGAAATACACACGGCACTAGGCCCGCTAGACTCGAGTCTGAAATTTAAACATCGGCATTTAGCACGCTAGGCAATAAGCCCGATATAATTCACTGGCACAAGGCCTGCTAGGCAATAAGCCCGATATAATTCACCGGCACAAGGCCTGCTAGGCAATAAGCCTGAATATTCATATTACTGAGCCAACTCATTCACATTACACACTAGCAATATCACATATATCACATATAATTCACAGTACTTTCACATAGTGAACTCAATTAATTCAACTACATTTCATTGCTAAATTACTTTAACACATTCGGCTTTGTCATATTTCAATCCATAAATTCATAATTCAGCATGTATACTAGGTTATAATCGATACTTACGGTATTAACTTGCTTAAAGACTTACTTCGGATATCGTCGGATGTCAAGAACCGACTATTCGTTAACCTTCGCCTTTCCCCGATCCAAGTCTGTTTTTCTTTGTTCTTAATCTAAACATATTCAATTTAAGCTCATTAAAATATATTTCATTTCAATTTAATCCAAAAACATCTAAATGGGCAATTTACCATTTTGCCCCTAATGTTTCACATTTTTACAAATTAGTCCTATTTGCACAAAACACAAAATATGCAAAATCTCCCAACAATATAGCTAGGCCGAATCTTCCACATAGCCATATAATTCCATGCATTTCATTTATTTTTCATTTTAACCCCTCAAAAATTTATTTTCTCAATTTAACCCTATTTACTCAAAATCACTAAAAATCTCAATACAAAACATATTAATCTAACATATATCTTTCATAATTCATCAACTATCATCATAAAACTCATGAACTCATCAATGGCACATTTCAAAATATTCATCAAAATAAAAAATTTAAGCATGGGTCTTGAAGTATTCGAAGCAACGATTACAAAAACGTAAAAATTATCGAAAACTAAACAAAATACATACCCTAATTAAGCTTCATTGTTTGCTGAAACTTTGAGCTTCAACTATGGTGTTTTTATCACCTTATATTCGGCCAAAGAATAAAGATAATGCATGTGCCTTTATTTTATGATGTTTTATATTTTTAACATATAATATAATATAAAAGTTTACTTATAATATAAATAACTAAATAAATAAAACATATTAATGCTCACTTAAATATCCATGCCGTCCACTAAGGTTCTAAATGGCCAATTTGCATCATAAGACCTCATTCAAAAGAAGACAAATCAATTTAACCTCCTAATTGAATAGTTGGCCACTTTTACCACTTACGCGATTTAGTCCTTTTTGACTAATTGAGCACACATACAATCAAATTTTTACACGAAACTTTCACATATACTAATTCACATATAATCAATACAGAAAATAATATTTTAAAATTTTTCAAACTCGAATTCGTGGTCCCGAAACCACCGTTTCGATTAGGGTCAAATTCGGACTATTACAGTTATAATGGCATGTATAGGTGGACTATGTCTAATATTTAATTGATCAGTTTGGTATACATATGTCATTTTGGTTGATGATTATGGCATGAAATGTTGCCTTGGATTTGAGGTACTTAAGGTACTATCGATAGCTTGTTGGTTGTGGTTAATATGGTCAAATTGGTGTATGTTTTGAAATGACCAAAATTGGTATGGTTGTTATGTATCAATTACGTTATGTTTTGGCATGAAAACAAGTTAAGTGATAATTAGTTAAATATGCACATGTATAAGTGTTTTGGTTGATGTTATAGCCATTATGTTTTGGCTTGTAATTATGGTATATATATGTGATCTTATGATGGTTGATTTTATAGTCTTTATGATGCTTAAATGATGGAAGTTGAAATGATATTTAAAATGTGTGTAATGGAATATTCTCTGACATGGTTGAATATGTCCATTTTGGTGTTTGGAATGTAGTGGACATATATGGCTAATGGTGCAAAATGTAAAATAGCCAATTTGGTATTTTTGGTGTGAATTTGATAGGTAAATAAAAGTGGTAAGTTTTGGTATAAACTTAGTTATAAGTTGATTGAACTTTTGGCTAAACTATGCATATGATTATACATGCTTAATTGTTGTTATTGAGGTGCCTTTTAGGCATATTGATTGTATGCACATATACCTTATCGGTTTAGCTTGTGGATGCATTATTTGTTGCATTTTGAATGCTTGTTTACATGTGGAAAATTGGTTGTAGGTGTGTGCATGATTGGGTGAGAAAAATGGCTTGGAAATGGCCTATTTTTCATCCATACGGCCAGGGACACGGGCGTGTGTCTTAGCCGTGTGTGGCACACAGCCATGCAACACAGACGTGTGTCTCTTAGCTTTTAAAGGGTTGCAAGTCAGGCAGTTACACGGTATAGCACACGGGCGTGTGAGGCTATTTTGAAGGGTACACGACTGTGTGAACCCTGCAGTTTAAAAATTTTAATCTTTTTCTTAAAAATTCTATATGTTTCTGATTTAGTACCGACTTGCTTCTAATATGTTTTTAGGGCCTCGAGGGCTTGTATAAGGGACAATATGTATGTCATTGATTGGTTTTGCATTAATTGATGTTGTGAATTAAATGTTTTAAATTTTTGATAGTTTTGAAATGTAAACTCTGGTAATGCTCTATAACCCTATTTCGGTAACGGATACGGGTTAAAGGTGTTACATTTATTGGTATTAGAGCTATGATTTAGTTGGTTCTAGGACTAAACGTAGCATGTGTGAAGTTTAGAAAAAATGCCATTATATAACCTGTGATAATGTGATATCTTCCGACTCTGATGAGATTTGTTTCATTTTTAGACAAAGATGCTTTCCAACCGAGCTAATTTCGATAATGCTGGAAGTAGTATTCATGTGCATAAGTAAAAAGTTGCGTATGATAAGTCGGAACTCATAAAGGTATGAATAAAAGTTCATAAGATTATGTTAATGATGAATGTTATGTTACATGTATATATATGAGAGTCAAATTTAGAGGCTTTACGACCTTCACCCCCTCACCCTCAAGGTTTTATGCAATGGAATTCACATGATTTATGTTGATTAAGCCCACAAGTATGAAATCGAAGAGTTCAGTGGCTGAATGAATAATAATGTTGTTGTGGGCTTTGTGAGCTTTTTATAAGAGTTGTTGTGAGCTTTTGTAAGGATCGCGTGTTGAAGTTCTTTATCATAGGGCATATAGAGTCTCCCTGAGAAACTGAGTATCCCTTCCGTGTTCAATGCGAAGTCCCCCTGCACTCTTTATTCTGCTTGGTGAACTCTCTTTGCCAAATCCTCATCTGCGGCTTGCCTTTCTTTTATTTACTGCGAAAGGGTTGGTTGCACCTGTAATTTTGCGAGCAATCCCCCATCGTCTGTCACACTCAAACGTGTAATCAAAGCTCGCAGCTCACTCACTAATTCCTACTTAAGGCATCTACAGCCATGTTCACCTTTCTTGGGTGTTATTCTATCACACAATCATAGTCTTTTAGTAGTTCCATCCACCTCCCCTATCGTAAGTTCAGCTCTTTCTGTGTGAGTAAATACTTGAGGCTCTTATGGTCTGTGTAGATAGTATACCGTTTGCCATACAAGTAGTGTCGCCAAATCTTGAACGCGAGCACCACTGCTACTAACTCCAGGTCATGTGTTGGGTAGTTTTATTTATGAGGCTTCAATTATCTTGAAGCATAAACCACAACCTTTCCTTCCTGCATTAACATACAACCAATTCCCATGTGTGAAGCGTCATTGTAGATGACAAAGTCTTTCCCAAGCTCTGGTTGATCCAACATTGGTGCTTTAGTGAGTATTGCCTTAAAATTTTCAAAGCTCATCTGTCTTTCTTCTGTCCATGCGAACTCCTCATCTTTATGCAATAGCTTTGTTAAGGGTGCCGCAAAGGTGGTGAACCTCTCAAAAAACCTATGGTAGTATCCTGTAAGCCTCGAAAAGCTTCGCACCTCAGTAACATTTCTTGGTGATCTCTCTTCCAATATTGCCTCGATCTTCTTTGGGTCCACGCGAACTCCGTCTACCAAGACCACACGACCCAAGAATGCTACCTCTTTTAGCCAAAATTCACACTTGCTGAACATCGCGAACAGTTGTTTTTCTCATAGAATTTGTAGCACGATTCGCAGGTGAGCATCATGCTCTTCTTCAGTTTGTGAGTATACCGAGATATTGTCTTTGAAGATCACCACGTGTTGATCCAAGTATTCATGGAACACTCGATTAATCAATTCCATGAATGTAGTAGGTGTATTTGTCAATCTAAAGGGTATGATCAGGAATTCATAATGCCCATATCTTGTGCGAAAGGCTATTTCAAAACATTTGATTCCTTCACCTTAAGTTGGTAGTACCCCAATCACAAGTCTATCTTTGAAAATATCGTGGCACCTCGCATTTGATCGAACAAATTATCAATTCGTGGTAGTGGGTACTTATTTTTTACAGTCAATTTGTTCAACTACCTATAGTCGATGCACATCCTTAAGATATCATCATTCTTTTTCACAAACAGTACCGGCGATCCCCATGGTGATACACTTGGTCAAATGGAACCTCTGTCGAGCAACTCTTGTAGGTGTATCTTCAATTCCTTAAACTCTTTGTCATTTGATAAGGTGTAATGGACACTGGCGAACTACTTGGGTACAACTCAATGGTGAACTCCACTTCACGGTCTAGGAGTAATCCAGGTAGCTCGTCTAGAAAAACATCATGATAATCTTTCACTGTCTAAATGTCGCGAACTCCTATAGTTTTGCTTGGCAAACCTATCACATAGGCGAGGTAGGCATTGCAGCCTTTCCCTATTAACTTCTCTTCTTTCATTACTGAGACCATGTTGGGAAAAAATTGGGTTCACTCACCAACCACAATGATTTCCTTCCTTTCATTAGTTTGCAAGTCACTCTTTTAAGTACAAAGTCTATTTTGGCTTTTTGCTCAGTCAGCCAATCCATTCCCAAAATTATGTCGAACCCATAAAAGGGCAACTCCATCAAATAATCTAAAAAAATGTGTCCTTGAATCATCAAGGGCACCTTTTGTACACTCTATTAACCAAAAAAATCTCATGAAATGAACTAGTGGTTGTCATCCCTTTGTCTATAACATCCACTGGAATTCCCAGCTCACAGGCTAGGTCGCTTAAGATGTACAAGTGGGTAAAACTAGAATCAAGTAAGGAAAATAATGGTAAAGTTCGTAAAGTGAAAGTACTTGTAATGTCATCTTTCTAACCCTGATCTTGTGGTTCCCTTACAACATACACTTGTGCAAGCCCTCCTATCTCATCTTTTGTGGAAACTGTGTGTGCTAAGGTTCGCTACGCAACTTGCCTTGTCTTACTACTTCTACCTCTTCCTCGTCCGTGAGCACCAGCTTACACTGGTGTGGGGATTACGTTCTGGGCTTACGATCCCTCCCGTCATCTTGGGTAGTCCCTTATCAAGTGTTCCTTGGACCTGCACTTGAAACATCCACCTATTACCTTTCAACATTCACCAGCGTACCTATGTTCACAGTGTTCGCAGAGTGGCCAACTTCGCAATTTGTGTCCAGACATCTATTTTTTGGTCCTTGTTGTAGCTCGCGTTGCCTCCGCTCTTATCTCCTCAATAGTCGTATCTTTTTCAAAAAACTCATCAAAGCTCACCGTGTCATGAGCTACTAAATAAAGTTGCATAGCATGATGCATCCAAAACGAAACCTCTTGTAGCGATCCTTTTCTTGCGAAACCATTTCAACTGTGTACTGGCTCAATCTTATAAATTCTGCTTCATACCCAGCTACAGTTAGTTTTCCTTAAACCGAATTGATGAGTTCTTGCTTACAAGCTTCCATGTACTACCCACCCATGAATTTATTCTTAAATGTCTCTAGGAAGAGACCACAAGTCAATCTGTTCACAACAGTCCCTTGCTTCGTAGTATTTGATAACTCTTGAAAGGAGTTATGTTTCAAGCCTCTAGACTTGGTTAATTATTCATACTTAAGTAAATTTAGTTGCATTTTAGGAAGTTATATTAGTATTTTTATAACATTGCATCATGAATCTTGGATTGTGCTTTCAATGTCACTATATGTTACTTTTACTTGTAGGAGGAAAGGAATTTGTGTTATTTATAACAGGTGTAGAAAGGAGGAAAATAAGTGAAGGAATGAAGTTTTTTCTTGACAAAAGGTTGGATAGATTGCCAGCACAAATGCCATGGCAATTCCAGGAAGATGCTGACTCAACTGTTAATCCGTGCCACTCTCAGCCAGCTGTACTTCTACCAGAAATAACCACCTGAAAAGGAGGGAGAAAGGAGTGTGTGTTGAGACAGGGACCTACCCTATAAAAAGAAGAAAGAGAAAGAGAAGGGAGAACGATTTTTCCTCACACAATTTCTCATAGGAGATCCAGTGTAACAGCCCAAATTTGGGTCTAGTCGAAACAGTGGTTTCGAGACCACGAATCTGACGAGGAAAATTTTATTTTTATTATATTTTTATGGTCTACAATTTTACGAAAAGATTTCGTAAAAATTTCGTTCAAAAATTTTGACATTTGAGCACTCAATTTAGTCAAAAGGACTAAATTGTAAAAAGTGCAAAAGCTGAGTTCTATATATTAGAGGTGTCAAATTGCTATGAGTTTTAAATTGGAGGCCATTAAAAGGTAATTAGACCATTGGATAACTTGATGGACAAAAATGGGCATGAATAGGACAAAATTGAAAGGAGAGCCTTAAGGGTATTTTAGTCATTTAGTGCTTTAAATGAAGAAAAAGACAAAATAAGAAAAAAAAATCTGCTCATCTTCTTCAAGGGGACTTCCGAAACTTGCTTGACTCCATGGCTAAGGGTTTCAATTTTTTTTAAGCTTTATAGTAAGTGATTCCGAGCCCCGTTTTTAATGTTCATCGTATTTTTAAAATCTCGGTAACTTGGTTTAGCTATTTCTACCATTATTTTGAGCTAGAGTTTAATTTTAAAAATTGACCCATGTTGAATAATTGTGTATTTTGATGAATTATGGTAGATTATGCATGTCTATGATTAGAGAAACAAGTTTTATTAGATGATTTTCGATGAAATCATATAAAAGGGGTTAAATTGTAAAAGTTATAAATTGGTCATAAGTGTGTGAATTAGTGAGAATTTGAAGTTTCCATAGAAGAGAAAAATGTTCAGCATGTAATGAAACATAAGAAAGTTGAATAAAAATTATTTTACGAGTTTAGGGGTAAAAGTGTAATTTTTGAAAAGTTAGGGGGCAAAATTGTAAATTTGCCAAAATTTGATATGTGAATTGAATTGATTAGTGTGTTGATAAAATGTATTAAATGAGTGTTAATTTGACATGTTAGATCAAGAAAACATGAAATTTGGACTAAGATCGGGGAAAAACAAAGTTGTGGGCTAAGTTGGGAAAATTAGTCGTTTTGGCATTTGAGGAAAGTCCGTGAGATTAAATGAGCATGATATTGATGTCATTGTTATTATACTTGAGAATCTATCTTTCCATGATTGTATTGAAGTTTATGTTGATGATATTGTATATGAGAAAGTGATGTCAAGTGTAAATAACATTTATGTGTAAATAATGCACTATTATGTTTAAATAAATTTATGTATTGTGAAATGGTTATACATGTGATAATATGATTGTCATTACGAATATTTGATAGTTGCAAAATTAGTATGTGAAATGTGTATTGATTTGAGAAATGAAATTGTATGTATAAGTGATACTGAACAAATAAGTGAAATCCCGGTTGAACCTTAGGAATACTTTAGTGATAAGTGGTAGCTCCAGCTACATTTCAGTGGCAGCTTCGGCTACATATCAGTGGTAGCTTCGGCTACATATCATTGGTAGTGTAATATCCTGAATTGGGGCATTTGTATTTTATGTGTTGTGTGTGAATGTTATGTTTATCATTCTAGTTTAGGGTATTTTAGGGTCCAAGAGTGACTTAGGGAAAAGCCGGAGTCTTGGTGGGAATTTTCTT
Source organism: Gossypium sturtianum (assembly GCA_025698515.1). Classification (NCBI taxonomy): domain Eukaryota; kingdom Viridiplantae; phylum Streptophyta; class Magnoliopsida; order Malvales; family Malvaceae; genus Gossypium; species Gossypium sturtianum. The sequence continues at coordinate 105,760,743 of CM046955.1, forward strand.
TTTAAGCACTTTAGGGGAGGAGCTTGTTGAAATGGGACTTAAGGGATTATGTTGATGTGTGGTTGACACAAGTAAGGTGCTGGCAAGGTGGCAAGGTGACGCCACATAAGGGTTGGAAGGTGACGCCACAAGAGTAGGAGAGGGAGCAAGTTCAAGTCGCGAAGAGATCATTTTGGGATTCTTTTTGGCGTCAGGGAGAGCAGAGGCAGAGGTTGACTGGGACACTTCAGGATAGAGGGTGGACTAAGTCAAATAGTTTGAATGGATGGCAAGGAGGAAAAGTGGAGTTTGAAATATTTAAAATATTTCAAGCAGTGATCGAGAGAAATTTGTGGAGGAAAAGAAGGGATGGACATCGAGCATTGTGTTGGCCAAATTTCAAACACTAAGGTGAGGGGGGATCAGTTTTAGAGTGGCTTAGGTGTGCTGAAATTCTTTTTGTTCATTTTTGACATTTAGGGTCTTCATCCATTCTCTTTTTCTTCTTTTCCAAGTGTGAGTAAGAAACCTCTTAAGCATTCCTTCTCTTTACATTTTTTCCGCCATAGAATCTACCCCAAGTCTTGCCAAAATCATTCTTTTTCTTTATCGGTTCTATTGCTTCTTTTCATTCCATTTTACTCTTCTTCTCTCAATCATCTCATTCTCAAAACTCAAAACCCTTAACTCCATTTTCATCTCCATATCTATGTCATAGCCGAATATCCTATGATTTTCTTTCTCTCCTTAATTCTTTCCCTATAAGTCGAATCCCCGTAGATTTCTCTGCACCATCTTTTCTTTTGATCTTCTTAAAGCCAAAACTCCCACATCTCACCTATATACCTCTTTGTTTAATTTGCGACTCTTTCATCTTCTTCCCCAACCTTTGCCGAAATTCTTCTTCTAGGGTGCTAAGTGCCGAAATCTATTAGGATTAGCCGAATCTTCTGTATTAAGGTAAGTGACGTTTTCTTCTATAATTCACCTTTCTCTTTTGGTTTTTGGAAGCCAAAGCCGAAAGGCTAATTGTCTTGGTAAGGGTATCTTTTGATTAATGTTTGACCGTGCTTGTGTTCTCTTTTTGGGGCGTCACGTTGGGAATCGAAGTAGATCAAATCGTATAGATCCCTAAGCCAGAAATCGTGAGTTTTTGAACCCTATCTCTTTTGGGATTTCAAGGTAAGGGTGTTCTCTTTATACTTATTAGACTCGTTATCGTATTATCACCTTAACCCAATGTTATGGTTTAACAACCATATGTCATGATGGTAGCGACTGACAAGGTCTTTTGATGGAATCAAGTACCGATTAGGAAAAGGAGGGGATTGGACCCGTGAACTGAATCTCTAAGTTTAAGAAGCGAGCGGTGTCGATAGTCCGAGCGCCACGGGTTGTGGGTCGACCGGAGCGAGTAGCGCACGGATAGCAAAGTGGTTTCCATTAGTGATAGTGTCGACATAGAAAGCATCGTATTGCGTGTTATCAGGTGTGTAATTAGCACACTATTCCCTTAATTTTATATATGTATGTGTTATGCTTGTAAGCTGAGAATAGCGGCAGTGGTGGGTGAATTATCTATGTTGGGTAACCGGTAAACCAGGTTAGTATACTACCTTCATTAACAATCGTGGATAACTTGTTGTGGATGCATGTGAGTATGATATATATATATGTCTTATCATGTTGCCTACCTGTCATATTATGTTGCATGTGCATGGGGTATTGGGTTATAAATGATGTGAAAGGGGAAGTGTATATATATATGGGTGACTTCGTCACGGTTGATGATGGCCTCGAGCCTCATTGTGGATATGGTGATTTAATCACGTGTGGATTCAGTGGCTAGACCACTTATGTGGACTTTGAGCAGTGTGTCTGTCAGCATGACTGCCAAAGAGGTGTATAGCGAATGGAGGGTTGATTGTAGAAATCCCCAGGTGTGTATGAGGATGGATGTACGGAGCGGTGTGTAAAGGATGGATATTAGGTTGGGTTGGGCTATCATATTGGTTATTGTGCATGATATGATGTTTTGATGATGATATGGGGCCTAAGCCCACATGTGGAATCTTGTAGTATAATTGCACACTGAGTCTTGTGACTCACCCTATTTTCTTAACACAACGCAGGTAGCTCATGACTCTTTGGACCGGGTTGGAGTGGACTCGAGGTGGCCATGCAAGAGTTATTTTACTAAACGTTACTTTAAACTACTAGTTGCTATTTTCTTTTGGGATATTTTATTTAATATGTAATAAGGCCACTTTGGATTTTGGTAAATTTTGGATTTTTAATTTGGTTTTATCATTTAATCTTTATTTAAGATATGACTTTACTATAAATTAACATGGGACCTAAAATGGAGCTTTCAAAACTTGGGTAACATAAAAACAACCGTTTTTCTCGCAATAGCAAGAATAACAAACAAAACTTAACCCAATTCAGAAATTCTCCCTCATTTGCAAACCACTATTTTCAAAACATTACCTAAAGCGAGAGGTTTTCAAACTTACGATATTTTTTTCCATCAAAAAGAAAAATTCATTTCTTACACCTTTTCCCTAGTAACATGCTAGATCCGGTCGTGGTGTTTGGGCCGAGTTTGGGGTGTTACAATTTGGTATCAGAGCCTGGTTTTAAACTCGGCCTTGTGTTTTAGGGGTCACAACGTTTTCAAATTATATATTAAAGTTAGTCTAAAAGAAATTTTTTCATGAAATGGTCTTGTGAAGGAATGGCACTCGAGTTCCCGGCCCAGGTCCACCAGGTAAGTCTTCTGACTGTTAAATAAATTGTATGAGGTGGTTATATGATGCATTGTTGTGGATGTTAGAATATAGAATATTTACTATAGAGGCAGAAACCTTTAGAGATGTATGTGTTTTACGAAGGAACAACTTAAAATTCTGTGTCATAAAACTATTCGTTAATAAACAAGTGGAAAGATTTGCTGACTCATAAAATTTATAACCAGAGTAAGGGCAGAGCATTAGCTATGAGTACTAGGGGACGTGGACGTAATGCGCATGGACGTGGTAGAGGCATGATTGCTGTGTCGAAACCAGTAGGGTCTGGTCATGGGTCAGGGAATGAGATGCCGCTGTCGCCAGCCGCGAAAGTAGAGTTTTAGGATCAAACGGGTGGAGATGATGCAGTGTCTCAGGCAATGCTACGAGTTTTGGAGAGAGCTGCGGGGGAAGGCATGGGTACTGGGGCCTGGAAATCTGTGTCTGAACGACTCCGAGTGAATGGAGCCAAAATATTTAGGGGTGTCTCTGGGGTAGCTCCAAACGTGGCTAAGTATTGGCTAGAGGCGGTCGAGAGAATTATGGATGGCTTAGACTGCACAGCTGAAGAGAAGCCGAAGGGCGCGGTTTCCCTACTTCGGGATGAGGCCTACCAATGGTGGCTCACCGTCAGAGAGGGTACTCCGACAGACCGAGTAGATTGGGATTTCTTCAAGATGAAGTTTCAAGGAAAGTACGTTGGGGCCAGTTATGTGGATGCTCAGAGGAAGGCATTCCTGAATTTAGTTTAAGGGGGTAAGACGGTAGCTGAGTATGAGGCAGAACTTTTGCGGTTAAGTAGGTACGCTCGAGGGATTGTTACAACCGATTACGAGCACTGTGTGAGATTCGAAGATGGGCTGCGAGACGAGCTGCGAGTGTTGATAGCTCCTCAGTGGGAGAGGGACTTTGCTATTTTGGTGGAGAAAGCTAAGATAGCTGAGGAAGTAAAGCAAATTGAGAAGCAAAATAGGGATAAGGACAGAGGTAGGAATAAGAGGAGTTATGGACCGTCAGGATCATCGGGAGGTTTTCAGAAAAGGCCTAGGGTTGAAGGACCTGTTCGCGTTACTACTCATTTGCCAGTGGGGCAATTTCGACAGTGTGCTCATTGTGGGAGATCACATGCGGGGAGTCTTTGGGAAGAAATAAGGAGTGCTTCGGTGTGGGTCAAAGGATCATTTGATTAAGAATTGTCTGCAAGACATAACTGTGGCTCGAATGGTAGGTCGGGGTATGTGCGGCCGGGGAAGGGGTGGTCACAGATGCCAAGGGGCGTGGTCCGAACCGAGGAGGGAATGGTTTTGGTCGGGTCGTGGAACACCGGGCAGAGGAATAGGGGGTACTGAGGCTAGACAGCCTGGGTTGGTTTACGCGCGACGGGCGTCGTGAAGAGGGGATGCACCGGACGTTATAACGGCATGCGTTTCTCATTTTTGGGTTACCCTTTACTGCACTAATTGATGTTGGGTCGACTCACTCCCATGTTGCTAGTATGGTGTCTGGAACTTTGAATATGAATCTTGAAACTGCCTCTAGGGAGATGACTGTACTTAGTCCTTTAGGGAAATCGGTAGTGGTAAATAAACTCTTTAGAAGTGTGCCTTTAGAGGTTCAAGGGTCAGTTTTCCCGGCTGACTTGATGGAGCGACCATTTGGAGAATTTGACTTGATCTTGGGCATGGATTGGTTGGTACGATATCGTGCAAACTTGGACTGTGCTACTAAGCGCATGACGTTAAAGACTCCCGAGGATGATGAAGTCTTGGTGATAGGTGAGAGGAGAAACTACCTGTCTAATGTAGTGTCTGCTCTTAAGCCGGAAAGAATGGTGAAGAAAGGGTGCATGGCCTTCTTAACTTTTGTCGAGTGCCTTGGATGCAAAGGAAGCGATGTGGAGGAGGTTAGAAATAGAGAAAGGAATTTGTAGATGTTTTCCGGAAGAGCTTCGGGGTTGCCTCCGGATCGCGAGGTGGAGTTTGGGATCGAGCTTCTACTGTGTATGGTTCGGTGTCCATAGCCCCTTATAAGATGGCACCAAGGAGCTGGTTGAACTTAAAGCTCAAATTCGGGAGTTGTTAGATCGCGGTTTTATTCGACCAAGTGTGTCTCCATGGGGATCACCGGTGTTATTCGTTAAGAAGAAAGACGGATCTATGCGTATGTGCATTGATTATCGCCGATTGAATAAGTCGGCGATCAAGAAACGAGTACCACTGCCGAGGATAGACGATCTGTTTGATCAACTCAAAGGGCTTCGGTCTTTTCGAAGATAGATTTGAGGTCGGGTATCACCAAACTTAAGGTAAAAAGCGCAGATATTCATAAGACGGCTTTCCGGACTCGCTACGGGCACTATGAATTTTTGGTAATGCCGTTTGGGTTGACAAACGCACCAGCCGCGTTCATGGATATGATGAATCGGGTATTTCAACCCTATTTGGATCAGTTCGTAGTAGTGTTCATAGACGATATTTTAGTATACTCCAAGACAGAGGAGGAGCATGAATCACATCTTCGGGTAGTTTTACAGATTTTAAGGGAGAAGAAATTGTACGCCAAATTTAGCAAGTGTGAATTTTGGTTAAGATAAGTTACTTTTCTGGGTCATGTGGTATCTGCTGAAGGAATAAGAGTTGATCCTCGGAAGATCGAGGCGGTGCTGGATTGGAAACCACCTAAGTCTATGGCGGAGATTCGAAGTTTCTTCAGATTAGCATGATATTACAGAAGGTTTGTCGAGGGTTTTTCCTCAATTGTAGCACCCCTGACTAAGTTGTTGAGAAAGGAGGTACCTTTTGTGTGGACAGGCAAGCAGCAAGAGAGTTTCGAGAAGCTAAAAAGGATTGTGACGGAGGCTCCGGTTTTAATTCAGCCTGAGGTTGGGAAAGATTTTGTAGTGTATTGTGATGCTTCACACACAGGATTAGGTTGTGTGCTGATGCAGGAGGGGAAAGTTATTGCTTATGCATCCCGACAATTAAGATCGCATGAGATTAACTATCCCACGCATGATCTCGAATTGGCGGCGGTGGTTTTCGCTTTAAAAGTGTGGAGACATTATTTGTATGGAGAGAAGTCTGTTATCTACACCGACCACAAGAGTTTAAAGTATCTGTTGACTCAGAAGGAGCTGAACTTGAGGCAGCGAAGGTGGGTAGAGCTGTTGAAGGATTATGACTACTCGATTGAATATCACCCGGGTAAGGGGAATGTGGTGGCAGATGAGTTAAGCCGAAAGGTAATATTAGATTTGAGGGCAATGTTCGCTCATCTTAGTCTATATGACGACGGGAGTTTATTAGCTGAGCTACAAGTGAAGCCGACATGGGTAAATCAAGTTAAAGAGAAACAGTTATCGGATGATGTTTTTGGTACTCAACTTCTGCAAGTGCAGGATGGTGGAATAGAGGATTACAGTTTGAACAACGACGGGGTTTTGTGTTTTCGTGGGAAGGTTTGCATGCCGAAGGATGTGGAGTTAAGGCAGATGATTCCGCAGGAAGCGCATAGTAGCCCTTACGCTATGCATCCTGGAGGAAGTAAGATGTATCGGGATCTACGGGAAACAGTTTTGGTGGCCTGGATTGAAGCAAGAAGTTACGAAATTTGTGGGAAAGTGTTTAACGTGTCAGCAGGTCAAAGCCAAACACCAGTTGCCTATGGGGTTGTTACAGCCAGTGAAGATTCCATAGTGGAAGTGGGAGAGAATCACTATGGAGTTTGTTAGTGGGCTACCCCTTACGCCTACTAAGAAAGACTCAGTATGGGTGATCGTGGATCGGTTGACAAAATCCGCTCATTTTATACCTGTTCGTGTTGACTATTCTCTTCAAAGGTTGGCTAAGCTGTATGTGGCAGAAATTGTGAGGCTTCATTGGGTACCAGTGTCAATCATATCATATAGGGACCCTAGATTTACGTCGCGGTTTTGGAGGGCGTTGCATCAGGCTTGGGCACAAGGCTAGACTTTAGCACGGCGTTTCATCCACAGACGGATGGCCAGTCTGAAAGGGTAATTCAGGTTTTGGAAGATATGTTGAGGGGTTGTGTCATTGATTTCAGAGGCAGTTGGGAAGAATTCTTACCGTTGGCAGAGTTCGTGTACAACAATAGTTACCAAGCTAGTATTCAGATGGCGTCGTATGAAGCATTGTATGGTCGGAAGTGTCGTACTCCAACTTGTTAGACTGAGCTGGGTGAGCGTCAGATGTTGGGCCCAGAGTTGGTTGTTGAGACAGAAGAGAAGGTTAAGCTAGTTAGAACTCGGTTGAAAGAGGCATCCTATAGGCAGAAGTCTTATGCAGGCCTGAAACGGAGAGAGGTAGAATTCGCGGTGGGTGACCGGGTCTTCTTAAAGGTTTCACCGTGGAAGAAGGTGTTAAGGTTTGGACGGAAGGGTAAGTTAAGCCCCAGGTTCATTGGGCCCTATCGAGTGCTGAAGCATGTGGGACCAGTAGCCTATCAGCTCGAGCTACCTTTAGAGTTGAGTCAAATCCACAATGTATTTCATGTTTCTATGTTAAGACGCTACCGGTCGGATCCAACTCATGTTGTGTCGATAGAAGAGATTGAAGTAAGGCCTGACCTATCTTTCGAAGAGGAACCAGTTTGAATTTTGGATCGTGATGTTAGAGTGTTGCGTAGAAAGACAATCCCGTTGGTTAAGGTTCTATGGCGTAATCACAGTTCCGAGGATGCCACGTGGGAACCCGAAGAGTCGATGCGACAGCAATACCCTCATCTCTTTTGACCAGGTAATTTCGAAGCCGAAATTATTTTAAGGGGGTAGAACTGTAACATCCTAAATTGGGGCCTTTGCATTTTATGTGTTGTGTGTGAATGTTATGTTTATCATGCTAGTTTAGGGTATTTTAGGGTCCAAGAGGGACTTAGGGAAAAGCCGGAGTCTTGGTGGGAATTTTCTTTTTAAGCACTTTAGGGGAGGAGCTTGTTGAAATGGGACTTAAGGGATTATGTTGATGTGTGATTGACACAAGTAAGGTGCTGGCAAGGTGGCAAGGTGACGCCACATAAGGGTTGGAAGGTGACGCCACAAGAGTAGGAGAGGGAGCAAGTTCAAGTCGCGAAGAGCTCATTTTGGGATTCTTTTTGGCGTCAGGTAGAGCAGAGGCAGAGGTTGACTGGGACACTTCAGGATAGAGGGTGGACTGAGTCAAATAGTTTGAATGGATGGCAAGGAGGAAAAAGTGGAGTTTGAAATATTTAAAATATTTCAAACGAGTGATCATGAGAAATTTGTGGAGGAAAAGAAGGGATGGACATCTGAGCATTGTGTTAGCCGAATTTCAAACACTAAGGTGAGAGGGGGGATCGGTTTTAGAGTGGCTTAGGTGTGCTGAAATTCTTTTTGTTCATTTTCGACATTTAGGGTCTTCATCCATTCTCTTTTTCTTCTTTTCCAAGTGTGAGCCGAAACCCTCTTAAGCATTCCTTCTCTTTACATTTTTCTGCCATAGCCGAGTCTACCCCAAGTCTTGCCGAACTCATTCTTTTTCTTTATCGGTTCTATTGCTTCTTTTCATTCCATTTTACTCTTCTTCTCTCAATCATCTCGTTCTCAAAAGTCGAAACCCTTAACTCCATTTTTATCTCCATATCTATGCCATGGTCGAATATCCTATGATCTTCATTCTCTCCTCCATTCTTTCCCTATAAGCCGAATCCCCGTAGATTTCTCTGCACCATCTTTTCTTTTGATCTTCTTAAAGCCGAAACTCCCACATCTCACCTATATACCTCTTTGTTTAATTTTCGACTCTTTCATCTTCTTCCCTAACCTTTGCCGAAATTCTTCTTCTAGGGTGCTAAGTGCCGAAATCTATTAGGATTAGCCGAATCTTCTGTATTAAGGTAAGTGACGTTTTCTTCTATAATTCACCTTTCTCTTTCGATTTTTGGAAGCCAAAGCCAAAAGGCTAATTGGCTTGGTAAGGTTATCTTTTGATTAATGTTTGACCGTGCTTGTGTTCTCTTTTTGGGGCGTCACGTCGGGAATCGAAGTAAATCAAATCGTCTAGATCCCTAAGCCAGAAATCGTGAGTTTCTGAACCCTATCTCTTTTGGGATTTCAAGGTAAGGGTGTTCTCTTTAGACTTATTAGGCTCGTTATCATATTATTACCTTAACCCAATGTTATGGTTTAACAACCATATGTCATGATGGTAGCGACTAAAAAGGTCTTTTGATGGAATCAAGTACCGATCAGGCAAAGGAGGGGATTGGACCCGTGAACTGAATCTCTAAGTTTAAGAAGCGAGCGGTGTCAGCAGTCCGAGACTGGCCACCGGGTTGTGGGCCAGCTTCGGAGCGGAGTAGGAGACAGATAGCAGTGGTTTCCATTAGTGATAGTGTCGACATAGAAAACGTCGTATTGCGTGTTATCAGGTGTGTAATTATCACACTATTCCCTTAATTTTATATATGTATGTGTTATGCTTGTAAGCCGAGAATAGCGGCAGTGGTGGGTGAATTACCTATGTTGGGTAACCGGTAAACCAGGTTAGTATACTACCTTCATTAACAATCGTGGATAACTTGTGGTGGATGCATGTGAGTATGATATATATATATGTCTTATCATGTTGCCTACTTGTCATATTATGTTACATGTGCATGGGGTATTGGGTTATAAATGATGTGAAAGGGGAAGTGTATATATATATGGGTGACTTCGTCACGGTTGATGATGGCCTCGAGCCTCATTGTGGATATGGTGATTTAATCGCGTGTGGATTTAGTGGCTAGACCACTTATGTGGACTTTGAGCGGTGTCTGCACGGCAAGATGACTGCCAAAGAGGTGTGTAGCGGATGGAGGGTTGATTGTAGAAATCCCCAGGTGTGTATGAGGATGGATGTACGGAGCGGTGTGTAGAGGATGGATATTAGGTTGGGTTGGGCTATCATACTGGTTATTATGCATGATATGATGTTTCGATGATGATATGGGGCCTAAGCCCACTTGTGGAATCTTGTAGTATAATTGCACACTGAGTCTGGTGACTCACCCTATTTTCTTAACACAACACAGGTAGCTCATGACTCTTTGGACCGGGTTGGAGTGGACTCGAGGTGGCCATGCATGAGTTATTTTAGTAAACGTTACTTTAAACTACTAGTTGATATTTTCTTTTGGGATATTTTATTTAATATGTAATAAGGCCACTTTGGATTTTGGTAAATTTTGGATTTTTAAGTTGGTTTTATCATTTAATCTTTATTTAAGATATGACTTTACTATAAATTAACATGGGACTTAAAATGGAGCTTTCAAAACTTGGGTAACATAAAAACAACCGTTTTTCTCTCAATAGCAAGAATAACAAACAGAACTTAACCCAATTCAGAAATTCTCCCTCATTTGCAAACCACTGTTTTCAAAACATTACCTAAAGCGAGAGGTTTTCAAACTTACGGTGTTTTTTTTGCATCAAAAATAAAAATTCATTTCTTACACTTTTCCCTTGTAACATGCTAGATCCGGTCGTGGTGTTTGGGCCGGGTTTAGGGTGTTACAGGTAGCTTCGGCTACATATCAGTGGTTGCTTCGGCTACATATCAGTGTGGCACTTATGTGCAAGATTTCTGTGTATCCTTTAGTATTCCAAATGGTTCAACGGGTAAATTGATGATACATAAGATGAGAAAGCATGTAATTGTATATATAAGTAATGTGCAGGTATGCATGTAAGCATGAAATTATATGTACAAATGGTATAGGTATGTACATAAATTTTATAAGTGTTGGTCTTATGATATTATGAGTTATTATCATTATAAAAGTGACCTTAAGTGAATCTTAGGAATAAGTAATTATGTTGATGATGTATGTATTTGGTTGACAATCATGTATTAGGCTTTTGAGCCATATCAAATTGAGAGATAAGATGTTTAGTATATTTGTTTTATGATGCTTTGGATATTTGTGAAAACATAAAATGTTAGTGATACTCATGAAATCATTGTTATGCTAATTACAGGCTTAAGTCTTTGGTGTTATGTATGTTTAAATAGAAGTGAATGCAAAGAAAACATGAAAGAGTGAAATTAGCATTAAAACAGTTTAGACAGCAACAGTTATGTAAATTTGAAAAATCACCAAAAATAGGATAAATGGAATTAGAAATTGAATAAGATATATAATTAAAGGTTATTGTGTCTATTTTCATATGAAAGAAACATTGTAAGAAAAGAAATTTTATATTATGAAATATTTTAATTTTAGTGAGACAAGGTCAGAATGAGTTTCGGAATCCCCCGTTTCAACTATGGAAAATTATTAAAAATTTTACTAAAATAATTCTGAGATATAATTTATATTCTTTAAATCTTAAATGAGTCTATTTTCATTAGAAACAAGTGGGAACGGCATATAAAAACTGTACAATGATGTAATTTATTTTTAGTGAAGAGAGGTCAGAACCGTTGGACAGTGTAACAGGGGAGATTTTAATGAATAAACTGTACTAATTAGCCAGTCCAAAAATTCTGAAAATTTTATGGTAAGAAGATATATGAGTCTAGTTTCAAGGAAAATTAGTGGAACTTAATTTGGAGTTCCGTAGCTCCATATATAAATAATTTAGTGACTGTGACTTGAGAAAACAGCTTGACTGGAATATGAGTAAAGATGCAAATTGGGTTGTATTACCATGAGAAACAAGGGGATAAATTGTTTTTTTTCATACGATCTTACTAAGCTATAAATCTTACTCCCTCCCTTCCTTTCCTTTAGTATTTTAGGTTAGCTCGGGGTTGGAGATCGTCGGAGGTAGCATCACACTATCAAGTCGCTACCTTTGATATAATGAAGCATATATTAGAAATTTCAAGTGAGTGGCATGTATAGGGATTTAGTTGATTGACATGGATTATTTTGCTTTGGCCAAATGTGTAGGTTTATATTAAGTTATATGCATATGGCCATGAGATGTGGCTTATATTGATTATGGCTTGTAAGCCGAGTTATTCATGTCATATCTTAATGTTTATAATTTGATTATGTTTATTTTCCATGCATGGTTAGTAATATGACATGAGTGCTTGATGGATAAGTTGGTAATCATATTATAATGGCAAAAGTGGTCATTAAAATAACAAGTCTTATGAGGGTGAAATATGAAATCTAGACTTGGTATTGCATGAATGTGTATGTTTAAGTTTGGTAATGCCTCGTACTCTATTTCAGTGTCGGACGTGGGTAAGGGGTGTTACATTTAGTGGTATCAGAGCTATGGTTTAGTCGGTTCTCGGACTATCATAGCAAGTGTGAGAGTCTAGTTATACATGCCACCAATATGTGATAGTGTGATGTTTTCTGACGCGATTGAGGACCATCTTGTTAAAAAAAAAGTACTCTCTAAGCGAGCTATATCCGACCACTTGATAGTGCTACTGAAGTATTTGAATAAAGTGTAGTTATGATGAGTTAAACTCGGAAAGGTATGAATAAGAATTCGTAATGTGCATATGTGATAATGTGTGAAATGAAAGTTTATATAGTGATATGCTTATTCATATTTGTTTGGCCTTCATATCTTTGTTGTATCTTGACTAAAAGCGATTTGTGAATGTGATAAGTAAAGTTATTTAAATTTCATAGAATGTATGAATGAGTGCACTTGTTTGAACGAGATGATTGGAAATTTTGTCTGAGAAAAATATGAATGATAAATTGCTTGAAGTGGATAGTATAATTATAATGACATATGTTGATAATGAAAGATGTGTCATATGTATAAAAATGTGAGAATCGAGTTAGAGGTCAGACGACCTCACCCCCTTACCGATAAGGTGTTTATAACGGAAATTCATGAGAATCATGTTGATTAAGTTCTAAGTGTGGAATCAAAGAGTTCGTTGATAGAATAACTATAGATATGATCAGAGACTGAAAATGGTTGACAAGTGAAGGACAGAGTTAGAAAGATATTAGATTGACCCAAGAATTATTGGTTTATACAATATCATAATTAGTAAAGAAGTTAACTTTGATAAATCGATTTATTCGGATACGATACGAAAGGATGTATTAATTAAAAATTTTTCGAACTGATTTTCTTTAGTGAAAGGAATAATGTGGAAATTAGTGAGGCGGAATTAGGCGTAAGAATGATGTTGAAATGTGAAGATGTTTAAGTATGTGATTCTGATTGAGCAATTTACGACTATCTCTTACGGGTATTGAATGTGTTCATATATTTGCAGAGACAATTATGATTGTTTGTTTTATGATGAAAGTATCGTTAGTCTGATTGATATATGATCAGTATTCCACTATCTTCTATTGGAATTCAATTCCGTTAAGACTGAGATAAAAGTTGATAGTGAGCTTACATGAAACTGTTCTTCTGTTTCTTCTGGCTATTGTTCTGTTTATATGTGTATGGAATATATCTTATTTCTGTGACAATCGATTTCAGGACATATGAACCGTGTTTCTTTCTCTTCTGGTTTTCTTTACGGAATTGTCAGGATTTCTATTATTTCGTATGAATGGTGTTCTCGGACATTCAGTATGGTCTTGTATCTTGGATTTCATTATCTTGGTTTTCCTTTCCATCCTTATTGTTTAACTTATCAAGTGTGATTTATCATTGAATCGAGATCGACAAAAGTGTGAATTGTGATAGTCAAATTCAAATGATATAATGATTTTGTTTTCTGTAATTATGATATTTTTCAATGAGCTCAAGTAAGATGTTACGTTTAAATGCGAGTTAATACCTATTGGATTTATCTTAAATAAGTGATGTTATTCTGAATTAAAGTTGTTCTATTGATAAAGTTATTCCAATTGTGAAAGTTTGAACAATTTGGACATGCTAGCAAAGTTGAAGCAGTTGAAGGTATGATTAACTGAAGCTTTAGTTCTGAGTTTAGTTTGAATTGAGCAATGGAATTATGATTTCTCAGTGACGCACTAGTGAATGGACTAGAATGTGTTTATCTACTAGAAAGTAAAGTAATGGTACATTTTTTCTGATGGATCATATTAAATGATAGTTTAATTTTAGTTAAGTAAAAAGCTAAAGTGATAAATACTTGCAAATTTGAGAAACTCAGGATGTGTTAGTGGGTGATCAGCTAAATAAGTACAGTGAGGATTAACTTTTGATTCTGAACTTTAAGTTGGACTTGATTATTATTATCATTATTATTATTCTGAGGTGGACTTCATGTACTGTGGAACTCCAGATTTATGCAGAGAATTCTGTTTAGAATTTATAGTAATAATATTTGGTTTATCCATTCAAGGAGTAATAAATAAATACAGTGATTTGAAGCAAAGGTTTTAAGCATACGAATATGAACCTGGTACTTCTGACTCTGTATTCAGATGTTGATTTTTCGGCAGGATTAAGTTGAATGTTAAGTGTATTCAAGATTAGTAATGTAGTGATAATATTAAAATGATAATGAGACAGGACTATTGTGAAATTCGAATCGAATTTTCCTTAGTCTTCAGATCAAGAGAAATGCTAGTAGATTGTTTCAGAAAGCGTTTGTGGAATTAGCATAATTATTTCAGTATGTATCGATTTTTATTTTGTGTAATTGGATCGAGTTATTGATAAACCGTAATATATACATATTTTAATCCCACATTTAGCGTATTTTTTGGATGATTTATCCCATGACTTGTGGAATTTGATGCTCCTAATCCTTTAATTTCATGTTTTATACTTAGGAAAGCATAGGAGGATGAAAAGAACGAGAAACGGGCTAAAAATGGACCAAATAGGCCAAAGTAGGAAATCAACACGGCCTGGGCCCAATCCACACGGCCGTGCCCCTTTAGCAGGCTCAACCACGGCCTGGATTCGATTCACACAGGCGTGTTGCACGGGCTTGTCCCTACCGTGACAAAGAGGAATTTCACTCGGAATAGGGTACTTAGAGGCAAAGAAAGACAATCCAAAAGCCTATATAAATGTAACACCCCAAACTCGGCCTAGAAGTTAGGCTCGAATCCAGAATGTCACATTACAGGCACACTTCAAAATGATTTTACTATTTAACCATTTAAGGCCCAAAAGCCCAAATTTTAAGAAAACGATCATATGTTGAGTTATTTCGAAAACCATGTTATCTTTAGAAATGTTATGAAATTTATTAAGCGGATAGTTGAAACAATCACAACAGCAAAACAGACTTTTAGCGGCATTTTTTTAGGCCTTTAGCGGCGTTTATAAGCGCCACTAATAGTATTAGCGACGCTTTTAGAAGCGCCGCAAAAAAACACCGCTAAATCAAATGCCGCAAAATTTAGTGGCGTTTATGTGGAAAAAACGCCGCTAAAGGTCATGACTTTTAGCGGCGCTTTCCCCACAAACACTGTTAAAAGTCATGACCTTTAGCGGCGCTTTCCCCACAAACGCCGCTAAAAGTCATGACCTTTAGCGGCGTTTGTGGGAGAAACGCCGCTAAAGGTCATGACTTTTAGCGGCACTTTTACCAAAAACGCCGCTAAATGTCATGACTTTTAGCGGTGCTTCTACCAAAAACGCCGCTAAATGTCATGACTTTTAGCGGCGCTTTTCACACAAACGCCGCTAATTTGTACAGATTTGCAATGTACTATTTGTCCAATATCATACCCCTCCTGCACTAAAACCAACCAATAACAGCAAATGTGGCATATAATTCCAACCCAAAATAGCAAATGTAGCATAAAAATCAAACCAAATGCATTAATTCTAAATGATACTTCAAATTCAATAAAAGATATGTGATACAAATTAATAAATGAATTATAACTGAAAATATTCTTACAATAATGTTAAATGTAATAATGTTAAAAATAATCTTACAAAGAGAAACTAAATGTCTAAGATGGCGCTTCGCGATCACAAACATCTCGCATCATATGTCAAGCCGTAGTGGAGCTCATCGCATTTTCTCGCTCGCTCGCTAGCATCGCATCGCCTCTGCCTCCCTCGCACGCGCCCTGCCTCTCTCGCATCGCCGCCTCGCATCCGCTCTAAGCCTATTCTTTGGAGTTCTTCATATTTTCTTTGAACATCAGCAATTTGCTCAACCGTGCTCACTTGCATCCGAGCCATCCGGTCTTTTAGCCTCTCGAACTTCACTCGAGATTGACTCGGAAGGCATGTATTCTTTGGGAGCGGATCCAAAATATTGGGTCGGGGGTAACACGGATCCTTGAAATCGAACCCCGACCATACGAAAGGACCCAAAACATCGATAATAAAAACAACAAATATAGTATATAATTCCAGCCAAAAAACAACAAATGTAGCATAAAAATTCCGACCATACCTTTCAGGACCCAAAACATCGGTAATAATTCTGTTATCAATATCCTCAAGATTAACAGAACTATCGATCAAGCAGCCGCTTCATACTCTGCCTTCTTCTCTTTTAGTTTCTCCTAATAAATCAATTAAAAAGTTAGAAACGAAATATACAATAAGAAAGAATGGAACATAACATTATTAATGTATAACTACTAACGAAGAATTAAACTATCATAATTAAACATTATAAATATTTATAATAAATCAAATTTTATTAAGTAAATATACCATAATCTCTCCAGCTTCGGATGTCATCGGAGACCCATCCTTCTTCCTATGCGTAATGTCAAAAAGCCAAGGCGTCCAACTTTTTGACGGATGAGGCTTCCTACAGTTGTAGTAGTAAAAATATAATTTAATAGTATGAAGTCATTAATATTTGACAGAATGAATAAATTATAATACCTCTAAGCCTCACTTCTGAAGCAAAACTTCTCGACCGACGCTGGTGTGCGTGAATTTTTGTTTCTGCCTGCTGCTAGTTCCAACATGCTCACGGTCCTACATAATGAAATTATTATTACGTATATAGTAAATACTATAAATCGAAACATTTATAATAGTTTAGAACTAGGTAATACCTCTCCTTTCTTTGAGTTCCAAAATCTGACCGCATCTTCCCATTGATACCTCAACATTCCGTGGGACATTTATAATTTATCCTCGAGGCTTATTTCTTTCTTAAAATATTCTTTTTTCAATGTGCTTTTATGGTCTCTCCATTTTTTCCCAATGTCTTCTTTATATAGTCATCGGAGACCTCCAAAGCAAATCTCTCCTAAAAAAACATAAGTTTAGAATGTAAATATAAATGAAACTTCAACCAAAGTAATATAAATTAAATTCACGTTTTGTTACCTTAATGTTATCGAGAGCTTGATTTTTGTTTCCATCAGGCATGTGATGCCATGACTCATAATTGATGGGCAACATATTTGTATTTCGTGCAATAATGCCCAAATAGCCTGAAACACCCCAAACCCGGCCCACGAGCCCAGACCAGATCTGGTATGTTCCTTGAGTAAAACGTTTCAAATTCATGTTTATTACTTTGGAAAATTTGGGTGGTTTTATATAAAAAAATGCCAAGTTGTTTTGGAGTTAATCTTTAATTCGAAAATCGTTTGTGTTTAGGTGTCTAAACATTAAAAATTTATTTTTAAGAAAAGTTGCTTAACTTTAAATGGATAAAAATTGTATCATAATAAAATAAATAAAATGCATGCATAATCAGTTTATAGCTATGGCCTTATTACATCAAAGCAAAACCCGAAATAAACCCAAAATACTTAGAAATAAAAAGTCCAAAATTAAAATAAAGTCTAAGTTGAACATGGCCACCACTAAGCTCCTGCCGACCCGGTCCGTTACTGAGTGTCACCTGAAAAATATCCCACAACGGGGTGAGTCAAACAGACTCAGTGTGTATAACCAACACCAATCCCAATGATTTTAGGCACATCAAATCATACACATATAACGAATATAAGTAATGATGCAATCCCGAACCCAAACCTAGATAACCATCCGCTACACATCACCCGTACCAACCATCACACCGTGGGGACTACTAAGTCGACCCTCCATCTGCTACACATCATCGAAGGCAGTCACTGCAGACGACTTACTCATCGCCCTTATAAATTTTGTGGCATAGCCACCAGATAATTATTTCGTGACATAAGTCACCACATTCAGATTTCGTGACATGAGTCACCATATTCAGATATTGTGGTATAAACCACCAGATCACTTCCCCTTTTCATATAACCCATATGCCCCATGTCATACAAAATATGCAATATCATGCCATATCTCTTATTTCACATTCGTTACAATTTCACATGTGTGTCATATTCAGTGTTCATAAACATTATTAACATAGTAGTAGTAGTATGTTAACGTACTTGAATACTCTGTACCACTGAATGATACCTTTGGCCATATTTTCATATTTCCATTAACACATACATAATAATAATACCATAGATCTATTAGGAATTAGTGTAGGGCTACACACCTGGTTACTATCGTATTCACTGAATCCCAAAAGTCTACCGAAACAGATTGAACTCTTCTCTAAAAAATCAAAGTTAGAATCGGCCAATCGCTAACACTTAAAATGGCTTTGGCCGAATATTGATACTCTCTTACCTTGCGGATCTAAATCCCGAAAATCTTCACTTGGCTATGAAGATGTCGAAATCCTACATGGTACATGTTAGGGTCAGCCTATTGCACAAGATCTATGAAAATGGCCCTTGGCCGAATACCACACATGGCTTACCTTGGATCTTTGAAATCCCGAATGATTTCCTCCTTGTAGTCGACAACAACCAAATCCCGAAGCCTCCTTCAAAGTTTCGGCCAAGAACATTATTGGGATTAGATTCCTACTTTCGATTTAATCTTAAAGATAAAGGAAAGAAAATCGAATACCACTTGCTCTTACCCCTACTGCTGTATTCGACGGCACCCTTGCTTAGATCCACAGAGGTATTCGACTATAGGCTAGATGTTGATCACTTAAGTTTCGGCTTTTGATCTAGTGAAGGAATCGGCTCCCTTCTCAAAAGAACAATCGGCTATGGCCACTAAAATAGAGGATTCGGCTTGATAACAACCCTTGAGAATCAACGTTCTAGAAAAGAATGAAAGAGAAGAAATAAGGGTGAGGCTCATAAGAGGTTCGACTACAACTTCATAAAAGAAGAAAAGCTCCTTCGGCTTTTGAAGATGATTGGATCGCGAGAAGATGGAGAAGAAAAGAACTAAGGTTTGAGAGGTTTTCGGTTTCTGGTCACCAAAAGAAAAGAGAAAGGGAATGGAGCTTTTGGAAGAGAGAAAAATCACCAAAAAGATGCCTATTACTACACTAGGTAAATTCGGCACCTAGCTCCCCTTGAATGACCGAATTTTGCCCCCCTAAAGTCCCATATTCGGCCAACTCCTCAACCTCACTCCCTATCCCTTGTTTTTCTCCTATTTCTCATCTTCTTTACCCATTTAAAATAATTTAAATAAATCAACAATTATCTCCTCCCTTTAGCCGAATTTTAAAAGGAATTTGACCACATCTAGTGCTCATCTCCTTAGTGTTTTAATGCCGTCCAACTCCCCTCTTAGCTTGACGCAAAAAGCACCTCAAAATTGCTCCCCTTGCTGCTCGAACCTAGGCCCCCTTGTACTGCTTGTGGCGTCACTTACTAGGGCTTTAAGTGGCGCCTCCTTGCCACTTTAACAAGCCCATTTTTGTGTCTCAATTCTCCTACAAATTCTCTTAAGGCCTATCAGGCTTAACTCTCTCTTTGAAACTTAAAATAAAATAATTTCTAAGGCATTTTCCTACACTCTAAAGTTCTCATGATTCACAAAAACACATCAAAACACACATAGGCATACTAGCACATTCAATTTAGCAAAAATGCACAAGCCCTAAATCCCGGATATTACAGTTCTACCCCCCTTAAAATAATTTCGACCTCGAAATTACCTGGCTAAAATAAGTGAGGGTATTGCTGTCGCATTGTTTCTTCCGGCTCCCACGAAGCTTCTTCTGATCCATGATTACGCCATAACACTTTGACCAAAGGAACTGATTTCCTTCGTAATACCTTCACATCTCGTTCCAAGATCTGGATCGGCTCCTCCTCATAGGACAAATCTGGCCTTAGCTCCACCTCCTCAACTGGCACCACATGAGATGGATCCGATCGATAACGACGTAGCATAGAAACATGGAATACATCGTGCATCTGCTGCAATTCCGAAGGCAACTCTAACTGGTATGCCACTGGACCAACTCGCTTCAATACCCGATAAGGTCCTATAAACCTTGGACTTAATTTCCCTTTGCGACCAAATCTCATCACCTTCTTCCAAGGTGAAACCTTAAAAAATACTCGATCTCCCACAGCAAACTCTATTTCCTTTCGCTTAAGATCCGCATACGACTTCTGCCTGTCAGATGCCTTCTTTAATCGTGCCCGAATTAACTTAACCTTTTCTTCGGATTCTGCCACAATCTCTGGACCCAAAACTTGACGTTCTCCTAATTCCGTCCAACACGTAGGAGTGCGACACCTCGAATCCATCTGAAGGCTTCATACGGTGCCATCCAAATACTAGCTTGATAGCTGTTATTATATGCAAATTCTGCTAAAGGCAAGTATTCTTCCCAACTTCCTCTAAAGTCTATTACACAGCCTCTCAACATATCTTCCAATACTTGGATCACTCGCTCAGATTGACCGTCTGACTGTGGATGAAATGCCGTACTGAAGTCTAATCTGGTGCCCAAAGCTTGATGTAGTGCTTTCCGAATCGAGACGTAAACCTTGGATCCCTATCCTGAGATAATCGACATTGGCACTCCATGCAACCTCACAATTTCTGCCACATATAACTTCGCCAACTTCTGTAAAGAATAATCAACCCGCACTGGAATGAAATGCGCGGACTTTGTCAATCGATCCACTATCACCCGTACCGAGTCCTTCTTAGTAGGCGTAAGGGGAAGCCCACTAACGAAGTCTATGGTGATTCTCTCCCACTTCCACTGCGGAATCTTTATCGGCTGAAGCAATCCTGACAGAACTTGGTGTTCAGCCTTAACTTGCTGACACGTTAAGCACTTTCCTACAAATTCAGTAACTTCCCTCTTAAGACCAGGCCACCAAAACTGTTCCCTTAGATCTCTATACATCTTACTACCTCCAGGATGCATAGCATAGGGGCTACTATGCAATTCCCGAAGAATCCTCTGCCTTAACTCCTTGTTCTTCGGCATACAGACCTTGCCCTTGAAACACAATACTCCCTCGTCATTAATACTATAATCTTCCAACTCTCCACTCTGCACTTGCCATACCTTAGTACTTAGATCATCATCCATTAACTGACTTTCCTTCACCTCATTCAACCACGTCGGTTTAACTTGCAACTCTGCCAATAAAATTCCATCATCATACAAGCTAAGATATGCAAACATTGCCCTCAGATCTGACACTACTTTCCAACTTAGGGCATCTGCCACTACATTCGCCTTGCCCGGATGATACTCTATAGAACAATCGTAGTCTTTTAATAACTCCACCCACCTTCGCTGTCTCAGATTCAGCTCTTTCTGAGTCAACAGATACTTAAGGCTCTTGTGGTCTGTGTAAATCACTGACTTTTCTCCATATAGATAGTGCCTCCATACCTTAAGAGCAAAGACTACCGCCGCTAATTCCAAATCATGCGTCGGGTAGTTAACCTCGTGCGACCTTAATTGTTGAGATGCATAAGTAATGATGCAATCCCGAACCCAAACCTAGATAACCATCCGCTACACATCACCCGTACCAACCATCACACCATGGGGACTACTAAGTCGACCCTCCATCCGCTACACATCATCGAAGGCAGTCACTGCAGACGACTTGCTCATCGCCCTTATAAATTTTGTGGCATAGCCACCAGATAATTATTTCGTGACATGAGTCACCACATTCAGATATTGTGGTATAAACCACTAGATCACTTCCCCTTTTTATATAACCCATATGCCCCATGTCATACAAAATATGCAATATCATGCCATATCTCTTATTTCACATTCGTTACAATTTCACATGTGTGTCATATTCAGTGTTCATAAACATTATTAACATAGTAGTAGTAGTAGTATGTTAACGCATTCACGAATACTCTGCACTACCATTGAATGATACCTTTGGCCATATTTTCATATTTCCATTAACACATACATAATAATAATACCATAGATCTATTAGGAATTAGTGTAGGGCTACACACCTGGTTACTATCGTATTCACTGAATCCCAAAAGTCTACCGAAACAGATTGAACTCTTCCCTAAAAAATCAAAGTTAGAATCGGCCAATCGCTAACACTTAAAATGGCTTTGGCCGAATATTGATACTCTCTTACCTTGCGGATCTAAATCCCGAAAATCGTCACTTGGCTATGAAGATGTCGAAATCCTACATGGTACATGTTAGGGTCGACCTATTGCACAAGATCTATGAAAATGGCCCTTGGCCGAATACCACACATGGCTTACCTTGGATCTTTGAAATCTGAATGATTTCCTCCTTGTAGTCGACAACAACCAAATCCCAAGCCTCCTTCAAAGTTTGGCCAAGAACATTATTGGGATTAGATTCCTACTTTCGATTTAATCTCAAAGATAAAGGAAAGAAAATCGAATACCACTTGCTCTTACCCCATCTGCTTTGATTCGACGGCACCCTTGCTTAGATCCACAGAGGTATTCGACTATAGGCTAGATGTTGATCACTTAAGTTTCTGGCTTTTGATCTAGTGAAGGAATCGGCTCCCTTCTCAAAAGAACAATCGGCTATGGCCACCAAAATAGAGGATTGGCTTGATAACAACCCTTGAGAATCAACGTTCTAGAAAAGAATGAAAGAGAAGAAATAAGGGTGAGGCTCATAAGAGGTTGGCTATAACTTCATAAAAGAAGAAAAGCTCCTTCGGCTTTTGAAGATGATTGGATCGCGAGAAGATGGAGAATAAAAGAACTAAGGTTTGAGAGGTTTTCGGTTTCTGGTCACCAAAAGAAAAGAGAAAGGGAATGGAGCTTTTGGAAGAGAGAAAAATCACCAAAAAGATGCCTATTACTACACTAGGTAAATTCGGCACCTAGCTCCCCTTGAATGACCGAATTTTGCCCCCCTAAAGTCCCATATTCGGCCAACTCCTCAACCTCACTCCCTATCCCTTGTTTTTCTCCTATTTCTCATCTTCTTTACCCATTTAAAATAATTTAAATAAATCAACAATTATCTCCTCCCTTTAGCCGAATTATAAAAGGAATTTGACCACATCTAGTGCTCATCTCCTTAGTGTTTTAATGCCGTCCAACTCCCTTCTTAGCTTGACGCAAAAAGCACCTCAAAATTGCTCCCCTTGCTGCTCGAACCTAGGCCCCCTTGTACTGCTTGTGGCGTCACTTACTAGGGCTTTAAGTGGCGCCTCCTTGCCACTTTAACAAGCCCATTTTTGTGTCTCAATTCTCCTACAAATTCTTTTAAGGCCTATCAGGCTTAACTCTCTCTTTGAAACTTAAAATAAAATAATTTCTAAGGCATTTTCCTACACTCTAAAGTTCTCATGATTCACAAAAACACATCAAAACACACATAGGCATACTAGCACATTCAATTTAGCAAAAATGCACAAGCCCGAAATCCCGGATATCACATAGCCTGCTAGAATTCGAGCTTCAGGGCCAATAGGCTGGCCATGACTGTTTCTCCTTACTTTCACACGCTCGACTTGATTTAATTCGTATAAATCTCTAAGCAACGACGTCGCGACTTCTCAAGCGCCCCACCACTCTCAATTTGAACAATGATATATTATTATTATATTAAAATTGAAAAATGAATCAATAATAAAAGTCAACATGCATGTAAAATAAACTTAATTAACATTACTTTGTAATTCTGCAGGCTCATCATCTATGTCAGGCACATTCGAGGATGTAACAACCGTTTGCTGTTCACTATTGCCCTCTTCCGAATTTACAGTATTCTGTACAATATTTAAATCTCGTATTCTTCTTCTACTCATTTTTCCTGCAATATACAAAATAGTTGAAATTTTAGTAACAAATAACAACAATAATGGTACATATAAAATAGTTAAATTATATAAAATGACCAAGATTAAAATTATAATATTACATATAAATAAAAAATCGTAAAATCTTACTACATCATAATTCCGGTTTGGCAAACTTATTACATATAGTCTTATTACATAAAATCTTATAACATATAGTCTTCATTTATCTTGTGATCCAAGACAAACTTCATTTCCGGTTTGGCAAGCCAGAAAAAAAGCATGCATTTTCTAGCACTGTCTAGTTAAGAGTACAATACTTTCGGAAATCTGGAAAAACAGAGAGCGTCTTATATTGTTTAATGAGAAAATGCTACATGTAAAGAGGCATGATGTAACACTCCGGAATGTCATTGCAGCGTATGGAAAAAACAACAAAACTTAATTAGCAATGCAGGGTGAAATATATAAATACAACGCAGACTAGGAATGGGTGGCAGAATATACATTAACAGATACAATTGCTCACTAAAGTTACACTAGGCTGTTTAAAAAGGGAATACCTTCGAGTTGATTAAGAATGAATATAAATCAGCATAATGAATATAAATAAGAATAATAATGATTTTATACCTGTTAAGTTATTACCACCAAATCCAATCCAACAGTTGTAGGAGCGGAAGAGGAAGCAAAGAATCGAAATACAAACAACATATGAATTAACAAATGCTATTGATTAATTACAAAATGCTATTTACTAAGAAATAATACTCACATTCTTTGACTGGAAGAAAAATAGTCAATTCAGTAGTCGATCTAAGTCCTCTTCAATTCTACTCACTTTCAAAGTACGGATACCTTTCTCAATACAAATCTGTAACAAATACATATGAAGATAATCATAGGTTACTTGTTAAACATAAATTGAAAACAGTAATATGAAATTTTATACAAATATATGTATATGTATTACACATTGAGTCAAACTTAGACGATCACATGTCTAGATTCTTTTTATATGTAAATTTAAAAAAAAAATTCTATTCTTCAAAATTTTTTTTCTGATTTTTTAATAAAATTTCAAGTAACAATGCTATGCAAATATATAAGCCCTCCTCAAAAAGTTATTAAAATTTATGCATTACCTTTTGCAGCAGTAACTTGGCTAATAATATAATCCCTTTCTTGTCGATCAAACACTTGTTGTTGGGCTTTTGCTAGTGCTGCTCACAAGTAAAAATCCCAGTGTAGTTAAGACAATCTAATATAAACTTATCCTTAATATTTCTCCACTCACGCCATGGATAAACAGACAAGAAATATAAGTATGTAACATAACTAGGCTTACACGAAGGCGGATAGCTTCCAGCTGATTTGAACCAGAGTTCGGCTTCTACAAATGGGGGGGCACATTTTACTACAATAAAACAAAGTCAAAAACAGTAAAACACTTTACAGCCTGAAACACAGTTCCTTAATCTAGTAGCTAGAGATATCAAAGGAGACTACAAGAAGAATAAAAAAGAAACTCCATAAAATCGAAAACAATAAAATAAATAAAAAATAAAACGGTATAAATAGCAAAAGTACGAGTGAATTAACTTACATGACGAGTAAGAATGGTGCAAACAAATCGAACTACAACAAATACTAAGTATTTTTCCCTTCTAGGAGTCAATAACAAAACTTTGTCTATAACATTGTCAAGGATAAAATTACACCTGCAAGCAATGATGATAAGGTAATTAACACCCAAACCAAAATATTAAAATAATATTTATTAAACACATAAAATGCCAATAATCAACAATATATTATACTTGTTAGCATTTTGCATGCTAAATGGTAAAAATTATAAGTTTTAATTAATGTTATAAGTTTTAAGAAAATTATATAATATAATATATTATATTTGATTCTATACCCATTATGTTAATGTGATGGAATGGTAACAATTGTCTGCTGTAAATATAAAGTCCTTTTCATGGTAGTCATGTGGTGCAATGGAAAAAGAATCTTCTCCAATATAATTTGCAGAAGTTTTCTAAGACAATGAAAACAACATATATAATGTGAATGTTGTCATAAAACAACAAATCATGCCATAGTTTGTCTATTTCATACATTTTATTTGCAAAACCAATCTTTGAATGTTTTCTTCATACTACTCTATTTTCAATGATTTATAATATGTACAATAATATAACTTTTGTTTCCCCTTTTTGTGTCTACAAACTACAGTTTACTATTAATTTGGAAAAGAGAAGAAGACATTGTTACCTCGTTTGTGTGTGTAGTGACAGATTGACTTTGTCTTTGAGATAAGCAAAGAAAGAAAGCAACGCAGGGGACTATCAAATATAGCAATAACAAAGAAAACAGACAACAGGCATGGATAATTCAACAAACATAAACAGACAACAGATATGCATGTAATTCTCTATTTCTTTCAAAAAAAAAGGCAACAAGAAGAGGGTGAATAAAGCAGCAACGAAGGGTTACAAACTGTAGCAGCAGAAACTTAGAAAGAAGAAGGGTACAAATATCTTCTTCTGCGTGATGATTGGGAAGAAATTGGAGCCTCTACCCCAAAAGAGGAAGTTGTTCCTACAGACATAGACAACATTAGCTAAAATAGAAGTCGATGAAAATTTTTGCAAGACATGTTGTGAGGTTGTAAGGCAAAACCAGAAAAAACACGAAATAAATACCTAGGTAGATTAAAGAAGAAAACTGGTGGCGCAAGAGGCTATTCTCAACAAGTTCCTTAATGGCGGAGGAGAGATCTAATATGACTTCACCGGAGCAGATTTTGGGAGTTAGGGATTTTGGGTAATTTTTTAGGGGAAAACAGTAAGGTTTGGGAGTTAGGGATTTAGGGTATGCAATTAGGTGAACACGATAAGGGATTTCGGGGTTTGAAAGGGGATAAAACCGAGCATACAAAAACGGTGATGTTTTGCTCAAAATCAAAATACACGTTGCGGCGTTTGTACACTAGCGCAACTAACGCCTGACATTTAGCGGCATTTATCCAGTAGCGCCACTAAAACTTTTTTGCATTTTAACAAAACGACGTCGTCCAGCTTATAAGGGGTTTTCGGAATGGATGAAACAAAAACGACGTCGTTTAAACTTTACATTTTGCGGCGCTTTTGAAAAACGCCGCTAATTCCCGATCTTTAGTGGCGGTTTCAGTAAAAACGCTGCTAATGCCACAACAAACACATCTGAAACGACTCCGTTTTGGATAAAGTGGTACGTTTTTTGCGGCGTTTTTTGTTAAAAACGCCACTAATGTCTTTCATAGCAATAAATTTTAATAGTTTAATTTTTTCTTAAATTACTTTTAAACTAATTTTGCTTTGTTTCAAACAATATACCTAATTTGTAAAAAAATAGTAATTGATAATGAAATTAATTTTAACTAGGCCAATAGAATTTTTTTTTTTTTTTGAAATTGAGTTTTAAGCAATCTAATTTAATATATGATCTCTTTTACGTTTAAATAATTAAAACTATAATGATAATTTAATATAATAATATTAATATTATCTTTTCTACATTTATATAAGAAATTATTTAATATATAAATTTAAAATAAATCAGTCATATACCCATAAATCTTTATTATTATTTTAAATAATTGTATTTTCATTTTTTTTCATTTTTAACATATATTTTTCTATGTTATTTGTTTCAATTTTTTTCTATGTGTTGTTAATTTTTTCTAAATATTTTAAATATTAAATTAAAAAAATTACGTTTTAGTTAATATAATTAAACTAGTTAAATAATAAATAGAAGAGGCTAGATGAAAGAGTGCTTGACTTTTATTACAATTTTATATTAAATTATTATATAAATCATATAAATTTTAAATAAATAATTTTTGAAACTTTGAGCAATATTTAAAAGAATTAGATAATTGATTTAGCGTTTATGTTTTATATCATTTTTTATGTAAGAAAACAAAAACAATAAGTTTCAAAATATAAACCCTAAACCCTAAACCCTAAACCCTAAACCCCAAACCCCAAACCCCAAACTCTAAACCATAAACCTTTAAACCCGAACCCCTATCCCCTAAACCTTAAGCCACAAAACATAAACCAAAAATCCTAAACCCTTAACCCTGTAGTCCCCTAACCATTAGCCTGAACCCCTAACCACTAACACTTAAACCTTAATACCGTTAAACACTAAGATCTTAAACCCTAAATAATAAACACCAAATAAAACTTTAAAACACTAAACCCATAACCCAAAATAAGAAACCCTAAACCATAAAATTAACTTACTAAACATTAAACCCTAAATCAATTTTAATAGGTTTATAACTTAAATGAAAACTTCTAAATAGCTTAGTTAGCAATTTGTAACTTTTCATAATTAAGTAAACAAAATGAAACTTTCTCATTGCTTATAAGTGAATGTATCAAAATAAAATATAATTCAAAACAAGAATAAGAAAAAATTATGAAATTTAAATCGGATCAAATCGAAACGAGTCCCTACACAAAAATGGCAGCTCAACTTTTAACGGCGTTTGTATAAAAACGCAGCTATTGCTCAGTTTTTTAGCGGCGTTTGTGCAAAAACGCCGCTATTGCTCAGTTTTTTAGCGGCGTTTGTGCAAAAGCGCCGCTATTGCTCAGTTTTTTAGCGGCGTTTGTGCAAAAGTGCCGCTATTGCTCGGTTTTTTAGGTACAAAAACGCCGCTATTTCTCAGTTTTTTAGCGGTGTTTGTGCAAAAGCGCCGCTATTGCTCAGTTTTTTAGCGGCGTTTGTACAAAAACGCCTCTATTTCACAGTTTTTTAGCGGCGTTTGTACAAAAATGCCGCTATTGCTCAGCTTTTTAGCGGCGCTTTCTCACAAACGCCGCTATTGTCCAGTTTTTTGCGGCATTTTTTGTCCAAACGCCACTAAAAACACCACTAAAACCCTGTTTTGCTGTAGTGAATAATGATAAACCCAAAATCCAAACTCAATTAGGAGTTACATGGCCTTATTACAATCCAACGAAAAAAAACAAAGTATTCAAAACAAATTCATTTGAACAAATTAAAACATTTGAACAGCTTGTAGTGTGGCCATCTCCGAGTCCTCTCCCACGTCGAGACGTCTATTCAGGATTACCTGAAATATTAAATTAAAGGGTGTGAGTTTCGAAACTCAGTGTGTACAACCCTTGGCAATCAAGTCACATACAAATATTCACATTGGGCCTAACCCCTATCAAAATCGGTGGTCTTGGGCCTTAGCCCACCATGACCTCATATCACATCATATTGTATCATATACAAACAAGTTAATGCAAAAGCCATCCCAATAATCCATTCGCTACACACACCATTTCCCTTCCGACCATTACACACCTGTGGGGATTTCTAAATCAACCCACCCATCCTCTACACACCAAAGGTAGCTCGGTTGCGAGATTATCGAACGTTGCGAAAGAAAGTCGCTAATCATATAATGGGCTTAAATCCTCAGGGTGGATCCATGGCCATACGACTATGCGATCCTCAAATCTTCCTCCGTACCATAATTCCCACCCATATGCATCCTAAGCAGAATATCATATGAATGCATCAAACACACGAGTAACATCCATAAACTCATATTCGTCACATAGGGGTATTTCCGTCATTTCACTACCCAGGGGTATTTTCGTAATTCTACCCTATAGGGGTATTTTGGTAATTTGGAAAAATAGGGGTGTAACACCCCATACCCAAGTCCGAGACTGAGACTGGATACGAGACATTACCATACTTGAACTTAAGTAAACATGTACTTACGGGTTGTAAAATTTTGTTTCGAGAAAGAAACTTCTCTTTCTTAATCAAAACATACGTTTCATGGGCCTACGAGGCCTTAAACACCTATCCAGAAACTTTCAAAACTCAATAGGGAACTTTTCCTCGAAACAGGGGTCACACGCCCATGTGACTTAGGACATGCCCGTGTACCCCTAAGACATGCTCGCGTCTTCCACCCGTGGTCGACACTGACTAATTTCACACGGCCTTGACACGCCTGTAGCTTTGGCCCGTGTGCTAAACTTTGGCATTCTGACTTATCCACACGGTCCATACACACGCCCTTGTACTTCAGCCGTGTGGCAATTCAAATTACAAGTGCAAGGTGCAGACTTCACACGCCGGGCACATGCCCATGTGCTAGCAGTGTGTCACACACTACCTAATCATACGGCCGTGTGATTAGCCCGTGGTCTATTCTGACTTAAAACACTAATGTGCAGGGGACACACGGCCTAGACACACACCCGTGTGTCTATCCGTGTGGGCACCTAGAGGCTATTTTCCAAGCCAATTGCCACCCTGAGATCAAGATCAATCCAATACTCAATTCAATAACTCAAGTATTACATCTAACATGAACAAGGATGCATACTTCATTGATAGATAAAAACATACATACTTAATCATTCATGACCCATCTCTTTGGCCATATACAAAAAGAATACTAAGCTTGATAGGCAACAGTTTGGCTAATTCTAAAACATAACTCAAAATGAAATGCTTCCTATACATGCCATACTTAATATAAACAACTTGGCTATACCAAAATAGCGATTGATAGTGTGCTCCGAGCTCCGATGATGATAATCCACGAGATTAGCTTGGCGGGACTACATGAAAAGAAAGAATTAAATACGTAAGCATTTTGCTTAGTAAGTTTGCATGTAATGCATATAACAACGTATATATATATATATATACTTAACATACTCATTCATCATAAGCAAAGGCATTGCTAAGTTCACATGCTTGAGCTTACTTACTCTTAATGATTCTTACACTTATCATGGTACTTACTAGTCTCGTGCTTGTAAGGTAAACAAGGTACCTGTATCACTTAATCATATAGATTAGCATACTTTTTTGATAGCTTTACTTGCTTAACTTTCTTGCTTTCTCATTTATTCTTTACTCTTTTGCCCGATGAATTACTATGAATAACCGAGGATACTGAATCTCATCTTACATATATCTCGATGCCAAAGCCATATCCTAGATATGGTCTTACATGGGATCTCTCAACTTGGTATCGATGCCATGTCTTGACATGGACTTACACGAAGTCTTCCTTGTGTGTTCCATTGGGAACTTACCATTGCCATGTCTTGACATGTTCTTACTTGGTATCTTTACTCATGAACGGGTCAATGCCGAGCCTTGGCTTGGACTTACATGAAATCTTCCTTGTTACTCACCAATGCCATGACTTGGCTTAGACTTACATGGGAACTCTATCTCATGATAGCTTTTCAATGCCAAGACTTGTCTTGGACTTACATGACATCTTTACTTGGAGACTCACCAATGCCATGCCTTGGCTTGGGCTTATATGGGTCTTCATCTCATAATAACTCTTCAATGCCAAGACTTGTCTTGGTCTTACATGATAACTTGCTTGATTGCCGATGCCATGACTTGGCTTGGTCTTATACGGACTTCCTTGTCTCATGTGATAGATCGAGTATCCTAGGTAATTCAACTTCAATCGGGACTTTCTCATACTTAATCTCATTGATTTCTTTGTTTAACATAGCATCAAAAATCTCATGGAATTAAGATATATTCTACATCATACTAAGCAATTCAATGATATTAATCATAAAGCTTAGAAATCATACAAACTTACCTCAATGTACAAAATGTATGTAGAAATGCAATTTAGTCATCGACTTTGTTCTTGCCTCGGTTTTGATCCAGGCTTCGTTTTTCTTGATCTATAATAATAATTTAGCTTATTTAATACACACATTAACTAAATTGACTCTTAACTCATACTTTGGTAAAATTACCATTTTGCCCCTAAACTTTTTCATAATTACACTTTTGCCCCAAGGCTCGTAAAGTGATTTTTATTCAACTTTTGTGAACTTCATGCTTAGCTGATTCATTCTCTTATTCTCACTATTTCTATCATGTATGACAAATTTCACAACTTTTACAAACTAGTCCTTACTAGCATTTTTCATGAAATTCATTTAGGAAAAGATGTTTATCTAACATCAAACTCTCATAATCTTTCATAAAGCATCATTTTACAAGCATGTCATACATGGGTAGATTTATGAACATGAATTCTAGCTTAACTTATAGCTATAAATAGCTAATTCATAATACGAGGACTCCAAAAATATGAAGAATATAAAAAACGGGGCTAGGATGCACTTACTAGCAAGCTTCAAAAATTGAAGAACCCTAGCTATGGAGTCTCTCAAATTTTCGACACAAGGAAGAAGAAGATAAATAATATTTTTATCATCTTTTCCCATTTTAATCATTTAATTGATAAATGACCAAAACGCCCTCCTCTTTTAAAATTCACAATTTAATAACTCATGTCCATTTTTGTCCAAAAATTATAATTTGGGCAAATTGCTATTTAAGGACTTCTAATTAATAATCCAAAGCTATTTTATACAAAAAGCTTCTAGAATCTCATATTTTACAACTTTTGCAATTTAGTCCTAATGGACCCCTTTAATAGAAATTTTCACAAAATTTCTACATAGAACTTTCATACTATCATGAAAACATCTCTTAAACCTTAAAAACTCAATTTTTACTAACTCAGATTTGTGGTCTCGCACCACTATTCTGACTAGGCCCTAAATCGGGCTGTTACAAGGGGTATCTTGGTAATTTGCAAAATAGGGGTATTTTGGTACTTTTGCAAAACAGGGGTATTTTGGTACTTTTGTAAAACATGGGTATTTTGGGTAATTTTGCAAAATAGGGGTATTTTGGCAATTTACAAATCTAAGGATATTTTGGTAATTTTCAAATCAGGGGTATTTTATCCCTCTAGGGTTTTAGTTATGAACTTTGGCCCATCAACAAGTCCTCGCGGTTAAAGTGAACAAACACTATGCACCAGGTAGGATCTCAGAAAAGAGGAGGTGGGTCACTAGGACCGCTTAAGTACCAAGCTCTCACTAGATCCAATCCTAGACATGCATATGTCGGTTACCACACTCTAACTAATCGACTTGTCCACAGACATGTTTGATTATTAGATTAAGTCTTATGTGATTTAAGAGTTGTTCAGAACTAGGCCTAAAGTCCATTAAACCCTAGCATACTTGTCTACGTCCCCCATAAAGCCCATATTACATCCTTACGGCCTATTAGGCCCAAATCTCATTCATATGGCCTACTAGGCCCAAAACAATTCCAAATCATGTAACATGCATGACTAACTTAATATGTATGACCAAGCAAACCAATTTCATCAAACTTAGCCTTAGGGCCCAACGGGCCCGTTTAGCCACTTTCGACTTTTCAGCATTACCGATATTGTGTGTGTAGTATTTGTACACAACTGGTAACCTCGCGTGCTGCAAACCCCTTAGTCACGAACCTACAATAGACATTACTAGCGATTAACCAAAGCTTTAACACATACTTATCAAAAACCGAAGCCTCACCGTACCCTTACCGCGTGCCTCACGTTCTAGTAGCCCTTACTTTGCTACTATTGGTGATTATCCTCTGGATCTGCACCCAAACACCTATATCGTCAAAACCAAGTGACCCATATTAATTGTAAATCACCCCTATGAGTCACCTTAGATTCGGCCATTTACTAAACCATGACTGAGTCGAGAACACTTACCACCTTGTTAGCAATCCTTACCAACCACGCTTGCGATTTTTGATCCTTTCCCTTGTTAATACAAAGTTAACGACAAGGAGAGGTTAGATAGCCATTCGGCTTTTAATAAAACACACTAAGGAAGTTGACTGAGTACTTATCGAAACCCTCCTTTGATCCTATGGCCTAGATAGCTACTGAAGAAGATCCGGCTTTTAAACTTGACTAAGAGTAGATAACAACCGATTTGTGATGGAGGAAAAATAACTAAGAATCGGCACAAGTAGGGATTTCAGCAAGGAAGGATGATGGTAATTTCGGCAATGAAGAAATATTGTGGGAGGGAAGGAGAATTCGGTCTAGGCGCTTTTGTTTGGAAAAAGAAAGAAATTGTGATTACTCGGGTATTTGTCAAAGGGAAAGAAACTAAAAAGAATTAGGAGATTGGAAGGAATTTTCCCGTAATTAATCAACTAAAGCACACAAAAGCAACAAATGCCCTACTTATTCATACGTCACACATATATATACTAAAAAAATAAATAAATAAATAAAATAGACCTACACTCCTCGATCGACTCAAACTTATCACCAATTAAATTCCTTTACTTTCTCCAAATTTTATCTTCATCCCCATCCAAAAATTCCTTTATTTAGCCAAAAATCCAATTTGAATTACATTCAAATTGCTTTCCCCGAACAACAACCATCCTTTGGTGTTTCGGTCCACATCAAACACCTTCCCCACGCCAGCAGCAAAATAGCAAGATATTGTGCACAAGGCAACTCGAAACCAAGACCTCCAGGCACCACCACACGCTTCTCGCCACTGCACCACAACTCTTCTTGTGATATGTTCCATTCTCAACTTCTTTTAAGGCCTATTTCCCATCGACCGAATCATCCAAAGAAATCTAAAAATAATCGCCAACACCCAGCTTCGAACCTCTGCACTAAGGGTTTACTTAAAAAAACCCAACATTTAGCGCACGCCGCAACTAGAACCCTGCTCCCCCTCCTGCTCCTAACGCCTTTGCCATTGGGCCAGGCATTTCTTTGTGTCGTGAATCAGCCCCAACTAATTATAAGGCCTAAACTCTGGCCTCCATACTAACATATGCGCACTAAATTTTTTTGCCAAGTCCAGGACTTGAACCTTTGACCACCAGCTTATTCAGAACGCCCCTGGCCACTAGACCACCTACTTCCTTGTGCTATCTTTTAACCCAACAATATTTTAAAAGCCTTCTAACTACCACCAACCTCACTTAAGGGTAAAAACAAAATTTTTGCTAAAGCCCTAGATCGAGCCTAGGACTTTTCCAACACTACCAACCCTTCCTAAATAACCTAAAAATTAAACTAAACATGCAATCATAATTTTTTTTACCCACTTAATTCATTATTCCCTTTTTTTTTCCGAACGAAAAAATCCATTCTCTCGACATAGGAAACCCAGTTATTCTAGGCCCAATTTTTGGGGCGTTACAACTCACCCCTCCTAAAAGAAATTTCGTCCCCAAAATTTCCAACTAACAGGGTGGTCGTGTATCAACTACCCCACCACGCTACCACTGCGTACTCTGACCCTAATAATTTTAATACATACCCAAAACATCCACCTATCGCAACCATTCTCAAACATACGCAGAATAGGTACCAAATTCCGATTCAAATGTTTACAAAGCCCTAACACTTCCACGGCCTCGGCCGCGGCCTCTTACACCCCTTCTAGGGATCATCGTTGCGTATTTAAAAAAAATTATGAAATTAGTGCTTAGTTCCACTGTTTAAAACACGTCTTATGCGAGTGACAATTTAAAAGTTGTTTCGCGGTCGTAAATCCCCTATAGGCTTAAGTTCCCTACGGGCTTTAGTCTCTAGGAACCTATTGTTTAAAGTAGCCCAATATCTAATTATAGTTCAGTAATTTAAATAAATGTAGTACAGAGAACTTACTTGCCTCGACGTCGAGGGCTCGATGAACCACACTTCAAGAATCCTGCCAAAAACTTTTTAAAATCCAAAATCTAAGGCCCATTTCACAGCCCGAGCTTTGCAACCAGGCTCTGATACAACTAAATGTAACACCCCAAACCCAGCCTAGAAGTTAGGCCCGAATCCAGAATGTCACATTACAGGCACACTTCAAAACGATTTTACTATTTAACCATTTAAGGCCCAAAAGCCCAAATTTTAAGAAAACGATCATATGTTGAGTTATTTCGAAAACCATGTTATCTTTAGAAATGTTATGAAATTTATTAAGCGGATAGTTGAAACAATAATGATAAACCCAAAATCCAAAGTCAATTAGGAGTTACATGGCCTTATTACAATCCAACGAAAAAAAAACAAAGTATTCAAAACAAATTCATTTGAACAAATTAAAACATTTGAACAGCTTGTAGTGTGGCCATCTCCGAGTCCTCTCCCACGTCGAGCCGTCTACTCAGGATTACCTGAAACATTAAATTAAAGGGTGTGAGTATCGAAAATTAGTGTGTACAACCCTTGGCAATCAAATCACATACAAATATTCACATTGGGCCTAAGCCCTATCAGAATTGGTGGTCTTGGGCCTTAGCCCACCATGACCTCATATCACATCATATTGTATCATATACAAACAAGTTAATGCAAAACCCATGCCAATAATCCATTCGCTACACACACCATTTCCCTTCCAACCATTACACACCTGTGGGGATT
Source organism: Gossypium sturtianum (assembly GCA_025698515.1). NCBI lineage: Eukaryota > Viridiplantae > Streptophyta > Magnoliopsida > Malvales > Malvaceae > Gossypium > Gossypium sturtianum. The sequence continues at coordinate 105,796,794 of CM046955.1, forward strand.
TCTAAATCAACCCACCCATCCTCTACACACCAAAGGTAGCCCGGTTGCGGTACTACCGAACGTTGCAGCAAAGCTGCTAATCATATAATGGGCTTAAATCCTCCGGTGGCTCCATGGCCATACGACTATGCGATCCTCAAATCTTCCTCCATACCATAATTCCAACCCATATGCATCCTAAGCAGAATATCATATGAATGCATCAAACACACGAGTAACATCCATAAACTCATATTCGTTACATAGGGGTATTTTCAACATTTCACTACCCAAGGGTATTTTCGTAATTCTACCCTACAAGGGTATTTTGGTAATTTGGAAAAATAGGGGTATCTTGGTAATTTGCAAAATAGGGGTATTTTGGTACTTTTGCAAAACAGGGGTATTTTGGTACTTTTGCAAAATAGGGGTATTTTGGGTAATTTTGCAAAACAGGGGTATTTTGGTAATTTACAAATCTAAGGATATTTTGTTAATTTTCAAATCAGGGGTATTTTATCCCTCTCGGATTTTAGTTATAAACTTTGGCCCATCAACAAGTCCTCGCAGTTAAAGTGAACAAACACTATGCACCAGGTAGGATCTCAGAAAAGAGGAGGTGGGTCACTAGGACCACTTAAGTACCAAGCTCTCACTAGATCCAATCCTAGACATGCATATGTTGGTTACCACACTCTAACTAATCGACTTGTCCACAGACATGTTTGATTATTAGACTAAGTCTTATTTGATTTAAGAGTTGTTCAGAACTAGGCCTAAAGTCCATTAAACCCTAGCATACTTGTCTACGTCCCCCATAAAGCCCATATTATATCCTTACGGCCCATTAGGCCCAAATCTCATTCATATGGCCTACTAGGCCCAAAATAATTCCAAATCATGTAACATGCATGATTAACTTAATACGTATGACCAAACCAACCAATTTAATCAAACTTAGCCTCAGGGCCCACCGGGCCCGTTTAGCCACTTTCGGCTTTTCGGCATTGCCGATATCGTGTGTGTAGTATTTGTACACACCTGGTAACCTCGCGTGCTGCAAACCCCTTAGTCATGAACCTACAATCGACATTACTAGCGATTAACCAAAGCTTTAACACATACTTATCAAAAACTGAAACCTCACCGTACCCTTACCGCGTGCCTCACGTTCTAGTAGCCCTTTCTTTGCTACTATTGGCGATTATCCTCTAGATCTGCACCAAAACACCTATATCGTCAAAACCAAGTGACCCATATTGATCATAAATCACCCCTATGAGTCACCTTAGATTCGGCCATTTACTAAACCATGACTGAGTCGAGAACACTTACCACCTTGTTAGCAATCCTTACCTACCACGCTTGCGATTGTTGATCCTTTCCCTTGTTAATACAAAGTTAATGACAAGGAGAGGCTAGATAGCCCTTCGGCTTTTAACAAAACACACTAAGGAAGTTGACTGAGTACTTACCGAAACCCTCCTTTGATCCTGTGGCCTAGATAGCTACTGAAGAAGATTCAGCTTTTAAACTTGACTAAGAGTAGATAACAACCGATTTGTGATGGAGGAAAAATAACTAAGAATCGGCACAAGTAGGGATTTCGGCAAGGAAAGGTGATGGTAATTTCGGCAATGAAGAAATATTGTGGGAGGGAAGGAGAATTTAGTCTAGGCGCTTTTGTTTGGAAAAAGAAAGAAATTATGATTACTCGGGTATTTGCCAGAGGGAAAGAAACTAAAAAGAATTGAGAGATTGGAAGGAATTTTCCCCTAATTAATCAACTAAAGCACACAAAATCAACAAATGCCCTACTTACCCATACGACACACATATATATACTAAAAAAATAAATAAATAAATAAAATAGACCTACACTCCCGGATCGACTCAAACTTATCACCAATTAAATTCCTTTATTTTCTCCAAATTTTATCTTCATCCCCATCCAAAAATTCCTTTATTTAGCCAATAATCCAATTTGAATTACACTCAAATTGCTTTCCCCGAACAACAGCCATCCTTTGGTGTTTCGGTCCACTTCAGACACCTTCCCCACGCCAGCAGCAAAATAGCAAGATATTGTGCACAAGGCAACTCGAAACCAAGACCTCCAGGCACCACCACACGCTTCTCGCCACTGTACCACAACTCTTCTTGTGATATGTTCCATTCTCAACTTCTTTTAAGGCCGATTTCCCAGCGACCGAATCATCCAAAGAAATCTAAAAATAATCGCCAACACCCAGCTTCGAACCTCCAACCTCTTCACTATGATACACGCCCCTTGCCACTACGCCACCTACTTTATTTGAGTCATAATTCCTCCCTAATTAATTATAAACCTTTCTGCCGCGCTCCAGGTTTACTTAAAAAAAATCCCAACATTTAGCGCACGCCGCAACTAGAACCCTGCTCCCCCTCCTGCTCCTAATGCCTTTGCCACTGGGCCAGGCATTTCTTTGTGCCGTGAATCAGCCCCAACTAATTATAAGGCCTAAACTTTAGCCTTCATACTATCATATGCGCAATAAAATTTTTTGCCAAGTCCAAGACTTGAACCTTCGACCACCAGCTTATTCAGAATGCCCCAGGCCACCAGACCACCTACTTCATTGTGCTATCTTTTAACCCAACAATATTTTAAAAGCCTTCTGACTACCACCAACCTCACTTAAGGGTAAAAACAAAAATTTTGCTAAAGCCCTAGATCGAGCCTAGGACTTTTCCAACACTACCAACCCTTCCTAAATCACCTAAAAATTAAACTAAACATGCAATCATAATTTTTTTACCCACTTAATTCATTATTCCCTTTTTTTTCCAAATAAAAAAATCCATTCTCTCGACACATGAAACCCATATATTCTAGGCCCAATTTTTGGGGCGTTACAATAAACACCCTAAAGGCCAACCTTGAAGCGGGCATCCAGCTAGGCCAAGGAGCCAAGCCAGAGAGGCTAGAATTATGGGATTTACTCGAAGAAAGCCAGTTGATTCATCTCAAGAAGCTGAAATCATACTCAAGACGGAGGATCTCTCCTTCAATTCCTTCAGAGGGTTTTAGGGTTTTCTTATGTTTTGTTTTATATTTTCTTCTGAGATGTATTCTTTTATGATTATGAACTAAACCCCTCAGATACCTGAGGGGGATGAAACCTAAGACGGATCTTGTTATTGTTTTCAGAACTATATGATAAATACTTGATTTGTTCTTAACTATGTATTCTTAATTCTTGTTTTGATATTTCAGGATATTGATTCAAGTATTGATGTGCTTAGGCTGTGGAGGAATACTCCCTGTTTAAGAGTAGATCTAGCATAGTTAAGCGGAGTTGATCGCAACCCTAGAGATAGGATGACGAAAATCTGCCGAATTAGGGTCAAACCTAATATAGGAGTCCATAGATCGAGTTAATGCAATCCTAGGGGTTTTAATTAGAAAGAGATTTCAATTAATCAACCTAGGGTTAGACGTTAGTAGCCTCGAGAGAGGTATTAATATATATTAGGGAATCCTACGGATCAAGTCAAGTGAATAAATCGCCTGGTTCAGAGTTAAATAACGAGTGAAGTCTAGGTGGATTCTTCCTTGGGTATTGTCTTAATCAATTGGTTTTTCCCACAAGTATTTTCCCAATTCATTCTCTGTGTCTTAGCATCTTTAGCATAGTAGTTAGTTAATTTTAGATTAAACAACAATTCCCTTAATTCTTAGGCTAAATAATAAAAAGAAAGTCAGTATTAGTACTTTTTGTTCCTTTGGGTTCGACATTCCGGTCTTGCCACTAGGCTATACTACTGTTCGATAGATGTGCTTGCCTCAATCGTGGTGATAGTTAGTTTCTAGGCTAGATCATTCATTATATAAATATTAAGACTCTCGACACACGATCAAGTTTTTGGCGCCGTTGCCGGGGAACTAAAATATTAAGAACGCTCAATTTTTATTACTTTAGCCATATTATTTATTTGCAATTTATATTTATTTTATTTTTAACTTTGCTAATTATTCTTTTATTTGCTTCTGGCAGTTAATTCTAGTTTATGACTAGGAGGAACTCGTCAGGACCCTTGATTTTTGACAGTGAAATAGAACATACCGCTCGCAGAAACTGAAGAGATGTCACTGAATAATTATCAGTGGGAAGTCATGAGGACAAAGCCTAATAAAGCAACCGATGTTTTTAACCTTGACGCGGTCACCATGTTATCTAACCAGGTAGAGCTTTTAAATAAAAAAATGAATGGTTTGTATGGTTCTACGTAGGTACATCCGGTAATACAGTACAATACAAATGGATGAGGGGTGAACAACATAGAATATCTATCCTACAACCCTAGCACAGAGAACGAACAAGTCAACTATATGGGTAACTATTCTAGACCTCAAAATAATCTTTATAGTAACACTTATAATGCAAGTTGGAGGTACCATCCCAATTTCTCGTGGGGTGGTCAAGGTAATCAAAGACCGCAACTTCCTCCAGGTTTTCAACAACCACCTTACCAGCAAGAAAAGAAGCCGAACCTTAAGGAGATGCTAACAAAAATTATCTCGGTGTCAGAAACACGCTTCCAAAACACTGAAACAGCGCTTAAAAATTAGAAAGCGTCAATTCAAGGGCTCGAGAATCAAATAGGTCATCTTGCTAAGCTGATCTCAGAAAGACCACAAGGTATCTTGCCTAGCAACACCGAAACTAACCCAAGAGAGCAACCTCAAGCAATAACTTCTCACGATAGTGAAGGGTTAGATGAACCAAAATTGAAGCAAGAGAATGTGGTAGAGGAAGGTAAGGTTGAGGTAAGCCATGATAAACCAAACCCGGTAATTACAGAGTACCAACCTCGTGTGCCATACCCCAAGGCGATAAAGAAAGACCACACAGAGGAACAATTCGGTAAATTTCTTAAACTTCCAAAGAAATTACATATTAACTTGCCGTTTCTTGAAACTCTTTCGCAGATGCCAGATTCAAGGAAATTTTTAAAAGAGTTTTTGACAAAAAAACGGAAGTTAGACGATACGTCGCATGTGGAGCTAAACGCAGTGTGCCCAGCAATTCTACGAAATAAACTACCATGTGAGCTCACATATCATGTAAGTGACGAAATGATCACTATTCAGGTTCTTGACACGGCTAAAACATCGAGTATTAAAGGTAGAACCAATCACTTCAAAGTTGGGGACCAGGTACTGTCAGATGCAACCGACCCTCGAATAGCCGCTTCAGAGCTTAATACAACCGGTGCGACTCCTTTTACGGTACTTAAGGTCTTTCCATACGGAACGGTCGAGGTAACTCATTCTAATTTTGGCACTTTTGAGGTAAATATTACCCAACTCAAACCACATGTTGATAGAATTGATAGTAAGAAAAAGGAGTTTCAACTCCGTGAACCACCATGGCCATACGAATAACAGGTAAGTCTAGCTCAAGACTTTAAACGAGCGCTTCTCAGGAGGCAACCCGAGCACTAACCCCACTAACGTCCATATTTTCGAATTTTAGCATCTAACTAAAAACTAACCAAATTTTTAAGCGCATGTTTCCCTACCACACGGCCTTGCACACGGGCGTGGCCGTGTGGAAACAGGACAAAACTTATCCTAGAACACGGGCTGCGATAAAATGCCACGGTCGTGTGATACGGCCGTGGTCGAAACTGAGTAAATCACACGAGCGTACGACACGTCCGTTCCCATAGGCCGTGGCCGACACTGACAAAGCTACACGAGCGTGGCCCCTGACCGTGTGCCCCAATCCCTATTCTTATCTTTACCTTTATTTTTATTATTTTTTATTTTTATTTTTATTTTTATTATTTTTATTATTTTTATCTTTAGTTTATTTTCCTTATGTTTATTACCATATTTTCAAAGACTTATCTTTTATATTTTGAACTTTATTTTAGTTTTTATAATTATTCCTAATCGACTAATCCCATAACCTTCTTCCACAGTTGTGTTTTTGTTTCTTAATAGTTGCTCAGAATTATGCACTCCACTTTGTTATATCTACAATTCCACGTCAACTACTCCATGGATTTCATCCAAAATTCAGGAAGTTTCACTTATCTCCCTCTCTTATGATTTTCCTATTATATTGTCATTATATATCTTTGTACATTGAGGACAATGTACATCTTAAGTGTGGGGGGGGACTATTAATATTATTTGAAAATCCATGAATTATGCCTTGTTCTTAAGTAATTTTCTCATATTACTAATTAGAATGAAACTTTTATTGATTTTCATTGATTTGTTTTGGATTAAGTCATAGTTAATTGTGCATTGATGATTTAAACTTTAAGATATTAGAGAATCAAGCATGATAAGTCTATTTTCCGTAATTAAAATTTCTAGGTTGTTTTCCTAAATTTAAATATTACTTTGAAGTTTGAAATTTGCGAGGTTGACATCAAAACCCATAATTTCTGTGAGATTTTGAGCCTTTCAGAGCATATTCTTTTTTCTTGCTCACTTTATTGATTATAAGTGTGTCAACATTGATTTGTTATTCTAGAACTTGCTTCGATCATACATGTCGAGACCCCACATTTGATTTGATATACAGAGATGATAAAGGCACTTAGGTTTTAACCCACTTACTCCACTAAAAGCCTACCCTCACAATTAACTTCTAGTGAACCCCTTTGATCCTAACAACCCTTTTATTGACTCACCCACTAATATTAACTCAAAACCCATCTTGTATTTGTTATCACCATTTCTCTTGACCACCCTTATATCGAGTTTTGATTTGATCGGTTGCCTAATTATTTTATTCATTTCAGTAGTTGAATCCACATTTTATTATATGATTTGTTCTTAAAAAAAACGTTAGAAAATCTATTCATCATTAGTTCTATGTTCTATGAGCTTAAAATAGTTAAATTCACATCCTTAGAAAGAAGCTCGTGCTATTAATATTACAAGTTTTCAATTGATGTAATTATTCATTATCAGTTCGTTGTTTCTAGTTAGGTAATTTATCAAGTCAATCTCGATTCTAACCCTCTAATTCAGCATTTATCCACACCTTTAACCCAAGCCCCATTACAACCCTTTTTAAAGACCTTTTTATTTGTGTATCATCTCATATTATAGTGGTGGAGATTTGATTTTCATGCAAGCCTATGGGATTAACTTTTCATGTTTGACTTATGAGTGCTTTTTCCTGAACCTTAAACACTTTGAGTGATTTGAGTGAATCTTTAGTGAGGATGTCAACCCTTGTCAATTTTGAATTAGAGGTAATTATTTAGATGAGGGGAAACACCTATGTTTTCATGCTACAAAAATATATGACTTAGATTGTTTGAATCTTTAGGACTCTTTGAGTTGAATTATCCATGTATGAATTATCTATGAATAATGATAAGACATTGTTAATGAGAATCATGAACTGAGGAAAGTTAGTTCTTAATTGTGAGTTGAGAATTTTGCTTGAGGACAAGCAAAAGCTTAAGTGTGGGGGTATTTGATAAACCGTAATATATACATATTTTAATCCCACATTTAGCATACTTTTGGATGATTTATTCCTTTACTTGTGGAATTTGATGCTACTAATCCTTTAATTTCGTGGTTTATACTTAGGAAAGCATAAGAGGATGAAAAGAATGAGAAACGGGCTAAAAATGAACCAAATAGGCCAAAGTAGGAAATCAACACGGCCTGGGCCCAAGCCACACGGCCCTGCCCCTTTAGCAGGCTCGACCACGGCCTAGATTCGATTCCCACGGGCGTGTTGAACGGGCGTGTCCCTACCATGACAAAGAGGAATTTCACTCAGAATAGGGTACTTAGAGGCAAAGAAAGACATTCCAAAATCCTATATAAACACCCTAAAGGCCAACCTTGAAGGGGGAGTCCAATTAGGCCAAGGAGCCAAGCTAGAGAGGCTAGAATTGTGGGATTTACTTGAAGAAAGCCAGTTGATTCATCTCAAGAAGCCGAAATCATACTCAAGACGGAGGATCTCTCCTTCAATTCTTTCAGGGGGTTTTAGGGTTTTCTTATGTTTTGTTTTATATTTTCTTCTAAGATGTATTCTTTTATGATTATGAACTAAACCCCTCAGATACCTGAGGGGGGTGAAACCTAAGACGGATCTTGTTATTGTTTTCAGAACTATATGATAAATACTTGATTTGTTCTTAACTATGTGTTCTTAATTCTTGTTTTGATATTTCAGGATATTGATTCAAGTATTGATGTGCTTAGGCTGTGGAGAAATATTCTCTGTTTAAGAGTAGATCTAGCATAGTTAAGCGGAGTTGATCGCAACCCTAGAGATAGGATGACGAAAATCTTCCGGATTAGGGTCAAACCTAATATGGGAGTCCATAGATCGAGTTAATGCAATCCTAGGGGTTTTAATTAGAAAAAGATTTCAATTAATCAACCTAGGGTTAGACGTTAGTAGCCTCGAGAGAGGTATTAATATAAATTAGTGAATCCTACGGATCAAGTCAAGTGAATAAATCGTTTGGTTCAGAGTTAAATAACGAGTGAAGTCTAGGTGGATTCTTCCTTGGGTATTGTCTTAATCAATTGGTTTTTCCCACAAGTATTTTCCCAATTCATTCTCTGTGTCTTAGCATCTTTAGCTTAATAGTTAGTTAATTTTAGATTAAACAACAATTCCCTTAATTCTTAGGCTAAATAATAAAAAGAAAGTCAGTATTAGTACTTTTGGTTCCTTTGGGTTCGACATTAGGTCTTGCCACTAAGCTATACTCTTTGTTCGATAGGTGCGCTTGCCTCAATCGTGGTGATAGTTAGTTTCTAGGCTAGATCATTCATTATATAAATATTAAGACTCTCGACACACGATCAGTTATATTGGGATTTATATCGATGACAGAGTGTTTTTGAAAGTATCGTCTTGAAATGGGTTATTTAGTGATGTTGGAAATCGTGAGAAAGATATTAAACTTCATTCCGGTAAGATTTTCGGGGACGAAAATCCTAAAGGGGGAGAGTTGTAACAGCCCAAATTTGGGTCTAGTCGGGATAGTGGTTTCGAGACCTCAAATCCGACGAGGAAAATTTTATTCTTATTATATTTTTATGGTCTACAATTTTAAGGAAAGATTTCGTAAAAAATTCGTTCAAAAATTTCGACGTTTGAGCACTCAATTTAGTCAAAAGGACTAAATTGTAAAATATGCAAAAGCTGAGTTCTATATATTAGAGGTGTCAAATTGCTATGAGTTTTAAATTGGAGGTTCTTAAAAGGTAATTAGACCATTGGATAACTTGATGGACAAAAATGGGCATGAATAGGACAAAATTGAAAGGAAAGCCTTAAGGGTATTTTAGTCATTTAGTGTTTTAAATGAATAAAAAGACAAAATAAGAAAAAAAAATCTGCTCATCTTCTTAAAGGGGACTGCCGAAATTTTCTTGACTCCATGGCTAAGGGTTTCAAGTTTTTTTTAAGCTTCATAGTAAGTGATTCCGAGCCCCGTTTTTAATGTTCATCGTATTTTTGAAATCTCGGTAACTTGGTTTAGCTATTTCTACCACTATTTTGAGCTAGAGTTTAATTTTAAAAATTGACCCATGTTGAATAATTGTGTATTTTGATGAATTATGGTAGATTATGCATGTATATGATTAGATAAACGAGTTTTATTAGATGATTTTTGATGAAATCGTATAAAAGGGGTTAAATTGTAAAAGTTATAAATTGGTCATAAGTGCGTGAATTAGTGAGAATTTGAAGTTGCCATAGAAGAGAAAAATGTTCAGCATGTAATGAAACATAAGAAAGTTGAATAAAATTTATTTTACGAGTTTAGGGGTAAAAGTGTAATTTTTGAAAAGTTAGGGGGCAAAATTGTAAATTTTCCAAAATTTGATATGTGAATTGAATTGATTAGTGTGTTGATAAAATGTATTAAATGAGTGTTAATTTGACATGTTAGATCAAGAAAACATGAAATTTGGACTAAGATTGGGGAACGAAGTTGTGGGCTAAGTTGGGAAAATTAGTCGTTTCAGCATTTGAGGTAAGTCCGTGTGATTAAATGAGCATGATATTGATTTCATTGTTATTATACTTGAGAATCTATCTTGCCATGATTGTATTAAAGTTTATGTTGATGATATTGTATATGAGAAAGTGATGTCAAGTGTAAATAACATTTATGTGTAAATAATGCACTATTATGTTTAAATAAATTTATATATTGTTAAATGGTTATACATGTGATATTATGATTGTCATTACGAATATTTGATAGTTGCAAAATTATTATGTGAAATGTGTATTGATTTGAGAAATGAAATTGTATGTATAAGTGATACTGAACAAATAAGTGAAATCCCGGTTGAACCTTAGGAATACTTTAGTGATAAGTGGTAGCTCCGACTACATATCAGTGGTAGCTTCGGCTACATATCAGTGGTAGCTTCGGCTACATATCAGTGGTAGCTCCGGCTACATATCAGTGGTAGCTTCGACTACATAAAAGTGGTAGCTTCGGCTACATATCAGTGTGGCACTTATGTGCAAGATTTCTGTGTATCCTTTAGTATTCCAAATTGTTCAACGGGTAAATTGATGATACATAAGATGAGAAAGCATGTAATTGTATATATAAGTAATGTGCAGGTATGCATGTAAGCATGAAATTATATGTACAAATGGTATAGGTATGTACATAAATTTTATAAGTGTTGGTCTTGTGATATTATGAGTTATTATCATTATAAAAGTGACCTTAAGTGAATCTTAGGAATAAGTAATTATGTTGATGATGTATGTATTTGGTTTAGAATCATGTATTAGGCTTTTGAGCCATTCCAAATTGAGAGATAAGATGTTTAGTATATTTGTTTTATGATGCTTTGGATATTTGTGAAAACATAAAATGTTAGTGATACTCATGAAATCATTGTTATGCTAATTACAGGCTTAAGTCTTTGGTGTTATGTATGTTTAAATAGAAGTGAATGCAAAGAAAACTTGAAAGAGTGAAATTAGCATTAAAACAGTTTATACAGCAACAGTTATGTGATTTTGAAAAATCACCAAAAAAAGGAGAAATGGAATTAGAAAGTGAAAAAGATATATAATTAAATCTTATTGTGTCTATTTTCATATGAAAGAAACAGTGTAAGAAAATGAATTTTATATTATGAAATATTTGAATTTTAGTGAGACAAAGTCAGAAAGAGTTTTGGAATCCCCTGTTTCAACTTTGGAAAATCATTAAAAATTGTACAAAAATAATTATGAGATATAATTTATATGCTTGAAATATTAAATGAGTCTATTTTCATTAGAAACAAGTGGGAATGGCATATAAAACTTTACAATGAGGTAATTTATTTTTAGTGAAGAGAGGTCAGAACCGTTGGATAGTGTAACAAGGGATATTTTAATGAATAAACTGTACTAATTAGCCAAACCAAAAATTCTGAAAATTTTATGGTAAGAATATATATGAGTCTAGTTTCAAGGAAAATTAGTGGAACTTAATTTGGAGTTCCGTAGCTCTAGATATAAATAATATAGTGACTGTGACTCGAGAAAACAGCTTGACTGGAATATGAGTAAAGATGCAAATTGGGTTGTATTACCATGAGAAACAAGGGGATAAATTGTTTTTTTTTATTTTTTATTTTCATACGATCTTACTAAGCTATAAAGCTTACTCCCTCCCTTTCTTTCCTTTAGTGTTTTCAGGTTAGCTCGGGGTTGGAGATCGTCGGAGGTAGCATCACACTATCAAGTCGCTACCATTTATATAATGAAGCATATATTAGAAATTTCAAGTGAGTGGCATGTATAGGGATTTAGTTGATTGACATGCATTATTTTGCTTTGGCCAAATGTGTAGGTTTATATTAAGTTATATGCATATGGCCATGAGATGTGGCTTATATTGATTATGGCTTGTAAGCCGAGTTATTCATGTCATATCTTAATGTTTATAATGTGATTATGTTTATTTGCCATGCATGGTTAGTAATATGACATGAGTGCTTGATGGATAAGTTGGTAATCATATTATAATGGTAAAAGTGGTCATCAAAATAACAAGTCTTATGAGGGTGAAATATGAAATCTAGACTTGGTATTGCATGAATGTGTATGTTTAAGTTTGGTAATGCCTCGTACTCTGTTTCGGTGTCGGACGTGGGTAAGGGGTGTTACATCCAGAGACGGAAGGAAAGAGGGTAGCAGCTAAGGAATAGAGCAGCAACACAAGAAAGAAGGAGAAGCATTCAACCCTGGGCTGCACAAGATATTGAAACATTGAAGTTGACAGCTAGATTGGTGAAAGCTTCCTGAAGTTCTTCCTTCATTATCTTAATTGATTCTATGAATTTTAACTATGGAAATATGTTGTTGAATGGTACTTTCATTTTGGATTTTAATTTCCAACTCATGAGCTAATCTCATCGAGTTGGGATTATTGGATGAATCTTTAGTTCCTTTAATGACCAAGGCATAGATGAATGTATAATATGTTCATAAACTTGATTTAATTCTGAAAAGGTTAGAAGAGTTGGATTGTGATCAAATAATACAAGTGAGTATTTGACAGAATACTCGTAGCACTCTAGACATAGAGCTGCGCTTTGTACTGAGAAAGGAAGAAACATTGCTGGGTATCCTTCTTAAGGTTTGTAGACATGCAAAGCCTTAGGTAGGGTAGTTTGAAGTCCGACTCTCGAGAGAATCAGACTACCTTATATTTAATCTGAATAGTAAATTGGTTAAGATTTTGTCATGTCATTATTGTGTTACGAGGAAAGAATCTTTGTAATCCCAACCTTTCCATTCAATAGCATAGTTCCTCTCAACTTTGTCTCTGTATCTTTCCCACAACATTTTAAGTTAGTTATTTGATTTTAATAGGGCATATTACTCTAGAAATTATTATTCTATTTTTCCATAGCCTAATTCATATAGTTTATAGTAATAGCTTAGCCGAATTAATCCTATCCAATCCTTGAGGAGACGATCTTAATTACTACTTTATTACTTGATTTGACGTGTATACTTGCACATTCGCATATTATATTCACACGTGGCAAGTTTTTGGCATCATTGTCAGGGAATGACAATTTGGTTAAATTTGGTTTTGTTATTTTCTTCTATAATTACATTAGTTTTATTTAACTTTTTTGTTTTTAATTCCACAGGTTTTTTGTTAGTGCATGAGTAGAGGCATTCCTGTAAATGGAGAGTATTCTTTTGACCTAGAGATCGAGAGAACCTTGAGAAGAAGGAGACGAGAATTGCAAGATATGGCTTGGATTGGAAATGATCCAGGTAGGGAAGATCCATTATATCCGAATAGTCAGGATGTTGATTTGCCTCATGTGATGGATGATAGAGACAGACCCATTCGAGAGCATGTTGTGCCAATTTCGGATGATTTGAATCCAGGAATAGTGAGGCCACACATTCAAGCTCAGCATTTCAAGTTGAAACCAGTAATGTTTCAGATACTGCAAACGGTAGGACAGTTCAGTGGATTGCCTGTAACAGCCCGATTTTGGGTCTGGTCGGAACAGTGGTTTTGGGACCACAAATCTAACGCAGTAGAATTTATTTTTATTATATTTTTATGGTCTACAGTTTTAAGGAATGATTTCGTGAAAATTTCGTCCGAAAATTTTGATGTTTGGGCACTCAATTTAGTTAAAAGGACTAAATTGCAAAAGATGCAAAATGTGTGTTCTAGAAGCTAGAGGTGTCTAATTGCTATGAGATTTCAAATTAGAGGTCCTTAGATGGTAATTAGACCATTGGTTAAGTTGGTGGACAAAAAAGGACATGATTAGGTGAAGTTTCAAAGTTATGCATTAAGGGCATTTTGTTCATTTGGTAAATAAAGCCAAAATAAAACTAATAAAAAGATGTCATCTTCTCAAATTAGTCCCCCCATAGCCAAATTTGAAAAAGGAGTCCATAGCTAGGGTTTGGCCATCTTTCAAGCTCGATTGTAAGTCCATTCTTGCCCTGTTTTTCATTATTTTTATGTTTTTGAAATTGTCTCAACCTAATCTAGCTATTTCAAGGACTAATTTGAAGAGATGTCAAAGTCTAAAATTTTACCCATGTTAGATATTTGTGTATTTTGATGTTTAATGGAAGATCATGCAAATTTGATGTTGGATAAACAACTTTTACCAAGTGATTTTTGATGAAAATGCCTAAAAAGGACCTATTTGTAAAAGTTATAAAATGTGTGTAAAAATGTGAATAAATAAAAAATGTGGGCTGTTATGAGTATGAAAATGGTTCGGCTAGGCTTGGGTTTTGAAGAAATTGACTATATTTCATTTTACGAGCCTAGGGACTAAAGTGTAAAATATTGAAAAGTTAGGGGCAAAAATGTAATTTTGCCATGATGTGATTTTTGGGCTAAATTGAATAAGTTAAATTTGCTATTATAGATCAAGAAAAACAAGGTTCGGATCTAGATCGGGGGAAAAACAAAGTGTTCGACGATTAGGTCCATTTTCACTATTTTTGTACCGAGGTAAGTTCGTATGTAAATAATGCATTATTATATTTATGTTTTAAATGCTTTAATATTGTATAAAGTGTGATTGACTCTTTGGACGTATTCGACAAAGTTTCGACAAGCGAGAAATCCCGGTTGAACCTTAGGAATAGAATAGGATACGAGTGACATGTCACTAGGAACCCATGTGTTTATGTGATCCGGGTGCTAGTTTTGTACGTCCTACCAGTGGCTGGGTATTCCGGCATATGTTGCGGATACCTGACAGCTTGTGTGAGCAGCACTGTGTAGCTATGTTCGGACTGACAACTTGTGTGAGCAGGCCCATGAATAGCTCGAAAGCGAGCATATATGTATTATGAGATATGAGGTAGTTTTGGCTACATATATGGCACTTATGTGCAAGATTTCTGAGTATCTGTTAATATTTCGAGTGTTCAACGGGAATGTCAAAGTTGCGAATGGATATAGTTATGTTGTGAGTTGGTACAGGTATGTACGTAAAATTCATAAGTAATGAGCTCGATATGTGATGAACCCTTGGTAAGGTTGTGATTGAGAAAAGTTATGATTATGAGATTTTAATAGCATTTATATTAACTTATATTATGTTAATTGTGTGTTAAATGTGTGGTTATGATGTGTATTAGTTGCATAGGAACTTACGAAGCTATATAGCTTACTCCCCTTTCTTTCCCTTATCTTATAGTGCCACCAAGCTAGGTCGGGGATCGGAGACCGTCGGAGATCCATTTATACTATCAACAATTATTTGGAATCAATGAATTCAACATTTTGAGTTATGGCATGTATAGGGGACTTGGTCATTTTGTTATGTGTCATAATTGATTTGACCAAATATGTTGACTTATATTGGTTGAAAGATCATTTTGTATAAGGCCATTTGAAATTGGCTAATATTGTAATACCCCTTACCCGTATTCAACGCCGGAACAGGGTACGAGGCATTACCGAACTTACGACACAAGCATTCACACAATTCTGAGTCATAAATTTGCGTCCAAATTAAAACTATTTGCAGTTAATCATAAAGTCCCTAATACGAGCCTACGAAGCCCAAAACATGCATAGGAAGTGGTTCGGGACTAAACCGAGAACTTTAGAAATTTCTACAACACTTAGAAAATTTTTCACTAAAAAGGGGTCACATGCCCATGTGGATATGCGACATGCCCGTGTGGTCAGGCCGTGTGGTCACACACGCCAGTGTCCCAACCCCGTGTAACTCTCTGTTTGTAACTCATGAACAACTTGAAGTCACACGGCCAAGTCACACGCCCGTGTGCTAGGGCGTGTGGTCGATTTAATTTTCATGGTTTTTCATAAAATAGGTGCAGACTTTACACGCCCGGGACACACGCCCGTGCCTGAGGCCGTGTCCCTCACACGGCCGAGACACACACCCGTGTCTTTGCCCGTGTGCTCAATTCTGAGCATTCTGTTTCTCAAAATTAAGGTGCAGGGGACACAGCCAATACACACGCCCGTGGGACAAGCCGTGTGTCGCACACGGCCTAGACACACGTCCGTGTATCTAACCGTGTAGACAAAATAAAGGCTATTTACCAAGACATTTGCCACCCATATTCACACTTACACTTACACCAATTCAAGGCGCAAAACATAACATACTTAGGCAACCAAAACCTCCACAACCAAGACAATCACACATCATTCACATGTTACATCTATCATACATAAACATCACTTACTTATCAACTCAAATCATGCAAGTTTCCACATTCTTGAGAGGCATCATCATATGAATATACTTATACCAATATTAGCCAATTTCAAATGGCCTTATACAAAATGAACTTTCAACCAATATAAGCCAACATATTTGGCCAAATCAATTATGACACATAACAAAATGACCAAGTCCCCTACACATGCCATAACTCAAAATGATGAATTCATTGATACCAAATAATTATTGATAGTGTAAATGGATCTCCGACGGTGTCTGATCCCCGAGCTAGCTTGGTGACACTATAAGACAAGGGAAAGAAAGGAGAGTAAGCTATATAGCTTAGTAAGTCCCTATGCAAATGGTAAGCATCATAACCACACATTTAAAACACAATTAACTTAATGTAAGTTAACATAAATGCTATTAAAATCTCATAATCATAAATTTGCTCAATCACAACCTTACCAAGGGTTCATCACATATCGAGCTCATTACTTATGAATTTTATGTACATACCTATACCAACTTGATGTGATCCCGCCTCGGTGATGCGAGTCGAGTCGTTGAAGTTGCCCGATCGTAAAATCTAAGAAGTATTGTTCTTACTTGATGTTGGAGTATAATCGGCTAAGTATAGGCTAAACAAAGGTTTGAAAGGGGTTTAGGGTGATGATAGGCTATGGTGCGGTCAAATGTGGATTTGGCTAATGATGGATAGTGAATAAAGGTTGCAAAAGAATTTAGAGATAGGATGGTTATTGATTCGGCTAAGTATTGTAACAAAATAAAACAAAGAGGTTAGTTAAATGGGCGAAGTGAAAAGATGTTTTTGATTTGGCTAACAAGGAAGTAGATTAACTTTGAAAAATGGATAAGTTGAATAGATGGAGTAGGTTGATGGATTGAATCGGCTTAAGGCCAAGGAAGAACCAATACTATAGGGAGTATTGACCCGAACCCTATATGAGACTTAAGATGGTGAAAAGGACCTTGACCCGCTAACTATAGGGAGTTAGGAACCAAAGGTATCAAATGGGTGAACGCCACACTCGGTTTAGGAGTGATAAGTTCAAAGAGACAAGGATGACGCCACTAGCAAGCTAGATAAGTCAATCTTGAGTCTTAAACGAAATAAGAGAGTTGAAACAACTCACAAATGTTTTAAACCCTTCAAAAGGTATCCAAAAGTCTCCCTTACATCAAATTAGCTAAATATTTATAGCTAGAAACCATGCTAGCCGAATAGGCACATCCAAAGCTTAATGGCCAAGTAATTCAGCTTTAATGAGCTAGAAAATTCTAGACTAAAACCAAATAAATTCCATGTCTATATTCAGCTCTTTAGAACGCCATTGGACGGCTTCTAGATGAAGGAAAGTCAGCTGAATGTATTTGGAAGAGTTGGGAGCTGATTGGCCATGTCTATGTTTAGCCAAGTGCTTAAATGAGCTCCTTTAATCCTGGCTTGAGAAACTGAACATGCAGCAGCATTTTAATGGGAGTTTTGGAGCACGAACAACCCAAATAGTGTGAATATTTGAACTCTAACAACCTCCAAGTGTGAAGGGACGAAATTGATCAGCCACCAGCTAAATGGACTCCATTTGAACAGCCTTGTCCATTGAGCTCTTCGAACAGCCACTTGGAGAAACTCAAAACAGCAGCTGAATTAATTCCACTTAATGCTCCAGCCAAATACATGCTCCTCTTTAATGCCGTTCCATGCACTTGAGCTAGCTGAATTCAGCTTGTGTGAACACCTATAACATGAAATAAATTCGGTTAATACATAATAATTAGCTCAATTACTTTGCCTAAGCTTAAGACACTTTAATGAGCTGTTTGAGCTAGGACAAATTAAATGAATCTAAGACAAATTAAATGGATGTAGGATTCAACACACATTTAATTACTTAGACACATTAATGCCGAATTTACTTAGACATATTAATTTTAATACACATTTAATACTTAACTAAATTAACTAAATAACTTAAACTAAATTAACTGAATATTATTTAAAGTTAATTCCAGCAACTATTAGCTCAAAACGCATAAATTAAATAAAATTAAAATTAAGCTGAAACCGAATTGAATGTTCCAGCAAATTGATGCGCAAGATAACACCAAATGAATTTGAGCTCAATGAGCTAGGATGAGCTATGAACGAGCTAAATGAACTCGTAGCAAGTTGCATGGAACACTTGAGCTAGACATCTTGGATTGTTCGATTATTCCAGCAATGGTTTTCGCCCCAAATTCGGTCAATTAAAACCTGCACACAAATTAACAAATTGAAATTAGATTTCATTTTGCACTTGGAACCCTCACGTTTAGGCCATTCTCGATGGTGTCGAGTTGTGTCGTAACATGATGCGACCGGATTCACATCACAACTCGCAACACAACCATATCCTTTCACAAATTTGACATTCCCGTTGAACACTCGAAATATTAACGGATACTCGAAAATCTTGCACATAAGTGCCATATATGTAGCCAAAGCTACCTCATATCTCTTAATACATATATGCTCGCTTTCAAGCTATTCACGGGCCTGCTCACACAAGCTATCAGTCCGGACGTAGCTACACAGTGCTGCTCACACAAGCTGTCAGGTATCCGTAACATATGCCGGAATACCCAGCCACTGGTAGGACGTACAAGACCAGCACTCGGATCACATAAACACATGGGTTCCTAGTGACATGTCACTCGTATCCTATTCTATTCCTAAGGTTCAACCGGGATTTCTCGCTTGTCAAAAATTTGTCGAATACGTCCAAAGAATCAATCACACTTCGTACAATATTAAAGCATTTAAAACATAAATATAATAATGCATTATTTACATACGAACTTACCTCGGTACAAAATGGCTAATAGTTCGATTTAGTCCACAACTTTGTTCTTTCCCCGGTCTAGGTCAGAACCTCGTCTTTCTTGATCTATAATATCAAATTTAACTTATTCAATTATCACATTATTCAATTTAATCCCCAAAACACCTTATGGCAAAAATTACATTTTTGCCCATAACTTTTCAACTTTTTACATTTTAGTCCCTAGGCTCGTAAAATGATTTTCATTCGATTTCTACATTACCCAAGCCTAGCCGAATCTTTCTCATACTCATACCAGCCCACATTTTTCATTAAATCACACGTCTACTTCATATTTTACTACTTTTATAAATAGGTCCTTTTAGGCATTTTCATCAAAAATCACTTGGTAAATGTAGTTTATCTAACACCAAACATACATTTTCTACCATTAAACACCAAAATACACAAATATCTAACATGGGTAAAATTTTAGACTTTGATATCTCTTCAAATTAGTCCTTGAAATAGCTAGATTAGGTTGAGACAACTTCAAAAACATAAAAATCATGAAAAACGGGGCAAGAACGGACTTACAATCGAGCTTGGAAGATGAACAAACCCTAGATATGGACTCCTCTTGTGAATTTCGGCCATGGGGGACAAAATTGATGAAGATGAAGACTTTTATTTAGTTATTTTGGCTTTATTTACTAGATTACCAAAATGCCCTTCACCTAAACTTTGAAATTTTTCACTAACCATGCCCATTTTTGTCCAGACTAAAGTATAATGGTCTAATTACCACCTAAGGACCTCTAATTTAAGATCTCAAAGAAATTGGACACCGTTAACATATAGAACTCACATTTTGCACTTTTTGCAATTTAGTCCCTTTAACTAAATTGAGTGCCCAAACGTCAAATTTTCCGAACAAAATTTTCATGAAATCATTCCATAAAATTGTAGACCATAAAGATATAATAAAAATAATTTTTACTGCGTCGAATTTGTGGTCCCAAAACCACAGTTTCGACTAGACCCAAAATCGGGCTGTTACAAATATTGGTATAAGTATATTCATATGATGATGCCTTTCATGAATGTGGAAACTTGCATGATTTGAGTTGATAAGTATGTGATGTTTATGTATGATAGATGTAGCATGTGAATGATGTGTGGATGTCTTGGTTGTGGATGTTTTGGTTGCCTAAGTATGGTATGTTTTGTGCCTTTGAATTGGTGTAAGTGTATGTGTGAATATGGGTGGAAAATGGCTTGGTAAATAGCCTTTATTTTGTCCACACGGTTAGACACACGGGCGTGTGTCTAGGCCATATGCGACACACGGCTTGCCCCACGGGCGTGTGTATTGGCCGTGTGTCCCCTGCACCTTAATTTTGAAAATAGACAGTCCAGAATATAGCACATAGG
The DNA here is from genome assembly GCA_025698515.1 of Gossypium sturtianum. NCBI lineage: Eukaryota > Viridiplantae > Streptophyta > Magnoliopsida > Malvales > Malvaceae > Gossypium > Gossypium sturtianum. Next base: position 105,817,251 of record CM046955.1, read on the forward strand.
TAGAGACACGGGCCTTTGTCTCAGCCGTGTGTGCTATACGGCCTAGAACACGGGTGTGTGTCTTGGCCGTGTGAAACCTGCACTTAATTCTAATTAAATTATTTAACCACACGGCCTAGCACACGGGCGTGTGGCACGGGCGTGTGGCACAAGTCAAAGAGCACCCTAAATTGAACACGGTCTGATGCACGGGCGTGTCCCAGGGTCACACGGGCGTGTGAGCCCTACAGTTAGCAAAATTTTTCTAAGTTTTATAAAAATTTCCTGAGTTCTTGGTTTAGTCCCAAACCACTTCCAATGCACGTTTTGGGCCTCATAGGCTCGTATTAGGGACTTTGTGATTGAATGTGGATGGTTTTAATTTGGACACAAATTTTATGACTCGATTTGTATGAATGCTTGTGTTGTATGTCCAGTAATGCCTCGTACTTTGTTTTGGCGTTGAATACGGGTAAGGGGTGTTACATTTAGTGGTATCAGAGCTACGATTTAGTCAATTTTTAGACTAACGTAGCGTGTGTAAGAGTTTAGCTATACATGCCATAAATGAACCGTGATAGTGTGATGACTCCTGACAACTTTAAATTGTGTTTTTATATAGTAAATGGATCCCAATCAAGCTGAAGCTGATGACGTAGAAAGTAATGCTCCGACTCCCACTCAAGAGACCGCGCCATCTGAAAGTAGACCAGTGACAATTGGTCAAGGAGAAGGGGCTAGGGAAGCCTTCCTCCACATGATGAATGAATGGTATACGAAGTTTGTTCGAACAAATTCGACTGTTCAACCCCCTCCACCCCCACCTATTCCTTAAACGGTTCCCATAGCTTCACAAGGTATGGAATTCGTAAGATTGAATAAGCCTCCAGTTGATAAGATTCGAAAGCATGGGGCTGAAGATTCAGGGCCAATGTTGATGATGATCCCGAGCGAGCCGAGTTTTGGCTCGAAAACTCCATCAGGGTATTTGATGAGCTGTCTTGCACATCGGATGAATGTCTAAAATGTGGTGTGTCGCTTCTGAGAGACTCAGCATACCGGTGGTTGAAAACTCTTGTGTCAGTAGTACCGAGAGAGAGGGTTAACTGGGAATTCTTCCAAGATGAGTTTGGGAAGAAATATATCAGCCAACGGTTCATTGATCAGAAACGTAAGGAGTTTTTAGAGCTAAAACAGGGCCGAATGTCTGTAACCGAGTAGGAACGAGAGTTTATTAGGCTCAGTAAGTACGCTCAGGAGTGTGTTTCCACCAAGGCTATCATGTGCAAAAGGTTCGAAGATGGGTTGAATGAGGATATCCGATTGTTAGTTGGAGTTCTTGAGCTGAAAAATTTGTGGTGCTATTCGACTGAGCTTGTAAAGCTGAAGAATCAAGAAAGGAGAAGAGGAAAGCTGAGTCTGAGGCTAGAGATACAATAAAAAGGCCGATGAGTAAGTCATTTCAATCTCAGCCTAAGAAAGTGAGAGATTTGTATGCTCGTTCGAGTGCTTCAACTGGGTATTCCAACAGAGATCGTGGAAAACAATATTCGGGTTCTAAAGCCCAAACCAAGTTGATAGTGAGTGTTGGTAATGTTAGATCTAATTGACCTGAATGTCAACACTGTGGTAGGCAACATCTCGGTGAATGTAGAATGAATGACAGGGCTTGCTTTAAGTGTGGCTCACAAGACCACTTTATTCGGGACTGCCCTTGGATGGCTGAGAAAAACAAGATTCAGAATGCAAGATCGGGCAACACTGCCACTAGAGGGAGACTCCCGAGGAATACGGGGAATGTGACCAGTAGTAAAGGTGTGACCAAATATTCAACTATAAGATCCGAGGCTAGAGCACCTGCTAGAGCCTATGCTATCCTTGCTCGCAAAGAAGCAAATCTCCCGATGTTATCACCGGTACTTTTTCTCTCTATAATACTAATGTAGTTGTATTGATTGATCCTGGATCAACTCATTCTTATGTTTGCATGAAATTGGTAGCTAGTAAGAGCTTGCTTGTTGAGTTTACTGAGTTTGTGATTAAAGTGTCAAACCCCTTAGGCAAACATGTATTAGTTGATAGAGTTTGCAAGAATTGTCCCTTGATGATTCGAGGTCACTGTTTTTCGGCTGATTTAATGTTGTTGCCATTTGATGAGTTTAACGTTATTTTGGGTATGGATTGGTTGACACTGCATGATGCGGTAGTGAATTGTAGACGAAAAATTATTGAATTGAAATGTGAAAATGGTGAAATTCTTCGGATTGATTCAGATGAGTCGGGTGAGTTACCTGTTGTGATCTCTTCGATGTCTGCCCAGAAATATGTAAGAAAAGGGTGTGAAGCTTATCTAGCTTATGTGTTGAATACAAAAGTGTCTGAATTGAAAATTGAATCAGTGTCGGTAGTTTGTGAATATCCTGATGTTTTTCCAGAAGAGTTGCCTGGGTTGCCACCGATTAGAGAAGTTGAGTTTGGTATTGATTAAGTACCAGGGACTTCACCGATATCGATTGCTCCGTATAGAATGGCCCTGACTGAATTGAAAGAATTAAAAGCTCAGTTGCAAGAGTTGACAGATAAGGATTTTGCGAGACCGAGTTTTTCTCCCTGGGGTGCACCAGTATTATTTGTAAAGAAGAAAGACGGATCTATGAGACTTTGTATCGATTATCGACATCTCAACAAGGTAACGATAAAGAACAAGTATCCTTTACAAAGAATTGATGACTTGTTTGATCAGTTGAAAGGGGCAACAGTGTTCTTAAAGATTGATTTGAGGTCTGGCTACTACCAGTTGAGAGTTAAAGAGTCGGTTGTACAGAAAACCGCTTTCAAAACAAGGTACGGGCACTATGAATTTCTTGACATGCCTTTCAGACTAACTAATGCTCCTGCTATTTTTATGGACTTAATGAACCGAATTTTTTGACCATATTTAGACAAATTCGTAGTTGTGTTTATTAATGATATTCTGATTTTTTCTCGAGATGAGACTGAGCATACCGAGCACTTGAGAACTGTATTGTAGACTTTGAGAGATAAGAAATTATTTGCTAAATTCAGTAAAAGTGAGTTTTGGCTCCGAGAAGTCTGATTTTTAGGACATATTATTTCAAGAGATGGTATTCGAGTTGATCCAAGTAAGATTTCGGCAATTATTGATTGGAAGCCGCCGAGAAATGTATTAGACGTTAGAAGCTTTTTGGGCTTAACCGGCTATTATATGTGATTTGTTAAGGGTTTTTCGATGATTGCTACTCATATGACTAAGTTGTTTCAAAAAGATGTTAAGTTTGAATGGTCCGAAAAATGTCAGCAAAGTTTTGTGAAGTTGAAGGCATTATTGACTGAGGCGCCAGTTTTAGTGCAATCTGAACCGGGAAAGGAGTTTGTGATTTATAGCGATACATCACTGAATGGATTAGGATGTGTATTGATGCAAGAGGGCAAAGTGATAGCCTATGCCTTGAGACAGTTGAAACCGCATGAGAAGAATTATCCGACGCACGATCTAGAATTGGCTGCCAGTGTTTGCTTTGAAGATTTGGAGATATCATTTGTACAGTGAGAAGTGTCGTATCTTTACCGATCATAAGAGTTTAAAGTACTTGATGACTCAAAAGGATTTGAATCTGCGACAACAGAGATGGCTCGAGTTGCTAAAAGATTATGAGTTGGTAATTGACTACCATCCCAGAAAGGCGAATGTAGTTGCAGACGCTTTGAGCAGAAAGTTCTTGTTTACCTTGAGAGCTATGAATACGAGGTTGACTTTATCTGAGAATGGTTCGATTCTAGCTGAGTTGAGGGCTAGACCGGTGTTTCTTCAGTAAATTCGCGAAGCTTAGAGAAGTGATAAAGAGCTTCAAGCTAAAAGAGTTCAGTTCGAATCGACTAGTGATTCGGACTATCAAATTGAGACCGATGATTGTTTGATGTTCTGAGGTAGGATTTGTGTATCGAAAGATACCGGCTTATTCAAAAAATTCTTCATGAGGCACATAATGGTTGTTTATCTGTTCATCTAGGCAGTACAAAAATGTATAATGATTTGAAGAAATTGTATTGGTGGTCAGGTATGAAACGAGATATTTCAGAATTTGTTTCGAGATGTTTGATTTGTCAACAAGTAAAAGCCGAACACCAAGTACCTTCGGGTTTACTTCAGCTAGTAATGGTACCCGAGTGGAAATAGGACAGAATTACGATGGATTTCGTAACGGGTTTGCCTTTGACTCCGAAAAAGAAAGATGTTGTATGGGTTGTTGTTGAGAGATTAACGAAATCGGCTCATTTTATTCTGGTACGTACCAACTATTCACTTGATAAGCTAGTCAAATTGTACATTACTGAGATTGTTAGGTTACACGGGGTACCTATTTCTATTATTTCAGATAGAGATCCGAGGTTTACGTTGAGATTTTGGAAGAAGTTGCAAGAAGCTTTGGGTACAAAGTTAAACTTTAGTACCGCATTTCATCCGCAAACCGACAGTCAATCGGAAAGAACGATTCAGGTTCTCGAAGATATGCTCCGATGTTGTGTTTTAGAATTCGAAGGTAGTTGGGAAAAATATCTACCTTTATTTGAATTTTCTTATAACAACATTTTTCAGTCGAGTATTAAGATGGCACCGTATGAGGCATTGTATGGCCGCAAGTGTCGAACTCCATTGTACTAGACTGAGCTCAGTGAGAAAATGATTCACGGGGTCGATTTGGTTAGAGAGACCGAAGTGAAAGTGAAAGTAATTCGTAACTGTTTGAAGGCAGCTTTGGATAGACAGAAATCGTATGCGGATTTGAAAAGAAAAGAGATTGAGTTTCAAGTTGGTGATAAAGTATTTCTGAAAGTATCTCCGTGGAAGAAAGTTCTGAGATTTGGTCACCAAGGCAAGTTGAGTTCGCGTTTCATTTGGCCATATGAGGTTATTGAAAGAATAGGGCTAGTAGCATATTGGTTAGCTTTGCCAATGGAGTTGGAAAGGATTCACAATGTATTTCATGTGTCAATGTTGTGACGTTATCAATCAGACCCTTCGCATGTGATTTCTCTGGCAGAGGTGGAAATTCAACCCGATATGACTTATGGTGAAGAACCGATCATTATTTTGGCTCGGGAAGTCAAACAGTTCAGAAATAAAAGTATAGCTCTAGTGAAAGTTTTGTGGCAATGATATGGGGTCGAAGAGGCTACGTGGGAACTTGAGGAAGCTATGAGAAAACAATACCCAAACCTCTTTTCTGGTAAGATTTTCGGGGAAGAACATCCCTAAAGGGGGGAGTTGTAACAGCCCGATTTTGGGTCTAGTCAGAACAGTGGTTTTGGGACCACAAATTCGACGCAGTAAAATTTTTTTTATTATATTTTTATGGTCTACATTTTTATGGAATGATTTCGTGAAAATTTCATTAGAAAATTTTGATGTTTAGGCACTCAATTTAGTTAAAAGGACTAAATTGCAAAAGGTGCAAAATGTATGTTCTAGAAGCTAGAGGTTTCTAATTGCTATGAGATTTCAAATTAGAGGTTCTTAGATAGTAATTAGACCATTGGTTAAGTTGGTGGACAAAAATGGACATGATTAGGTGAAATTTCAAAGTTATGCATTAAGGGCATTTTGGTCATTTGGTAAATAAAGCCAAAATAAAACTAATAAAAAGATGTCATCTTCTCAAATTAGTCCCCCCATAGCCGAATTTGAAGAAGGAGTCCATAGCTAGGGTTTAGCCATCTTTCAAGCTCGATTGTAAGTCCGTCCTTGCCCCGTTTTTCATGATTTTTATGTTTTTAAAGTTGTCTCAACCTAATCTAGCTATTTCAAGGACTAATTTGAATAGATGTCCAAGTATAAAATTTTACCCATGTTAGATATTTGTGTATTTTGATGTTTAATGGAAGATTATGCAAATTTGATGTTGGATAAACAACTTTTACCAAGTGATTTTTGATGAAAATGCCTAAAAAGGACCTATTTGTAAAAGTTGTAAAATATGTATAAAAATGTGAATAAATGAAAAATGTGGGCTGTTATGAGTATTAAAATGGTTTGGCTAGGCTTGGGTTTTGAAGAAATTGACTATACTTCATTTTACGAGCCTGGGGACTAAAGTGTAAAATATTAAAAAGTTAGGGGCAAAAATGTAATTTTGCCATGATGTGATTTTTGTGCTAAATTGAATAAGTTAAATTTGCTATTATAGATCAAGAAAAATGAGGTTCGTACCTAGATCGGGGGAAAAACAAAGTGTTTGACGATTAGGTCCATTTTCACTATTTTTGTACCGAGGTAAGTTCGTATGTAAATAATGCATTATTATATTTATGTTTTAAATGCTTTAATATTGTATGAAGTGTGATTGACTCTTTGGATGTAGTCGAAAAAGTTCCGACAAGCGAGAAATCGCGGTTGAACCTTAGGAATAGAATAGGATACGAGTGACATGTCACTAGGAACCCATGTGTTTATGTGATCCGGGTGCTAGTCTTGTACGTCCTACTAGTGGTCGGGTATTAGGCATATGTTGCGAGATACTGACGACTTGTGTGAGCAAAGATTTGTATAGCTACATTCGGATCGTGACTTGTGTGAGCAGGCCTATGAATAGCTCGAAAGCAAGCATATATGTATTTTGAGATATGAGGTAGTTTTGGCTACATATATGGCACTTATGTGCAAGATTTCTGAGTATCCGTTAATATTCTGAGTGTTCATTGGGAATGTAAAAGTTGTGAAAGGATATGGTTATGTTGCGAGTTGGTACAGGTATTTACGTAAAATTCATAAGTAATGAGCTCGATATGTGATGAACCCTTGGTAAGGTTGTGATTGAGCAAAGTTATGATTATGAGATTTTAATAGCATTTATGTTAACTTACATTATGTTAATTGTGTGTTAAATGTGTGCTTATGATGCTTATTATTTGCATAGGAACTTACAGAGCTTTATAGCTTACTCTCCTTTCTTTCCCTTATCTTATAGTGTCACCAAGCTAGGTCGGGGATCAGAGACCGTCAGAGATCCATTCACACTATCAACAATTATTTGGTATCAATGCATTCAACATTTTGAGTTATGGCATGTATAGGGGACTTGGTCATTTTGTTATGTGTCATAATTGATTTGACCAAATATGTTGGCTTATATTGGTTGAAAGTTCATTTTGTATAAGGCCGTTTGAAATTGGCTAATATTGGTATAAGTATATTCATATGATGATGCCTTTCATGAATGTGGAAACTTGCATGATTTGAGTTGATAAGTATGTGATGTTTATGTATGATAGATGTAGCATGTGAATGATGTGTGGATGTCTTGGTTGGGGATGTTTTGGTTGCCTAAGTATGTTATGTTTGTGCCTTTGAATTGGTGTAAGTGTATGTGTGAATATGGGTGGCAAATGGCTTGGTAAATAGCCTTTATTTTGTCCACACGGTTCGACACACGGGCGTGTGTCTAGGCCGTGTGCGACACACGGCTTGCCCCACGGGCGTGTGTATTGGCCGTGTGTCCCCTGCACCTTAATTTTGGAAAACAAAATGTCCAGAATATAGCACACGGGCAAAGACACGAGCGTGTGTCTCAGCCGTGTGTGCTACATGGCCTAGAACACGGGCGTGTGTCTTGGCCACGTGAAACCTACACTTAATTCAAATTAAATTATTTAACCACACGGCCTAGCACACGGGTGTGTGGCAGGGCTGTGTGGCACAAGTCAGAGATTACCTTAAATTGAACATGGTCTGAAGCACGAGCTTGTCCCAGGGTCACACAGGCGTGTCCCTTGGACCACATGGGTGTGTGATCCCTGTAGTTAGCAAAAATTTTCTAAGTTCTATAAAAATTTCTTGAGTTCTCGGTTTAGTCCCAAACCACTTCCAATGCATGTTTTGGGCCTCTTAGGCTCGTATTAGGGACTTTATGATTGAATGTGGATGGTTTTAATTTGGACACAAATTTTATAGCTCGATTTGTATGAATGCTTGTGTTGTATGTCTGGTAATGCATCGTACTCTGTTCCGGCATTGAATACGGGTAAGGGGTGTTACATTGCCTACTGAAGATCCATGACAACACTTAAGACTTTTCTTGGAAGTTTATGACTCATTCAAGCAACAAGGTGTTCCTGAAGATGCCCTGCAACTTAATCTATTTCTGTATTCATTAAGAGATCGTGCCAGAGCATGGTTGAATGCTATGCCATCAAGGAAGGTGGCATTTTGGAATGATTTTTGTCAAAGGTTTTTGTTGTGGTATAATCCCCCAAATATGAATGCCAAATTAAGGAATGATCTCGCATCTTTTCGACAATTAGAGGATGAGACGTTGTATGAAGCTTGGGAGCGATTCAAGGAATTACTTAGGAAATGTCCAATGCATGGTTTCTAACACTGGACACAGATGGAAATGTTTTACAACGGATTAAATGCGCATACAAGGATGGTAGTGGATGCGTCTGCCAATGGTACTTTGCTAGATAAATCATATAATGAAGCGCATAAGATTTTGGATCAGATTACCAACAATGATTATCAATACCCTACTACGAGAGTGGGGACTGGCAGAAGAGTTGCTGGCACAATGGAGCTTGATGCAATCACTTCATTAATCATTTAGGTATCATTTTTAGCTAATATGATCAAAACACTAAAGAGACCAACTACAGTTCAGGAGATGAAAATAGGCGAGCTATCATGTGGTTATTGTAGGGAAGATCATGTTTTTGATGAATGCCCATCAAACCTTGCATCTGTGTGCTACATGGGTAATTTTAATCGGAACAATATCCCATATTCCAACACTTACAAACCAGGGTGGAAGCAACATCAAAACTTCAGTTGGAATAATCTAGGACTTGTGAACTCCAACAATGTTGCTTGACAGAATGCCATAAATGCACCACTTGGTTATAATCAACCAATGCCATGACAAAATGTTCAAAAACGTTCAGCATCATCTTCTTCATCTATGGAAGATTTGTTGAAGGAATATATGGCCAAAAATGATGCAGTGGTCCAGAGTCAAGCTGCATCCCTAAGAGCTTTGGAGAATCAAGTAGGGTAGATTGCCAATGCATTAAACTTGAGACCTCAAGGAGCATTGCCAAGTGACATTGAAAATTCAAGATCTTAAGGGAAGGAGCATTGCAAGGCCATTACGCTTAGAAGTGGTACTCAGTTATTTGGAGTTATTAATGGTGCCATTACAGAAGAGGACAACTCAGATCTCACACATAGAAATAATTCACACCAATTTTTGGAGCAGTTTACAACTGAGCATACTAATGAAAAGAATATTGTAACAGAATCAAATTGTGCTACCAATAAAAATGCCACAATAAAACAATATCAACAATCCGAAGGAAGGCCACCGCCACCTTTTCCTCAGCGATTTTAGAAATCTAAGCAAGATTTTCAGTTCAAAATTTTTTTGGATGTCCTGAAGCAACTCCATATCAACATATCGTTGGTGGAAGTGTTAGAGCGAATGCCCAATTATGTAAAATTCATGAAGGATATATTGTCAAAGAAGAGAAGATTGGGGGAATTTGAAACTGTTGCTCTCACTGAAGGGTGCACAGCGATGCTGATGAACAAATTGCCTCAAAAGTTTAAGGACTCAGGGAGTTTTACTATTCCTTGTTCAATTGGAAATCATTATGTCGGTAAGGCATTATGTGATTTAAGAACAAGTATAGATTTAATGCCTATGTTTGTTTTCAGGAAGCTAGGAATCGGGAAGGAAAGACCCACCACAGTCATGCTGGAACTAACTGATCATTCTTATGCACATCCAAAAGGTAAAATTGAAGATGTGTTGATAAGAGTAGATAAATTTATTTTTCTAGTAGATTTTATTATTTTAGAATGTGAAGCTGATAAAGAAGAACCAATTATTTTTGGAAGACCTTTTCTAGCTACAGGTAGAACACTAATTGATGTGCAGAAAGGTGAGTTAACACTGAGGGTAAATGACCAGTAAATTACTTTTAATGTTTTTGATGCCACGAAGTGTGCAAATGAGAATGAAGAATGTCACGCCATTGGATTTATTGAAATGGTAGTGGAAGTAGAGTTTGTAAAATCTTGTGACAGCAATTCTGATGATGATGATGATGCAGAGCCATTTGAGTTGAGTGAAGCAGAAACGACTGAAGAACTTCGTGAACTTATTGAGACCAAGAGGCTTGAAGATAGACCAGGGAAGAGTTTCAAACCTTTGGATTTATCAGCTCGTTCTTTTAAGCCTCCTAGACTTTCTATAGAGAAACCTGCCACATTGGAGTTAAAGCCTTTGCTGTTACATTTAAAGTACACCTACTTGGGAAACAACAACACTCTGCCAGTAGTTATATCTATAGAGTTGACACCTGATAAGGGGCTAAGTTACTAGATTTTTTGAGGAGATCTAAGAAGGTGCTGGCGTGGACAATCACCGATATCAAAGGAGTTAGTGCTGCTACTTGCATGCATAAGATTTTACTGGAGGATTGCCATAGCAATTCTATTGACTAGTAGAGAAGGTTGAACCCCATCATGAAGGAAGTTGTCAAGAAGCAGATTATCAAATGGCTCGACGCTGGCATAGTATACCCTATTTTCAATAGTTCGTGGGTGAGCCATGTTCAATGTGTACCCAGGAAAGGGGGTGTCACCGTGACTAGCAATAACAACAACGAACTCATTTCAACTCGTATTGTCACGGGATAAAAGGTATGCATGGACTATCACAAGCTTAATAATACAACTCGAAAGGACCATTTCCCCTTTACCTTTCATCGATCAAATGTTGGATAGATTAGCTGGTAAAGCCTTCTATTGTTTCTTGGATGGTTACCAAGGGTATAATCAGATTGCCATAGCTCCCAATGACCAAGAGAAGACCATTTTCACATGTCCATATGGAACTTTCACATTTAGACGGATGCCATTCGAGTTGTGTAATGCCCCAACAATATTTCAGCATTGCATGATGGTGATATTTTCAGATATGGTGGAGAAGTTTCTTGAAGTATTCATAGACGGTTTCTTTATTTTTGACAATACTTTTGAGAATTGTTTGAAGAATTTAGAGTTAATTCTTTGTCGCTGTGAAGAAGCTAATCTTGTATTGAACTGGGAAAAATGCCAGTTCATGGTTTGTGAAGGCATTGTTCTGGGACATAAAATATCACAAGAAGGGATTGCTGTGGACAAAACAAAGATTGAGGTGATTAAAAAGTTGCCGCCACTTGCCACTGTTAAAGGTATTCGAAGTTTCCTAGGCCATGCAGGGTTTTATCGAAGATTTATTAAGGATTTTTTTGAATATCCAAACCCCTTTGTACCTTGTTAGAACATACTAGAGCCTTCAATTTTGATGATCCCTATTTGAAAGTGTTTGAAGAATGAAAAAAGCAACTGGTGACAGCACCGATTTCCATAGCACTAGATTAGACACTACCTTTTGAACTTATGTGTGATGCCAGTCATTACACTGTAAGAGCAGTATTGGGGCAAAGAAAGGATAAGGTATTCCATGCTATATATTATGCAAGCAGGACCTTGACTGACGCACAGCTTCACTAAACTACTATTGAAAATGAGCTATTAGATGTGATATTTGCGTTTGAGAAATTTAGATCCTATCTAGTTGGTACCAAGGTCACAATTTATAAAGACCATTTTACGATTAAGTATATGGTGACCAAGAAGGATGCCATACCTTGGTATATCAAGTGGATGTTACTGTTGCAGGAATTTGATCTTGAAATTCGAGATAGGAAAGGGACCAAGAATCAAGTGGCTGATCTCTTATCCAGGATAGAAGTAGGAAATAAAGATGACAATATTCAACTCATTAAGGAACGATTCCCAGATGAACAACTTCTAGTTATCACGGCATTACCTTGGTATGCCGATATAGTAAATTTCCTAGTGAGTGGGTTGCTGCCACCTGAGCTCACCAGTCAAAGAAGAAGGAAATTTCTTCATGATGCCAAGCAATATTATCGGGATGAGCCTTTCTTATTCAAACACTGTGAGAATCAAATTATTCGAAGATGTGCTCCAGATGATGAGATTCAGAGCATTTTGCAACACTGTCATTCAACACCTTATGGATGACATTTCGAAGGAATGAGAACTCTTACAAAGGTTCTCTAATTTGGTTTCTATTGGCCAAGTCTGTTCAAATATGCTCATGCATTTTATCAGACTTTGACCGCTGTCAATGAATGGGAAACCTATCAGGATGCATGAAATGCCACTGCAAAACATTTTAGAAGTTGAGTTGTTTGATGTATAAGGGATCGACTTTATGGGTCCATTTCCACCTTCTTGTGGCAATATGTACATGGTCGTAGATTACGTTTCTAAGTGGGTAGAAGTTATTTTTCTCCCTACTAATGATGCCAAGTCGGTGGTGTGGTTCTTGCATAAAAATATCTTCACAAGAGTTGGTACACCCCACGCACTTATTAGTGATGAGGGTTCCCATTTCGATTGCAAATTAATCACCAACGCATTGAATAGGTATGAGGTGTAACAGCTCGTTTTTAGTGAAATCGAAACAGTAATTTCAGGACCACAAATTCTATTAGTAAATTATTATTTTATTATTATTTTAATGTGTATGGAATGTTAGTAAGGTCATATAAAAATTTTGTTAAGAAATTTTGACATTTTCAAGCTTAATTATGTGAAAAAGACTAAATCGTAAAAGGTGCAAAAATGGAGTTCTATTTGTTAAGAGGGTTAAATGGATATGAAACTTAAATTTGAGTGGACTTAGATGGTAATTAGACCATTTAAATAGTTAGTGGACTTTTATGGACACAAAGTAAGTGATTTTTAAGTTAAAATGTAAGTTTAATTAAGTAATTTAATTAATAAGTTAAAGAAAAATAAGTAAAAACAATGTATCATCTTTTTAGTTGATATTTTTCACCAAAAATTGATGAAAGAGAAGCCATATCTAGGGTTTAAAGCTTTGGTCACTTATTTAGCTTGCATGTAAGTGATTTTTGATTCCATTTTTATCGATTTCTATGTTTTTGAAGTTGTTGTAGCTTAACCTAGCTAGCCCAGGGATCAATTTTGAAAACTGTTAAAGATATAGGGTTTTGCCATGAATGTTCTTGCATGACTCTTGATGTTTTATGAAAGTTTATGACTCATTGTTGATAAATAAACAAGTTTTGTAAAGTGATTTTTGATGAAATTGTCATTTAGGGACTTATTTGTAAAAGTAGTAAAAGTTCATGGTAAATTTGTGAAATGATGGTTTGTATGGGTTGATATAGGTCCCTAGTGAATTTGGCTAGCATGAGATGAGGATTAAAATTCTTGAATTTCAATTTATGAGATTAAGGACTAAATTGTAAAAAGTTAAAATGTTAAGGGCAAAATTATAATTTTGTAAAAATACTAAATATGGACTGAATTGAATAATAGAAGAATTAAATGGATTGAATTTGTCTATTTAGATTAAGATAGACCATGTACGGATCTATATCGAGGAAAAGCTAAAGCCTCGGAGTAGTTGATCTCATTTCTACGTCTTTGTCATCAAGGTAAGTTCGTATGAATAAGTATTGTTTCTAATGCTATTTTCGATTATATGTTATTATGTTAATTGTCATATAATTGAATGATGATTATCCAACAATGCCATGACGGTTATCAAGTCTTGGTTGAACCTTAGGAATTTTTAGGATACAAATGACATGTTATTAGGGTTTTCATGTTTCGGATGCTGATCTTGAATGTCCTACCGATGGCTGAGATCCTGCATTTGTTGTGGATACTTCATAGCTCGTGTGAGTAGCATCGTTTAGCTTACATTCTGACCCACAGCTCATGTTAGCAGGCCCGTTTCACAGCTAGTGTGAGCAACGATGTAAAGGAAAGGTTATGGTTATATATTTAGCACACTTCATGTGAGCTTTCCCGAGTATCTGATGATATTCTAAACAGTTCAACGGGCATGAAAAGGAAAGGAATGGTAAGTGTTCAAATGAACTATAGCATGTAATTATGAAAAGGATTCAAATGGTGAGCTTCAATGGAAGTAAGCTTATGTTAATGAAAATGATAAATTCAAATGAAGTATGTTCATGAATAATGGCTTACCTTATGTTAAATTCAAGTGGATTGTGTTTGAATGCACAAACATGTGTTGTTGATGGTGCTTAGGCTTGTGCCACGCTTGTGGTTGGATTATGTTATGCTTAATCTTAATGTTATGTATTGAAATGGTAAGTTATGTTCATGTTTTACAAACTTACTAAGCATTATGTGCTTACATAGTTTTCTTTCCTATGTTTTTTAGATAATCAGAAGCTCGATTGGGTTGGAAGCTCTTCGGAGATCTATCACACTATCCAGTGATTATATCGGTAGTTTTGATGTTTTAGCCAAGGTTATAATGGCATGTATAGGTGGACTTGTGTTTAATGTTAGTTGAATGTTGGTTGATGATTTTGGCATGTATATGTTGTTTTGGCACCATGTGATGTTGGCTGGTTTGTGTCATCTTGGTACTTTTGATGCCTATTTAGTATGTATTAATGTAGTAGTGGTTTGATGCATGTTTCAATGGCCAATATGGTATGTGATGGATTAGTTTCAATACGGTCAAGATAGGGTATGTTTTGAAAAGGTATTGGACTTGATGTGCATGATTGAAATGTGGTAATGTATACATGTTTAGGTAAGATTGAATGAATGCATTTGAGGTGCCTTGTTTGGCATATTGGTTGAATGATTTTGGATTATTGAATTGGTCATTTTATGTAGGTTTTGGTCATGTTTTGATGTATTGAACATGTGTACAAGTTGCCTTTAGATGTGTGAATGGTTTGGTGCTAGAAATGGCTTGAATTTGGGCAAATTCATGTCCACATGGCTTGAGACACGGATGTGTGACTCAGCCGTGTGTCCCCTGTAGGTTTTAATGCATGCAAGTTAGGTTGTTACATGGACTAGCACACGGCTTAGCACACGGGCATGTGTGGCTGTTTTGAGAGTTACACGGCCTGGCACATGGGTGTGTCGCTTGGCCGTGTGACCCAACTCAGAGAGTTACACGGGTGATGACATGGGCTAGGACACGACCGTGTGTCCCTATTTCAATTGTTAGACTGCCTGAGACACGGGCGTGTGTCTTTGTAACACCCCCAAACCCGGCCCACGAGCCTTGACCGGATCTGGTATGTCACTGAGTAAAACGTTCGAAAAGATTTGACTTACGGTTGAAAACATAAAAATTTGTTGTCGGTTGTAAAACATTGTATATTTAAAATTCTAAGTAAAATCATGTTGTTACAAATTCCCGGATTTAAAACTTTAATATAGGCTTTAATAATATGAATCGATTCCTAAAATCATTTCCGGTTTCCGAATAAAAGTAATATAACTTCAAAATCATAAATAACGTGTCCAAATACTTTAAGTGGCCCTTATTACATCAAATAATTATTCAAAAATACTTAATATTAATTCGCATAAAATAAATAAAACATCTTCTCGCATGAAATATAGCCTCGCATGGCCACCTTTGTATCCACTCCAACCCGGTCCAAGAATCACGTATCACCTGCGATGTTGATATTTATTGGGGGAGTCACAACAACCTCAGTGTGCAATTAGTCCACTGAATTCCTCCCACATATCAACCCACATAACAGATAACAAGGCAACTTATTCACATAATATCACAATTCGGGCTTGGCCCATATCCATACCACATATCGGATCATAATGTAATTAACCACATGATTCCACATATTGGGCTTGGCCCATCCCACACCGATCCACATTCACATATTGGGCTTGGCCCATAACCACATCAATAACCACAATGCCACACATAATCATGCAAAGTGCACCCAACCCAACCTAGGGTCCATCCTCTACACACCCCGTATCCACCACACACCGTGGGATTTCTAAATCACCTCCAACCGCTACACACCAATTTGGCAATTAATGCCGCCCACGATGTAGCTCGTAGCTAGCATCAAACCACGATGAGGCACATAGCTACTCATCAAACCACGATATGGCACACACCGATATCAACCACGATGAGGCACAGAGCCACTCATCAATCCACGTGAACTTAATCACAAGTAATCCACAACGCGACCTCGATCGGTGCCAATCCTCGATGTAGCTCATGGCTAACATCAAACCACGCACTCGAAGTACACCTGTCCTTCTTTCACATTCATATCCCATCCCATGCACATGCAACATATAATAACGTCATGATGAGTAATGCATGTACATGTTGACGCATTCAACCATATTTTCATGAACATATTCACATATACACATTGATAACCACTTTTCACCGATTAGTATCGACACGATCATCGATATACCCCGTAAGGGTATCCGTTTCATAATTACCATCGCACTTGTTAGCATACGCAAAACTCATACAAGTATAACATATAAACCGAAAGCGATAGGCTAACCACACACCGATAACTTGAAGCACTACGCTCTCGATCCCGATGTTATCACTAAGCGAAACTACCGCTATCTCGCCTATAGTCCCGCCTGCTTCTTTGGCCCACACCACAGTGGCCAATCCCGAACAAGCAGAAACATATCTCCTCTTAAACTTAGGGATAGGGACTATCCCTTTACCTTCTTGACTGATGTTCGCCTCCATCAACAATACTTAAATCAAAACCGATTAATACAAGATCTTAAACGAATAGAAACTAAATCTTAACCATCTTACCAAAACGAATCGAGACCCGAGTCTCCTCCTTTGACCCTGTCGATTTGCCCCTAAATCATCAAAGTTAGAATCGGCTAACCTTAATACCAAATATGGCCTATGGCCGAATACCATGAACCACTTACCTCGCTTCAAAAATCTGAATTACCACTTAACTATGGAGTCAGCCGAAATCCACCGCTAACCAATTGTTAAAATCGGCTTTAAGCAATAATTCATGAGAAAATAACCCTTGGCCGTATAGCACATATCACTTACCTTGAGTAGTCGAATCCTGCAAGACTCCTTTAATGCTCCCTTCCTTCGGCTATACACAAAAGAACACGTCACTATGGCCTTAAAGGACATTCGGCCAACCTTAGACCAAAGGCCTAACCATTGCTTTTCGGCATACTTATGAAGATGAGACAAAGCGATTGCCTAAAGAAGGAAATACTTACCGCTATACAAGCATCCATAGAGAATTGGCTT
Organism: Gossypium sturtianum; assembly: GCA_025698515.1. NCBI lineage: Eukaryota > Viridiplantae > Streptophyta > Magnoliopsida > Malvales > Malvaceae > Gossypium > Gossypium sturtianum. The sequence goes on from CM046955.1 coordinate 105,834,440, forward strand.
CTAGATCCCAAAGAGAAGGATTTCGACACTCTAATGGTGAAGAAAGAAAACAAAAAAGTGGAGGGAGTTTAATGCTTAGAGAATTCGGCCACAAATAAACTAAATCAAGGTTTGGCTTCAAGGCTTTGAACAAAGAAAAGAGAATAAGGTCCCTTTAAGGTTCAAGCTATGGCTTCAAGTGATGATAAAATATTCGGCTAACACCAAAATAAAAGAAGAAGCTTGGGAAAGAGGTATAGATTCGGCCAAGAACAAATAGAGAAAGAAGAAGAGAAGAGTTTGAAGAATTTTGGCAATGGTGACAAGGGAGAATTCGGGTTCAAAAGAAAAAGAAGAAAAGAGAGCACTCCTATGACTAACAAATTTCGGCAAGAAGGATGGACACTCTCACAACTAAAATTCAGCACTTATCCCCTCTACATGGCCGAATTTGCCATCCAAAAGAACCCCACATTCGGCCACTACCTCCTTCCTTATCATATCCCAAAATTTCCTCCTATATTCTCTCCCTGTTACTCTTTCAAAATAATTTGAACAAGTCCAACCTTTATCTCCCCTTCCTAGCCGAAATTTAAAAAGAAAATCAAGTCTTAATCCTCATCTTTCGAGTCCCATGCCGTCCAATACTCCTCCCTCTCTTGACTTAAAAATAAAGGCTCCCACTCGCTTCCACGTTGCTCGAACCAAGGCCCTTGCCCACCGTGCATATGGCGTCACTTACCAAGGCCCTAAGTGGCGCCTTCAAGCCACTTTACCAAGCCCAATCTCATGTCCAAAAGTTCTTACAAATTTTTTAAGACCTCCTTAGCCTAGCTCCCATTTTAAACTTAAAATCTAATAATTTTCCAAAGAATTCTCTTTCATCCTAGAGTTTTAGGAACCCCTAAAACACATCCAAACATACACCAAGCCCACCAACACTTGCACTATGCACTAAATGCATAACCCCTAAATCCTGGATGTTCTGAGTTCTACCCTCCTTAAAAATAATTTCGTCCTCGAAATTACTTGCTACCCAACTAATAGTCGTGCAATCCACTACGCTCTGCTTTGCACACTCTGATCTTAATAAAACTATCATACCTTCTAGGCACGTCTCTAAGTTCACATCCAAGGTTTGGGCACTTCACTAGCAACACAAGAATGAGCTAACTCTAAAACAAGCAAAGCAATTAAGGGTATTCCGTAAACAAGGAACGTACTCGATATTACATCCGGCACATCTTCCTCCTCGCAATGATCGATCGCCTAAACCAACCTTGGTTGTCTCGCCTCTGAACCTTCAAAGACCTTTGCTTGGTGTTCCACGACCTCGGCGAACCATTTCCTCCATGGCTTGAACCACGACCCTCGTCGCCTTAGGACAATTCCTAACCAAGTGAGCCTTAGACCCACACGGAAACATTCCTTACTATTTCCTAACACTCTCGGCATGAGCTCTTCCACATCGAGCACATGGACGACTCCGATTCCCACCAACTGATACAGTGCACGCATGAAATTCTCAATCCTTGGTCTTTTCGAAAATCTCTAGATGACATTGACGGTCTAAAACTCCTCTTATTCCAATTCCTATCCTTTTCTCGATTCTGTCTCTCAGTCCTCTTAACTTCTTGACTATTCGAGCTTTCTCCACTAGAATAGCAAAGTCCCTTTTCTCTACTGAGCAATCAACACCCGCACTGCGTCGCAATCCGTCTTCGAATCGAACACACCTTTCGTGAATCGGTAGCTACGATGCCCTTGGCGCATCTTGACTTAACCGCACAAATTCCGCTTCGTACTCTGCTACCAACTTACTTTCTTGAACCAAGTTTAGAAACGCTTTCCTTTGCGAGTCTAGGTAACTAGCTCCAACATACTTCCCTTCAAACTTAAGCTTAAAATATTCCCAATCCAATCGATCTGCCGGGACACCTTGCCTGACGGTGAGCCACCAACGATAAGCCTCGTCTCTGAGCAACGAGACAAAGACCTTTCAGCTTTTTCTCGGTGAAGCGGTCCAAATCGCCCATAATTCTTTCGACTGCCTCTAACCAATACTCTGCTACATTTGGAGCCACCCCAGACACTCCTCTAAAAACCTCATCTCCGTTCGACCTAAGTCTTTCCGATACTGATTTCCGAGCTCCATTTCCTATACCAGCTCTTGCCACTCGTTCTAGCATTCACAAAGATAGCTGCGATCTGCGTCATCCTCTGTCGACCTTGATCCTCCGCGCCCTCACGCGGCGGCGGTGGCACGTCATTTTTCGACCCATGGCGGACCCTATTGGTTCCGTCTGAGTCATTCGATCACGTCCTCTAGAACTCATGTCTAACGTCGCGACTTACTCTGATTAAAAGTTTTATGCATTAGTATTTTGTTCCACTGATTATCCGCGAACAATTTTATGTAAAGAAGATTCAGTAGTAGTTCTTTCGATCAATCAAAGTTTCAGCTCAAGTTCACTATTCTAACTCAGAGAGTCACATTCACATTCATCAACAATATTCACAGACTACTTTGGCATTTCTATCCGTTTCCTACCCAGGGGTAATCTCGTCAATTGTCCTATAGGGGTATTTTAGTAACAAATCAGGGTCAACTTGAAAATCTGTACAAATCAAAGGCATTCCAAAATTTTCAAAACTCAGGGTTATTTTGAAAATTTTCTCAAAACGAAAGGTATTGCAAAAATTCGAGTCGGGGTTATTCGGGTAATTTTGTAAGTCGGGGGTAATTCAATAAATTTTCCAAATCAGGTATCTGGATATTTTCAGAGAGCACGATTTAGTAAAAATCGAGGGTAGTACTGGTAAATTTATAAACCGGGGGCATTTTAGTAATTTCTAACCTGTGGGTATTTGGGTAATTTTGCAAATAGGAAATATTTGAAAAGGGTTTTCAAATTCTAATTTAATGTTTACAAATCAAAAGGGTAATTTGTGATTTTAAAACTAAGGTTTTTATAAACCAAGATGGCTAGTCCCTTTCGGGTTTTAATTATCGGTTTAGCGGTGAACAAGTCCTCGTGGTTAGGGTGAACCGTAGCTACGCACAGTGTAGGATTCAAGTAAAGAGGAGGTGAGTCGAGAGGGACTGCTTAAGTACCAAGCTCTTCTTGAATCCACTCCTAGACATGCGCTGGCTGTTGCCACACCCTAGCTGGCGACTTACTCACAGGTTTGTTTAGTGGTTCTTAAGTCTTATGAATCTTGTGTTGGAGTAGACTAGTCCTAGGGTTCAATAGCCCTAATCTACTAATCTACGTTCCCATAGATGCCCATACAGTTCACATATTCAGATCACTTCAGTAGTTAGAGGTACTTACCTGGTGGACTTCGGGCCGGAGATACAGGTGCCATGCCAGAATAACCTGAAAAAGTCCATAAAAATCTATATTTTTGAAAAGACCATCTTTGAAAACTGTTTTTGGGCCCCAAAACCCTCAAAGCCGAGTTTTGAACCTGGCTCTGATACCAAACTGTAACACCCCCAAACCCGGCCCACGAGCCTTGACCGGATCTGGTATGTCACTGAGTAAAACGTTCGAAAAGATTTGACTTACGGTTGAAAACATAAAAAATTGTTGTCGGTTGTAAAACATTGTATATTTAAAATTCTAAGTAAAATCATGTTGTTACAAATTCCCGGATTTAAAGCTTTAATATAGGCTTTAATAATATGAATCGATTCCTAAAATCATTTCCGGTTTCCGAATAAAAGTAATATAACTTCAAAATCATAAATAACGTGTCCAAATACTTTAAGTGGCCCTTATTACATCAAATAATTATTCAAAAATACTTAATATTAATTTGCATAAAATAAATAAAACATCTTCTGCATGAAATATAGCTTCTGCATGGCCACCTTTGTATCCACTCCAACCCGGTCCAAGAATCACGTATCACCTGCGATGTTGATAATTATTTGGGTGAGTCACACAGACTCAGTGTGCAATTAGTCCACTGAATTCCTCCCACAAATCAACCCACATAACAGATAACAAGGCAACTTATTCACATAATATCACAATTCGGGCTTGGCCCATATCCATACCACATATCGGATCATAATGTAATTAACCACATGATTCCACATATTGGGCTTGGCCCATTCCCACACTGATCCACATTCACATATTGGGCTTGGCCCATAACCACATCAATAACCACAATGCCACACATAATCATGCAAAGTGCACCCAACCCAACCTAGGGTCCATCCTCTACACACCCCGTATCCAAACCACCACACACCGGGATTTCTAAATCACCCTCCAACCGCTACACACCAATTTGGCAATTAATGCCGTCCACGATGTAGCTCGTAGCTAGCATCAAACCACGATGAGGCACATAGCTACTCATCAAACCACGATATGGCACACAGCCGATATCAACCACGATGAGGCACAGAGCCACTCATCAATCCACGTGAACTTAATCATAAGTAATCCACAATGCGACCTCAGTCAGTGCCAATCCTCGATGTAGCTCATGGCTAACATCAAACCACGTACTCGAAGTACACCCTGTCCTTCTTTCACATTCATATCCCATCCCATGCACATGCAACATATAATAACGTCATGATGAGTAATGCATGTACATGTTGACGCATTCAACCATATTTTCATGAACATATTCACATATACACATTGATAACCACTTTTCACCAGATTAGTACTGACCTGATCATCGATATACCCCGTAAGGGTATCCGTTTCATAATTACCACTGCACTTGTTAGCATACGCAAAACTCATACAAGTATAACATATAAACCCAGAAAACAGTAGGCTAACCACACACCTGATAACTTGAAGCACTACGCTCTCGATCCCGATGTTATCACTAAGCGAAACTACCGCTATCTACCTATAGTCCTGCCCTGCTGTTGGCCCACACCCTGGTGGCCAATCCCGAACGGCAGAAACATATCTCCTCTTAAACTTAGGGATAGGGACTATCCCTTTACCTTCTTGACTGATGTTCGCCTCCATCAACAATACTTAAATCAAAACCGATTAATACAAGATCTTAAACGAATAGAAACTAAATCTTAACCATCTTACCAAAACGAATCGAGACCCGAGTCTCCTCCTTTGACCCTGTCGATTTGCCCCTAAATCATCAAAGTTAGAATCGGCTAACCTTAATACCAAATGTGGCCTATGGCCGAATACCATGAACCACTTACCACGCCATCAAATCTCGAATTACCACTTAACTATGGAGTGCCGTAAATCCTCGCTAACCAAGCTGTTAAAATCGGCTTTAAGCAATAATTCATGAGAAAATAACCCTTGGCCGTATAGCACATATCACTTACCTTGAGTAGTCGAATCCTGCAAGACTCCTTTAATGCTCCCTTCCTTCGGCTATACACAAAAGAACACATCACTATGGCCTTAAAGGACATTCGGCCAACCTTAGACCAAAGGCCTAACCATTGCTTTCGGCATACTTATGAAGATGAAACAAAACTGATTGCCTAAAGAAAGAAATACTTACCACTATACAAGCATCCATAGAGAATTGGCTTCTAGATCCGAAAGAGAAGGATTTCGACACTCTAATGGTGAAGAAAGAAAACACAAAAGTGGAGGGAGTTTAATGCTTAGAGAATTCGGCCACAAATAAACTAAATCAAGGTTTCGGTTTCAAGGCTTTGAACAAAGAAAAGAGAATAAGGTCCCTTTAAGGTTCGGCTATGGCTTCAAGTGATGATAAAATATTCGGCTAACACCAAAATAAAAGAAGAAGCTTGGGAAAGAGGTATAGATTCGGCCAAGAACAAATAGAGAAAGAATAAGAGAAGAGTTTGAAGAATTTTGGCAATGGTGACAAGGAGAATTTCACTTCAAAAGAAAAAGAAGAAAAGAGAGCACTCCTATGACTAACAAATTTGGCAAGAAGGATGGACACTCTCACAACTAAAATTCGGCACTTATCCCTCTACAGCCGAATTTGCCATCCAAAAGAACCCCACATTCGGCCACTACCTCCTTCCTTATCATATCCCAAAATTTCCTCCTATATTCTCTCCCTGTTACTCTTTCAAAATAATTTGAACAAGTCTAACCTTTATCTCCCCTTCCTAGCCGAAATTTAAAAAGAAAATCAAGTCTTAATCCTCATCTTTTGAGTCCCATGCCGTCCAATACTCCTCCTCTCTTGACGCAAAAATAAAGGCTCCCACTTTGCTTCCCACGTTGCTCAACCAAGGCCCTTGCCCTTGCATATGGCGTCACTTACCAAGGCCCTAAGTGGCGCCTTCAAGCCACTTTACCAAGCCCAATCTCATGTCCAAAAGTTCTTACAAATTTTCTTAAGACCTCCTTAGCCTAGCTCCCATTTTAAACTTAAAATCTAATAATTTTTCAAAGCATTCTCTTTCATCCTAGAGTTTTAGGAACCCCTAAAACACATCCAAACATACACCAAGCCCACTAACACTTGCACTATGCACTAAATGCATAACCCCTAAATCCTGGATGTTACAGTCTTAGCTAAGTGAGGCACATGGCCGTGTGACCCATGCAGTCCAATTTTTCTAACTTTTTCATGAACTTTCCAATTGCTTCCAATTTGGTCCCGAAATGATTGTAATGTATTTTTAGGGTCTCGAGGGCTCGATCTAGGGACAATTTGTATGTGAATGAATGAATTATATCATGTTGATGTCAATGTATGAAATGTATGATTTATTGTTCAAATTGTACGGTAATGCTCTGTAACCCTATTTTGGTGGCAGATACGAGTTAGGGTGTTACATGGGGTGCAGTATAAGATTGCCATGACATATCATCCCCAAACGAATGGACAAGCTGTAGTTTCTAATAGAGAAATTAAACAGATTTTAGAGAAAGTGGTAAACCCAACTTGCAAAGATTGGTCATCCAGATTGGATGAAGCTTTATGGGCGTATTGTACTGCATTCAAAACACCTTTGGGGATGTCACCCTTCAAGCTTTTCTATGGGAAGCCTTGCCTTTTACCTGTTGAGCTCGAACATAAAGCATTTTGGGCCATCAAGAAGCTGAACATGGATTGGTTCGCTGCTGGTAATAACAGATTACTTGAGCTATATGAGATAGAGGAATTTCGAGCTCAGCCATACGAAAATGCTCAAATTTACAAAGAGAAGACCAAGCGATGGCATGATAATAAGATTATGCCTCGCAATTAGAACCTGAACAACATGCGTTGTTGTTCAATTCTAGGCTTAAATTGTTTTTGGGAAAATTAAAGTCTCGTTGGTCAAGACCTTTTGAAATAGTTCATGTTTATCCTAATGGAGCTGTAGAGGTCAAAGATATAAAGACTGGGCTTACATTCAAAGTCAATGGAGAATGTTAGAAGCATTACTGGATGGTTTTGTGGCTCGAGACAAACAATCCATTGATCTCTGAAATACATAAATTCCACGTCTCCATTATCCTTTCTACTTTATTTGTTTTTCTTTGTTAATTTTATGTTTCTTCAGTTATTTCATCTGATTGGTTTAATAAATTTTATTTATTATTATTATTTTGCAGGTATACTACGAGTCGGGCTTCATATTTTTGTAGTTAGCCCATTAGAAATTTTTGCCAACATATTTACTTCCAATAAATTTTTATTTTTCCCCAATTCTCATTTCACCACGTCAGTCCATAATTACCGTACTCTCATCACCCACGTCACATCTTCAGTAACTTATTACATTTGCCGCCCTTATTTTCCTTTTCTTTTAACCTAATCATTTCACTTTCATTACAGTTAGCTTCAACCTTCGTTTTCTTCCACATTTACTTGTGTTTTCGCAAAGAATTCAAAGTGCCCACCTTTTTTCTTTTCCAATCACTCCAAACTTTTCAAAGCAATGGCCAGATTTGTTCCTTCTCAAGCACCCCCATGCCATCAAGAACCTTTTTCAACGAATTTGTAGAGGAGAAATACACAAATACCACATCCAAACGTCTGTTCTGTTTGGAAAAAGGTTTTCTTTTTCAAGGTGCGCCCTTTATGGGGTATGATGAATTGGTTTCTTCCATAGTCATAAAGCATGGGCGGAAATTCTTTTGCTTACATTCGAAAGATGTTTTATCAAAGGTGGTGCGGGAGTTTTATGCCCACTTGAACTCTCATAACAATGCTTTTATATAAGTGAAAGGAATTTCAGTGCTGTTTGATGAGTACTCTATCAATGCTCAATATGGCTTACCTGATGGTTAAGATGAGCATTCTCAGTTTGCCACAACAATCACGGTGGAGGGCCTGAATCAAGTTCTTAAAGATCTATGTATGGAAGAAACCAAGTGGACAGTGTCTAGACAAGATTTGTAACACCCCTTACTCGGGTTATACGTCGGGAACCGGGCCCGAGGCGTTATCGAACTTAAAACACTTAATCGCCACTTAGGCTCAACGTGATTACTCTCTATAACCTCATTCTCGACTTACGAGGCCTCACTCAAACACACGAGGGCTCTCGAGACTAATTCGAAACTTTTACAATCCTTAAAATTTTTTCTCTTTTATACAGGTCTCACACGCCCGTGCAAGATTAGACACGCCCGCACATGGACTCACATGCCCATGTTCCCTAGCCGTGCTAAAAACTCGAGCATTCTGCCAATTGCCCCATGGCCATGGCACGCCCGTGCTCCCCAACCGTGGTGAACACTGACTTCCCTCGCACGGCCTAGAGTCTAGACACAAGCCCGTGTGGCTAGCCCATGGCTAACACTGATTAATCCCACAGGCCCTAGGCACACGCCTGTGTGACTAGTCCGTGGTCTATTCTGTTTTCAAATATTAACATGCGAGGAACGGAACGCCTGACGGCCACAAAGCACAGCCTCGGGCTGACTGTGTGTCACACATGGTCTAGACACACGCGCGTGTGTCTATCCACATGGTCAAGAACAAGACTAAGTGTCAAGTTCTTTTCACCCTTCTAATATACACAACATATACTCATCTAACACCATCATAATCAACTCAAATTGAAGTGCATTCTCACATAGAAAACTACATCTTTCTTTCATATAATGTAATAGCCAACAACCATGGCATTATACAAAATAAGCTATCCATCTAAAGGCCAACACATCTTAGCCATTTACAACAAAATTTACTAACTTATATAGCCCCTATACATGCCATATACAAAACATTAAGTTTCATGTACCAAAGTGTCTTTGATATGTGGGCTATCTTACGATGATCCTCGTATCTCGATTCAACGCTTTTAATCTATAAGACAAGGGAAAAGAAAGAGAGTAAGCTTTGAGCTTAGTAAGTTTACACATAAACAAATAAGCAACATAGTATAAGCTAAGCAACTATTAGCATTATACCAACAAGTAATTCACAACTATGCTTACTCTTTCTATCCCTTACCACATTTCCAACACATCATGAATCACATACTCATAACCATTGAAATGCACCCCTGCATTCAATATCACATTTACGTAATATACAACACATCATTATTTATCGTAATACATCCACACAGTCAATCCACATAACTTATCCACACAGCTCATCCACACAGCTAGTTTACATAACTAATCCACACTGCTCATCCACACAGTTAATACACACAGTCAATCCACACAGCCAATATCTCGGTGGTTTCGCACTTAGCACACCACATTTGATTAATAAGGTGGTATCGCACTTAGCCTACCACAATGGTATTCGTAGTGATTCAGCACATAGCTCACTAGATGATATACCTCACGATAGCATCGCACATAGTTAGCTCATCGTCAATATGCATTAGGATGGTATCGCACTTAGCCTACCATCTAGCATTATCACAACATATGCACAAGTCTACCTAAACCACATAGATTCCCAATCATTCTCGATCATACATTCATTCACCATTTCTACTACATTCATTTTACTTGAACCACATAGGTTCTAAATCAATCTCGAATTAGCTACAGACTAGCTATCATCAACAAATTGTAAGTATGAATGCATTGTTTATGCATAGACTTACCTCGATACTCAAAAGTACAAAAATATGCAATTTAGTCCACCACCTTGGTTTTGCCTCGGTAAATACATGCATGTCATACATATGTACATTTTTGAACATCCATAATAGCTCACCAAATAGCTATAAATAGCTTACTCATGCTACTAGGACTTCAAAAATACGAAGAATATCAAAAACCGGGCTTAAGAGCACTTACTAGCAAGCTTGAAAAATTGAAGGAGCCCTAACAATGGCTTCTCTAATTTTCGGCAGCTATGGGAAGAAGATGAATGAATTTCTATCATCTTTTCACCTATTTTAATCACTTAATTAATAAATGACCAAAATGCCCTTTTTGATAAACTTTCAATTTTAACTCATCCATGCCCATTTTTGTCCAAAAATTAGAATTTGGGTAAATTGCTATTTAAGGACCTCAAATTAATAATATAAAGCTCTTTCACACAAATAGCTTCTAGAAACACACATTTTGCAACTTTTGCAATTTAGTCCTTTTGGACAATTCAACCACAATTTCACAAAATTGTTTCATGAAACTTTCACACTAGCATGCATATATAATATAAGCCTCCAAACTCATTCATAACCCTCGGATTTGTGGTCTCGCACCACCATTCCGACTAGGCCCTAAATCAGGATGTTACAACTCTCCCCCCTTTAGAGATTTTCGCCCCCGAAAATCTTACCAGAAAAGAGGTTTAGAGGTTGCTCTCTCATAGCTTCTTTCGTTTCCCACGTAGCCTCTTCCACGCCATGTTTCTGCCATAATAATTTCACTAGTGCTATGCTCTTATTTTTCAACTATTTCACTTCTCGAGCCAAGATCTTAATCAGCTCCTCTTCATAAGACATATCCGGTCTTATCTCAATTTCCGTTAAAGGAATCACATGTGAAGGATCGGAGCGATAGCGTCGCAACATCGACACATGGAACACGTTATGAATATTTTCCAACTCTACCGGCAAAGCCAACCGGTAAGCTACAGGCCCAATTCTATCTGTAATCTCATATGGCCCTATAAACCTTGGACTCAATTTCCCTTTTCGTCCAAATCTCATGATTTTCTTCCATGGGGACACTTTTAAAAACACTTTGTCACCCACTTCAAACTCAATCTCTTATCTTTTCAAATCCGCAGACGACTTACACATCCAAGCGACTTTCTGACTATTACGGATTACTTTCACTTTTCTTTGGTCTCTTTTACTAGATCGACCCCATGGATCCGCTTCCCACTAAGCTCGGTCCAATACAAAGGAGTCCGACACTTACGGCCATACAAAGCCTCATACGGTGCCATCTCAGATACTCGATCGATAACTATTATTATAGGCGAATTCGACCAAAGGTAGATATCTCTCCCAACTACCTTCGAATTCTAGCACACAGCATCGAAGCATATCTTCAAGAACTTGAATCACTCTTTCAGACTGACCATCGGATTACGGATGGAACGCAGTACTGAATTTCAATCTCGTACCCATGGCCTCTTGCAACTTCTTCCAAAATCTCGAAGTAAACCTCGGATCTCTATCCGATATAATAGACACAGGTACACCATGCAATCTCACTATCTCTGCCACGTACAACTCATTTAACTTATCCAGTGAATAATCAACACGTACTGGAATAAAGTGAGCTGACTTCGTCAATCTATCCACAACAACCCACACAACATCTCTCTTTCTCGGAGTCGTCGGCAACCCCGTTACAAAATTCATGGTAACCCGATCCCACTACCATTCGGGAACCATCACTGGCTGAAGCAATCCCAAAGGCACTTGATGCTCATCTTTCACTTGTTGGCAAATCAGACACTTTGCCACAAACTCTGAAATATCTCTTTTCATACCCGGCCACCAATACAACTTTCTCAAATCGTTGTACATTTTCGTACTGCCTGGATGTACTGACAAGCATCCACTATGGGCCTCATACAAAACCTTTCGAATCAACTCCTCATTTTTAGGAATACAAATTCTGTCACGATACATCAGACAACCATTCAAATCCACTCGAAAATCAGAATCACTTTCTGATTCGCACTTAGCTATCTTAGCTTGCATCTCACTGTCATTTCTCTGAGCTTCACATATTTGTTGAACAAATAGTGGCTTAGCTCTCAACTCTGCCAAAATAGCACCATCATCAGACAATGCTAAACTCGCTCTCATAACTCTTAGAGCGTACATGGATTTCCTACTCAAGGCTTTCGCAACCACATTCGCTTTTCCCGGGTGGTAATCAATGACTAACTCATAGTCTTTCAACAATTCAAGCCACCGTCTCTGTCTCAGATTCAGATCCTTATGATCCATCAAATACTTTAAACTCTTGTGATCCGTAAAGATTCGACACTTTTTTCCATACAAATGATGTCGTCAAATCTTTAACGCAAACACAATCGCAGCCAACTCCAAATCGTGAGTCGGATAATTCTTCTCGTGCGGTTTTAACTGCCTCGAGGCGTAAGCGACTACCTTACCCTCTTGCATTAACACGGAACCGAGACCATTAAACGACGCATCACTATATACCACGAACTCCTTCCCCGATTCTGGTTGAACCAAAACCGGTGCCTCAGTCAACATTGTTTTCAGTCTCTCGAAGCTCTGTTGACATGTCTCAGTCCATTCAAACTTGACATCTTTATGTAATAGTTTCGTCATCGGGGTAGCAATCACAGAGAACCCCTTTACGAAACGTCTGTAATATCCCGCTAATCCCAAGAAACTTCTAATTTCTGACACGTTCCTCGACAGTTTCCAATCCATAACAACCGATATCTTACTCGGGTCAACTCTAACACCATCACCTGACACCATGTGTCCTAGGAATCCGACCTCTCGGAGCCAAAACTCACTATTGCTAAACTTAGCATACAACTGCTTATCTCTCAAAGTTTGCAAGACAATTCTCAAGTGCTCTTCATGATCGTTCTCATCCCGAGAATAGATCAATATGTCGTCAATAAAGACAACCACAAACTTGTCCACATATGGTCTGAAAATACGGTTCATCAGATCTATAAAAATTGCAGGTGCATTCATCAAAACAAACGGCATAACCAAAAACTCATAATGGACATACCTTGTCCGAAACGCAGTTTTCAACACATCTTGCTCTTTCACTGAAGTGATAATAACTGAGACCTCAAGTCTATCTTGGAGAACACTTGTAGCTCCTCTTGGTTGATTGAAAAGATCACCAATCCTTGGTAAAGGATACTTATTCTTAATCGTCACCTTGTTCGGGGTTGTCTATAGTCTATACACAACCTCATAGACCCATCTTTCTTCTTCACAAACAATACCGGAGCACCCCACGGCGAGTAGCTCGGTCTTGCAAAACCCTTATCCGTCAGTTCTTGTAACTGAACTTTCACTTCCTTCAACTCTACCGGTGCCATTCTGTACGGAGCAATCGAAATAGGTGCCGTTCTCAGAACCAACTCAATTCCAAACTTGACCTCTCTCACTGGAGGTAATCCGGGTAACTCTTCTGAAAATACATCTAGGTACTCACATACCACTAACACTGTTTCAAACTCTACTCCAACCTCTTGAGTATTCAACACAAATGCAAGATAGGACTCACATCCTTTCCTCAAACATTTCTCAACCACTAGGGAAGAAATCATCGCTGGTAGACTATTCGATCCGCCTGATTCAACCCGAACCACATCTCCACTCTCACATTTCAATTCAATGTACTTACTACCACAGTTCACTAAAACACTATGGGTAGTCAACCAATCCATGCCTAGGATTAAATCGAACTCATCAAACGGCAACAATATAAGGTTTCCCAGAAAATAATGATTCTCAATCGACAAAGGACAATTCTTACACACTTTGTCCACTAACACATACTTTCCTAACGGGTTTGACACCTTAATCACAATGTCTGTAGACTCAATGGTCATACTTAAACTAGATGCTAATCTCATGCAAATATAAGAGTGAGTAGACCCTGGATCTATTAAAGTAATAACAAAGGTGTCAAAGAGAGAAAAAATACCCGTTATCACATCAGGGGAGGATGCCTCTTCGCGAGCGCGAATGGCATACGTCCTCGCAGGTGCCCGACCCTCCGGTCTCACAGCAGAATCTCTAGGCGTACCTCTACCACTTGCCCCACCTCTTGGGTTCCTTGGTGGTCTACCCCTCGTAGACACTTCACTAGGTCTCACTTCTTGCTTCTCTTCCTTATCATCCCTCTCGGGACAGTTATGGATAAAGTGGTCAGGGGAACCACATTTGTAACATTTTCGACTGTTTCCCCAACACTCTCCGATGTGATACCTACCACAACTAGGACACTCCAGTTTACTCTTTGTATTGCCCACACTTCCCATCGAGGGGGCTCGGACTCTCGAACCCTGACGAGCATTGTCCAAGTCTCGATGCGAATATCCCACTGAGGCTGACGTCCGAGGATTCACTTCCTTGTATCTTTTTGACTGGGCTTGATACGACTTGCCCATCGGTCTCTTTCTCGCATCTCGGGCTTGATCCTGACCCTCCTCTTATCGAACTCAACTCTTCGGCCTTACTTGCCCTCTCAACTAATACCACGAATTTTTTCAACTCCAAAATGCCAGCTAGGAGTTTGATATCCTCATTCAGCCCATCTTCGAACCTTTTGCACAAGATGGTCTTTGTCGACACACATTCTTGAGCGTATTTGCTAAGCCTAACAAACTCACGCTCATATTCTGCTACTGACATTCTTCCTTGCTTCAACTCAAGGAATTCTTTCCTCTTCCGATCAGTAAATCTTTGGCTTATATACTTCTTCCGAAACTCTTCCAGAAAGAAGTCCCACGTTACCCGCTCTCTCGGGACCACTAATGTCAGCGTCTTCCACCAATGGTATGCCGAGTCTCTCAGCAAAGATACGACACACTTTAAACTCTCCTCAGGTGTACATGAGAGCTCATTGAACACCCTCATCGAGTTCTCTAACCAGAACTCCGCCCTCTCAGGGTCGTCATCTACTTTAGCTCTAAACTCCTCAGCCCCGTGTTTCCTAATCTTATCCACCGGGGGTTTCGATATCCTCACTACATCCATACCTTGAGGAGCCACTGTATTTGGCTGAGGTATAAGAGGAGGTGGAGGAGGTTGAGCGTTAGGGTTCGCTCGAACGTAGTCTGAGTACCAATCACTCATCATATGGAGAAAGGCTTCTCGTGCCTCTTTTCCTTGACCCCTCGCATCGGGTCCACTTTGCACCGGCACGATTCCTTGCGCACGAGCCGGTGCATTACTCGCTGCTTCATCAGCAGTCAATGGATCAGAATCCATATTCTATATAAAACAAGATTTAAAATCATCAAAAACCACCACACTATATTCGTACACTTATGGCATGTATAGCTAGACTCTTACACCCGCTACGGTAGTCCTAGAACCGACTAAACCATAGCTCTGATACCACTAAATGTAACACCCCTTACCCAGGTTCTACACTGGGAACCGGGCCCGAGGTGTTATCAAACTTAAACCACTTAATCGCAACTTAGGCTCAACGTGATTACTCTCTATAACCTCATTCTCGACTTACGAGGCCTCACTCAAACACACGAGGGCTCTCGAGACTAATCCGAAACTTTTACGATCCTTAAATTTTTTTCTCTTTTATACATGTCTCACACGCCCGTGCATGGAGTCACACGCCCATGTTCCCTAGCCGTGCTAAAAACTCGAGCATTCTGCCAATTGCCCCACGGCCATGGCACGCCCGTGCTCCCCAACCGTGGTGAACACTGACTTCCCTCGCATGGCCTAGAGTCTAGACACACGCCCGTGTGGCTAGCCCGTGGCCAACAATGATTAATCCCACACGCCCTAGGCACACGCCCGTGTGACTAGTCCGTGGTCTATTCTGTTTTCAAATTTTAACATGCGAGGAACATGACGGCCACGGCCTGACACGCCCGTGGGTGACCGTGTGTCACACATGGTCTAGACACACGCCCGTGTGTCTATCCACATGGTCAAGAACAAGACTAAGTGTCAAGTTCTTTTCACCTTCTAACATACACAACATATACTCATCTAACACCATCATAATCAACTCAAATTGAAGTGCATTCTCACATAGAAAACTACATCTTTCTTTCATATAATGTAATAGCCAATAACCATGGCATTATACAAAATAAGCTATCCATCTAAAGGCCAACACATCTTAGTCATTTACAACAAAATTCACTAACTTATCTAGCCCCTATACATGCCATATACAAAACATTAAGTTTCATTTACCAAAGTGTGCTGATATGTGGGCTACCTTCTGATGATCCTCGTATCTCGATTCAACGCTTTTAATCTATAAGACAAGGTAAAAGAAAGAGAGTAAGCTTTGAGCTTAGTAAGTTTACACACAAACAAATAAGCAACATAGTATAAGCTAAGCAACTATTAGCATTATACCAACAAGTAATTCACAACTATGCTTACTCTTTCTATCCCTTACCACATTTCCAACACATCACGAGTCACATACTCATAACCATTGAAATGCACCCCTGCATTCAATATCACATTTACGTAATATACAACACATCATTATTTATCGTAATACATCCACAAAGTCAATCCACATAACTTATCCACACAGCTCATCCATACAGCTAGTTTACATAACTAATCCACACTGCTCATCCACACAGTTAATACACACAGTAAATCCACACAGCCAATATCTCGGTGGTTTCGCACTTAGCACACCACATTTGATTAATAAGGTGGTATCGCACTTAGCCTACCATAATGGTATTCGTAGTGATTCAGCATATAGCTCACTAGATGATATACCTCACGATAGCATCGCACATAGCTAGCTCATCGTCAATATGCATTAGGATGGTATCACACTTAGCCTACCATCTAGCTTTATCACAACACATGCACAAGTCTACTTAAACCACATAGATTCCCAATCATTCTCGATCATACATTCATTCACCATTTCTACTACATTCATTTTACTTGAACCACATAGGTTCTAAATCAATCTCGAATTAGCTACACACTAGCTATCATCAACAAATTGTAAGTATGAATGCATTGTTTATGCATAAACTTACCTCGATACTCAAAAGTACAGAAATATGCAATTTAGTCCACCACATTGGTTTTGCCTCGATTTCGATTCGGGCTTCGTCTTTCTTGATCTATAATGAATAAGTCAGCTTATTCAATACACACATTGACTAAATTGACCCACATCTCATACTTTAGCAAAATTACTATTTTGCCCCTAAACTTTCTCATATTTACACTTTAGTCCCAAAGGCTCGTAAAGTGATTTTTATTCAACTTTCTACTCTTTCATGCTTAGCCGAACCACTTACTCAACTAAAGCATTCGTCAAATCTCACAAAATCACCCATGTATGACCAAACTTAAGATTTTCACAACTAAGTCCCTACATGCATTTTCATGGAAAATCACTTAGCAAAAGATGTTTCTACTACATCAAGCTTTCATATTCTTCCATAAAACATCAAAATACATGCATGTCATACATATTTACATTTTTGAACATCCATAATAGCTCACCAAATAGCTATAAATAGCTTACTCATGCTACTAGGACTTCAAAAATACGAAGAATATCAAAAACTGGGCTTAAGAGCACTTACTAGCAAGCTTGAAAAATTGAAGGAGCCCTAACAATGGCTTCTCTAATTTTCGACAGCTATGGGAAGAAGATGAATGAATTTCTATCATCTTTTCACCTATTTTAATCACTTAATTGATAAATGACCAAAATGCCCTTTTTGATAAACTTTCAATTTTAACTCATCCATGCCCATTTTTTCCAAAAATTAGAATTTAGGTAAATTGCTATTTAAGGACCTCAAATTAATAATCTAAAGCTATTTCACACAAATAGCTTCTAGAAACACACATTTTGTAACTTTTGCAATTTAGTCCTTTTGGACAATTCAACCACAATTTCACAAAATTGCTTCATGAAACTTTCACACTAGCATGTATATATAATATAAGCCTCCAAACTCATTCATAACCCTCAGATTTGTGGTCTCACACCACCATTCTGACTAGGCCCTAAATTGGGATGTTACAAGATTGCTACATTATAGAATGAGTTTCTTTGAAACCCCATTGTCAAGTTTGGTGTAACATCCTGGAAAGGGCCTATGCATTTTCGATTTAATTGTACGAAGTAACATGTTTTATGTACTAAGAATAAATTTTGAACAATTTTGGAAACCTGAAAATGTATGGAAATGTTAAGTTAAAAAAATGGAAAGTGAACATTTTTGGAAACTTGGAAATAGATGTAAATGATTTGGAAATGATTCAAAATAGGAAAGTGCACATTTCTGGAAACTTGGAAATGTAAGAAAATGTCAAGTTTACAGAGCCGAACGAAAATTTTTGGAAACTTAGAAATGACTTAGAAATGTCGAGTTTTAAAGTTTAAAAGAGGAAATTAAGGCAAGGTGGCCTTAAAAGAAAAAGTTTGTGAAATTTGACACACAAACAGGCTTGGAAAAGTGGCCTGAAGATGCCACTTAGGGCCTCTGGAAATGGCGCCACATGCAAGGTGTTGGGCACAGGTTCGGAGTCACTTGGGAAGCAAATAAAAGAAGTTTTATTTTTGCTTCCAGAAGCTCTGAGGTGGACGGCACAAGCCTTCTAGAAAGGAGGAGTTTTATTCTCTTTAATATTTGATTAATAAGGTGATAAATAAGGGATTTAATTTGGATTATTTTTGAAGAGATAATAAAGGATTATTCTCTAATTATTTTAAATTAGGAGATAAAGCTATCAAATAAAGAAGAGTGGTGGCCAAGTAAGGGATTCTGAGGAGTAGTTTCGGCTATAAAAGGAAGGAAATAGGGCTACTCATCAATTTTTCTTCCTCCTCCTCTCTCTGCCGAATTTCAAAGTGCTCTCCTCTCTTCTCTTCTCTTTTTCTTTTGTCAAGCTGAATCTATAGTCCACCATTGCCAAAATTCTCAAGTTTCTTTTCCTTATTTTCGTGGAAACCAAATACCCCAAGAGAACCTCTAGTCGACTTATCCATTAAATCCCAAAAGCTGAAACTTTATTATCTAGTCGTCAAGGCCGATTCTTTAAGGGGCTTTTAACAAGGGTGCTACCAATTTCTTAAAAAGGGTAAGATCCAAAGTTTGGTTTCAATTCTTTTATACTTCTAAACCTATCTAAAATTTAGGGACTAATCTCTATTACGGATTTTGGCCGAGTTATGGAAGGGTGTTTTTGGGATTTAAGAAATTGTCAACTACAAGAAGGTATCTTTCGGAACTTCTAAGATCTAAGGTAAGTTATGAATACCATTCGGCCATAAGCTATATTATTATGATTTAATGTTAGATTGGATCTAACATGGGTACATAGGGATTTCGACAGCAATAAAGAAGCAAGGATCCAATTCGGGATTTAAGATTTGGAAGGTAAGAACAAAGGTAAATTCGGCCAAGGCCTATTTTAGTAGTAGATCTATTATCATCTGTTTTAAGCCGAAAACTAACCAATTCAAGGGATTTAGTGACTAGCCGATTTCAAAGGGGAAAAATACGAGTTTCTGGGATTTGATTAAATCATCAAATCGACACCAAGGTAAGCTTTAAGAATACAAATCCTACTAGGATTTGGTTTTCTAGCCGAATAGGCTTTGTGCTAAATAGTAAGTGATTAATCAATTGGAGGAACTTGAGGTCTAAGGCAGTAGATCAGATTTCGGGATTTCAGTGAAGTGGTTAAGCAAATCAGGTGTGTACCCCACACTACTTCTTAATATGTTTCATGGCCTGTTTTATTAAAATATGTGATATTAAGAATATGAAAGTGGCTAAGGTACCATGTTATGGTACTAAGTACTCAGGTACGTTTCCTACTCCTACTAGGAATATGAAATATGTTATTTGTAACATGAGAATAAGAATGTGATCTTTGGCATATTAATGCATATTACAAAATGGGGCATACGGGTTATTGAAAGGGGAAGTGAATGTGGTGACCTAAGACCACGAACACGGTGACCTAAGACCGTGGTATCTGAATGTGGTGACCTAAGACCACAGTAATCTGAATGCGGTGACCTAAGACCGCGATATCTGAATGTGGTGACCTAAGACCACAAATACGGTGACCTAAGACCACAAATGTGGTGACCTAAGACTGCGATATGGAGTGTAGCGGAAGGAGGGTCGACTTAGTAGTCCCCACGGTGTGCGAGGTTGGTACGGGGGTGTAGCGGATGGCTTATTAGGTTTGGGTTTGGGAATGCATCATAATTTGTATGCTATGATATGAATGCGTAACATTTGTATGCTGATTCTATTTTGATTTAGTGTTTGTGTACACATTGAGTCTGTTTGACTCACCCGTTGGGAATATTTTTCAGGTGATGAGCAGTGATGGACCGGGGACAGCGAGAACTTGTGGTGGCCATGCTCAACATGAAGTTTTTATTTTATGAACTACTATTTTTATTTAAGTACTTGAATAACTTGGAAATTATTTGATGTAATAAGGCCATAAGGCCATAGTTGAATTGTTTTCCATTTATTTCTATTTATTATGATTATGAGTTTTACCTATTAAAGTTTAAGTAAACTTTTTAATATAAAGAATTGAATTCGTTTTCAACACAAGCCCAACCCAAACAATGTTTTTTTTTTAAATCGCACAAATTTTTCCTAAGGACAAAAGAACTTTGAACCGGTTTACTTGAGGAACATACCAAATCTGGGCAAAGCTCGTGGGCCGGGTTTGGGGTGTTTCAGTTTGGTATCAGAGCCCAGTTTTTAAAACTCTCGGCCTGTGGGCCAAGGCCCAAAATGTCTTCAAAGCGAGCCCAAATGAGTTTTTTTGAAAATATTTTATGAAACAAGGAGTTTTTACGGCATGGCACCTAAAGTCCCCGACCCGCATCCACGGTAAGTACCCTAACTATTTGTGTGATTATGTGTAATGAATATTAGAAGGGTAGAAAAGGAATGGAGCGTAGAATAGTGTGATAGGAACTTGAACCCTAGGACTAGTCTACTCAAACACAAACACATAAGACTTAAGGAATGTTAAACAAACCCATGGCTAAGTCACTAAGTTGGGGTGTGGTAACCCACATGCGCATGTCTAGGATTGGATCCGGAAGAGCACTCGGTATTTAAGCGATCCTAGTGACTCACCTCCTCTTCGCAGAATCCTGCAGTGCGTAGCTTCGGTTCACCCTAACCCAGAGGGCTCGGTAGGTGTGGCAACCTGCGTGCGCATGTCTAGGAATGGTTTCGGTGGGAGCTTGGTATTTAAGCGATCTGCGTGACTCACCTCCTCTCCACCCGAATCTGCACAGTGCGTAGCTTTGGTTCACTACGACCAAGAGGACTCGGTCATAGGCTAAACACAATAACTAAAACTCGAAAGGAATTAGCCGTGTTTTTATAAAAAAAACAAAACCCTAGTTTTAGAACTCTTAAAACTTTCTTCTAAATTCATGAAAACCATCTTTACAAAATTTTCTGAAAGATTTCCGATTTATACAAAAATGCCCCTAGTGGTAAAATTACCAAAATACCCTTGGTTTATAAAGTTACCAACTACCCAACAGTTTTGCCAAAATTTCATTATTTTATCAATGTTCAAAAACCCTAATTTGCAAATTATCAAAAATACCTTGAATTTTGGAAATTTCAAAATTGCCCCTAACTTATAAAATTACCAAAATGACCCTGATTTCCAAAATTTTTACAACATCACCGTTTTGAAAAGTACAATTCTCAAAATGAACCCTCAAAGTTTTGCAACCTTTGAAATATCCCTGATTTATAAGATTTTACAAATTTACCCCGGCTTGGAAAAGAAAATCACCAAAATACCCCCGAGGTCCAAAATCACCGAAATACCCCTGGATTTCAAATTTTTTCAAAATACCCCAAAAATTTAAAAATACCAAAATAATTTATGACAAAGTCACCAAGGAACTTTTTCCTTTTGAAAAATTACGAAAATACCCTTGTAGGACAGAATTACGAAAATACCCCTAGGTAGTGGAAAAAAAACAATAACAATGAAAACTACAACCTTTCTCTGAATGAACGAGAGTTCATGATCGTTTGATGGATGTATGGATGAATTAATGGAAAGACTGTGTGCATACGAAAGAACCACTCCTAAAACTCTTTTCATAAAATTTTTTCGCGGGTAATCAAGTGAAACAAAGACTAATTCATAAAACTTCTTAATTAGATAACGACGTTAGAAATGAGCTCTAGAGGACGTTGTCGTCGTGGACAAGGTAGAGGAAGGATGACGGTGTCAGAACCCGTTAGATCGGGTCAAGGGTCTGACAATGAGATACCACCGCCACCACCACCCCCAGCTGTTGGTGTTGAGCAGCAAGCTCAGACGGGGGATGATGCTATGTCGCAGGCTGTGCTGCGAGTTTTGGAGTTGGTGGCTGGTGCAGGAGGAAATTCGGGAACCCGTAAGTCTGTACCTGAGCGGCTCCGAGCTAATGGAGCCGAAATGTTTCGTGGAGTATTGGGTGTGGCACCCGGTTCGGTGAAATCTTGGTTGGAAGCAACAGAGCGCATCATGGATGAGCTTGACTTGACCCACGAGGAGAAGTTAAAAGGAATGGTGGCTTCATTACGCGATGAAGCGTATCAGTGGTGGTTGATTGTTCGGGATGGTGCCACGGCTGAGGATCTGACCTGGGAATATGTTAAGGAAGCATTTCAGAAGAAGTATGTGGGAACCAGGTATACTGATGAGCAAAGGAAGACATTTCGGGGTGGTTCAAGGAACAAGTCCGTGGCGAGTATAAGGTGAATTCACGAGGTTGAGCCGATATGCTCGAGGAGTAGTGGTAATCGAGCATGAGTATTTGTGTCCGCTTTTGAGGACGGGCTAAGGGATGATCTCGAGGCGTTGATAGCACCACATCGGGAGCGGGAGTTTTCTACTTTGGTAGAAAAGGCCAAGGTGGCTGAGGGAATCAAGGATTTTACAAAGCAGGCTATGGATAGGAATAGGCCCAAAAGAGGTTTTGGAACGTCTGGAAAGGTTCAAAAGAGGCCTAGAGTTGATGGGCCGCGAGGTCAGCAAGTTGGTTCAGAAGGGCGGTATCGACCTTGTGATGTGTGTGGAAAGAAGCACTTAGGAGAGTACTGGAAGAAAACAGGAGGATGTTTTAGATGTGGGTCCAAGGACCATGTGATCAAGGATTGTCCTAAGCAATCAGATGAAAGCCGACCAATAGCTCAGAATGTTAGTCAGACTGGTAGAGGAGGACTGCAGCCTCAACGAGGTCGTGGTTTGAGTAACAGAGGTAATGGTGCTGGCAGAGGCCGTGGAACACAAGGCAGAGGTGCTGCTAATGTTGAGGCAAGGCAACCATGTTTGGTTTATGCGGTTCGCCGGAGGGAAGATGGAGACGCGCTGGACGTTATAACCGGTACGTTATTTATTTTTGACAAGCCCTATTTTTCTCTAATTGATGTGGGCTCGACCCATTCCTATGTTGCATGTAGTGTAGTGGAAACACTAGGCCTAGACTCTGAACCTTCTGATAGGCAGATAACTGTAGTAAGCCCATTAGGCCTAACTGTAGTGGTGGATAAGATCTTTCGTAATGTACCCCTAGAGATTCAGGGAGTGAACTTTCGGGCTGACTTAATGGAACTACCTTTCGGGAGTTTGAACTTATACTTGGAATGGGTGGCTAGTAGAGCACCGAGCCGTGTTGGATTGTGCGGCTAAACGAATGGAACTAAGGACCCCAGAGGATGAAGTAGTAGTAATGATCAGAGAGAGAAGAAACTACTTGTCCAACGTAGTTTCGGCGTTAAAGGCTGAGAAAATGGTTAAGAAAGGGTGCAAGGCGTTCTTAGCCTTCGTAAGTGCGTTAGGTGGAAAGGAAGAAGGTGTCAGTGGAGTTAGAATGGTGAAAGACTTTGAAGATGTATTTCCGGAGGAATTACCAGGAATACCCCCAGATAGGGAGGTGGAGTTTAGAATAGACTTACTATCGGGAACAGCTCCTGTGTCAATCGCTCCATACCGAATGGCGCCAAAGGAGTTAGTTGAGCTCAAGGCTCAAATCAAAGAGTTGTTGGATCGTGGGTTCATACGACCCAGTGTGTCTCCATGGGGAGCACCAGTTCTGTTTGTAAAGAAGAAGGACGGGACTATGCGTATGTACATAGATTACCGTCAGTTGAATAAGCTGATCATTAAGAACAAGTATCCTTTGCCAAGGATCGATGACTTGTTCGATCAGCTGAAGGGGGCCGTAGTATTCTCAAAGATAGACTTAAGGTCGGGATATCACCAGTTGAAGGTGAAGGAGGCAGATATCCATAAGACCGCTTTTAGGACAAGATACGGCCATTTTGAGTTTGTGGTGATGCCGTTTGGATTGACAAACGCTCCAGCCGCGTTCATGGATATGATGAACCGAGTTTTTCAACCCTACTTGGATAGGTTCGTCGTTGTGTTCATCGATGATATTTTGGTGTATTCTAAGTCTGAATAGGAGCATGATGAACATCTCCGAGTGGTACGGGGGAGTGTAGCGGATGGCTTATTAGGTTTGGGTTTGGGAATGCATCGTAATTTGTATGCTATGATATGAATGCGTAACATTTGTATGCCTGATTCTATTTTGATTTAGTGTTTGTGTACACATTGAGTCTGTTTGACTCACCCTGTTGGGGAATATTTTTCAGGTGATGAACAGTGATCGACCGGGACGACAGAACTTGTGGTGGCCATGCTCAACATGAAGTTTTTATTTTATGAACTACTATTTCTATTTAAGTCCTTGAATAACTTGGAAATTATTTGATGTAATAAGGCCATAAGGCCATAGTTGATTTGTTTTCCATTTATTTCTATTTATTATGATTATGAGTTTTACCTATTAAAGTTTAAGTAAACTTTTTAATATAAAGAATTGAATTCGTTTTCAACACAAGCCCAACCCAAACAATGTTTTTTTTTTAAATCGCACAAATTTTTCCTAAGGACAAAAGAACTTTGAACCGATTTACTTGAGGAACATACCAAATCTGGGCAAAGCTCGTGGGCCGGGTTTGGGGTGTTTCATTTGGTACCACTTTCTCAAAACCCGTCTGATTTCTTCTACTTATAACTCTACAATTTCAAAGCAGTGAATGCTACTACTCCATTCTGTAATGACAGGGAAGAAAATCAAGATGGGAAAAATCATTTTTAAAGAGGTTCATAGGTGTGTCTAGAAGAATGCTGACAACCTTAATTTTCTTTCCCTTATTACTACCCTTTTCCAACATGTGAAAGTCCCGGTTCAAGCAAATGAAGATATGATTCAAAATAAAGGAGCCATTAGGAATTAGATTTTTATGATGTTTTTAGGGGAGGAATTGCTACAACATCCACCTCCTAGTTCTGCCTCTACATCCTCCACCCCAACTTGTGCCCCAAAAACCCTTTCCACTTTTACTAATATTTTTGAGCAACAAATGCTCAGTTCTCTTGAGAGGTTTCACAAGCAGTTCAGTTTGTTCGAGAAGAAGCAATCATGACTTGCCACTAATTTGGGCAGGGCACAGGAAGAAATGGCTCTATTCTGGAGTTATGTAAGGAAGAGGGATGCTGCTATATACAAACCCCTTCAGAAGAATTTTACCAGGCCTATGCTTGCGTTCCCCAGTTTACCTAAGGAACTGCTCTCTGATGCAAATGAGGACGATGATGAAGTAGAGGTTGATGAGACTGGACCTAGCCCCATACACTCTGCCATTGAGGAGAAGGCCAAAAAAGTACAAGAGAGAGATGAGGAGAAGACTAAATCTGTGAGTATTGAGACTAACCAAGACAGAGAAGAAGCCAACCCAATTTCTGCACCACCTGCGGATGCTTTTGCACCTGTCCCACCTCAATCGAATTCGCCAATAACATAGCAAGATTGTGAGCTCAATAAGCTGATTGATGATCTCACAAAATTGGATGATGAGGAAGACAATGTGCCAATCAACATGTTGAAAAGGAAGCAGCGGCACAAGCATGCTGCACGAATGTAACAGCCTAATTTTGGGTCTAGTCGAAACAGTGGTTTCGGGACCACAAATCCGACGAAGAAAAATTTATTTTTATTAAATTTTTATGGTCTACAATTTTATGGAACGATTTCGTGAAAATTGCGTTCGAAAATTTTGACGTTTGAGCACTCAATTTAGTTAAAAGGACTAAATTGCAAAAAGTGCAAAAATTGAATTCTATATGTTAGAGGTGTGCAATTGCTATGAAATTTTAAATTAGAGGTCCTTAAATGGTAATTAGACCATTGGTTAAGTTGGTGGACAAAAATGGACATGGTTTGGTATGTTTCTAAACTTTTTCATTGACGGTATTTTGGTAATTTGGTAATTAAATGAACTAAAAAGCCAAATTAAAAGCCAATTTTTGTCCATCTTCCTCCCATGGCCGAATTTTACAAGGGGAAACCATGGCTAGGGTTTTTCAAGCTTCCAAGCTCGATTGTAAGTCTGTTCTAGCCCCGTTTTTAATGATTTTTATGTTTTTGAAATCCTTGTAACATGATCTATCTATTTCTACAACTAATTTAAGAAATGATAAAGGTCTAGGGTTTGACCCATATTAGACATGTGTGTATTTTGATGTTTGATAGTAGACAATGCATGTTTGTTGTTTGTTAAACGACTTTTGCTATGTGATTTTCGGTAAAAATACCTAAAAGGACTTGTTTGTAAAAGTGTGAATAAATGAAAAATGTGGGCTGTTATGAGCATGATATAGGTTTGGCTGGGCTTGGGTGTATTGAAATTGAATGAAAATCATTTTACGAGCCTAGGTACTAAATTGTAAAATGTTAAAAGTTTAGGGGCAAAAATGTAATTTTTCCATAATGTGACTTTTGGGCTGATTTGAATAGTATAATGATTAAATAAGTTAAATGTGATATTATAGATTGAGAAAAAGGAGGTTCAGAGTTAGAACGGGAGAAAAACGAGTATTTGACGATTTAGTCCTTTTTGCCATTTCTATGTCTAGGTAAGTTCGTATGTTTAATAAGCATTAAATTATATGTGTATAAATGCTTAATTGATATAGTTGTGGTAAATGCTATACTATTGAAATGAAATGTGAATGCTATTGAGTGCGGTATTACGGAAATGACCGACAGAGATTTGATACAGCGAAAGTCCCGATTGAACATTATGAATAGATAGGATACAAATGTCATGACATTAGGGTTACTGAGATTACGTGTAAGGCCATATCTGGGATATGGCATCGATATGAGACTTCGTGTAAGACCATATCTGGGATATGGCATCGATATGAGACTTCGTGTAAGGCCATAGCTGGGCTATTGGCATCGATACTAGATTTCATGTAAGACCATATCTGGGATATGGCATTGGTATGATAATGTATGCACGAGATTCCCGAGTATCCTTTAGTATTCCAAATGGTTCAACGGGAAATTCAACGGGTATGTCAAAGAAGAGAAAGAGTATGTAAGTATTACGAATTGGTACAGGTATGTACGTAAAGTTTATAAGCATTAACTTCATGAAAATGTGAGTTCATGATTTCCACAGTGATGTTTTTGTGAAAACCTTGTGATTATTGGTCAATACTTGTGATGTATGAAATACATGGTAAATTCAATTGATGATTTTGTGATTGGCCTTCGAGCCAAATTGAGTTTTGACATAGCATGTTTTATGCACTTAAATTGTGATTTATCGGATATGAGAAAAAGGGGAGATTGGCATAATTGCCCATTTAAAATGGTTATGGAAGTAAGGGAAGATAAGAGTTTAGGCAATTGAAAGATACTAAGACATATGCTCGAAAACAATGAGTATACATAATTAATGTGCATGGTTACTATGAAGTTTGAAATGATTTGTATTTTCTGTAATCTGTTACAAAGGAGAGATTATGGTTGTTAGACTGATGCCAGGATATGTTAAATTATGCTTATAAGTTGATAGAGTAAACCTTATGACTGAATGAAAATTATAACTGTGAGCTTTATAGATATTTGTATTATCTTGTGTTTAAATTGTTGAACTAGTTAAAAGGTTTGTAAGAGTTGCTTATTATTTTCGTACGGACTTACTAAGCTATATATATAGCTTGCCCTCTTCCTTTCCAATGTCTTATAGGGTTATTGAGCTAGCTCAGATTGGAGTTCACCAGAGATCCTATCACACTATCAAGCTATCATTTTGGGTATAAATGAATTCAAGCATTTTAAGTCTATGGCATGTATAGGGACTAAGCCAATTTTTTTATGTGTGTCATTATTAAGTTGGCCATTTGTGTTGGCTTGTAATTGTTAATGCTTCATCTTATATATAGCCATGAATGATGGCTTATATTGATCATAAGTTTATTCATATGCTAATGCCCTCTTGTGAATGTGAAATTAATATGTTTTTAACGGGCTAAGTATGATGTTTTAAGCATGATAAATGATGGTATAAGAATGACATGTTATTGTCTTGTTTCTGGTTGTTTGGTTACATTTATATGCTTGAATTTGTGTCATGTGATGTTGTGTAGATGTGTGCAAGTGAGGTTGGCAAAATGGCTTGGTAAATAGCCTTGTTTTTGTCCACACGGGTATACACACGGGTGTGTGTCTAGGCTGTGTGTGACACACGGTCTACCCCACGGGCATGTGATCTGGCCGTGTGTCCCCTGCACCTTAATTTTGAAAAAATAGAATGTCTAGAATTGAGCACACGGGCAGAGACACGGGTGTGTGTCAGCCGTGTGTGCTACACGGCCTAGCACACGGACGTGTGGCACAAGCCAGAGAGCACCCTAATTTGAACACGGCCTGTAGCACGGGCGTGTCTAAGGGTCACACGGGCGTGTCCCTTGGACCACACGGGCGTGTGAGCGCTGCATCTAGCAAAATTTTTCGAAGTTTTGTAAAAATTTCTAAAGTTCTCGGTTTAGTCCCGAACCACCTCCAAAGCATGTTTTGGGCCTCATAGGCTCGTATAAGGGACTTTATGATTGAATATGGATGGTTTTAATTTGGACGCAAATTTTATGACTCAAAATTGTGTGATTGCTTGTGTTATAAGTCTGGTAATGCCTCGAGCCCTGTTCTGGTGTTGAATACGGGTAAGGGGTGTTACAACAAAAATCCACTCGTCCAAATTAAAGTAACAATAATTTCACTTCAAGCTTCATTCATTTTTTTCTATTATTAATTTTTTAGTTCATTTTTGCATGCATTCATCATTTTTGTCTTATCATTTTCTGCCCATATATATGTTTGTGCATTCATAATATTTGTTTGTTCATGCATTGAGGACAATGCATCCCTTAGGGTTGGGGGTTTGTTGTGAATATAGGTTGCATTCGAATAGTTGTTCATTTTGTTTTTGACATTCATTTTGCCATAACACATAAATGCCAAAGAATTGTTAGACTACAATGAGTATATTTTTGCTTATGATGTTCATTGAGGAGTTAATTCTTCGACATTCCTAGAAAATTGTGACAGTGGATTAGGTGATTTTAGTTTAGGATAATTTGCTTGTAAATTGATCCATAAAATTAGGATGTCCTAATTTCAATCACAATTGATCTATAGTAAGTTTCTTTTAATAAACTTAGAGATTATTGAAGCTAAATTGAGTACAAAGGTAATACTCAATAATGAATTAAGTGACAATGTTTTGATTTAAAAAAAAAATGCCATCAAGTACTCCAATGCTTAGAATTGCCAAGTAAGTCAGCACCACTTTGTTTGCTCCATCGTGTTGTTGACTAGAAAGGTAAGGACAAATAAGAGTGTAATAAAGAAAATTAGGAGCACTCTACTATAGTAACAGGCTGAGTAGCTAAGGAGGTAGTTGTTTGCTCCATCCATCTTTTTAGTCAAAAGCCTTAGCTTCATGAGTAAGTATTCAAATCGTGACATGTTTAAGTATTTGACAATTTAGTGTATGCTCCATTGTATTTATCGAGTCAAAGAATCATGTGACGAGATGAATCCTCTAGTAAAAAAAATAAGCATAATAAATGAATATGTTTGTAATTGAGTATGTATAAAAAAGAGGAAAAATGAGTTCGTTAAAAGATGAACTAAGTAAATTAGGAGATACTTGCTATAGTGAAAGTTGCATGAGTACTTAGGATTTCTTTCTCTTTTAGGGCTATACTTTCTGCACTACCTTCGCTAAATAAGCTTATGAAACTTGATCAAATTTTTAGACATAGAAGATTATTGAGAATTGAAGTACAAAATGCTCTCTTAATGGTCTAACAATATAAATGTGATTATGTTGTTATGACAATTATTACGTTTATGCGTTCATGCATATTTTGCTTGAGGACAAGCAATAACTTAGTTTGGGGGGTGTGATAACTCTTGAAAAGAGTTATATTTCAGGCCTCTAGACTTGGTTAATTTTTCGCACTTGAGTAAATTTAGTTGCATTTTAGGAGGTTATATTAGTATTTTTATAACATTGCATCATGAAGCTTGGATTGTACTTTCAATGTCACTATATGTTACTTTTACTCGTGAGAGGAAATGAATTGTGTGTTATTCATAACAGATCTAGAAAGGAGGAAAGGAAGTGAAGGAGTGAAGTTTTGTCATGGCAAAAGGTTGGATAGATTTCCAGCACAAATGCCATGGCAATTCCAGGAAGATGCTGACCCAGCTGTCAATCCGTGCCACTCTCAGCCAGCTGTACTTGTACCAGAAATATCCACCTGAAAAAGAGGGGGAGAAAGGAGTGTGTGCTGAGAGGGGGACCTAGCCTATAAAAAGAAGAAAGGGAAAGAGAAGGGAGAGCGGTTTTTCCTTACACATTTCTTGTGGGAGATCTAGAGATGCAAGGAAAGAGGGTAGCAACTAAGGAAAAGAGTAGCAACACAAGGATGATGAAGAAGCATTCAACCCTAGGCTTCACAAGATATTGCAGCACTGGAGTTGAGGGTTGGACTGGCGAAATCTTCCTGAAGTTCTTCCTTCATTATCTTAATTGATTATGTGAATTTTAACTGTGGAAATATGTTGTTGAATGATACCTTCATTTTTTATTTTAATTTCCAACTCATGAGCTAATCTCATCGAGTTGGGATTACTGGATGAATCCTTAGTTCCTTTAATGACCAAGGCATTATTCTTATTTGATTTATTGTTTCATTCGATTTGCGCTATTATAAAACGTATGCATGCAGTCTCTAGACATAGATGAATGTATGGTATGTTCATAAACTTGATTTAATTTTGAAAGGGTTAGATGAGTTGGATTGTGATCGAATGATACAAGCGAGTATTTGATAGAATACTTGTAGCACTCTAGACATAGAGATGCGCTTTGTACAGAGAAAGGAAAAAACAGTGCTGGGTATCCTTCTTAAGGTTTGTAGACATGCAAAGCCTTAGGTAGGGTAGCTTGAAGTCTCACTCTCGAAAGAAGCAGGCTACCTTATATTTAATCTGAATAGTAAATTGGTTAAGATTTTTCCATGGCATTATTGTGTTACGAGGAAAGAATCTTAGTAATCCCAACCTTTCCATTCAATAGCTTAATTTCTCTCAACTTTGTTTCCGTATCTTTGCCACAACATTTTAAGATAGTCATTTGATTTTAATATGGCATACATGATTATTTCTCTAGAAATTGTTATTCTGTTTTGCCACAGCATAATTCATATAGTTTATAGTAATAGCTTAGCTAAATTAATCCTATCCGATCCTTGAGGAGATGATCTTACTTACTACTTTATTACTTGATTCGACGTGTGTACTTACACATTCACATATTATATTCATACGCAATAATTTTCCACCAACGATGGGTTTCGCCAGTTAGCAAGGAACCTATGCATCCGAGCTTTTCTTCCTCAGTACAAGCCATCTACTCGAGGATCTTTTCAACATCCTCAAGCAAATAGTCAACCTTAGTTTCACCGATTCCTCTTACACCACTAAACTCCCTACCACTATACGCTTGCAAGCGGTCCAGTGGCAGTCCTCAATTAGCAAAAACATGGTTTGCCGCAACATATCGGTGAAACGCTCCAAGCACAGCTTGTACCAGTTGGTCAACACTCCCTCCAGACCATTTGTCCTATGAGTTTGCACTAGTGATGTAGAGTTTCTGTCACCCTCTAAAGGGTCCCCAGTTCCATTAACACAATTTGCATTCATTCTTCTCGAAGGCATCTTTATAACAACCTGTTTTTCAGTTGTGTCAGAAACAGTGGTTTCGGGGCCAAAAATCCGATGAATAAGTTTGTAAATGTTATTATTTAATATTTACGAGTCAAATATGATATTAAAATAAATTTTGAATGGGCAATTTATGCTATTTGAATGAATAATTAGGTTCAAGTGGTATGACCGTAAAGTCAAGTGGTTTTAGAAAATGAGGTATCGGGACCACATTTCTATAAACTAAGCCGTAAATATTTTATTATATATTTACAGAGTGTTATTAAGGTCGTATTAAAATTTGGTTAAGAAATTTTAATGTTTAGATAGTTAATCAAGGAAAAATGACTACATTGTAAAAGTTGTAAAAGTTAATCGCTATTAGTTTATTTGTACTAATTGGCTAAGGAAAAATAAATTAAAGGGTCTAAAAGGTAAATTTACCTTGTTTATTATAGTGGACGGTTTCAAGGTGTAGATTTAAGCAATTTTAGTTAAATTATAAAGGTTATAATGGTAAATTTACAAATAAATTAAAATAAACAAAAGATAACAATGAGTTATCATCTTTATTACAAACCCCCACCGAATGTCAAGTGAAGAAACACCATTGTTGAGCTTTTTAAGTTTCGGTCAAGGCTATTACCCTTGCATGGTATGTATTTTTAATCCCTTTCTAGTAATTTTTATGTTTTGAGATCGTTGTAGCTTAATCTAGCTAGTCCGGGGTCAATTTGTTAAATTTTTAAATGTTTAGAATTTTACCATGGATGAAATTGAAGTGCTCCTTAAATATTATGATAGATTATTAAGCTTTATTCTTAAATATAAGTATTTTGTTAAGTAAATTTTGGTAATTTTTAAGTTTAGGGACTTATTTATGAAAATGGTAAAATTCAAGGAAAATATTGTGAATTGTGGGTAAATATGGGCTGTAGTCAGATTGGGTAAAAATCTACTAGCATGATTTATGATTAAAAATGATGAAATTGCAAATTTCGGGTTTAAGGACTAAATTGCAGAAATGCTAAACTTTGAGGGTAATTTTGTAAATTTTCATTATCATGGGTTATAAGCTAAATTAATTATTTTAAATGTTGGAATGAGATTAATTGAATAAAAATGGTTAATTTTCATGTTTTGAACTTAGGGACTAAATTGTATAAAAGTAAAATGTTGGGGGCAATTTTGTAAAAATATCAAAAAAGACTTAATTGCATAAAATGAATTGATTTTGCTATTTGGATTAGTGAATTTAATGGAATTATTATTTTAGATCAAGAACGAGTGGAAAATCGAGGAGAAAAGAAAATTACCAAATAGTCCCTGTACTTAGTTATTGCTACAATTTAGTCAGGTAAGTTAGTATGAATTGTGATCATTATAATGTTATTTAAATTAAATGTTTACTATGTTGTTTTTAATGTAAATGAACCAATATATATGTTAATGTAACTACATTATGACGAATTGACGGATATCGAGTCCCGGTTGAACCTTAGGATTTCTTAGGATACAAATGACATGTCATTAGGGATTTCATGTTCCGGGTGCTGGTCTTGAATGTCCTATCAATGGCTGAGGTCCTACATTTGTTGTGGATTCACCACAGCTCCTATGAGCATGCCCATTTCATAGTTCATGTGAGCATTGATGTAAAAGAAATGTTACGTTTATATGTAAAGGCACACTTCGTGTGAGCTTTCTCGAGTATTCGAGGTAATTCTAGATGGTTCAATGGGTAAGAAAAGGGAATGAAACGGTAAGTTCACAACTGAGATGTAACATGATGTTATAAAAAGATTGATGAATTAAATGATGTACTTATATATGGGAAATCTACTTATGCTATGGATGAGCTCATTTATATTATTGACAAGTGCACTAACTTGTGATTTGATGATGTTGTTTAGGCTTATACTAAGCATTTGGAAATGGTAAGTAAGCAAATGGAATGAAACATGATCGTATGGTAACGATGATGAATTAAATGTTATGTTTATGTATGTATGGTTGATTTCATATGTATCATGAACAAGTATGCTAACTTGTGAGTTTGATGGTGTTATATAGGCTTTATTAATCTCATGGCATTGGTAAAGGTTTATACTTATTCTATAAGGTTCGTTATTGAAATGGTATGTTATGTTTAAAGTTTATACGAGCTTACTAAGCATTCATTGCTTTTGTAGTTATTTTTCCTTTGCTTTATATATTATTGTAAGCTTGATTGGTTAGAAGTTTGTCAGAGAACTATCACATTATCCAGTGAACAATTCGATAGTTTTTGAGTAATTTGGATAAAGTTTATAATGGCATGTATAGGGTGATTAGTAATGGTATTATGGTGCATGTGTTAATGGTGTTTCGATATGTGCAAGCTTTGGAAAGCTATGTAGGTTTGGTACACCTTAATACCTTACCAAGTTGTGTAACACCCCTCACCCGTATTCAACGCCGGAATAGGGTTACAGAGCATTACCGAACTTACAACACATTTGAACATACATTTCAAATAAAATTTATCAATTCAAATACAAATCAATCATAACCAAACATAATGTCCCTTAAACGAGCCTACACGGCCCTAAACATGCTTTGGGAGTGATTCGAGACTAAACCGATAACTTTGGAAACTTTTTGAACACTTAAGAAATTTTCTCAAAAATAGGGGACACACGCCCGTGTGTCTCACATGGCCAACAGACACGCCCGTGTCACAGGCCTTTTGGAAATTCGAAATGGGAGCACATGGCCGTGACCCAACCTGTGTCCAACCCCGTGTAACTCTCTGACTTGGGTCACACGGCCAACACACACACCCGTGTGCCCTAAAAATTGTCATACACGCTCGTGTGTCATGCCGTGTGCTAGGTCGTGCCAATCCTGTAGGGTATACTGACTTATGCCACACGGCCAAGTCACACGCCCGTGTGTGAAGCCATGTGGAGTATACTGACTTGGTTTCTGATTCAACACCATGGGAAACACGGCCGTGTAACATAACCATGTGTCGCACACGGCTAAGACACACGCCCGTGTCTCTTCCCATGTGGAAAAAATAGGCTATTTACTAAGCCATTTTGCCACCCAACTTGCACAAACCTATACCAAAACAAATTGCACAACTCATGGCATAAAAATAGACATTTAAACCAACCAATTAAAGTCTAAATCATGCATATTCTATATCACCACATTCCATACACACAAGTCACAAAAATTGGCCACACCATTTATACCAATTCACACATACACAATTAACCAATTATGCACATTCAATCATACCTCAACATGCTCAATTTACAAGCAAACCAATCCACAAATTAACCATTTGACACTCATAATGCCTATTACTACTAAGCATCACACAACCATCATTCAACACATTTCACAAGACATAGACACATATATATACATGATTCAAACATACCAAAACAATCCAAATTGAGCCATCACTCATGGCTATATATATAAACCAAAACATAACAATTCACGAGCCAACTTAAATAGAAAAATTCACTACCAAAATACATATCAAAATGACCAAAGTCCCTATACATGCCATATGACCAAAGCACAATCTCAAAAGTACCAATTTGATAGTTGGATAGTGTGACGATTTCTCCGACGATCCCCGAGTCCAAGCTAGCTTTGAAGTCACTATAAAACAAGGAAAAATAAACAAAGTAAGCTATAAAGCTTAGTAAGCTCGTATACCATAAACTTAATTCAATCAAAAGATTATAAATCAACAATTTGAATGTATTAACATTTAGCATATATTAGCTAACAAACCTTTCATATACACAATTATGATATTAATCACATTCTTTACAAGTTTCTTCACACCAAAGCTTATATATGTCACGTACATACCTGTACCATCTCATATCATTCTTATTGTAACAACCTGTATTTAGTCAAATCAGAATAGTTGTAACACCCCTAACCCGTACCCGTCGCCAGATTAGGGTTATGAGGCATTACCAAACTAAACACCGTTTCGAATGGACATTCAGTTGAATTCGACACAAGTAAAGCGATCCCTATGTATCACATAACAAAATCTGATACTCATTCATAAATCTATAATGCATATACAAGCATATCAAATTACATCCTGACCAAACATACAATTGATATTATGAACTTATATCGAATGCATTTCCTTATAACAATGTCACATTTATACTTGCACATGATTATTCATATATCATACACTAAAT
The DNA here is from genome assembly GCA_025698515.1 of Gossypium sturtianum. Classification (NCBI taxonomy): domain Eukaryota; kingdom Viridiplantae; phylum Streptophyta; class Magnoliopsida; order Malvales; family Malvaceae; genus Gossypium; species Gossypium sturtianum. The sequence continues at coordinate 105,870,882 of CM046955.1, forward strand.
TCGCATACATTTATTAATGTACCTGAACCTTGCAATTTATTTATTTAACCATTCAAAGGTTTGGCCATACTATTACCAATATCATAAGCATATCGCAGTGTTTCAAATATTGAGATCAAACCATACCATTTTCACATACCATTTGAGATTCATGCCAAAACGAAATATTACAAATACCAACTACCTCAAGTATACATCATTTACTATATTGCCGAAGCCTATGTCACCACTCAATCATCATTAGTAATGTATATTAGCAAGTAATTCACGAATAGTCCTTGGACAAGATCATTCATACAATGCAACACCCATATTCCGTATATATACACCATTCAAGGCTCGGTATATTGATCCAAACATATAACAAGATTATCACCTAACTACTATATATATATGCCTACATAAATCACCAAGTATCATCACCATCTCTTTACTAGCCAAATGCATAACTAAACACATCACACAAATATGCCATGACTAAATTATATCTACGATATGCACCTAGACTATAGCCGAATATAACCAAATAAAATCCATATTATCCATGCATCATAATAACATATCCATATGCACCATTAGATCATTAAAAAAAAACCGTATGTCTCCACATTAACTAACATAGAACATAAGCCATATTCGTATGGCTATAATACATATAATAATAAAGTTTCCAACTCAAACAAGGACATTTACCATCCTATACATGCCTTTATCCAAAATAAACCAAACTAAAGGAGTACCAAAAGATGATAGTGTGGTTGACTTTTGTGACAATTTCCGAGGCCGTAGCTTGACCAAAATCTATAAAGCAGATCATTGAACACACAAAGAAAGCTTACTAGCTTAGTAAGTCTTAAGCAAATTCAATACAACATTTAAACATATAGGCCCTTTTAATAATTGAATTCGTAACATAGCATATAAGCATTTCATTATGTAAATAAATCATGATCAAATGCTTTTAGTACTATTAACCTAAGTATTAACACTTTATCACCATAAGCTTGTACATTGTCAAGTCACATAAATATCATATGCATTTGTATATTCCAAGTTGAATGAACATATTTTAAACATCAATCACATATTCATTCTTATACACACATGCAAATACCTTCAAACTCTTTTACCATGAACATCTCCCTTTATAGCCGATTCCTCAAAGTAATATACATATAAAACTCAATTTCATATATCTAATGTTCATACTCATCATGGATAGCTTAATAGCATATAATAAAATCCTTATTGAATTATCAACTTACTCATATCATACTCAACTCAATGATAATATACCAACTTACCACATTTTCTACTAATACAATAGACTTACACTTACCCGAGTTTTTAGAACATTGCATTAAATGTGTCTCACCTTGTTTAATTCTTGGATTCTCTGCTTATAACTTATCACCGGCATTAAGCCTGCTAGGCATTATAGCCCGAATTACACATCGGCATTGAGCCTGCTAGACCAAAGGTCTCAAGTTTAAACACCGGCATTGAGCCTGCTAGGCAATAAGCCCGAAATAATTCACCGGCACGAGGCCTGCTAGGCTTGAAGCCCGAATATCAATATAATCAACCATTCAATACAAATTTCTTAATGATAACATAACAAACATCTCATATAATTCATATTACCTTCACATATTAAACCGAACATACTTATTCACATTACATTAAACAAAATAAAGTCAATCAAATATAATACCCCCCACATTCGGCCATCTCATATATTTATGCTTAAAATTTCCAAATTTCATCATTTACTATATTCATAAATAATTCTTTGACATATATTTTCGTAAGGACTTACATCGACTATCGACGGACAACGTAGACCGGTTATTTGATAACCTTCGCCTTTCCCCGATCCAAATCCGTTTTTCTTTGTTCTTGATCTAAACACATTAAAATTCAGCTCATTAAAGTACATTTCATCTCAATTTAGTCCCAAAACACATAAACAGACAAATTACCATTTTACCCCTAATGTTTCACATTTTTACAATTTAGTCTTATTTGCACAAAACACAAAATACACAAAATTTCATTATATCACCTAAGGGCCGAATGTTCATAGGGACCATACTAGTCCATTTATTTCATTTATTTTATATTTTAGCCCCCTCAAAAATTCATTTTTGCAATTTATTAAAATACTCAAATTCACTAAAATTTCCAATACAAAACATGCTAATCTTTAACATATCTTTTATATAAAATCATCAAACATCAAAAACCACAAGAACATGTCAATGGCCGAACATCAAGCATGCTCAACTTTAAAAATTCTAACATGGGTCAACTAATGTTCGAAGCAACGATCTCAAAAACGTAAAAATTAACAAAAACCGACTAAAAACTTACCTTGAATTTGAGACTATAATTTGCCGAAAATCAAAAGAAACCAAGCCCTTGTTCTTCCTCCACATTCGGCCAAGAAATAAAAGATGATAATGGCCTTTTTGTTTTGTTTAATTATTAACTTATATTATGTTATTACTAATTTACAATTTTAACCTTTTCTAATTAATAATATAAAACATAAACAATGGTTTATTTGTCTTTCTACCGTCCACTAACTTTAAAATGGGCTATTTGCCCTTTTGATACCCCATATTAAAAAGCCATTATCACTTTAGCACTATTCACTATAGTTTGCAACTTTTGCACTTTACGCGATTATGTCCTTTTTGTTAAATTAAACACACAAACGATCAAATTTTCATACGAAACTTTCACACACATTAATTCACATATAATAAGCACCGAAAATAATATTTAAAAATTTTTTGGACTCAGATTCGTGGTCTCGAAACCACCGTTCCGATTAGGGTCAAATTCAAACTGTTACAACTCTCCCCCCCTTAGGGATTTTCGTCCCCGAAAATCTTACCGTTAAACAAAGTCGGATGTTGCTGCCTCATTGAATCCTCAGGCTCCCACGTAGCCTCTTCTACTCCATGTCGATTCCATAGTACTTTTACTAACGGAATTTTCTTGTTTCTCAACTCTTTCACTTCACGAGCTAAAATACGAATCGGTTCCTCCTCGTACGTCATATCGGATCGGATTTCAATCTCAGACGAAGAAATCACATGTGACGGATCTGATCGATATTTACGGAGCATCGAAACATGAAATACGTTGTGTATCTTTTCTAATTCAGAGGGCAACTTTAATCTATAAGCAACAGGCCCGATATGTTCGATGATCTCATACGGTCCGATGAACCTCGGACTTAATTTGCCTTTTCGACCAAATCGTAGTATTTTCTTCCACGGAGAAACTTTCAAAAATACTCGGTCTCCGATCTGAAACTCAATGTATTTACGTTTCAAATCAGCGTAGGACTTTTGGCGATCCGATGCAGCTTTCAAACTATCTTTGATTACAGTCACTTTCTGTTCAGTCTTTTTAATCATATCAACCCCGTGTATCTTATTTTCACTGAGCTCGGTCCAGTACAATGGTGTACGACACTTGCGGCCATATAGAGCTTCGTAAGGTGCCATTTTGATACTAGATTGAAAACTGTTATTATAAGCAAATTCGATCAAAGGTAAGTATCTTTCCCACGTACCTTCAAACTCAAGGACGCAACATCTCAACATGTCCTCAAGTATCTGAATGGTTCGCTCAGACTGAACGTCTGTCTGCGGATGCAAGGCTGTACTAAAGTGTAGTTTGGTACCTAAAGCATCTTGCGATTTCTTCCAAAACCGCGACGTGAATCTCGGGTCTCTGTCCAAAACAATGGAAATCGGCACACCATGTAATCTCACAATTTGAGATACATATAACTCAGCAAGCTTATCGAGCGAATAATCTATACGAACTGGAACAAAGTGAGCTGATTTGATTAGTCTATCCACTATAACCCAGACTGCATCTTTCTTGCTCGGTGTCGTAGGCAAACCGGATACAAAATCCATAGTAATTCTATCCCATTTCCATTCAAGTATCATGATTGGCTGAAGTAGCCCAGAAGGCACCTGATGTTCGGCTTTTACTTGCTGACAAATTAAGCACTTCGAGACAAATTCGGATATATTCTGTTTCATACCAGGCCACCAATAGAATTGTTTCAAATCATTATACATTTTAGTACTACCCGGATGTACCGACAATCGACTATTATGCGCCTCATTCAATATCATCTGAATCAAATCCACATTCCTCGAAACACATATTCGGCCTTTGAAGTTCAAATAGTCATTTTCGTCAATTCGAAACTCTGACTCTGCACTACTTTCACACTGAACCCGTCTTGCCATTGAATCTTCGTCAACTTTCTGAGCATCACAAATTTGTTGAATAAACAACGGTCTTACTTTTAATTTGGCTACTATCAAACTATCACTAGACATAGCCATATGTGCGTTCAACGCACGAAGAGCAAATAGTGACTTTCGACTTAAAGCATCTACAACAACGTTAGCCTTTCCCGGATGATAGTCAATCACAAGCTCGTAATCTTTCAGTAACTCTAACCATCTACGCTGTCTCAGGTTCAAATCTCTTTGTGTCATTAAGTACTTTAAACTCTTGTGATCTGAATAAACATGACATTTTTTGCCAAACAGATAATGACGCCATATCTTTAACGCAAATAAAATGGCTGCGAGCTCTAAATCATGCGTCGGGTAATTTCTTTCATGCGGTTTCAACTGTCTCGAAGCATAGGCTATGACTTTGCCTTCCTGCATCAAAACGCAACCCAACCCATTCAAAGAAGCATCACTATAAATAACAAATTCTTTACCCAATTCAGGTTGGACTAACACTGGAGCTTCGGTCAAAAGAGCTTTCAGCTGATCGAAACTTTTCTGACACTTTTCCGTCCATTCGAACTTAATATCTTTCTATAATAGCTTTGTCAAGGGTGTAGCTATCATAGAAAAACCTTTCACGAATCGTCTGTAGTATCCAGCAAGTCCCAGAAAGCTTCGAATTTTGGAAATATTCTTTGGGGGTTTCCAATCGAGTATAGCCGATATTTTATTCGGATCAATCTGAATTCCTGATGCTGAAATAACGTGGCCTAGGAAATTGACCTCATTCAACCAGAATTCACACTTACTAAACTTTGCGTACAACTGTTTATCTTGCAAAGTTTGTAGCATAAGTCTCAGGTGTTCAGCATGCTCGGTTTCATCTCTGGAGTAGATCAGAATATCATCTATAAACACGATCACAAACCGATCCAAATACTGACTAAAAATTCGATTCATCAAATCCATAAAGATAGCAGGTGCATTAGTGAGTCCAAAAGGCATAACCAAAAACTCATAGTGTCCATACCTCATTCGAAAGGCAGTCTTTGGCACATCGGAATCTCTGACTCTCAACTGATAATAACCCGATCTCAAATCTATCTTCGAAAACACTGAAGCCCCTTTCAATTGATTAAACAAATCGTCAATCCGAGGTAACGGGTATTTATTCTTTATAGTCACCTTGTTTAGCTACCGATAATCATTACACATTCGCATAGTCCCATCTTTCTTTTTCACAAATAAGACTGGTGCACCCCAAGGAGAGAAACTCGGTCGTGCAAAGCCCATATCTGTTAACTCTTGCAACTGTGCTTTCAACTCTTTCAATTCAGTAGGTGTCATTTGATACGGAGCAATTGAAATTGGAGTCGTCCCCGGTGCTAATTCAATGCCAAACTCTATCTCTCGAACTGGCGGGAAACCCGGTAATTCTTCAGGAAACACATCTGGGTATTCACACACAACTAGTACGGATTCAATTTGCTTTTCAGTCACTTTACTATCCAACACATAAGCCAATTAAGCTTCACACCCTTTTCTCACATACTTACGAGCTAACATCGAGGATATTACTGCTGGTAACCCGTTCAAGTCATTAAATTCAACCCGGATGATTTCACCTTTCTGACATCTCAAATCAATGGTCTTTCTTTTGCAATTAACAACAGCATCGTGCAAAGTTAACCAGTCCATTCCCAAAATTATATCGAACTTGTTGAAAGGCAACAACATTAAATCAACTGGGAAGCATGAATCCCGAATCATCAACGGGCAACTTTTACACACTTTATCAACCAGAACACATCGACCCAAGGGGTTTGATACACGAATCAAAAACTCAGTAGACTCAACAAGCAGAGTCTTACTGGATACTAAAGTTTCACACACATATGAATGAGTCGAACCCGGATCAATCAATGCAATCACAGTAGTATCACAAAGAGTGAAAGTACCGATGATAACATCTGGAGAGGAAACATCCTCTCTGGCACGTATAGCATATGCTCTAGCAGGTGCTCGAGCCTCTGATCGAACTACAGTGTCCTTTGTTCCTCTCTGACTGCCACCTACATTCCCCGAATGTCAGGGTGGTCTGCCTCGTGTTGACGTGTTGCTCGGTCTTGTATTCTGAGTCATATTTTGCTCGGCTAGCATCGGGCACTCTCGAATAAAATGATCTGACGATCCACATTTAAAGCAGGACCGGTCATGGAATCTAAAACTCCCAGAATGCCATTTTCCACAATGCTTGCACTCAGCCTGGTTCTGCTGAACATTACCAACACTAGCCATCGAAGTAGCCCGGGAACCCGCAGGTGGTCGATCTCGTCTAGACATGTCTGAAATAACTTTATGTCGGCCGAAGTCATCTTTGAACTTCTTAGATACAGAATGGAAAGTCTTACTTGATGATCTTTTACGAGTGTCTCTATCTTCCATTTCAACCTTTCTTTTCTCTTTCCCAAGCTCTTCAGCTTTGCAAGCTCGCTCGACAAGTACCACGAACTCTTTGATTTCAAGAATGCCAACAAGTAACTTTATGTCTTCATTCAGACCGTCTTCAAATCTTTTGCACATAATGGCTTCAGTTGATACACACTCTCGGGCATATCGGCTCAATCTGACAAATTTCTGCTCATATTCAGTCACAGTCATGCGACCCTGTTTTAGTTCTAGAAATTCTTTCCGTTTCTGATCGATGAATCTCTGGCTAATATATTTCTTACGGAACTCGATCTGGAAGAAATCCCAAGTCACTTTTTCTTTTGGGACCACCGATACTAGTGTATTCCACTAGTGATATGCAGTGTCCCGTAGTAAAGATATAGCACACTTCAGGCATTCATCTGGAGTACAGGATAGCTCATCAAGTACCCGAATAGTGTTATCAAGCCACATCTCAGCTCGCTCTGCGTCATCATCATCATTAGCTTTGAATTCTTCGGCCCCATATTTTTTGATTTTATCAACGAGAGGCCTACTAGATCTCATCGGATCTATCATCGGAGGTGCGGAAGGTACTGGAGTTGGATTATTCGGGAGTAGAGGTTGTTGTACAGCCGGGTTAGTCTGAATAAACTGGGTAAACCATTCATTCATCATCTGGTAGAAGGCTTGCTTAGCCTCTCCCTCATGGCTACCCGAGCAGTCGAGAGTCTCACTGACGTTGACCCGTCGACGCGATCGAGCGCTACACTCTCTACATCATCTGCTACGGCTCTGTCAGGATCCATTTACTATAAAGAACACAATTTGAAATGTTAGAAGTCACCACACTATCGTATATATAATAAAGGCATGTATAGCTAGACTCACACGCGCTACGGTAGTCCTAGAATTGACTAAACCGTAAGCTCTGATACCAATCAAATGTAACACCTCTAACCCGTACCCGTCGTCGGATTAGGGTTATGAGGCATTACCAAACTAAACACCGTTCCGAATGGACATTCAGTTGAATTCGACACAAGTAAAGCGATCCCTATGTATCACATAACAAAATATGATATTCATTCATAAATCTATAATGCATATACAAGCATATCAAATTACATCCTGACCAAACATACAATTGATTTTATGAACTTATATCGCATGCATTTCCTTATAACAATGTCACATTTATACTTGCACATGATTATTCATATATCATACACTAAATTCGCATACATTTATTAATGTACCTGAACCTTGCAATTTATTTATTTAACCATTCAAAGGTTTGGCCATACTATTACCAATATCATAAGCATATCGCAGTGTTTCAAATACTGAGATCAAACCATACCGTTTTCACATACCATTTGAAATTCATGCCTAAACGAAATATTATAAATACCAACTACCTCAAGTATACATCATTTACTATATTGCCGAAGCCTATGTCACCACTCAATCATCATTAGTAATGTATATTAGCAAGTAATTCACAAATAGTCCTTGGACAAGATCATTCATACAATGCAACACCCATATTCCGTATATATACACCATTCAAGGCTCGGTATATTGATCCAAACATATAACAAGATTATCACCTAACTACTATATATATATATGCCTACATAAATCACCAAGTATCATCACCATCTCTTTACTAGCCAAATGCATAACTAAACACATCACACAAATATGCCATGACTAAATTATATCTACGATATGCACCTAGACTATAGCCGAATATAACCAAATAAAATCCATATTATCCATGCATCATAATAACATATCCATATGCACCATTAGATCATTAAAAAAACCCGTATGTCTCCACATTAACTAACATAGAACATAAGCCATATTCGTATGGCTATAATACATATAATAATAAAGTTTCCAACTCAAACAAGGACATTTACCATCCTATACATGCCTTTATCCAAAATAAACCAAACTAAAGGAGTACCAAAAAGATGATAGCGTGGTTGACTTTCTTTGATAATTTCGAGAGCCGTAGCTTGACCAAAATCTATAAAACAGATCATTGAACACACAAAGTAAGCTTACTAGCTTAGTAAGTCTTAAGCAAATTCAATACAACATTTAAACATATAGGCCCTTTTAATCATTGAATTCGTAACATAGCATATAAGCATTTCATTATGTAAATAAATCATGACCAAATGCTTTTAGTACTATTAACCTAAGTATTAACACTTTATCACCATAAGCTTGTACATTGTCAAGTCACATAAATATCATATGCATTTGTATATTCCAAGTTGAATGAACATATTTTAAACATCAATCACATATTCATTCTTATACACACATGCAAATACCTTCAAACTCTTTTACCATGAACATCCCCCTTTATAGCCGATTCCTCAAAGTAATATATATATAAAACTCAATTTCATATATATATGTTCATACTCATCATAGATAGCTTAATAGCATATAATAAAATCCTTATTGAATTATCAACTTACTCATATCATACTCAACTCAATGATAATATACCAACTTACCACATTTTCTACTAATACAATAGACTTACACTTACCCGAGTTTTTAGCACATTGCATTAAATGTGTCTCACCTTGTTTAATTCTCAGATTCTCTGCTTATAACTTATCACCGGCATTAAGCCTGCTAGGCATTATAGCCCGAATTACACACCGGCATTGAGCCTGCTAGACCAAAGGTCTGAAGTTTAAACACCGACATTGAGCCTGCTAGGCAATAAGCTCGAAATAATTCACCGGCACGAGGCCTACTAGGCAATAAGCCCGAAATAATTCACCGGCACGAGGCCTGCTAGGCTCGAAGCCCGAATATCAATATAATCAACCATTGAATACACATTTCTTAATGCTAACATAACAAACATCTCATATAATTCATATTACCTTCACATATTAAACCGAACATACTTATTCACATTACATTAAACAAAATAAAGTCAATCCAATATAATACCCCCCACATTCGGCCATCTCATATATTTATGCTTAAAATTTCCAAATTTCATCATTTTCTACATTCATAAATAATTCTTTGACATATATTTTCTTAAGGACTTACCTCGACTATCGACGGACAACGTAGACCGGTTATTCGATAACCTTCGCCTTTCCCCGATCCAAATTCGTTTTTCTTTGTTCTTGATCTAAACACATTAAAATTCAACTCATTCAAGTACATTTCATCTCAATTTAGTCCCAAAACACATAAACAGACAAATTACCATTTTACCCCTAATGTTTCACATTTTTAGAATTTAGTCTTATTTGCACAAAACACAAAATTTCATTATATCACCTAAGGGCCGAATGTTCATAGGGACCATACTAGTCCATTTATTTCATTTATTTTGTATTTTAGCCCCCTCAAAAATTCATTTTTGTAATTTAGCCCAAAATACTCAAATTCACTAAAATTTCCAATACAAAACATGCTAATCTTTAACATATCTTTTATATAAAATCATCAAACATCAAAAACCACAAGAACATGTCAATGGCCGAACATCAAGCATGCTCAACTTTAAAAATTCTAACATGGGTCAACTAATGTTCGAAGCAACGATCTCAAAAACGTAAAAATTAACAAAAACCGACTAAAAACTTACCTTGAATTTGAGACTATAATTGCCGAAAATCAAAAGAAACCAAGCCCTTGTTCTTCCACCACATTCGACCAAGAAATAAAATATGATAATGGCCTTTTTGTTTTGTTTAATTATTAACTTATATTATGTTATTACTAATTTACAATTTTAACCTTTTCTAATTAATAATATAAAACATAAACAATGGTTTATTTGTCTTTCTACTGTCCACTAACTTTAAAATGGGCTATTTTCCCTTTTGATACCCCATATTAAAAAGCCATTATCACTTTAGCACTATTCACTATAGTTTGCAACTTTTGCACTTTACGCGATTAAGTCCTTTTTGTTAAATTAAACACACAAACGATCAAATTTTCATACGAAAATTTCACACACATTAATTCACATATAATAAGCACTGAAAATAATATTTAAAAATTTTTCAGACTCGGATTCGTGGTCCCGAAACCATCGTTCCGATTAGGGTCAAATTTAGACTGTTACAATAGTGGTTTCAAGACCACAAATTCGAAGTCAAAATAATTATTTGATTATCATTTTAATGTCTACAACATGATAATATGGTTGTTTGAAAATTTCGTTAAGAAATTTTATCGTTTAATTCGTCAATTTTAGAAAAAGGACTAAATCGCGTAAAGTGTAAAACTTGAGTTCTAATAGCTAGAGGTATTTAATAGCTATAGAACCTTAAAGTTAAGGTCCTTATGTGGTAATTAGACCATTTGGAACATGAGTGGACTTATATGGACATTTTTTAAGGTGTTTTAATGGTTTAATAATAAGGTTATTATGGTAATTGATAATAAAAATGATAATTAAATGAAAACAAAATACATAATTTGTATTCATATTCTTAAAAAGAGAATACATACCGATTCTTTGAAAAACAAAGGGGCTAGGGTTTGACAGTCTCAATTCTAACAATTAAGGTTCGGTTTTTGTCCCGTTTTTAATGATTTTTACGTTTTTGAGATCGTTGGAACTAGTACTAGCTAGCCCAGTGACTATTTTGCAAAACTGTTAGAGATTTTAAATGTTTTCGTTGATGAATAATCTTGTATTTTGAAGTTTCTTGATAGATTATGAGTGTTGATTGTGAGTTATACAAGTTTTGTTAAGTGATTTTTAGTGAAAATGCAAAATAGGGATTAAATTGAGAAATGTTGAAACTTTGTGGTTAAAATGTGAAATAAATGAAAAATATGGGTTGTTAGGGGTATAATAGTAATTCGGCTAGTATGGGTTAATCTTGAATTTCATTAATTTGTGATTTTGTGAAATAAGGACTAAATTGCAAAAATGTGAAAGTTTAGGGGAAAATGTTTAAAATAGCCCTAAAGTATGTTTTGGACTAAATTCAATGAATAATTTATTAAATAAGTTAATTTTGAATATATATAAATCAAGAAAAATGGAATTCAAAACTAGACCGAGGGAAGAACAAGGTGTCAGATTAGTTGATCCGCGTTATCGTTTATACGTCCGAGGTAAGCTTGTATGTAATAAGCATTATTACAATTATGGTTTAAATGCTTTGATATTGCATAAATTGTGTATATGAGAATGTAGTCATGGTTGACGACAATTCAGATTTATGTGGCACTTGGTGTGCAATTCGGAATAGCTTCGGCTATATATGGCACTTGGTGTGCGATTCGGAATAGCTTCAGCTATATATGGCACTTAGTGTGCGATTCAGAATAGCTTCGGGTATATATGGCACTTAGTGTGCGAGACCGAGATAGCTTCAGCTATGTTAGGCACTTAGTGTGCGAGATTATAATAGCTTCGGCTATGCATTGGCACTTAGTGTGCGAGATATCGAGTATTCAACAGTATTACGAAAAGGTATGAGTTCGTTATGAATTTGTACAGGTACGTACATGTAAAGTATGAAATCCAAATAGAAGAAGTTATGAATTTGTATATAAGCACATGAGTAAGTATGAGGAAGGTTTGTTGGTTATCATGATTTAGATGTTAATTAGTTTAAATTGATGATTGGTGTATTATGAATTGTTGAGTATATTTAGTACGAACTTACTAAGCTTTATAGATTACCTTGTTTGTTTCTCCTATGTTTTTTAGTGAATTCAAAGCTAGCTTGGATTCGGGGATCGTCAAAGACTACGTCACACTATCCAACCATCTACTTGGTACTTTTGAGTTGTGTATATATGGTTTATGGCATGTATAGGTTTGAGTCATTTTGGTATGTTTGATGAACATGTATTTTGAGCCATTTGATTTGGCTTATGATAATGAAATTGATGATGCTTATAAATTTGCAAATGGTTCTATTTTGAGTTTGGTAATTGATCTATATTGTGTGGTTGAAGTTGAATTTATAATTACTTAATAATATTAGGTAATTTGGGAAGCTATGTGCTTAAGAATTAATGCTTGATAATGTATGTATGTAATGGTTTAGTTGCTTTAATTGAATATGTGAATTAGGTATGAAATTAGATGTCAAATTGTAGCATATTTGTAAATTGTATTGATGGTAAAGAAATGGTATGATTTGAACATTGGTTGATGGTATTTGGATGTATATTAGTGCCTTGAATTGGTACCATTTGTGCTTGTGTAGGTATGTGCAAAATGGGTGGCAAAATGGCTTGGTAAATAGCCTATTTTTGTCCACACGGGCAGAGACACAGGCGTGTGTCTCAGCCGTGTGTGACACACGGTCATGATACACGGCTGTGTGTCCCCTGGTGTTAAAATTGAAATTAAGTCAGTATGCTCCACACGGTCTCACACACGGGCGTGTGCTCGACCGTGTGGTACAAGTCAGTATACCCCCTAATTGGCACACGGCCTAGCACATGGGCGTGTGACTTGGTCGTGTTTCATAAGTCAGTATACCCTACAGGTTTGGCACATCCTAACACACGACCTGACACACTGTAATAGCCCGGTTTTAGCTAAATCAAAACAGTTGTCTCGGAACCACAAATCTGATGTTGGAAAAATTATTTTAATATTATTTTATGTGTTTACAGCATGATAGAATTAATGTGTGAAAGTTTTGTAAAGAAATTTTACTGTTTGAATGCTTAATTCGGTAAAAAGGACTAAATCGCGTAAAATGAAAAAGTTGCATTCTACTTGCTAAAGGTGTCAAATAGCTTTGGTTTTTAAATATGGTGGCCTTAAATGGAAATTAAACCATTTGAATGGTGAGTGGACAATTTTGGACATCCATTAAGTTATTTTTATGCTATATAATTAAGGTTAATTTTGGTATTTGATAAATAATGTTAATATTAATAAAACAAAAGGAAATTTTATTCATATTATCATCTTTTCAACCAAAAATAAAAGGAAAAAGAAATCCATTTTAGGGCTTGAGATATTCGGCCAACTCTTAGCTTGATTAAGGTACAATTTTAGCTCAATTTTTAATGATTTCTATGTTTTTGTAATCATTGCAGCTTAATCTAGCTAGCCCGTACCTTTAATTTCGAAACTGTTAAAGATTTTGGGAGTTGCCAATTGTTGAATCTATGAGTTCTTTGATGTTTAAGGTTGAAATATGAAAGCTTGATGACAGTTTTAAATGTTTTGTTAAGTGATTTTTGATGAAAATGAATAATAGGGATTAAATTGTGAAATGTGCAACTTGAGTCGTTCAAATGTGAAATAAATGAAATTTTTGGGCTGTTAGGGACCTATATATAATTCGGCCAAGCATGGGTTTTGTTGAATTGTGTGAATTTTGTGTTTTGTGAAATAATGATTAAATTGTTAAAAGTGTGAAAGTTTAGGGGCTAATGTGCAAATAGGCCTAAATGTATGTTTTGGACTAAATTGAATGAATGGTTGAATAAATAAGTTAATTTTGAATTCGTATAGATCAAGAAAGAAAGAATTTGGATTTAGATCGTGGGAAAAACAAGGTTATCGAGTAGTCGACCCTACCCGTCAATTACGAATACGAGGTAAGTTCGTATGTGGTAATTGCATTATAAATTTATGTTTAATGCTTTGATATTGCATGAACTGTGATTACGATATTACGGATAATGTTTTAATTGTGAATACGACTCTATGGATACGTTCGACGATGATTCGATAAGCGTGAAATCCCTGTTGAACCTTAGGAATAGTTTAGGATGCTAGTGACATGTCATTAGGTTATTGTGTTGGCTTCGGGCCACGATATCGACACTTCAGGTGCGATTTATACCTTTATTTGGTTTCGGGCCATGGTATAGGTATTTCGGAGATGAGTTACCTTGATTTGGCTATGGGCCATGGTATAAGTACTCCGGGGATAAGTTACCTTGATCTGGCTTCAGGCCATGGTATAGGTACTTATTGATTGAGATCCTTGAATATTCGATTTCTATTCTGAATTGTTCAACGGATAAATGAAAGATGTTGTTGAGTATGAGATTGGTACGAGATGGTACAGGTACGTACGTTAATGAAATGAGTATTAAAACTATGGAATTGATGAGTTCATTGGTAAGTTATGGGAATAACCATTTGATAGCTTTGAGATTTAATAGAATTGTTATATATTGTTTTCTATTATTCAAATGATGAATGAATGGTGATAGTTGCTTATTGTTCACATACGAGCTTACTAAGCTATGAAGCTTACTTTGTGTTATTTTTATATGTTTTATAGTGAATCAAGGCTAGCTCAGATCAGGGAATTGTCGGGAACATCATCACACTATCAAACATCTAAGATGGTACTTTTGAAATATGCATTTATGGCATATGGCATGTATAGGCTAGATGTGATATTTTGGTTGTGATTATAGCCATGGGATTTGGCTTGTAAATGATGTTAATATTGATGTGTGTTTGGTTATTAGAGATGGATTGTTTTGGCATGGTAATCAAGATCATGTCGTTTTGGTATATACTTGAGTAAGTGAAATGGTTGTATTTGTATAGCATGAATTGTGCATGAATTGGGATTGATTTTGCTGCCCTTTGTGTATGGAAATGGTACCATTTTTCCTTGTGTAGGTACATTGAAGTTGGGGTGGCAAATTGGCCTATTTTTATCCACATGGGTGGGGACACGGGCGTGTGTCTTAGCCGTGTGTGACACACGATTATGTTACACGGCCGTGTGTCCCTTTGTGTTCAAATTGAATTGAAATCAGTATGCTCCACACGGTCTCACACACGGGCGTGTGACTGGGCGTGTGGTACAAGTCAGTATACCCTCTAATTGACGCACGGCCTAGCACACGGGCTTGTGACTTGGCCTTGTTGCATAAGTCAGTATACCCTACTGGTTTTGCACGACCTAGCACACAGACGTGTGTGGCCACTTCGAAGGGTACGGGCTAGACACATGGGCGTGTGGTTGGCCGTGTGACCCAAGTCAGTATGTATGCCCTGTTTCTACATGACCTGAGACATGGGCGTGTCTAGAGTTGTGTGAGGAACATGGAGTCTTCACACGGGCGTGTGACCACTGTATGTTTGAAAATTTTCTAAGTTTCCAAAATTTTTTGTATGTTATCTGTTTAGTCCGAACCACTTCTAAAGCTTGTTTAAGGCATCGTAGGCCCTTATAAGGGACAATGTAATTGTGTTGAATGATTTATGTGAATGAATGCTTTATGTTTGATAAATGTATGCTATATGTTGTGAATTGATCGGTAATACCTCGTAATCCTACTCTGACGATAGATACGGGTTAGGGGTGTTACATTTTAGTTGGTATCAGAGCTACGGTTTAGTCGATTCTAGGACTAACGTAGCATGTTTGAGAGTCTAGCTATACATGCCATATATACTCTGCGATAGTGTGATGATTCCTGACAGCTTAAATTATGTTTTCGTATAGTAATGGATCCCGAACGAGCTATAGTTGATGATGTAGAGAGTAATGTGCCCGCTCCCGCTCAAGGGGCAGGGCCATCTGTTTCTAGGCGTATAACGAGTAGCCACGAGGGAGAGGCTAAACAAGCCTTTTTCCAAATAATGAACGAGTTGTTCACAGAGTTCGTTTGAACAAATCCGGCTGCTCAACATCCTCCACCCCACCTATTCCTCAACAAATCCCTGTTGTTTCTCAAGTTATAGATTCGATACGGTTGAGCAAGTCGCCAGTAGATGAGATTCGTAAATATGGGGATGAAGAGTTTCGAGCTTCTGCTGATGATGATGCTGAGAGAGTTGAGTTCTGGCTCGAAAATACGATTCAAGTATTCGATGAATGTCTTGTACTCCTGATGAATGTATTAAATGTGCTGCATCTTTGCTGAGAGACACCGCGTATCAATGGTGGAACACGTTGGTATCTGTGGTTCCGAAAGAATGGGTTACTTGGGAGTTCTTTCAATTTGAATTCTGAAAGAAATACATCAGTCAAAGATTTCTCGATCAAAAGCAAAAAGAGTTTCTAGAATTAAGACAAGGCTGAATGACTGTAATCGAGTATGAAAGAGAATTTGTACGGTTGAGTAAGTATGCCAGGGAGTATGTTTCTACTGAAGAGATTATGTGTAAGCAATTCGTTGAAGGGTTGAACGAAGATATAAAATTACTAGTCGAAATTATAGAGTTGAAAGAATTTGTCATTTTGGTTGAAAAGGCTTGTAAAGCCGAGGATCTTGGCAAATAAAAGAGAAAAGCAGATTCAGAAGCTACAGACTTGAGAAAAATATTGATGAGTAAGCCGTATCAATCTTCATCAAAGAAGTCCAGAGATTCGTACGCTAGCCCAAATGCTTCAAACAAATATTCGAACAGAGATCATAGAAAACAATAGTCAGGTTTTAAAGATCAAGCTACATCAGTATCGAGTGTTGGCAGTGTGAGAGACAACAAACCTGAGTGCCAGCAGTGTGGGAGACGACATTTTGGAGAATGCTGGAGTAAAAGTAATAAAGCTTGTTACAAATGTGGTTCGCTAGATCACTTCATTCGAGATTGCCCTGAGCTGGATGAGAAAGATAAAGTTCAGAATATGAGACCAAGTAACATGTCGAATAGAGGTAGACCACCTAGAATTGTCGAAAATGTAAGTGGTAGTAGAAGGGCGATAAAGGATTCAGCTATGAGATCCGAGGCTAGAGCACCTACTAGAGCCTACGCTATTCACGCTCGCGAAGAAGCGTCATCTCCAGATGTTGTCACCGGTACTTTCACTCTCTATGATACTAATTTGATTGCATTGATAGATCCAGGATCAACTCATTCTTAAATATGTATGAATTTAGTATCTAGTAAAATTTTTCTTTAGAGTCTACTGAATTTGTGATTAGAGTATCGATCCCCTTAGGTAAATGTGTTTCGGTTGACAAAGTCTACAAGAATTGTCTGTTAATGAATCAGAATTTCTATTTTCTGGCTAATCTGATGTTGTTGCCATTCGATGAATTTGATGTGATTTTGGGTATGGATTGGCTAACGATGCATGATGCTATAGTGAATTGTAGACGAAAGACAATTGAACTGAAATGTCAGAATAATGAGACTATTAGAATTGAATCTGATGATTTGAATAGTTTGCCAGTTGTAATTTCATCTATGTTAGCTCAGAGATTTGTGAGAAAGGGATGTGAAGCTTATCTTGCTTATGTACTTGATACGAAAGTGACAGAAACAAATATTGAATTAGTACCAGTTGTATGCGAGTATCCAGATGTATTTCCCGAAGAGTTACCGAGTTTACCACCTATCAGAGAGATTGAGTTTGGTATTGTATTAGTACCGGGAACAACGCCGATATCAATAGATCCATACAGAATGGCTCCAACAGAGTTAAAAGAATTAAAAGTTCAGTTGGAAGAGTTGACAGATAAAGATTTTGCTAGACCGAGTTTCTCTCCCTGGGGTGCACCGGTGTTATTTGTGAAAAAGAAAGATGGCACGATGAGAATGTGTATGGACTATCGACAGCTCAACAAAGTGACGATCAAGAATAAATACCCTTTGCCTCGAATAGATGATTTGTTTGATCAGCTAAAAGAGGCAACAGTGTTTTTGAAAATTGATTTGAGATCGGGTTATTACCAGTTGCGAGTTAAAGACTCAGATGTACCAAAGACTGCATTTAGAACAAGGTACAGACACTATGAATTTCTTGTTATGCCTTTCAGACTAACAAATGCACCTGCTATTTTTATGGACTTGATGAACTGGATTTTCAGGCCGTACTTAGACTGATTCGTAGTTGTATTTATTGATGACATTTTGATTTACTCTCGTGATTAATCTGAGCATGCCAAGCATTTGAGAATTGTGTTACAAACTTTAAGAGATAAACAGTTGTTTACAAAGTTCAGCAAATGTGAGTTTTGGCTACGAGAGGTTGGTTTTCTGGGACATATAGTTTCAGCCGAAGGTATCTGAGTTGACCCGAGCAAAATTTTTGTGATTATAGATTGGAAGCCTCCTAGAAATGTATCTGAAGTTTGTAGTTTTCTGGGACTAGCATGCTATTATAGACGATTTGTGAAAGGCTTCTCGATGATTTCGACTCCGATGACACGACTGCTTCAAAAGATGTTAAATTTGAGTGGTCAGAAAAGTGTCAGCAGAGCTTCGAGCAGTTGCAAGCATTATTGACAGAGGCACCAGTGTTAGTTCAGCCTGAGTCGGGTAAAGAATTCGTAGTTTTCAGTGATGCATCGTTAAATGGTCTAGGTTGTGTTTTGATGCTTACTTGTTTGGTGAGAAATGCCATATTTATACTGACCACAAAAGCTTGAAATATTTGATGACTCAGAAAGATTTGAATTTGCGACAGCGGAGATGGCTAGAATTGCTAAAAGACTATGAATTAGTGATTGATTATCATCCGGGGAAAGCGAACGTAGTTGCTAACGCTTTGAGCCGAAAGTCCTTATTTGCTTTACGTGCTTTGAACACACAATTAGCTTTGTCTGACGACGGTTCGATAGTAGCGGAGTTGAAAGCAAGACTGTTATTTCTAGAGCAGATTTGTGAGGCTCAAAAATTTAATAATGAATTGCAAGTAAAACGAGCTCAGTGTGAGTCGAATTCTGATTTAGAGTTTAGAATAGGGCCTGATGATTGTTTGATGTTTCGTGATAGAATATGTGTACCCCTCATTCAGAAGATTCTAAACGAAGTAGACAGTAGTTGTTTATCAGTACATCCGGGAAGCACGAAAATGTATAACGATTTGAAACATCTTTATTGGTGGCACGACATGAAACGAGATATCTCAGAATTTGTTTCGAAATGTTTGATTTGTCAGCAAGTCAAAGTTGAGCATCAAGTGTCGTCAGGTTTATTACAGCCTATTATGATTCCTGAGTGGAAATGGGATAGAGTAACAATGGATTTCGTATCGGGTTTGCCCTTATCTCCGAAAAAGAAAGATGCGATCTGGGTTGTTGTTGACACATTGACGAAATTAACTCATTTCATTTCGATACATACAGATTTCTCGCTTGATATATTAGCTGAGTTGTATATTTCCGAAATTGTGAGATTACATGTGTTCCCCTATCTATTGTTTCGGATAGAGATCCAAGATTTACTTCGCAATTTTGGAAGAAATTGCAAGAAGCTTTGGGTTTAAATTTCATTTTAGCATAGCGTTTCACCCGCAAATGGATGGTCAATCCGAACGAGTAATTCAGATACTTGAGGATATGTTGCGTTGTTGCATTCTTGAGTTTGAAGGTAGCTGGGAGAAATATCTACCGCTGATTGAATTTGCTTACAATAATAGCTTCCAATCGAGTATAAAGATGGCACCATTCGAAGCTCTATACGGTCGTAAATGTAGAACACTGTTGTACTGGACTGAGCTTAGTGAGAATAAGATTCACGGGGTTGATCTGATTAGAGAAACATAAGAAAAAGTGAAACTAATTCGTGATAGTTTAAAAGAAGCTTCGGATAGACAGAAAGCGTACGCAGACTTAAAACTGAAAGATATTGAGTTCCAGATATAAAGTTTTTCTGAAAGTGTCGCCATGGAAAAAGATATTGCAGTTTGGTCGGAAAGGGAAACTGGGTATGCGATTCATCGGACCGTATGAAATTACTGAGCGAGTTGGGCCAGTGGCATATCGGCTGTCCTTACAGTCTGAGTTAGAAAAGATACATAATGTGTTTCACGTATCGATGCTACGAAGATATCGATCCGACCCTTCGCACGTTATTTCTCCAACTGAAGTCGAGATACAGTCAGATTTATCATATAGTGAAGAACCGATTCGAATTTTAACTCGTGAGATTAAAGAGCTGAGAAAGAAGAGAATCACATTAGTGAAAGTATTATGGCATCGACACGGGTTTGAAGAAGCTACGTGGGAACCCGAGGATGCTATGAGAAAACAATACCCGAACCTATTCACTGGTAAGATTTTCGAGGACGAAAATCTCTAATGGGGGAGAGTTGTAATAGCCCAGTTTTAGCTAAATCAGAAAAGTGGTTTCAGAACCACAAATATGATGTCAAAAAAATTATTTTAATATTATTTTATGTGTTTACATCATGATAGAATTATTGTGTGAAAGTTTCGTAAAAAAATTTTATTGTTTGAATGCTTAATTTGGTAAAAAAGACTAAATCGCGTAAAATGAAAAAGTTGCATTCTACTTGCTAAAGGTGTCAAATAGCTTTGGTTTTTAAATATGGTGGCCTTAAATGGTAATTAAACCATTTGAAGGGTGAGTGGACAATTTTGGACAATTATTAAGTGATTTTTATGTTATATAATTAAGGTTAATTTTGGTATTTGATAAATAATGTTAATATTAATCAAACAAAAGGAAATTTTGTTCATATTATCATCTTTTCAACCAAAAATAAAAGGAAGAAGAAATCCATTTTAGGGCTTGAGATATTCGGCCAACTCTTAGCTTGATTAAGGTACGATTTTAGCTCAGTTTTTGATGATTTCTATGTTTTTGTAATCGTTGCAGCTCAATCTAGCTAGCCCGTACCTTTAATTTTGAAACTGTTAAAGATTTTGAGAGCTTCCATTGTTGAATCTATGAGTTCTTTTATGTTTAAGGTTGAAATATGAACGCTTGATGATAGTTTTACATGTTTTAATAAGTGATTTTTGATGAAAATGCATAATAGGGATTAAATTGTGAAATGTGCAAATTGAGTGGTTCAAATGTGAAATAAATGAAATTTTTGGGCTGCTAGGGACCTATATAATTCGGCCAAGCATGGGTTTTGTTGAATTGTGTGAATTTTGTGTTTTGTGAAGTAAGGATTAAATTGTTAAAAGTGTGAAAGTTTAAGGGCTAATGTGCAAATAGGCCTAAATGTATGTTTTGGACTAAATTGAATAAATGGTTGAATAAATAAGTTAATTTTGAATTCATATAGATCAAGAAAGAAAGAATTCAGATTTAGATCGGGGGAAAAATAAGGTTATCGAGTAGTCGACCCTACCCGTCAATTACGAATACGATGTAAGTTCGTATGTGGTAATTTCATTATAAATGTATGTATGTTTAATGCTTTAATATTGCATGAACTGTGATTACGAGATTACGGATAATGTTTTAATTGTGAATACGACTCTATGGATACATTCAACGATGATTCGACAAGCGTGAAATCCCTGTTGAACCTTAGGAATAGTTTAGGATGCTAGTGACATGTCATTAGGTTATTATGTTGGCTTCGAGCCACGATATCGGCACTTCGGGTGCGAGTGATACCTTGATTTGGCTTTTGGCCATGGTATAGGTATTTCAGAGATGAGTTACCTTGATTTGGCTACGGGCCTTGGTATAGGTACTCCGGGGATAAGTTACCTTGATTTGGCTTCAGGCCATGCTATAGGTACTTATTGATTGAGATCCTTAAATATCTGATTTCTATTCCGAATATTTCAACGGGTAAATGAAAGATGTGGTTGAGTATGAGATTGGTACGAGATGGTACAGGTACGTACGTTAATGAAATGAGTATTAAAACTATGGAATTGATGAGTTCATTGGTAAGTTTTGTGAATAACCATTTGATATCTTTGAGATTTAATAAAATTGTTATATATTGTTTGTAACATCCCCAGACCCAGCCCAGACGTTATGGCTGAATCTGGGAATGTCACATCAAAGGCATAACTCAAAATGATTTTGCTAAGTAAAAATTTAAGACCCAAAAGCCCAAAATCCTTGAGTCTTGTTAAGTAATGATAAAAGCCCATTTTATTATTTAAAGTATTTCGAAAACCAAGTTTAAACATAAGAAATTTACTCAGGTTTAATAATTAAGTAAACAGTTGAAACAACAAAACCCAAAATCTAAAGTCGAATCGGAGTACAAGGCCTTATTACATCCAACGAAAATAAAGTAATTAAAAGCATGTCTTTTGAGACAAATAAATAAAACTTCTAAATGTCTTGTAGTGTGGCCATTTCCGAGTCCTCTCCCACGCCGAGCCGTTTACTGAAGATCATCTGAAACATTTAACAAAAAGGGTGTGAGTTTTGAAACTCAGTGTGTACGACCCTTGGCAACCAAATCAACATACAAATATTACATTGGGCCTAAGCCCTATCAAAATCAGTGGTCTTGGGCCTTAGCCCACAATGACCTCATACCACATCAGAGTCACATGAATGTAATGCACCCATCCCAAATCCAACCCTGCACACCATTTCCCTTCCAACCCTACACACCTGTGGGGGTATAAATATCAACCCACCCATCCCTACACACCAAAGGTAGCACCAGTAGCGGCACTACTCAAACGTTGCAGCAAAGCTGCTATAATAGGCTTAAAGCCACCGGTGGATCCACGATCGTCAAGCGACTATGCGATCCTATAATCTTCCTCCGTATCATCAAAACCCAACCAAGTGCAACATATATTTCATGAATGCAACATACACATTCTCACACATTCGGCACTTAGGGGTATTTTAGTCATTTCACTACCCAAGGGTATTTCCGTAAATCTACTCTACAGGGGTATTTAGTTAATTTTGCAAAACAGAGGTATTTTGAAAATTTTGTAAATCAGGGATGTTTTGATAATTCTTCAAATCAAGGGTATTCTGGTAATTTCACAATTTAGGGGTATTTTAGTAATTTTGTAAATCTAAGGATATTTTGGTAATTTTCAAACTAAGGGTATTTTGGTAATTTTCAAATCAGGGGTAAATTAGTAATTTTACAAATCTAAGGGTATTTTGGTCCCTCTCGTGTTTTAGTTATGAACTTTGGCCCATAAACAAGTCCTCGCGGCTAAAGTGAACAGACACTATGCACTAGGTAGGATTCCAGAGAAGAGGAGGTGGGCCACTAGGACCGCTTAAGTACCAAGCTCTCCCTAGATCCACTCCTAGACATGCAGATGTCCGTTGCCACACTCTAACCCAGCGACTTGTCCACGGATATGTTTAATTATTAGAATTAAGTTTTATGCAGTTTGAGAGTTGTTCAGAACTAGGCTTAAAGTCCATTAAACCCTAGCATACTTGTCTACGTCTTCATAAAGCCCATCAAGCCTATTTCACGTTCATATAACCCATTATGCCCAATTTACATCCTTATGGCCCATTAGACCCAAATTTCATTCATATGGCCCATTAGGCCCAAAACAATTCCAGATCATGTAACATGCATGCCTAACTCAATTCATATAATCAAATCAATCAATTTCATCCAACTTAGCCTCAGGGCCCACCGGGCCCATTTAGCCACTTTCGGCTTTTCGGCTTTCCAGCATTGCTGATATCATGTGTGTGTAGTGTTTGTACACACTTGGTTACGCGACGTGCTATACTATCCTTGGTCTTGAACCGTGTGCCACCGGGTTCTAATAGCCCTTCCTTAGCTACTAATTAGGAGTATCCCCTAGATCTACACTCACACACACACCATCAAGATTCGAGTGACTCATAATCCACACAAGTCACCCCTATAGATCAAACTCACATTCGGCCATTCACTTAAACCATAATCGAGTTTATTACACTTACCCTTGCTTGCAATCTTTGAACCTTATCCTTGTTATCAGAGAGTTAACGGTAGGACAGTTAGATAGCCTTTCGGCTTTTAGCAAAACGTACAAAAGAGGTTAACCGAATACTTACCAAATCCCCTTTCGATCCTGCGGCCTAGATAGCTATTAACTAGATTCAGTTTTCAACACTTGACTGAGAGTAGGTAACAATCGATTTGTGATGGAGGAACAACCACCAAGATTCGGCACTATTAGCAATTTCGGCAAGAGAAAAGATGGTGGTAATTTGGCTATAGAAGAGTTTGGCTATGAGAGAATTCGGCACAAAGGAATTCAGCTTTAGGAGATTTTGGCAATGGGAGAGTTTGGCTATGGGAGGAACCGATTGAGGGGAAGAAAATAAAGAAAAAGAATGGAGAATTCGACATTACCTAGGACCCCAGATTCGGCACACACACATTTATATAGCCTATAGTCGAAACTTAACCACCCCTAAAGTCCAATTCGGCACCACTTCATCCACTGCTCATCTCCTAATTTTTCTCCATGATATCTCCCTTATCATTCTCCTAAATTCTCTCTACTGATCACTTCTCCTTAGAGTCCCTCTACACGTCACTTCCAGCCTTCTAGAAGCCTAAAATTAAATTCCAAAATAAAGCTAAGCTAGCACTCGAACCTCAGACCTCCCTGCATGTATATGTCGCCACCTCTCTACACCCTAGTGGCTTACTTAGCCACTTTACCACAGGCTTCTTTGTGCCATTTTTCACCTATTTTTATTTAAAAGCCCACTACTCACAACCCTGATTCCTTAATTAATTAAATTAAGAATCCTCCACCATAAAACTCGAACCCCGAGCTTCTCCAACACACCTACACACTCCAAATTCATTAAACTTTTAAAGCCGTCATGTCATTGGCCATTTTCTTGCTCACTTAAAAAAATTATGAAACCCAAAGCCCAATGGGCCCAACTCTACAAGGCTCAAAATTTGGGGCGTTACATTATTTTCTATTATTTGAATGATGAATGAATGGTGATAGTTTCTTATTGTTCACATACGAGCTTACTAAGCTATGAAGCTTACTTTTTATTATTTTTCTATGTTTTATAGTGAAACAAGGCTAGCTCGGATCAGGGAGTCATCGTCACACTATCAAACATCTAAGTTGGTACTTTTGAAATATGCATTTATGGCATATGGCATGTATAGGCTAGATGTGGTATTTTGGTTGTGATTATAGCCATGAGATCTGGCTTGTAAATGGTATTAATATTGATGTGTGTTTGGTTATTAGAGATGGATTGTTTTGGCATGGTTGCAATCAAGATCATGTTGTTTTGGTATATATTTGAGTAAGTGAAATGGTTGTATTTGTATAGCATGAATTGTGCATGAATTAGGATTGATTTGGCTGCTCTTTGTGTATGGAAATGGTACCATTTGTCCTTGTGTAGGTACATTGAAGTTGAGGTGGAAAATTGGCCTATTTTTGTCCACACAAGCAGGGACACGGGCGTGTGTCTCAGCCGTGTGTGACACACGGTCATGTTACACGGACATGTGTCCCCAAGTGTTGAAATTGAATTGAAATCAGTATGCTCTACACGGTCTCACAAACGGGCGTGTGACTGGTCGTGTGGTATAAGTCAATATACCCCTAATTGACACACGGCCTAGCACACGGGTGTGTGACTTGGCCGTGTTGCATAAGTCAGTATACCATACAGGTTTGGCACGACCTGGCACACGGGCGTGTGTGGCCACTTCGAAGGGTACACGGGCTAGACACATGTGCGTGTGGTTGAGTGTGTAACCCAAGTAAGTATGTATGCCTTGTTTCCACACAATCTGAGACTCGGGCGTGTCTGGAGCCGTGTGCCTGTTCACACGGGTGTGTGACCCCTGTATTTTTGAAATTTTTCTAAGTTTCCAATTTTTTTTGTATGTTATCGGTTTAGTCCCGAACCACTTCTAAAGCATGTTTAAGGCTTCGTAGGCCCTTATAAGGGACCATGTAATTGTATTGAATTACTTATGAGAATGAATGCTTTATGTTTGATAAATGTATGCTATATGTTGTGAATTGATCAGTAATACCTCGTAACCCTACACTGGCGATAGATACAGGTTAGGGGTGTTACACACACGGGCGTGTGAGGCCAGTTCGAAGGGCACACGGGCTAGACACACGGGCATGTGGTTGTCCGTGTGACCCAAGTCATTATGTACCCCCTATTTTCACACGGCCTGTGACACGGGCATGTCTGGTGGCCGTGTGAGACACACGGCCTGGCCACACGGGCGTGTGTCCCCTGATTTGAAGAAAAAAATTGCTAAGTGTTGAAAATTTCCTGAGTTATCGGTTTAGTCCCGAACCACTCCCAAAGCATGTTTGAGGCCTCGTAGGCTCTTAATAGGGACAAATTGATTGAGATTGAATGATGAATGATTAAATTGAATAATTATATGTTAAATAGTTGTTTAATTGTTTTGTAAGTCCCGTAATGCTTTGTACCCCTATTCCGGCATTGAATACGGGTTAGGGGTGTTACATTTATTGGTATCAGAGCTACGGTTTAGTTGATTCCAGGAATAACATAGCGTGTGTGAGAGTCTAGCTATACATGCCATATATAAACTGTGATACTGTGATGACTCCTGAAATTTGAAAATTTATTTTTATATAGCAAATGGATCCCAATCGAGCGATAGCTGATGAGGTTGAGAGTAATGCGCCTGCTCCCACGCAAGGGACAGCGCCGACTAAATCTAGACCCATAACGGGTAGCCAGGGAGGAGAGGCTAATGAAGCCTTCTTTCAAATGATGAATGATTGGTTCACTCAATACATTCGTACCAATTTGACTGCTCAACAACCTCCACCCCTCCTGTTCCCCAACCTGTACCTGTAGCTCCTCAGGGAGTCGAGCTTTTAAGATTGAACAAGCCTCCAGTTGATAAGATCCGTAAACACGGGGCTAAAGAGTTCAGAGCCAATGTTGATGATGACCTTGAGAGAGCTGAGTTTTGGCTTGAAAATACGATCAGAGTGTTTGATGAACTTTCTTGCACACCGGATGAATGTTTAAAATGTGCTATATCTCTTCTGAGAGACACCGCATATCAGTGGTGGAATACGTTAGTATCCGTGGTTCCGAGGGAGGGAGTTAACTGGGAATTCTTTCAGACTGAATTCCGAAAGAAATACATCAGTCAACGGTTTTTGGATCAAAAGCATAAAGAATTTCTAGAACTGAAACAGGGTCGTATGACTGTAACCGAGTACGAGAGAGAATTTTTGTGGTTAAGTAAATATGCTCGAGAGTATGTTTCTATCGAAGAGATTATGTTCAAGCGGTTTGTTGATGGGTTAAACAAAGATATTAAACTCCTGGTCATGATATTAGATTTGAAAGAGTTTGTTGTGTTAGTTGAACGAGCTTGCAAAGCCGAAGACTTTAATCGAGAAAAGAGAAAGGCTGATTCAGAGGCAAGATACTCGAAGAAGAGATCGATGAGTAAACCTTATCATTCCTCGTCGAAGAAATCCAGAGACTATTTTAACCGATCTACCACTTCAGTGGGATATCAAAATAGAGATCGCGGAAAGTAATACACTAGTCCTAAAGCTGAAGCCACATCAGTATCTAGTGTTGGCAACGTGAAAGACGTTAAACCCGAGTGTCAACAGTGTGGAAGATGGCATTTTGGAGATTGCTGAGTGAAAAATAATAATAGAGCTTGTTACAGTTGTGGTTCACGAGATCATTTTATCAGAGATTGTCCTGAGCTAAATGAAAAAGAAAAATCTCAAAATGCAAGAACGAGCAATACGACTGTGAGAGGGAGACCACCGAGGAATACCGGAAATGTATCCAGTGGTAGAGGTATGACTAGGGACTCAGCTGTGAGATCCGAGGCCAGAGACCTGCTAGAGTCTACGCTATTTACGCTCGCGAAGAAGCATCATCCCCAGATGTTATTACTGATATATTCTCTCTTTATGACACTAATGTTATTGCATTGATTGATCCTGGATCGACTCATTCGTGTATATATGTATGAATTTGGTGTCTAATAAGAGTTTACCTGTTGAGTCTACTGAGTTTGTGATTAAAGTATCGAACCCCTTAGGCAAGTATGTTCTAGTTGACAAGGTATGCAAGAACTGTCCTTTAATGACTCGGGGTTACTGTTTTCTGGCTGACTTGATGCTTTTACCATTTGATGAGTTTGATGTGATTCTGGGTATGGATTGGTTGACTCTACATGATGCCGTTGTGAACTGTAGATGGAAAATTATAGAATTGAAGTGTCAGAATAATGAAATTCTTCGGATTGAATCTGATGAGTCGAGTGGATTGCCAATAGTGATTTCATTGATGTCGACTCAGAAATATGTCAGAAAAGGTTGTGATGCGTATCTAGCATATGTTTTAGATATTAAAGTGTCTGAAAAGAAGATTGAATCGTTACATATGGTTTGTGAGTATCCGGATGTATTTCCAGAAGAGTTGCCTGGGTTGCCACCAGTCAGAGAGGTTGAGTTTTCCATTGAGTTAGTACCGGGAACTTCACCGATATCTATAGCTCCGTATAGAATGGCTCCGATAGAGTTGAAAGAATTGAAAGTTCACTTGCAAGAGTTAACAAATAGATGTTTTGCACGACTGAGTTTTTCACCTTGGGGTGCACCTGTATTGTTCGTAAAGAAGAAAGACGGATCAATGAGAATGTGTATTGACTATCGCCAGCTCAACAAGGTTACGATAAAGAATAAGTATCCATTACGAAGAATAGATGATTTTTTTGATTAGTTGAAAGGTGTAACAATTTTTTCAAAGATAGATTTGAGATTGGAGTATTATCAGTTGCGAGTTAAAGTCTCAGATGTGCCAAAAACTACGTTCAGAATGAGGTACAGACATTATGAATTCCTTGTTATTCCTTTTGGACTAACTAATGCTCCTGACATTTTTATGGATTTGATGAATCGAATCTTTAGATAGTATCTAGACAGATTTGTTATTGTGTTCATTGATGACATTCTGATCTATTCACAAGATGAGTCTGAGCATGCTGAACATTTGAGGATTGTGTTGCAGACTTTGAGAGATAACCAATTGTATGCTAAATTCAGCAAATGTGAGTTTTGGCTCCGGGAGGTCAGATTTTTGGGGCACATTGTTTCTGCGGAAGGTATAAGACTTGATCCAAGCAAGATATCTACAGTTATTGACTGGAAACCACCTAGAAATGTATCTGAGGTTAGAAGTTTTCTGGGATTGGCTGGTTACTACTGACGCTTCGTTAAAGGGTTCTCGATGATTGCTACACCGATGACCAAACTGTTACAAAAAGATGTAAAATATGAATGGTCCAAAAAACGTCAACAAAGCTTCGATCAATTGAAAGTATTGTTAACCGAGGCACCAGTGTTGGTTCAACCTGAGTCGGGTAAAGAATTTGTGATTTACAGCGACGCGTCATTGAACGGTCTAGGTTGTGTATTGATGCAGGAAGGAAAAGTAATAGCTTATGCTTCTAGACAGTTGAAACCACATGAAAAGAATTATTCGACGCATGATTTAGAGTTGGCCGGGATTGTGTTTGCATTAAAGATTTGGTGACATCACTTGTTTGGTGAGAAATGCCACATTTATACAGATCACAAGAGCTTAAAATATCTAATGACTTAGAAAGACTTGAATCTGCGACAACGAAGATGGCTTGAATTACTGAAGGATTATGAGCTAGTAATTTATTATCATCCTAGGAAAGCAAACGTAGTTGCTGATGCTTTGAGCAGAAAGTCATTATTTGCTTTGCGTGCGATGAATATATAGTTAGCTTTTTCTGATGACAGTTCGATTGTAGCTGAGTTGAAAGCGAGAGCGTTATTCCTTCAGCAAATCGGTGAAGCCTAGAAATGTGATAAAGAATTGCTAGTTAAACGAGTTCAGTGTGAGTCGACTTCTGATTCAGAGTTTCAAATCAAATTTGATGATTGTTTGATGTTTCGAGGTAGAATTTGTGTACCGAGAAATCTCGAGCTTATTCAGAAGATTTTAAACGAAGCACATAGTGGATGTTTATCTGTACACCCGGGAAGCACAAAAATGTACAACGATTTGAAACAGTCATATTAGTGGTCGGGGTTGAAAAGAGATATTTCAAAATTTGTATCGAGATGTTTAGTTTGTCAACAAGTGAAAGCCGAGCATCAAGTGCCTTTAGGCTTACTTCAGCCTATGATGATACCAGAGTGAAAATGGGATATAGTGACTATTGATTTTGTATCGGGGTTACCCCTGTCTCTGAAAAGAAAGATGCAATTTGGGTTGTTGTTGATCGATTGAAAAAATTGGCACATTTCATTTCGGTACGTACTTCACTTGATAGATTAGGTGAATTGTACATTGCTGAGATTTTTAAATTGCACGGGGTGCCCATTTTGATTATTTCGGATAGAGATCCGAGGTTTACATCGCAGTTTTGGAAGAAATTGCAAGAAACTTTGGGTACAAAGTTAAATTTTAGTGCAGCTTTCCATCTGCAAACCGACGAACAGTCTGAGCGAGTAATTAAAGATGTTGTGTTTTAGAGTTCGAAGGCAATTGGGAGAAATATTTGCCGCTGGTTGAATTTACGTATAATAACAACTTTCAATCGAGCTTAAAGATGGCACCGTATGAAATATTGTATGGTCGTAAATGCCAAACTCCATTATATTGGACTGAGCTTAGCGAGAAATAGATTCACGGGGTTGATTTGATTAGAGAAACTTAAGAGAAAGTGATAGTAATTCGCGATTGTTTGAAAGCAGCTTCATATCATCAGAAATCGTATGCGGATTTGAAATGAAAAGACATTGAATTTCAGATCGGTGACAAAGTATTTTTGAAAGTATCCCTATGGAAGAAAATACTTCGTTTCGGTCGTAAAGGCAAATTGAGTCTAAGATTCATAGGGCCGAATGAGATCATCGAAAGAATAGGTCCAGTGGCATATCAACTAGCTTTACCGATTGAGTTAGAGAAAATCCACTATGTTTTTCATGTGTCGATGTTGCGTCGATATCGATCGGATCCCTCACATGTGATTTCTCTGTCAGAGATCGAGATTCAGCCTGATATGACATACAACGAAGAACCGATCAGAATTTTGGCTCGAGAGATCAAAGAAATGAGAAACAAACACATAGCTTTAGTGAAAGTTTTGTGGCAACGTGTAACACCCCAAACCCGGCCTAGACGTTATGGACGAATCTGGCGTGTCACATTGAAGTGTTTTTCGAAAACCATGTTTTCATTGAAAACCCTTCTTGAAATTTAAAACTTCTTGCCATTCAAAACTTGTATAAAACCTCAGTTTGCATTTGTTTATTTCAATCGTGGTTTATTAAAAAGTTATTAAGTTTGAAAAATCGCTTATTAAAACGATTGCCATGTTTTTTTACCATTTGTTTCTTATTTAATTAAAAATTCACGGAAGCTACTCTAATTGAAATCATCTTGCAGTTTGAAAATGCATGTTTGTCTTCAAAACCATTATTACTTTCTTTTTAAACTTGTTTGTATCAGGTTGGCAGTTCAAAATAAGAAATTAAAAACCCAATAAAAAAGAAAATTAAATCCACCAAAGGCCTTATTACCAAAATAAATAGCCCAATATAAAAGAAATATATATAAGTCTAAAACAACCATCAACGAACGTGTGGCCACCTCCGAGTCCCTCGCGGCTCCAGATCGACTAAGGTTGGGGATTACCTGAAAGGTTAAAAACGGGGTGATTTTACAAAAACTTAGTGTGTAATCCCCTTATCACTCAATCAGTAATACATGCAGTAACAGTCTGGGCCTGAGCCCTGTTCAGTAATGGTGCAGTGTGGGCCTTAGCCCAAAACAATAACAGAATCAGAAACAGAATACATGTGGCCATAAGCCCAATATAGTGACAGTATCAGTAACAGAAATGCAACAATGCAATCATGCAACCCATCTCAATCCAGCCAACACACCACCCATACCAGCCAACACACCATGTGGGGATTAAATCGACCTACCCCGCCAACACACCAATATCAGCACCGGTTGCGGCACTAATCAGTATCATAGCAAAGCTGTCAGTAATCAGAATGGCTAAGAGCCGTAAACAGGATAGCTATAACGCCGTGAGTACAGTAATATGATTGGCACAAAGCCATCGATAGCGGTAGTATGATTGGCACAAAGCCATCAGTAGCTGTAATATGACCGGCACAGAGCCATTGGTAGCTGTACTATGATCGGTACAAAGCCATAAGTAATGGTGATATGATCGGCACAAAGCCATCAGTAGTAGTGATATGATCAGCACACAGCCATCAGTAGCATCGCAGCAAAGCTGCCAGCAATAGTATCGCAGCAAAGCTGCCAGTAACAATATCGTAGCAAAGTCGCGAAGAATAAATGATATATGTGGCAAAGCCACGATGTGATGATTGTGGCGAGCCACCAAGATCTGATACTTCCTCCATAACAGTATACATACCCCATGCAGTATGTCGTGTATGCAAAATGCCATGCTCAGAATCAGACATACAAATCCCAAACAGGTCAGTCATTTACGTCACAGACAAATCAATCATTTACATCGCAAACAAATTAATCATTTACCCTCAAGGGGCAAAATAGTAATTTTACCCTTTGGGGGTATATCGGTCAATTCACCTAACAGAGGTATTACAGTCATTTTACCTATAGGGGTATCACGGTCATTCTACCCTACAAGGTTATTACGGTCATTTTACCCTACAAGGGCATTGCGGTCATTTTACCCTACAGGGGCATTGCGGTCATTTTACCCTACAAGGGCATTACGGTCAATTTACCCTACAGGGGTATTACGGTCATTTTATCTTACAGGGGCATTGCGGTCATTTTACCTTACAGGGGTATTACGGTCATTTTACCCTACAAGGGTATTACGGTCATTTACCCTATAGGGGCATTGCGGTCATTTTACCTTACAGGGGCATTGTGGTCATTTTACCCTACAAGGGCATTACGATCATTTTACCCTACAGGGGCATTGCGGTCATTTTACCCTACAGGGGTCTCGGTACAGTTAACGACCTTTCTGAAGGCCTACAGTCGCCTCGAGCGACACAAATAATCCATTTGGTCATAACGGTGTAAATGGGCCCAAGGCCCATTATTCGGCGCACGTGGGCCCACACGCTCATGTGGCCCAGTTAGCCCAAATTTAGTCACGGCTATGCGAACTACATAGCCCAGTCCAGTATTTGCCACTTATCGTGGATTTCCTCCGTGTGGGGCCCATGAGCCCATTGGGTCCACACGACCCATTTTGGCCAAACAGGCCCATATTGGCCCAAGAGCACGAGAACACTCGTGGTGGCCTCTACAGTCTATTGCCCACGATTGGTGGGCTCAGTTTACCACACAAGCGATTGCACGCTCGTGGGGCCACAATTGTCGAAGTTTCGGCTTTTCGACTTTTGCCGATTCACAGAAGAGAGGGGTGTGACTACACACACTCTTTCAGCTTTACGACAATAATGATTTACGGCGTATAGATACACACCTGTTTGTGGATTCACGCGAGAAATCTCCAAGTACCAACCTTGCTTAATGACTGACTTTAATCTCTTAAGACCACTGATCAGGATTGATCACACGCCTATGCCGAATATCTGTATCAAAACAGATCTTATTAACCAAAACAGTGATCAAATATGTGGCATTAATCCACAAATGCTAACTTGCCAACCACAGGGATATTCAACCTAATCTAAGAGTATGGTAGTGATCTTACCCTTAACGAGAGACAGAGTTTGATGACTTGAATAATATTTGCCCTACTTTGCTCCTAAGGATCTCTTACCCCAACGCACCCCAACGATTTGTTAAAACTCCAGCAAGACCGAACCACCCCCCAGCGCACCTGAAACAATCCACCAAACACCGAGCAACAGACAAGAACCCGAAAGGGAAGAAGAAGGGATGGTCGGCTCAGAGAAGACCGAAGGAAGAATAGAATATTAGGGAAGAAGGAGACTATAATCGGCTAAAAGGGAAAAATGGAGGAGAACTAAGAGGAGAAGAATAGTTTCAATAAAGGGAAAATATGGGAATGAGAAGAGAAAATGAGAGGTTTCGGTAATTGACACTTTTGGCAAAATGAGAATAGTAGAGGAAAGAAACTCAAAAGGTACAGAGAGGCACTTGCTTACCAGAAATTAACCAAAATGATTTTACGTTACCAAGAAACAACAGCCATTGGGCTAGAAGAAAACACAAAAGAAGTAAAGTGCCTAAAAGAAAGAAAATCGAAATCAGAACTACTCTCCAAAGTCACCTTTGCCAAAATTCTGAGTAGTAGCACTCCCAATTCGGTACTACACATCCCACACACTTAAAATTTCTAACTTTCCTCCAGAAACCTCTCCCCATATCTCTCCCCATATCGCTCCTTGAATCCCTCCTCATATCTCTCCACAACAACTCCAAGACCAGTTCAAACTTTCACTCAACAGAGTTCGAATCCACTTTCAACACTTGCCGTCCCATGTTAGCAAAATAAATATTTCTTCGTTCCAGGCGTGACTCGAACACCATCCCCCTTTGAAGCTTTATCACGCCAGTTACCATCAAGCCAATAGGCTCTTTATGTCATAACTTATCCTCAATATTTTTATAAAGCCTTCACGCCAATATCCAGGTTTATTCAAGGAACAACAAAAAATTCTGCACACACCCTGACTTGAACCTCAGACCACATGCATACTCCTAACGCCACCTTTGCCACTGGACTACAAGCTCAACTTGTGTCACCCATCCTGACATAACTTCTTTTGAAGCCTACATACTAATACCAAGGTTCACTTAAGAGAAAACCAAAATTTTGCAAAAGCCAGGGCTTGAACCCAAGACTTCTTAGACACTCCCAAACACTCTCAAATCACTTAATCACTTAGCCATTAAAGCAAACAAGCAACTTGTTACACAACGTCACGAAGTTGAAGAGGCTACGTGGGAGCCCGAGGAAGCTATGAGAAAATAGTACCCTAACTTATTCACCGGTAAGATTTTCGGGGACGAAAATCCCTAAGGGGGAGAGTTATAACAGCCTATTTTAGTCAAATTGGAAACAAATCAGAACAGTGGTTTTAGGACCACAAATCTGAAGTCGAAATAATTATTTTATTATTATTTTAATGTCTAAAACAAGATAATATGTTTGTGTGAAAATTTGGTTAAGAAATTTTATCGTTTAATTGGTCAATTTGAGAAAAAGGACTGAATCGCGTAAAGCATAAAAATTGAGTTCTAATAGCTAAAGGTATTTAATAGCTATAGAACCTTAAAGTTAAGGTCCTTATGTGGTAATTAGACCATTTGACACATGAGTGGACTTATATGGACATTTGTTAAGGTGTTTAATGGTTTAATAATAAGGTTATTATGGTAATTGATAATAAAAATGATAATTAAATGAAAACAAAATACATAATTTGTATTCATCTTCTTCAAAAGAGAATACAAACCGATTCTTCGAAAAACAAAGGGGCTAGGGTTCAGTAATCTCAATTCTATCAATTAAGGTACGGTTTTTGTCCCGTTTTTTATGATTTTTACGTTTTTGAGATCGTTGCAACTAGTACTAGCTAGCTTAGGGACTATTTTGCAAAATTGTTAGAGATTTTAAATGTTGCCATTGATGAATAAGCTTGTATTTTGAAGTTTCTTGATAGATTATGAATGTTGATTGTGAGTTATACAAGTTTTGTTAAGTGATTTTTAGTGAAAATGTAAAAAAGGGATTAAATTGAGAAATGTTGAAACTTTATGGTTAAAATGTGAAATAAATGAAAAATATGGGCTGCTAGGGGTATAATGGTAATTTGGTTAGCATGGGTTAATCTTGAATTTCATGAATTTGTGATTTTTTGAAATAAGGACTAAATTGCAAAAATGTGAAAGTTTAGGGGCAAATATGAAAAATAACCCTAAAGTACGTTTTGGACTAAATTGAATGAATAATTTATTGAATAAGTTAATTTTGAATATATATAGATCAAGAAAAATGGAATTCGGACCTAGATCGAGGGAAGAACAAGGTGTCGGATTAGTTGATCCGCGTTATCGTTTATACGTCCGAGGTAAGTTCGTACGTAATAAGCATTATTACAATTATGCTTTAAATGCTTTGATATTGCATAAATTTTGTATATGAGAATGTAGTCATGTTTGCTGACAATTCGGATTTATATGGCACTTGGTGTGCGATTCAGAATAGCTTGGGCTATATATGGCACTTGGTGTGCGATTCAGAATAGCTTTGGCTATATATGGCACTTAGTGTGCGATTCAGAATAGCTTCAGCTATATATGGTACTTAGTGTGCGAGACTGAGATAGCTTTGATTTTGTAAGGCACTTGGTGTGCAAGAATATAATAGCTTCGACTGTGCATTGGCACTTAGTGTGCGAGATATCGAATATTCGACAGTATTATGAAAAGGTATGAGTTCGTTATGAATTTGTACAGGTACATACATGTAAAGTATGAAATCCAAATAGAAGAAGTTATGAATTTGTATATAAATACATGAGTAAGTATGAGAAAGGTTTGATGGTTATCATGATTTAGATGTTAATTAGTTTAAATTGATGATTGGTGTATTATGAATTGTTGAGTATATTTAGTATGAACTTACTAAGCTTTATAGCTTACCTTGTTTGTTTCTCCTGTGTTTTTTAGTGAATTCAAAGCTAGCTTGGATTCAGGGATCGTCAGAGACTACGTCACACTATCCAACCATCTACTTGGTACTTTTGAGTTGTGTATATATGGTATATGGCATGTATAGGTTTGAGTCATTTTGGTATGTTTGATGAACATGTATTTTGAGCCATTTGATTTGGCTTATGATAATGAAATTGATGATGTTTATAAATTTGCAAATGGTTCTATTTTGAGTTTGGTAATTGATCTATATTGTGTGGTTGAAGTTGAATTTATAATTGCTTAATAATATTAGGTAATTTGGGAAGCTATGTGCTTGAGAATTAATGCTTGATAATGTATGTATGTAATGGTTTACTTGATTTAATTGAATATGTGAATTAGGTATGAAATTAGATGGCAAATTGTAGCATATTTGTAAATTGTATTGATGGAAAAGAAATGGTATGATTTGAACATTGGTTGATGGTATTTGGATGTATATTAGTGCCTTGAATTGGTACCATTTGTGCTTGTGTAGGTATGTGCAAAATGGGTGGCAAAATGGCTTGGTAAATAGCCTATTTTTGTCCACACGGGCAAAGACATGGGCGTGTGTCTCAGCCGTGTGTGACACACGATCATGATACACGGCCGTGTGTCCCCTAGTGTTAAAATTGAAATGAAGTCAGTATGCTCCACACGGTCTCACACACGGGCGTGTGCCCGACCGTGTGGTACAAGTCAGTATACCCCCTAATTGGCACACGGCCTAGCACATCGGTGTTTGACTTGGCCGTGTTGCATAAGTCAGTATATCCTACAGGTTTGGCATGGCCTAACACACGGCCTGGCACACGGGCGTGTGAGGCCACTACGAAGGGCATACGGGGATGTGGTTGGCCGGTGACACGAGTCAGTATGTACCCCCTATTTTCACACGGGCTATGACACGGGCATGTCTTGTGGCCGTGTGAGACACACGGCCTGGCCACACGGGCGTGTGTCCCCTGAATTTAAGAAAAAAATTGCTAAGTGTTGAAAATTTCTTGAGTTATCAGTTTAGTCCCGAACCACTCCCAAAGCATGTTTGAGGCCTTGTAGACTCTTAATAGGGACAAATTGATTGAGATTGAATGATGAATGATTGAATTGAATAATTGTATGTTAAATAGTTGTTCAATTGTTTCGTAAGTCCCGTAATGCTCCGTAACCCTATTTCGGTGTTAAATACGGGTGAGGGGTGTTACACTCATACTCATGAACCATTCAGAATAGAAGTTAGATACTCAAGAGTCTCGCACAATAAGTACCTATGCCATGGCCTGAAGCCAAATCAAGGTAGCTTATATCTGAAGTACTGATATCATGGCCCGAAGCCAAATCAGCCGATATTCATGGCCCGAAGCCAAATCGGTATAACTCGCACCCTAAGTGCTAATATCATGGCCCGAAGCCAACTCAATGTATCCTCTAATGACATGTCACTAGTATCCTAAACTATTCCTAAGGTCCAACCGGTGTTTCGAATGTTGAATCGTCGTCAAATCACTATCGATCATATCCATAGTCTCGTATTCACAATTTATGCAATATCAAAGCATATGAAATACATTTGTATCAAAACTTATAATATACGAACTTACCTCGGTTTCTAAAATGATAAAATTGGTTGATTAATCGAGTACTTTGTCTTTTCCCGATCTAATTCCAAATTCCACTTTTCTTGATATAATATAATATCAAATTCAGCTCATTTAATAACCCCTCTATTCAATTTAATCCAAAACACACTTTAAAGCACATTTACACTTTACGCAATTTAGTCTTTTTTATCAAATTAAGCATTCAAATGATAAAATTTCTAAACGAAACTTTCACACAATCATTAAATCATGCTGTAAACATTAAAATAATAATAAAATAATAATTTTGACTTTAGATTTGTGGTCTCAAAACCACTGTTCCAATTTAACTAAAAATGAGCTGTTACAACTCTCCCCCCTTAGGGGTTTTCATCCCTGAAAATCTTACCAATGAATAGGTTAGGGTACTGTTTTCTCATAGCTTCCTCTGGTTCCCACGTAGCCTCTTCAACACCGTGTCATTGCCCCAAAACTTTCACTAAATATATGCATTTATTTCTCGACTCTTTAACCTCTCGAGCTAAAATTTGGATTTGTTCTTCATTGTGCGTCATGTCGGGTTGAATTTCAATCTCTATTGGAGAAACTATATGTGATGGATCTAATCTATACCGACGCAACATCGACACATGAAACACATTGTGGATCTTTTCTAACTCAGTCGGTAAAGCTAGCCGATATGCCTGGACCTATTCTTTCAATGATCTCATACGGCCCGATAAAACACTGACTCAACTTACCTTTGCGACCAAATCTAAGTATTTTCTTCCACGGAGATACTTTTAGAAACTCTTTATCACCGATCTGAAATTCAATGTCTTTTCATTTTAAATCCGGGTACGATTTCTGTCGATCTGAAGCTGCTTTCAAACTATTGCAAATTACTTTCACTTTCTCTTCAGTCTCTCGGATCAAATCGACCCCGTGAATCTTTTTCTCACTAAGTTCGGTCCAGTACAACGGAGTTCGACATTTGTGACCATAAAAAGCTTCGTATGGTGCCATTTTTATTCTCGATTGATAGTTGTTGTTATACGCAAAATCAACCAACGGCAAAAACTTCTCCCAGTTGTCTTCGAACTCTAATACACAACAATGAAGCATATCTTCGACAATCTGAATTACTCTCTTAGACTGTCCATCAGTTTGCGGATGAAATGCTGTACTAAAATTCAACCTCGTACCCAGAGCTTCTTGCAAATTCTTCCAAAATTGCGATGTAAACCTCGGATCTCTATCTGAAATAATCGAAACTAGTACCCCGTGCAATCTAACAATCTCAAATATGTACAATTCAGCCAATTTATCAAGCGAATAGTCTGTACGTACCGGAATGAAATGTGCAGATTTCATCATTCGATCAACGACAACCCAAATGGAATCTTTATTTTTCGAAGAAAGAGGTAATCCCGATACGAAATCTATCGTAACTCTATCCCATTTTCACTCTGGTATTATCACAGGCTGTAGTAATCCCAAGGCACTTGATGCTCAGCTTTGACTTGTTGACAAATCAAACACTTCGATACATACTCAGAAATGTCTCGTTTCATACCCAACCACCAATACAATTGTTTCAAGTCATTGTACATTTTAGTACTTCTCGGGTGAATAGATAAACAACCATTATGAGCTTTGAAAAGAATTTTTTGAATAAGCTCGAGATTTTTCGGTATGCAAACTCTATTTTGAAACATTAAACAATCATCTGATCTGATTCGATAGTCTGAATCATTAGACGACTTACATTGCACTCTTATAGCTTGTAACTCATTATCCCGCTTTTGAGCTTCACAAATTTCCTGGAGAAACACTTGTTTAGCTTTCAACTCTGCTAGACTCGAACCATCACCGGACAGAGTCAGTCTTGTATTCATCGCTCTCAAAGCAAACAAAGATTTTCTACTCGACTACATTCGCTTTCCTCGGATGATAATCAATCACCAATTCATAATCTTTCAACAGCTTGAGCCATCTCTGTTGTCGAAAATTCAAATCTTTCTGAGTCGTTAAGTACTTCAAGCTCTTGTGATCAGTAAAGATGTGGCACTTCTTACCAAATAAATGATGTCGCCAAATTTTCAATGTAAAAACTATAGCTGTAACACCCCAAACCTGGCTTAGAAGTTAGGCCCGAATCTGGCGTGTCACATTGAAGGAAGTTGAAAAGCTAAGCAATTGTTTAGAAAAGTTTTATCGGATTTTTGAACTCCGAGTTCGTTGTTTTTTTGAGAAAAACGTGATTTGCTAAATGACCGTTTAAAAGTTGTTATTATTTTTAAAAACTATTTTGTTATGAAAGTTGAACTTCCATCGTTGCGTAAACATGATATTTTAGAAAACAATTGCTAATGTTTTAAGAAAACCCCGTATTTATAAGTTTAATAGTTATAAATGAAAACTTAGAAAAAAAAAACCAATGGCCTTATTACAAAATATTAACCTAAAACAAATAATCTTAAAATAAGGTAAAAATCGAAATTACTAAAGTTCACGAGTAGTATCTTCGATGTATAGCCACCCCCGAGTCCTCCACGGCTCCCAATCCTCTATCGCTGGGAATTACCTGAAACATTTAATAAAAAGAGGGGGTGAGTTTATGAAAACTCAGTGTGTACAACCCTCATCGGTAAGAACATGCATCACAACAACTGGGCGAAGCCCATTCGATGCTGGTGGCAATTGGGCCTTAGCCCAAAATAGCCTCGGTTGAGCCTTAACCCATATCATATGTCATAGCAGATAATGTATGCAATGCGGTGCAAACCCAGCCCAACCTAATTTTTCCATCCGCTACACACCACCCATTCCTGCCAAACACACCAGTGGGGATTTCTACAATCGACCCTCACCGCTACACACCAAGGGTAGCCTGGTTGCGGTACTACCGAACGTTGTAGCAAAGCTGCTTAATCACATACATTGGGCTTAAAGCCTCCGGTGGATCCATACCATACGTGTAACACCCCTTACCCGGGTTCTACGCCAGAAACGGGGCTCGAGGCGTTACCTAACTCAAACCACTTAATCGCACTTAGGCTCAACGTAATTATTATCTATAACCTCATTTTCGACTTCCGAGGCCTCACTCATACACACGAGAACTCCCGAGACTGATCCGGAACTATTTCTGATCTTAAAATAGTTTTCTTTGACACGGGTCTTACACGCCTGTGCAAGATTAGACACGCCCGTGCATAGACACACACGCCCATGTCCCCAGACCGTGTCTAAAAACCCAAGCATTCTGCCAATTTACCCACGGCCAAGGCACGCCCGTGCTTACCAACCGTGGTGTATAAACACGG
Source organism: Gossypium sturtianum (assembly GCA_025698515.1). Classification (NCBI taxonomy): domain Eukaryota; kingdom Viridiplantae; phylum Streptophyta; class Magnoliopsida; order Malvales; family Malvaceae; genus Gossypium; species Gossypium sturtianum. Next base: position 105,912,835 of record CM046955.1, read on the forward strand.
CCTCAAAGCCTAATCACACACCCGTGTTTGACACCCGTGGTCGACATTGACTAATTTCACAGGGTCTTGACACGCCCGTGGCCATAACCCGTGTGCAAAAACTTAGCATTCTGACTTAATCCACACGGCCTATACACACGCCCGTGTATCCCGGTCGTGGGGTGAATTAAATCCCAAGTGCAAAGTGCAGACTTTACACGGCCTGGTCACACGCCCATGTACTGGCTGTGCCTCCCACATGGTCTAGACACACGCCCGTGTGTCTACCCATGTGGACAATTATCAGGCTTTCTACCAAGCCCCTTTTCACTCTACATTCCATACATTCATATGCTATTTCAAATCATTCTCAAATCTTCAATCAAAACACATGAATTAGCACATTTGATTCATAACAGTGAAATCTTCCTCCCACACATGGGGTAGAATTATATCCAATACAAATACAAACAACTTAAGCCATCATCTATGGCTATTCACAACCAATCTCTAAGTTATCTTAGGCCAACACAATTGGCTACATCAATTAGAACTTAATCAACTCTAAAAGAATCCCTATACATGCCATGTCTCAAAAGGACTTCGAACACCATACCAAGAATTTATTCGATAGTGTGAAAACATCTTCGGCGGCCTCCAACCCGAGCTAGTCAAATTAACCTATAAGAGATGGGAAAAGAAAAGGAGTAAGCAATAATGCTTAGTAAGTTCATCTGCATAAACTGACCAATACTGATATTTATTGAATATAGATAACCACAAGGTATTATACTGGGTTTTCCCATTAACTCATGGTTGCTTACTCAACCACTCTTGAAGCTTACTTGTTCTATCTCTTACCACGTTCTTACCATGCTACAAGCCAACTGCTCGTTTACTAGCATACATTTTTGCACTGATTATCATGTAATCACATAAAACAACACATCGAGCATTTTCAATAAGCTACTCATACTACTAATCTCTCGGTGGTTTTGCACTTAGCCCACCATTAACTCTCTAATGAGGTGGTATCACACACATCCCACCAATCATTTATACTTATGGTGTTTTCGTACTTAGCACACCAATCATTTATAAGCGATGGTATCGCACACAACCTATCGATTACTAATTAATCAGGTGGTAACGCACATAGCTCACCGTAATTTATCATTCATGGATAGCAATCCACAAGTATATCTCTATTTCAACTATTCATCTGAGAACATCCTCACACACTTCTATTCTTACTTAACTTTCTACGATACTCGTTCGCATTCACATAATGCATTAATAAATCTATCTCATGCAACTAAGGTACATTAATTACACATAGTTCTCATTGACATCGTACCCCAGTAGGGTCTTTCATACATTAACATATCGATGCCATGTCCCTGACATGGTCTTATACGAGTTCTTACATGAGGCCATATTCCCAATATGGTCTTACACACGACGTTAACTGTCACCATATCATGCTATATACTTTTCCATTATTCTTAAATTCAATTCTCTTGACATCTAATCAAAAGCTATTTCATACATTCATAGAATAAATAAACATTCCATACAACATTGGAATATTAAGTTAACTCGTAATTAATTGCAATATTTGCACATGAACTTACCTCGATGTCCAAAAGGGCCGATAGGGATTTTTCGCCCACATTTCTCTTTTCATCTGTTCTAGGTCCGAAAATCATTTTCTTTGATCTAGAATAATGGAATTTACTGATTTAATCACTTATAATTCATAATTCACCATAAACTACACTTTAGGCAAAATGACTATTTTGCCCCTACACTTTGGCAAAATTACAATTTTGCCCCTAGGCTCGTAAATAAATCTTCATCACATTTTCTTGTTAAACAAGCCTAGCTGAATATTTAATCCTCTTACAACTATCCACAATTCCAACTATTTCATACCTTAATGAACAATTTACAACTTTTGCATTTTAGCCCAAATTAGGTGTTTTCATAACAACACCTTTCACAAAAGTTGTTTATCAACATCCTATCATCCATTTTCTTCCATAAAAACTCATCAAACAACATAAACTCTATCATGGTAAGTCCCTAAACTTTCAACCATGTTGCAAATTAGTCCCCTCATTAGCTAGATTAAGCTTTGGGGACTCCAAAAGTATAATTTTTATCAAGAAAAGTCATCAAAATCACTTACTAATAAGGGAGATAGCTTGGCTGAAAGTTCAAACCCCCAAAGCTCCATTTCTTCTTCAATTTTCGGTGGAGAGAAGATAGGTGAATAGTGAAAGATGATAACATCTTTTACTCATCTTATTTTATTCATTTTATCACCTAATTCCCACCTATTTTGACCAAAAAATAAATGCTCTTGTCCCCCTATGTCACATGGCCGGCCAACTCACTTAAACAAGGCCAAATTGCACATTTTGGACCTCCACATAGTAATCCATAGCTATTTGGTACCTCTAGCAAATAAAATAGAACTTTCGCACTTTATGCGATTTAGTCCTTTTTAGCGATTAAACATGAAATCGCTAAAATTAAAGCACCAAAATTTCCATGCATCCTTATAAACATGTTATAACACATAACATGTAACGTCCTCGAAAGGGCCTATGCATTTTCAGTTTAATTGTACGAAATGACAAGTCTTAAGCACTATGAATAAATTTTTGGTATTTTTGGAATTCTAGAAATGCATAGAAATGGAAAGTGAACATTTTTGGAAACCTGAATATTTTTGGAAACTTGAACATTTTTGGAAACCTGAACATTTTTGGAAACTTGAACATTTTTGGAAATGTTTCAAAAATGGAAAGTGAACATTTCGGGAAACCTGGAAATGTAAGAAAAATGGAAAGTTACAGAGCCGATCGAAAATTTTAGGAAACTTGGAAATGACCCTAAAATGATGAGTTTTAAAGTTTAGAATAGGAAAATAAGGCAAGGGGGCCTTAAAGGTAAAAGTTGGTAAAATTTGGCACACAAATGGGCTAGGAAAAGTGGCCTGAAGATGGCACTTAGGGCCTTTGGAAATGGCGCCACATGCAAGGTGTTGGGCCTGAGTTCGAGTCACTTGGGAAGCAAATAATGAAGGCTATTTTTTTGCTTCCAGAAGGCTGAGGTGGACGGCACATGCTTTTAGAAAAAAAGGTGTTTTATTCTCATTAAAATGTGAATAATAAGTGATAAATATAAGATTAATTTTTAATATAATTATTGAGGAGATAAAAGATGGATTAACACTTTTATTTTATTTTTAAATAAAAGAAAGGATATTATCACAAGGAAGAGTGGTGGCCAAGTCAAGGACTCTTGGCCTAGTAATTTCGGCTAAAGGAGGAGAGTTAGGCTATTCTCTCATCTTTTCTTAGGTGTCTTGAAAAATTCCTAGCCCCTCTTCCTCTCTGCCGAAATTTTCCCTAAGCAAAACCCCATCTTTTTCTTCTCCTCTCCTTTGCTATTGTTTAGCCAAAACACTCTTTGATCCTGTTAAATCTCCCTAAGCCGAATCTCAGTGACTCTAGGCAAGGAAGTAATCGGTCAAAACATTAAAGGTAAGGTTAAGCATCATTCAAGTTCCTTTTCTTTTCTATTTTCCGAAAGAGAAGGGTCTAATCCCTATTCTGCTTTATGGCCGAATCTATAAGGGGTTTATCAGTTTCTACAATGATTGAATACAAGGAAAAATCTTTTGGGAAATTCGAGGATCTAAGGTAAGATAAATTTATTTGATTAAAGGTTATGATGTATATGTTAAAGCAAATTTAACATATGATTGTAGGGATCTCGACAGATATACATACCTAAGGCAAGGAATTCTTTTAGTCTTGGAAATTGTAAGGTAAGTACATAGATCCAATCGGCCTAGGGTGATTCTCGGTATTATTCTCCATTTATTCTAAAGTTAACCCGACATAATTACATGATTTGGTGGCTAGCCGATTTAAGGAAGAAGTACTATCAATTTTCGGCATTTGATTTACAATCTTTCAAATTCGGGAACAAGGTGAGTAATACAAATCCTACTAAGATTTGGTTATTAAGCCAAATAGGTTTGTTAATATGTTTTAATGGTTGGCCGAATATAGGAGTTAAAGATCTAGATCGGTAGATCGTTCTTCGGGATTTCAAGGAATCTAATAAGCAAATCAGGTGTGTACTCACACTAACTTTCGATATATCATATGGCAATTATTTTAATATATGAATATGCATAAGAATGTGAATATGGCTAAGTACCATAAATATGGTAAAAGTACCTAGGTACGTTTCCTACTTTTGATAGGATTTTTGAATATGTATATTGTTACATGTGAATAATGAGAAATTAAGTATGTTATGCATGATATAAAATATATGGGGCATTCGGGATATATGTGTGAAAGGGGAAGAAGGTGTTGACTTGGTCTCATTAGCGGAATATGGTGACCACGGTCACAAAAATTTGAATATGGTAACCGGTTACATTATTTGAATATGGTAAACCGGTTACATTATCTCGAATTTGGTAACCGGTTACATTATTTGAATATGGTGTCTAATGACACAAATTATATAGGCGATGAGCACGTCATCGCAATGATCGCCTTAGATGGTGTGTAGCGGATGGAGGGTTGACTTAGTAGTCCCCACGGTGTGATTGGCGAGTGCACGGGTGGTGTGTAGCGGATGGACAAATAGGCTTGGGTTTGGGTTGCATCATTATTTTTATGAATATGTCTTTGATATGAACATGTATGCTGAATTGTTGAATGTTAGTTTGTGTACACATTGAGTCTGTTGACTCACCGTTGGGAATATTTTTTTCAGGAGATGATCGGTAATGGGAATGGGCCGGGTCGGCAGGAGCTAAAGGTGGCCATGCATAGCAAGGAAAGACTTTTATTATTTGGGACTGTTATTTATATTAAGTACTTAAATTTTATTATTTTTTTTGGGTTTTGATTGATGTAATAAGGCCATAAGGCCCAAGTGAATTTCTTTATTTCTTTTTGCTTTACTACTAGATAATATGTCACGAACTAAATTGGATTTATAAAATTAAATAAATGGGTTTTTAATCTAAGCCCAACCCCAAACGAAATCTTCCTGAAAATACACGAATTTTCTCTAAGAAACAAAGAATTTTGAAACCGGTTTACTCAAGGAACATACCAGATCCGGTTCAGGCTCGTGGGCCGGGTGTGGGGTGTTTCAGTTTGGTATTAGAGCCAAGTTTTAAACTCTCGGCCTGTGGGCTAAGGCCCAAAACGTTTTTAATTCGAGCCCAAATGATTTTCTTTAAAATAAGGCGGTGTTACGGCATGGCACCTAAGTCTCAGACCCATGATCCACGGTAAGTACCCTAACTTTATGTTTGATTACGTGATTGATGAAGCGTATAAGGGTAGAAAAGGCATGGAGCGTAGAATAGAATGATAGGAACATGAACCTTAGGACTAGATTACTCAAACACAGAACCACATAAGACTTAATGCACTAAACAAACCTATGGCTAAGTCACGAGCTAGGGTGTGGTAACACATGACGCATGTCTAGGATTGGATCCGGAAGAGCACAGTATTTAAGCGGTCCTAGTGACTCACCTCCTCTCTCGCAGAATCCTACCCAGTGCGTAGCTTCGGTTCACCCTAACTCGGAGGGCTCGGTGGTGTGGCAACCTGCATGCGCATGTCTAGGAATGGTTTCAATGGGAGTTTGGTATTTAAGCGATCCGCGTGACTCACCTCCTCTCCATTCGAATCCTACTACAGTGCGTAGCTTTTGTTTCCCCGACCAAAGAGGGCTCGGTCATAGGCTAAACATAATAACTAAAACCCGAAAGGAACTAGCCATGTTTTGAAGAAAGGAGAGAACAAAACGACAAACCCTAATTTGCAAACTAAAAAATAATAATAATAATAATAAATACCTTAATTTTGAAAAAATTACAAAATTGCCCCTAACTTACAAAATGACCAAAATGACCCTGGTTTTCGAAAATTCTTGCAACATCACCGTTTTGGAAAATAAAACTCTCAAAAAAAAAAAAGAGAGATAACCCATAAAGTTTTACAACTCTTGGAATATCCCTAACTTACTAAATTTTACCAATTTACCCTGATTCATGGAGAATTACCAAAATGCCCCCGAGGTCAAAAATTACCGAAACGCCCTGGATTCCAAATCTTTCTTTCCCAAAATTACCCCAGAACTTAAAAATTTCCAAAATACTTTTGACAAGATCACCGAGGAACTTTCTGTTTGAAAAATTACGAAAATACCCCTGTAGGACAAAATTACGAAAATACCCCTGTGTAGTGGAAAAACAATAACAATGAAAACTACAATATTTCTCTAAATGAATGAAAGTTCATAATTGTTTGGTGGATGGATGAATGAATGAAAGACTGTGTGCTTGTGTGAATACGAAAGAACCACTCCTAAAACTTTTTCCATAAAACTCCTTCGCGGATAATAAGTGGAACAATGACTAATCCATAAAACTTTTTAATCAGATCTCGACGTTAGAAATGAGCTCCAGAGGACGTGGTCGTTGTGGACGAGGTAGAGGAAGGATGACTGTGTCAGAACCCGTTAGATCGGGTCAGGGTTCTGACAATGAGATACCACTGCCACCACTACCCCCAGCTGTTAATGTGGAGCAGCAAGCTCAGACGGGGAAGATGTTTGTGTCGCGGTCGTGGCTTTGTGAGTTTTGGAATTGGTGGCTGGTGCGGGTGGAAATTCGGGAACCCGGAAATCTGTGCCTGAACGGCTCCGAGCTAATAGAGTTGAGATGTTTCGTGGAGTGTCGAGAGTGGCACCCAGTACAGCTGAGTATTGGTTGGAAGCGATGGAGCACATCATGGATGAGCTCCACCTGACTCCTGAGGAGAAGTTGAAAGGAATGGTTGCACTGTTACGCGATGAAGCGTATCAGTGGTGGTTAACTGTGCGAGATGGTGCTACGGCGGAGGATCTGACCTGGGAATATGTTAAGGAGGCATTCCAGAAGAAATATGTAGGAACAAGGTATACAGACGAGCAAAGAAAAGCTTTTCTGGGGCTAGTTCAAGGGAACAAGTCTGTAGCAGAATATGAGGCAGAATTTCTGAGGTTGAGCCGTTATGCTCGAGGGGTAGTAGCGACTTAACATGAACGCTGTGTCCGATTTGAGGACGGTGAGAGACGACACGAGATCGTTGATAGCACCGCATCGGGAGCGGGAGTTCTCTTCTTTGGTGGAAAAGGCCAAGGTGGCCGAGGAATGAAAGATGCTACTGCTGTGGTGTGGACAAGAATAAGCCTAAGAGAGGTTTTGGACCATCTGGAAAGGGTCATAAGAGGCCTAGGGTTGATGGGCCACGAAATCAACAATTTGAGTACGGCCGCGATGTCGCCCTTGTGAGCATTGTGGAAAGAAGCACTTGGGAGAGTCTTTGGCCGAAAAGACGGTGGATGTTTCAAATGTGGATCCAAGGACCATATGCTTAAGGATTGTCCCAAACAACCGGATGAGCCGACCGGCGATTCGAATGCTAGCGGTGGTAGAGGCGGGCCACTGAGCCTCGGCGGGGTCGTGGTTCGGCTAACAGAGGTAATGGTCTTTGGCAGAGGCCGTGGAGCACAAGGCCAAGGTGCTACTAATACGAAGCAAGGCAACCGAGATTGGTTTATGCGGTTCGTAGAAGGGAGGATGGTGACGCACCGGATGTAATAACCGTACGTTCTTCATTTCGACAAACCCTATTTTGCTCGATTGATGTGGGCTCGACCCATTCCTATGTTGCATGTAGTGTAGTGGAAACACTAGGCCTAGACTCGAGAACTCTCGATGAGACGGATGAGTGTAGTAAGCCCATTAGGCCAAACCCAGTAGTGGTAGACAAGATCTTTCGGAATGTACCCCTAGAGATTCAGGGAGTAAACTTTGGTCGACTTAATGGAACTACCCTTCGGGGAGTTTGAACTTATACTCGGAATGGATTGGTTAGTAGAACACTGAGCCGTGTTGGATTGTGCGGCTAAACGGATGGAGCTAAGAACCCCAGGAGGATAAAGTGGTAGCTATGATCGGAGAAAGGAGGAACTACTTGTCTAACGTGGTTTTTTGTTACAAGGCCGAGAAGATGGTTAAGAAGGGGTGTAAGGCATTCTTAGCCTTCATTAGTACAATGGGTGTGAAGGAGGAAGGTATTAATGGAGTTAGGACGGTAAGGGACTTCGTGGATGTAATTCCAGAGGAATTACCAGGAATACCCCCAGATAGAGTGGTGAAATTTGGAATAGACTTGCTGCCAGGAACAGCTCCTGTGTCAATCGCTCCATACCGAATGGCGCCAAAGGAGTTAGTTGAGCTCAAGGCTCAGATCCAAGAATTGTTGGATCGTGGGTTCATTCGACCCAGTGTGTCTCCATGGGGAGCACCAGTCCTGTTTGTGAAGAAGAAGGACGGAACTATGCGTATGTGCATAGACTACCGTTAATTGAATAAACTGACCATCAAGAACAAGTATCCTTTGCCAAGGATAGGCGACTTGTTCGATCGGTCACCGAAAGGGCATTTGTGTTCTCGAAGATAGACCTAAGGTCGAGGATATCACCCGATTAAAGGTGAAGGAGGCAGATATCCACAAGGCGGCCTTTAGGACAAGGTACGGCCATTTTGAGTTTGTGGTGATGCCATTTGGGTTGACGAACGCTCGGCCGCGTTCATGGATATGATGAATCCGGTTTTCCAACCCTATTTGGATAGGTTCGTCGTGGTGTTCATCGACGATATTTTGGTGTATTCAAGGTCGGAGGAGGAGCATGATGAGCATCTCCGAGTGGTGTTGGAAGTGTTAAGGAAAAGAAGCTTTATGCCAAATTCAGCAAGTGTGAATTTTGGCTAAAGGAGGTGGCATTCTTAGGACATGTGGTATCCATGCAGAAGGAATAAGAGTGGACCCTAGGAAGATCGAGGCGGTGTTGGAATGGAAACCACCTAGGTCCGTGGGTGAAATCTGAAGTTTCTTAGGCTTAGCGAGCTATTATGAGGAAGGTTTGTGGAAGGGTTCTCGTCAATAGCCGTGCCTTTGACAAAGTTGCTAAGGAAGGAAGTACCCTTTGAATGGACTAATAAGCAACAGGAGAGCTTTGATAAGCTCAAGAAGGTCTTGTGGAAGCTCCGGTGTTAATTCGGCCAGAGGCGGGCAAGGATTTCGTAGTGTATTGTGACGCCGCACACACGGGGTTAGGTTGTGTACTAATACAGAAGGAAAAGTGGTCGCGTATGCGTCTCGACAATTAAGGCCTCATGAGGTTAACTACCCAACTCATGACTTGGAACTAGCAAGCGAGTGGTCTTTGCCCTTAAGGTTTGGAGGCACTACCTTTATGGAGAAAGGTCGATTATCTACAGGACCACAAGAGCCTTAAGTATTTGTTGACTCGAAGGAGTTGAACTTGAGGCGGCGTAGGTGGGTGGAATTATGCGAAAGACTACGATTGTTTGATAGAATATCATCAGGGCAAGGCGAATGTGGTAGCCGATGCTCTCGAGTAGGAAGGTTGTGTCGGATCTAAGGGCTTTGTTCGCTCATTTAAGTCTATATGATGATGGAAGCTGTTGGCGAATTACAAGTCAAGCCCACATGGTGAATGAGGTGAAAGAGGGCCGGTTGGCGAGATAAGGATCTAAGTGCTAAGTTACAGCAAGTCTGAGAATGGAGAAGTAAAGGATTATGGCGTCATTGATGGTGGAGTCTTGTGCTACAAAGGAAAAGTGCATCATGCCGAAGGACGGTGAGTTGAGACAAAGGATTCTTCGGGAAGCGCATGGTAGCCCTTATGCTATGCATCCCGGAGGCATTAAGGTGTATAGAGATTTAAGAGAACAATTTTGGTGGCACGATCTTAAGCGGGAAGTAGTGACAGTCGTGGGAAAGTGTCCGGCGTGTCGCCAAGTTAAATTTGAACACCAAGTTCCATCGGGATTACTTCAACCAATTGAGATTCCCCAATGGAAGTGGGAAAGGATTACCATGGACTTCGTTAGTGGGCTTCCCCTTACGCCTACTAAGAAGGACTCGGTATGGGTGATAGTGGACTGTTTGACCAAGACCGCGCACTTTATTTCGGTGAGGGTTGATTATTCTCTCCAGAAATTAGCCAAGCTATATGTGGCGGAGATCGTAAGGTTGCATGGAGTACCAGTATCGATCATCTCCAATCGAGACCCAAGGTTTACATCTCAATTTTGGAAGGCACTCCATTAAGCTTTAGGCACTAAGTTAGACTTCTCAATGGCTTTTCATCCACAATCAGACGGGCAGTCTGAACGGGTTATACAAGTGTTGGAGGATATGTTGAGAGGCTGTGTGGTGGATTTTCGAGGAAGTTGTGAAGATTACTTGCCTTTAGCTGAGTTCGCCTACAACAACAGCTATCAGGCAAGCATACGGATGGCACCATACGAAGCATTGTACGGTAGGAAGTGTAGAACACCTACTTGTTGGACCGAGTTAGGAGAAGCGTCGAGTTTTGGGTCGAGTTAGTGGGTGAAACGAAGAGAAAGTTGAGTTAATTCGGGCACGATTGAAGGAAGCCTACGATAGGCAAAAGTCGACAATGACCTTAAGCGGAAGGAGATAGAGTTCGAAGTGGGAGACCAAGTGTTCTGAAGGTCTCACCTTGGAAGAAGGTAATGAGGTTCGATGCATAAAGGAAGCTAAGCCCAAGGTTTATAGGGCCCTATAGAATATTGAAGCGAAGTTGGACCGATGGCATACCGGTGGAATTACCGCGAGTTGCAAACAAATGCACAATGTTTTCCATGTGTCCATGTTACGTCGTTATCGATCGGATCCGTCCCATGTGGTACCAATTGAAGAGGTGGAGCTAAAGGCGGACTTATCCTACGAGGAAGAACCGATTCGAATCTTGGAGCGAGATGTGAAAGTACTACGAAGGAAGTCGGTGCCTCTAGTCAAAGTATTATGGCGCAATCATGGATCGAAAGAAGCTTCGTGGGAGTCGGAAGAGACAATGCGACAGTAATACCCTCAGTTGTTTAGTTAGGAAATTTCGAGGACGAAATTTTGTTTTAAGGGGTAGAACACGTAACGTCCTCGAAAGGGCCTATGCATTTTCAGTTTAATTATACGAAATGACAAGTCTTAAGCACTATGAATAAATTTTTGGTATTTTTGGAATTCTAGAAATGCATAGAAATGGAAAGTGAACATTTTTGGAAACCTGAATATTTTTAGAAACTTGAACATTTTTGGAAACCTAAACATTTTTGGAAACTTTAACATTTTTGGAAATGTTTCAAAAATGGAAAGTGAACATTTCGGGAAACCTGGAAATGTAAGAAAAATGGCAAGTTACAGAGCCGATCGAAAATTTTAGGAAACTTGGAAATGACCCTAAAATGATGAGTTTTAAAGTTTAGAATAGGAAAATAAGGCAAGGGAGCCTTAAAGGTAAAAGTTGGTAAATTTTGGCACACAAATGGGCTAGGAAAAGTGGCCTGAAGATGGCACTTAGGGCCTTTGGAAATGGCGCCACATGCAAGGTGTTGGGCCTGAGTTCGAGTCACTTGGGAAGCAAATAATGAAGGCTATATTTTTGCTTCCAGAAGGCTGAGGTGGACGGCACATGCTTCTAGAAAAAAAAGTGTTTTATTCTCATTAAAATGTGAATAATAAGTGATAAATATAGGATTAATTTTTAATATAATTATTGAGGAGATAAAAGATGGATTAACACTTTTATTTTTTTTTAAATAAAAGAAAGGATATTATCACAAGGAAGAGTGGTGGCCAAGTCAAGGACTCTTGGCCTAGTAATTTCGGCTAAAGGAGGAGAGTTAGGCTATTCTCTCATCTTTTTCTTAGGTGTGCCGAAAATTCCCTAGCCCCTCTTCCTCTCTGCCAAAATTTTCCCTAAGCAAAACCCCATCTTTTCTTCTCCTCTCCTTTGCTATTGTTTAGCCAAAACACTATTTGATCCTGTTAAATCTCTCCTAAGCCGAATCTCGGTGACTCTAGGCAAGGAATGTCGGTCAAAACATTAAAGGTAAGGTTAAGCATCATTCAAGTTCCTTTTCTTTTCTATTTGCCGAAGAGAAGGGTCTAATCCCTATTCTGTTTTATGGCCGAATCTATAAGGGGTTTATCGAGTTTCTACAATGTGATTGAATACAAGGAAAAATCTTTTGGGAAATTCGAGGATCTAAGGTAAGATAAATTTATTTGATTAAAGGTTATGATGTATATGTTAAAGAAAATTTAACATATGATTATAGGGATCTCGATGGATATACATACCTAAGGCAAGGAATTCTTTCAGATCTTGGAAATTGTAAGGTAAGTACATAGATCCAATCGGCCTAGGGTGATTCGGTATTATTCTCCATTTATTCTAAAGTCGAACCCGACATAATTACATGATTTGGTGGCTAGCCGATTTAAGGAAGAAGTACTATCAATTTTCGGCATTTGATTTACAATCTTTCAAATTCGGCAACAAGGTGAGTAATACAAATCCTACTAGGATTTGGTTATTAAGCCAAATAGGTTTGTTAATATGTTTTAATGGTTGGTAGAATATAGGAGTTAAAGATCTAGATCGGTAGATCGTTCTTGAGATTTCAAGGAATCTAATAAGCAAATCGGTGTGTACTCACACTAACTTTCGATATATCGTATGGAAATTATTTTAATATATGAATATGCATAAGAATGTGAATATGGCTAAGTACCATAAATATGGTAAAAGTACCCAGGTACGTTTCCTACTTTTGATAGGATTTTTGAATATGTATATTGTTACATGTGAATAATGAGAAATTAAGTATGTTATGCATGATATAAAATATATGGGGCATTCGGGATATATGTGTGAAAGGGGAAGAAGGTGTTGACTTTGGTCTCACTAGCGGAATATGGTGACCACGGTCACAAAAATTTGAATATGGTAACTTCGGTTACATTATTTGAATATGGTAACCGGTTACATTATCCGAATTTGGTAACCGGTTACATTATTTGAATATGGTGTCTAATGACACAAATTATATGGGCGATGAGCACGTCATTGCAATGATCGCCTTCGATGGTGTGTAGCGGATGGAGGGTTGACTTAGTAGTCCCCACGGTGTGATTGGCGGTACGGGTGGTGTGTAGCGGATGGACAAATAGGCTTGGGTTTGGGTTGCATCATTCTTTTTATGAATATGTCTTTGATATGAACATGTATGCTGAATTGTTGAATGTTAGTTTGTGTACACATTGAGTCTGTTGACTCACCCGTTGGGGAATATTTGTTTTCGAGGAGATGATCAGTAATAGGTAGGGTCGGGGGAGCTAAAGGTGGCCATGCATAGCAAGGAAAGACTTTTATTATTTGGGGTATTATTTATATTAAGTACTTAAATTTTATTATTTTTTTGGGTTTTGATTGATGTAATAAGGCCATAAGGCCCAAGTGAATTTCTTTATTTCTTTTTGCTTTACTACTAGATAATATGTCACGAACTAAATTGGATTTATAAAATTAAATAAATGGGTTTTTAATCTAAGCCCAACCCCAAACGAAATCTTCCTGAAAATACACGAATTTTCTCTAAGAAACAAAGAATTTTGAAACCGGTTTACTCAAGGAACATACCAGATCCGGTTCAGGCTCGTGGGCCGGGTGTGGGGTGTTTCATAACATAACATGAAAATAATTTTCTCTAACTTCAAATTAGTGATTCCGAGATCACTGTTTCGACTAGCCCCTAAATCGAGCTGTTACAATACGGCCATGCGATCCTGGATCCATACCAATGCGATCCTCAAATATTGACATAGAGTCAACAATATATATATGTTAGGCACATAGCCACGGTAAATATGATTGGCACAAAGCCATAATAATAGCACAAAGCCTTCGATATTGGCACAAAGCCCATAATTACGGCACAAAGCCTTCGGTATTGGCACAAAGCCCATAATTACGGCACGAAGCCCATATTAATGGCACACAGCCCTCGGTAACATTATCGGTGCGGCATGGGTTGCTTGGTGGCTAAAAGCACGTGGTGGATCCATACCATACGACCATGCGATCCTGGATCCATACCATACGGCCATGCGACCCTCAAATCTTCCTCCGTACCATAATTCTCACCCATGCAATATGTCGTGTATGTCATGCTCAATCATTACACGTGTAGGCAAAATGGACATGCTCAGTAACAATTATTTAAACATGTAATAAAAGCACATCAGTCATACAACCACAGACAAATTAGACAACTCATTGCACAAGTCGATCATTTACCTACAAGGGCAAATCAGTCATTTTACCCTATAAGGGTATTTCAGTAATTTCGCAAGTCGGGGGTATTTTGGTTATTTTGCAAACTAGGGGTATTTCGGTAATTTTACAAACCAGGGGTATTTTGGCAATTTTGCAAACCAGGGGTATTTCGGTAATTTTACAAGTCGGGGGTATTTTGGCAATTTTGCAAATCGGGGGTATTTCGGTAATTTCGCAAACCAGGGGTATTTCGGTAATTTTACAAACCAGGGGTATTTCAGTAATTTTGTAAACTAAGGGTATCTCAGTAATTCTGTAAACCAAGGGTATTCTAAACAGAGAAAACGATGCGAATGGGCCTAGGGCCCATTCTCGGCCCAATTGGGCCCACACGCTCGTGTGGCCCATTTAGCCCAAATCTAGCCACAAATATTAGATTCACATAGTCTAGTCCAATTTCTACTACACAGTCATACAATTTATTCATATGGGCCCACGGGCCCATTGGGCCCACCTTGGCCCATCATGGCCTAAGCAGCCTCAACCTACAAGAATACTCATGGTGGCCTCGACTATCGAGTCGAAGCTCCCATACGTGCGCTCGCACGCTCGTGTGGCTACCATTGCCATGTGACCGACTTTTCGGCATTTGTCGCTCTACAGCTAGAGTAGAGAGAAGTACACACCTGATAGGAATCTGATGCTAATCCGCGCTCCGACCACTCCTGTGCCCAAACGCCCACCAAGGTATCTTAACCCTCCTCATAGACTGCTCTATATATAGCTAGCTTCTCACCTTCCTTCTTTGTATCTTTCCGATGTGGTATCCCTCTGCTAGAAGAGTTTAAATCCAACTCAAACTCTTGTCGCCCCAACTTAGCAAAATAAATACTCCCTTGCTTTCCATGAGATTCGAACCCAGGCTCCCTTGTAGCATAATCCACACCGCTAACCACTTGGCCACAAGCTCCTCTTGTGTCTAAAATCATGCGCAACTAAATATAACCCTATGGCAAAATTCTAGAATCCATTTAAAAAAAGAAACCAAAATGCAAAAGCCAAGACTTGAACCTCCTTCCTTCCTTGTGGCGTCACCCGCTTGTCTCTTATGTGGCGTCACTTTGCCACTACACCACACACTCCACTTGTGTCATTTTTTCCACATTTTATTCTTAAAGCCTACCTACTAACTCCCAGGGTTTTATTCACCGAAAACCAAAATTTCCCTAAAGCCAAAGTTTGAACCCGGGACTTCATAGAAGCCCCCTAACCTTCCAAAATCCCTCACCTACTAGATCCAACTTGCACTAAAGCCGTTCTCTTATTCCCAAAAATTTTAAATGCTCCTACGCCTAAGGCCCATTGGGCCCAATCCTACTAGGCCCAACTTTGGGATGTTACAATAGCGGCCAACTCTAAATCGTGCGTCGGGTAGTTCTTTCCATGCGGCTTCAACTGTCTCGAGGCATAAGCTATCACTTTACCTTCTTGCATCAAAACGTAACCCAAACCATTCAATGATGTGTCACTGAAAATAAAAAACTCTTTCCCCGGCTTAAGTTGAACCAAAACTGGTGCCTCAATTAATAACGCTTTCAACTGCTTGAAACTCTATTGACATTTCTCAGACCACTCGAATTTCACATCTTTCTGTAATAATCTGGTCATTGGCGTAGCAATCATTGAGAACCCTTTTACAAAACGTCGGTAATAACCAGCTAATCCCAAAAAACTTCAGACTTTAGACACATTCCTAGGTGGTTTCCAATCAACAACTGCTGAAATCTTGCTCGGATCAACTTGTATGCCTTCCACTGAAACAATATGTCCCAAAAATCCGACTTCTCGGAGTCAAAATTCACATTTTCTGAATTTAGCAAATAGTTGCTAGTCTCCCAAAGTTTGCAACACTATTCTCAAATGCTCGGTATGCTCATACTCATCTTGAGAATAGATCAGAATGTCGTCAATGAACACAGCAACGAATTTGTCTAAATACGGTCAAAAAAATTGATTCATCAAATCCATAAAAATGGCAGGAGCATTAGTTAGTCCGAAAGGCATAACAAGGAATTCATAATGTCCGTACCTCATTCTAAATGCAGTTTTCGGCACATCTGAGTCTTTAACTCTCAACTGATAATAACTCGATCTCAAATCAATCTTCAAAAACACTGTTGCCCCTTTTAGCTGATCAAACAAATAATCAATTCTTAGAAAAGGATACTTGTTCTTTATCATAACCTTGTTGAGCTGTCGATAGTCAATACACATTCTCATTGTTCCGTCTTTCTTCTTTACGAACAATACTGGTGCACCCTAGGGGGAAAAACTAGGTTGTGCAAAACCTCTACCTGTTAACTCTTGCAACTGAGATTTCAACTCTTTTAATTCTGTCGCAGCCATTCTATACGGAGCTATAGATATCGGCGATGTTCCCGGTACCAGTTCAATAGCAAACTCAACCTCTCTGACCGGTGGCAACCCAGGAAATTCTTTTGGAAATACATCCGAATATTCACAAACTACAGACATCGATTCAATCTTCATTTCAGACACTTTGGTATCTAAAACATATGCTAGGTATGCATCACAACCTTTTCTCACATATCTCTGAGCCGACATCGATGAAATCACTATAGGCAATCTACTTGACTCATCTGATTCAATTCGAAGAATTTCACTGTTCTGACATTTTAATTCAATAGTCTTTCTTTTACAGTTTACAACGGCATCATGCAGAGTCAACCAATCCATAGCCAAAATCACATCAAACTCATCAAATGGTAAAAGCATCAAGTCAGCCGAAAAATAGTAACCCCGAGTCATTAATGGGCAGTTCTTACAAACTTTATCAACTAAAACATATTTGCCTAGGGGGTTCGATACTTTAATCAAAAATTCGGTAGACTCAATAGGCAGACTCTTACTAACACTAAATTCATACAAATATACGAATGAGTCGATCTAGTATCAATTAATGCAATCACATTAGTGTCATAAAGAGAGAATGTACCGGTGATAACATCAGGTGACGACGCTTCTTCGCGAGTGCGAATAGAGTAAGATTTGGATGGCACTCTAGCCTCAGATCTCACAGCTGAATCTCTAGTCACACCTTTGCCACTAGGCACATTCCCCGTACTTCTTGGTGGTCTCCCTCTCCCAGTCGTATTACTTGGTCTTGCATTCTGAAATTTATCTTTCTCAAATAACTCTGGGCAATCTCGAATAAAATGATCTAGCGAGCCACATTTGAAACAAGCTTTATTACTCTTATTCCAGCACTCTCCAAAATGTCTTCTCCCACATTGTTGGCACTCAGGTTTGTTGTTTTTCACACTGCCAATGCTCGAGACGGAAGTTGCTTGAGCTTTAGAACTCACATGTTGATTTCCACGATCTCTATTCTGATATCCCACTGAAGCATATGAGATTTCTTTGATGAAGAATGATACGGTTTGTTCATCAGTCTTTTTCTCGAATCTCTAGTCTCTGAATCAGCTTTCCTCTTTTCTCGGCTAAAGTCTTCGGCTTTGCAAGCTCGGTCAACTAACACAACAAATTCTTTCAAATCTAAAATTTTGACAAGAAGTTTAATGTCCTCGTTCAACCCGTCAACAAACTGTTTGCACATGATTTATTCAGTAGAAACATACTCCCAAGCATACTTGCTCAACCATACAAATTCTCTTTCGTACTCGATTATAGTCATATGTGTAACATCCCGGTTTAGGGCCTAGTAGGAATAGTGGTTCAAGACCACAAATCTGAGGGTCATGAATGAGTTTTTGAGGTTTATATTATGTATGCATGCTAGTGTGAGTTTCATGAAACAATTTTGTGAAATTGTGGTTGAATTGTCCAAAAAGGACTAAATTGCAAAAGTTGAAAAATGTGTGTTTCTAGAAGCTATTTGTGTGAAATATCTTTAGATTATTAATTAGAGGTCTTTAAATAGCAATTTACCCAAATTCTAATTTTTGGACAAAAATGGGCATGGATGAGTCAAATTTTGAAGTTTATCAAAAAGGGCATTTTGGTCATTTATCAAATAGGTGATTAAATAGGTGAAAAGATGATAAAAATTCACTCATCTTCTCCCGCAAGCTGCCAAAAATTAGAGAAGCCATTGTTAGGGCTCTTTCAATTTTCAAGCTTGCTAGTAAGTGCTCTTAAGCCCGATTTTTGACATTCTTTGTATTTTTGAAGTCCTAATAGCATGAGTAAGCTATTTTTAGCTATTTGGTGAGCTATTATGGATGTTCAAAAATGTACATATGTATGACATGCATGTATTTTGATGTTTTATGGAAGAATATGAAAGCTTGATGTAGTAGAAACATCTTTTGCTAAGTGATTTTCCATGAAAATGCATGTAGGGACTTAGTTGTGAAAATCTTAAGTTTGGTCATACATGGGTGATTTAGTGAGAATTGTTGAATTCTTTAGTTGAGTAATTGGTTCGGCTAAGCATGAAAGGCTAGAAAGTTGAATAAAAATCACTTTACGAGCTTTTAGGGCTAAAGTGTAAATATGAGAAAGTTTAGGGGCAAAATAGTAATTTTGCTAAAGTATGAGATGTGGGTCAATTTAGTCAATGTGTGTATTGAATAAGCTGATTTATTCATTATAGATCAAGAAAGACAAAGCCCGGATCGAAATCGAGGCAAAAGCAAGGTGGTGGACTAAATTGCACATTTCAATACTTTTGAGTATCGAGGTAAGTCTATGCCTAAACAATGCATTCATACTTACAATTTGTTAATGCTAGCTAGGGTGTAGCATGAATGAGAATGAATGAGAATGATTGGGAACCTATGTGGTTCAAGTAGAATGAATGTAATATAGATGTGAATGGATGAATAATTGGGTAAATAGACTTGTGCATGTGTTGTGATAATGCTAGATGGTGGCCTAAGTGCGATACCATCCAAATGTATATTGACGATGAGCTGGCTATGTGCGATGCTATCGTTAAGTATATCATTTAGTGGCTATGTGCGAGATCACTATGATTGCCTTTGTGGTAGGCTAAGTGCGATACCACCTTATAAATTGATTGTGGTGTGCTAAGTGTGAAACCACCGAGATATTGGCTGTGTGGATTAATTGTGTGTAATAGATGTGTGGATAAGATATGTGGATTAGTTATATGGATTAGCTATGTGAGTTAGCTATGTGGATGTATTATTGAGCAATAATGATGTGTTGTATATTGTGTAAATGTGATATTGAATGCAGGGGTGCATTTCAATAGTTATGAGCATGTGACTCATGATGTGTTGGTAATATGGTAAGGGATAGAAAGAGTAAGCATAGTTGTGTATCATATGTTGGTATAATGTTAAATGTGGTTGGGCTTATACTATGATGCTTAATTGTTTATGTGTAAACTTACTAAGCTCAAAGCTTACTCCCTTTCTTTTCCCTTGTCTTATAGATTAAAAGTGGTGAATCGAGATACGAGGATCATTGGAAGATAGCCCACATATCAGCACACTTTGGTACATGAAACTTAATGTTTTGTATATGGCATGTATAGGGGCTAGACAAGTTAGTCAATTTTGTTGTAAATGGATAAGAGGTGTTAGTCTTTTTATGGGAAGTGTATTTTGTATAATGCCATAGTTGTTGGCTATTACATTATATGAAAAAGATATAGTTTTCTATGTGAGATTGTATTCAATTTGAGTTGATTATGATTGTGTTGGATGAGTATTTGTTGTGTATGCTAGAAGGGTGAAAAGAACTTGGCACTTAGCTTTGTCCTTGACCATGTGGTTAGACACACGGGCGTGTGTCTAGACCATGTGTGACACACGGTCAGCCCACGGCGTGTCGCTGTGGCCGCGTCTCCCCTGCATGTTAATATTTTAAAATAGAATAGACCACAGACTAGTCACACGGGCGTGTGCCTAGGGCGTGTGGGATTAATCAGTGTTGGCCACGGGCTAGCCACACGGGCGTGTGTCTAGACTCTAGGTCGTGCGAGGGAAGTCAGTGTTCACCACGGTTGGGGAGCACGGGCGTGCCATGGCCGTGGGGCAATTGGCAGAATGCTCCGATTTTTAGCACGGCTAGGGAACATGGGCGTGTGTGTCCATACACGGGCGTGTTACATAGTGCATGGGCGTGTGAGCCCTGTATAAAAGAAGAAAATTTTTAGGGATCGTAAAAGTTCCGAATTAGTCTCAAAAGCCCTCGTGTGTATGAGTGAGGCCTCGTAAGTCAAGAATGAGGTTATAGAGAGTAATGACGTTGAGCCTACGTGGCGATTAAGTGGGTTGAGTTCGGTAATGCCTCAGGCTCGGTTCCCGACGTAGAACCCGGGTAAGGGGTGTTACAATATGACCCTGTTTCAATTCTAAAAACTCTTTATGCTTTTGTTCTAAAAATTGTTGACTTATGTATTTCTTCCGAAACTCGGTCTGAAAGAACTCCCAGGTGACTCTTTCTCTTGGCACCACTGATATTAATGTATTCCACCACTGATATGCAATATCCCTTAAAAGTGACACAAAACCTTTAACACATTCTGTCAGCGTACAAGACAGTTCATCAAAAACTCGAATTGTATTCTCTCAGGATCTTCAGCCCCGTACTTTCGAAATTTATCAACAAGTGGTCTACTCATACGTAAAGGTTCCAAACCTTGAGGAGCAACGGGAATCAGTTGGGAATCAAGAGGGGGTGGAGGTTGTTGAGCAGCCGGATTCGTTCGGACATACTTAGTGAACCATTCGTTCATCATTTGGAAGAAGGCTTCTTTAGCCTCTCCTCCCTGGCTACCCGATACGAGTCTAGATCCAAATGGCGCTGTCCCTTGAGCGGGAGCTGGCGCATTACTTTCAACCTCATCAGCTACAACTCGATTGGGATCCATTAACTATATGAAAACACATTTTAAAAATGTCAGGAGTCATCACACCATCACAATTTATATATGGCATGTATAGCTAGACTCTCACATACGCTATATTAGTCCTAGAATCGGCTAAACCGTAGCTATGATACCAATAAATGTAACACCCCTCACCCGTGTTTAATGTCAGAATAGGATTACGGAGCATTACCGAACTTACAACACATTTGAACATACATTTCAAATACAATTTATCGATTCAAATACAATTCAATCATAATCAAACATAATGTCCCTTAAACGAGCCTACGAGGCCCTACACATGCTTTAGGAGTGATTCGGGACTAAATCGAAAACTTTGGAAACTTTTTGAACACTTAAGAAACTTTTTCAAAAATAGGGGAAACACGCCCGTGTCACATGCCGTGTGGACATTCGAAATGGGAGCACATGGCCGTGCCCCAACCCATGTCCAACCCCGTGTAACTCTCTGACTTGGGTCACACGGCAACACCCACGCCCGTGGGCTAGCCTGTGTGCCCTAAAAATTGCCATACACGCCCATGTGCCATGCCGTGTGCTAGGTCGTGCCAATCCTGTAGGGTATACTGACTTATGCCACACGGCCAAGTTACACGCCCGTGTGTGAAGCCTTGTGTAGCATACTGACTTGATTTCTAATTCAACACCAGGGGACACACTGCCGTGTAACATAACCGTGTGTCACACACGGCTGAGACACATACTCGTGTCTCTGCCCGTGTGGACAAAAATAGGCTATTTACCAAGCCATTTTGCCACCCAACTTGCACAAACCTATACCATAACAAATTGCGCAACTCATGGCATAAAAATAGACATTTAAACCAACCAATTCAAGTCTAAATCATGCATATTTTATATCACCACATTCCATACACACAAGTCACAAAAGTAGGCCACACCATTTATACCAATTCACACATACACAATTAACTAATTATGTACATTCAATCATACCTCAACATGCTCAATTTACAAGCAAACCAATATCCACAAATTAACCATTTGACACTCATAATGCCTATTACTATTAAGCATTACACAACCATCATTCAATACATTTCACAAGACATAGACACATATATATATATATATGATTCAAACATACCAAAATAATCCAAATTGAGCCATCACTCGTGGCTATATATACAAGCCAAAACATAACAATTCACGAACCAACTTAAATGGAAAAATTCACTACCAAAATACATATCAAAATGACAAAAGTCCCTATACATGCCATATGACCAAAACACAATCTCAAAAGTACTAATTTGATAGTTGGATAGTGTGACGATTTCTTCGACGATCCCCAAGTCCGAGCTAGATTTGAAGTCACTATAAAACATGGAAAAATAAACAAAGTAAGCTATAAAGCTTAGTAAGCTCGTGTACCATAAACTTAATTCAATAAAAAGATTATAAATCAACAATTTGAATGTATTAACATTTAGCATATATTAGCTAACAAACCTTTCATATACACAATTATGATATTAATCACATTTTTTACAAGTTTCTTCACACCAAAGCTTATATATGTCACGTACGTACCTGTACCATCTCATATCATTCTCATACTCAATCACATCTTTCGTTTACCCGATGAACCATTCGGAATAGAAGTCAGATACTCAAGAGTCTTGTACAATAAGTACCTATACCATGGCTCCAAGCCAAATCAAGGTAGCTTATATCCGAAGTACTGATATCATGGCTCGAAGCGAAATCAGCCGATATTCATGGCCCGAAGCCAAATCGGTATAACTCGCACCCGAAGTGCTAATATCATGGCCTGAAGCCAACTCAATGTATCCTCTAATGACATGTCACTAGTATCTTAAACTATTCCTAAGGTTCAACCGGGATTTTGAATGTCGAATC
Source organism: Gossypium sturtianum (assembly GCA_025698515.1). Lineage (NCBI taxonomy): Eukaryota > Viridiplantae > Streptophyta > Magnoliopsida > Malvales > Malvaceae > Gossypium > Gossypium sturtianum. Next base: position 105,935,879 of record CM046955.1, read on the forward strand.
ATCGCCAAATCACTATAGATCATATCCATAGTCTCGTATTCACAATTTATGCAGTATCAAAGCATATGAAATACATTTGTATCAAAACTTATAATATACGAACTAACCTTAATTTCTAAAACGATGAAATTGGTCGATTAATCGAGTACTTTGTCTTTTCCCTTATCTAATTCCAAATTATGCTTTTCTTGATCTAATATAATATCAAATTTAGCTCATTTAATAATCCCTCTATTCAATTTAATCCAAAACACACTTTAAAGCACATTTACACTTTATGCGATTTAGTCCTGTTTATCAAATTAAGCACTCAAATGATAAAATTTCTAAACGAAACTTTCACACAATCATTAAATCATGCTGTAAACATTAAAATAATAATAAAATAATAATTTTGACTTCAGATTTGTGGTCCCGATACCACTGTTCTGATTTAACTAAAAACGGACTGTTACAAGTTGTGTGATTTTGGTTACTTGAAAGTGCTTATTGATATGGTTCTCTTGGCATGTTGATGATAGTTTGAAAATGGTTACTTGTAACATGTTTCAGTTCATATTTGAACTAGGTTATTATTTTTGGAGATGGCAATATTAACATGTATAAGATGTTCTGTAATGGTACTTGGATGTGTTAAGCCTTAAAGATTATGTTTGGTTGATGCACCTTATGTTTACCAAATGTTGTCATTTTAGGTATTTATTAAGGATTGTAAACATGGCTCTTATGGTATGTTTTGAATGGCTTGGAAATGGTTAAATGTTGTATGTTTTGGTACCAAAATGGATTAGGTTTATATGCTTGAAATATGGTAACATTGACATGTTTAGATAGGTGTCGTTTGTATACGTTAGAGGTGCCTTTGATTAGCATATTGATTAGTTGAATTAGGATTTTGAAATGACATTTTGATGTGTGTTTTGGTGATGTTTAGGTCTCTTTAAATTGTGCCTAAATGGCTTGAAAGGTTATGCATGTAATGGCATGAAATGGCTTGAATTTAGGTAAATTTTGGTTCCACATGGCCTGAGACACGGTCGTGTGACTCAGTCGTGTGAGACACACGGCTTGGCAACACGACCTTGTGTCATCTAAAGGTTTCTTTAGGTTCAAGTCAATGAGTTACACAGTCTAGCACAAGGGTGTGTGACACGGCTATGTGACCCTACTCTGAGAGTTACACTGGTGAGGACACGGGCTGGGACACGGCCGTGTGACCCCTGTTTTGCAAATTTTGCATCTTTTTCCTAAATTTTTTGATTTGCTTCAAATTGGCCCCAAATTGCTTCTAAGCTATTTTTAGGGCATTGAAGGCTTGATTTGGGGATAATATGCATGTGCATGAACGGTTTATGATGTGATTAAATTTTTGAATGATATATTATTTAAATGTTTCTGATTGTACGATAATGCTCCGTAACCCTAGTCCATCGAAGGAGATAGGTTAGGGGTGTTACAATCTTACTCACTATAGTGAACATAAGACAATCTTAAGCATATGCAATTATGAATTCTAAACTTAATAAACATATTTGCATACTTATTTCACCATAATATATCTATGAACTTATCTCGCCATCACAACTACGAGTATAATATATCTTATTTCCCCAAGGCCCAATGGCGAACTTAATTTTCCAAAATACTATTACGAGCTTAACTCTGCAGGCGTATTCGTGGGTACAACCTAAGAAGGTGAGTAGCGAAGAGTGATCCGAAACATTTTCTTGTAAAAGGAACAACTGGACAAAGGAAATGTATATTTTCCAATCCTGCCCTAAGCAAGCAACAATTATACATAGTACTTTAATTAGCTTACAAACTTGGCGATCCTGACCAACTAACCTAGCGTGCTAATCAAACTAGGTGAACCTGTTCAACCTTGCAAGCTCTGATACCAATAAATGTAATACTTCATACCCATTTCGATCGCTGAACCTAAGCTATAGAATGACACATTAGCCACCAAGGAGACTCTCCATTAACTCCCAAGCTATCATCCAACACACCATAATATAAAACATGTAATATACACTTAAGTTATTTTCATACAGCAGAATATCATATAGGTACTCGTATCTAACACTTAACCAAAATACGCTTAGTCTTAGAATGCAAACAATTAAGGGTTTGCATACCTGTAGGGTTAGCATACAAAATAAAAAGGGTTCTCATGCAAAAGTAGTAAGAGTTTGCATTTACACAAGCAGAGTTTCACATAAAGGGTTCCCTTATTTTCTGTCAAGTGTTCGCACATTTTTACAAGGGGTTCACTCGTTAGTTTTTCTAGATTTAGCTTAACAAAGCTTATAATGTTCGCATAATAGTAAAATCACTAAGTGTTTGATCTTTTTGGGGTTCTAAATCTTCACTAATCGAGCTAAAGATATGCAAATGAGTTCATAACACAGTAAGTTATTAAAAAAGGGTAAGGTTAGCAAATTCCTCTTAAGTCCTCAAATTTTATGAATTTGGCTCACAAAGTTTTCTTCTATACTGAATTATCGAAACTCGTTAATGGTTCGCTGGAAGTAGTTCACCATATGATAGGGTTTGCACCCTGACACTAACAAATGTAACTCATTGGCCATCTATAATAAGATAATCAATTGTTTCTTACATGTTGTTGCTTAAAGTATCATGGATTCGTAAATAAAAGCATGGGGGGTAGTCATGAAGGCCTTAGAACTAAGAGAACTTCCAGGCAGACTTGGATTAAATCGAATCTTTAAATGTCAGTTGTATTATCAAACATTTCATTCGTAGATAAAACTTAAATAAAACACAAGGGAATATGAATGAATTTGCTAAGTTCGAAATCATTTGGCGAGGTCATCAGATCAATATCTCTAAGCTCGAAATAGGTTATCCCATATTGCCTTTATTGTCCAGGGTTCGCTTGCACTACCATTCCAACGTACATGTTTCGCCTAGATCACTTGCTTCACCACTACTCACCTTGTGATCTACTTATCTGTGGTGTTCGGAAAAGAATGTATGAGTCCTTGCGAACTTAGCCAATTTAGAAGAAATAATAATAACCACACAGTAAGCAAAAAAACATAAGTTAAACGAAAACATAAGCATGGTTACTCAATTAGCGAACTAGGTTCGCCATACTTATGCAAAGTCTGGTTCACGGGTATCTACTTTATTAGATAGCTTGAAATAGTAAAAACATAATATTTCAGAAAAACAAATTCTTAATCACATGTTCATTCCTGTTGGATGATCGAATCTCCTTATAACTCCTCAGAATGACTCAATGAGTTCGTAACATGTCCCATAAGTGTAGTTAAAGGCTCAACCTCTAACTGATTCACAAATCTCCATGTTATTGATTCACCAATAATGATTCCTTAATATGTACCTAATCCTCATGTTACTGATTTAGCAATAATGATTCCTCAACCTCTAAATGTAGGGATAGATCTCTGAATAGTAGTAAGGACATTCCTATTTTCTTTCGGGCAAACTCTAGCTAAATGCTCTAAGGATCTACATCAGTAACATGCTTCTATTTTCTTCCAACATTCACCTCGGTGCTTCTTTCTGCAATGTTCACATGTTGGAGTTGTCACAACTTTTATCAAACCTTTAACCTTTTTTAGCAATTTCACCGACTGGTTAATTCGGTCTTTTTCTGACCCAATTTTTAATGAAGTTTATCTCCATGATCCTTGAGTCCCCTTAGTACCCTTAGTTAGAGGTTGTGAATTAGAGGTCCCAACTCTCTTTCCAAAGGCTTCACAATTTTCTGTTGAATAATGGTTGATATATATTTTTTGATCCTATAATTTGATGAATTAGAGCCGCTATAGCAGTCTGTGGAACAATTTTCACTATTCCCTATCACAAATCTGTTATTGAATGATGTAAGCCTTCAACCCCTCAATCCTCTCGACGAGTTCTATCTACTTTATTCTCACATTGAGTACCAATTTAATCATCACTGGGTGCATTCATCTCCACTTGCCTTTCACCTTCTATAGAATAATTATCATTGTTAACTTCTGTTTCAACAACACACTTTAATTGATTAGAAATTTTAAAATATATGACAAAATAATTAACAATCAAAATTCAATCCCGATTCAGACTCGACTCAGCCTTAACATGTACCTCTAGACTCAATTTTCGAGCTCGATTTAGTCTTAGAATCGACTAAACCTATAGCTCTGATACCAAAAATTGTAACACCTTATACTCGACCCTATCGTTAGGTCTGAACTACAATGTCACAATCATTGTCGAAGAAACTATGAATAATTCGCAACCATTTTTTTAAATCAATGAAAAAATTCCACAAATTTACATTCCTTAGACATACTTAAGTAAATACGAGTTTCATTTATATACACATCTAATAATATACACCTGATCAATCATGTATATATATTAGTAATAGATTATGAGATTAAAGTCTGATTATAATATTATAAAATACCGAAAAACCTAACCACTAGGTACATGCGAATAATAATTATGAGTGGAACAACCCAACAATGTTGAGACTGGGATTGTGGATGGGATGTTGAGGTTGATGCTCGAAAAATCCCGAAATTAATCTTACCTGAAAATGGATAAAGCAAACCATACGTTGAGTGAAGTACTCAGTGGTAATTTCATAACTTAAGCATGTAATATTAATATAACCAATACTATTTCACAATTCAAATACATCACAACACATTTATATACCCGTGATTCATAATTTGAATACATATCATTTTAGATATAAATATACCATATGAAGTTTCTCACATTTAATTTGACTTAACCTGGAAAATGTAGACAACAATACCATATGACATTAGGCAGTAAAACGAATCAATATGTCCCTCATTAGACCACACAAACACCAACAATGCAAGGCACAATTAAATATATTTACATCTTAGTTAAGACTCATTGATGTAAAATCAATTGTTGTAAATCCATCGTACAAACAACATCAGGTTTAGAATTTAAATCGTAGGAATTTCCTGCATTTGGAATAGCTTAAGCATGCTTTAATTGGACAACATTAAATAATTAAAACAATAGCGTTCAAACTGAATCTTTCCATGCATTTCTTTGAATTGGAACATCAAGATTGAAGTAGTAAATTTTGAACATTTAAAATTGACAAAGACCAAAAGAAAACTCACCAAATCATCAAGGAAAAAATTTAGACATTAACTAGCCGTATTCGGACAGAATAAAAAGAAAACATTTGAAGCCATTAAGACAACATCCATTAACCAACATTTGGTCAGCAAAAAATACACATGTAAAACCATTAAGATACCAATTTGGACAGAAACCAAGAATGCAATCTGATTAACAATTAAATGCATTGATTCGATTGACTTCTAGCCAAGCACTTTCGAGCAGTAACTTAGTATTTATTTTTAGATAATCAGCAATTTAATTTTTCAATTATTATTATTTTTTGACAAATGATTAAACATGAAATGTCGAATTACATTTATATACATTTATTCAGACAACCTCATTATGCACGAAATGGACAGTCCTAATTATACATATTGGACAACATTGTTATGTCCATAATAAACACCATTCCATCACCATTCAAACAACCTCATTATTCACTAAAAAAAATGGACAACATATAACCATGAAATAGTGTCTTAAATGAAAAATCAAGAGTTCAAGGTTCATACACTTACTCGCAAAGCATTTCATTTTACACCCCAAAATAGTCAACACAATTTATATAATTATAACATTTCATATAGATGATACTCATATATTAATTTGGCTTATAAGTCAATAATGATACATCAATACCACCGGTATTTTACATCAATATTCATACACGACCATGCAATGTATTAATTTAGTTTGAAGAACGTGAAATCCTATCCTGTTTTGAAGTGAAATGATAGAATGGAATTTATGACACATTTAATCCACTTAAGCAAAACATTTGAACATTTTACTTTCCAACCTACATTAACTAGAATTTGCAAAATTTAATTAATCCAGCTGACCAATTTTAGATAGTTAAAAACTTCATTTTATACCACAATAATCATCGATTAATCAACATATTGGTACTACGTTTAATCATCAAAGTAACAACCCTTAGACATCACAAGTTACATCTTTAGCACCTCAAATTTTAGCTTTCAAAACATGATAAATTGCATCATTTAATTACCTAAATTTCCAACTTTCAAACCTCATAAATTGCAACATTCACTTTATTTAAAATAACTACCATCATGTTTAAACTCTAATAAAACTTAAAGAGGAGAGAGTTCCATTATCGGTTCCCAATACTCAACTTTGACATTACAAACAATAATAACATATATCATTACGCATCAATGCAAAATAAATATGTCTTACCTTCGTCAAGATGTAACAACCACTAAATCTAGAGTACTTAACGACAAATAACGTAATTACTTTGTGTAATATGCCGTTTTCAGTGGTGTCGAAAATGGTGGTTTTGAGACCACAATTTTGACAAGTGAGTTCATTTTTTATTATCTTTTTAATGTTTATAGAGTTATATTAGAGTCGTATTAAAATTTGGTTAAGAAATTTTAATGTTTAGCTTGTTAATTTGGCAAAAAAAGGATTAAATTGTAAAAGCTGCAAAAGATTTAATCTATTAGTCAAAGATGTTAAATTGAGCATTTAGCATGGTTAAGTGACCTTGATAAGAAAATTTCCCAATATCAAGAATAGTGGGCGGTCATACTTGTCTTTTTAGTGAATTTTTGATTAGTATTAAGGGTTAATTTGGTAAAAGGGTAAATAAGAATTATAATGTAAAAGATGAAATAATTAGTATCAACTTCTTCTCCACTTAGCTAAAATTGAAAACCACCATTGTTGTTCACCTTTAGGATCGATCAAGCTTGCTCTCTCTTGCATGGTAAGTAATTGATCTTTGTTTTGAGAAATTTTTATATTTTTATGATTGTTGCAACTTAATCTATTAAACCTGGGGATTTAATTGTAAAAATGTTAAGGTTTTAGGGACTGGATAGTAATGGATTTTCAGTGTTCTTGAGTTTTTAAGATGGAGTTATAAATTTGAATGTTGGTTACGATGATTGTGTAAAAGAAATTTCATTAGTTTTGGGTTTAAAGACTAATGTGTAAATAATTAAATTTTCATGTAAAAATTTTGTAATTTTTAAGTGCTTAGAGACTGTTTTGAGCTGTTGGTATAATCAAATTTGGTTGTTGGGGATGAATTATGGAATTTTGAATAGTTTTGGTGTAAAGGACTAGATTGAATAAGTGTAAAAGTTTGGGGAAATTTTGTAAAAGTGAAAAAATAAGGGTCTCAGGCATTGAATTGAATTTTTTATGTATGTGAAGTTAATAAATTGAATTTAATTACTAATAGATCAAGAACTGAGTCAAAAAGACAATAACCAAAGAAAAGGAAAAATTACGGAGTAGTCCCTGCGAAGAAACCGATAGTGAATAGTAGGTAAGTTCATAGTATAGATAAATATATTTATATATTTATAACTTGTGATATATTATGATTTGGTTAAACTTTATCCAGATTGAATTATGATAGTAAATTGAAATTATAAAATTTTTACAATTAAGCACAAGTGAGAATTGATTATTTGGTAGTTGGTGAATAATATGGTTAGTTGATATTGAAATGAATGTAATTTAGTTATAGCATGTGTATGGATGTTATGGAAATTCCTCAGATTTATAATGTTAAGAATTCTGTTAAGTGCCCATTTGAACATAGTAATCGATTAGGAAACGATTGGCATGCCAATAGGGTTAGTATGCGCACTTGTACGGGATTGCACTTCGGTGCCTCTGATTGCTCATTTGTGCCTTTGTCTGCACTTCGGTGCCTCTGTTAGGCATCTATGATGCCTTTGATGTGGTGTAGTTACCCGAGTATTCGAGTCAAGTTACTATAGTTCATCGGGCTATGTGTTATTTGATTTACAACTTATCTACTTGCTTAATTTTATTTCATATCTATGGTGTTGTTAAGTGAAAAATGTTTTGATGAATTTCTTGTTTATATATGTGGATGGTTACATTGAGGAAACTTGGTTGATGGTATTGGTTAAGTCTTTTGAGAAGGTGTTATTATGTTATATATATATAGGAATAAATACTAATGTGGTGTGAACTTGTATTTGGTTATCAGGAGTTATAAATTATCTTCTTGTTTATTTATCTTGGTTAAGGTAAGTTAAATGATGTTTAGACTATGGACTTATTAAGCTTCCTAAGCTTACTTGTTTGTTTGTATTTTCTTTTGTAGTTATCATTTTGTGGACTAACCGGACGGATCATTTTGGAGCTCACACTATCCAGCCCTTGTAGTTTTTGTTCATCATTTTGGGATTTGGCATGTATATAGGTGTAAAGTTGTTGTCTTGTAAAATGTTAAGCTAACTTGTTATATCTAGTTAATGTGGTTGATTTTGAAAGTAGGCTTGTGTTAATTTTGGTTAAGTTTATCCTTAATGCCATATATATTATGTAATGATGCATTGAAATGGTAATTTGGTTGTGAATGACCATAACTTTGGTCAATTTTTTTAGTGATGGTTTAGGCATGAATGCTTAACTAATGATAAAGCTTATCTTAATTGTGTTGTTGGTTACATGGTTTTTAATTGTGGTGCTAATGAGAGCACATTGGTTGTGTTTTAAATGGTGTATTTTAACATGCTTTAGATGTATTTATATGTGATTTTGGAAGGTTAATGTGTTGGTAAACAGTTTGGCTTGGTGTCTAAGATAGGGTTGGAAGTTTGGCTTATAAATAAAGCCATTTAGCTGCACACGGCTTGAGACATGAGTTTTCACACGGTCGTGTGCCACACACAATCGCACAACACGGCTGTACATAAATTTGATTTTAGGTGCAGGTTTCACACGACCCGACACATGGCCTGCGACACGGCCGTGTGAGAGTATTTCGAATGTTACACAGTCTGGGACATGCCCGCAATGGGGCCTGTGACCCAACTTTGAAGCAAACACGGGCTGACACACGGGCTACAACACGACCATGTGACCTTATTTTGAAAGTTACACGATCTCTCTCACGGTTGGCCACACGCTAGGCTTTGTCACATGTGTGACCCCTATTTTCAAAATTTTCTACTTTTTATATTTTGATTCATATTGATCCCTGGTTGCTTCCAAAGTCATTTTTGGGTCTCATATACTCGATATAAGGCTCGTAAATGTTTGTATGATATGAACAATGTTTGTTTTGGATCTTTAATTTTGGTAATTTAGTAAATGTATGTTTAAATGATGTTTTATGTGTCCGATTTGTATCATAACACTTCATAACCCTAATTTGGTAATAGACACGAGACAGGGGTGTAACACTTTGTCCACATGGACTGTAACATCCCAAAATTGGGCCTAGTAGAATTGGACCTATTGGGCCCATTGGGCCTTGAGCGTAGAAGCGTTTTAATTTTTTTTGAGAATAAGAGAACGTCATTATTTCAAGTTGGACTTATTAGGAAGGTGATTTTAGAAAGTTACGGGGTTCTATGAAGTTTCGGGTTCAAGTTGGGCTTTAGTAAAATTTTGTGTTTTATCACTTTAAGAAGAGATAGCAAGTGGCATCAAGGCTTATGGAAATAAGAGAGCAATTTGCTTGCATAATTGAGCATATGGTAAAGAGGTTATGGCGCCACATGAAGGTTATGGCGCAATTTGCTTGCATAATTGAGCATAATTTTGTGTTTTATTCTTTCCCTAAGTGTCGGCCATGGTGGTATTTAAGGCAAGGTGGACTTTTTCATTTTGGCAAGGTGGCTAAGGAAATATGGTATGGAAGAGTGGATGGAAAGGAGAAAAAGAAAAGGGAAGGAATAGGGAAAATGTTGGTATTTTTCATGGGGGATGTTTTGGAAAGGTTTTATTTGGTCTATGTTCATCTTTTGGTAAAGATGATAATGGTTTGGGGAAGGGAGAGGGTAGCCGAATTTTGATGGGAGCATTTTGATAGTTTTGGTGTTGGTTAGGCCTAATTCCTTTTGACATCCCTTGTGTTCATTCTTTCAACTTCTCCTCTCATTGCCGCAACTTCAAGACAATAGTGGGCATTTTCTCTTTTCTTTCTTGTCTTGCCGAAAACACCTAACCTTTGTGACCAATTATTTTCACTCATCTTCTCTTGAAAACCGAAACTACCGATCCTTCTTTGTTGTCTTGCTACTAGTGCCAAACCGTGTTCTTCATTTCGGTTCATCCCTATTATAAAGGTAAAGGTTCTTTCTTCTTATTCATGTTGTTTGTTCTTTCTTCTCTTGACTTGGCTAAGCCGAAACTCTCATCCCTTAACTAAGCCGAATCTAGCCACTTGTTGTTATTTTAAACTCCTCTTATTCTCTTTTGATGAAGGCCGAATCAAGCCATCCTTGCTGCTACTTATCTTTCTCTTAGCCTTGGTTTCGAAAGTTGATTGGGACTCGTTGCAATAGCCAAGGTGCAAGACCGGATTTTAGAATCTAGTAGGGAAGGATCGCGATTGTGGTAAGTGACTCTTGTGAGTGAGTACTTTTGGACTTTTGGAATTTTTAAGAAATCGAGGCTAATTTTTGATCGATTTTATTTTTAGGGGGCAACGAAGAGTGGTTCTTTAGGGAATCCTTATCAGGTGTGTAATCCCGTACCCTTCCGAATATATGTTTGAAATGGTGTGTAATCTCATACCTCTCTGGGCGTTGCATGAAATATTCTATGATTCGGTCGAAATACCAAAGAAAACCAGAAACCGGCATCCGTGACCACTCGGGCATGCGTATGTTCGTAGTAGTAACCATATTTTGCAATGAAACAGTTTGGTCAGCAGTAGTGACATGATTTTGAAAAATCACGAAAAATAGGATAAAGGGAGTTAGAAAGTGGAAAAGATATCGAAATAAAGCTTACTGTGTCTATTTTTATATGAAAGAAACATAAGAGGAAGAGGAATTTTATATACTGTGATAGCTTAATTTTAGTGAGACTAGTTCTGATTGACTTCGTGGTTCCCTATTTTGTTTTAGAAAAATCGTTTAAAATTGTACAAAGAGAATTATGAGTTATACGTTATATGTATAGATTCCTTAGTGAGCCTATTTTCAATAAAAACAAGTGGGAGCAACATATGAAAACCGTACAGTGAGATATTTGAATTTTGGGTAAGAGAGGTCAGAACCATTGGTCAGTGAAAGAAGGGAATCTTTAATGAATAAACTGTACTAAACGGCTAAGCCAAAAATTCTGGAAAATATGTAGTAAGAAGATATATGAGACTAGTTTCACGGAAAATTTTTGAATCTAAATTTTGAGTTTCTTAACTCGAGTTATAGTCAATATAGTCAGTATGACGTAAATCGACAGTTTCAATTTTTATGCCCCACATTAGTAGTTAAGTCTAGGTTGCCGAATTTCCAGAATACCCTTGGAGGGTAAATTACCGAAATACCCCTAGGTTGCGGGATTACCGAATTACCCTTAGTGGGTAAAATTATTGATTTACCGAAATGTCCTTATGGACCGATTTACCGAAATGCCCCTATGGGCTGAATTGATAGAATGCCTTAGTGGGCTGAATTACAAAGCTCAATAATGGGTCGATTCATCGTATTAAATTACTAGACTAATGGTTGTTATTTTATGTTGTTATGTGTATTGCATCATCACATATTGCATGGGATGGGAAACTTGAATGAAGAGAAGTATAGACCGGTGGCATTACCACAAATTCTGCTATGGGCTATGTGCCAATTTAAATATGGCTTTGTGCCATCGTGATTAAGGCTGTGTGCCGATTATATTACCGTGTATGATACTCTGGTGGTTAAACCACAAAATTATTATAAATGGTAGCTTGTCTGCAAATTGGAGAGATGGCGGGGTGGGTTGACTTGATCCCCACAGGAGAGACTGGTTGGATGGGTTGGGTTGCATACATTTGCTTCATATATATATATATATATATATATATATATATATATGTTCTGTTACGATAGTGGGCTCCGGACCAAGATGTTGCTATATGGGTTCAGGCCCAATGGATGACGGTAAGGGATTTCACACTGAGTTCTTGTAACTCACCCCCCTTTTTCTTAACCCTTGTAGGTAATGCTCCGTAATGAGGACTTGGGCCCATGGATGACTCGGTGGAGGCCATACTTCAGAAATGGTGTTATTGAACTTTAAATGTCTATGTTGGTTTATTTTATTATTTTGCTATTTTAGTTTAAGTTGTAATAAGGCCTCTGGGATATGTTTTAAATTGCTTTATGTTTAGTCGTACTTATAATATTGCTTGAATTGTTTTAACGGGGATTTTCTAAAATCATAAATAATGGTTTTCCAAAATTGATTAATAAATGGATTTTATAACAAACTTCTACAAATATTTTAACTCGGAAATTTTCTCTCGAATTATCAACAATATTTTCAAAAGCCACGGTTTTAAAGCTCACTACCTCAATTTTCGACTCATCAAACGATCTCTCAAAAATACTTGTATTTTATCTACGTTTCCGCAACGATTTCAAAATACTTCTGCAGCTCTATTTCTAAACATCACATTTTTGTAATTTGTTTAATTCAAATATGCTTTCGCCACCAAAAAGGTTTTTAAAGATTATTACGTTTTCAAGTAGTTAACAATTGCTTAAGTGTTTTTGGTTTTGACAAAGAGGCTGTATTTCTCAAGCAAGTTTTTAATAATCGCAAAGATGGTTTTTATTTCCATGTGACACACCAGATTCGGGTCTAACTACTAGGTCGGGTTTGGGGTGTTACATTTTATGGTATCAGAGCCCAGTTGCAAAACTTGGCTGTGGTTTGGGTTCAAAAGCGTTTTCCAAAGCTATTTAAAATTTTAATTTATAAATGTATGTTCTAATGGAAGTAAGGCACCATGGGTTTCCGGCACCAAGTCAAGTAAGTATGTGTTTTTATTTTATGATTATTGTGTTAGTACTGTGGTAAGAAGATTCCACAAAATAGAATACTCTAGAACTTTTAGTTTTAGGAGCTGAAACTATAGAGATTGAGACTTTAGGATGCGTATTGCGAAAACAACTTTACTTCCTATACTCCATAAAACATTGTTTAATAAACACTGAAATAGTATACTGATTCATAAAACTCGTAATAAGACTAAGTCGACATTAGTGAACATGAACGCTAGAAGACGTGGACGCGGTAGACGTGGACATGGTAGAGGCCGATGTGCTAGGGCTAGATCTTCAGCATCGGGACATGTTTCCGAAAGGGAGGTGTTGGCATTGCCAGTGGCTGAGATGGAGTCTTATGACCGAGCTGGAATTGATGAGCTGACTCAGCTAGTTAGGGAGCTTGTGGAGGAGGTTAGAGAAATTGGTCGAACACTTTGAGTTGGGCGCATGGACTGTAAGAAGAAATTAGATCGCGGTTCTTTAGGGCCGCAGTCTCATTCTGTGAAGCGTGTTAAGACACGTCCAAACTTTTCGGCTTGCGAATATTGCAGAAGGCATCATCCGGGAGAATGCTGGAGGAGGTTAGGAGCATGCTTGAGATGCGGTCTAAGGAGCATAAGGCTCGGGATTGTTTCATCACCATCAAGTCAGGTATGTTTTGGTTGGACGTGATGATTGAATGTAGAAAATTTTAGGTATAAGTGGTAGATAACTGCTTGCTTCTGTGGTTAGATGTTTGGTTGTGTGAAAGAGGATACAAGATTATGTTAAAAGTACATTAGTGTTATTAAGATCAGAGTGCACAGCAAAAGCATAGTCGTGTAGTTTGAGCAGTGCGTTTAGTAGTTGGTTGGAAATTTCGAGGACGAAATTTCTTTAAGGAGGGCAGAATTGTAACATCCCAAAATTGGGCCTAGTAGAATTGGACCTATTGGGCCTATTGGGCCTTGAGCGTAGAAGCATTTTAAAAACTTTTGAGAATAAGAGAACGGCATTATTTCAAGTTGGACTTATTAGGAAGGTGATTTTAGAAAGTTACGGGGTTCTATGAAGTTCCGGGTTCAAGTTGGGCTTTAGTAAAATTTTGTGTTTTAGCACTTTAAGGAGAGATAGGAAGTGGCATCAAGACTTATGGAAATAAGAGAGCAATTTGCTTGCATAATTGAGCATATGGCAAAGAGGTTATGGCGCCACATGAAGGACTTTGAGGGAGGAGGTTCAAATCCCATCAAGTGCAAAATTTTGACTATTTTTTTTTGTATTATTTCCCTAAGTGCCGGCCATGGTGGTATTTAAGGCAAGGTGGACTTTTTAATTTTGGCAAGGTGGCTAAGGAAATATGGTAAGGAAGAGTGGGTGGAAAGGAGTAAAAGAAAAGGGAAGGAATAGGGAACATGTTGGCATTTTTCGTGGTGGATGTTTTGGAAAGGTTTTATTTGGTCTATGTTCATCTTTTGGTAAAGATGATAATGGTTTGGGGAAGAGAGAGGGTATCCGAATTTTGATGGGTGCATTTTGATAGTTTTGGTGTTGGTTAGGCCTAATTCCTTTTGGCATCCCTTGTGTTCATTCTTTCAACTTCTCCTCTCATTGCCGCGACTTCAAGACAATAGTGGGCATTTTCTCTTTTCTTTCTTGTCTTGCCGAAAACACCTAGCCTTTGTGACCAATTATTTTCACTCATCTTCTCTTGAAAACCGAAACTACCGATCCTTCTTTGTTGTCTTGCTACTAGTGCCAAACCGTGTTCTTCATTTCGATTCATCCCTATTATTATGGTAAAGGTTCTTTCTTCTTATTCATGTTGTTTGTTCTTTCTTCTCTTGACTTGGCTAAGCCAGAAACTCTCATCCCTTGACTAAGTTTCGAATCTAGCCACTTGTTTTTATTTTAAACTCCTCTTATTCTCTTTTGATGAAGGCCGAATCAAGCCATCCTTGCTGCTACTTATCTTTCTCTTAGCCTTGGCTTCGAAAGTTGATTGGGGAAGAGAGAGGGTATCCGAATTTTGATGGGTGCATTTTGATAGTTTTGGTGTTGGTTAGGCCTAATTCCTTTTGGCATCCCTTGTGTTCATTCTTTCAACTTCTCCTCTCATTGCCGCGACTTCAAGACAATAGTGGGCATTTTCTCTTTTCTTTCTTGTCTTGCCGAAAACACCTAGCCTTTGTGACCAATTATTTTCACTCATCTTCTCTTGAAAACCGAAACTACCGATCCTTCTTTGTTGTCTTGCTACTAGTGCCAAACCGTGTTCTTCATTTCGATTCATCCCTATTATTATGGTAAAGGTTCTTTCTTCTTATTCATGTTGTTTGTTCTTTCTTCTCTTGACTTGGCTAAGCCGAAACTCTCATCCCTTGACTAAGCCGAATCTAGCCACTTGTTTTTATTTTAAACTCCTCTTATTCTCTTTTGATGAAGGCCGAATCAAGCCATCCTTGCTGCTACTTATCTTTCTCTTAGCCTTGGCTTCGAAAGTTGATTGGGACTCGTTGCAATAGCCAAGGTGCAAGACCGGATTTTAGAATCTAGTAGGGAAGGATCGCGATTGTGGTAAGTGACTCTTGTGAGTGAGTACTTTTGGACTTTTGGAAATTTTAAGAAATCGAGGCTAATTTTTGATCGAATTTATTTTTAGGGGGCAACGAAGAGTGGTTCTTTAGGGAATCCTTATCAAGTGTGTAATCCCGTACCCTTCCGAATATATGTTTGAAATGGTGTGTAATCTCATACCTCTCTGGGTGTTGCATGAAATATTCTATGATTTGGTCGAAATACCGAAGAAAATTGGAAATCGGCATTCGTGACCACTCGGGCGTGCGTATGTTCGTAGTAGTAACCATATTTTGCAATGAAACAGTTTGGTCAGCAGCAGTGACGTGATTTTGAAAAATCATGAAAAATAGGATAAAGGAAGTTAGAAAGTGGAAAAGATATCGAAATAAATCTTACTGTGTCTATTTTTATATGAAAGAAACAGAGGAGGAAGAGGAATTTTATATTCTGTGATATCTTAATTTTAGTGAGACTAGTTCTGATTGACTTCGTGGTTCCCAGTTTTGTCTTGGAAAAATCGTTTAAAATTGTAAAAAGAGAATTATGAGTTATAAGTTATATGTATAGATTCCTTAGTGAGCCTATTTTCAATAGAAACAAGTGGGAGCAACATATGAAAACCGTACAGTGAGATGTTTGAAGTTTGGGTAAGAGAGGTCAAAACCGTTGGTCAGTGAAACAAGGGAATCTTTAATGAATAAACTGTACTAAACGGCTAAGCCAAAAAATTTGGAAAAATTGTAGTAAGAAGATATATGAGTCTAGTTTCATGGAAAATTTACGGATCTAAATTTTGAGTTTCCTAACTCGAGTTATAGTCCATTTAGTCAGTATGACGTAAATGGATAGTTTCGATTTTTATGCCCCACATTAGTAGTTAAGTCTAGGTTGCCGAATTACCAGAATACCCTTGGAGGGTAAATTACCGAAATACCCCTAGGTTGCGAGATTACCGAATTACCCTTAGTGGGTAAAATTACCGATTTACCGAAATGTCCTTATGGACCGATTTACCGAAATGCCCCTATGGGCCGAATTGATAGAATGCCTTAGTGGGCTGAATTACAAAGCTCAATAATGGGCCGATTCATCGTATTAAATTACTAGACTAATGGTTGTTATTTTATGTTGTTATGTGTATTGCATCATCACATATTGCATGGGATGGGAAACTTGAATGAAGAGAAGTATAGACCGGTGGCATTGCCACAAATTCTGATATGGGCTATGTGCCAATTTAAATATGGCTTTGTGCCATCGTGATTAAGGCTGTGTGCCGATTATATTACCGTGTATGATACTCTGGTGGTTAAACCACAAAATTATTATAAATGGTAGCTTGTCTGCAAATTGGAGAGATGGCGGGGTGGGTTGACTTGATCCCCACAGGAGAGACTGGTTGGATGGGTTGGGTTGCATACATTTGCTTCATATATATATATATATATATATATATATGTTCTGTTACGATAGTTGGCTCCGGACCAAGATGTTGCTATATGGGTTCAGGCCCAATGGATGACGGTAAGGGATTTCACACTGAGTTCTTGTAACTCACCCCCCTTTTTCTTAACCCTTGTAGGTAATGCTCCGTAATGAGGACTTGGGCCCATGGATGACTCGGTGGAGGCCATACTTCAGAAATGGTGTTATTGAACTTTAAATGTCTATGTCGGTTTATTTTATTATTTTGCTATTTTAGTTTAAGTTGTAATAAGGCCTCTGGGATATGTTTTAAATTGCTTTATGTTTAGTTGTACTTATAATATTGCTTGAATTGTTTTAACGGGGATTTTCTAAAATCATAAATAATGGTTTTCCAAAATTGATTAATAAATGGATTTTATAACAAACTTTTACAAATATTTTAACTCAGAAATTTTCTCTCGAATTATCAACAATATTTTCAAAAGCCACGGTTTTAAAGCTCACTACCTCAATTTTCGACTCATCAAACGATCTCTCAAAAATACTTATATTTTATCTACGTTTCTGCAACGATTTCAAAATACTTCTGCAGCTCTATTTCTAAACATCACATTTTTGTAAATTGTTTATTTCAAATATGCTTTCGCCACAAAAAAAGTTTTTAAAGATTATTACGTTTTCAAGTAGTTAACAATTGCTTAAGTGTTTTTTGTTTTAACAAAGAGGCTGTATTTCTCAAGCAAGTTTTTAATAATCGCAAAGATGGTTTTTACTTCCATGTGACACACCAGATTAGGGTCTAACTACTAGGCCGAGTTTGGGGTGTTACATTTTATGGTATCAGATCCAGTTGCAAAACTCGGCTGTGGTTTGGGTTCAAAAGCGTTTTCCAAAGCTATTTAAAATTTTAATTTATAAATGTATGTTCTAAAGGAAGTAAGGCACCATGGGTATCCGGCACCAAGTCAAGTAAGTATGTGTTTTTATTTTATGATTATTTGTGTTAGTACTGTGGTAAGAAAATTCCATAAAATAGAATACTCTAGAACTTTTAGTTTTAGGAGCTGAAACTATAGAGATTGAGACTTTAGGATGCGTATTGCGAAAACAACTTTACTTCCTATACTCCATAAAACATTGTTTAATAAACACTGAAATAGTATACTGATTCATAAAACTCGTAATAAGACTAAGTCGACATTAGTGAACATGAACGCTAGAAGACGTGGACGCGGTAGACGTGGACGTGGTAGAGGCCGAGGTGCTAGGGCTAGATCTTCAGCATCGGGGCATGTTTCTAAAATGGAGGTGTTGGCATTGCCAGTGGCTGAGATGGAGTCTTATGACCGAGCTGGAATTGATGAGCTGACTCAGCTAGTTAGGGAGCTTGTGGAGGAGGTTAGAGAAATTGGTCGAACACTTCGAGTTGGGCGCGTGGACTGTAAGAAGAAATTAGATCGCGGTTCTTTAGGGCCGCAGTCTCGTTCTATGAACCGTGTTAAGACACGTCCAAACTTTTCGGCTTGCAAATATTGCAGAAGGCGTCATCCGAGAGAATGCTGGAGGAGGTTAGGAGCATGATTGAGATGCGGGTCTAAAGAGCATAAGGCTCGGGATTGTTTCATCACCATCAAGTCAGGTATGTTTTGGTTGGACGTGATGATTGAATGTAGAAAATTTTAGGTATAAGTGGTAGATAACTACTTGCTTCTGTGGTTAGATGTGTGGTTGTGTGAAAAAGGATTCAAGGTTATGTTAAAAGTACATTAGTGTTATTAAGATCAGAGTGCACAGCGAAAGAATAGTGGTGTAATTTGAGCAGTGCGTTTAGTAGTTGGTTGGAAATTTCGAGGACGAAATTTTTTTAAGGAGGGCAGAATTGTGACATCCCAAAATTGGGCCTAGTAGAATTGGACCTATTGGGCCCATTGGGCCTTGAGCGTAAAAGCATTTTTAAAAATTTTTGAGAATAAGAGAACGTTATTATTTCAAGTTGGACTTATTAGGAAGGTGATTTTAGAAAGTTACGGGGTCCTATGAAGTTCCGGGTTCAAGTTCGGCTTTAGTAAAATTTTGTGCTTTAGCACTTTAAGGAGAGATAGGAAGTGGCATCAAGGCTTATGGAAATAAGAGAGCAATTTGCTTGCATAATTGAGCATATGGTAAAGAGGTTATGGCGCCACATGAAGGACTTTGAGGGAGGAGGTTCAAATCCCATCAAGTGCAAAATTTTGACTATTTTTTTTTTGTATTATTTCCCTAAGTGTCGGCCATGGTGGTATTTAAGGCAAGGTGGACTTTTTAATTTTTGCAAGGTGGCTAAGGAAATATGGTAAGGAAGAGTGGGTGGAAAGGAGTAAAAGAAAAGGGAAGGAATAGGGAACATGTTGGCATTTTTCGTAGGGGATGTTTTGGAAAGGTTTTATTTTGTCTATGTTCATCTTTTGGTAAAGATGATAATGGTTTGGGGAAGGAAGTGGGTAGCCGAATTTTGATGGGAGAATTTTGATAGTTTGGGTGTTGGTTAGGCCTAATTCCTTTTGGCATCCCTTGTGTTCATTCTTTCAACTTCTCCTCACATTGCCGCAACTTCAAGACAATAGTGGGCATTTTCTCTTTTCTTTCTTGTCTTGCCGAAAACACCTAGCCTTTGTGACCAATTATTTTCACTCATCTTCTCTTGAAAACCGAAACTACCGATCCTTCTTTGTTGTCTTGCTACTAGTGCCAAACCGTGTTCTTCATTTTGGTTCATCCTTATTATTAAGGAAAAGGTTCTTTCTTCTAATTCATGTTGTTTGTTCTTTCTTCTCTTGACTTGGCTAAGCCGAAACTCTCATCCCTTGACTAAGCCGAATCTAGCCAGTTGTTGTTATTTTAAACTCCTCTTATTCTCTTTTGATGAAGGCCGAATCAAGCCATCCTTGCTGCTACTTATCTTTCTCTTAGCCTTGGTTTCGAAAGTTGATTGGGACTCGTTGCAATAGCCAAGGTGCAAGACCGGATTTTAGAATCTAGTAGGGAAGGATCGCGATTGTGGTAAGTGACTCTTGTGAGTGAGTACTTTTGGACTTTTGGAACTTTTAAGAAATCGAGGTTAATTTTTGATCGATTTTATTTTTAGGGGGCAACGAAGAGTGGTTCTTTAGGGAATCCTTATCAGGTGTGTAATCCCGTACCCTTCCAAATATATGTTTGAAATGGTGTGTAATCTCATACCTCTCTAGGTGTTGCATGAAATATTCTATGATTCGGTCGAAATACCGAAGAAAACCGGAAACCGGCATCCGTGACCACTCGGGCGTGCGTATGTTCGTAGTAGTAACCATATTTTGCAATGAAACAGTTTGGTCAGCAGCAGTGACGTGATTTTGAAAAATCACGAAAAATAGGATAAAGGGAGTTAGAATGTGAAAAAGATATTGAAATAAAGCTTACTGTGTCTATTTTTATATGAAAGAAACAGAGGAGGAAGAGGAATTTTATATTCTGTGATATCTTAATTTTAGTGAGACTGGTTCTGATTGACTTCGTGGTTCCCTGTTTTGTCTTGGAAAAATCGTTTAATACTGTACAAAGAGAATTATGAGTTATAAGTTATATGTATAGATTCCTTAGTGAGACTATTTTCAATAGAAACAAGTGGGAGCAACATATGAAAACCGTACAGTGAGATATTTGAATTTTGGGTAAGAGAGGTCAGAACCGTTGGTCAGTGAAACAAGGGAATTTTAATGAATAAACTGTACTAAACGGCTAAGCCAAAAATTCTGAAAAAACTGTAGTAAGAAGATATATGAGTCTAGTTTCAAGGATAATTTACGGATCTAAATTTTGAGTTTCCTAACTCGAGTTATAGTCAATTTAGTCAATATGACGTAAATGGACAGTTTCGATTTTTATGCCCCACATTAGTAGTTAAGTCTAGGTTGCCGAATTACCAGAATACCCTTGGAGGGTAAATTACCGAAATACCCCTGGGTTGCGAGATTACTGAATTGCCCGTAGTGGGTAAAATTATCAATTTACCAAAATTTCCTTATGGACCGATTTACCGAAATGCCCCTATGGGCCGAATTGATAGAATGCCTTAGTGGGCTGAATTACAAAGCTCAATAATGGGCCGATTCATCGTGTAATATCCAGGGATAGGGGCTATTTTGTTATTGCATTGTTTTGCATGTGGTTGTTTTGCAATGTTGCTTTTGTGTTGTTTTGGGGCTTAGTTGTAAGCTTAGTATAAGCCGGAGTGGTAGGAAACATTTTGGTTTTAAGTTTTATGTGAGAGGAGCTAAAGGAGCTGGGGTTTATAAATAATTTTAGGTGAAAAGTTAGCACAAGAGTTGAGCTAGTAAGATGGCAAAGCATGCGCCACTTGGGGCTTGTGTTTGGCGTCACTTGCAAGAGAGGAGGTCCTGTGTTCAAGCTGCGAAAATCCCACATTTTTTTGCTCTCATTTTGACGGCATGGAGGAGAAGAGTTGTGGGCAGTTCAAACTACGCCATGGACCAAGTCAAATGTTTAAATGGTGGGTGGAGAGCGAATTTAGGAGGGAGACTAGTTCAAACTAGTTTGAATGTGTGGCTTGGAGTAATTGTGGGTAGTGGCCGAATGTTGGGGAGTTGTGGAGAGAGTGGCCGGTTTTGGTAAGTGGGGAGGGTGTTAGCGAAATTCACTTAAGCACTTTTGTGCCTTTTAGGTCACTTTGTGTCAAGCCAAATTCCTCTCTTTTGTCAATAGTAGCCGAAATTACAAGAGAGCTTTCTCTCATTTTCTTTACTTCTTGAAACCAAGAGACCAAACCCCTATAGCCTTGCCGAATTTGCTTTGTCCCTCTCAATTTTCTTGGTAGCCGAATGTTCTTTGCTCTCTCTCTTTTCTCTTCATTTGTGTAAGCCGAAACTCAATTCTCCAAAACACTTTCTCCATTCTTTCTTTTGCAAGCCGAAACTTCACCCTTCTAAACCTTTCCTTTTCTTTTTCTTTTCCCCATTTCTATTGTTGGCCGAATATCAACCCCTATCCTTTTGCATTTTGTTTTCTCTTTTCTTTCACTCTGACCGAATCTTGTTTGATTATTACAAGCCACCCTAGCTGAATCCTCTTTTTTCCATCTTGTTTAAGAGTTGGTCGAATCTTTCCTCTCTCCTAGTGGTTCTTGGCCGAATATTGGTTGGTGTTAGGTAAGTGATTGGCCGAATGGTTATTTCTCCTCTCCCTCGTTCTGGTTTGATTTTGGGTTTGGTTGAAAGGAGTTAATCTTTGTTAACTATTACGTTATAGGGCCTTTGGATTTTGGAAGCAAGCAAGAGGAGTCTTCTTTCTCGGTTAATCGTTGGTAAGTGGTGGTAAGGGATTGGTTCTAGTAGTGCATTCTTTTAGTTTTCGTTAATCAAAGACTTCAAAAAAAAATTTACAGTTCTCTTGTTAGGGTGTGGCCGATTGACTAAGGAAGCATTGGTTGGTTCGGGTTTTGGTAGGAAACCAAACCAAGTGAAAGGTAAGGGATTCAATTGTTAACCCCTTTGGTATAATAGTTTTGGCCGAATGATATAAGTGGCTAATCTATGTTTGGCCGATTATAGGAGCAAGGTATTTGAGGATCTTAGATCGATTCGTTGGGTTTAAAAGCTTGCGTTTTAACAGGTGTGTAAACTAACACACTCATTGCTTAGTAATATGGTTAATAAACCTGATTATCAAATAGTGTGGTTGATTGATATGATACCCTATGGGGTATGTGCACGGATTCAGGTAAGCCCGTTTCATTACGAGTTCTATTAATGGTATATGATATCATGATTGATGATGTATGTGATATGAGATGCAATGTTAAACATGTTAGCATGATTACATGTCTTGCACGATTTGCATTAGTATGATATGTTATGGGTGATGTGAGAGGAGGGGGAATATGATATTCGTGTCTTTGGGACACCAGAGGTTTGGCACCTCCAATGGTTTGGTACCATAGATTGATTATTGTGACTTTGGGTCACCAGAGGTTTGGCACCTCAGCGTCTCGTCCCAGTGGCTTAGCACCACGGTGGGTTGGCCCACGATTGATTATACTGGGATTAGCGCCGGTGATTTGGTATCACACGATGGGTTGGCCCCATCATTGGATTCGTGACTTCGGTCAGAAGTGATTTGGTATCACATTCATGTCTTTGGGACACCGGAGGTTTGGCACCTCATAGCGTCTCGTCCTAGTGGCTTCGCACCACAGTGGGTTGGCCCCACAGCTGATTATACGGGATTGATGCTAGTGACTTGGTATCACACGATGGGTTGGCCCCATCATTGGATTATTCGTGACTTTGGGTCACCAAAGTGGTTTGGCACCACAATTATGGATATCGTGACTTTGGGTCACGGTGGTTTGGCACCACCGGTGGTTTGGTACCACACGGGGTAGAAATGGATACGGATGGCTAGGATTGGGTGCATTACTTGTATTGCGTTGCTATGATATGTGTTAGCATGTTGCATTAATCGGGAGAGGGATTTATGCCTTCGAGTCTTGCGACTCACCTTCTCCTTATCATTTGGTGACACTTAGATTGCGGACATGGGAGGGTGGACTCGAGGTGACCATGCCATGAATAAATTTGAAATTTCAACGATTTAGACTTGGTACCTAATTTCTTTTATTCCATATGGTTTTGTTGGGATTGTAAAAGGCCTCTTAAAATTATGTTTTGATTATTCACATGCTTTGATTGGATTTCAATTATGTCCTAATAAATTATCGATTATTATCGAATAAAAACTTGGATAGAAAATGAGGTTTTCAAAACTACAAAGCGATATGTTTTAAATTTTACCATCGGGTATCACACTATAAATTAAAAATAAATGCAACTCAAACGTTTTCTAAAACTAGAGATTTTTCCACACTAAGCTCAAAATGTTTTTAAGCATCAAGAAGGAGATTACTTGGGATTCTCAAGCGATATGGACTTGTCTTACTTATGGAGTCAACCAAGTTTTCAAATTCCGGGTTTTAAAATTCACTACCGCTTTAAAGCAATCATGCCCAAGATTTTGACAAGTATAAAATATGTCAAAGAGTTTTTTCATCGAATCTTTAACTTGAAACCTAACCCCTCAAACACGATTTTCCCAGTAACATGCAGATTCGGTCGTGGTGTATTGACCCGAGTTTGGGGTGTTACAATTTTGGTATCGAGCTAAGTTCAAGGCTATTTGTGGGCACGAGGCCCAAAATGTTTTAAGAAATTTTTTTGTTTTTAAATGTTTTTGTTTCAAAGTATATGGTTTGAAAGGCATGGCTTGAGTCTCGGCACCAATCCGCCGGTATGTACCCCTTACTATTCTTGTGATTACGATGTTGGTGTAATATGATTGAATGGCTAGCAATTACTTTAGAAATTGAAACCACTAGGTCCACGACTTGCGAAAACAAAAATTTCTTTAATAAGAAATATTCATAAGATCGTGCTTTTAAATAGCGGAATAAATATCGATGCATAAAACTTCTAAATCGGATAAGTCGAGATCGTAGTCATAAGCACTCGGGGTGGACGTGGTCGTAATACACGTGGACATGGTCGGGGGTAGGATGACGGTTCAACGAAGGGTAGGAGTCAGTGGGTCGAGAATGAGATATCGGTACCACCACCGGTGGAGGTGGTGAATTTCGAGGATCGACCAGGGATGACGCAGCGATGTCGCGAGCGATGCTGCGAGTTCCGGAAAGGGTAGCTGGAGTAGGTGGAGGCGCAGGAGTTAGGAAATGCGTGCTGAGCGACTCCAAGCAAATGGGGTGAGGTATTTAGAGGTGTTTCGGTGTTGCTCCCGCACGGCTGAGTATTACCGAAGCGACGGAGCGGATCATGGATGATCTCGAACTCGATCTGCGAGGAGAAGGTGAAGGGGATAGTATCGCTCCTTCGGGATGAGTCATACTAGTGGTGGCTCACGGTTCGAGACGAGACTGCAGCGGAGGATCTCACTTGGGATTATTTTAGGGTCGCTTATCGAAAAAGTACATTGGAGCTAGCTACATTGACGCACAAACGAAAAGCATTTTTGAGGCTAGTTCGGGAGTAAGTGCGTGTCGAGCACGGAGCGGAATTCTCAAAGCCGAGTAGGTATGCTAGGGGGCACTGCGTGGCTACCGAACACGAGAGGTGTGTTCGATTCGAGGATGGTCCGAGAGACGCAATTAAGGCTGGCTGATTGCTCCACAGCGGAGCGTGAGTTTGCCGTCTGGTTGAGAAGGCTAAGGTAGCCGAGGGTGTTAAGGAATCTGTGAGGCAAAACATGGATAGGAGCAGGACATAAGAGGAGTTTTGGATCTTTTGGGTCGTCGGGTGTCGCAGAAAAGAGCTAGACAAAGTGAAATTTGAATCGATGCGGTAGGTCATTCTTTGGTAATCAGGAACCCGCATGCAGTGTAACCGTTGTGGGAAATCTCATTGGGAGGTTCTTTGGACCGGTGGAAAAGGATGTTTTGAGTGTGGCTCTTTGGATCACCGTGTGTGAGGGACCGTCCGCGTAAGTTGACTAGGATTGATCCAGAGGCGGCCGTACTCGATTCAGAATAATGGACCGCCACCGCAGAGGGGCCGTGGTAATGGCAGAGGAGGTAATGGTTACAGTCGAGGCCGCGGAGCGGGCGAGAGGTGCGGGTAGCTACGAGGCAAGACACTGGGTTGGTGTATGCAATGAGAGCAGAGAGGAGGGTGACTTGACCGGACGTCATAAGCGATACGTTTTTGATCTTTTGTTCTCCATATACGCTTTAATTGATGTGGGTTCAACGCATTCATACGTTGCTAGTAGCATAGTAGAGACCATGGACTTAAACTCAGAAACTACTTCTAGGCGGATGACGGTCATTAGCCCTCTAGGTCACTCTGTAGTTGTAGATAAGTGTATATAGAGATGTACCCCTAGAACTCCAAGGGGTAGTGTTTGTGGTCGATCTGATGAAACCGCCGTTTTGGGGAGTTCGATCGATTCTCGGGATGGGTGGTTGGTTAAATACCGAGGCTAGATTGGATTGCGCGGCTAAGCGTTTGGTTCTAAAGACGGTGAGGGTGATGAGGTAGTCATGATAGGTAATAGAGGAGATTACTTATCCAACGTGGTATCTACTCGAAAGCGGAGAAGATGGTCGGGAAGGGTGTGAAGCGTATGTAGTTCACGTGTATTCCTTAGACGCTAAGGAATCTCTTTGTGGAAAAGGTCAGGACAGTTAAAGAATTTGTTGATGTGTTTCGAGAGGAACTTAGGCTTGCCACGGATCGTGAGGTGGAGTTCGGGATAGATCATTTACGGGAACTACGCCAAGTGTCTATTGCTCCGTATAGGATGGCGCCAAAGGAGTTAGTGGAATTAAAGGCTCGAGATCCAGGAGTTGTTGGATCGAGGCTTTATTAGCCAAGTGTTTCACCTTGGGAGCGCCGATACTCTTTGTTAAGAAGAAAGATGGTACCATGCGGATGTGTATAGACTACCGCTTGATTGAACAAAGTCGACGATCAAAAACAAGTATCCGCTGTGCTTGAGATAGATGACTTGTTTGATCGGTGAAGGGTGCTTCGGTATTCTCAAAAATTGATTTAAGGTCAGGTATCACCAATTGAAGGTGAAGGAGGCGGATATCCACAAGACAGCGTTTCGTACTTGGTATGGGCACTACGAATTTCTGGTAATGCCGTTTGGGTTGACTAACGCGCCGGCAGCATTCATGGATATGATGAATAGGGTGTTTCAGCAGTATTTGGATCAGTTCGTAGTGGTTTTTATTGACGACATCTTAGTATACTCAAAGACAGAGGAGGAGCATAATGCACACTTGCGAATAGTGCTGCAGATTCTGAGGGAAAAATAGCTTTATGTAAAATTTAGTAAGTGCGAGTTCTGGCTCAGGGAGGTGACATTCTTGGGTCATGTAGTGTCGGCTGAGGGGATTAGGGTAGATCTTCGGAAGATTGAGGCAGTTTTGGATTGGAAGCCGCCTAAGTCAGTGGCTGAGATTCGGAGTTTTCTGGGGTTTGGCAGGATACTACGAAGATTTGTAGAAGGTTTTTCATTGATCGCAGCGCCAATGACCAAGTTGTTAAGGAAAGGGGTTCCATTTGTTTGGGTGAGAAGCGGCAGGAGAGTTTCGACAAACTAAAGAAGATTTTGTTGAAACTCTGTTTTAATTCAACTCGAAGTGGGAAGGAATTCACAGTGTATTGCGATGCATCACATACGGGATTGGGTTGTGTGCTGATGCAGGAAGGTAAGGTTGTGGCTTATGCATCTCGGTAGTTGAGGCCACAAGAGGTCAATTATCCGACGCACGACTTGGAGTTAGCAGCTGTAGTCTTCGCCTTGAAAATTTGGAGGCACTACTTGTTCGGAGAGAGATCGATAGTCTACACAGATCACAAGAGTCTAAAGTATCTTTTGACTCAGAAGGATTTGAATTTGAGGCAGCGCAGATGTAACATCCTAGATTAGGGGTTATGCGTTTGGAGCATAACTCAAGTGTTAGTAGGTTTTAAGTATGTTTGGAGGTGTTTTAGGAGTTTTTAGAACCCAAGGATGAAGGGGAAAGCTTTGGGAAAATGTTGAATTTTAAGTATAAAAGGGGGAGCTGGGTGAAGGAGCCCTTAAGGAAAAAATTTGGGATTTTATGGACATGAAAGTCCAGGTGGTAAAGTGGCTCCCATGCGCCACTTAAAGGCCTGGAAGTAACGCTAGTAAGGGCTTGGGTTCGAATCAAGGTGGCAGCAAGGTGTTTTATTTTTTTGGGTTTTGGCGTTAAAAGGAATGAGGCCTTAAAAGAAGCTGGGGCGAGTCTATGACACAAAATGGCGCCTTGGCAAAGTGGTTCCCATGCGCCACTTAGGAGTTGGAGGTGAGGATGGGCGCAGGTTTGAATGGCTGGAGCAGCATTATGCGTTTTATTTTTATATATGCGGTGATGGGCTTAAGTAGGAAGGCTTTAAAAGTAAATCATGGGGTTTTATGACATGAAAGTCAATTGGGAAGGTTGGTTTGGGGCGCTTAAAGGTGGCTGCTTGCTGCTTTGCTTGGGGTTCTTGGTTCAAGTCCAAGAAGCGACATTTGGATTTTTATTTTTTCCTTGTTCTTCTTTGGCGTGAATGGGAGAGTGTTGGTTCAATTTTGGACTCTCAAATTAACTGGAAGGGTGTTGTAGTAGTTTATTTTATTTTGAATTGTTGAAGAGGTGGATAGGAGATAAATATTAGTATTTTATTATTTGAAGAGGTGATAAAAGTAAGAGATAAATATTATTCTTTTTGGGTGATAATTAAGTGGAATTATCACCAAAATAGGAGGGTGTTTGCCGATTATTGGACTCCTTGGGGGCTGTCCATATTTGATTTTGTTACAGCATAGAAGTGTCAAAAGTTCAACCAAAATTCTTCTTTTCTCTCCAAATTTATCTGTACGAAATCTCCATTGTTTCATAGCCAAAACCATTCAAAAATTCCAGCTTCTCTTCTCTTTTACAAATTTGAATATACCCCCTCTTTAAGAGGAAATTTCAGCAAACTCTTTCTCTTCTTCCTCTCTTCATTGTCTTTGCCAAAATCTCCCTTAAACTCTTAGCCAAAATTGTTCGAGAAAATTCCAAAGATTGTTGTTTCTCTTAGCCGAATACACCCTCCTCATTCACTAAAATTTCCAGCCCTTCCAATTGTGTATTAGGTCGAATATCATATCTCCAACAAGGTCTTGCCAATTTTCAATAAGTGTTGTAAGGGGTAATCATCTCTTATGGAATTAAAATTATGGCCTATGATTCAGTATTAACTCTATTAAAACCAATTGTAGGAAGCTTTTGGGATTTATTTACCAAAGGACTAATTAAGGCTTGGGATTTGTTAGGAAATCAAATCCGTTTAAAGTTAAGAGATCTAACGTTATAGATCGGCTTTTTAGGGATCTAGGAATTACGATATTAACAGGTGTGTAAGATCTCTATACACACTTTATTAATTTACATCTTTGTTATTATTTGCCTTAGATCTTTTGGTTGTGGTTAGTTTGTGGCATAATCATGGATTTCAGGTAAGTCCCTAACTTGTAATTTTTATATGTTTGCATGCCATCACATGATGTTTAATACTATGACATGATATATGAAATTTGATGTGTAAGCATGTGATGGTGGGATTGATGAGAGGAGGGGATGAACTATGGTATCGTCAGTGGTTTTGACCACAAGATGGGTTGGCCCCATCAGATTATTGTGACCTATGGTCATCAGTGGTTTTGACCACAACGATTGATTATTTGCGACTAAGTCCCAGTGGTTTGGTACCACCAGTGGTTTTGACCACATTTGATATATTGTGACCTATGGTCATCGGTGGTTTTGACCACACGATGGGTTGGCCCCATCATTTAAATTGTGACTTTAAGTCATCAGTGGTTTTGACCACGGGGTAGAAAAGGAGTATGGATGGCTAGTTGGGTTGCATGAGCATGTTTATTAATGAATTGTGTATGAGATATATTTTCCGGGTGGGGGATTTACACACTGAGTCTTGGTGACTCACCCCTTCCCTTAACATTTTGCAGATGGGTAGATCGCGGAGATGGAGTGGATGGACTCGAGGTGGCCATACGGTGGAAATTTTAATTAGACGAACTTGGACTTTGTTTTATTTTATTTAATGTTGGTTTATTTTAATTAAGTTGTAGTAAGGCGTAGACATAATTTTATTATTCTATGTTTGGATTAATTTGTTAAACTATTTTCTAACATTAAATTAAGTACACGTGGTTTCTAAAATTTTAAATCGCAAAAATGTTTTATCGTGCCATCAGGCACATCTGAATCGGCTACAATCTGGCTTAATAAATATTTTAAAATAAACCTAAGTATGGATTTTATACACCTCAAATGTTTCAAACAAAATAACCATCTTTTACCAAAAAGATAATTCGACTTAAAAGGATTTTCAAAGATGTTTTCTCTGGTAGCACACCAAATTCGATCGTAGTGTTTGGGCCGGGTTTGGGGTGTTACACCAGATGGATTGAATTGCTCAAGGATTATGATTGTTCGATTGAATATCATCGGGCAAGGCTAACGTGGTGTGACGCGTTGAGCCGTAAGGTTGTTTCGGACTTAAGAGCGATGTTTGCCCATCCGAGTTTGTATGGCGACGGAAGTATTCGCGAGCTACGAGTTAAGCCTACTTGGGTTGAGCAGATCGAGAGAAACTTGGTTGGAAGATGAGGTTTTGAGTGCGCAGAGGTCTCAGTGCGGGATGGTGGTTTGGAGGGTTCAGGTTATCTAGTGATGGAGTGTTGTGTTTCCAAGGCGAGCTTGTATGCCGAAAGACGTTGAGTCGAGGCGAGAGGATTCTTCAGACGCACATAGCAGCCCATACGCTATGCATCCTGGAGGAAGCAAGATGTATAGAGATCTAAGAGAGCAATTTTGGTGGCGGGTGCGAAGAAAGAAGTGACGAGGTTTGTAGGGAAGTGTCGACATGTCAGTGAGTCAAGGTGAGCATCGATTCATCGCGTCGGGGTTGCTTCAACCGATGAAGATTCCACAATGGAAGTGGGAAAGAATAACTATGGATTTCGTCGGTGGATTACCTCTTCGCCGAGCAAGAAAGACTCTCGTTTGGGTAATTGTGGATCGTCCGACTAAATCAGCTCACTTCATTCCTGTAAGGGTTGATTACTCACTTCGAGAGGTTGGCAAAGTTTGTATGTGTCGAGATAGTGGGATTGCGGTGTGCGAAGATCGATTATCTCGGATAGGGATCCCGATTTACGTCAAGGTTCATGAAAGCGTTGCATCGGGCTTTGGGTGCGCGCTTGGATTTCAAAGACGGCTTTTCACCCATGATCGACGGAGGCAATCGAAAAGGGTTATACAGATCTTAGAGGATATGCTAAGAGGTTATGTTCTGGATTTCAGAGGTAGTTGGGAGGAGTTTCTGCCATTAGCTGAGTTCGCCTACAATAATAGTTACCAAGCAAGCATCAAAATGGCACCATATGAGGCGTTGTATGGTAGAAAGTGTCACTCACCTACATGTTGGACGGAGTTGGGTGAACGCCAGTTGTTGGGACCAGAGTTGGTTGCAGAGACCGAAGACAAGGTTAAGTTGATTCAGGCTCGATTGAAAGAAGCTTCGGATAGGCAGAAGTCTTATGCCGATCTCAAGCGGAGAGATGTAGAGTTTGCTGTGGGGGATCAAGTTTTTCTGAAGGTCTCACCATGGAAGAAAGTATTGAGATTCGGAAGGAAAGGCAAGCTAAGTCCGAGGTTTATTGGGCCGTATAAGGTACTGAAACGAGTGGGACCAGTAGCTTACCAGCTTGAGTTGCCAGCGGAGTTGAGTCAGATTCACGATGTATTTCACGTTTTGATGCTTAGGCGTTATCGTTCAGATCCATCGTATGTCGTAGCAGTGGAAGAGATCGAGGTGAATCTGGATTTGACCATGGAGGAGGAACCTGTGCAGATCCTAGATCGGGATGTGAAGGTTTTGCGTAGGAAGTCAGTGCCTCTGATAAAGGTGCTATGGCGGAACCATGGCGTGGAAGAAGCTACGTGGGAACCCGAGGATGTGATGAGACAACAATACCCTCAACTCTTTTGATCAGGTAATTTTGAGGCCGAAATTATTTTTAGGGGTAGAAGCTGTAATATCCAGGATAGGGGCTATTTTGTTATTGCATTGTTTTGCATGTGGTTGTTTTGCAATGTTGCTTTGTGTGTTGTTTTGGGGCTTAGTTGTAAGCTTAGTATAAGCGGAGTGGTAGGAAAAATTTTGGTTTTAAGTTTTATGTGAGAGGAGTCAAGAGAGTGGGGTTTATAAATAATTTTAGGTGAAAAGTTAGCATAAGAGTTGAGCTAGTAAGATGGCAAAGCATGCGCCACTTGGGGCTTGTGTTTGGCGTCACTTGCAAGAGAGGAGGTCCTGTGTTCAAGCTGCGAAAATCCACATTTTTTTGCTCTCATTTTGACGGCATGGAGGAGAAGAGTTGTGGGCGTTCAAACTCGCCATGGACCAAGTCAAATGTTTAAATGGTGGGTGGAGAGCGAATTTAGGAGGGAGACTAGTTCAAACTAGTTTGAATGTGTGGCTTGGAGTAATTGTGGGTAGTGGCCGAATGTTGGGAGTTGTGAGAGAGTGGCCGGTTTTGGTAAGTGGGGAGGGGTGTTAGCGAAATTCACTTAAGCACTTTTGTGCCTTTTTAGGTCACTTTGTGTCAAGCCAAATTCCTCTCTTTTGTCAATAGTAGCCGAAATTACAAGAGAGCTTTCTCTCATTTTCTTTACTTCTTGAAACCAAGAGACCAAACCCCTATAGCCTTGCCGAATTTACTTTGTCCCTCTCAATTTTCTTGGTAGCCAAATGTTCTTTGCTCTCTCTCTTTTCTCTTCATTTGTGTGTTTCAAACTCCATTCTCCAAAACACTTTCTCCATTCTTTCTTTTGCAAGCCGAAACTTCACCATTCTAAACCTTTCCTTTTCTTTTTCTTTTCCCCATTTCTATTGTTGGCCGAATATCAACCCCTATCCTTTTGCATTTTGTTTTCTCTTTTCTTTCACTCTGACCGAATCTTGTTTGATTATTACAAGCCGACCTAGCCGAATCCTCTTTTTCCATCTTGTTTAAGAGTTGGCGAATCTTTCCTCTCTCCTAGTGGTTCTTGGCCGAATATTGGTTGGTGTTAGGTAAGTGCTTGGCCGAATGGTTATTTCTCCTCTCCCTCGTTCTGGTTCGATTTTGGGTTTGGTTGAAAGGAGTTAATCTTTGTTAACTATTACGTTATAGGGCCTTTGGATTTTGGAAGCAAGCAAGAGGAGTCTTCTTTCTGCTAATCGTTGGTAAGTGGTGGTAAGGGATTGGTTCTAGTAGTGCATTATTTTAGTTTTCGTTAATTAAAGACTTCAAAAAAAATTTACAGTTCTCTTGTTAGGGTGTGGCCGATTGACTAAGGAAGCATTGGTTGGTTTGGGTTTTGGTAGGAAACCAAACCAAGTGAAAGGTAAGGGATTCAATCGTTAACCCCTTTGGTTTAATGGTTTTGGCCGAATGGTATAAGTGGCTAATCTATGTTTGGCCGATTATAGGAGCAAGGTATTTGAGGATCTTAGATCGGTTCGTTGGGTTTAAAAGCTTGCGTTTTAACAGGTGTGTAAACTAACACACTCATTGCTTAGTAATATGGTTAATAAACCTGATTGTCAAACAGTGTGGTTGATTGATATGATACCCTATGGGGTATGTGCACGGATTCGGGCAAGCCCGTTTCATTACGAGTTCTATTAATGGTATATGATATCATGATTGATGATGTATGTGATATGAGATGCAATGTTAAACATGTTAGCATGATTACATGTCTTGCACGATTTGCATTAGTATGATATGTTATGGGTGATGTGAGAGGAGGGGAATATGATATCCGTGTCTTTGGGACACCGCAGGTTTGGCACCTCAGTGGTTTGGTACCACAGATTGATTATTGTGACTTTGGGTCACAGAGGTTTTGCACCTCGGCGTCTCGTCCCAGTGGCTTAGCACCACAAAGGTTGGCCCCACGATTGATTATACGGGATTGACGCCGGTGATTTGGTATCACACGATGGGTTGGCCCCATCATTGGATTCGTGACTTCGGTCACGGTGATTTGGTATCACATTCGTGTCTTTGGGACACCGTGAGGTTTGGCACCTCATAGCGTCTCGTCCCAGTGGCTTCGCACCACAGTGGGTTGGCCCCACAGCTGATTATACGGGATTGACGCTAGTGACTTGGTATCACACGATGGGTTGGCCCCATCATTGGATTATTCGTGACTTTGGGTCACCAGTGGTTTGGCACCACAATTATGGATATCGTGACTTTGGGTCACCAGTGGTTTGGCACCACCAGTGGTTTGGTACCACAGGGGGTACAAATGGAGTACGGATGGCTAGGATTGGGTGCATTACTTGTATTGCGTTGCTATGATGTGTGTTAGCATGTTGCATTAATCGGGAGAGGGATTTATGCACTGAGTCTTGCGACTCACCTTCTCCCTTATCATTTCAGGTGACACTTAGATTGCGGACATGGAGCCGGGTGGACTCGAGGTGACCATGACATGAATAAATTCGAAATTTCACTGATTTAGACTTGGTACCTAATTTCTTTTATTCCATATGGTTTTGTTGGGATTGTAAAAGGCCTCTTAAAATTATGTTTTGATTATTCACATGCTTTGATTGGATTTCAATTATGTCCTAATAAATTATGGATTATTATCGAATAAAAACTTGGATATAAAATGAGGTTTTCAAAACTACAAAGCGGTATGTTTTAAATTTTACCATCGGGTATCACACTATAAATTAAAAATAAATGCAACTCAAACGTTTTCTAAAACTAGAGATTTTTCCAC
Source organism: Gossypium sturtianum (assembly GCA_025698515.1). Taxonomy (NCBI): domain Eukaryota; kingdom Viridiplantae; phylum Streptophyta; class Magnoliopsida; order Malvales; family Malvaceae; genus Gossypium; species Gossypium sturtianum. The sequence goes on from CM046955.1 coordinate 105,970,229, forward strand.
ACTAAGCTCAAAATGTTTTTAAGCATCAAGATGGAGATTACTTGGGATTCTCAAACGATATGGATTTGTCTTACTTATGGAGTCAACCAAGTTTTCAAATTCCCGGGTTTTCAAAATTCACTACCAGTTTTAAAGCAATCATGCCCAAGATTTTGACAAGTATAAAATATGTCAAAGAGTTTTTTTCATCGAATCTTTAACATGAAACCTAACCCCTCAAACACGATTTTCCCCGTAACATGCCAGATTCGGTCGTGGTGTATTGACCGGGTTTGGGGTGTTACACATCGTATTAAATTACTAGACTAATGGTTGTTATACATGTGGATATTTTATGTTGTTATGTGTATTGCATCATCACATATTGCATGGGATGGGAAACTTGAATGAAGAGAAGTATAGACCGGTGGCATTGCCACAAATTTTGATATGGGCTATGTGCCAATTTAAATATGGCTTTGTGCCATCGTGATTAAGGCTGTGTGCCGATTATATTACCGTATATGATACTCTGGTGGTTAAGCCACAAAATTATTATAAATGGCAGCTTGTCTGCAAATTGGAGAGACTGGCGGGGTGGGTTGACTTGATCCCCACAGGAGAGACTGGTTGGTACGGGGGAGAGACTGGTTGGATGGGTTGGGTTGCATACATTTGCTTCATATATATATATATATATATATATATATATATGTTCATTACGATAGTGGGCTCCTCGCCAAGATGTTGCTATATAGGTTCAGGCCTGATGGATGACGGTAAGGATTTCACACTGAGTTCGTGTAACTCACCCCTTTTTCTTAACCCTTGTAGGTAATGCTCCGTGATGAGGACTTGGGCCGATGGATGACTCAGTGGAGGCCATACTTCAGAAATGGTGTTATTGAACTTTAAATGTCTATTTCGGTTTATTTTATTATTTTGCTATTTTAGTTTAAGTTGTAATAAGGCCTGTGGGATATGTTTTAAATTGCTTTATGTTTAGTCGTACTTATAATATTGCTTGAATTGTTTTAACGGGGATTTTCTAAAATCATAAATAATGGTTTTCCAAAATTTATTAATAAATGGATTTTATAACAAACTTTTACAAATATTTTAACTCGGAAATTTTCTCTCCAATTATCAACAATATTTTCAAAAGCCACGGTTTTAAAGCTCACTACCTCGATTTTTGACTCATCAAACGATCTCTCAAAAATACTTATATTTTATCTATGTTTCATAACGATTTCAAAATATACTCGCAACTCTATTTCTAAACATAACATTTTTGTAAATTGTTTATTTCAAATATGCTTTCGCCACCAAAAAGGTTTTTAAAGATTATTACGTTTTCAAGTTGTTAACAATTGCTTAAGTGTTTTTGGTTATAACAAAGAGGCTGTATTTCTAAAGCAAGTTTTTAATAATCGCAAAGATGGTTTTTACTTCCATGTGACACACCAGATTCGGGTCTAACTACTAGGCCGGGTTTGGGGTGTTACATGGACGATATAAAACATCAACTATGCAAACATAAACAAAACATATTAATAAAAAAATATGGATACATTAGCATAATATTTATGCTCTATATCTAACTTTCGCACAACATCAATTTTAGCAAATTCAAAAATGAATTTCCCTTTATTTCGTATAGCAGTAAATTAGAAAAAATAACATGCAATTCTAGTTGCTTAAACTTGATTTAACATTCCATATAGCCGAACATTACCTGTATATGTAACCATAAATTAAATGTGAGAATTTAACAAAGTTACCTTTGAAAGACTCACCATTTGGACAACTTAAGTTCGGCATTAACTCTATTTGGACAGCAACAATTATACATTATTTGGAAAATTTAATTCGGTATTAAGCGACAATTATCCACCATTTGGACAGCTGCAACATGTACAACATTAAAAACAACAACCAATTCAGAATGAGACAATTCAACTCAAGATGTTTTTGTACCAACCACAATCCTGGAAAAAAATTCATAATGGTAAACGTAAAAGAGTAATTTAAAGCCCATGAAGCTCACTAGAATTTTTTACCTAGCTCTGGTCGTCCTCACTTTCCCTTTTGTTAGAGCCCTCATCTTCTCCATTAGCAATTTCCTTAAAATATTTGGTTTCGAAGCAGGCTGAAACCACCAATTTTACCCTCATGCAACCAACAGAAAAGCTCCTTTCTCCCATCGTTTCTACCAGGAACCACTAGGAAGAAGAAAGTACAACTTTCCTTCTTTTGTTTTCTCCTTTCCCCCGATTGTTTCTCGGTCTCCCTTTACTTTTCTTTTTCCCATTTTTCCACCTAAGTAGTGATCGCCTCTAGATGCACTAATGTCCAGAGTAGAAATCCTACACAAAAGATGTGAAAAAGTAATATCTGCAGGTATACGGTTTAGGTTGTAATATAGTTACAACGGAGTAGGTAAGTACTCCAAGGATCATACCTAAGGGAGGCGAGCACTAAATTAATCTTAATTTAAACATAAATAGATCTAATTAATACTTTAATCAAATTATAGTATGAAGAATTAAAAGAAGGGGTTTTGGATAAATTATAATAAAAATAATAAGGAAGGAAAAAATAAAATTAAATAAACACAAAAAAAAATCAATGAAGAAAATATATATCAAATCTAGGCATGGGTGATTAGCTCGCTTTGGTAATCGTAATCAAATGTCATCTCGGGTTTTCTTATTCAATCAACTAGTCAATACCCTAGTAGGATCTTCTGATACGTTCACTAAAATACTAAGTCGGCAAGAACCACTTATCTTCCAACCTCACAGTCCAGACCGATTCAGGGTTAAGGTGTTTATGGATAGGCCATACCAATTTTGGGTTAATTCCCACCTTGATGACTTCCTAGGGTTGTCAGGCCTAGAGTTTAGGTTCTTCCTTTCCTGAACAGACGATCCATTAAGAAATCCCTACAAAACAATTAATTATTCATACCTCCACTCGCTAATACTCCACAGGAGAATTAGTTCCTCATGGATCTAGTAAGCAATATAAAGTTGAATGAAAGAATGAACATAGAAAACAATTTCAAGAATAGAGTTTACAAGAAGCCTGATTGTATTGAATTTGTAACACCCCTAACCCGTATCCGTTGCCGGACTAAGGTTAAGAGGCGTTTCTGGACATATCAAATCAAAACATAAATATTTCATTAACAACAAGTATTCACAAGCATTCCATAATGAAAAATACACATAGAGTCCCTTTAGAAGGTCTACGAGACCTTAAACATACATTGGAAAGGGGTCGGGACTAAACCGAGCACATACAAATTTTTCTAAAATTTAAACAATTTTCAAAGTTACAGAGGTCACACGCCCGTGTGGTCAGGCCGTGTGCCTCACACGGCCACAAGACACGCCCATGTCTAAGACCGTGTGAAACAGGGCATACATTCTGACTTGCATCACATGGCCGAAGACACGCCCGTGTGTCTTGCCCATGTGCAACACTGACTTGATTAACACGGCCTGTCACACGCCCGTGTGTCTGACCCGTGTGCAAGTCTGACTTGCTTCAAATTATAACCTTAAGAGACACAGTCGAGACACACGCCCGTGTGCTCAGCTGTGTGGGAAAAGATAGGCCATTTGCAAGGCCAATTTGCCACCCAAACTTGGGCCATACCTACAAGCATCATACAAACCTCAATTCATGTTCTAAAGGCAACCAAAGACATACCAAAACATGCACAATTTTGACTCTTAACAACATCATTTATTTTCATATACAAATCCAACTTAAACATACCAATTCAAAGCCTCAACTTCACATTAAAACCTATGAATCTTACTTCATTTGTATCCATATCATTTCATAGCATTTCTCATCATATCAATTCCCTAAATCAAACATGAAAATTACCATTATTGACCATTTCATTTGACCATTCATAAGCATATCAAAACATACCAACCTTTGCATCATATAATATGAACTAAACTCATCCATAAGCATATTCATTAACAAGCCATATCACGTGGCTATAATTACACATTTCAAAACATAATCAAAGCACTCTAACCTATACATGCCATACTTTAGTATATACATTTTCAAAAGGTACCAAAATATAGTTCGATAGTGTGGTGATGATCCTTGACGATTCTCGAGCCTTCCGTAGCCTTAATAATCTATAAAACAATGAACAAACATACACATAGAGTAAGCTTTCATAGCTTAGTAAGTCATAAGAAAATAATGATCAATTAAACATTAACATTAAATCAACTAGCCAAATCAAACAAACTTAAACCCAATGTACATTTATTATACTTGCAAACTCAAACCTTATCACATATACAATAGCATTATAACATTAATGGCCGAATGTACATATACCCATAAGCGCATATAAGTTTATCTTTTACCATTTCTAATTCATATATTCATCTCAAACATATAATTTTTCTTACTTTCATATTCATATAACATAGCACGTACCTGAACCCTTTAGTTCATTTTCACATTCGATCTTAACTCGATAATGCCCGTTGAACCAGTCGAAATCAATAAGGATACTCGGATAGTCGGAGATCTTGTACAATGCCAACGTCCCAGACGTGGTCCTACATGGTAATCACATATCGATGCCACTGTCCCAGATAGGGTCTTACACGAATCAAATACGACGCCAATGTCCCAGACATGGTCTTACACGTAAACACAAGTCGATGCCAACGTCTCAAACATGGTCTTACACGAAAAAACATATCAAAATCCTATGTCATGACATATGTATCCTAACTATTCCTATGGTTCGTATGGGGCTTTTGGACGTCGTAACTCGGTCGATTCAGGCTTGTAGACAATTCTTCCATACTTTTACCAATTCAGCATTCACATATATATACAAGTAATAATTCAATTTGGTACAAATAAAATATATACAATCGAAATTAACGGTATTTATTTACTTATGAACTTACCTCGGCAAAGACGGACGAACCGGGATGACTATTCGACAACTTTAGATTTTTCCCCGCTCCAAATCCTATTTCTTCTTTTCTTGACCTATATTAGTACAAATTTAACTTATTTAATCACATAATCAATTTCATCCAAAAACACATAAATGGGCAAATTACACTTTTGCCCCTGGCATTTCACATTTTTCACAAATTAGTCCCTATTTCACAAAATACAAAATATGCATAATTTTATTTTACTATATCATGGACGAATATTCACCTAACTCATACAAGTCCACATATTTCATTTATTTCACATTTTAGTCCCTCAAAATAACATTTTCACAAATTAGTCCAATTTACTCAAATTCATCAAAAATCCAATGACAAAATATATTAATCTATCACATATCTTTTATTTTCCTTCATCAAACAACAAAAATCACAAGCTTTCAACAATGGCAAAACACAAAACCATCATCAAATTCAAAAATTGAAACATGGGCTTTATAGATTACAAAGCAACGATCTCAAAAACGTAAAAATTATCAAAAACCGAACAAAATACATACCTAATTTTGAAGAACACAAGGGTCGAACCTTTAAAACTCTTTTCTTTTCTATTTTCAGTCATGCAAAAGATGAACATAATGTTTTATTTGTTTTATGTTTTATTATATTAACATTAATTTACTAACTTACCATACTAACCTTTAGAATAACATTAAAATTCAACTAACATATGTCCATCTTTGTCCATGAAATAATCCAAGGGTCCATTTACCACATAAGGACCTCACACTTAATAAGGCACATCAATTCGGCACCTAATCAAATAGAAGGCTACTTTTGCATTTACTACGATTAGGTCCTTTTAATTAAATCGAGCACACAAACGATAAAATTTTCACACGAAACTTTCACACACATAAATTAACATACTGTAGACACCAAAAATAATATTAAAATATTTTTTTGACTCAGATTTGTGGTCCCAAAACCACTGTCCGACTGGGGTCTAAACCGGGCTGTTACAGAATTTAAGCACTGAATCCTCATAGAGTTTGAGAATAATTTCAGAATCTGATTTCTCCCCAAAAGTAAATAACAAGAACATGAATAAAAATCTAAAACATAAGAGAAGGGAAAACCTAAAGACTAATTTTAAGAGAAAGTTATACAATAACCAAAAGGACCCTATAAAATGTGTTAGCTGAGCCTATTAATAGACTAGAATGATTGTCTTCCTTAACGCTAGGTCAGTTGACATTCCTGAGCTTAAAGTTGGATTGTACAGAGCAAAGCGTCTCTGGCTCGTATTAATTTCCCAGACAAAGGTAATGTCGCGACACACTAGGTCTTGTGTCGCGACATCGAGGGTAGTATGCTCAGCTTCAGGGTGTCTTTAGGGGTATGTCGTGACATTCTCATGTTATGCCGGGACATTGATGGAAGTTTTGGACTTCTTTAGTTCTACTCCCTATGTTGCGACATCCAATGCTCTGTGTTGCAACTTAGCGATCATGATCGAGTTAATGCGCATTCTAATGGTCTCCTACACACTCACAAAGTATATTAGCTCACCCTTAGGCATTATTCGACCCCTAAGGTCAATAAAAGACTCGATATAACATCCTAAAATTTGGGAATTTATGTTTTGTGTTATATCATGCGATAGGCTAGTTTAAAATGTTAATGGTGTATGTTTAGGGGTCCTAAGAAGGCTCGGGGTTGAACTGGGCCTTAGCAAATTTTTTATGTTTAAGCACTTTAAGGAGAGATAGGTAAGTGACATCAATGCTTAAGGAAATAAATGTGTATTTCGCTAGCATAAGTGAGCATATGGCAAGGAGGTTGTGGCGTCACATGAAGGGCTTTTGGGGAGGAGTTCGAATCCCACCTAGTGCAAAAAAATTTTGATTAATTTTTGTACTTCTCTTCCAAGTGTCGGCCATGGTCCTAATTAAGGTAAGGAAGACTTTTTATTTATGGAAAGAAGAATAAGGAAATATGGTATGGAGGAAAAGAAGGGATAATGAAGGAAAGAATCAAAAGGAAAAGCCAAGAGAAAGGAACATGTTGGCCTATATTGTGGAGGATGTTTTGGAAAGATTATTTTGGTCAACATCCATCCTTTTGGCAAAAGTGATACACGGTTTTGTGGGGTAAAGGGGGGAAGCCGAATTTCTTTAGGCATTTTGGAAAATTTTGGTGCTTGAGAGGTTGTTTTCTTTTTACCATTTTTGTGTCTTTTTCTTTTTTCCAATTTTTCCCTCTTTGCCGAAACTTCAAAACAAAAAGTGAGCATCTTTTTCCTTTGTCTTGCTGAAACTCTAAGGCCAATATTGTGCACCATTTTCCTTTGTTTTAGCCGAAACACCTTAATACCCCTTTGTCCATCATCTCTTTTCTTTTTACCCTTTCTTTAATCTTTCTCATTATCTCTTATATCGACATTTCTTTGTGGTCGAAACTCCTTGGTCCCTTTCTCTCCACTAGCCGAATCTTGATCATCTTCTCTTCTTCATCTTGCAAGTTGGACATTTCTTCCTTGATTAAATCGGGTAAATGACTTTATTCTAATCTTTTCATTCTCTTCTCTCTCTAGCCGAATGAGTGTTCCTCATCATTTGGTTATTTCATATTGATTCTAAACCGAAATGGAGTTTTCCATACTCCCTCATATCTTAATCGTTATTTTTGTAGTGTAATAGTGGGAAACCCGAATCTATTACCTTTGACTCATCCGTAGCCATAAAGTACAATTGGTGGGAATCGGTTTTATAATCATTAAGGTAAGGGGTTCCTTCTTGGATTTCTCATTATATCTCTACTCGACTATGTTACAACCGGATCGAAGTTTCGACTAATCGATTATGTTTTTAGGGACGAAATCACTTGATATTCTCTTTTAGCTAATTCTTCGGAAATAGTGGTAAGCCTACTCCTATCACTAAAACAACCACTTTCTCTCATAGTAGTGTTCTAACCGAGATTTTTCCTATGGAGACAAGTGGAACCGATTTGAAAGGAAAAGCGATTAGAGAACAAAAAAATGAGTGGATTTGCTATTCCTACTCCTAAGTTCAAGCATAGAGCGGTATCGGCAGTTCGAGATTTCCCACCGGGTTGTGGACCATCATCCGGTGAGAATAAATAAATCGTGGTCGTTCACGATATTGAGAGTAAGTATTTTAGATCGTTGATTTAGATTTGGATTAAGAAAAACCTCTTATGTGAGTTAATCGAGTATTATGTTGTCATAAGTGCCGACGATCAAGAGGGTTTAATACTTACAGTAATCAGTGTGTAATCTCACACGAAATCCCGTGAGATTTATGATTCGATATCACGTTGGAAATAAGATCATTATTATTTATATGGATAAAATTGTAATATGGCATAAGCGGAAATTTGCTTAAATTACATTATTTCTAAAGATTTGTCAAAATCGGTATTAAAATTGTTAGAATTACTTAAAATGCCCCTATGGGTCGATTGATTTAAAATGCCCCTATGGGCCGATTACTGAAAATGCCCCTATGGTCGAATTATTAAAATGCCCTATGGGCGCAGAATTGCTAGAATGCTTTAGTGGATCGAATTACAAAGATCTATAGTTGGTGATTTACCATAATAAATTATTGGATTAATGATTGTTGTACATATATGTGTATATTATGTTTAATTATGTATGATGCATGTTACATATTGCATGGGTTGGGAAAAATGATGAAGAGAAGTGTAGCCTGGTGGCATTGCCACAAAAATGTTTATTATTATGTTTCATTATGATTTCGGTGGCATGGCCACAAATAAAATATTATAAATGGTAACTTGCCTGCGAATTGGTGTGAACGGCGGGGTGGGTTAACTTGATCCCCACAGGTGTGATTGGCTGGTCAGGGGTTTGATGGATGGATGGGTTGGGTTGCATACATTGCATATATATATTCTGTTATGTAAATGGGCTTAGGCAAGATGATGCTAAATGGGTTCGGGCCCTGTGGACAACGATAAGGGGATTATACACTGAGTTCTAATAACTCACCCCTTTTTCCTTAACCCTTATAGGTAATGCTCAATGATGTGGATTTGGGCCATGGATGACTCGGTGGAGGCCATACTTCAGAAATGGTATTTTTTTTAACTTTAGATTTCTATTTCCGTTTACTTTATTACTTTTACTATTTTGGGTTTTTATGTTGTAATAAGGCCTCTGGAATATTTTTTTTATTTTATTTTATTTTTGCTTTATGTTTTGACGTACTTATTATATTGTTTGAATTGTTTTAAATGGGGATTTTTTTTCTAAAAATTTAAATAAAGGTTTTCAAAAATAGATTTACAAATGGTTTTCATAACAAACTTTTACAAATATTTTAACTCGGAAATTTTCTTATGAATTATCAACGATATTTTCAAAAGTCACGGTTTTATAAGATTACTAGTTCAAATTATTGATTTATCAATCAACCTTCGAGGTTAGTAGTGTTTTATCAAATATTTCAAATCAAACTTGTTTTCTTGATTATAACAAAATAATACCTCTTTTAGTACGAATCAAAAGGATTTTACACGTTTTCTCATGTGACATGTCAGATCCGGTCATAATGCATGGGCCGGGTTTGGGGCGTTACACTCGAATAATATAATTTTTTGAATTTAAATAACTGTAAGAAAACTTAACTAAGCTCCAAAAAAAATGCTCATATTCAAGCTCCTCAAATGCGAAAACTATTTAATCTGCCACACTGAATTACGATAGATCAAACTCCCCCACACTTAAGTCATTGCTTATCCTTAAGCAACATGAAAAAAATAATAATAAATGAAAAGACGACCCTTGAGCAAGTATGATACAAATGTTAGCTTTGGAGCACATAAGTAGGTATTTTAAACTCACACATAATCTTGGCATGAGGTATAACTCACTTACCACTTTTGATATCAAACACCTAAGTTCAATATATTACAGAGCATACACACATTAAGGGTATTAAATGTAGGAATCCATCAATAAATTATACAAGTAATTTGATTATCCTAATAGAATACAAACAATCATAAATGCAATTATTCAGTATGATTACAAATTGTGAATAAGTCTACCTAGATCACATAGGGCTTTTTGGCTTGTAACATTATGAGGCTTAGGACATGTATGGATTTTAGGAATAGTAAGCATCAAATAGTTTCAAGCACGAAAATAGTTTGGCACATCATGTTGTTCCCTATTCTCGTCCCCTATTCTCCCCCTTAGTAACCTTTTTCCGCTCACCACCTTACGTCTCCTTCTCTCAACTTCCTTATTTCTCCACAGAGGAAGTCACAGCCTAATATAACAATCATGGTTAGCTCACGAGTTTTTGTACGCTAATGAATGAGCTTTTCTAATTTTGTGACTTTGTCACATTTTTTTTTCTTTTTCAATAAATCTCACTCACAAATGCTTTTACTTTTCAAGTACTTTTTCTACTCGTTTTTATTTTCTTCTTGGATTTTTCTTTTGTTGCACATATTAGCTAACCTATCATTACTATATCACACTAATCCTTCCTATTTCACTCTATTTTTACAAAATCTTCCATAATGTATCTACTTAACCCTCAATACATATGGCCAGACATCTATAGTGGTGCAGTTCAGGACCAACAAAAAAGGATAAGTACAAATTTATATTTTGGTTTGGGTTTTGTATAAAGGTTCATCAAGAAGTGTTTTCTGGCTCAAAACTAGGTATTAAAGATAAATAACAAGATTAGGTTTTTGGCTTAGGGTGTATTTCAAACAACACCTTAGGCCATCCCTAGGTATCTCAATATTCACAACTCTAATCAACCAAACAACCACAAATTCAACAATTTATTATTCAGACTAGCATGCTTGTTTCCTTTATTCTCTATATCACTTGGTACATTCAATTGCTTTAATGCCTATTTATAGTGTAATATATAGAACTTAGTAGTATAATAATATAAAACTTAAAATCACCTATCCTCATGCCAAATTTATTGTAAATACAAGCAACCTATGTACATGCTCGTAACCAATCAATTATATTTCAACAAGCTCAAGCACAAAAGTGACAAGAAAAATCAAAGAAAAGTATAAAAATTTAAAGCAAATTTTCTACGTTACCCCCACACTGTAGATAACACATTGTCCTCAATGTGTAGCCCCTAAAAAGATAAGAAAAGAGGTTACCCGGTTGATCGTGATAGTTTCATCGGCTATTGGTGGGTGCTTCCTTCATTGCTCATTGAAAGCTCATGATTGCTGTGCATCTACTTTGCAGGGGTATTTTATAAATAATTTAAATCCATTAATTATAATGAATTACAATACCCTAATAAAAGCAAACAAAATATTAATAACAATAAGAAAAACTGATTTAATTTTCCTAATGCTATCTACTCTTAAAAAAACTAATACATTAGTTTGATCTACTCATCATCTTTTTGAAGTCCTCTTCTCATTCTTTCCTCCTTCTGCTTTTTCTATAATATGACAAACTATTTATAAACATCATCTCCGAGTAGTTTCTTTTGAGGATTCATTTTTTATCATTCGCTCCATAGGTACTCCTGCTCTTTTGCACAGGTCTATTTTATCCATTCGCTCCATAACAACAAGAATATTCTTTTTCTAGATTTCTTGCGCATTCAACCATATTCCTATATATCCACGTACCAATACATATTTGCTTCTTTTGAAAAATTCCATATTTCATAATGGCGTGGATTGGATTGATGTCAGACACGTCAGTTGTGGGCCAAATTTTTGAACATACAAACTTCATCCAAATTTTGGCTTTTAGCATCATTAATGCTTGGTTGAATGATTCGGGTATTGCTGTGCCCTTCTGATATGTCCATATATCTTTTCCTTCCATAAAAAATCTCAAGATCTCTTCTGTGTCGACGTTTTTAAACTCCTTGAGGCCTGTTTTATATAGGTAATCACGATAATAATATGGTGCATTATAAAACTAATTGATACTTTTTTTCAGTTACCAGGCCATTAAACCCTCTGACCTTGTCAGAAGATCGCATCTCATAGAATGGTATTTTCACTTCCCTTTCTTTTAATGCTAGATAGAATTCTTGTACCACATGAATTATTATGGGTTCTTCAGGCGACAAACAAAAGTTGGTCCACTCCCTTTCTTTGTGATTTCCCATATGCCTTTACAATTCCTCATTAAGGGACCAAATCCTTATTCTTGGATAAAAGTATAATGTTGTACCTGTTGTAAGTATTTATCTATGTCACTCTCCTAGAATTCAATAGATGGGCTTGACACGCTTGCACAAAAACTTTCCTGTAACACCCCTAACCTGTATCCGTCGCCGAAACAGGGTTACGGAGCATTAACAAAAAATTCACTTCAAACGAATACAATTTTTAAACATTTCAAATCATATCAATAATCATATTAAAACCAATCCAAATCATACATATTGTCCCTTATACGAGTCCTTGAGACTCTAAAAACATATTAGAAACAAGTCGCGACTAAATCAGAAACTCATAGAATTTTTAAGAAAACAATGAATTTTTTTCAAAACTACAGGGGTCACACGGCCGTGTGGCCAGGCCGTGTGCTAGGCCGTGTAACACCCTGACTTGCAACCCCTTGAAAGCTATAGGGGACACACGACCGTGTCACCAGGCCGTGTGTCACACATGGTTGAGACACACACCCGTGTCTCTGCCTGTGTGGACAAAAAATAGGCCATTCCCAAGCCATTTTTCTCACCCATTCATGCATGTACCTACAATCACTTTTGCACAATTCAACAATCCATCAAAATGCATCAAAAGCATACATAATCAAGCTAAAAAAATATGATACATTTGCATACAACCAATATGCCCAAAGGGCACCTCAATCTCAACAATCAAACATGTACACTTATAAACACAATTTGGCCAAATGTTCAACTAACCTTTAGCTAAGTTTATACCAAAACATACCATTTGATTTACCTATCAATTTCATACCAAAAGGTACCAAATATACCATTCAAAAACTAGCACTTATAGCCATTCATGACATTTATAACAAAAGTATCAAAACACCATATTTAAACATATCACGAGACCATTTATACATGCATTTTAAGTTACCATTTGATCTTCAACCATTCAACCATAATAAATCAAAACATCAACCATTTACAGGCCAAATATATACATGCCAAAACTAAATCCATATCATCACTCAAAATGCCATAAACACAAGCCAAGACCAATGGCTACTTTAATAACCAAAATACCTATACATGCCATTATAACCAAACTTAGAAACATCCACAAGTACTGATATAGCCGATGGATAGTGTGATATAACTCCAACAAGCTTCTAACTCGAACGAGCTTCCGGTACACTATAAAACACAGAAAATAACACAAAGTAAGCATAAATGCTTAGTAAGTTCGTATAATGTAAAACACAACTTACCATTTAATCACATAATAAGTAAGTTAACATGGCATATTCCAACCACAATTTGGCCAAAGCCTAAGTATGTACACCAAACATGTTAGCCATTTACACATATAACAAAGACATCATAATCATGGATGAGCATAACATTTAATCATATATCATATACATATATCATCCATCTCAACTCTCAATATACCAAATATTACTATTTCAATGAAATTTCCCATGTGTCCATGTCTTAGTTCATATCGAACTCTTTCGAAATCATTGCCTGTAACACCCCAAACTCGGCCTAGAAGTTAGGCCCGAATCTGGCGTGTCACATTGAGGTGTTTTTTCGAAAAACCATGTTCTCATTAAAAACCCTTCTTGAAATTTAAAAAAACTAAAGTCTCAGTTTGCGTTTGTTTATCTTTTTTATCGTCGTTTATTAAAATGTTATAACGTTATTACCTTTAAAACCTTATTTGTTGCAGAAGCTTAATTTAAAACCATTGATTTACGAAAACGTGATATTTAAAAAGACTGAGTTGCGGAAACGTAGCATTTTAAAAATAGTTATCATTTTTAGAAAATCGCGTTCTACTTCTAGCAGATTTAAATCGTAGTAAGCTGGAAATACCAAATTAAAACCCAGAAATTGAGAGAGGCCTTATTACAACCCAATAGGAAAACAGATTAAATAGAGTAAAATAAAATACTAAAATTCAAAGCTGCTCGTAGTGTGGCCACCTCCGAGTCCTCCAGTACGTCGAACCGCCTACTGAGGATTGCCTGAAACATTTAATAAAAAGAGGGGGTGAGTTTACGAAAACTCAGTGTGTACAACCCTCATCGGTCAAAAAAATGCCTCAAAGCAAACCAAGCCTAAACCAATTACAGTAACGGTGGCAATTGGGTCCTAGCCCATAATTGCCTCAGTTGGGCCTTAGCCCATATCAACTGTCAGATATCATATTTATCTGGGCCTAAGCCCATCTCAATATTAGAATCCGTATATGCAATGCATTAATGCCCATACCAACCCTGCACTCCGTCTCCTGTCCAACCCTGCACTCATGTGGGGATTTAATCGACCCACCCATCCCTACACTCCTTATGTAGCACCGGTTACGGCACTAACCAATATTGCAATAGAGCTACCAGACATATAATCGGCTTAAAGCCTTCGGTGGATCCACAGTCGTCAAGCGACCATGCGATCCTATCAGTACTTCCTCCGTATTAACAATCCCATCCCCATGCAACATAATATGACATGAATGCAACATACCAAACTAAACATACGATAACAATCATATAGCATGTAGAGCATTTTAGTCATTCTGCCCTTCAGGGGCATAACGGTCATCTTACCCTCTAGGGGTATTTCGGTCATTTTACCCTTCGAGGGTATTTCAGTAATTTACGACCTTTCCGAAGGTCTACAGTCGCCTCGAGCGACAAGAAAACATATTTAATCAAAAAGGTGTATTTGGGCCCGAAGCCCAAAACTCGGCCTAGGTGGGCCCACACTCTCGAGTGGCCCATTCGGCCCAAAATTTTCTTTGGCCATGTGATCGCCATGGCCTGCTCCTTAATTCCTATCCGTCTACAAAATTTACTCGCGTAGGGCCTACGGGCCCGTTGGGCCCACTCGGCCCATTTACGCCAAATGAGGCCCAAAACGTCCTAAGCCCATGAGAACACTCATGGTGACCTCAAGCATCTTGTGCCCATATTCGTGGGCTCGGTCCACCACATGTGCGTTCGCATGCTCGTGTGGCATCATTTGCCGATATTTCAGCTTTCCGGCATTTGCCGATCTACGGTCGGAATGGTGTGTGTACACACCTGATTACAAGTTGTGCTTTCCAACGCTTCCCAAAACACCACGAACACCGACTCCTTCAGTGCACCTATAACTGGCCTTAACTCTTAGCTAACAAGTCCCTAACCATAACTGATGAGCAAAAGAGTCGTTAATAACCAATCCATTTCAGCCAAACCAACGGAAATATGGCAACATTCTTACCTTACTTGCTTGATGAGTTACAAATAAAGATTTGTTTAAAACAATCACTTGTGCTCCTTCACCTTGATGAACCCTAAACCCAACGATGGTCATATCAAAACAAGAGCATATCTTTGATCCAACGAGAGAGAAAGAAGAGCGCACGATTAATGAAAAGGAACCGAATGACAATAGAGTAATAATCAAAGAGAAGACCACCACTTACCGATTCTTCAAATCTTTACGGCGCCACTCTAGGAAAGGACAGGACTATGATTCGGCCAAGAACCAACTCACAAAGTGTAGTGAGTACGCCCAACACAAAAAAAGCAATAGAGGGTGCTCGGCTAAGAGAAAATAAACTGCAAGAAAACCGAATGATGTAGAAGGAAAAAAAAGAAGAAGAAGCACCAATCAAAGACTAAAGAGAAGAGAAAAGATCCGGCTTACCCCCAAATCGGCTAGCTCTATACTATGAAGAGAGGAGCATCAAGAAGACAAGAAGCTATTTCAAGAACAAAAGAATGGGGAATAGGTTTGGCTAGACAACCAAGGGATGAGCAAAGCGTGAAAGAGAAAAAAAACGAGAGGAAAACTAGAGATTCGACCAACTCTAAAGGTTTGGCTAACAACAAAAGAAGGAAGAATTTCTCAAGATACACGAGAGGTAAATAACGAGTAGGAAAAAGGGAAAAACAAGTGAAAGCACCCAAAACGTCACCCTCAAAGAAAAGAACCCGAAGGAAAACACTCAGAAGCAAAGAAGAGTTTCGGTTCCTCTCTTTACACCAAATGACCGAAAATGCACTCCCCTACTCCTCTTCAGCCGAAATTCTCCTTAGCAAGACCCCCACTTTCGGCCAACTCCACCTCACTCATCCATCCCCACAATTTTCTCCATGAATCCCTCCATAATTCACTCTCCCTCACTCATTCAAATTCACCCAACAACCTTGACCAATTCCAACACTTCACCATCAGTATTTGATTCCAACACAACCTCTTGTCTTCTCCTGAGCAAAATAAAAGCCTTCAATTTGCCATCTGTAGGATTCGAACCCCTTCCCCCTTGCTCTCACCTTGACGTCACAGCCACCACACCACATGCTCAACTTGTGTCTCCTAAACGCACACAATTTTACTTAAGTCCTACCTTCAGTAGCCCTCTCCACAAAAGAGCCAAAAATCAAAATTTTTCCAAGGCTCAACCTCGAACCCATGCCTCTATAGGACCCCCAAACACATTCAAATAACAAGCCAAATAAGCACAACATAAATTTAAGCAAAACTACTAACCCCTAACTTTTGGGGCGTTACAACTCTACCCTCCTTAAAGAAATTTCGTCCTCGAAATTTCCAACTATCTAATAACCGCACAATACCGATTATACCACTACGCTTCTGCTGCGCACTCTAGTCCTAATTACAAATTAGGTAAATAGCACACTATGGGTAAAGTACGTACCAGTATTCGCATCTGGGGCGTCTCCGTTGTCTCGGCGACGTGCTGCATAAACCAATACTGGCTGCCTTGCCTCTGCATAATCATCACCTCTACCTGGAGTTCCACGGCCCACATCGTTTCCATCCCTGGCATGCCCACAGCCTCTAGGCGGCTGCTGTCCACCCCTCAGTGGCTGTACATTACCCCCATCGAAAGCATGTCCCTGATTTGGTCTTCTAGGACACTCTCTGAGATGATGTTACATGGAACCACAATTCAGACAAGCCCCTGTCCTTCTCCAGCAGTCGCCCACATGACCTTTCCCATAAGTAGCACAAGGTGGTAACCCAGTAGTAGCAGTAAGGGGCCCAGCTCTGACTGGCCCATCTACTCTAGCCCTTCTCTTAAATCTCCGATCAGAATCGGAATACTCAGAATCCCTCTTGTTTCTACCCCTTTCTCTTTCCCTATTTAGGCGCTCAGAGCGCTACAGCGATCTTAGCTTTCTCTACCAATGCAGCAAAGTCTCGCTCCCTTTGTGGAGCTATCAACACTCGGAGACTGTCCTTGAGGCCATCTTCGAACCAAACACAACGTTTGTAGCAGCCCGATTTTGGGTCTAGTCGGATTAGTGGTGCGAGACCACAAATTTGAGTTAGTAAAATGAGCTTTTAAGGTATTTGAAATGTTTTCATGATATTATGAAAGTTTCATGAGGAAATTTTATTAAAATTTCCATTAAAGGGTCTATCAGGACTAAATTGCAAAAGTTGCAAGATATGAGTTTCTAGAAGCTTTTTGTATAAAATAGCTTTGGATTGGTAATTAGAAGTCCTTAAGTAGCAATTTGCCCAAATTATAATTTTTGGTCAAAAATGGACATGAGTTAGTAATATTTGAAAGTTTAGTAAAAAGGGCATTTTGGTCATTTGGCTTTTTATTGATTAAAAAGGATGAAATAAGTCAAAATTTATGTTCATCTTCTTCAAGCTTGGCTGAAACTTTGAAGAACTCCATAGCTAGGGTTTATTCAATTTTTCAAGCTCATAGTAAGTGCATCCTAGCCTTGTTTTTAATATTCTTCGTATTTTTAGAGTTCTCGTAACATGAATTAGCTATTTTTAGCTATAAGATGAGCTAAGATGCATGTTCAAAAATCTACCCATGTATGGTATGTTTGTAAAATGATGTTTTATGGAAGATTATGAGAGTTTGATGTTAGATAAACATCTTTTTCTAAGTGAATTTCATGAGAAATGCTAGTAGGGACTAGTTTGTAAAATTTATGAAATTTGTCATACATGGTAGAAATTGTAAGAATTTGATATTTCAATAGTTGAGACTATTAATCATCTAAGCATGAAGTATTAGAAAGTTGAATGAAAATCACTTTACGAGCCTTGGGGCAAAAGTGTAATTATGAGAAAGTTTAGGGGCGAAATAGTAATTTTGCTAAAGTATGTGTTAAGAGTCAATTTAGTCAATATGAGTATTAAATGAGTTAAATTATTATTATATATCAAGAAAAATGAAGCCCGGATCGAAACCGAGGCAAGAACAAAGTCGAGGACTAAATTGCATATCTACCTATATTTTGTACATTGAGGTAAGTTTGTATGATTTCTAAGCTTTATGATTAATATCATTGAATTGCTTAGTATAATGTACAATATTACCATGAAAATATTTAATGATATGTTAACAAAGAAATCAATGAGATTAAGCATGAGAAAGTCCCGATTGAAGTTGAATTACTTAGGATACTCGATCTATCACATGAGACAAGAAAATTTGCATAAGACCAAGCCTGTAACATCCCAAAATAGGGGTTATTTGTGATTGAATTATTTTTCTTGTATTTGAATTTCTGTGATATTATGCGTGATGATATAAGGCTTAATTAGGGGTCTTGAGTAAGCTCGGTTTAGTAGAATAATTCTTAGTATGGCTTATTTAAAGAAGAGGATTAAATGAGCTTAGAACTTAAGTTAATTTAAGTAGCAATAAGTGACATAAGAGGAGTAAGTGGCAAGTTGGTTAAGGAGCTTGAAAGGTTGCTTGAGGTTAGATGTTCGAGTAGCATGTCTAGCAATTTGAAGGTTTATTTTTATATCTTTGCTTTGATGGACGGTCAAACTTATTTATGATAGGTTGGACTATTTCTTTTGGTAAGTTGAATATATGATTAAGGAAAGCTTGATAGTAGGGATAAGAATCTTGAAGTTATGGTATGATGAGGGACAAAAGGCATGAAGGGTGGAGGATGTTTTGGAAAGTTTCCTAAGCCTTTAGTGGATGAATGTGGACGGCATGTATGGCTAGGGGTGACCGAATTTTGATAGGTAGCTTGGGGAAAGAAATAGTTGGCCAATTTCTCCTTTGATCATCTTTTGGCATTTTTGTTTCTCTCTCCAAAAACTCTCTTTGGTCGAATGTGTATTGTGCATTTTGGTGCACTTTTGCTTTTGATTTTAGCATCTTTTGTTGAACCAAACCATACCATTTCCCTTTTCTTTCATTTGCTCTTTTGAAACCAAAACAACATTTGATTTTGGGCATTGTGTACACATTTCTTTTAGGCAAAATAGGTGTTGGCCAAATCTCTCTCTCACATCTTTCTTTTCTTCATTTGACTTTTGTTCAACCACATTTTCTCCCATCCTCTCTCTTGGCCGAATCTTTAACCATCTCAAACTCCATTTCTTTTTCATTCACTCATAGTTTAAACATCCATTACCATTCGATTTCTATTTTCTTGTTCATTTCACCATATGAAACTCTCATATCCTTCTTTTAGTATTATATTTGGCCGAATATTCAAGGGGAAAACTCTCTTAGTTTTTCTTCAATTGATTTTGGAAAAGGGTAAGTGTTCTTGGTCGTTTCTCCTTCAATTCTTTTCTTGTCTCTACGTTATTTTCTTGTGGACTAAGGCCGAATCTATGGGCATTGGTTTGCAAGGTTCTAATCATTTAGGAATCGATTTATTTTAGGCTTTTACGGACGTGGAAACAATCTTTCTAAGCCTCGTATATTCATCGATCGTCTTGGGTAAGCTTTTAGGTAAGATTGGTATTTTGAAGCGATAACTCTTTGGATTTAGTGTTATGGCCGAATGGCCTTTGTTTATATTTTAAGTGTTGGCCGATTGTAGGACAAGGATCTAGTGGTAAATCGGATTCGGGAGTTATTTCTTGCGTTGGTGAAAGGTGTGTATACATACACATCTTATAACTTTTTAATATGCTAAGTGTTATTTTATGCCTAACGTTTTGTGTAGACATGGATGAAATACCTTCATGGTATTAACAAGGATTTGGGTAAGTTCTTATTACTATGTGATTATTATTTGATGCTTTTGGGAAGCATGACACATTTGGTATGTGTATTATTTGATATATGGCTTATGATAAATCGATTGGATGTTGTTTAATAAATCTATCAACATGATTTGTGGTACATGCATATAAATGATGGTTATGGGTTGATGAGAGGAGGGGGCAGTGATATTCGTGTCGACGGACACCAGTGTTTTGGTAACACATCGTGACTACGGTCACCAGAGGTTTGGTACCTCCAGAGGTTTGGCACCTCATAGCGACTTGTCCCTGTGGTTAATACCACCGTGGGTTGGCCCCACTTTGAGATATGGGATTGTCTGCCAGTGATTTGGTATCACACGATGGGTTGGCCCCATCATCTATTTGTGACTTCGGTCACCAGTGTTTTGGTAACACAATTGTGTCTTGGACACTAGAGATTTGGTATCTCCAAAGTGATTTGGTATCACATTTGTGACTATACGTCACGGTGGTTTGGCACCACCAGTGGTTTGGTACCACAAGGGGTAGAAAAAGGCGTATGGATGGTTAGGTTGGGTACATTTAAACTTATGCATGTTGATTGGTTATAATTTGTGTATGTGATTGCATTAAATTTGGGGAAGGGTTACACATTGAGTCTTGGTGACTCACCTTCTCCTTTAATTTTTCAGGTGACTCGTAGATCGCGGATGAGGAGCCGGATGGACTCGAGGTGGCCATGCAGTAGAGATTTTTAATAAATGAATTTTGGATTTTATTTATTTTTCTGTTGGGTTTATGTTGCTTAATTGTAATAAGGCCTCCTAGGATTATATTATTATTGCTGCATGTTTTGTTTAAACTATTTGATGATGTTAAAACGGATGCACATGTTTTCTCAAATTAAACGCAAAATGTTTTAAAGTACCATCGGGTACATTCGAAATTTGTAAACAACTCGACTATGCAAATATCTTAAGTTTGGTTTTTAACAAAGAAAATTTAAATTTAAAGGCATTTCGACTAATTTCAAAAATCGGTTTTAAAATGATTTTTAAAATCTTTTCTCTGTAGCAAACCAAATTCGGTCGTAATGTTTGGGCCGGGTTTGGGGTGTTACAAAATTGCATATCGAGCCAGTTCAAAGCTCATTTGTGGGGGCCCAAGGCCCAAAAATGTTTTAGTAGGTCTATTTGAAATATTATGGTTTTGAATAAGCATGGCTTTGAGTCTCCGACACCGATCCGCCTGTAAGTACCACTAACTTTTTGTATGAAATATTTCATTGTAGAAGGGTAGAAAGCATGGGACGTAGATAGTGATAGTATTTTAAACTTTAGGACTAGTTTACTCCAAACAAAGACATAAGACTTTAAGAGCCTAATTAAACCAACCTACGACCAAGTCGCCGAGTTAGGGTGTGGTAACCTTGGTGCGCATGTCTAGGATTGGATCGGAAGAGCTTGGTACTTAGCAGTCCTCGTGACTCACCTCCTCTTCGCGGGATTCCTACAGTGCGTAGCCGGTTCACCCTAACCAAGAGGACTCAGTCATAGGCGAAATCCTAAATAAAACCCGAAAGGGATTAGCCATGTTTTAAGGAAAAACTTCGGTTTTAAAATCATTAAACTATTTTTTTAGATGGTAGGACAAATTTATCTTCGAAAATTTTCAAAATATTCTTGATTGACAAAATTACAAAAAAATACCCTTTAGGAAAAATGACGAAAATACCCCTGGGTTAGAAACGGACAGTAATGCCTGAAGAGTGCATAGGTATGAAAGGTATAGGAAATGGATGTATTATTCTGTGTAAACCAAGATAGAAGACTTAAAACCTTGTTTGATCGAAAGAATCTCTATTAAACTCTTTTCATAAAATTTCTTCGCGGATAATCAAGTGAAACATGTACTAATTCATAAAAATTTCCTAATCAGATTAAAGCGCGATAGTTAGAATGAGCTTTAGAGGACGTGGCCGTCGTGGACGTGGAAGGGTAGGATGGTGATCGTAAACTCGTCGGGTCGGGTCAAGGATCTGAGAATGAGATACCGCCACCACCACCCCCAACCTTTGGAGCTGAAGAGCAGGATCAGACGGGTGACGACGCTGTGTCACAAGCGATGCTACGGGTTCTGGAAAGGGTAGCTGGAATTGGTGGAAGTGGAGGAGCTCGGAAGTCGGTTCCTGAGAGACTTCGAGCTAACGGAGCTGAATTTTTCCGAGGTGTGTTAATGCAGTGTAGCGCCCAATCACGGTGAGTATTGGTGGAATCGACCAGAAAGAATCATGGATGAGATAGATTTGACAAATGAGGAGAAACTGAAAGGAGCGGTGTCGCTTCTCAAGGATGAGTCATATCGATGGTGGCTCACGGTTCGAGATGGTGCTACGGCAGATGATCTCACTTGGGAGTACTTCAAAGCTGCATATCAGAAGAAGTATGTTGGATCAAGCTACATTGGACGCTCAAAGGAAAGCTTTTCCGGGGTTAGTGCAAGGGAATAAGTCTATCTCGGAGTATGAAGCGGAATTCCTAAAAAGGGTGAGTCGTTATGCTCAGGGAATAGTGGCATCGGAACATGATCGTTGTGTTCGTTTTGAAGACGGACTTAGAGGCGAGTTAAGGCGCTGATTGCTACACAAAGAAGAACGTGAGTTTCTTTGTCTTGGTGGAGAAGGCCAAGGTAGCCGGAAGGAATCAAGGAGTCCGCGAGGCAAAGTTATGATAGGAACAAGTGAAGAGAGGCTTTGGATCGTCAGGTCGAGGTAATGTTCGTAAAAGATTTAGGCAGAGTGGGTCAAATCAGGCAGGAGGTCCACAGTGCTAATCAAAGACCCGCCCAGTGTAACCGTTGTGGGAAAGTTTCATTGGGGTGAATGTTGGACCGAGGGAAAGGATGTTTCGAGTGTGGTTCGCTAGAACATCGTGTGAGGGATCGTGTCGCGTAAGCAAGCTAGGAATCACCGAAGGTCAAGGTCGTGCCCGGATTCGAGAAAGGAGGGACAAAGCACGCAGAGAGGTCGTGGTTATGGTAGAGGTGGTTATGGCTCTAGTGGAGGTCGCGGAGCGGTGGCAGAGGTATTGGCAACACGGAGGCTAGGCGGACTGGTTTGGTGTATCTTTGAGGCGTCGGGAGGAAGGAGACGACCGGACGTCATAACCAGTGACGTTTTTAATTTTTGGTGTTCCATATAACGCCTTGATAGATGTGGGTTCGACGCACTCTTACGTTGCTAGTAGTATAGTTGAGACCATGAGTTTAGTTCGAGACCGCTTCTAAGAGGATGACTGCGTACTTAGTCCTTTAGGTCACTCTGTAGAAGTAGATAAGTCAGTATAGAGATATACCCCTAGAACTCCAAGGGGTAGTGTTTGTAGCCGATCCGATGGAAGCGCCGTTTGAGGAGTTCGATCCGATTCTTGGGATGGATTGGTTGGTCAAGTACCAAGCAAGTTTGGATTGTGCCGCTAAGCGCATGGTTTTGAAGACGGTTGAAGGTGAAGAAGTGGTCATGATAGGTAATAGGAGAGATTATTTATCCAATGTGGTATCTGCGTTGAAAGCAGTAAAGATGGTCGGGAAGGGTCAGTGAGGCGTTCGTAGTTCATGTGTGTGCTTTGGAAGCTAAGGAGTCTTCGTGGGAAATGTTCAAAGCTGTAAAGGAATTTCTTGGACGTATTTCTGAAGAACTTCGGGATTGCCTCCGGATCGTGAAGTCGAATTTGGTATAGATCTCATTGCAGAGCAGCAGCAAAGGTGTCTATAGCTCCATATAGGATGGCACCAGAAGGAATTGTTGGAATTGAAGGCTCGAGATACAAGAGTTGTTGGATCGAGGTTTCATTCGACCAAGTGTTTCACCTTGGGGAGCGCGGTACTACTTTTGTCAAGAAGAAGGATGGTACGATGCGGATGTGTATAGACTACCGCCGATTGAATAAGTCGACGATTAAAAACAAGTATCCTTTGCCGAGGATAGATGACTTGTTTGATCATTTGAAAAGAGCTGCGGTTTTTCTAAGATTGATTTAAGGTCCGGATATCATCAATCGAAGGTGAAAGAGGCTGATATCCATAAGACGGCATTTCGTACTCGGTATGGACACTACGAGTTCCCGGTGATGCCGTTTGGTTTGACTAATGCACCAAAGAGCTTTCATGGACATGATGAATAGGGTATTTCAACAGATTTTGGATCAGTTTGTTGTGGTCTTTATAGATGATATTTTGGTGTATTGAAGTCGGAAGAGGAGCATGATGCGCATTTGCGAGTGGTGTTGCGCAGATTCGAGGAAAAGCGGTGTATGCGAAATTTAGTAAGTGCGACTGGCTTAAGGAGGTGACTTTCTTGGGTCACGTTGTTTCACCGAGGGGATTAGAGTAGATCCTCGAAAGATTGAGGCGATGTTGGATTGGAAGCCGCCTAAATCTGCGGGTGAAATTCGGAGTTTTCTAGGTGCAGCGGGGTATTACCGAAGATTTGTGGAAGGATTTTCTTTGATTGCCGCACCGATGACCAAGTTGTTGAGGAAAGGAGTTCCATTTGTATGGACCGAGAAGCGACAAGAAAGTTTCGACAAATTGAAGAAGATTCGATGAAGCTCGGTTTTGATTCAACCCGAGGCGAGCAAGGAATTCACGGTTTATTGCGATGCATCACATATTGGTTTGGGATGCGTCTTTGATGCAAGAAGGGAAGGTAGTGGCTTATGCATCTCGGCGATTGAGACCACATGAGGCTAATTATCCGACTCATGACTTGGAGTTAGCGGCTGTAGTCTTCGCTTTGAAGATATGGAGGCACTATTTGTACGGAGAGAAGTCGATAGTTTATACGGATCACAAGAGTCTTAAGTATCTCTTGACTTTGAAGGATTTGAATTTGAGGCGGCGTAGATGGATTGAGTGTTGAAGGACTACGATCGATTCGATCGAGTATCATCTGGTAAGGCTAACGTGGTGGCGCACGCATTGAGTCGTAAGGTTGTATCGGATTTAAGATCGATGTTTGCTCGACTTAGTCCGTTCGATGATGGGAGTCTTTTGGCGAATTGCAAGTCAAGCCGACTTGGTTAGATCGATTAAGGAGAAGCAATTAGAGGATGATGGTTTGAATGATCGGAGGTTGC
The DNA here is from genome assembly GCA_025698515.1 of Gossypium sturtianum. Lineage (NCBI taxonomy): Eukaryota > Viridiplantae > Streptophyta > Magnoliopsida > Malvales > Malvaceae > Gossypium > Gossypium sturtianum. The sequence continues at coordinate 105,995,486 of CM046955.1, forward strand.
AAGTCCGAATGGTGGATTAGAGGATTTTAGTCCGTCCCGGTGATGGAGTTTTGTGCTTTAAAGGAAGAGCTTGTATGCTTAGAAGGATGTGGAGTTGAGACAAAGGATTCTTGGGACGCACATAGCAGACCATATGCTATGCATCTGGAGGTAGCAAGATGTATCGGGATTTGAGAGAGCAATTTTGGTGGCAGTGCGAAACGGAAATGGCGAGTTCGTGGGTAAGTGTCGGCGTGTCAACAAGTCAAGGTGAACATCAGTTGCCATCCGGTTTACTTCACCGGTGAAGATTCCTCGAGTGGAAGTGGGAGAGGATCACCATGGATTTTGTCGGTGGATTACCTCTTACGCCTAGCAAGAAGAATTCAGATTTGGGTGATTGTGGATCGTCGACTAAATCAGCGCATTTCATACTGTAAGGGTAGATTATTCGCCTGCGAGAGGTTAGCTAAGTTATATGTAATTTGAGATAGTGAGATTGCATGGTGTGCCGATATCGATTATCTCGGATAGGGATCCGAGGTTTACATCGAGGTTTTGGAGAGCGTTGCATCAAGCTTTGGGTACGAGATTGGACTTCAAAGACGACTTTTCATTCGCAATCCGACGGACAATCGGAGAGAGTGATTCAGATTTTAGAAGATATGCTCAGAGGTTGCGTTCTGGACTTCAGTGGCAGTTGGGAGGAGTATTTACCGTTGGCGGAATTCGCTTATAACAATAGTTATCAAGCGAGTATCCAAATGGCTCCATATGAAGCAATCTTGTATGGGACGAAGATGCCGTACTCCTACGTGTTGGGCGGAACTAGGTGAACGTCATGTCTTGGGTCCAGATTTGGTGATGGGCGAGGACAAAGTTAAGGTAATTCGGGCTCGTCTCAAGGAAGCATCGGATAGGCAAAAGTCTTACGCCGATCTAAAGCGAAAGGAGATGGAATACGAGGTAGGAGATAAAGTTTTTACGAAGGTGTCGCCTTGGAAGAAGGTGTTGCGCTTTGGGCAAAAAGGAAATTAAGTCCAAGGTTCATCGGCCCGTATCTCGTGTTGAAGCGAGTAGGACGGTAGCTTATCACTCGAATCGCCAGCAGAGTTGAGTCGATTCACGATGTCTTCCACGTGTCGATGCTTAGGCGGTATAGGTCGGATCCATCGCACATCGTGCGATGAGCGAGATTGAGGTTAACTCCGACTTATCATTCGAGGAGGAACCGGTTGATTTTAGATCGTGATGTCAAGGTGTTGCGTAGAAAGTCGGTACCTTAGTGAAAGTGCTATGGCGAAACCATGGTACGGAGGAAGCGCGTGGGAACTCGAGGAGGTGATGCGGCAAACAATTCCCCATCTTTTACGATCGAGGTAATTTCGAGGTCGAAATTATTTTAAGGGGGGTAGAACTGTAACATCCCAAAATAGGGGTTATTTGTGATTGAATTATTTTTCTTGTATTTGAATTTCTGTGATATTATGCGTGATGATATAAGGCTTAATTAGGGGTCTTGAGTAAGCTCGGTTTAGTAGAATAATTCTTAGTATGGCTTATTTAAAGAAGAGGATTAAATGAGCTTAGCACTTAAGTTAATTTAAGTAGCAATAAGTGACATAAGAGGAGTAAGTGGCAAGTTGGTTAAGGAGCTTGAAAGGTTGCTTGAGGTTAGAGGTTCGAGTAGCATGTCTAGCAATTTGAAGGTTTATTTTTATATCTTTGCTTTGATGGACGATCAAACTTATTTATGATAGGTTGGACTATTTCTTTTGGTAAGTTGAATATATGATTAAGGAAAGCTTGATAGTAGGGATAAGAATCTTGAAGTTATGGTATGATGAGGGGACAAAAGGCATGAAGGGTGGAGGATGTTTTGGAAAGTTTCCTAAGCCTTTAGTGGATGAATGTGGGACGGCATGTATGGCTAGGGGTGACCGAATTTTGATAGGTAGCTTGGGGAAAGAAATAGTTGGCCAATTTCTCCTTTGATCATCTTTTGGCATTTTTGTTTTCTCTCTCCAAAACTCTCTTTGGCCGAATGTGTATTGTGCATTTTGGTGCACTTTTGCTTTTGATTTTAGCATCTTTTGTTGAACCAAACCATACCATTTCCCTTTTCTTTCATTTGCTCTTTTGAAACCAAAACAACATTTGATTTTGGGCATTGTGTACACATTTCTTTTAGGCAAAATAGGTGTTGGCCAAATCTCTCTCTCTCACATCTTTCTTTTCTTCATTTGACTTTTGTTCAACCACATTTTCTCCCATCCTCTCTCTTGGCCGAATCTTTAACCATCTCAAACTCCATTTCTTTTTCATTCACTCATAGTTTAAACATCCATTACCATTCGATTTCTATTTTCTTGTTCATTTCACCATAGCCGAAACTCTCATATCCTTCTTTTTAGTATTATATTTGGCCGAATATTCAAGGGGAAAACTCTCTTAGTTTTTCTTCAATTGATTTTGGAAAAGGGTAAGTGTTCTTGGTCGTTTCTCCTTCAATTCTTTTCTTGTCTCTACGTTATTTTCTTGTGGACTAAGGCCGAATCTATGGGCATTGGTTTGCAAGGTTCTAATCATTTAGGAATCGATTTATTTTAGGCTTTACGGACGTGGAAACAATCTTTCTAAGCCTCGTATATTCATCGATCGTCTTGGGTAAGCTTTTAGGTAAGATTGGTATTTTGAAGCGATAACTCTTTGATTTAGTGTTATGGCCGAATGGCCTTTGTTTATATTTTAAGTGTTGGCCGATTGTAGGACAAGGATCTAGTGGTAAATCGGATTCGGGAGTTATTTCTTGCGTTGGTGAAAGGTGTGTATACATACACATCTTATAACTTTTTAATATGCTAAGTGTTATTTTATGCCTAACGTTTTGTGTAGACATGGATGAAATACCTTCATGGTATTAACAAGGATTTGGGTAAGTTCTTATTACTATGTGATTATTATTTGATGCTTTTGGGAAGCATGACACATTTGGTATGTGTATTATTTGATATATGGCTTATGATAAATCGATTGGATGTTGTTTAATAAATCTATCAACATGATTTGTGGTACATGCATATAAATGATGGTTATGGGTTGATGAGAGGAGGGGCAAAGTGATATTCGTGTCGACGGACACCGGTGTTTTGGTAACACATCGTGACTACGGTCACCAGAGGTTTGGTACCTCCAGAGGTTTGGCACCTCATAGCGACTTGTCCTCGTGGTTAATACCACCGTGGGTTGGCCCCACTTTGAGATATGGGATTGTCCGCGGTGATTTGGTATCACACACGATGGGTTGGCCCCATCATCTATTTGTGACTTGGTCACCGATGTTTTGGTAACACAATTGTGTCTTGGACACCGAGAGATTTGGTATCTCCGGTGATTTGGTATCACATTTGTGACTATACGTCACGGTGGTTTGGCACCACCGGTGGTTTGGTACCACAAGGGGTAGAAAAAGGCGTATGGATGGTTAGGTTGGGTACATTTAAACTTATGCATGTTGATTGGTTATAATTTGTGTATGTGATTGCATTAAATTTGGGGAAGGGTTACACATTGAGTCTTGGTGACTCACCTTCTCCTTTAATTTTTCAGGTGACTCGTAGATCGCGGATGAGGAGCCGGATGGACTCGAGGTGGCCATGCAGTAGAGATTTTTAATAAATGAATTTTGGATTTTATTTATTTTTCTGTTGGGTTTATGTTGCTTAATTGTAATAAGGCCTCCTAGGATTATATTATTATTCTTTGCATGTTTTGTTTAAACTATTTGATGATGTTAAAACGGATGCACATGTTTTCTCAAATTAAACATAAAATGTTTTAAAGTACCATCGGGTACATTCGAAATTTGTAAACAACTCGACTATGCAAATATCTTAAGTTTGGTTTTTAACAAAGAAAATTTAAATTTAAAGGCATTTCGACTAATTTCAAAAATCGGTTTTAAAATGATTTTTAAAATCTTTTCTCTGTAGCAAACCAAATTCGGTCGTAATGTTTGGGCCGGGTTTGGGGTGTTACAAAGCCAAGGCATGGAATTGGCAATCAAGCAAGTTATCATGTAAAACCAAGACAAGTCTTGGCATTGAAGGGTTATTATGAGATGAAGACCCATATAAGCCCAAGCTAAGACATGGCATTGGTGAGTCTCCAAGCAAAGATGTCATGTAAGTCCAAGACAAGTCATGGCATTGAAAAGTTATCATGAGATAGAGATTTCATGTAAGTCCAAGCCAAGGCTCGGCATTGACCAGTTCACGAGTAAAGATACCAAATAAGACCATGTCAAGACATGGCAATGGTAAGTTCCCAAGGGAACATATAAGTAAGACTTTGTGTAAGTCCATGTCAAGGCATGGCATCGATACCAAGATGAGAGATCCCATGTAAGACCATATCTAGGATACGGCTTTGGCATCGAGTTATATCTGAGATGAGATTCAGTATCCTCGGTTATTCATAGTAATTCATCGGGCAAAATAAGTAAAGCTATTATCAATTTGAAAATGAGTATTATTCATGTTATGAATGATGAATTAGTGATTATGATTATTATAGTAAAGTATACTGATCTATGCGATGAAGTGATACAGGTACCTTGTTTACCTCACGAGCATGAGGCTAGTAAGAATCAAGAGATATGTAATAATCAGTAAGAGTAAGTAAGCTTTAATAGCTGAAATCTATGATGCCAAATGGTTTATGTTAAGCGAGTATGTTTCTATGTGCATTATTTGTAAACTTACTAAGCTAAATGCTTACGTCTTTATTTCTTTCTTTCCATGTAGTCCCGCCAAGCTAATCTCATGGATCATCATCATCGGAGCTCGAAGCACACTATCAATTGCTATTTTGGTATAGCCAAGTTGTTCATATTAAGTATGGCATGTATAGGAAACATTTCATTTTGAGAATATGTCTTAAAAAGGGGCAATAGTATGGGCTATCAAGTTCATTATTCTTTTGTATATGGCTAAGCGATTTGCCAAGATTGACTAAGTATGTATGTTTATTGATATCAATGAATCATATAGTGTTGTTCATGAAAGATGTAGTAATTTTAGTTGTTGAATTGAGTATGAGATTGATGATGATTCAGGGTGGCAATTGGCCTTGTAAATAGCCCACATGTGCCCACACGAATGGACACACGGGCGTGTGTCTAGGCTGTGCGTCCCCTGCACCTTTGTACCTTAAGTTAGAATAGGCTACGGGTTAGTCCCACGGCCGTATGTTTAGGCTATGTGTGACACACAGTTAGCACATGGGCGTGTGCCCTTGCCATGTGAAGTCTGCACTTTGCACTTGTAAATTGGATTGTCACACGGCTGAAGTACACGGGCGTGTGTATGGACCGTGTGGATAAGTCAGAATGCCAAAGTTTAACACACAGGACAAAGCCACGGGCATGTCAAGGCCGTGTGAAATTAGTCAGTGTCGACCACGAGTGGAAGACACGGGCATGTCTTAGGGGTACACGGGCGTGTCCCAAGTCACATGGGCATGTGACCCTTGTTTCAAGGAAAAGTTCCCGATTGAGTTTCAAATGTTTTTGGATAGATTTTTAAGGCCTCGTAGGCCCATGAAACGTATGTTTTGATTAAGAAAGAGGAGTTTCTATTTCGAAACAAAATTTTACAGCCCGTAAGTTCATGTTTCCTTAAGATCAAGTATGGTAATGTCTCGTATCCAGTCTCAGTCTTGGACGTGGGTATGGGGTGTTACATTTAGTGGTATCAGAGCTATGGTTTAGTCAGTTCTAGGACTAACGTAGCACGAGCACGAGTCTAGCTATACATGCCATACGTAAGAATGTTTTTATAATTATAGTGTGACGACTCCTGATGACTTAAATTATGTTTATACATATAGTAAATGGATCCTGAAAGAGCTGTAGCAAATGACGTAGAAAGTAACGCGCCGGCTCCCGCTGAAGGGACGGTGCCTAATGAGAATGAGAATAGACCCACTACGGTAAGTCAGAGGGGAGGAGAAGAGGCTAGAGAAGCCTTCCTCCATATGATGAACACGTGGTATACGGAGTTCGTTCGCACGAACCCGAATGCTCAAACCCTCCACCCCGCCTATTCCTCAACCTATCCCGGTAGCCCCTCAAGTAGTAGAGGTGGTAAGAGGAGAGAAGCCAGGTTGATAGGATCGAGAACATATAGGCGGAAGAATTTCGGGCCAAAAAGGATGATGATCCGAAAAAGGCCGAGTTCTGGGTTGAAAATACCATCAGGGTGTTCAATGAATTGTCATGCACGTCTGAGGAATCCATGAAGTGTGTAGTCTCTCTTTTAAGAGATTCTGCTTACCAATGGTGGAACACCTTAGTGTCAGTGGTACCACGAGAAAAGATCACGTGAGAGTTCTTTCAAGAAGAGTTCAGAAAGAAGTATATCAGTCAAAGATTTGTCGATTAGAAGAGAAAGGAATTTCTAGAAATGAAGCAAGGCAAGATGTCAGAATCGATTATGAGCGTCGGTTTATGCGACTCGATAAATACGCCGAGAGTGTGTATCCACCGAGGCCATCATGAGCAAGAGATTCGAAGATGGGCTAAATGAGGACATCAAATTGTTTGTTGTCTGTCCTAAAATTGAAGGAATTCGTTGTTAGTAGAGAGGGCTTGTAAAGCCAGAAGAACTAGTAAAAGAGAAAAAGAAGGTTGAGATTGAGTCTCGTGACTCGAAGAAGAGACAGTGGAATAAGTCATTCCAATCTTCTTCCAAGAAGCCAAGAGATTTTCCCCCCGATCAGCTTCATCTACCGGGTTTTCAAGTAGAAACAAGAGTAAATCATATTCGGGAAATAAGGCACAGACTACTTCAGTTGCTATGTGGGAAACATCCGATCGGATTGACCCGAATGCCCATAGTGTGGCAGACGTCATCTTGGAGAATGTCGAGCGCATGAAAATACATGTTTTAGATGTGGTGCCCAAGACCACTACATAAAAGATTGTCCTGAGACGACAAAAGAAGAGAGAACTCAGAACCCGAGATCCGAGAATATGGTCAGAGGAAGACCGCAGAGAAACCTTGGAAGTGGGGCAAGAGGAAGAGGTAACCCTAGAGAGCAGGCCACGAGACCTGAGGGTAGGGCGCCTGCAAGGACTTATGCCATTCGCGCTCGCGAAGAGGCATCTTCCCCGAATGTTATTACGGGTACCTTTTCTCTTCATGATATTAAAGTTATTGCTTTAATAGATCATGGATCCACACACTCTTATGTTTGCATGAAACTAGTATCCAGTATGAGTATGCCTATAAAGTTTGCAGAATTCATGATTAAGGTGTCTAATCCTTTAGGCAAAAGTGTTTTAGTTGATAAAGTGTGTAATGATTGCCCATTGATGATTAGAGGTCATTATTTTAAAGCAAACCTTATGTTGTTACCATTTGATGAGTTTGACATCATTCTTGGTATGGACTGGTTGACCACCCATGATGTAATAGTTAATTGTGGGAAGAAATACATTGAGATGAGATGTGAGAAACGGGACATTCTCCATGTAGAATCAGGTGATCAAGGTAGATCGCCGGTAATGATTTCTCATATGATGGCATAGAAATACATAAGAAAAGGGTATGAGGCATATCCGGCCTTTGTGATGAATGATAGAGAAATAGAATTAAAGATTGAGTCAGTACCAATAGCATGTGAGTACCTGGATGTTTTTACCGAGGAATTAGCGGGATTACCACCGGTTAGAGAGGTTGAATTCAACATTGAGCTAGCTCTGATGCGCACCAATATCTATTACTCCTTACGAATGGCTCCAACGAGTTGAGAGAGTTGAAGTTCTGATTGCAAGAGTTAATGGATAAAGGCTTTGCAAGATCAAGTTGTTCTCCATAGGGTGCTCCAGTTTTATTTGTGAAAAGAAAGATTGCACCATGAGATTGTGCATAGATTACCGTCACTTAATAAAGTGTGATAAAGAACAAGTACCCCTTGCCTAGAATTGATGACTTATTCGATCAATTGAAGGGAGCTAATGTGTTCTCCAAAATAGATTTGAGATCGTGGTACTACCGGTTGAGAGTAAAGGATTCGGATGTATCCAAGACCGCTTTTCCGAACAAGGTATGGGCATTATGAGTTCTTAGTCATGCCCTCTGGATTGACTAATGCTCTGCGGTATTCATGGACTTAATGAACCGCATCTTTAGACCATACCTCGACAAGTTTGTAGTCGTTTTTATTGACGACATATTGATTTATTCCCGAGATGAGAATGAGCATCTTTGAGCATCTACTGAAACAGTTTTACAAACTCTACGAGAAAAACAATTGTATGCCAAATTCAAAGAAAAGTGAATTTTGGCTCAAGGAAATAGGATTTCTCGGACATATTGTCTCGGGAGAAGGAGTTGAGTAGACCCAAGTAAGATTTTGGCGATAATGGACTGGAAGCCAGAAGAATATCTCGAGATTAGAAGTTTCCTAGGCCTAGCCAGGCTATTACAGAACAATTCGTCAAGGGGTTTTCCATGATTGCAACCCCAATGACGAAGTTGTTACAAAAAAATGTGAAGTTTGAGTGGAAAGAAAGATGCCAACAAAGTTTCGAGAAACTTAAAGCATTGTTAATAGAAGCTCCAGTTTTAGTACAACCGGATATGGGGAAAGAATTCGTAATTTACAGCGATGCATCCTTAAATTGATTAGGCTATGTGCTTATGCAAGAGGGCAAAGTGATTACTTATGCCTCAAGACAGTTGAAGCCTCCTGAGAAGAATTATCCGACACACGATCTAGAGTTGGCTGCCATAGTCTTCACATTGAAGATATGGAGACACCATCTATATGGTGAGAGATGTCGGATTTTCACCGATCACAAAAGTCTAAAATACTTGTTGACATAAACAGAGTTGAACTTGAGGCAACAGAGATGGTTAGAGTTAATAAAAGAGTATGAGTTGGTCATTGACTACTGTCCGGGAAAGGCGAATGTGGTCGTCGATGCTTTAAGCAGAAAGTCCCTATTTGCATTAAGGGCAATGAATTCACGGATGACTTTATTCAATGATGGTTCTATTCTAGCTGAGTTGAGAGCTGGACCAGTATTCCTCCAAGAGATCTTTGAGGCTCAGAAAGAAGATAGCGAATTGCAAGCCAAGAGAGCTCAGTGCGAGTCAGGTGTTGAATCCAACTTTTGAGAGTAATTCCGATGGATGGTTGATGTTTAAAGATAGAGTTTGTGTACCAAGAAAGGAAGAGCTTATTCAAAGAATTTTGCATGAGGCACATAACGGATGTTTATCTATACATCCGGGTGGTACCAAGATGTATAATAACTTGAAGCAACAGTATTGGCGGCAGAGAATGAAGAAAGATATTTCAAAATTTGTTTCCAAATGCATGATTTGTCAGCAAGTAAAGGCTGAACACCAAGTACCTTCGGGTTTGCTTCAACCCATTTTGGTTCCCAAATGGAAATGGGACCGTATCACCATGGATTTTGTAATGGGTTTACCGTTATCAACGAGTAAAAAAGATGCTGTATGGGTTGTAGTTGATAGACTCACGAAGTCAGCCCATTTTCTACCTGTACGAGTGGATTACTCACTCGACAAGTTGGCAAACTTGTATGTTTCTGAAATAGTAAGGCTTCACGGAGTTCCCTTGTCAATCATATCAGATAGAGATCCGATATTCACATCCAGATTTTGGAAGAAGTTAAAAGAGGCCTTGGGTACAAAGTTGAACTTTAGTATAGCTTTTCATCCTCAAACTAACGGCCAGTCAGAGAGGTTAATACAAGTACTTGAAGATATGCTCCGGTGTTGTATTCTCGAATTCCAAGGCAGTTGGGAAAAGTTTCTCCCATTGGTAGAATTTGCCTACAATAATAGCTTTCAGTCAAGCTTAAAGATGGTGCCTTATGAGGCTCTATATGGGCGTAAGTGCAGAACGCCTTTATATTGGACTGAACTCAAGGAAAACCGAATTAACGGGGTTGATTTGGTTAGAGAAGCTGAAGAGAAAGTGAAAGTGATACGAGAGTGTTTAAAAGCTGCAGCGGACAGACAGAAATCATACTCGGATTTAAAGAGAAAAGAGATAGAGTATCAAGTCGGGGATAAAGTTTTCTTGAAAGTGTCACCATGGAGAAAATTTCTCAGATTCGGCCGGAAAGGCAAGTTGAGTCCACGTTTCATTGGACCATATGAGATTACCAAGAAAGTTGGGCCAGTAGCTTACCGATTGGCTTTGCCATCTGAGTTAGAAAATATACATGATGTGTTTCACGTATCTATGTTGTGACGCTACCGATCCAATCCTTCACATATAATTGCCCCATCAGAGATAGAGATTCGTCCCGACATGACTTATGGTGAAGAACCAGTTAAGATTTTAGCTCGGGAGGTTAAGCGGCTAAGAAATAAAAGTATTGCCCTAGTAAAAGTATTGTGGCAAAGACATGGGATAGAAGAAGCTACATGGGAACCAGAAGAGAGCATGAGAAACCAGTACCCAAACCTATTTGCTGGTGAGATTTTCGTGGATGAAAATCCCAAGGGGGAGAATTGTAACAGCTCGATTTTGGATCTAGTCGGATTAGTGGTGCGAGACCACAAATCCGAGTTAGTAAAATGATCTTTTAAGGTATTTGAAATGTTGGCATGATATTATGAAAGTTTCATGTGGAAATTTTATCAAAATTTCCATTAAAGGGTCCATTAGGACTAAATTGCAAAAGTTGCAAGATATGAGTTTCTAGAAGCTTTTTGTATAAAATAGCTTTGGATTGGTAATTAGAAGTCCTTAAGTAGCAATTTACCCAAATTATAATTTTTGGACAAAAATGGACATGAGTTAGTAATATTTGAAAGTTTAGTAAAAAGGGCATTTTGGTCATTTGGCTTTTTATTGATTAAAAAGGATGAAATAAGTCAAAATTTATGTTCATCTTCTTCAAGCTTGGCCGAAACTTTGAAGAACTCCATAGCTAGGGTTTATTCAATTTTTCAAGCTCATAGTAAGTGCATCCTAGCCTCGTTTTTAATATTCTTCGTATTTTTGGAGTTCTCGTAACATGAATTAGCTATTTTTAGCTATAAGATGAGCTAAGATGCATGTTCAAAAATCTACCCATGTATGGTATGTTTGTAAAATGATGTTTTATGGAAGATTATGAGAGTTTGATGTTAGATAAACATCTTTTTCTAAGTGAATTTCATGAGAAATGCTAGTAGGGACTAGTTTGTAAAATTTATGAAATTTGTCATACATGGTAGAAATTGTAAGAATTTGATATTTCAATAGTTGAGACTATTAATCATCTAAGCATGACGTATTATAAAGTTGAATGAAAATCACTTTATGAGCCTTGGGGAAAAAGTGTAATTATGAGAAAGTTTAGGGGCAAAATAGTAATTTTGCCAAAGTATGTGTTAAGAGTCAATTTAGTCAATATGAGTATTAAATGAGTTAAATTATTATTATAGATCATGAAAAACGAAGCCCGGACCAAAATCGAGGTAAGAACAAAGTCGAGGACTAAATTGCATATCTACCTATATTTTGTACATTGAGGTAAGTTTGTATGATTTCTAAGCTTTATGATTAATATCATTGAATTGCTTAGTATAATGTACAATATTACCATGAAAATGTTTAATGATATGTTAACAAAGAAATCAATGAGATTAAGCATGAGAAAGTCCCGATTGAAGTTGAATTACTTAGGATACTCAATCTATCACATGAGACAAGAAAATCCGTATAAGACCAAGCCAAGGCATGGCATCGGCAATCAAGCAAAGATGTCATGTAAGTCCAAGACAAGTCTTGGCATTGAAAAGTTATCATGAGATAGAGATTTCATGTAAGTCCAAGCCAAGGCTCGGCATTGACCAGTTCACGAGTAAAGATACCAAATAAGACCATGTCAAGACATGGCAATGGTAAGTTCCCAAGGGAACATATAAGTAAGACTTTGTGTAAGTCCATGTTAAGGCATGGAATCGATGCCAAGATGAGAGATCCCATGTAAGACCATATCTAGGATACGACTTTGGCATCGAGTTATATATGAGATGAGATTCAGTATCCTCGGTTATTCATAGTAATTCATCGGCCAAAATAAGTAAAGCTATTATCAAGTTGAAAATGAGTATTATTCATGTTATGAATGATGAATTAGTGATTATGATTATTATAGTAAAGTATATTGATCTATGCAATCAAGTGATACAGGTACCTTGTTTACCTCACGAGCATGAGACTAGTAAGAATCATGAGATATGTAATAATCAGTAAGAGTAAGTAAGCTTTAATAGCTGAAATCTATGATGCCAAATGGTTTATGTTAAGCGAGTATGTTTCTATGTGCATTATTTGCAAACTTACTAAGCTAAATGCTTACGTCTTTATTTCTTTCTTTCCATGTAGTCTTGCCAAGCTAATCTCGTGGATCATCATCATCGGAGCTCGAAGCACACTATCAATCGCTATTTTGGTATAGCCAAGTTGTTCATATTAAGTATGGCATGTATAGGAAACATTTCATTTTGAGAATATGTCTTAAAAAGGGGCAATAGTATGGGCTATCAAGTTCATTATTCTTTTGTATATGGCTAAGCGATTTGCCAAGATTGACTAAGTATGTATGTTTATTGATATCAATGAATCATATAATGTTGTTCATGAAAGATGTAGTAATTTGAGTTGTTGAATTGAGTATGAGATTGATCATGATTCAGGGTGGCAATTGGCTTGGTAAATAGCCCACATGTGCCCACACGAATGGACACACGGGTGTGTGTCTAGGCCGTGCGTCCCCTGCACCTTTGTACCTTAAGTTAGAATAGGCTACAGGTTAGTCCCACGGCTGTATGTTTAGGCCGTGTGTGACACACGGTTAGCACACGGGCGTGTGCCCTAGCCGTGTAAAGTCTGCACCTTGCACTTGTAAATTGGATTGTCACACGGCTGAAGTACACGGGCGTGTGTATGGACCGTGTGGATAAGCCAGAATGCCAAAGTTTAGCACACGGGCCAAAGCCACGGGCGTGTCAAGGTCTTGTGAAATTAGTCAGTGTCGACCACGGGTGGAAGATACGGGCATGTCTTAGGGGTACATGGGCGTGTCCCAAGTCACATGGGCGCGTGACCCCTATTTCAAGGACAAGTTCCCGATTGAGTTCTGAATGTTTTCGACTAGATGTTTAAGGCCTCGTAGGCCCATGAAACGTATGTTTTGATTAAGAAAGAGGAGTTTCTATTTCGAAACAAAATTTTACAGCCCGTAAGTTCATGTTTCCTTAAGATCAAGTATGGTAATGTCTCGTATCCAGTCTCAGTCTCGGACGTGGGTATGGGGTGTTACAACGTTCGTACTCCATTGCCACGATTCCTTGAGCATACCGGCTAAGTCGCAAAAATTCTGCTTCGTACTCAGCCACAGACTTGTCACCTTGAACCAGATTCAAAAATTCTTTCCTACGAGCGTCGACATAGCTAGCGCCCACATACTTTCCCTGAAATGTGGACTTGAAGAATTCCCAGGTCAATCGATCAGACGGGGTACCCTCTTTTACCGTAAGCCACCACTGGTAGGCTTCATCCCTCAACAAAGACACGGCACCCTTCAACTTTTGTTCTGGCGAGCAGTCGAGGTCGTCCATAATTCTTTTGGTGGCCTCTAACCAGTACTCTGCCACACTTGGGACCACCCCAGAAACACCCCTGAAGATCTCTGCTCCATTGGACCGGAGTCGTTTCGTAACTGACCCACGACCCCCAATAACGGTGTTAGGCTCAACAACCCCAGCAACTCTTTCCAAAATACGCAGCATTGCCTGAGATAGTGCGTCATCCCCAGCAACTCGGTCAAATGACCCTGTCTCGGTTATCAGTGAAGCCGGTGCTTCTCTCGCCTCGACATTGGGCATGTGGTCTGACGCTGAAGACCCAGCCCTAGCACTTCCACAGCCTCTACCGCGACCTATTGCACCCCTTCTAGCGCTCATTATCACTTCGCGTATTATCTGAATTAGAAATTTTATGAATTTAGCCCATAGTTCCAGTAATTAAACAAATGTTTTATGAAAGTAGTAGTTAAGAGTTGTTTTCGCAATCGCAAGCTTACTACAGTTTTAGTCTCCTACGAGCCTCAGTTTTACTCTAACTAAGAGTCTCAGTATAGTCTAACATCTAAAGTAAGCCCAGTAACTATCTACAGTATAACAGTTTAAAATAGATTTCAGTGTCAGGAGAACTTACTTAGTCCGGCGCTGGAGACTCGGTGTGCCACACAAAAAATCTTCCAAAACCACTTCAAAATCATTTGTAAACATCTTTAAAATAAAAAAAAATAAAACTAATGCCCATTTCACAGCCCGAGTTTTGTAACCGGGCTCTGATACCATTTAATGTAACACCCCAAACTCGGCCTAGAAGTTAGGCCCGAATCTGGCGTGTCACATTGATGTGTTTTTTTCGAAAAACCATGTTCTCATTGAAAACCCTTCTTGAAATTTAAAAAAAAACTAAAGTCTCAGTTTGCGTTTGTTTATCTTTTTAATCATCGTTTATTAAAAAGTTATAACATTATTACCTTTAAAACCTTATTTGCTGCGGAAGCTTAATTTAAAACCATTGATTTACGAAAACATGATATTTAAAAAGACCGAGTTGCGGAAACGTAGCATTTTAAAAACAATTATCATTTTTAGAAAATCGCATTCTACTTCTAGCAGATTTAAATCGTAGTAAGCTGGAAATACCAAATTAAAACCCAGAAATTGAGAGAGGCATTATTACAACCCAATAGGAAAATAGTTTAAATAGAGTAAAATAAAATACTAAAATTCAAAGCTGCTCGTAGTGTGGCTACCTCCGGGTCCTCCAGTACGTCGAACCGCCTACTGAGGATTACTTGAAACATTTAATAAAAAGAGGGGGTGAGTTTACGAAAACTCAGTGTGTACAACCCTTATCGGTCAAAAAATTGCCTCAAAGCAAACCGGGCCTAAGCCCATTACAGTAACGGTGGCAATTGGGCCCTAGCCCATAATAGCCTCAGTTAGGCCTTAGCCCATATCAACTGTCACATATCATATTTATCTGGGCCTAAGCCCATCTCAATATTAGAATCCGTATATGCAATGCATTAATGCCCATACCAACCCTGCACTCCGTCTCCTGTCCAACCCTGCACTCCTGTGGGGATTTAATCGACCCACCCATCCCTACACACCTTATATAGCACCGGTTGCGGCACTAACCAATATTGCAGCAGAGCTGCCAGACATATTATCAGCTTAAAGCCTGTGGTGGATCCACAGTCGTCAAGCGACCATGCGATCCTATCAGTACTTCCTCCGCATTAACAATCCCATCCCTATGCAACATAATATCACATGAATGCAACATACACAAATAAACATACGATAACAATCATTTAGCATGTAGAGCATTTTAGTCATTCTGCCCTTCAGGGGCATAACAGTCATCTTACCCTCTAGGGGTATTTAAGTCATTTTACCCTTCGAGGGTGTTCCGGTCATTTTACCCTTCGAGGGTATTTCGGTAATTTACGACCTTTCCAAAGGTCTACAGTCGCCTCGAGCGACAAGAAAACATATTTAATCAAAATGGTGTATTTGGGCCCAAAGCCCAAAACTCGGCCCAGGTGGGCCCACACTCTCGTGTGGCCCATTCGGCCCAAAACTGTCTTTGGCCATGTGATCGCCATGGTCGGCTCCTCAATTCCTATCCGCCTACAAAATTTACTCGCGTAGGGCCTACGGGCCCGTTGGGCCCACTCGGCCCATTTCTGCCAAACGAGGCCCAAAACGTCCTAAGCCCATGAGAACGCTCATGGTGACCTCAAGCATCTTACGCCCATATTCATGGGCTCGGTCCACCACACGTGCGTTTGCACGCTCGTGTGGCATCATTTGTCGATATTTCGGCTTTCCGGCATTTGCCGATCTACGGTCGGAATGGTGTGTGTACACACCTGATTACAAGTTGTGCTTTCCAACGCTTCCCAAAACACCACGAACACCGACTCCTTCAGTGCACCAATAATCGGCCTTAACTCTTAGCTAAAAAGTCCCTAACCATAACTAATGAGCAAAAGAGTTGTTAATAACCAATCCACTTCAGCCAAACCAATGGAAATATGGCAACATTCTTACCTTACTTGCTTAATGAGTTACAGATAAAGATTTGTTTAAAACAATCACTTGTGCTCCTTCACCTTGATGAACCCTAAACCCAACGATGGTCATATCAAAACAAGAGCATATCTTTGATCCAACGAGAGAGAAAGAAAAGCGCGCGATTAATGAAAAGGAACCGAATGATAATAGAGTTATAATCAAAGAGAAGACCACCACTTACCGATTCTCCAAATCTTTGCGGTGCCACTCTAGGAAAGGACATGACTATGATTCGGCCAAGAACCAACTCACCAAATGCAGTGAGTACGCCCAACACAAAAAGCAATAGAGGGTGCTCGACTAAGAGAAAATAAACTGCAAGAAAACCGAATGATGTAGAAAGAAAAAAAGAAGAAGAAGAAGCACCAATCAAAGACTAAAGAGAAGAGAAAAGATCCGTCTTACCCCCAAATCGACTAGCTCTGTACTATGAAGAGAGGAGCATCAAGAAGACAAGAAGCTATTTCAAGAACAAAAGAATAGAGAATTGGTTTGGCTAGACAACCAAGGGATGAGCAAAGCGTGAAAGAGAAAAAAAACGAGACAAAAACTAGAGATTCGGCCAACTCCAAAGGTTCGGCTAACAACAAAAGAAGGAAGAATTTCTCAAGATAAACGAGAGGTAAATAACGAGTAGGAAAAAGGGAAAAACAAGTGAAGGCACCCAAAACGTCACCCTCAAAGAAAAGAACCCGAAGGAAGACACTCAGAAGCAAAGAAGAGTTTCGGTTCCTCTCTTTACACCAAATGACCAGAAAATGCACTCCCTACTCCTCTTCAATTAGAAATTCTCCTTAGCAAGACCCCCACTTTCGGCCAACTCCACCTCACTCATCCATCCCCACGATTTTCTCCATGAATCCCTCCATAATTCACTCTCCCTCACTCATTCAAATTCACCCAACAACCTTGACCAATTCCAACACTTCACCATCAGTATTTGATTCCAACACAACCTCTTGTCTTCTCCTGAGCAAAATAAAAGCCTTCAATTTGCCATCTGTGGGATTCGAACCCTGTAACACCCCTTACCCGAGTTCTACGCCGGAACTGGGCCTGAGGCTTTACCGTAAAAGGGTCATCATAATCGCCACTTAGACCTATCATGGCTACTCTCTCTAGTCGCCTTAACAACCTCGTTCTCGACTTATGAGACCTCACTCGTAAGCACGAAGACTCTCGAGACTATACCGAAACTTTTTCAACCTTTTCAAATTTTCTCTTTTATACAGAGCTCACACGCCCGTGTAAAATGTGACATGCCCGTCTGTAGACACACACGCCCATGCTCCTCAACCGTGGTAAATACTGACTATACACACACGGTCTCAAAGCCTAGTCACACGCCTGTGTTCAACACCCGTGGACGACACTGGCTTGGGTCACACGACCTAGACACACGCCCATATGGTTGGTCCGTGGTCGCCTCTGACTATTTCCCCACGGTCTAGGCACGCCCGTGTGCTTTAACCGTGTGACCATTCAAATTTCAAATTTCAAGGTGCAAACTTCACACAGCCTGGGCGCACGCCATGGCTTTGATGTGTCGACACACGGCCTAGACACCCTCCCGTGTGTCTACCCATGTGGACAAGAACAAAAAATTTGTTTGCCAAGCTCTTTGTACCCCTATAGCTTACACCACATGACTCCATTCAACATACTAGTAAACATCTCATAAATTCAACATGAACTCCCATAGATAACTTGTAATTTAATAAATGGTAAAATGAGCCATCATGCATGGCAATTTACAAATTAAATGTCTTAACAAGAGCCATTACACCTTTGGCCAAAATAACAAAATAATTTTACTAGTCTAGCCCCTATACATGCCATTTACAAAATCATTAAGTCTAGGTATACCGAGATGAGGTGATAGTGCGGGCGGTCTTACAGTTATCGACGTATCCGGCTCGGCTCTTAAGCTCTATAAAACAAGGGAAAAGAGAAGGGGAGTAAGCTTTAAGCTTAGTAAGTTTACATGTAACAACATAACATTATAACATGTATTAAACGATTACATAGCATTACATACTAAGCAAGAAATAATTTACATTCATGATCATGCTTACTCATTTTCTCTATTCCCACATTTCCACCATGTCATAAGCATAGTACATATATTCATTAACTGATTCCCCTGCACATAGCATCATAAAATCACATAATACAACACATCACTATCTCTAGTTCCTTTGCTTATAATTAAATTACTCGGTGGTTTCGCACTTAGCCCACCAACAGCCTTTATTAGGGTGGTATCGCACTTAGCCCACCAAAAAGATTATAGACGACGGTATCGCACATAGCCCATCGTAGTTATGCAACAAGGTGGTATTGCACTTAGCCCACCAAAAGAGTATAGACGATGGTATCGTACATAGCCCATCGTAATTAAACAACAAGGTGGTATCGCACTTAGCCCACCAAAAAGTGTCGTCATTACATATTTATATAACTATTTCATCATTCACACAATAATTATTCAACGATTACTACATTCTATCCATTTGAACCACACATGTTCTCAATCATGCCATACACTAATTAGCAACACAATGTTTACACAAATATGCATTGTTTACACATAAACTTACCTCGGTGCAAAACGTGATAACCAACGACTTAATCTGTCACCTTGCCTTTTCCACAGTCAAGGTTGATTCCGCGCTCTTCTTGATCTATAACAATGAAATTCACTCGTTTAGATCATTCTATGATCATAATACGTCAAATTCTACACTTGGGCAAAAATGACCATTTTGCCCTTATACATTGGCAAAATTACTATTTTGCCCCTAGGCTCGTAATTTATTTTTCAACACATTTCCTCAATAATTAAGTCTAGCTGAGCATTTATTTCTCTTGCAACTACTCACCATCCTCATAATATCATGCATTTATAACACAACCTCATTCTTGCTTTTAATTCCTGCTTAGGTGTTTTCAGGCAAACTTTCACAAAAGTTGTTCCTCATCTCCCTAACATTAATTTTCTCTCATAAAAACTCAGCTAACAACATAATTACTCTCATGGAAAATCCCTAGACTTTCAATCATATCACAAATTAGTCCCCTCATTAGCTAGCATGAGCTTTGGGGACTCCAAAAGTACAAAAATTATTAAATAAAACCACCAAAATCACTTACTTGCAAAAAGATAGCTTAGCTGAAAGTTTGAACCCCAAAAATCTATATTTTCTCTTCAATTTTCAGTGGAAGAAGGAGGGTGAATAGTGATAGATGATATCTTTCCTTTTTAGCATTTTTTATTCATCTTTTTATCACCTAATGTCACCAAATTTGACTATAATTAATGCTCTTGTCCCCCTAGCTTCCTATGGCCGGCCAACACTTTCAATATGGCCTAATTACACATTAAGGACCTCCAATTTAATATTCTATGGCTATTTGACACCTCTACCGTGTAAATTAGAACTTTTGCACTTTATGCGATTTAGTCCTTTTTCACAATTAAGCAATCAATCATTAAAAATTAAGGTACCAAAATTCTCATACATCCCTATAAACATGTTACGACACATAAAATAAGATCAAAATAATTTCCTCCACCTCAGATTAGTGGTCTCGAAACCACTGTCCGACTAGCCCCAAAATCGGTCTGTTACAAACCCCTTCCCCCTTGCTCTCACCTTGACGTCACAGCCACCACACCACATGCTCAACTTGTGTCTCCTAAACACACACAATTTTACTTAAGTCCTACCTTCAGTAGCCCTCTCCACAAAAGAGCCAAAAATCAAAATTTTTCCAAGGCTCAACCTCGAACCCAGGCCTCTATAGGACCCCTAAACACACTCAAATAACAAGCCAAATAAGCACAACATAAATTTAAGCAAAAATACTAACCCCTAACTTTTGGGGCGTTACGTTCCCGTTGAACCATTTAGAATACCATGGATACCCAAGATAGCTCACACATAGTGTGCTAACTCATATAACTGTAATCTGTCAAATCCTGTACATGTATGCTCACACGAGATGTGCATCAGAATGCTCACACGAGCTGTGGGTCGGAATGTAGCTACACGATGCTGCTCACATGAGCTGTGGAGTACCCGCAACACATGTCGGACCTTAGACATTGGTAGGACGTTCAGGACCAACACTCGAATCATGTAAACCCTAATGACATGTCATTTGTATCCTACGAATTCCTAAGGTTCAAACGGGGCTCGGTAGCTGTCGTACATCATTCGATATGCGATTGGTATATATTTATGGCAATTCACAACACATGTATAATTCAATTGAAAACATATAAATACAATATAATTCCACGAACTTATCTCGACGAGTAAACGTAAATATGGAGGCGGCTAATTCGAGACTTTATCTTTGCCCCGATCTAAAGTCGTACGAGGTTTGTCTTGATCTAAACGAATAAATTTAGCTCAATTTAATAGGTATTTGATTCAAATTAACCCAATTCACATTTTAGCAAAATTACAATTTTGCCTTTATACTTTTGATTTCTTTTCAATTTAGTCCCTAGCTCATAAAAATGAAAATTCATGCAATTCATCCTTAACCCATCATAGTCGAAAACCAAATAGGTCCCTAGCAAGCCCTATATTTCATTTATTTCAAAATTTCACCATGTATATTTTTCTATTTTTCTATTAAATCCCTATTTGACAATTTCACCAAAAATCACATAAGAAAAGTTGTTTATCTTACAAAAACTAACCATGTTCTTCCATAAATCATCAAAACTCATACATATTCATTAATGGAAAAACCATAATAGTTTAATAGTTTCACAAATTAGTCCTTGGGCTCGCTAGATTAAGCTACAACAATCTCGAAAACATAGAAATCATTAAAAACGGAACAAAAATCACTCACATTCAATAGGAATTATGTTGGCAGAACCATAGCTTCTTCAATGGCTTTCTTTCCTTTGAAATTTCGGTTGAAGATGATGGAAAAAAATGATGCATTTAATTTATTTTACTTAATTTGTCATTTATTTACTAATTTACTTTTATAACCTTTAAAAACGTTACAAATTTCAATAATGCCAAGCCATCATATTCCACTATCAACATAAATGGTCTAATTATCATATAAGGACTCATACTTTAAGGTTCTATAGCTATTTAATACCTTTAGCTACTAAAACTCAACTTTTGCACTTTATGTGATTTAGTCCTTTTTATCAAATTAAGCATGCAAACGGTAAAATTTCTTAACAAAATTTTTAACAAAATATTTCAACGTTGAATTTGTGGTCTCGAAACCATTGTTTCAATTTTAATGAAAAAGGGCTGTTGCAACTCTCCCCCTAAAGGAATTTTTGTCCCCGAAAATCTTACCAGAAAAGAGGTTCGATATTGCTTTTTCATAGCTTCCTCAGGTTCCCAGGTGGCTCCCTCTATCCCGTGTCGTTGCCAAAGAACCTTTACTAAAGCTATGCTCTTATTTCTCAATTCGTTAACCTCTCGAGCCAATATACTGATTGGTTCCTCATTGTACAACATATCAGACTGAATCTCAACATCCGTCGGGGAAATAACATGTAAAGGGTTAGATCGGTACCGTCGTAACATAGATACGTGAAAGACATTATGAATCTTTTCTAATTCTGACAGCAAAGCTAATCGATACACAATAGGTCTGATCCTTTCAATGATTTCGTACGACCCGATAAATTGCGGACTTAACTTTCTTTTGCGACTGAACTGAAGAAATTTCTTCCAAGGCGATAGTTTCAGAAACACTCTATCACCAACTTGAATTCAATGTCCTTACGTTTAAGATCCGTATATGATTTTTGTCGATCCGAAGCTACTTTCAAACTATCCCGAATTACTTTTACTTTTCCTTCAGTCTCAAAAATCAAATCAACCCCGTGAATATTTATCTCATTGAGCTCAGTCCAATATAACAGAGTTCGACACTTACGACCATACAAAGCTTCATACGATGCCATCTTAATGCTCGACTGAAAACTGTTATTATACGCGAATTCAACTAAAGATAAATATTTTTCCCAATTGCCTTCAAACTCTAATACACAGCAATGAAGCATATCCTCGAGTATCTGAAATACTCGCTTGGACTGACCATCGGTCTGAGGATGAAATGCAGTGCTAAAATATAATCGCGTACCTAGAGCTTCCTGTAACTTTTTCCAGAAACGTGATGTAAACCGCAGATTGATCGACTGTTTAACATCACAACAATAATGAACAAGCGTACACTGTAACACCCCTAGCCCGTAACCATCGCCTGTTTAGGGTTAAGAGGCATTACCTGACAATCAAAAACTTTTACAGACATTTCATAACATAATTTGACAAATCACATCAAAGTGTCCCTTAAATAGGTCTACGAGACCTTAATCATGCTTGACTTGCACCACACGGCTAGTCATACGCCCGTGTGTCCAGCCCGTGGTCGAGTCTTACTTGATTTTGAAATGCAACCACGAGGGACACGGTCAAGCCACACACCCGTGTGCTCAACCGTGTGGGCAATTATAGGCCATTTTCAAGGCTAAAATGCCACCCACACTTGGGTCATCCCTACAATCATATACAAGCATTATTCCATACACAATTGGCAACCAAAAATTTCATCAAATGGTCCTCTTTACAACTCATACAAGTACATTTCATCACAACATATTATATGCCATTTAGCTCGACCAAATCACAAGTATATCTAAGAAATATTCACCTATAAACTTACCAATTTATTATGGCATCACTCCATCAATATTATACCAAATTTTAATCACCAAAACAAAGTTCAATTTTACCATATGCTCAACCATTAACAAAACACATAACATAGCTTATCTACTTATTCATGACATATCATTAACTAGCCATATCACATGGCTATTTATATGTCCCAAACATATTTCAAAGTAACTAGCCTATACATGCCATACTTAAGCATTTACACTTTGAAAAGGTACCAAAACAGGATTGAGTAGTGTGATGATGATCCTCGACGATCCCAAGCCTTTCGTAGCTTTAACGATCTATAAAACAGAACAAACACACACAAAGTAAGCTTCTAAAAGCTTAGTAAGCCATATACAAATAAACTTATCATATAAGCATTCATTATTCATCTCAAATATAAGATTACTAATAGCTCATTTGCACATTCATAATTCTCAATGGCTCATTTGGTTAGCCATTTGCTTACCAACATATATGCATCACCTTGTACTTCATTAGATTATAGTTCATTCATTCACATACCACATTTTACTTTATCAAATCTATTCACATATCTCATCTAAGTAAGTTCATATAAACACTTACCTTTCATACACTTGCTTAGTGTACAATTTAAACGTACTTGATTCGTTTATACATTTCACGTAGATTTTCATTTCTCGGATTTGCCCGTTGAACAGTTCGGAATCAAATAGGATACTCAGAATGCTCAGAATAGTCGTACAATGCCAACATCCCAGACGTGGTCTTACATGTAACCAGATATCGATGCCACTGTCCCAGACAGGGTCTTACACGAATCAATACGATGCCAATGTCCCAGACATGGTCTTACACGTAAATCTCAAATCGATGCCAACGTCCCAGACGTGGTCTTACACGATGTTTCATATCGATGCCAACGTCCCAGACGTGGTCTTACACGATGTCTCATATCGATGCCAACGTCCCAGACGTGGTCTTATACGATATCACATATCAGACACCTATGTCATGACATATGTAATCTTATCTATTCCTAGGTTAAAGACAGGACTTTTTGGATGTTGACACCATGTCGATACTATCTCGGATTTCATGTACTCATCATCTCTTATACATTCATCATTATAAATTTTCATATGAACATACATATATTAATGTAAATACATTTATTTGTATATTGACTTACCTCGGATTTGGATAAACAGAAACAAACTCGGTTACTCAATTACTTTCGATTTCCCACGATCAAAGTCCATTTTTTTCGATTCTTGATCTATACACATTCAAATTTAACTCATTTATTCACTAATTCATTCAATTCAAACCTAAAACACATATTTAGGGTAATTTACAAATTAGCCCCCACATTTTCACATTTTGACATTTTAGTCCTTATTTCACAAAATCACAAAATACACATAATTTGATATACCCATGCTTAGCCGAATGTTCACTAATATCATACAAATCCATACATTTCATTTATGTCACAATTTAGTCCCTCAAAATATTATTTTCTCAATTAAGTCCAAATTACTCAAAATTATCAAAAATCCAAAGACAAACTATGTTAATCTATCTCATATCATTCATAATTCATCATCAAACATCACAAAACTCATGAATTCATCAATGGCACTTTTCAAAATCTTCATCAATTCACAAAATTGAAGCATGGGTTTTGGAGAACACGAAGCAACGATCACAGAAACGTAGAAATTATCAAAAACTGAAGCAAAACATACCTTGAATTGATACTTGTAATAGCTGAATACCATGAAAGCTTAAAACCCTTCCTTTCTTTTCTACATTCGGTGATGGATGATAAAAATAATAACATATTTTAGCTTTGTCTTTTACTTATAATTACTTATTTACTATTTGACTTATTTAACCTTTATAATTAAATAAGATAACCATATAAACTATGTCCAAAACCGTCCATTAGCCATCCACTATCTTATAAAATGGCTTAATTTCCTCATAAGGCCACTACATTTAAAAGCCAACTCAAATAAGCACTTTAACATATAGAATGTCATTTTTACCTTTTTTCGCGATTTAGTCCTTTCTCATATTAAGCACACAAATGAAAAAAATTAATTCACAGAAATTTCACACATGCTTAATCACGTATCATAGGCACGGAAAGTAATAATAAAAGATTTTTATGACTCGAATTTGTGGTCCCGAAACCACTGTTCCGAATAGGGTGTAAACCGAACTGTTACAAATTTCCCCCTTAGGGATTTTCGTCCCTGAAAATCTTACCGTTAAACAGATTCGGATATTGTTGTATAATTGTATCTTCAGGCTCCCACGTAGCCTCTTCCACTCCGTGTCGGTGCCACATTACTTTCACTAATGAAATTTTCTTATTTCGCTATTCTTTCACTTCGCGAGCTAAGATACGGATCGGTTCTTCTTCATAAGTCATATCAGATCGGATTTTAACCTCAGACGGAGGAATCACATGTGATGGATCAGATCTGTATCGACCAAGAATTGACACATGAAATACATTATGAATCTTTTCCAACTCAGGTGGCAACAACAATCTATATGCAACAGGTCCAATGCGCTCGATAATCTCATACGGCCCTATGAACCTCAGACTTAATTTGCCTTTTCGTCCGAATCTGAGTACTTTCTTCCATGGAGATACTTTTAAAAACACTTTATCACCGATTTCATACTCAATATCTTTTCGTTTCAAATCTGCATAAGATTTCTGACGATCAGACGCTGCTTTCAGACTATTACGGATTACTTTGACTTTCTGTTCAGTGTCTTTTATCAAATCGACCCCGTGTATCTTACTTTTACTGAGCTCAGTCCAATACAGAGGTGACCGACATTTACGTCCGTACAAAGCTTCATAAGGTGTCGTTTTGATGCTCGACTGAAAACTATTATTGTATGCAAATTCAATCAATGGAAAATATTAATCCCATGACCCATTAAACTCAAGAATGCAACATCTCAACATATCTTCGAGTATCTGAATGATTCGCTCAGATTGACCATCCGTTTGCGGGTGAAAAGCTGTACTGAAATGCAATTTTGTACCTAAAGCTTCTTGTAATTTCTTCCAGAATCGTGATGTAAACCTCGAATCTCTGTCAGACACAATAGGCAATGGCACTCCGTGCAATCTCACAATATCAGAATTATAAAGTTCAGCTAACTTATCAAGTGAGAAATCTGATCGTACTGGAATAAAATGGGCTGATTTCGTCAATCTGTCAACCACAACCTGATCGCTGTGAAGTCAGAGTTTTAAAATTTATAAAGATAATGATCGAACATGGAAACTAACTATGACAACGATTGAGGCAAGTGCACCTATCGAACAGTAGTATAGCTTAGGCAAGACCGGATTGTCGAACCCAAAGGAACTAAAAGTACTAATACTAACTTTCTTTCTATTATTTAGCCTAAAATAAGTGAAGTTATTTATTAATCTAAATTAACTAATTACTAAGCTAAAGACGCAAAGACAAAAAGAATGAATTGGGGAAATACTTGGAAAAACACAGTTGATTAAGACGATACCCTTAGGAAGAATCCACCTAGACTTCTCTTGTTATCTAACACTGAACCAGACGATTTATTCACTTGACTTGATCCGTAGGACTCCCTAACGTATATTAAACCCTCTCTCGAGGCGAATAACGTCTAACCCTAGGTTAATTAATTGAAATCTCTTTCCCATTAATAACCCCCTAGAATAGTAGTAAATCGATCTATGGATTCCCATATTAGGTTTCACCCTAATCCGACAAAATCTCATCATCCTATCTCTAGGCGTGCAATCAACTCCGCTTAATTATGCTAGATCTACTCTTAAGCAGGGACTTTTGCTCCACCACCTAAGCACATTCAACTTGAATTAATATCCGCGAAATATCAACACCAGAATTAAGCACACATAATTAAGAACAAATCAAGTATTTATCATATAGTTCAGAAAACAATAACAAGATTCATCTAGGTTTCATCCCCCTTCAGGTATTTGAAGGGTTTAGTTCATAATAGTAAAAGAAAACATATCAGAAGAAAAGATAAAACAAAACATAAGAAATCCCTAAAACCCCCTGAAGGAATTGAAGAGGAGATCCTCCGTCTTGAGTAGAATTCCGGCTTCTTGAGATGGATCAACTGGCTATCCCTTGAGAGTTTCCACAAATCTGACCTTTTCGGCTCGGCTCCTTGGCCTAGCTAACCGCCCGTTGACTCCCCCTTTTAGGTCATACTTAGGGTGTATTTATAGTCTTTTGGAATGTGTTTCTTTGCCCCTAAGTATCCAAATCTGAGTGAAATTACTCTCCTCCACGGCAGGGGCACGGCCATGGCACACGCCCGTGTGAATCGAGGTCAGGCCGTGTTGGACTCCACTAGTGAGGCACGGTCGTGTAAATCGTGGTTGTGGCCGTGTTCTAGTATATTTGAGGAGGCACGGTCGTGTGATCTTTGGTCCAGGCCGTGTCGATTTCATGCTTTAGCCCATTTGTCCCGTTTTAAGCCCGTTTTGCGTTCTTTTCATCCCCTGGTGCTTTCCTGAGTATAAGACATGAAAGGAAAGGATTAGGAGCACCTTTTTACATAAATCAAGGGATAAAAAATCCAAAAGCATACTAAATGTGGGATTAAAATATGTTACTTTTACTGTAACACCCAAAACCCGATCAACACGCTACGACCGAATCCAGCATGTCACAGGGAAAAACCTTTTTAAAGAAGACAGGAGGTTGTTTTAATTTTGTAAAGAATCGTTATTGAAAACAAGTTACCGTCTCTTATTTTAAGAAAACCTTTGATTTGCATGAAAAGCCGAATTAGTTTAAGTAATATCGCTAAAATCGTCCAAATTTGGTCTTAAAGAAAAACTCAGTTAACTTGTTGTTACTACTTGTTTGCCGTTACCCAATGGTAAAGTTTTAGAAAAACCCGACGAGTTGTGAAAGTTTGGAAAACATTCTTTTTATAGGTTATTTAGGCATGCCATTTCGTTTAACTTATACAAATTTCTGTGAGAAATAAAGTAGATAAATAAACCCCAAAATGAAAGTTAGTGGCCTTATTACAACCCGAAAACCAAATTTAAAGTAAAGTAAACAAAAATAGTAATTTAAAACAAAACCCGAAAGAGAATGCGCATGGCCACCTCGAGTCTGCCCCGGCTCCGCATCCGCGATCTACGAATCATCTGCAAAATGTAAAGAAAGGGGTGAGTCACCGAGACCCAGTGTATACTTCCCCAACCAAAAAATGGTAATGCCCTTACACAGTTTCATAAGCCAACATGCATGTCATGCAACCCGAAAACCTAACCATCCGAAACTCCTGAATCTACCCCGTGTGGTACCAAACCACTGGTGGTCAAAACCACTGGTGACCATAGTCACAAATATTATACATATGTGGTCAAAAGCACGGGTGACCGTAGTCACAAATATTATACATATGTGGTCAAAACCACTGGTGACCGTAGTAACAAATAATGTGTGTGGGGCCAACCCACATTGTGGTCACAACCACTGGTGACAATCCCGTATATCGTCATGTGGGGCCAACCCACTGTGGTACCAAACCACTGGGACGAGTCACAAAGATAAATATATGTGGTACCAAACCACTGGTGGTCAAAACCACTGAGACTTAGTCACAATAATATAGAAAGCGGGGCCAACCCACTGTGTGGTCAAAACCACTGGTGACAGTCTAGAATCATGCCTTCCCCCTCCTCTTATCATACCCATTTTTATGAACATGCTTTTAATGGCATAATAATCATGTTTAACATACAAAAATCACATGGCGTGGCATATACAGATTTACATAGGCATTTAACGTTAGCCAATCAAGTGGACTTGCCCAGAGTCCTCGCTTTTACCGACAAGGGTAACATACCCATTTCAATGGTTATTCTGGCTTTTGACAATATACATGATAAACATATTAACTAATGAAGTGTGTAAGAGTTACACACCTGATTACCCGTAATACGATGCTCTCTACGTCGGTACTATCGTTAATCGACACTACCGCTATCTGTCTACTGCTTTGCTCAGATGCCGGCCCACACCCCGGTGGCCAATCGCAAACAGCCGACACTGCCCTCCTTTTGAACTTAGGGGCTAGGGTCTCAAATCTAACCCCACCTACCGCTTGGCTGACATTAGGGTCCATAATACCTTTGGTCACTAAATCAGATTAACACTGAGAATAACTAAGAATGGAGATTTAACCTGAAGGAACAGATCCCTTACCTAGATCGACAAATCTCAAGATCACGATCCAAACTATGAACCGAGCAAGTCCCGAGAATCCAAACTTATGCGTCACCCCCTTCCTATATTCGGCCAAACACATCACTATTAAACAAATAGCCATTCGGCTTTGGTCATGAAATCCCGAAAGAGATAACGTGAGAAAATGATCGCCCTTACCTCAACACCTTACCATCACCAAGCAAAAGCCAAGCAACGCGCGAACGAGAGCCCCTTCAATCGGCCAAGAACCAACAATATAGGATTAATGCCTTGGCATCATCAGCAAGAAGAAAATAAGATTTAAAACTCGAGGGAGACACTTACCACGATTGAACAGATATCTGATCAACAAGTTATGCCGCCAAATAAGAATGATCCGCAAGATGTGGGATAAGATTCGGCTAGAGTAGATTCTTCGGGAAAGAGAAGCACATAGAATGCTCTTGGGATCCAAGAGGTTTCAGCTATGGTTCCAAAAGAAGAGAAAGAAACCGAAAGAGAAGGAGGGTAATGGTTTCGGCTCTTGTTTACACAAATAAAGGAAGAAAAAAAAAGTGATATGGCTTGGAGAGATTCGGCTACAAAGGGTTTCAAGAAGAAAGATGAAAACAAAAGTGAAAAGGAGATAGATATGGTGTTTTCGGCTTTTGAAGATGAGAAGGAAAGAATGCACCAAAGTGACCCTAATGGTCTTTTAATGTTTCGGCTAAGATGGAAAAAGAAGAAGAACCGAAATTGCCTAGACAACTTTTGGCAAAGAAGAAAATAGAGGGGTTTTTGAGAGAGTGTTCTAAGCACAACTCTACCTGCCAAAAAAAAGAACCGAACCCACTTGCAGCTTAACCAAATTCGGCACACTCACTCCCTGCCAACACAAAACCGATTCCCCCTTCCCTATGCAGAGTTTAGAATTCGGCCAACTCTAGCTCCCATGTCCATCTCCTCAATTTTCTCCTGGCCACTCATTCAAACCGATTTGAATGAGTCAAACTCCTACAATTTCTCTTCTCCACCCATTTGAATCTGTTGACTCTTTCAACATCTATCCATCAGAGTCCATCTTGAGCACATCTCCTCCAGGTCCTGGCGTCAAAAAGAATATGCAGAAAGGGATCTTCGCAGCTCGAACCAAAGCTCTCCCACTTGCATGTGGCATCACTCTCCTTGTGCTTAAGTGGCGCCTCCCATGCCACTTTACCACTGGGATACTTGTGTCAAAACACTCCAATAATTTCCCTTAACACCTAACCCTCTCAGCTCCCCCTTCCAAGTATCCAGAACAAAAATTTTCAGCAAGGCTCTAGCCTATTCCTGGCTCATGCCTAGCCCCTAAAACACCCTAGACTAGCACCACAACCATACTATCACATGCAAACACACGTAAATGCAAGACCCCGATTTAAGGATGTTACAGTTCTACCCCCCTTAAAAATAATTTCAGCCTCGAAATTACCTGGTCAAAAGAGTTTAGGGTATTGTTGCCGCATCACATCCTCTAGTTCCCACGTGGCCTCTTCCGCTCCATGATTTCACCATAACACTTTCACCAAAGGAACTGATTTCCTACGTAAGACTTTGACATCCCGATCCAGTATCTGCACTGGTTCTTCCTCAAAAGACAAATTCAGGCTCACCTTGATCTCCTCCACTAGCACAACATGCGACGGATCTGATCGATAGCGCCTAAGCATGGAGACATGAAACACGTCGTGAATCTGACTCAATTCTGATGGTAACTCGAGTGATAAGCCTCGGTCCTACTCGCTTCAACATCGTATAAGGCCCGATAAACCTAGGGCTCACTTGCCCTTCCGACCAAACCTCAAAGACCTTCTTCCATGGCGACACTTTCGTAAAGACCCTGTCACCCACTGCAAACTCTATACCCCTTCGCTTGAGATCGGCATAGGACTTCTGCTTGTCCGAAGCTTCTTTCAGACGAGCTCGAATCACCTTAACCTTATCCTCTATTTCAGCAACCAACTCTGGACCCAACATCTGACGTTCACTCAACTCTGTCCAACACATAGCGGTACGACACTTTCGTCCATATAATGCTTCATACGGTACCATCTGGATACTCGCCTGATAACTATTGTTGTACGCGAACTCTGCCAACGGTAAATATTCCTCCCAACTACCGCTAAAATCCAAAACACAACCCCTTAACATATCTTCCAAGATCTGAATCACCCTTTCTGATTGCCCATCTGACTGCGGATGAAATGCCGTGCTGAAGTCCAACCTTGTACCTAATGCCTGATGCAACGCTTTCCAAAACCTTGACGTGAATCTGGGATCCCTATCTGAGATAATCGACACCGCCACTCCATGCAGTCTCACTATTTTCGCTACATACAACTTAGCCAACTTTTGGAGTGAGTAATCAACCCGAACTGGTATAAAATGAGCTGATTTTGTCAGACGATCAATAATCACCTGCATCGAGTCTTTTTTCTTTGGCGTAAGGGGGTAGCCCACCGATTTAAATCCATTGTAATCCTTTCCCATTTCCATTGCGGAATCTTTACCACCGCAACAGACCGATGGTAAATCGATGTTCAGCTCGACTTGCGACACGCCGACACTTACTTACAAATTCGGTTACTTCCCGCTTCGGACCCGGCCACTAGAACTGTTCCCGCAAATCTCGGTACATCTTGCTACCTCTAGGATGCATAGCGTATGGACTTCTATGAGCTTCCTGAAGAATCCTCTGCCTTAACTCAACATCCTTCGGCATACAAACTTTCCCTTGAAAACACAACATTCCATCGCTGCTCAAGCTATAACCCTCCATTCCACCATTCGCACTTGTAAACATCGAGCACTTAAGACTTCATCCACTAGTTGTTTTCTCCCAACCGATTCACCCAAGTCGGCTTCACCTGCATTTCGCCAATGACTCTCGTCGTCATACAGGATAAGGTGGGCAAACATTGCTCTCAGGTCCACTACCACCTTGCGGCTCAACGCGTCAGCCACTACGTTAGCCTTGCCCGGATGGTATTCAATCGAGCAGTCGTAGTCCTTCAACAACTCGATCCACCTCCGCTGCCTCAAATTCAATTCCTTCCGAGTCAAGAGGTACTTCAAACTCTTGTGATCCGTGTAGACTATAGACTTCTCCCCATACAAGTAATGCCTCCAAATTTTTAGGGCGAAAACCACTACAGCCAACTCCAGATCATGTGTCGGGTAGTTCGCTTCGTGGGGTCTCAACTGCCGAGACGCATACGCCACTACTTTCCCCTCTTGCATCAGCACACATCCTAATCCGGTATGCGATGCATCACAATACACCGTAAACTCTTTCCTCGCTTTAGGCTGAATCAAAATTGGAGCTTCTGTCAAAATCCTTTTTAACTTGTCAAAACTTCCCTGTTGCTTATTTGACCACACAAATGGAACCCCTTTTCTCAGCAACTTGGTCAACAACGCTGCAATCAAGGAAAACCCTTCCACAAATCTTTCGTAATATCCTGCCAAACCCAGAAAACTCCGAATCTCTGCCACAGACTTAGGTGGTTTCCAGTCCAAAACTGCTTCTATCTTCTGAGGGTCCACTCTAATCCCCTCAGCTGACACCACATGCCCCAAGAAGGTTACTTCCTTCAGCCAGAACTCGCACTTACCAAAATTTGCGAATAGTTGCTTCTCCCTCAGAATCTACAAAACCACACGTAGATGCGCATCATGCTCCTCCTCAGATTTCGAGTACACCAATATGTCGTCTATAAACACTACGACGAACCGATCCAAGTACGGTTGAAACACCTGATTCATCATGTCCATGAACGCTGCCGGCCCATTGGTCAACCCGAACGGCATTACCAAGAACTCGTAGTGCCCGTATCGAGTACGAAACGCCGTCTTATGGATATCGGCCTCCTTTATCTTAAGCTGATGATACCCCGACCTTAAATCAATCTTAGAGAAGACTGATGCACCCTTAAGTTGATCGAACAGATCGTCTATCCTCGGCAACGGGTACTTGTTCTTGATCGTCAACTTATTCAGCTGTCAGTAATCTATACACATCCGCATTGTACCATCTTTCTTCTTAACAAAAAGCACAGGCGCTCCCCAAGGTGATACACTCGGCCGGATGAAACCCCGGTCCAACAATTCCTGAATCTGTGCTTTTAGTTCCACCAACTCCCTCGGCGCCATCCTATATGGAGCAATAGACACTGGCACGGTTTCGGGTAACAGATCTATACCAAACTCAACTTCACAGTCCAGAGCCAGACCCGGAAGTTCTTCTAAGAATACATCGGTAAATTCCTTCACCATTCGGACATTCCCTACAGTTGATTCCTTGGCCTCCAATGCACAAACATGAACCATGAACGCCTCACAACCCTTCCTCACCATTTTCTCGGCCTTCAGAGCAGATACTACGCTGGATAGATAATCCCTTCTATTACCTATCATCACCATCTCTTTTCCCTCAACAGTTCTCAATACCATGCACTTAGCTGCACAGTCCAAACTTGCTTGGTACCTCACTAGCCAGTCCATCCCAAGGATCAAATCGAACTCCCCGAATGGCAGTTCCATCAGATCGGCCAAAAACACTACCACCTGAAGTTCTAGGGGTACATCCCTATACAGATTTGTTTACTTCTACTGAGTGACCTAGAGGGCTAATTCATGTCATCTCCTTAGAAGAAATCTCAAAGGCTAAATTCATAGTTCCCACTATACTACTGGTAACATAAGAGTGCGTCGAACCAACGTCTATCAAAGCAAAGATAAGGCGGTCAAAAATTAAGAACGCGTCTGGTTATGACGTCAGTGCGCCGCCTCCTCTCGATGCCTCGCTGCATAGACCAACCCAGGCTGTCTTGCCTCTGTGCTCCCAGCACCTCTGCCCGGTATTCCGCGGCCTTGTCTTAAACCATTACCTCCCCTGGCCGAGCCGCGACCCCTTTGTGGTCGCTGACCATCCCTCCTGAACTGTGTATAGCCTTGACCCTCAGACTGGATCCTGGCTGACCTCTGTGGACAGCTCTTACCCGGTGCCCCATTGACCCACACTCGAAGCACCCTCTATTTCCGGTCCAACACTCTCTCGAATGAGACTTCCCACACTGAGCACACCGTGGTGGCCACTGAGTAGTAGCAGCAGGCCTTGCAGCTTGAGTCAGCCCACCATATCTAGCCCTTTTCTACGAATTCCTGGCAGACCCTGATGACCCAGAATTCCTCTTAGTCCAATTCCTATCCTGGTTCCGTCTCACTGACTGTTTCACCTCCTCAGCAATCTTGGCCTTCTCTACCAAGACCGTAAATTCTCTCTCCTACTGTGGAGCAATCAACATTCGCAGCTCATCTCTCAACTTGTCCTCAAATCTAACACAGCGCTCGTGTTCCATAGCTACGATACCCCGAGCATAATGACTTAACCGAAGAAACTCTGCCTCATACTCCGACACTGACTTATTCCCCTGGACCAAATTCAAGAACGCCTTGCGCTGTGCATCAATGTAACTGGCCCCAACGTACTTCCTCTGATAAGCTGCCTTAAAGAAATCCCAGGTGATGTCGTCAGCCATTGCTCCATTCCTGACCGTGAGCCACCACTAATAAGACTCATTCCGGAGAAGAGACACTATCCCCTTCAGCTTCTCCTCAGCTGACAAATCTAAATCATCCATTATACGTTCCGTCGCCTCCAGCCAATACTTAGCTATATTGGGAGCCACACCAAATACACCCCTGAATACCTCTGCTCCATTCGCCCGGAGTCGTTCAGACACAAATTTCCGAGCTCTCGTTCCAACGCCTGCACCCGCGACTCTCTCCAGAACCCGCAGCATCGCCTGTGACACTGCGTCGTCACCACCCGTCTGATCTTGGAACTCCGCGCCCATAGCTGGCGGCGGTGGTACCTCATTCTCTGACCCATGACCAGACCCTACCGGTTCCGACACAGTCATCCTACCTCTACCACGACCACGCGTATTACGCCCACGTCCTCGGGTGCTCATGACTACCGTTCATGAATTAATCTGATTTCAAAATTTTATGCATTAGATTCGTTCCACTGTTATTACAGCACAGTTTTATAAATAGTTTATTATAGGGATCGTTCTCGTAAGTTCACACAATCCTACAAGTTTCAGTCTCTAAAGTAATTTCCTATTACTATCAGTCATATCACAATCATCACAATCATATAAACAGCAGTTAGGGGTACTTACCTGTGCGAATCGATGCCGGAGACTCGGTGCCATGCTTTCCCCAAATCAAGCATTTTTCATCAAAATCATTTTGTAACCCATTATTGAAAATATTTTGGGCCTCGGGCCTACAGCCGAGCTTTTAAACTTGGCTCTGATACCAAAATTGTAACACCCCAAACCCGGTCAACACGCTACGACTGAATCCAGCATGTCCCAGGGAAAAACCTTTTTAAAGAAGACAGGAGGTTGTTTTAATTTTGTACAGAATCGTTATTGAAAACAAGTTGCCGTCTCTTATTTCAAAAAAACCTTTGATTTTCATGAAAAGCCGAATTAGTTTAAGTAATATCGCTAAAACCGTCCAAATTTGGTCTTAAAGAAAAACTCAGTTAACTTGTTGTTACTACTTGTTTGCCGTTACTCGATGGTAAAGTTTTAGAAAAACCCGACGAGTTGTGAAAGTTTGGAAAGCATTCTTTTTATAGGTTATTTAGGCATGCCGTTTCGTTTAACTTATACAAATTTTCGTGAGAAATAAAGCAGATAAATAAACCCCAAAATGAAAGTTAGTGGCCTTATTACAACCCAAAAACCAAATTTAAAGTAAACTAAACTAAAATAGTAATTTAAAACAAAACCCGAAAGAGAATGCGCATGGCCACCTCGAGTCTGCCCCGGCTGCGCATCCGCGATCTACGAATCATCTGCAAAATGTAAAGGAAGGGGTGAGTCATCGAGACCCAGTGTATACTTCCCCAACCCGAAAATGTTAATGCCCTTACACAGTTTCATAAGCAAACATGCATGTCATGCAACCCCAAAACCTAACCATCCGAAACTCCCCGAATCTACAGTGTGGTACCAAAACCACCGTGGTCAAAACCACTAGTTATCGTAGTCACAAATATTATACATATGTGGTCAAAAGCACTGGTGACGTAGTCACAAATATTATACATATGTGGTCAAAACCACTGGTGACCGTAGTCACAAATAATGTGTGTGGGGCCAACCCACATTGTGGTCACAACCATGGTGACAATCTCAGTATATCGTCATGTGGGGCCAACCCACTGTGGTACCAAACCACTGGGACGA
This sequence comes from Gossypium sturtianum, assembly GCA_025698515.1. Classification (NCBI taxonomy): domain Eukaryota; kingdom Viridiplantae; phylum Streptophyta; class Magnoliopsida; order Malvales; family Malvaceae; genus Gossypium; species Gossypium sturtianum. The sequence goes on from CM046955.1 coordinate 106,031,938, forward strand.
GTCACAAAGATAAATATATGTGGTACCAAACCACTAGTGGGCAAAACCACTGAGACTTAGTCACAATAATATAGAAAGCGGGGCCAACCCACTGTGTGGTCAAAACCACTAGTGACAGTCTAGAATCATGCCTTCCCCCTCCTCTCATCATACCCATTTTTATGAACATGCTTTTAATGGAATAATAATCATGTTTAACATACAAAAATCACATGGCATGGCATATACAGATTTACATAGGCATTAAACGTTAGCCAATCAAGTGGACTTACCCGGAGTCCTCGCTTTTACCCACAAGGGTAACATACCCATTTCAACGGTTATTCCAGCGTTTGACAATATACATGATAAACATATTAACTAATGAAGTGTGTAAGAGTTACACACCTGATTATCCGTAATACGACGCTCTCTCGGTACTGTCGTTAATCGACACTACCGCTATCTATCTACTGGTTTGCTCAGATGCCAGCCCACACCCCGTGGCAATAATCGCGAACAAACCGACATCGCTCGCTTTTTGAACTTAGGGGCTGGGGTCTCAAATCTAACCCCACCTACCGCTTGGCTGACATTAGGGTCCCTAATACCTTTGGTCACTAAATCATATTAACACAGAGAATAACTAAGAATGGAGATTTAACCCGAAGGAACAGATCCCTTACCTAGATCAACAGATCTCAAGATCAAGATCCAAACTACGAACCGAGCAAGTCCTGAGAATCCAAACTTATGCGTCACCCCCTTTCTATATTCGACCAAACACATCACTATTAAATAAATAGCCATTCAGCTTTGGTCATGAAATCCCGAAAGAGATAACGTGAGAAAATGACCGTCCCCTTACCTCAACACCTTACCATCACCAAGAAAAAGCCGAAGCAACGCAAAGACGAGCCCCCTTCAATTGGCCAAGAACAAACCTTATAGGATTAATGCCTTCGGCATCAGCAAGAAAAAAAGAAGATTTAAAACTAGAGGGAGACACTTACCACGATTGAACAGATATCCGATCAACAAGTTATGCCGCCAAATAAGAACGATCCGTAAGATGTGGGTTGAGATTCGGCTAGAGTAGATTCTTCGGGAAAGAGAAGCACATAGAATGCTCTTTGGATCCAAGAGGTTTCGGCTATGGTTCCAAAAGAAGAGAAAGAAACCAAAAGAGAAGGAGGGTAATGGTTTCGGCTCTTGCTTACATAAATAAAGAAAGAAAAAAAAGAGTGATATGGCTTGGAGAGATTCGACTACAAAGGGTTTCAAGAAGAAAGATGAAAACAAAAGTGAAAAGGAGATAGATATGGTGTTTTCAGCTTTTGAAGATGAGAAGGAAAGAATGCACCAAAGTAACCCTAATGGCCTTTTAATGTTTCGGCTAAGATGGAAAAAGAAGAAGAACCGAAATTGCCTAGACAACTTTCGGCAAAGAAGAAAATAGAGGGGTTTTTAGAGAGTGTTCTAAGCACAACTCTACCCAAAGAAAAAAAGAATCGAACCCACTTGCAGCCTTAACCAAATTCGGCACACTCACTCCCTGCCAACACAAAACCGATTCCCCCTTCCCTATGCAGAGTTTAGAATTCGGCCAACTCTAGCTCCCATGTCCATCTCCTCAATTTTCTCCTGGCCACTCATTCAAACCGATTTGAATGAGTCAAACTCCTACAATTTCTCTTCTCCACCCATTTGAATCTGTTGACTCTTTCAACATCTATCCATCGAGTCCATCTTGAGCACATCTCCTCCGTGTCCCTGAGTCAAAAAGAATATGCAGAAAGGATCTTCGCACTCGAACCAAAGCTCTCCCACTTGCATGTGGCGTCACTCTCCTTGTGCTTAAGTGGCGTCTCCCTTGCCACTTTACCACTGGGATACTTGTGTCAAAACACTCCAATAATTTCCCTTAACACCTAACCCTCTCAGCTCCCCCTTCCATGTATCAAAAAAAAAAAAAATTTGGCAAGGCTCTAGCCTATTCTTGGCTCATGCCTAGCCCCTAAAACACCCTAGACTAGTACCACAACCATACTATCACATGCAAACACATGTAAATGCAAGACCCCGATATAAGGATGTTACATTTACAGTTTATTAAATACCCCCACACTTAAGATTTTTCTTGTCCTCAAGCAAAATTCTCAACTTACAATTAAAACGAACTTTCTATAGTTCATAATTCCAATCAACAATGTCTTATCATAATTCATAGAAAATTTATACATGGATAATTCAATTCAAAGAGTTCTAAGGATTCAAACAATCTAAGCCATAGTTTTGTAGCTCGAAAATATGGGCGTCTCCCCTTATCTAAATAATTACCTTTAATTCAAAACTGACAAGGATTGACATCCTCACTAGAGATTCATTCAAATCACTCAAAGTGTTTAAGGTTCAGGAAAAAGCGCTCAAAAGTCAAACATGAAAAGTTAATCCCATAGGCTTGCCTGAAAATCAAATCTCCACCACTATAATATGAGATGATACACAAATCAAAAGGTCTTTGTCAGGGTTGTAACGGGGCTAGGGTTAAGGTGTGGATAGAGGCTAAATTAGAAGGTTAGAATCGAGATTGAATTCATAAAATACCTAACTAGAAACAATAAACTGAATAATTACATAATGAATTGAAACCTTAAACTAATAATACGAGCTTCTTCTTCAATATTTGGAATTCAAACGTATAAGCTCACTTAATCAAAGAACTAATAATGACTAATGAATATACTTTGATGATTTTTTTTAAAGAAAAAATCATAAATACATAACAAAGGATAAATTACTGAAATAAAAACATAGTTATGCTATTAATCAAATCAAATCTCGATATAAAGGTAGTCAAAAGGATTGGGGATAACAAAAACAAAGGGTTTCTGGGTTAATATTAGTGGTTATGTCAATAAAAAGGGTTGTTAGGATCAAAGGGGTTCACTAGGGGTTAATTGTGAAGGTAGGCTTTTTAATGGAGTTAGTGGGTTAAAACCTAGGTGCCTTAATCATCTCTGTTTATCAAATCATAGGTGTGGTCTCGATATATATAAACGAGGCAAGTTCTAGAATAACAAATCAATGTTGACATACTCATAATCAATAAAGTGAGCATGAAAAAGAATATATGCTCTATAAGGCTCAAAAACTCACAAAAATTATGGGTATTTTTGGCATCAACCTCGTAAATTTCAAACTTCAAAGTAATATTTAAACTTAGTTCGACAACCTAGAAAATTTTTAATTTCTAAAAAATAGACTTATCATGCTTGATTCTCTCGTATTCTTAGAATTTAATTATCAATGCACAATTATCAATGACTTAATCTAAAACATATCAATAAAAATCATAAATCATTAGAAATTTCATCCTAATTAGTAATATGAGGAATTTACTTAAAAACAAGACTAAATTCAGGATTTTGAGAACAATGCAAAAAGTTCGGCACCTAATTTCAGAAATTTGAGAATAATGAAAAAAGTTAGGCGCCTTTTTAGGTTGTTCACCCCCCTACACTTAAGATGTACATTGCCCTCAATGTACAAAGTTAGATATATAGACAATAATACTAAATTCACAAGATATGGAGAGAAGTGAAACTCCCTGAATTTTGGATGGATTCCTTGAGTCGGAGGTGAAGGATAAGTTGGAGGGGCCGGTCTGGATGACGATCCTGCGCTAGATAAAGAAATTGGGTAGCTCGTGGAGGATTAGCCAGGATATAATAATAATAATTAAAACTATACTAATTAAATAATTAAAGAAAAGCAAGCTAAAGTGAAGAAAAATAAAGATGAAACTAAAATTAAAAGAAAAGATGGATGGACCGTAGAGTCCTTATTATTGGGTGTGATTTCTAAGGCTGAGGCTATGGTGGTGGTCGTGGCGTGATTCCCTAGCAGCCTTTAGAACCTAAAATCAAGAAACTAAGATAAAATAAACTAAATTAAGCATAAGATTGTTAAAGAGAAGGAAAATAAAGGAGAAGATAAAAATAAAAGAACAGATAATTGGTCTCAAAGACCCTTGGCTTGGTGAGTGATTGAAGCGGCCGGCATGAACTTATGTAGATCGGTCTCCGTGAGGGAGACTGTGCTTGGCTTCTTCCGCTTCTTTGGCATTGTTTTGGTGTAGCTCAAGGGTATAGAGAAAAGGGGTAGGAAAAAAATGAAAAGTTAAAGGTTGAAAGTTAGTAGGAGAATAGGGAAGGGAGGGGGGATTAAATAGATTTTCAAACCTGGTACAATCCCACGCCCGTGCTCCTTAGGCGTGTTGATTCACACGGCTACCTCGCACGGCCGTGTGTCTAGGTGTGTTGGTTCACCCACGCCCATTTTATAGATTGCCACGCCCGTTGGTGATAAGTCAGTGACGTCCACGGCCGCGTCGCATGGCCATGGCATTCTGTCGGTGCCCGTGGGGCGGTGGTTGGAGTCCGTGACTTTGAAGATTTGATTCTCTCTAACTCGTACCACCTCTGCCATGTCAATACGGCGATCTGGGGCATCCACACGACCACGGCCATGGCCGTGTGCTAGGCCGTGTGGCCTGGAAATCTGCACTTTTTGGTTAGTTTAAAGCTAGATACTATAAAGAAAGGGTAAAATAGAATAAATAAGAAAAAATAAAAAATGTAAAATTTAATGGGGTTAGTACTCGGGTTGCCTCCCGAGAAGCGCTCGTTTATAGTCTTAAGCTAGACTTTCCTCTCGTTTGCATCATCAGGGTGGTTTGAAGAGTTGGAAGTCCTTCCTCATGCTATCAGTTTTATCCTCGTGAAAAAGTTTAAGTCGAGATGCGTTTATAGTAAAAGTAACAAAAATAGGATTACTTACCTCGACTGCTCCGTATAGGAAAACACTAGTTACCCTAAAAGGTATTTCTTTATTTATGTTAGAGTCCGGAGGAGATATTCAAGGATCTGCCTTATCTAACAGTACTTGGTCTCCTATTTTGAAGTGGTTTGTTGTTCCTATGAGCTCTTCTGGGGGCTCCTTCGGTTTTACCTTGTGTGGTTCCGGTTCTTCGTCGTGTATCCCTAATTTTTCCTTGAAGTGTGTCTTCCACTCATCTAGATCATCGGTCTGAATCCTTCGATCTTCATGAACTACTTCCTTGTTGGCATGGGTTTTAGGATCGGGTTCAGTTGTATTCTTTTGTGGTGCTTCCTCATCCATGTCTAAGACAACAAAATCTACTGGGAAAACGAATTTGTCAATTTTTACAAGAACATCTTCGATAATACCCCTAGGAATTCTAACAGTTTTATCAGCTAATTGAATGCTCATCCTAGTTTGTTTGGGTTTCCCTAGACCTAATTGTTTAAACAATTTATAAGGCATGACATTTATGCTTGCCCCTAAATCAGCTAACGCATTATCAACAGTTAGTCTACCAATTAAACAAAGAATTGTAAAACTCCCTGGATCTTTTAGCTTTTGTGGTAGTCTATTCTGTAACATTGCTGAGCATACTGCATTTAATTCTACATGTGGATCCTCGTCTAATTTGCGTTTGTTCGTCAAGAGATGTTTTAAAAATTTCCTCGAATCTGGCATCTGTGAAAGAGCTTCAAGTAACGGTAAGTTAATATGTAATTTCTTTAAAAGTTTAAGAAACTTACCGAACTGTTCCTCTGCGTCATCTCTCGTTAATGCTTCGGGATATGGTATGCGAGGTTGGTACTCCTTGATTATCAGTTTTGGTTTCTCTTGTGTTACCTCAACTTTACCTTCTTCTACCTCGTTTCATTGTATTGGACTAGGTTCGTCTAATCCTTCACTTTCTTGAGCTGTTCTGGCTTGGATTTGCTCCTTTGGATTAATCTCAGTGTTGCTTGGTAGACGCCCTTGCGGTCGTTCGAAAATTATTTTTGCAAGCTGTCCAACTGTGTTAGTAAGTTGTCCCACTGTCTTAGAAACTTCCTCAACTGACTTAGTGACCTCCCTAACTTGGCTCTTGATCCCTTTGATCGATGCTTGTTGGGTCTTAAGGGTGGTTTCAGTGTCTTGGAGACGGTTTTCTGTGGATGCCATGAATCTTGTCAGCATCTCTTCAAGGTTTGGCTTCTTCTCCTGTGGATAGGGCTGATTTTGGAAATTTTGAGGAGGTTGTTGTCTTTGATTTCCTTGATTTTCTTGACCTCCCCACGAAAAAATTGGTTGGTTCCTCCAACTTGGGTTATAATTATTACTATATGGGTTATTATTAGATCTGAAATTATTACCTATATAGTTTATATGTTCGCTCTCGGTGCTCGGTTGGTATGGTGGGTACTCAGGATTCGCCACGGTTCCACTTGTGTCGCACTGCATTACTGGATGTACCTGCGAAGAACACAAACTATCAAGCTTTTTATTCATCATCTCTACCTGGGTTGATAGCATGGTTACTGCATCTATGTTGAAAACTTCGGTTGATTTTGTTGGTTTGGTCCTTGTAACCTGCCAGTGATAGTTATTCAGTGACATCTCTTCAATAAACTCGTAAGCTGCTTTAGGAGTTCTATTGTTTAGGGTTCCATCGGCGGCTGAATCAATTAGTTTCCTCGTTGAGGGGTTTACACCGTTATAGAAAGTTTGGACTTGGAGCCACAAGGGTAAACCATGGTGCGGACACCTTCTCAAGAGATCCTTATATCTCTCCAATGCGTCATATAATGTCTCTAAATCCATCTGCACAAAAGAAGAGATATCATTCCGTAATTTGGCCGTTTTGGCCGGTGGGAAATATTTTAATAAAATTTTTTCGGTCATTTGGTCCCAGTAGTGATTGACCCTCGTGGTAACGAAGTTTAACCACTCGTTTGGCTTTATTCCTTAATGAAAAGGGAAATAACCAAGCCTTGTGGCATCATCGAAACGCCATTTATTTTGAAGGTATCACGAAACTCTAAAAATTAGCTATATAAGTGTTTGGATCTTTGTCCTGCAAACCATCAAATTGAACAAATTGTTGAATCATTTGTATAGTGTTAGGCTTTAATTCAAAATTATTGGCGGCTATAGCAGGCCTAACAATACTAGATTCGGCTCCTGTTAAATGAGGTTTAGCATAATCATACATAGTACGTGGAGCATTATTTTTCGCCACATCTTGTGGTGGTGGGTTATTTTCGTCCATCCCTTGATGAGGATTGGGCTGTCTTCTCGCTCTTCTTCTTGGTAATTTAGGGCTCGCCTAATTTCTCTACGATTTTTACGAGCGGTAGCTTCAATATCACTGTCGTATACTAGTGGTCCTCTGGGGTTCCTTCTAGTCATAAACTAGAGGTACCTGCTAGGAAAAGAAAGAAAGAAAAATTTAGCAAAGTAAAAATTTAAATTTAAAAATAAAAGTAAATTGCAGAAAAAAAAAATGGCTAAAGTAATAAAAATAGAGCTTTCTTAATATTTTAGTTCCCCGGCAACGGCGCCAAAAAACTTGATCGCTGTGAAGTCAGAGTTTTAAAATTTATAAAGATAATGATCGAACCTGGAAACTAACTATGACAACGATTGAGGCAAGTGCACCTATCGAACAATAGTATAGCTTAGGCAAGACCGGATTGTCGAATCCAAAGGAACTAAAAGTACTAATACTAACTTTCTTTCTATTATTTAGACTAAAATAAGTGAAGTTATTTATTAATCTAAATTAACTAATTACTAAGCTAAAGACGCAAAGACAAAAAGAATGAATTGGGGAAATACTTGGAAAAACTCAGTTGATTAAGACGATACCCTTAGGAAGAATCCACCTAGACTTCTCTTGTTATCTAACACTGAATCAGACGATTTATTCACTTGACTTGATCCGTAGGACTCCCTAACGTATATTAAACCCTCTCTCAAGGCGAATAATGTCTAACCCTAGGTTAATTAATTGAAATCTCTTTCCCATTAATAACCCCCTAGAATAGCAGTAAATCGATCTATGGATTCCCATATTAGGTTTCACCCTAATCCGGCAAAATCTCGTCACCCTATCTCTAGGCGTGCGATCAACTCCGCTTAATTATGCTAGATCTACTCTTAAGCAGGGACTTTTGCTCCACCACCTAAGCACATTCAACTTGAATTAATATCCGCGAAATATCAACACAAGAATTAAGCACACATAATTAAGAACAAATCAAGTATTTATCATATAGTTCAGAAAACAATAACAAGATTCATCTAGGTTTCATCCCCCTTTAGGTATCTGAAGGGTTTAGTTCATAATAGTAAAAGAAAACATCTCAGAAGAAAAGATAAAACAAAACATAAGAAATCCCTAAAACCCCCTGAAGGAATTGAAGAGGAGATCCTCCGTCTTGAGTAGAATTCCGGCTTCTTGAGATGGGTCAATTGGCTATCCCTTGAGAGTTTCCACAAATCTTACCTTTTCGGCTCGACTCCTTGGCCTAGCTAACCGCCCGTTGACTCCCCCTTTTAGGTCATACTTAGGGTGTATTTATAGGCTTTTGGAATGTGTTTCTTTGCCCCTAAGTATCTAAATCTGAGTGAAATTACTCTCCTCCACAGTAGGGGCACGGCCATGGCACACGCCCGTGTGAATTGAGGTCAGGTCGTGTTGCACTCCGTTAGTGAGGCACGACCGTGTAAATCGTGGTTGTAGTCGTGTTCTAGTATATTTAAGGAGGCACGACCGTGTGATCTTTGGTCCAACCCGTGTCGATTTCATGCTTTAGCCCATTTGTCTCGTTTTAAACCCGTTTTGTGTTCTTTTCATTCCCTGGTGCTTTCCTGAGTATAAGACATGAAAAGAAAGGATTAAGAGCACCTTTTTACATAAATCAAGGGATAAATCATCCAAAAGCATACTAAATGTGGGATTAAAATATGTTACTTTTACGGTTTATCACAACCCAAATTGCATCTTTCTTTCTCGGAGTCAAAGGCAAACCTGTAACAAAATCCATTGTCACTCTGTCCCATTTCCACTCGGGAATCAGAATCGGTTGTAGCAAACCATATGGAACCTGATGTTCAGCTTTAACTTGCTGACAGACTAAACATTTCGATACAAAATCAGAGATATCTCTTTTCATACCAGACCACCAATAGTATTGCTTCAAATCATGATACATCTTTGTACTACCCGGATGAACAGATAGACGACTATTATGAGCTTCATTCAAAATTAGCTGAATCAACTCTGGATTTCTAGGAACACAAATTCGATCTCGAAATCTCAAGCAATCATCATCATCAACTCAAAACTCATAATCAAAATTCGGGTTACACTGAACTTCGTTTCGTTAGCATTTCATTATCAACTTTCCGAGTATCACGTATTTGTTGTAAAAATAACGGTTTCGCTTTCAATTAAGCTAAAACTGAACTATCATCAGACAAGTCCAAATAAGCATTCATAGCACATAATGCAAACAGTGATTTCCGACTCAAAGCATCGGCAACTACATTTGCTTTACCCGGTTGATAATCTATCACGAGTTCATAGTCTTTTAACAGCTCTAACCATCTTCTCTATCATAGATTCAAATCTTTCTGGGTCATTAGGTACTTCAAACTTTTATGATCTGAAAACACGTGGCATTCCTCACCGAAAAGATAATGGCGCCAAATTTTTAACGCAAACACAATCGCAGCTAATTCAAGATCATGTGTCGGATAGTTCTTTTCATGCGGCTCTAGTTGTCTCGAGGCATAAGCTATAACTTTGCCTTCCTGCATCAAAAGACATCCCAAACCATTCAATGAAGCATCACTACAAATCACGAATTCTTTACCCGATTCTGGTTGTACCAAAACTGGAGCTTCAGTTAACATAGCTTTCAACTGATCAAAGCTTTTCTGACACTTATCAGACCATTCAAACCTCACATCTTTCTGAAGCAATCTAGTCAACGGAGTAGCTATCATCGAGAATCCTTTTAAAAACCGACGATAATAACCAGCTAGTCCCTGAAAACTACGGACTTTAGACACATTCTTCAGAGGTTTCCATTCCAGAATAGCAAAAATCTTACTTGGATCAACTCGTATTCCAGAGGCTGATACAATATGTCCCAGAAAACCAACTTCTCGCAACCAAAATTCACATTTACTGAACTTTGCATACAATTGCTTATCTCGCAGAGTTTCCAAAGTAATTCTCAGATGCTCAGCATGCTCAATCTCATCACGTGAATAAATCAAGATGTCGTCAATGAATACAACAACAAATTGATCTAAGTACGGTCTGAAATTCTGTTCATCGGGTCCATAAAAATAGCAGGAGCATTTGCTAGTCCAAAAGGCATAACTAAAAACTCATAATGCCCGTACCTCGTTCTGAAAGCAGTTTTTGGAATGTCTGAATCTTTTACACGAAACTGATAATATCCCGATCTCAGATCTATCTTCGAAAACACAGTGGCTCCTTTCAACTGATCAAACAAATCATCAATTCTAGGCAAAGGATATTTATTCTTTATAGTCACCTTGTTCAACTGTCGATAATCAATACACATTCACATCGTGCCATCTTTCTTTTTCACAAACAGAACAGGAGCACCCCAAGGTGAGAAACTCGGTCTTGCAAACCATCCGTCAGTCAACTCTTGCAATTGTGACTTTAACTCTTTCAACTCTGTTGGTGCCATTCTATACGGAGTTATCAAAAATCGGGGTCGTTCCTGGTAACAATTCAATACCAAATTCAACTTCACGTATCAGAGGTAATCCCGGTAACTCTCCAGGGAGCACATCAGGGAATTCACAAACAACCAGCACTGATTCAACTTTCTTTTCAGTTACTTTCGAATCAATCACATAAGAAAAATATGCCTCATATCTTTTTCTCAAATAATTTTGAGCTTTTAACACAGATATCACAGTAGGTAATCCATTCAAATCATTAGACTCAACCCGAACTATTTCATCATTCTGACATCTCAAATCAATAGTCTTTCTTTTGCAGTTCACAACAGCATCATGCAATGTTAACCAGTCCATACCCAAAATTATATCAAACTCATCAAAAGGTAATAACATCAGATCAGCCAGAAAATAGACATCTCTAAACATCAACGGACAATTGTTGCATACTTTATCAACCAGGACACTTTTACCTAAGGAGTTTGATACTCTAATAACAAATTCATGAGACTCTATAGGCAAAGTCTTACTGGATACTAAGTTCATGCATATATACGAATGTGTAGAACCTGGGTCTATCAATGCAATCACAGGAGTATCATAAAGAGTAAATGTACCCGTTATAACATCCGGAGATGAAGCTTCCTCACGAGCTCGGATGACATATGCTCTGGCAGGCGCTCTAGCTTCAGATCTCACAACAGTGTGTTTCGTAGTTCTCTGACTACCATTGACATTTCTTGCATTTTGGGAAGGTCTACCTCTTACTGAAACATTATTAGATCCCGGATTCTGAACAATCTCCTTCTCAACAGACTCTGGGCAATCTCGGATGAAATGATCTAATGATCCGCATTTGAAACAAGCTCGATCATTCAATCTACAACTACCTGGATGTCTTTTACCATAATGCTTACATTCAGGTCGTTCGGATCGGATATTTCCCACACAAGCTATTGATGTAGCTGGAGCTTTAGAATTCATTTGTGATCTAGCTCAATATCTCGGATTCGAATGTCCCATATTAGTTCGAGAACGGCTATGCTCATCACTGAATTTCTTTGAAGTAGACTGAAATGATTTGCTCAAAAATCTCTTTCTCGCATCTCTGACTTCAGACTCAGCTTTTCTTTTGTCATTCCCGAGTGCCTCAGCTTTGCACGCTCGATCAACAAGCACAACAAACTCTTTTATTTCCAAAATCCCAACAAGCAAACAGATATCTTCATTTAAGCCATCTTCAAATCTTTTGCACATTATTGCCTCGGTTGATACACATTCTCGAGTATACTGACTTAGTCTCACAAACTCTCGTTCATACTCGGTCACGGTCATCCAACCCTGCTTCAATTCCAGAAATTCTTTTTTCTTCTAACTAATAAACCTCTGACTGATGTACTTCTTTCTGAACTCAGACTGGAAGAAATCCCAAGTAACCCGTTCCTTTGGAACCACAGAAATCAAAGTCTTCCACCATTGATAGTGTAACACCCCTAACTCATATCCGTCACTGGATTAGGGTTAAAGGTGTTACCGAATAGATCGAAACTTTTACAGACATTTCATAATACAATTCATCAAACACAACCAAAGTGTCCCTGTTATAGGTCAATGAGACCTTAATCATACTTTAGAATAAGGTCGGGACTAAACCGAACACATATGAAAATTCTCAGAAATTTAAAACTTTTTCAATACTGCAGAGGTCACACGCCCGTGCAGTCAGGCCGTGTGCCTCCCATGGCTTTCAGACACACCCGTGTGTCTAAGCCGTGCCAAAACTGAGCATACCTACTGACTTGTCCACACGGGCACCAGACACGCCCGTGTGCCATGGCCGTGTGAAATTAAGCTAGCTACTGACTTGGTCACATGGCAACCAGGCACGCCCGTGTGCCACGCCGTGTACCCTACTCAGGCACACTTCGAAGTGGCCCTTGAGCCATACGGCAGAGACACACGCCCGTGTCCCTTGGCCATGTATGCAAATTAGGCCATTTGCAAGACCAAAATGCCACCCACCTTTGGGTCATCCCTACAAGAATAAATAAGCATATTTCTCAATACAATTGGCTACCAAAAACACACCAAATGATCATCATATTATCCCATTCAATCTCATTTCTAACCATGCCAATTTGCACAATCAATTCACATGTAAATCTAAGCATAATTCATCCACAACTTCACTAAATAACTATGGCATCAATTCATTAATAAGCTTACCATTCATAAGGCCATTTCATTGCCATCAAGCCATATCAAAACATGCATCATATATCATATTCACTTATGCATATTAACAACATTTATCTAGCCAAATCACATGGCTATTTACACTTCTCAAACATGCATAAAAAATAACTAGCCTATACATGCCATATTTAACTATTTACACATTCAAAAGTACAAAGTTGAGTTCGATAGTGTGGTGATCATCCCTGACGATTCCCGAGCCTTTTGTAGCTTTGACGACCTATAAAACAGAGTAAACACACACAGAGTAAGCTTTCCAAAAGCTTAGTAAGCCATATACAAATAAACTTAGCATAAAATGCACATAGTCATATATATATATATACATTGACAATAATGTTTCTCAATGCATATTCATCACATATTCTTTGGTTCATTTACTTAGTCATAGCTTGCCACATTCTTCAACTAAAATATCACATATACACATAGCTCATTCAAGCATATATTCACATATTATCTCATCATTTCTATACACATATTCACCTTAGTAAGTTCATATAGGCACTTACCTTTCATAGACACAAAGTGTACTTTTTAAACGTACCTGAAACGGATATTCAACTCACATAGTCGTTCTTTTCTCAGACTTGCCCATTGAACCGTTCGGAATCTAATAGGATACTCAGAGTGCTTGAAATAGTCGTACAATGCCAACGTCCCATACGAGGTCTTACATGTACTCAAATATTGATGCCACTGCCCCAGACAGGGTCTTACACGAATCAGATACGATGCCAATGTCCCAGACATGGTCTTACACGTAAATCTCATATCGATGCCAACGTCCCAGACGTGGTCTTACACGAAATCTCAAATCAATGCCAATGTCCCAGACGTGGTCTTACATGATTTCACATATAGGACACCTATGTCATGACATATACTATCCTATCTATTCCTAGGTTCAGACGGGACTTCTCGGACATTAACCATCTCTCGATACTTTCTCGGAATCCATATATTCATCATCTCGAGTATTTTTCATAGCAATTCAAATTTCATATATTCAAAAATAAGTCAATTCAAATACATTTATTTGTATATCGACTTACCTCGAATTCGGATATTCGATCGGATTCGATTATTCGACAACTTTTGACTTTCCACGATCTAAGTCTGTTTTCTTTGGTTCTTGATCTATACATATTCAAATATAATCCATTTACTCGCTAATTCATCCAATTCAATCCAAATACACATATTTAGGGCAATTTACAAATTAGCCCTCTTATTTTCACATTTAGACAATTTAGTCCCTATTTCACAAAATCACAAAATATACAAAATCTCATAATACCCATGCATAGCCGAATTTTACTCATGCTCATATGAGTCCAAACATTTCATTTATTTCACAATTTAGTCCCTCAAAATACTATTTTTTCAATTGAGTCCAAAATACTCAAATTCAACAAAACTTCAAATACAAACTATGATAATTAAACACATATCATTCATTTTTCACCATTAAACATCATAAAACACATGAGTTCATCAAACGCTCATCTCAAAAACATCATCAATTCTCAAAATTAAAACATGGGTTTTATAGTATACGAAGCAACGATTGTAAAAACGTAAAAATTATCGAAAATCGATCAAAAACACATACCCGATTATGCTTAGACCATGGTCGAATGCTTCAAAAGTTTTATCCCTATTCTTTCTTTCTAATTTCGGTGAAACAAAGAAGAAGATGATGGCCATTTCATGCTTTTAGTTTATTAATTAAACATAATTATCAAAGTACAAAACTAACCTTTAATACTAAATACATAAAACATATCATATAAGGTCATTTTTTACCATATCCATCCACTTACTTGTAAAGTGGTTTAATTGCCTCATAAGGCCTCCACATTTAAAAGCCACAACATATAGGTGCTTTAACAAATAGCATACAAATTTTGCATTTAATGCAATTTAACCCTTTTTTTCTCAAATTAAGCACACAGACGGACAAATTAACTTACGGAACTTTAACACATGCTTAATCACATATTAAAGGCACAGAAAATAATATTAAATATTTTACCGACTCGGATTTGTGGTCTCGAAACCACTATTCTGACTAGGGTCTAAACAAGACTGTTATAATTCTCCCCCTTTGGGATTTTCGTCCCTAAAAATCTTACCGTTAAACAAATTTGAATATTGCTGTTTCATTGCATCTTCAGGCTCCCACGTAGCCTCTTCTACTCCGTGTCGATGCCACAACACTTTCACTAATGGAATTTTCTTATTTCTCAATTCTTTCACTTCACAAGCTAAGATACGGATCGGTTCTTCCACGTATGTCATATCAGATCGGATTTCAATCTCAGACGGAGCAATCACATGTGACGGATCAGATCGGTACATACGGAGCATCAAAACATGAAATACATTATGTATGTTTTTTAGCTCAGGTGGCAACAACAATCTATACGCAATAGGTCCAACGTGCTCAATAATCTCATACGGTCCGATGAACCTCAAACTCAACTTACCTTTACGTCCGAATCGGAGTACTTTCTTCCACGGAGACACTTTCAAAAACACTTTATCACCAATCTCAAATTTAATATCTTTTCGTTTCAAGTCCGCATAGGACTTCTGACGATCAGACGCTGCTTTCAAACTATCACGTATTACTTTTACTTTCTGTTCAGTGTCTTTTATCAAATAAACCCCGTGTATCTTATTTTCACTAAATTCAGTCTAATACAGAGGTGTACGACATTTACGTCCGTACAAAGCTTCATAAGGTGCCATTTTAATGCTTGACTGAAAACTATTATTATATGCAAATTCAATCAGTGGTAAGTATTGTTCCCACGTACCGTTAAACTCAACAATGCAGCATCTCAACATATCCTCGAGAATATGAATAATCCGTTCAGACTGACCATCTGTTTGCGGATGAAAACTAGTACTGAAATGCAATTTCGTGCCTAAAGCTTCTTGCAATTTCTTCCATAACTTTGATGTAAACCTCGGATCTCTATCTGACACAATAGACAATGGTACCCCGTACAATCTCACAATATCAGAAATGTAAAGCTCAACTAATCTATCAAGTGAGTAATCATATCGTACCGGAATGAAATGGGCTGATTTCATCAATCTGTCAACCACAACCCAAATTGTATCTTTCTTTCTAGGAGTCAAAGGCAATCCAGAAACAAAATCCATCGTCACTCTATCCCATTTCCACTCGGGAATCAGAATCGGTTGCAACAAACCAGAAGAAACCTGATGTTAAGCTTTTACTTGCTGACAGACTAAATATTTCGAAACAAAGTCAGAAATGTCTCGTTTCATACCAGACCACAAATAGTGTTGCTTCAGATCACGGTACATTTTCGTACTTCATGGATGAATAGAGAAGTGATTGTTATGTGCTTCATTCAAAATCAACTGAATCAGCTCTGAGTTTCTCGGAACACAAATTCGATCTCAGAACCTCAAACAATCATCAACATCCACTCGAAATTCAGAATCAAAATTCGAATCACACTGAGCTCGTTTCGCTAACATTTCATTATCAACTTTCTAAGCATCACAAATTTGTTGTAAAAACAACGGTTTCACTTTCAATTTAGCTAGCACTGAACCATTATCAGACGAATCTAAACGAGCATTCCTAGCACGTAATGTAAACAGTAACTTTCGACTCAATGCATCGGCAACGACATTTGCTTTACCCGGATGATAATCTATCACAAGCTCATAGTCTTTCAACAGCTCTAACCATCTTCTCTGTCGCAGATTCAAATCTTTCTGAGTCATCAGGTATTTCAAACTTTTATGATCTAAAAACACGTGACATTTTTCACCGAAGAGGTAGTGACGCCAAATCTTTAATGTGAACACAATCGTAGCTAATTCAAGATCGTGTGTCAGATAATTCTTTTCATGCGTCTTTAGTTGTCTCGAGGCATAAGCTATAACTTTTCCTTCCTGCATCAAAACACATCCCAGTCCATTTAACGAAGCATCACTGTAAATCACGAACTCTTTGCCTGATTCTGGCTGTACCAAAACTAGAGCTTCAGTCAACAGAGTTTTCAATCGATCAAAACTTTTCTGACATTTATCGGACCATTCATATCTCACATCTTTCTGAAGCAATCTAGTCAACGGAGTAGCTATAATTGAAAATCCTTTTACAAACCGATGATAATAACTAGCGAGTCCCAAAAAGCTACGGATTTCAGACACATTCTTTGGGGGTTTCCAATCCAAAATAGCAGAAATCTTGCTCGGATCCACTCGAATACCAGAGGCTGATACAATATGTCCCAAAAAACTTACTTCAAGCAACAAGAATTCACATTTACTGAATTTCGTATACAATTGCTTTTCTCACAGAGTTTGTAACACAATTCTCAGATGTTCAGCATGTTCAGTTTCATCTCGCGAATAAATCAAAATATCATTAATGAAAACAACAACAAATCGGTCTAGGTACGGTCTGAAAATTATGTTCATCAGATCCATAAAAATAGCAGGAGCATTCGTTAGTCCGAAAGGCATAACTAAAAACTCATAATGCCCGTACCTTGTTCTAAAAGCAGTTTTCGGAATATCTGAATCCTTTACTCACAACTGATAGTATCCCGATCTCAGATCAATCTTTGAAAACACAGTGGCTCCTTTAAGCTGATCAAACAAATCGTCAATTCTGGGCAACGGATATTTGTTCTTTATGGTCACTTTGTTCAACTGACGATAGTCAATGCACATTCAAATCGTGCCATCTTTCTTTTTCACAAACAGAACGGGAGCACCCCAATGTGAGAAACTCAGTCTTGCAAACCCTCTGTTAGTCAATTCTTGCAACTGTGACTTTAACTCTTTTAACTCTATTGGTGCCATTCTATACGAAGTTATCGAAATAGGAGTTGTACAAAGCAACAGATCAATACCAAATTCAACTTCACATATCGGAGGCAATCTAGGCAATTCTTCAGGGAATACATCAGAAAACTCACAAACAATTGTCACTGATTCAACTTTCTTTTTAGACACTTTCAAATCAATCACATAAGCAAAATATGCCTCATATCCCTTTTTCACATATCTTTGAGCTTTCAATACAGATATCACAGCAGGCAATCTATTCAATTCACTAGACTCAATCCGAACTATTTATTCATTTTGACCTTTCGAATCAATGATCTTTCTTTTGCAATTCACAATAGCATCATGCAATGTCAACCAATCCATACCCAAAATGATATCAAACTCATCAAATGGTAACAGCATCAGATCAGCAGGGAAACAAATATCTCGAAACATTAATAGACAGTTCTTGGATACTTTGTCAACCAGGACACTTTTACCTAAGGGGTTCGATACTTTTATAAAAAACTCGGTAGACTCTACAGGCAAAGTCTTACTGGATACTAAGTTCATGCATATATACGAATGAGTAGAACCAAGGTCTATCAATGCAATCACAGAAGTATCATAAAGAGTAAATGTACCCGTTATAACATCAGGAGATGAAGCTTCCTCACGAGCTCTGATGGCATATTCTCTGGCAGGCGCTCTAGCTTCAGATCTCGCAATAGTATCTCTCGCTGACCTCTGACTACCACTGACATTTCTTATATTTTGGGAATGTCTGCCTCTTGTCAAAACATTATCAGATCTCAGATTCTAAATAATCTCTTGCTCAACAGACTCTGGGCAATCTCGGATAAAATGATCTAATGATCCATATCTGAAGCAAGCACGATCATTCAATCTACAGCTTCCCGAATGTCTTTTACCATAATGTTTACATTCAAGTCTCTCAGATCAGACATTTCCAACACTTGCCATTGAAGTTGCTAGAGCTTTGGTATTTGACTGTGATCTAACTCGATCTCTACTCGAATGTCCCACATTAACTCTCGAACGACTTTGCTCATCTTGAAATTTCTTCGAAGCAGACTGACATGATTTGCTCGGAAATCTCTTTTTCACATCTTTGGTTTTAGATTCAGCTTTTCTTTTATCTTTCCCTAGTGCCTCAGCTTTGCACGCTTGGTCAACTAGCACAATGAACTCTTTTATTTCCAGAATACCAACTAGCAACTGGATATCTTCATTAAGGCCATCTTCAAATCTTTTACACATAATTGCTTCTGACGATACACATTCCTGAGCATACTGACTTAATCTCACGAACTCTCATTCGTATTCAGTAACAGACATGCGGCCTTGTTTCAAATCTAGAAATTCCTTTCGTTTCTATTCAATGAATCTCTGACTAATGTATTTCTTTCGAAATTCAATCTGAAAGAAATCCCATGTGACCTGCTCTTTCGGAACAACAGAAATCAAAGTCTTCCACCACTGATAGGCCGCGTTTCGTAATAAAGATACAATACAGTTAATAGTTTCTTCTGGAGTCAAAGACATCTCATCAAATACTCGGATAGTGTTTTCTAACAAAAACTCGGCTTTTTCAGCATCATCATCACTAGTATCCCTAAAGTCTTCAGCCCTATACTTACGAATTTTGTCAACCGGAGGCTTGTTTAATAGATTCAGATTCATAGTCGAAGGTATAGCAGATGTCTGAGGGGGATTAAGCGGGGGAAGAGGTTGTGAAATAGTCAGGTTATTTCTCACAAACTGAGTGAACCACTCACTCATCATATGGAAGAAAGCTTGTTTAGCTTCTCCCTCTTGACCGCTTGTAGCCAGTCTCGAATCAGAGGGCGCTGTCCCTTAAGCGGGAGTAGGTGCATTACTTTCTAAATCGTCAGCTACGGCTCTTTCGGGATCCATTACTATACGTAAAACACATTTTACACGTCAGGATTCATCACACTATCATAGTTCAGATATATGGCATGTATAGCTAGACTCTTACACGCTACGTTAGTCTGAGAATCGACTAAACCGTAGCTCTGATACCAACAAAATGTAACACCCCTAACCCATATCCGTCACCGGATTAGGGTTAAAGGCATTACCGGACAGATCAGAAACTTTTACGGACATTTCATAATACAATTCATCAAACGCAATCAAAGTGTCCCTGTTATAGGTCAACGAGACCTTAATCATACTTTAGAATAGGGTCAGGACTAAATCGAAAACATATGAAAATTCTTAGAAATTTAAAAATTTTTCAATACTGCAGAGGTCACACGCTCGTGCAGTCAGGCCGTGTGCCTCCCATGGCTTTCAGACACACCCGTGTGTCTAAGCCGTGCCAAAACAGAGCATACCTACTGACTTGTCCACACGGGCACCAGACACATCCGTGTGCCATGGCCGTGTGAAATTAAGCTAGCTACTGACTTGGTCACACGATAACCAGGTGTAACAGCCCGGTTTAGACCCTAGTCGAAACAGTGGTTTCGAGACCACAAATTCGAGGTCAGAATAATATTTTAATATTATTTTTTGAGTTTACCGTATGTGATTTAGCCTGTGTGAAATTTTTGTGTGAAGATTTTATTGATTGTGTCTTCAATTATGAAAAAAAGACTTAATCGCATAAAGTGTAAAATGCTGTGTGCTGATTTTCATATGCTTAATTGATGTTCTCTTCATACTTTGGAGGATTCATGTTGTAAATAAGCCCAAAACAATGATAGTGGGTGGCATTATTATGATGGATATTTATATGGTTTATATTATATAAATTATAAGTGTTAAAATAATAAAAGATATAATATAATGTTATATTATAATAAAAGAACTGCATAACAAAATAAGATAGTGGATTATTCATGCATTGCTAAAAATTGGAAAGAAAAAAAAGAGAAAAAGGGCTAGCTAGGTTCGGCATTTGAAGGCTTTAATTGGTATGTGCTTTTAACTCAGTTTTTGATAATTTCTACATTTTCGTTATTGTTGCTTCGTGCTCTAGCTTACCCATGCTTCAATTTTGTTAATTGGTGAAGATTTTGAGATGTGCCATTGATGAACATGTGAGCTTTGTGTTGATAGTTGGTAAAATATGTAAGCTTAGTGTTGGGTTAACATAGTTTTTATTTGGATTTTTGGTGAAATTGAGTAAATTGGGCTAATTTGAGAAAAGTGTAAATTGAGGTACTAAAATGTAAAATAAATGAGATGTGTGGACTTGTATGAGTATAGTAAGAATTCGGCTAGGCATGTGTACAAACAAATTGTGTGTATTTGGTGATTTGATGAATTAGGGACTAAAGTGTCAAAATGTGAAAATGTGAGGGCTATTTTGTAAAATGCCCTAAATAAGTGTGTATGAACTAAATTGAATGAATTTGTGATTAAATGGATTGAATTTGAATGTGTATAGACCAAGAAAAGAGAGGTTTGGATCGAGATCGAGGCAAAGACAAAGTGCTCGATTAATCGACCGTTTCGGTATTTCGACGTCTGAGGTAAGTTCGGATATAATACTAGTCATTAAATTTTTATCTAAGTGATAAGAAATGAATGAATGTATAGAGTTGCATTAATACTGTATTACATATGAGATCAGGTATGGAGGCACTAAGTGTGCGGAATTAGAAAAGAGACAGAAATGAATAGCACTGTGTGTGCGAAAAGATTGAAGCTTCGGCTTATCGAATTGGCACTGTGTGTGCGATACCGATATAAATTCAGATTATTGAATTTGTAACGTCCTCGAAAGGGCCTATGCATTTTCAGTTTAATTGTACGAAATGACAAGTCTTAAGCACTATGAATAAATTTTTGGTATTTTTGGAATTCTAGAAATGCATAGAAATGGAAATGAACATTTTGGAAACTTGAACATTTTGGAAACTGAATATTTTGGAAACTTGAACATTTTTGCAAACCTAAACATTTTTGGAAATGTTTCAAAAATGGAAAGTGAACATTTCGAAACTTGGAAATGTAAGAAAAATGGCAAATTCTGAGCCGATCGAAAATTTTAGGAAACTTAGAAATAATCGAGAAATGCCAAGTTTTAAAGTTTAAAATAGGAAATTAAGGCAAGGGGGCCTTAAAAGAAAAAGTTAGTAAATTTTGACACACAAGCGGGCTAGGAAAAGTGGCTGAAGATGGCACTTATGGCTTATGGAAATGGCGCCATGTGCAAGAGGCATGAGCACAGGTTCGAGTCACAAGGGAAGCAAATAAATGAAGTTTTATTTTTGCTTCCCTGGCTAAAGGGTGGACGGAAATTGTTTCTAGAAAAGGGAGGTGTTTTATTTCCATTAATATTTCTTAATAAGGTGATAAATAAAAGCTTTTAATTTAGATTATTTAGAAGAGATAATAATGGATTTAACACTTTTATTTTTAAATAAAGGAGATAATATTATCATAAGAGGAGTAGTGGCCAAGCAAGGGACTCTTCTATTGATAATTCGGCTAAAGAAGGAGAGTTAAAGGCTATTCTCTCATCTTTTCTAAGCTTTCTTAGAAAATTCCATAGCAAAACCCCTCTCTTTGAATTTTCTATTCATCTTTTACTCTTCTCTTTTCTTCATCCTGTCAAGCCAAAGCCCTTTTCTTTTGATCCCCGACTAAAACCTCATAGCCGAATCTCTCGTGGCTCTAGGCAAGGAAGCAATCGGTCAAAGCATTAAAGGTAAGGTTAAGCATCATTCAAGTTCTTTTTCTTTTCTATTTTCTAGAAAGAGAAGGGTCTAATCCCTATTCTGCTTTTTTATGGCCGAATCTACAAGGGGTTTATCAAGTTTCTACAACTTCGAATACAAGGAGGAATCTTAGGGATTCAAGGATCTAAGGTAAGATATACACATATTTGGTCAAAAGTTATGGATTATATGTGAGATTAAAATTAACATATAATTTTAGGGATTTAAACATGGACATACAAGGCAAGGATTGTTTTCAGGAATTGGGAATTGCGGGTAAGTGTATAGATCTAATCAGCCAAGGGTTACTTTGGTATCTAAAAGTATTTCCTTCTTTCCAAAAAAGTAAAATCGATGAAAATACATGTTTTTGGTGGCTAGCTTGAATTTAAGGGAGGAATACCACAATTTGGGATTTAATCAATTCGGCAACAAGGTAAGTAATACAAATCCTACTAGGATTTGGTTTTTAAGCCAAATAGGTTTGTTAATATGTTTTAATAATTGGCCGTATATAGGAGTTAAAGATCTAGATCGGTAGATCGTTCTTCGGGATTTCAAGGAATCTATTAAGCGAATCAAGTGTGTACTCACACTAATTTTCAATATATTATGGCAATAATTATTTTAATATATGAATATGCATAAGAATGAGAATGTGGCTAAGTACCACAAATGTGGTAAAGAATACCCAGGTACGTTTCCTATTTTTGATAGGATTACGAATGTGATATATTTTGAACATGTGAATAGTAACATGAATGAGAAAATAAGTATGTTGTGCATGATAAAATATGTGGGGCATTTCGGGCTATATGTGAAAGGGGAAGAAGGTGTTGACTTCGGTCTCACCAACGGAATATGGTGACTACGGTCACAAAATTTGAATATGGTAACCGGTTACATTATCCGAATTTGGTAACCGGTTACATTATTTGAATATGGTGTCTAATGACACAAATTATATGGGCGATGAGCACGTCGATTGCTGATGATGCCTTCGATGGTGTGTAGCGGATGGAGGGTTGACTTAGTAGTCCCCACGGTGTGATTGGCAGGTACGGGTGGTGTGTAGCGGATGGACAAATAGGCTTGGGTTTGGGTTGCATCATTTTTTTATGAATATGTCTTTGATATGAATATGTATGCCCGAATTGTTGAATGTTAGTTTGTGTACACATTGAGTCTGTTGACTCACCCGTTGGGGAATATTTTTCAGGAGATGATCGAGTAATGGACCAGGGTCGGCGGGAGCTAAAGGTGGCCATGCATAGCAAGGAAAGACTTTTATTATTTGGGATTATTATTTATATTAAGTACTTAAATTTTATTATTTTGGGTTTTGATTGATGTAATAAGGCCATAAGGCCCAAGTGAATTTCTTTATTTTTTTGCTTTACTATTAGATATTATGTCACGAACTAATTTGGATGTAAGTAAGTACAAAATTATTTTTCTTAAAATGAACTCAAAAATTCTTTTGTCACCTTAATTAAATTGGATTTATAAAATTAAATAAATGGGTTTTTAATCTAAGCCCAACCCAAAACGAAAATTTTCTAAAAATACACAAATTTTCTCTAAGAAACAAAGAATTTTGGCTGGTTTACTTAATGAACATACAGATTCGGTTCGGGCTCGTGGGCCGGGTGTGGAGTGTTTTGATTTGGTATCATGTTGACCAGCTTTAAACTCTCTACCTGTGGGCTAAGGCCCAAAACGTTTTTAATTCGAGCCCAAATGATTTTCTTTAAAATAAAGCAGGTGTTACGGCATGGCACCTAAGTCTCCGACCATGATCCACGGTAAGTACCCTAACTTTATATGTGATTACGTGATTTATGTAGAAAAGGCATGGAGCGTAGAATAGAATGATAGGAACATGAACCTTAGGGCTAGATTACTCAAACACGAGAACCACATAAGACTTAATGCACTAAACAAACCTATGGCTAAGTCACGAGCTAGGGTGTGGTAACCCCCATGACGCATGTCTAGGATTGGATCCAGGAAGAGCACGGTATTTAGCGGTCCTAGTGACTCAACTCCTCTTCGCAGAATCCTACCTGCAGTGCGTAGCTTCGGTTCACCCTAACTCGGAGGGCTCGGTGGTGTGGCAACCTGCGTGCGCATGTCTAGGAATGGTTTCGATGGGAGCTTGGTATTTAAGCAGTCCGCGTGACTCACCTCCTCTCCATTCGAATCCTACCTGGTGCGTAGCTTTGGTTCACCCTGACCAAAGAGGGCTCGGTCATAGGCTAAACCTAATGACTAAAACCCGAAAGGGAACTAGCCATGTTTTTAAAAAAAAAAGAGAACAAAAAAACAAAACCCTAGTTTTAAAACTCTTAAAACTTTCTTTTGAGTTTGTGAAAATCATCTTTACAAGATTTTCCCGAAAAAAAAAATCGTTACAAAATTGCCCCTAACTTACAAAATGACCAAAATGACCCTGGTTTTCGAAGATTTTTGCAACATCACCATTTTGGAAAATAAAACTCTCCAAAAGAACCCTCAAAGTTTTACAACTTTTGGAATATCCCTAACTTACTAAATTTTACCAATTTACCCTGATTTTTGGAAAATTACCAAAATACCCCCGAGGTCAAAAATTACCGAAACGCCCCTGAATTCCAATTTTTTTTCCAAAATTACCCCAGAACTTTAAAATTTCCAAAATACTTTTGACAAAATTCACCGAGGAACTTTCTGTTTTGAAAAATTACGAAAATGCCCCTGTAGGACAAAATTACGAAAATACCCCTAGGTAGTGGAAAAACAATAACAATGAAAACTACAACATTTCTCTGAACGAACGAAAGTTCATAATTGTTTGATGGATGGATGAATGAATGAAAGACTGTGTGCTTGTGCGAATACGAAAGAACCACTCCTAAAACTCTTTTCATAAAACTCCTTCGCGGATAATAAGTGGAACAATGACTAATCCATAAAACTTTTTAATCAGATCTCGACGTTAGAAATGAGCTCCAGAGGACGTGGTCGTTGTGGACGAGGTAGAGGAAGGATGACTGTGTCAGAACCCGTTAGAGCGGGTCAGGGTTCTGACAATGAGATACCACCGCCACCACCACCCCTAGTCGTTAATGTGGGCGGCAAGCTCGAGACGGGGAAGATGTTTGTGTCGCAGTTGTCTTTGCAAGTTTTGGAATTGGTGGTCAGTGCGGTTGGAAATACGGAACCCAATCTGCTGTGCTCGAGCGGCTCGAGCTAATGGAGTGAGATGTTTCGTGGAGTGTCGGGAGTGGCACCCGATCTGGTGAGCATTGGTTGAGGCGACGGAGCGCATCATGGATGAGCTCGACGACCCCGAGGAGAAGTTGAAAGGAATGGTGGCACCTTTACGCGCGATGAAGCGTATCGGTGGTGGTTAATCGTATGCGAGATGGTGCTATGGCGGAGGATCGACACGGGAATATGTTAAGGAGGCATTCCGGAAGAAATATGTGGGAACCGGGTATACGGACGAGCAAAGAAAAGCTTTTCAGGGCTAGTTCAAGGAACAAGTCCGTATGAGAATATGAGGCGTAATTTTTAAGGTTGAGCCGTTATGCTCGAGGGTAGTAGCGATCGAACATGAACAACGTGTCCGATTTGAGGACGGATCGAGAGACGACACGAGGCTCGTTGATAGCACCGCATCGGGAGCGGGAGTTCTCTTCTTTGGTGGAAAAGGCCAAGGTGGCCGAGGGAATTAAAGATGCTACCAAGCAGGCTGTGGACAAGAATAAGCCTAAGAGAGGTTTTGGACCATCTGGAAAGGGTCATAAGAGGCCTAGGGTTGACGGGCCACGAAATCAACAAGCCGGGTACGGCCGCGAGACGCCCTTGTGAGCATTATGGAAAGAAGCACTTGGGAGAGTCTTTGGAGAAAGACGGGTGGATGTTTCAAATGTGGATCCAAGGACCATATGCTTAAGGATTGTCCCAAACAACCAGATGAGAGCCGACCGGTAGTTCAGAATGCTAGCGTGGTGGTAGAGGGGACAGCGACCTCGGCCGGGGTCGTGGTTCGGCTAACAGAGGTAATGGTCTTTGGCGAGGCCGTGGAGCACAGGGCGAGGTGCTACTAATGCGAAGCAAGGCAAGCGGGATTAGTTTATGCGGTTCGCCGAAGGGAGGATGGTGACGCACCGGATGTAATAACCGGTACGTTCTTCATTTCTGACAAACCTTATTTTGCTCTGATTGATGTGGGCTCGACCCATTCCTATGTTGCATGTAGTGTAGTGGAAACACTAGGCCTAGACTCAGAACTCTCTGATAGACAGATGACTGTAGTAAGCCCATTAGGCCAAACCGTAGCGGTAGACAAGATCTTTTGGAATGTACCCCTAGAGATTCAGGGAGTAAACTTTCGGGCTAACTTAATGGAACTACCCTTCGGGTAGTTTGAACTTATACTCGGAATGGATTGGTTAGTAGAACACCGAGCCGTGTTGGATTGTGCGGCTAATCGGATGGAGCTAAGAACCCCGGAGGATAAAGTGGTAGCTATGATCGGAGAAAGGAGGAACTACTTGTCTAACGTGGTTTCGGCACTGAAGGCAGAGAAGATGGTTAAGAAGGGGTGTAAGGCATTCTTAGCCTTCATTAGTACGATAGGTGGGAATGAGGAAGGTATTAATGGAGTTAGGACGGTAAGGGACTTCGTGGATGTATTTCTAGAGGAATTACTGTGAATACCCCGGATAGGGAGGTGGAATTTGGGATAGATTTGCTACCAGGAACAGCTCCTGTGTCAATTGCTCCATACCGAATGGCGCCAAAGGAGTTAGTTGAGCTCAAGGCTTAGATCCAAGAATTGTTGGATCGTGGGTTCATTCGACCCTCCTGTTTGTGAAGAAGAAGGATGGAACTATGCGTATGTGCATAGACTACCGTCAGTTGAATAAACTGACCATCAAGAACAAGTATCCTTTACCAAGGATAGACGACTTGTTCGATCGGTGAAAAGAGGCAAATTGTGTTCTCGAAGATAGACCTAAGGTCGGGATATCACCAGTTAAAGGTGAAGGAGGCAGATATCCACAAGACGGCCTTTAGGACAAGGTACGGCCATTTTGAGTTTGTGGTGATCCGTTTGGGTTGACGAACGCTCCAGCCGCGTTCATGGATATGATGAATTAGGTTTTCCAACCCTATTTGGATAAGTTCATCGTGGTGTTCATCGACGATATTTTGGTGTATTCAAGGTCGGAGGAGGAGCATGATGAGCATCTCCGAGTGGTGTTGGAAGTGTTAAGGGAAAAGAAGCTCTATGCCAAATTCAGCAAGTGTGAATTTTGGCTAAAGGAGGTGGCATTCTTAGGACATGTGGTATCCGCAGAAGGAATAAGAGTGGACCCTAGGAAGATCGAGGCGGTGTTGGAATGGAAACCACCTAGGTCCGTGGCTAAAATACGAAGTTTCTTAGGCTTAGCAGGCTATTACAGAAGGTTTGTGGAAGGGTTCTCGTCAATAGCCGCGCCTTTGACAAAGTTGCTAAGGAAGGAAGTACCCTTTGAATGGACTAATAAGCAACAGGAGAGCTTTGATAAGCTCAAGAAGGTCTTGACGGAAGCTCCGGTGTTAATTCGGCGAGAGCGGGCAAGGATTTCAGTAGTATATTGTGATGCCGCGCACACAGGGGTTAGGTTGTGTACTAATGCGGGGAAGAAAAAGTGGTCGCGTATGCGTCTCGGCAATTAAGGCCTCATGAGGTTAACTACCCAACTCATGACTTGGAACTAGCAGTAGTGGTTTTCGCCCTTAAGGTTTGGAGGCACTACCTTTATGGAAAAAGGTCGGTGATCTACACACGACCACAAGAGCCTTAAGTATTTGTTGACTCAAAAGGAGTTGAACTTGAGGCGTGAAGGTGGGTGGAATACATCGAAAGACTACGATTGTTCGATAGAATATCATCCGGGCAAGGCGAATGTGGTAGCCGATGCTCGAGTAGGAAGGTTGTGTCGGATCTAAGGGATTTGTTCGCTCACTTAAGTCTATATGATGATGGAAGCTTTGTTGGCGAATTACAAGTCAAGCCCACATGGTGAATGAGGTGAAAGAGGGCCGATTGGCGAGATAAGGATCTAAGTGCTAAGTTACAGCAAGTACAAAACTGAGAGAAGTAAAGGATTATGGCGTCATTGATGGTGGAGTCTTGTGCTACAAAGGAAAAGTCCGCATGCCGAGGACAAAGTGAGTTGAGACAAAGGATTCTTTGGGAAGCGCATGGTAGCCCTTATGCTATGCATCCCGGAGGCATTAAAGCTGTATAGAGATTTAAGAGAACAATTTTGGGGGCACGATCTTAAGCGGGAAGTAGCGGAATTCGTGGGAAAGTGTCCGGCGTGTCGCCAAGTTAAAAATTTGAACACCAAGTTCCATCGGATTACTTCAACCAATTGAGATTCCCCAATGGAAGTGGGAAAGGATTACCATGGACTTCGTTAGTGGGCTTCCTTACGCCTACTAAGAAGGACTCGGTATGGGTGATAGTGGACCGTTTGACCATGACCGCGCACTTTATTCCGGTGAAGGTTGATTATTCTCTCCGTAAATTAGCCAAGCTATATGTGGCGGAGATCGTAAGGTTGCATGGAGTACCGATGATCGATCATCTCCGATCGAGATCCAAGGTTTACGTCTCGATTTTGGAAGGCACTCCATCAAGCTTTAGGCACTAAGTTAGACTTCTCAACGGCTTTTCATCCACAATCGACAGGCGATGCGAGCGGGTTATACAAGTGTTGGAGGATATGTTGAGAGAGTGTGTGGTGGATTTTCGAGGAAGTTGGGAAGATTACTTGCCTTTAGTGAGTTCGCCCACAACAACGACTATCGAGCAAGCATACGGATGGCACCATATAAAGCATTGTACGGTAGGAAGTGTAGATCACCTACTTGTTGGACCGAGTTAGGAGAACGTCGAGTTTTGGGTCGAGTTAGTGGCTGAAACGGAAGAGAAAGTTGAGTTAATTCGGGCACGATTGAAGGAAGCCTCGATAGGCAAAAGTAAATGCACGCCGACCTTAAGCGGAAGGAGATAGAGTTCGAAGTGGGAGACCAAGTGTTCTGAAGGTCTCACCTTGGAAGAAGGTAATGAGGTTCGATCGCAAAGGGAAGCTAAGCCCAAGGTTTATAGGGCCCTATAGAGTATTGAAGCGAGTTGGGCGATGGCATACCGGTGGAATTACCGCGAGTTGCAGCAAATGCACGATGTTTTCCATGTGTCCATGTTACGTCGTTACCGATCGGATCCGTCCCATGTGGTACCAATCGAAGAGGTGGAGCTAAGGCGGATCTATCCTACGAGGAAGAGCCGATTCGAATCTTGGAACTAGATGTGAAAGTACTACGAAGGAAGTCGGTGCCTCTAGTCAAAGTATTATGGCGCAACCATGGATCGGAAGAAGCTTCGTGGAGAGTCGAAGAGACAATGCGTCGATAATACCCTCAACTATTTTAGTTAGGAAATTCGGGGACGAAATTTTGTTTAAGGGGGTAGAAGCATAACGTCCTCGAAAGGGCCTATGCATTTTCGGTTTAATTGTACGAAATGACAAGTCTTAAGCACTATGAATAAATTTTTGGTATTTTTGGAATTCTAGAAATGCATAGAAATGGAAATGAACATTTTGGAAACTTGAACATTTTGAAAACTGAATATTTTTGAAACTTGAACATTTTGCAAACCTAAACATTTTTGGAAATGTTTCAAAAATGGAAAGTGAACATTTCGAAACACGGAAATGTAAGAAAAATGGCAAGTTACTGAGCCGATCGAAAATTTTAGGAAACTTAGAAATAATCAAGAAATGCCAAGTTTTAAAGTTTAAAATAGGAAATTAAGGCAAGGGGGCCTTAAAAGAAAAAGTTGGTAAAATTTGACACACAAACGGGCTAGGAAAAGTGGTTCGAAGATGGCACTTATGGCTTATGGAAATGGCGCCATGTGCAAGAGGCATGAGCACAGGTTCGAGTCACAAAGGAAGCAAAAAAATGAAGTTTTATTTTTGCTTCCCGGGCTAAGGGGTGGACGGCAATTGTTTCTAGAAAAGGGAGGTTTTATTTCCATTAATATTGCTTAATAAGGTGATAAATAAAAGCTTTTTAATTTAGATTATTTATAAGAGATAATAATGGATTTAACACTTTTATTTTTAAATAAAGGAGATAATATTATCATAAGAGGAGTAGTGGCCAAGCAAGGGACTCTTCTATTGATAATTTTACAAAGAAGGAGAGTTAAAGGCTATTCTCTTATCTTTTCTAAGCTTTGCCGAAAATTCCATAGCAAAACCCCTCTGCGAATTTTCTATTCATCTTTTACTCTTCTCTTTTCTTCATCTGTCAAGCCAAAGCCCTTTTCTTTTGATCCCCGACTAAAACCTCATAGCCGAATCTCTGTGGCTCTAGGCAAGGAAGCAATCGGTCAAAGCATTAAAGGTAAGGTTAAGCATCATTCAAGTTCTTTTTCTTTTCTATTTGCCGAAAGAGAAGGGTCTAATCCTATTCTGTTTTATGGCCGAATCTACAAGGGGTTTATCAAGTTTCTACAACTTCGAATACAAGGAGGAATCTTTAGGGATTCAAGGATTTAAGGTAAGATATACACATATTTGGTCAAAGTTATGGATTATATGTGAGATTAAAATTAACATATAATTATAGGGATTTCGGCTGGACATACAAGGCAAGGATTGTTTTCAGGAATTGGGAATTGCTGGGTAAGTGTATAGATCTAATCGGCCAAGGGTTACTTTGGTATCTAAAAGTATTTCCTTTTCTTTCCAAAAGTCGTAAACCGATGAAAATACATGTTTTTGGTGGCTAGCCGAATTTAAGGGAGGAATACCACAATTTAGGGATTTAATCAATTCGGCAACAAGGTAAGTAATACAAATCCTACTAGGATTTGGTTTTTAAGCCAAATAGGTTTGTTAATATGTTTTAATAATTGGCCGTATATAGGAGTTAAAGATCTAGATCGGTAGATCGTTCTTGGGATTTCAAGGAATCTATTAAGCGAATCGGTGTGTACTCACACTAATTTTCAATATATTATGGCAATAATTATTTTAATATATGAATATGCATAAGAATGAGAATGTGGCTAAGTACCACAAGCGTGGTAAAGAATACCAGTGCACGTTTCCTATTTTTGATAGGATTACGAATGTGATATATTTTGAACATGTGAATAGTAACATGAATGAGAAAATAAGTATGTTGTGCATGATAAAATATGTGGGGCATTTTGGGCTATATGTGAAAGGGAAGAAGGTGTTGACTTCGGTCTCACCAACGGAATATGGTGACTACGGTCACAAAATTTGAATATGGTAACCGGTTACATTATCCGAATTTGGTATCTTCGGTTACATTATTTGAATATGGTGTCTAATGACACAAATTATATGGGCGATGAGCACGTCGATGCAAATGATCGCCTTCGATGGTGTGTAGCGGATGGAGGGTTGACTTAGTAGTCCCCACAGTGTGATTGGCGGTGCGGGTGGTGTGTAGCGGATGGACAAATAGGCTTGGGTTTGGGTTGCATCATTTTTTTATGAATATGTCTTTGATATGAACATGTATGCCTGAATTGTTGAATATTAGTTTGTGTACACATTGAGTCTGTTGACTCACCCGTTGGGAATATTTTCGAGAGATGATCGAGTAATGGACAAGGGTCGGCGGGGAGCTAAAGGTGGCCATGCATAGCAAGGAAAGACTTTTATTATTTGGGATTTATTATTTATATTAAGTACTTAAATTTTATTATTTTTGGGTTTTGATTGATGTAATAAGGCCATAAGGCCCAAGTGAATTTCTTTATTTTTTTGCTTTACTATTAGATATTATGTCACGAACTAATTTGGATGTAAGTAAGTACAAAATTATTTTTCTTAAAAATGAACTCAAAAATTCTTTTTTCACCTTAATTAAATTGGATTTATAAAATTAAATAAATTGGTTTTTAATCTAAGCCCAACCCAAAACGAAATTTTTCTGAAAATACACAAATTTTCTCTAAGAAACAAAGAATTTTGAAACCGGTTTACTTAAGGAACATACCAGATCCAGTTCAGGCTCGTGGGCCGGGTGTGGGGTGTTTCAGAATTGGCATTAAGTGTGCGTTGGCAATTATGCTTTGATTACAAAATTAGCACTAAGTGTGCGATTAAATCAAAAGAGTAGCAAAGATTGAGCGAAATGTAAAACCGAGTGGTTGAGAAGAATGGTTGGTGAGTAACTATGCATTGACAAAAAAGTATGCGTTTAACCTTTGTGGTTGATGAGATTGTGTATGATTTTTTGAATGGTTGAGTTGGATTATTGGCTATGATTGATGGTATGTATGATACCTATGTAGTTGGTGAATGTGGAAGTAAACGAATGAAATGCTATGTGAGTATTGGATTTAGTTGAATTTGTGTATCATTGGTAAATTATCTATGTGATAGTTCAATTTGTACATTGATTTGATTCAATGAATTAATTTTATTGTATCTCAAACTTACTAAGCTTTGAAAGCTTACTGTGTGATTTGTTCTCTGTTTTACAGTGTCAGTAAAGCTAGCTCAGATCCGGGGATCGTCAGCATCTTTATCACACTATAGGTAATCTATTTTGGTACTTTGGAAAGATGTATATAGTTGAATTATGGCATGTATAGGCTAGTAGTTAAGATATGTCTTGAAATGTTTAGTCCTTGCCATGTGAGTTGGCTTGGAAGTTGAATGTTGTTGAATTTATTAATGAGTTATGAAAATGGTATATTTCATGATGGTGTGGTTGATGAAAGGATATGGTTGAAGATGGTTCATGAATTTGGTATATGCATGTTTGAGTTGTATAATTGTCATTTTGATAGCTTTAGTTGTGATGATAATAAGCATAGAAGTAAATGGATTTGTTTGTGAATGAATAATGCATGAAATGGTATGATTGAAGGCATTTGTAAGCTTGATTTGGTATTGTATCGATGCTTGTAGGCCTGAACCTATTAAGGATGTCAATTTGGCCTTGGATATGGTCTGTTTTGTCTACACGGTCATGGCACACGGGCGTGCCTAGTGACCGTGGGATAAAGTCAGTAGTTAGCTTAGTTGCACACTGCCATGGCACACGGGTGTGTCTAGTGGCCGTAGGGATAAGTCAGTATATGGCCTAAGAGCACACGTCCTTAGAACACGGGCGTGCCTGGTGGCCGTGTGAAGAAGTCAGTATACTTGCTCTATTTTGGCACGGCCTAGACACATGGGGGTGTCTGGTGACCGTGTGAGGCACACGGCCTGGTTGCATGGGCGTGTGACCTTAACAGACTTGGTGAATATTTGAAATTTTGAAAACTTTCGTAAATGTTCGGTTTAGTCCCGACCCTTCTCTAGTATGTGTTAAAGGTCTTGTGGGCCTCAATAAGGGACTATTTGATTATGTTTTGATGTTCTTTGATGATGATTGACTTTGTGTCGTGAATTGGATGTGAAATGATTCAATTGTTCGGTAATGCTTCTTAACCCTATTCCAGCGACGGTTTCGGGTTATGGATGTTACATTTTATTGGTATCAGAGCTACGGTTTAGTCGATTCTCGGACTAACGTAGCGTGTGTGAGTCTAGCTATACATGCCATATATAAAATTGCGATAGTGTGATGAATCCTGACAGTTATAAATGTGTTTTCGTATAGCAAATGGATCCCGATTGAGCAGTTGCTGATGATGTATAGAGTAACGCACTTGCTCCCGCTCAAGGGACAGCGCCAACCACATCTAGGCCAAATGAAAGTAGTGAGGGAGGAGAGGCTAAGCAAGCCTTCTTCCGTATGATGAGTGAGTGGTTTTTGAAGTTCGTTCGAACGAATCCGGCTACTCCACAACCTCCACCCCCACAAGTACCTATTGTTTCTCAAGTTGTAGATCCGATCAGATTAAATAAACCTCCTGTAGATAAGATTCGTAAGTACGGGGCCAAAGAATTTAAAGCCACAACTGATGACGATGCTGAGCGAGCCGAGTTTTGGCTCCAGAATACAATTCGGGTATTCGATGAGATTTCGTTGACCTCTGATGAGTGTATTAAGTGTGCAGTTTCTTTGTTGAGAGATACAGCTTATAACTGGTTGAAGACGTTGATGTTCGTGGTTCCGAGAGAGAGAATCACCTGGGATTTCTTTCAAGTTGAGTTCAGAAAGAAGTATATTAGTCAAAGATTTATTGATCAAAAATGTAAAGAGTTTCTAGAGCTGAAACAGGGTCGTTTTTCAGTTACTGAGTACGAGCGAGAATTTGTGAGATTGAGCCAGTATGCACGAGAATGTGTTTCGACCGAAGCTACTATATGTAAACGCTTTATAGAAGGGCTGAATAAGGACATTAAGCTGTTGGTTGGGATACTTGATATCAATGAATTTGTTGTGTTAGTTGAAAGAGCTTGCAAAGCCGAGGAGCTTAGTAAAGAAAAGAAGAAAGCTGATTCTGAAGCTCGAGATGAAAGAAAAAGATCGATGAGTAAGTTGTCTCAGCCTTCGACAAAGAAATTTAGAGATGCAAGCAACCGATCAAATACTTCATTTGAACATCCGTATAAAGACCACGCAAGACTAAGTGTTGGTCCGAGAACTCAAGCTCAAATTGAATCAAATGTTGAAAGTGCTAAAAGCAACAAACCTGAGTGTAGACAGTGTGGAAGATGACATGTGGGAGAATGCTGGGGCAAATACAACAATAAAGTTTGCTATAAATGTGCATCATGAGAACATTTCATTCGAGATTGCCCAAAGTTAGCTGAGGAAGAAAATGTTCAGAATGTGAGATCGAGTAATGTGATGGCTAGGGGTAGACCATCCAGAAATGTTGGGAATGTGAGTGGAAGTCAAAGAGGGACTACTGATACAGGTGTGAGATCAGAGGCGAGAGCACCTGCCCGAGCTTATACTATACGTGCACGAGAGGAAACATCATCTCCAGACGTCATTACTGGTACTTTTACTCTATTTGATACTGATGTGATTGCATTAATAGATCCGGGTTCAACTCATTTCTATGTGTGTGTGAATTTAGTATCAAGTAAGACTCTACCTGTTGAGTCTACTGAATTGGTAATTAGAGTATCGAACCCTTAGATAAGTGTGTCTTGATGGATAAAGTGTGCAAGAATTGCTCCTTGATGTTTCGGGATATATGCTTTCCGGCTAATTTGATGATGCTACCATTCGATAAATTTGATATAATTTTGAGTATGGATTGGCTCACTTTGCATAATGCAATTGTGAATTGTAAACGAAAGAGTATAGATTTGAGAAGTCAGAACAGTGAGATAGTTTGAATTGAATCTAGTGATATGAAAGGGGTACCAGTTTGTTGTATATGCGATGAAAGCTTTGAACTATGTGAGAAAGGGTTGCGAAGCTTATTTGACATATGTGATTGATATGAAAGTGACTGATAAGAAAGTTGAATCTGTGCCTGTGATTTATGAATTCTTAGCTATGCCTTTCGAATTAGCGAATGCTCCTGCAGTGTTTATGGATTTGATGAACCGTATATTCAGACCGTATTGAGATCGTTTTGTTGTAGTGTTTATTGATGACATTCTGATTCATTTATGTGATGAGATGCAACATGCCGAGCATTTGAGAGTTGTGTTACAGGATTTGCGCGAGAGACAATTATATGCTAAGTTTAGCAAATGTGAGTTTGGTTGAGTGAGGTTGGATTTCTGGGCATATTGTATTAGCTGCGGGAAATACGAGTTGTTAAATTTATATCTAAAAGTTATGAAATGAATGACTATGTGATTATTGACTAGAAATGCTATATGTATAATTGAGAAATGTGGCACTAAGTGTGCAATTAATTGGAATAAATAACAAAGAGCAAATGATGTGTAGTATCGAGCATGGAATAGCATTTATGATTGTTAACTAAGTGTTGGAAAAGGTATATATGGAACCTACGTGGTTGATGAATTTGAAAATAGATGAATGGATGGTTATGTGAGTATCGGATATAGTTAAGTTTAAGCATTTTGGTGAAGCTATCTATGTGATGGTTTACTTTGTATATTGATTTGATTCAGTGAGTTGAACATATTATATTACGAATTTTTGATTGATTATCATTCAGGCAAAGATAATGTTGTTGCTGATGCCTTGAGTCAGAAGTCTTTATGTGCTTTGCGAGCTATGAATTCTCAGATAGATCTGTGTGATGATGGTTCAGTTTTGGCTGAGTTGAAGATGAGACCGATGTTCGTGCATCAGATTCGTGATACCCAGAAAATGGATAACGAGATGATAGTAAGAAGAACTCAATGTGATTTGAATTCTGATTCAGAACTTCGAGTTGATAGTGATGATTGTCTGAGATTTAGAGATCGGATTTGTGTTCCGAAGAATTCAGAGTTGATTCAGTTGATTTTGAATGAACCTCACAATAGTCGTTTGACTGTTCATCTGGGGAGTACAAAAATGTATAATGATTTGAAACAGTTTTATTGGTGGCATGGTATGAAACGGGACATCTCTGACTTTGTGTCGAAGTGTTTAGTTGTCAGCAAGTTAAGGCTGAACATCAGGTTTCGTCTGGTTTGTTACAACCAATTATAATTCCTGAGTGGAAATAGAAGAGAATCACGATAGACTTTGTGTCGGGATTGCCTTTATCTCCGTGGAAGAAAATATTTTGAATCGGGTCGTATAAGATCGTTTAACGAGTTGGGTCAGTTTCTTATAGACTGATGTTGCCACCTGAGTTAGGAAAGATTCATAATGTGTTTCATGTGTCAATGCTTCATCGATACCGATCTGATCTGTCTCATGTAATTGCTCCTACTGAGGTTGAGATTCAGCCAGATTTGTTATATAGTGAAGAACCAATCCGAATTTTAGCACGAGAGATCACAGAATTGAGAAACAAAAGAATTTCATTAGTGAAAGTGTTGTGGCACAAACACGGAGTAGAAAAGGCCACGTGGGAGCCTGAGAACATTATGAGAAAGCAATATCCACACTTATTCACTGGTAAGATTTTTGGGGACGAAAATCCTAAGGGGGGAGAGTTGTAACAGCCCGATTTAGATCCTAGTTGGAACAGTGGTTTCGAGACCACAAATCCGAGGTCAGAATAATATTTTAATATTATTTTATGAGTTTGACGTATGTGATTTAGCCTGTGTGAAATTTCTGTGTGAAGATTTTATTGATTGTGTTCAATTATGAAAAAGGACTTAACCGTATAAAGTGTAAAATGTTGTGTGTTGATTTTCATATGCTTAATTGATTGTGTCTTCATACTTTGGAGGATTCATGTTGTAAATAACCCCAAAACA
This sequence comes from Gossypium sturtianum, assembly GCA_025698515.1. Lineage (NCBI taxonomy): Eukaryota > Viridiplantae > Streptophyta > Magnoliopsida > Malvales > Malvaceae > Gossypium > Gossypium sturtianum. The sequence continues at coordinate 106,069,658 of CM046955.1, forward strand.
ATGATAGTGGGTGGCATTATTATGATGGATATTTATATGGTTTATATTATATAAATTATAAGTGTTAAATAATAAAAGATATAATATAATGTTATATTATAATAAAAGAAAGGCATAAAAAATAAGATAGTGGATTGTTCATGCATCCTTGCCAAAAATTGGAAAGAAAAAGAAGTGAAAAAGGGCTAGCTAGGTTCGGCATTTGAAGGCTTTAATTGGTATGTTTTTTAACTCGGTTTTTGATAATTTCTACGTTTTCGTGATCGTTGCTTCGTGCTCTAGCTTACCCATGCTTCAATTTTGTGAATTGGTGAAGATTTTGAGATGTGCCATTGATGAACATGTGAGCTTTGTGTTGATAGTTTGTAAAATATGAATGCTTAGTGTTGGGTTAACATAGTTTGTATTTGGATTTTTGGTGAAATTGAGTAAATTGGGCTAATTTGAGAAAAGTCTAAATTGAGGGACTAAAATGTATAATAAATGAGATGTGTGGACTTGTATGAGCATAGTAAGAATTCGGCTAGGCATGTGCACAAACAAATTGTGTGTATTTGGTGATTTGATGAATTAGGGAATAAAGTGTCGAAATGTGAAAATGTGAGGGCTATTTTGTAAAATTCCCTAAATAAGTGTGTATGAACTAAATTGAATGAATTGGTGATTAAATGGATTGAATTTGAATGTGTATAGACCAAGAAAAGAGAGGTTTGGATCGAGATCGAGGCAAAGACAAAGTGATCGATTAATAGACCGTTTCGATATTTCGACGTCCGAGGTAAGTTCGGATATAATACTAGTCATTAATTTTTTATCTATGTGATAAGAAATGAATAAATGTATAGAGTTGTATTAATACTATATTACATATGAGATCAAGTATTGAGGCACTAAGTGTGCGGAATTAGAAAAGAGACAGAAATCAATAGCACTGTGTGTGCGAAAAGATTAAAGCTTCGGCTTATCGAATTGGCACTGTGTGTGCGATACCGATGTAAGTTTGGTTTACCGAATTGGCACTGTGTGTGCGATACCGATATAAATTCAGATTATTGAATTGGCACTAAGTGTGCGTTGGCAATTATGCTTTGATTACGAAATTAGCACTAAGTGTGCGAATAAATCAAAAGAGTAACAAAGATTGAGCGGAATGTAAAACCGACTGGTTGAGAAGAATGGTTGGTGAGTAACTATGTGTTGACAAAAAAGTATGCGTTTAACCTTTGTGGTTGATGAGATTGTGTTTGATTTTGTGAATGGTTGAGTAGGATTATTGGCTATGAATGATGGTATGTATGATACCTATGTGGTTGGTGAATTTCGAAGTAAACGAATGAAATGCTATGTGAGTATTGGATTTAGTTGAATTTGTGTATCATTGGTAAATTATCTATGTGATAGTTCAATTTGTACACTGATTTGATTCAATGAATTAATTGTATTGTATCTCAAACTTACTAAGCTTTGAAAGCTTACTGTGTGATTTGTTCTCTGTTTTACAGTGTCAGTAAAGCTAGCTCAGATCCGGGGATCGTCAGCATCTTTATCACACTATCGGTAATCTATTTTGGTACTTTGGAAAGATGTATATAGTTGAATTATGGCATGTATAAGCTAGTAGTTAAGATATGTCTTGAAATGTTTAGTCCTTGCCATGTGAGTTGGCTTGGAGGTTGAATGTTGTTGAATTTATTAATGAGTTATGATAATGGTATATTTCATGATGGTGTGGTTGATGAAAGGATGTGGTTGAAGATAGTTCATGAATTTGGTATATGCATGTTTGAGTTGTATAATTGTCATTTTGAATAGCTTTAGTTGTGATGATAATAAGCATGGAAGTAAATGGATTAGTTTGTGAATGAATAATGCATGAAATGGTATGATTGAAGGAATTTGTAAGCTTGATCTGGTATTGTATTGATGCTTGTAGGCATGAACCTATTAAGGATGGCAATTTGGCCTTGGATATGGCCTGTTTTGTCTACACGGTCATGGCACACGGGCGTGCCTAGTGACCGTGGGATAAAATCAGTAGTTAGCTTAGTTGCACACGGCCATGGCTCATGGGTGTGTCTAGTGGCTGTGGGGATAAGTCAGTATATGGCCTAACAGCACACGGCCTTAGCACACAGGCGTGCCTGGTGGCCGTGTGAAGAAGTCAGTATACTTGCTCTGTTTTGGCACGGCCTGGACACATGGGGGTGTCTGGTGACCGTGTGAGGCACACGGCCTGGTTGCACGGGCGTGTGACCTCAACAGACTTGGTGAATATTTGAAATTTTGAAAACTTTCGTAAATGTTCGGTTTAGTCTCGACCCTTCTCTAGTATGTGTGAAAGGTCTCGTGGGCCTCAATAAGGGACTATTTGATTATGTTTTGATGTGCTTTGATGATGATTGACTTTGTGTCGTGAATTGGATGTGAAATGATTTGATTGTTCGGTAATGCCTCTTAACCCTATTCCGGCGACGATTTTGGGTTATGGGTGTTACTCCAGGCACGCCCATGTGCCACGGCCGTGTACCCTACTCAGGCACACTTCGAAGTGGCCCTTGAGCCACACGGCAAAGACATACGCCCGTGTCCCTTGGCCATGTATGCAAATTAGGCCATTTGCAAGACGAAAATGCCACCCACCTTTGGGTCATCCCTACAAGAATAAATAAGCATATTTCTCAATACAATTGGCTACCAAAAACACACCAAATGATCATCATATTATCCAATTCAATCTCATTTCTAACCATGCCAATTTTCACAGTCAATTCACATGTAAATCTAAGCATAGCTCATCCACAACTTCACTAAATCACTATGGCATCAATTCATTAATAAGCTTACCATTCATAAGGCCATTTCATTGCCATCAAGCCATATCAAAACATGCATCATATATCATATTCACTCATGCATATTACCAACATTTATCTAGCCAAATCACATGGCTATTTACACTTCTCAAACATGCATAAAAAATAACTAGCCTATACATGCCATATTTAACTATTTACACATTCAAAAGTACCAGAGTTGAGTTCAATAGTGTGGTGATGATCCCTGATGATTCCCGAGCCTTTTGTAGCTTTGACGACCTATAAAACAGAGTAAACACACACAGAGTAAGCTTTCCAAAAGCTTAGTAAACCATATACAAATAAACTTAGACTAAAATGCACATAGCCATATATATATATATATACATTGACATTAATATTTCTCAATGCATATTCATCACATATTCTTTGGCTCATTTACTTAGCCATAACTTGCAACATTCTTCAACTCAAATATCACATATACACATAGCTCATTCAAGCATATATTCCCATATTATCTCATCATTTCTATACACATATTCACCTTAGTAAGTTCATATAGACACTTACCTTTCATACACCCAAAGTGTACTTTTCAAACGTACCTGAAACGGATATACAACTCACATAGTCGTTCTTTTCTCGGACTTGCTCGTTGAACCGTTCGGAATCTAATATGATACTCAGAGTGCTCGGAATAGTCGTACAATGTCAACGTCTCAGACGAGGTCTTACATGTACTCAAATATCGATGCCACTGTCCCAGACAAGGTCTTACACAAATCAGATACGATGCCAATGTCCCAGACATGGTCTTACACGTAAATCTCATATCGATGCCAACATCCCAGACATGGTCTTACACGAAATCTCAAATCAATTCCAACGTCCCAGACGTGGTCTTACATGATTTCACATATAGGACACCTATGTCATGACATATACTATCCTATCTATTCCTAGGTTCAGACGGGACTTCTCGAACATTAACCATCTCTCGATACTTTCTTGAAATCCATATATTCATCATCTCGAGTATTATTCATAGCAATTCAGATTTCATATATTCACAAATAAGTCAATTCAAATACATTTATTTGTATATCGACTTACCTCGGATTCGGATATTCGATCAGATTCGATTATTCGACACTTTTGACTTTCCACGATCTAAGTCTGTTTTCTTCGGTTCTTGATCTATAAATATTCAAATATAATCCATTTACTCGCTAATTCATCTAATTCAATCCAAATACACATATTTAGGGCAATTTACAAATTAGCCCTCACATTTTCACATTTGGATAATTTATTCCCTATTTCACAAAATCACAAAATATACAAAATCTCATAATACCCATGCATAGCCAAATTTTACTCATGCTCATATGAGTCCAAACATTTCATTTATTTCACAATTTAGTCCCTCAAAATACTATTTTTTGAGTCCAAAATACTCAAATTCAACAAAACTTCAAATACAAACTATGATAATCAAACACATATCTTTCATTTTTCACCATCAAACATCATAAAACACATGATTTCATCAAACGCTCATCTCAAAAACATCATCAATTCTCAAAATTAAAACATGGGTTTTAAAGTATACGAAGCAACGATTGCAAAAATGTAAAAATTATCGAAAACTTATCAAAAACACATACCCGATTATGCTTAGACCATGGTCGAATGCTTCAAAGGTTTTATCCCTATTCTTTCTTTCTAATTTCGGTGAAACAAAGAAGAATATGATGGCCATTTCATATTTTTAGTTTATTAATTAAACATAATTATCAAAGTACAAAACTAACCTTTAAAACTAAATACATAAAACATATCATATAAGGTCATTTTTGACCATATCCATCCACTTACTTGTAAAGTGGTTTAATTGCCTCATAAGGCCTCCATATTTAAAAGCCACAACATATAGGTGCTTTAACAAATAGCACGCAAATTTTGCATTTAATGCAATTTAACCCTTTTCTCAAATTAAGCACACAGACGGGCAAATTAACTTACGGAACTTTAACACATGCTTAATCACATATCAAAGGCATAGAAAATAGTATTAAAATATTTTACCGACTCGAATTTGTGGTCCCGAAACCACTGTTCTGACTAGGGTCTAAACCGGACTGTTACAGATAGGCTGCGTCTTGTAGCAAAGAAACAACACATTTTATGCATTCTTCAGGAGTCAACAACATTTCATCAAATACCCGGATAGTGTTCTCGAGCCAGAATTTCACTCTCTCAGCATCATTATCACTAGTGGCCCTGAACTCTTCAGCCCCATATTTACGAATTTTATCTACCGGAGGTTTATTCAACAAATTCAAGCTCATAACAAGAGGTATAGTAGAAGTCTGAGGAGGATTAGACGGGGGCGGAGGTTGTGAAACAGCCGGATTAGTTCTCACATACTAAGTGAACCACTCCTTCATCATTTGGAAGAAAGCTTGTTTAGCTTCTCCCTCTTGACCGCTAGTAGCTGGTCTCGAATCAGATGGCGTTGTCCCTTGAGCGGGAGCAGGCGCATTGCTTTCAATGTCGTCAGCTACGGCTCTTTCGGGATCTATTACTATACGAAGAATACATTTTACACGTCAGGATTCATCACACTATCACATTTTATATATACGGCATGTATAGTTAGACTCTAACACGCTACGTTAGTCCGAGAATCGACTAAATCGTAGCTCTGATACCAATCAAATGTAACACCCCTAGCCCGTAACCATCGCCGGTTTAGGGTTAAGAGGCATTACCAGACAATCGAAAACTTTTACAGATATTTCATAACATAATCTAAAAAATCACATCAAAGTGTTCCTTAAATAGGTCTACGAGACCTTAATCATGCTTTAGAAAGGGGCCGGGACTAAACCGAACACATACGAAAATTCACGAAAATTTAAAAATTTTTCTAAGTTACAGAGGTCACACGCCCGTGTGGGCAGGCTGTGTGCCTTCCACGGCCTCAGACACGCCCGTGTGTCTGAGCCGTGTCAAAATAGGGCATACATACTGACTTGACCACACGACCTGAGACACGCCCGTGTGCCTCACCCGTGGTCGAGCCTGACTTTCACCACACGGCCAGACACACGCACGTGTGTCCAGCCCGTGGTCGAGTCTGACTTGATTTTGAAATGCAACCACGAGGGACACGATCGAGCCACACACCCGTATGCTCAATCGTGTGGGAAATTATAGGCCATTTTCAAGGCCAAAATGCCACCCACACTTGGGTCATCCCTACAATCATATACAAGCATTATTCCATACACAATTGGCAACCAAAAATTTCATCAAATGGTCATCTTTACAACTCATACAAGTACATTTCATCACAACATATTATATGCCATTTAGCTCGACCAAATCACAAGTATATCTAAGAAATATTCACCTATAAACTTACCAATTCATTATGGCATCACTCCATCAATATTATACCAACTTTTCATCACCAAAACAAAGTTCAATTTTACCATATGCTCAACCATTAACAAAACACATAACATAGCTTATCTACTTATTCACGACATATCATTAACTAGCTATATCACATGGCTATTTATATATCCCAAACATATTTCAAAGTAACTAGCCTATGCATGCCATACTTAAGCATTTACACTTTCAAAAGGTACCAAAACAGGATTGAGTAGTGTGATGACGATCCTCGACGATCCCGAGCCTTTCGTAGCTTTAACGATCTATAAAACAGAATAAACACACACAAAGTAAGCTTCCAAAAGCTTAGTAAGCCATATACAAATAAACTTATCTTATAAGCATTCATTATTCATCTCAAATATAAGATTACTAATAGCTCATTTGCACATTCATAATTCTCAATGGCTCATTTGGTTAGCCATTTGCTTACCAACATATATGCATCACCTTGTACTTCATTATTTTATAGTTCATTCATTCACATACCACATTTTACTTTATCAAATATATTCACATAACTCATCTAAGTAAGTTCATATAAACACTTACCTTTCATACACTTGCTTAGCGTACAATTCAAACGTACCTGATTCGTTTATACATTTCACGTAGATTTTCATTTCGCGGATTTGCCCGTTGAACCTTTCAGAATCAAATAGGATACTCAGAATGCTCGAAATAGTCATACAATGCCAACGTCCCAGACGTGGTCTTACATGTAACCGGATATCGATGCCCTTTATCGCATGTGGTCTTACACGAATCAATACGATGCCAATGTCCCAGACATGGTCTTACACGTAAATCTCAAATCGATGCCAACATCCCAGACGTGGTCTTACACGATGTCTCATATCGATGCCAACATCCCAGACGTGGTCTTATACGATATCACATATCGGACACCTATGTCATGACATATGTAATCCTATCTATTCCTAGGTTCGTACGAGACTTTTTCGAATGTTGACACCATGTCGATACTATCTCGGATTTCATGTACTCATCATCTCTTATACATTCATCATTATAAATTTTCATATGAACATACATATATTAATGTAAATACATTTATTTGTATATTGACTTACCTCAGATTCGGATAAACAGAAACGAACTCGGCTACTCAATTACTTTCGATTTCCCACGATCAAAGTCTGTTTTCTTCGATTCTTGATCTATACATATTCAAATTTAACTCATTTATTCACTAATTAATTCAATTCAAACCAAAAACACATATTTAGGGAAATTTACAAATTAGCCCCCATATTTTAACATTTTGACATTTTAGTCCTTATTTCACAAAATCACAAAATACACATAATTTGCTTATACCCAAGCTTAGCCGAATGTTAACTAATATCATACAAATCCATACCTTTCATTTATGTCGCAATTTAGTCCCTCAAAATATTATTTTCTCAATTAAGTCCAAATTACTCAAAATCATCAAAAATTCAAAGACAAACTATGTTAATCTATCATATATCATTCATAATTCATCATCAAACATCACAAAACTCATGAATTCATCAATGGCACTTTTCAAAATCTTCATCAATTCACAAAATTGAAGCATGGGTTTTGGAGAACACGAAGCAACGATCACAGAAACGTAGAAATTATCAAAAACCGAAGCAAAACATACCTTGAATTGATACTTGTAATAGTCGAATACCATGAAAGCTTAAAACCCTTCCTTTCTTTTCTACATTCCGTAATGGATGATAAAAATAATAACATATTTTAGCTTTATCTTTTACTTAATATTACTTATTTACTATTTTACTTATTTAACCTTTATAATTAAATAAGAAAACCATATAAACTAAGTCCAAAACCGTCCATTAGCCATCCACTATCTTATAAAATGGCTTAATTGCCTCATAAGGCCACTACATTTAAAAGCCAACTCAAATAAGCACTTTAACATATAGAATGTCACTTTTACCTTTTTTCGCGATTTAGTCCTTTCTCATATTAAGCACACAAATGACAAAATTAGTTCACAGAAAATTTCACATATGCTTAATCACGTATCATAGGCACGAAAAATAATAATAAAATATTTTTATGACTCAGATTTGTGGTCCCAAAACCACTATTCTGACTAGGGTCTAAACCGGAATGTTACATACACTGTTGATGCAAGTATAGTAGACAGATATGAGTCTATCGGATATTTATCCCATGAAGATGGTTGTCTTTTGTCTATCAATGTCAGTGCAATAAATAGATAGAAACGAGATAAATTGTGAGAGTAGTTGTCGAAGCAATAACTTGAAAACAATAAGATAAAATATGATAATGATAAACTGGGATCTGCAACGTGAATATTCAACAGAATACTAAGTGCTCACAAGGTATAAAAGGATAGATGATTGTCGATGCATTAAATTGCAATGAATATCTTACCAAGCTTATCTTCTATATTTAATCTAAGACTTAAACATGCACATTAACCACTCCTTTTGATAATGGCAATGGAACACTATTAAGAAAAAGTGGATTAAATTCCTCTAATCCTCAAGCAAGTTCCGTTGTCATGCTTGTTAGCTTGAACTGTCGCTGCACTTTCCAGTGTCAGTGACCACAATAACACTTCCATGCTAAAAACATTCAAACCCAAAGATTAAACAGTAGAAGCAAGATTGAATAAAATAACATGTAACCCAGAAATCATGTGTACTTCCGTACAAACATGAAATAGAAAGTAATCACCATTGCTTAGAAAATGAAATATAAGAGAAACAAGTGGAGAATACTATTTCTAGACAATCTCGACTTGAATCTCTCCATTCCCTCTTGTGTCACACTCAGGGCCCCTTGTCAGGAGCTGATCTGCGTCCCTTTCACATCAATTCACCCGTAGGAGACTTAAGCCACCATAGCTGAAAAGCCTTAAAAGATAGGTTGAATAAGATACTCTCCCAAAAAAGCCTTCTTTTTTTTTTCTTTTCATGTGAATATTGATATTATTCCCAAATAGCCCAGGTGTCCTTTCATCAGAATCATGCTGCCTCTGTATGTACAAGTTGGTTATACCAGATTGGACAGCACACACAGTTTTGTTCTTATCGGATAGCTATCAGGTGCGGCGACAATTCTGGGCGCAATCTAAAAGTACTCATGCAGCAACATTGGTACGAGAACATGACAAAATTAAGGATAAATAGGCTAAGATCCATTGAGTTATAAAATGCAATTTATTGAACTGAAAATGCTAAAATATGTGCTAAAGATAACTAAATGGGGACAAATTAACCAATAAGTAAGGAGAAAATATATGTTCTTTTTAGTACTATCACACCCCCAAACTTGAGTTTTTACTTGTCCTCAAGTAAAACAGAAACTAACAATGCTACACAAGAATTCACCAAGGCAAATTATCATTCTAGGAACTTGAATCACCTAAAATCCCAATGAATGAGTCACATTCAAATGACAGAATATTGCATCGAAAATACATAAGTACGAATGAATAAGATTGCTACTTCATCCAAACCAACATCATGCTTTAAATATTAAATTCTATCTACTAATACAACATTTATTGTACAATATATGTCTCTCTCTTTTTTTTTGTGAATAAGGGATATCGTTGCATTACTGAACCCTTGTTTTTGAGAAGTAACGATGGAGTCCAATAAACCCTCAGGGAGTATGTAATTGCGCCGGTACACACTCATGCAACAACAGCCTTTGGCTAGATTCATTTATCTAAGGCTTGCATTGGAGTGTTCCCTCTTTAACATTTCACAATACACCCACTTTGGAGTGTCTTTTATTAAAACTATATATATATAAGCAGTTGTGAAAGGCAGATTCATTCAAGATTCAAGGAATGCTACTAATCATCCATTACTAATGCAACCTAAATCATTCATCAAAGAATTGAAGATACAACATTCAGTCAAATTTAACCAACACATTCATCTATAATTCGCATGATTCAAGAATTAAGCATCAAATGTAACAAAAATTTTCAAACACATTTGCATTAACCAAAAATAAACCTTGCATGCTTCATTAAACTCAAATTTTATTTTTTTCTTTGAAATGTGGGTGTATTTCCAAACCTCATATGCATTCCCCCAAACTTAAAGTTTGCATTTTCCCCAATGCACTAACATTAAAATACGATGACAATAAAAATGCAATGACAATGTTCACTAACAAAATGAAAATTACAGCTACATGCAATGCATGAATACTATAGCTAAAGATTAAAATAAACTAACTCAATTTTCCTCGACGATCAATGTGGCTACATGATATTTCTTCTTCCTCCTCTTTTTCTCCTCCTTCTTGCGCTTTTTGTCTTTGGAGCGCTTTCTCTTCTTTTCTTTTTGTGCTTCGTACGATCCTCAGATCGCTCCTCAGTTTCTGACATTGCCCCGACATCATCGACTACTTCTTTTGTAGGAGAGGTCACCTTGAATGGTCTGGTATAGACTATTATCGCCAATGAGTTGTGGTGCTACTCACTGGTTACTTCTGCAGCTTTCGCCAGTCTAACTCCATCTCACTCCAGATTCTCAGTAGTTGCACCCACAATCTCTGATGCATTGACAATGTTCTCAGTAGATTCTTTCTTAGCACTTCATTCTCAGTATTTTCTTCCTCGACCTTCTCATTTATAACTGCAACGCGGACTTCCTCCTCTCCCACGTCAACTTCCTCCTCAGCAGTAGACACCTATTGACAAGCAATGAAGTCACCCTCGACCAGTCTATCAATCCTTCGCATATATTCCTCAATGTCCCTTGAGTCCTCTTCTTTCTCATCATCAGAGACGTGCATAATGGGAGGGGATTCCACCAATCTGTCTCGGTACCCTAAGTTATCTTCCTTAGATAAGGGTTCATAATCTCGGATGATTGGTGGGAATACTGGAAATTCTAGGAGTAAGGCCGGGCTTAACTGACTTAATGCGGTTACAATAGAGTTGTTATAGGCTTTGGTATAATCGTAGAACAAATTTTGTGATCTGTCCATATCCTCTATTGTAGCGACAAGCCTGATCTTATTACTAATGGAATTGGCCAACTTCACTATATCCTGCATTTTGCACAACAATGATGTCTTTGCAGTCAGGTTTGTTCCATTGGTTTCTGCCTTGGTTTTGCCTTTCCTTGTAACAGCCCGATTTAAGGGCTAGTCGGAACAGTGATCTCAGAATCACTAATTCGAGGTTAGAGAAAATTATTTTCATGATATGTTATGTGTTATAACATGTTTTTAAGGATGCATGAAAATTTTGGTGCCTTAATTTTAGCGATATCTAGCTAAATTGTGAAAAAGGATTAAATCGCATAAAGTGCGAAAGTTCCATTTTATTTGCTAAAGGTGCCAAGTAGCTATGGAATATAAGTTAGGGGTCCCAAATGTGCAATTTGGCCTTGTTTTAAGTGATTTGGCCGGCCATGTGACATTGGGGGACAAGAGGATTTAATTTTGGTCAAAATTGATGGAAATTAGGTGGAAAATGAATAAAATAAGATGAATAAGCAAAAAGCTATCATCTTTTTATTTTCTTCTCTTCCTCCACCGAAAATAGCAGCCATGGGAGGGGTTTTTGAAGCTTAAAATTTCATCAAGCAATTCTCCTCTCTAGTAAGTGATCTTGATGATTTTTCTTGATAAAAATTATACTTTTGGAGTCCCCAAAGCTTAAGCTTTCTAAAGAGGGGAGTAGTTTCCATTATGGTTGAAAGTCTAGGGACATACCATGATAGAGTTCATGTTGTTTGATGAGTTTTTATGGAATAAAATGAATGTTAGGATGTTGATAAACAACTTTTGTGAAAGGTGTTGTCATGAAAACACCTAATTGGGACTAAAATGCAAAAGTTGTAATTTATTCATTAAGGCATGAAATTGATGGAATTGAGAATAGTTGTAAGAGGATTAAATGTTCAGCTAGGCTTGTTTAACAAGAAAATGTGATGAAAATTTATTTACGAGCCTAGGGGCAAAATCGTAATTTTGCCAAAGTATAGGGGCAAAATGGTCATTTTTGCCTAAGTAGAGATTATATTGTAATACGATCATTAAGTTATTAAATGAGTGAATTTCATTGTTCTAGATCAAAGAGAATGAGTTTCGAACCTAGAACGGATGAAAAGAGAAATGTGGGCAAAAAGTCCTTTTCGGCTCTTTCGACATCGAGGTAAGTTCATGTGCGAATGTTGAAATTTTGTATGAGCTTATTTAGTATTCCAATGTTGTATGGAATGTATATTACTATATGAATGTATGAAATGTCTCTTGATGAGATGCCAATGGAATTGAATTTAGAGAAATAGGAAATGTATGTGGAATGATATGATGATAGTTAAGGCCTCGTGTAAGACCATATTGGAATATGGACTCGATGTAAGAATTTGTATAAGACCATGTCAGGGACATGGCATCGACATGTTAAAATAAGTAAGACCCTATTGGGGGTATAAGTTCTATGTGACATTATGTGTATGAGACTCGAGAGAGAGTTATTTAATAACTTGAGTGATTCAACGTATATATTGAAAGAAAGAAAGTACATGGCTGTACCACAGAAAAAGCACAAGTGTGTGTGTGCTAGATTTGAATTGATATGAATTCAGTATATGATTAACCCTTAGTGGTTTATGTGTATTCAATACACCTTAGTTGCATGAGATAGATTTATTAATGTATTATGTGGATGCAAACGAGTATAGTAGAAAGTCAAGTAAGAATAAAAGTATCTGAGGATGTTCTCGGAGGAACATTGGAAATAGAGAAATACATGTGGATTATTATCCATGATATTATAATAATAGTGAGCTATATGCGATATCATTATTGATGACGAGTGTCGTTTCGGGTGTGTGCGATACCACCTATTAGAGATCGATGGTGGGCTAAGTGCGAAACCACCAGAAATTAGTAGTATGAGTGACTTATTGAAAATGCTTGACGTATTGTTTTATGTGATCATGTGGTGATTAGTGCAGGAATGCATGCTAAATAAATGAGCAATTGGCTTGTGGCATGGTAAGAATGTGGTAAGAGATAGAATGAGTAAGCTTCAAGAATGGTTGAGTAAGCAACCATGAGGTTATGAGAAAAACCTTTTTAATACTTTGTGGTTGTGTATATTCAATGAATATCAGAATTTGTCAGTTATATGCAGATGAACTTGCTAAGCATTATTGCTTACTTCTTTTCTTTTCCCATCTCTTATAGGATGTTTTTAACTAGCTCGGGTTAGAGACCGCCGGAGATGTATTCACACTATCGAGCAGACATAAGGTATGAGGTATCAAGACCTTAAGAGTCATGGCATGTATAGGGATTCGTTTAAAGTTGATGAAGTCTAATTGTTGTAGCCAAATGTTTTTGGCCTAAGATAGTTTATAGTATGGTTGTGTGTAGCCATTGATGATGGCTTAAGTTATTGTAAATGTTGTGGGAACAATTCTCCCAAGTGTATGAGAGGAAAACTTTATTTTCATGAACCAAATGTGTTAATTCATGTGTTTTAATTGATGATTTGAGATCTTATTGAATTAGTATGTGAATGTGTGCAAATGAGAGTGGAAAAAGGCTTGGTAGATAGCCTGTAAGTGCCCACACGGATAGACACACGGGCGTGTGTCTAGGCCGTGTGTCTCCTGCACCTTAGTGTTTTAAGTCAGGATAGGCCACGGGCTAATCCCACGGTCGTATGTTGAAGCCGTGTAAGACACAAAGTTAGAAAATGGGTGTGTGCCCCAGGCCGTGTAATGCAAGTCAGTATGTCAAGGTTTTATACATGGGCTAAGGCCACGGGCGTGCCATGGCCGTGTGAGTTTAATCGGTGTTGGCCACGGGCTAGCCACACAGGCGTGTGACTAGGCTTTGAGGCCGTGTGAGAGTAATCAGTATTCGCCACGGTTGAGGAGCACGGTCGTGCCCTAGCTGTGGGGGTATTGGCAGAATGCTTGGGTTTTTATGCACGGGTTGAGGACATGGGCCTGTGTGTCTACACACGGGCGTGTCTAATCTTGCACGGGCGTGTGAGACCTGTACAAAAGAGAAAAATTTTAAGAATCGTAAAAGTTCTGGATTAGTCTTGAGTGCCCTCGTGTGTATGAGAGAGGCCTCGTAAGTCAAGAATGTGGTCGTTGGGGTGACTTAAGAGAGTAGTCGCGATGAGTCTGAGTGGCGATCATGAGGATTTTATTATGGTAACGCCTCGAGCCCGATTCTGGCGTAGAACCTGGGTAAGAGGTGTTACATTTAGTGGTATCAGGGCTATGATTTAGTCGGTTCTAGGACTAGCCTAGCATGAGTAAGAGTCTAGCTATACATGCCATATGTGGACCGTGATAGTGTGATATCTCCCGGCTCTAACGAAACAGTTTTGTTAAGACAGAGACGATTCCCAACCGAGCTATTTTCAGTAAGTTTGTATGATTTTCAAGTTTCATGAATATTTCGTTAAATGGCTTGTGATGTTACTATGTGCACATTATTTCTATGAAAATGTTCAATGATCTGATAAACAAAGAAATCAATGAGATTAAGTATTAGTAAACCCCGATTGAAGATGAATTTTCCAGGATACTCGATCTACCACTTGAGATAAGAAAGTTCGTATAAAACCAAGCCAGGGCATGGCATCGAAAATTGAGCAAGTTATCATGTAAGTCCATGGTAAGCTTGGCATTGATTCAAGAAGAGATATTCCATGTAACACCATATCTAGGATATTGCTTTGGCATCAAGTTATGTGGGACGAGATTTAGTATCCTCGATTATTCATAATAATTCATTGGGCAAAAGAGTAAAGCTTAAATGAAATAGCAAGAAAGTTAGTAGTAAAGTTGATATTATGTCATGCTAGTTAAGGCTGACTAACAAGTATAATTCATGTTATGAATGATGATGCTGAGATTATGTTTATTATAGTAAAGCATACTGATCTATGTGATCAAGTGTTACAGGTACTTTGTTTACCTTACAAGCATGAGACTAGTAAGTGCCATGATGTATGTGAAAAGCAGTAAGAGTAAGTAAGCACTTGCGATTTGTGATGCCATTGTTTATGATAAATATGTTCACATGATTAAAAACTGAAAAGTTTGATTTAGTAGAATGCAGGATATGAGTACGGTCGTTCAACGATGAAAAGATGAATAAGACCATGGTTGGACCATGGCAATGAGAAGGTCAGTGTAAGACCATGTTTGGAACATGGCATCGACCGTATTATGAGGGTCAGTGTAAGACCATGTTTGGAACATGGCATCGACCGTATTATGAGGGTCAGTGTAAGACCATGTTTGGAACATGGCATCGGTCGTATTATGAGTGCCAGTGTAAGACCATGTTTGGAACATGGCATCAGCATTAAGACAAGAGTTGGTGTAAGACCATATCTGGGACACGGCATCGACATTGACATGCGTTCCATGTAAGACCGTATCAGGGATATGGCATTTGTATTGGTATGAGATTTTATGTAAGACCATAGCGAGGCTATGGCATCGTGATGACATATAAAGAAGTAGCTAGACTATGCTGTCGTGATACGAGTAAGACCATAGTTGGACTATGGCAATCAGGTAGATGACGTACTCAAACCCGTACAACATTCATTAATTGATAAGTGATTGTAAGAGAAAGTAGGGTTAAATGTTGAGTACTCGAGCATATATTAATGTGGAACTTGAATTATTAAAAGTTACAGTTCAAAAGTATAAGGGATAGAAACAATTGTAGAGTAATAAATGTGAAAACCCACTCGAGATGAGTTATATGACTATGATGAATATTAAGTCATATGTATGTAGTCACGAGAGCCAAGTTAAGGGGCTCTGTGACCTCACTCTCCTTACCACTGTTGAATTATGATGAGATGTTAAGAGAGTTAAATTGAGTAAGTTTACATGTGATTAATGCAGTATTTATGTTAGCACTTTAAGAATGCTTTGTATCACATTGATACATGATACTCTATTAGATAGAGTAATCGTTGTTGAACATGAGGTTGAAGTCCTAGGGGACTGTAATGAAAAGGCTATCATTGAGATATGAAATAGATAAGGTCCCGTATGAGACCATGTTTGGGGCATGGCCTCGGTATCGAGTTGAAGTTTCGTATAAAACCATATTTGTAATATGGCATCGGTAATGAATATGAGAATCGTGTAAGACCATGTTCAGAATATGGCATCGATACTTGATGTAGAAGTCCATATAAGACCACCTCAGGGATGTGGCATTGGTTTTGTACCTACATGAATGACGATGAATATGCGTCTTTGATTATCCCTAGTGATCAATGGGACACATAGATGAGTCTAGAGGTAGAAATGGAAATTGTACTAAAGCCATGTAAATGAGTAAATATAGACACTCGTGAATGAGTCAAGAAGAAATGAGTACGATGTGTAGCATGGTACATGCTAAATAAATGGAAAGTTTGAATAAGTTGGCTTAAAGCCTGTAGTTTGTGCATGGTTAGTTGATGCCATGGATGGATTATAATAATAATCCCCTTGAGTATTACGTATAAATGGCTGTTACCTTTCAAGGCTGATGTAGTTGTTCTTTTCATAAATTGTGATTGTGTGAGAATGTTAGCCGATAGTAAAAATCAGACAAAACGGTTGTCGATTTAGTTAATTGAAATCGACATTCCTTTATCTTCTCGTAACCTTAATTGGGTACTTTGAGGAGGAAGTTGGTGATGATTCGTGTATAAGAGGTGAAATCGCAAGTTTCACGTTGCGTGATGGGTTTTCGGGTAAGCCGAATAGAGTTAATGAATTCGATCGAGATGTCTCTACTATCGTGTGATATGATGATAGTAAAGGTCTTAGATTAGCATAACAAGAGCAACTCAGATGAGAGTGTGCTTGAAATACGTTTTTAGCATGGAGAAAAGAGTAGATTAATGTATTGAAAAATGATTCAAGTTCTGAGTATATTCAAGCATGAATCAGTAAAGAGAATAAAATTTTGTGTGTACGTGAGTAGAGAGCATGATACAAAGATATACTCATCAAAATGTTCAAACTGTGATGGTTGAGTTAGAGGCTATAGAGGAATCATTGGCGAAAGTTTTAGCACCGAGTTCAAAGACGAATCAAGAAAAAAGAGTCGATGAGTTGGTGATCCAGAGACGATCACTTTTGTGTCTTTATTGTAAGCTAGATGTTATGAAATGATCCATGGGATCATCGATACATATTTTCTGAATTTTTTTATGATGAAAGAGTATCATATACTACAGGAGATTTTGTGAATTAAATAGTGAAATGGCTATAGCTAATACAATGACAGGTATAGTTATTGTAATACTTTCAGATAGTAGACATAGTACAGATGTCTGAATGAATGATCCATGTTAAGCAATGCGATTTGGTTACTCGATTGACCTTAGTTGATAAATCCAGATTGAATAAGATTACCGTTGTTGAAGTTTCCTCGAGATAGAATTTGAATGATGATGAATCCAAAACTTATACAGAAGTTTGGTACGAGATTTAGTAGTAGCATATCTACTAATGCAAGAATAAGGAAATGCAGTTATGTGCATAAATGTTTTTACAATAGAGTACATTTCCCGACATGATTGAGTTTATGGTCAGGAGTAGTTGACCACTAAAAGCCGAGTTTTTAAAGCGTACAAGTCAAGAGTATTAAAGTCGGTGAATGCTTTAATGAGAAAGTGAGATGAAACTTTACAGATTTCAAATTTGGTTTGACAAAATTTCCAAGAAAAGGAAATGTCATTCGAATTGTAGTAAATTAACCAGTGAAGATCCGAACGATCATTTGGGCATGTACGGAGTTCCAAATTAGTGGATTTCTGAATATAGTATAAGCCCCAGAGGAAGAATAACCTAGGTCTCAAGTTACGTTTCGATCTTATGTATCACAGCTAAAGAGTTATTGGTAAGAGAAACTTTAGGATAAGTGGATTCAAGATTTTCAAGAGTTTATGGAAACATTTTGAGAATGATAATAGCAACTCCACCTGATAAGATTTTCGGGGACGAAAATCCTTAAGGGGGGAGAATTGTAACAGCCCGATTTAGGGGCTAGTCAGAATAGTGATCTCGAAATCACTAATTCGAGGTTAGAGAAAATTATTTTCATGATATGTTATGTGTTATAACATGTTTTTAAGGATGCATGAAAATTTTGGTGCCTTAATTTTAGCGATTTCTAGCTAAATTGTGAAAAAGGACTAAATCGCATAAAGTGTGAAAGTTCCATTTTATTTGCTAAAGGTGCCAAGTAGCTATGGAATATAAGTTGGGGGTCCCAAATGTGCAATTTGGCCTTGTTTTAAGTGAGTTGGCCGGCCATGTGACATTGGGGGACAAGAGGATTTAATTTTGGTCAAAATTGGTGGAAATTAGGTGGAAAAATGAATAAAAT
Source organism: Gossypium sturtianum (assembly GCA_025698515.1). Taxonomy (NCBI): domain Eukaryota; kingdom Viridiplantae; phylum Streptophyta; class Magnoliopsida; order Malvales; family Malvaceae; genus Gossypium; species Gossypium sturtianum. Next base: position 106,088,350 of record CM046955.1, read on the forward strand.
AAGATGAATAAGCAAAAAGCTATCATCTTTTTATTTTCTTCTCTTCCTCCACCAAAAATAGCAGCCATGGGAGGGGTTTTTGAAGCTTAAAATTTCAGCAGGCAATTCTTCTCTCTAGTAAGAGATCTTGATGATTTTTCTTGATAAAAAGTGTACTTTTGGAGTCCCCAAAGCTTAAGCTTTCTAAAGAGGGGACTAGTTTTCATTATGGTTGAAAGTCTAGAAACTTGCCATGATAGAGTTCATGTTGTTTGATGAGTTTTTATGGAAGAAAATGAATGTTAGGATGTTGATAAACAACTTTTGTGATAGGTGTTGTCATGGAAACACCTAATTGGGACTAAAATGCAAAAGTTGTAATTTGTTCATTAAGGCATGAAATTGATGGAATTGAGAATAGTTTTAAGAGGATTAAATTTTCAGCTAGGCTTGTTTAACAAGAAAATGTGATGAAAATTTATTTACGAGCCTAGGGCCAAAATCATAATTTTGCCAAAGTATAGGGGCAAAATGGTCATTTTTGCCTAAGTAGAGATATATTGTAATACGATCACTAATTTATTAAATGAGTGAATTTCATTGTTCTAGATCAAAGAGAATGAGTTTCGGACCTAGAGCGGATGAAAAGAGAAATGTGGGCAAAAAGTCCTTTTCGGCTCTTTCGACATCGAGGTAAGTTCCTGTGCGAATGTTGAAATTTCGTATGAGCTTATTTAGTATTCCAATGTTGTATGGAATGTATATTACTATATGAATGTATGAAATGTCTCTTGATGAGATGCCAATGGAATTGAATTTAGAGAAGTGGGAAATGTATGTGGAATGATATGATGATAGTTAAGGCCTCGTGTAAGACCATATTGGAATATGGCCTCGAAGTAAGAATTCATATAAGACCATGTCAAGGACATGGCATCGACATGTTAAAATAAGTAAGACCCTATTAGGGGTATGAGTTCTATGTGACATTATGTGTATGAGACTCAAGAGAGAGTTATTTAATAACTTGAGTGATTCAACGTATATATTGAAAGAAAGAAAGTACATGGCTGTACCACGGAAAAAGCACAAGTGTGTGTGTGCTAGAGTTGAATTGATATGAATTAAGTATATGATGAACCCTTAGTGGGTTATGTGTATTCAATACACCTTAGTTGCATGAGATAGATTTATTAATGTATTATGTGGATGCAAACGAGTATAGTAGAAAGTCAAGTAAGAATAAAAGTATCTGAGGATGTTCTCGGAGGAACATTGGAAATAGAGAACTACATGTGGATTATTATCCATGATATTATAATAATGGTGAGCTATATGCGATATCAGATTATTGATGACTGTGTCAGGCTATGTGCGATTCCACCTTATTAGAGATCGATGGTGGGCTAAGTGCGAAACCACCGAGAAATTAGTAGTATGAGTGACTTATTAAAAATGCTTGACGTATTGTTTTATGTGATCATGTGGTGATTAGTGCAGGAATGCATGCTAAATAAACGAGCAATTGGCTTGTGGCATGGTAAGAATGTGGTAAGAGATAGAATGAGTAAGCTTCAAGAATGGTTGAGTAAGCAACCATGAGTTTATGAGAAAAACCTTTTTAATACTTTGTGGTTGTGTGTATTCAATGAATATCAGTATTTGTCAGTTATATGCAGATGAACTTACTAAGCATTATTGCTAACTTCTTTTCTTTTCCCATCTCTTATAGAATGTTTTTAACTAGCTCGGGTTGGAGACCACCGGAGATGTATTCACACTATCGAGCAGACATACGGTATGAGGTATCAAGTCCTTAAGAGTCATGGCATGTTTAGGGATTCGTTTAAAGTTGATGAAGTCTAATTGTTGTAGCCAAATGTTGTTGGCCTAAAAGAGTTTATAGTATGGTTGTGTGTAGCCATTGATGATGGCTTAAGTTGTTGTAAATGTTGTGGGAACAATTATCCCAAGTGTATGAGAGGAAAACTTTATTTTCATGAACCAAATGTGTTAATTCATGTGTTTTAATTGATGATTTGAGATCTTATTGAATTAGTATGTGAATGTGTGCAAATGAGAGTGGAAAAAGGCTTGGTAGATAGCCTCTAAGTGCCCACACGGATAGACACACGGGCGTGTGTCTAGGCCGTGTGTCTCCTGCTCCTTAGTGTTTTATGTCAGGATAGGCCACGGGCTAATCCCACGGCCGTATGTTGAAGCCGTGTAAAACACATGGTTAGAAAACGGGCATGTGCCCCAGGCCGTGTAATGCAAGTTAGTATGTCAAGGTTTATACATGGGCTAAGGCCACGGGCGTGCCATGGCCGTGTGAGTTTAATCAGTGTTGGCCACGGGCTAGCCACACGGGCGTGTGACTAGGCTTTAAGGCCGTGTGGGAGTAATCAGTATTCACCACGGTTGAGGAGCACGGGCGTGCCCTAGCCGTGGGGGCATTGGCAGAATGCTTTGGTTTTTATGCACGGGTTGAGGACATGGGCGTGTGTGTCTACACACGGGCGTGTCTAATCTTGCACGGGCGTGTGAGACCTGTACAAAAGAGAAAAAATTTAAGAATTGTAAAAGTTTCGGATTAGTCTTGAGAGCCCTCGTGTGTATGAGAGAGGCCTCGTAAGTCGAGAATGTGGTCGTTGGGGTGACTTAAGAGAGTAGTCACGATGAGTTTGAGTGGCGATCATGAGGATTTTATTATGGTAACGTCTCAGGCCCGGTTTCGGCGTAGAACCTAGGTAAGGGGTGTTACATTCCTTGTCTTGTTGGTCTCTGCCCCCTTCATTGTCAGTGTATCTTTGCCACGAGTCATTCTTTCAATAGAGGCTTCCTTTATCGGACCCTTATTCTCCAGGATCTCTTCATCATCACAGGGCACGATCCCTTTCTGCTAGCAGAGTAGCATCACCAACAACGGGAAAACCAAAATTCTAGTTTGCCTTGTGGCACAGTCAGTAATTTCCTGGTGGAGTATTACGCCGACATCAATAATTCTACCCTTGATAATTTAATTATCAGACACATTCTATCGAGGTTGACTGTGGTGCTGTGAGTAGAAGGCAGTAGCCTGCAATTGACAAAATGAAACCAGATTTTGGTATGCAGTGTTAGGAAGCAGCAGTACATCGTATAATTCTTTTGATGTGAACCCGTCCACGACGCTCCTTCGACACATAAATCCTTCACCAACAGGTCCCTTTTGTATTTTGTGATATCATAAATAAACTCAGAATGTTCATCTACATCCACCTTAGTGTTGTATAGCTCATTGATTTTTTTAACATCCCATGGGATAAAGCCTTCTCGAACAAAGATAAACTCTAACTCATGGTCATAAAGGTTAGCGTAAAACTCATGTACCAATGAAGGAGAATTGCTTCCAGAATGAGTGCAGAAAGTCTTCCACTTCAGCTTAGAGATGGTTTTGGAGACTTGCTTACCCAAGTCTTGCTGCTGCGAAATAAGAATGCCCTGTTCTGGGTGGAAATGCCGCTTCAAGATGTTGTCTTGAAACCGATCCTTGGCTGCTTTCGTTAAAAAGATCACCGACTCTTTTTTCTCTATTGGCCTAGAGGATTTCGATTCACGAACTGCAGTTGCAGAGGAGGAGTGTTCTTCAACAGGCTTGGTGGCTTTTTTGACTGATCCTCTCGTTCTTGCCATATTTTGTTTGTTTTGTGGAGTGAAGATGGTTTAAAGTTGTAAAGGTATGAGCTTGGGGAAGTGAAAGTGAATAAAAATGGCTGCTTTGTATGTGTTACAGTAAACACAGTGAAGAGGGGTTTATAGCGAGTGAAAGAAGAAGATGGGCAGGCGTGATTTTTTTATGTGAAGAGATATAAAGTTGGCGGGAATAAATGTGTCCAATGAGAATTGCGCCCATTCAGGCAGATCAGACGACTAGGTCACTTTTGATCAAATGGTGGGATCTGAAAATTCTAATCTGCCCTTCATTCATAGTGAGTCATACGTGACAGTACAATAGTATGAACTGCGTTGACAATAAAGCCCAAGTGTGTCGAAAATGGTACCTAATTATTCTGCAAGAAAAAAATAAAACAAATTTGAGTAGAAACAAAAATAAAATAAAATTACATAATAATAAATTCCATAAAAATAAAAAATTGTCGACCAAATTAATGGTCTCTGCCTGCTTTTGATCAATATTCCCAAAATAATGTTTCAATCGCTGGCCATTCACTTTGAACCGGTGTCCATCATGTAAATCTTTGATTATGACTGCTGTAAACTGAAAAATATATAGGATTTTTCCTATGTAATTTATCACCTTTTTACTTAAATTCGTTGTTAAAACTAAGTAATTATTGAATAAATTAATGAAATATGTGAAAATATGAAATTAGGACATAGAAATTATTAAAATGTGATTTTATGCTTTATTATATAGTTTTCATGCATAAAATGACTTATTTTATATTAATTTGAACATATTACATTTTTTAAGACATAAAATGGGCCATGCATGATTAAATTAAATAATAAAACATAAAATTATATTTAATAAATCATTTTAAATATTTCATTAATAATTTGGGTTGTAATTAATTATTTAAATTGGATAAATTGTATTCCTTGGTCATCTAACTTATTGATTTATTTTGGACAGGTCTAATAGCTTTGTTGGATTACAAAAACCCTCCAAATTGAAGACCAAGTCAACCCAAATTCGGTTACACATGGCTTTCCATTTAAACCACTTATTGGTTTAATTACACACGGTCCTTGTATTGTTGAAGAAACTAGAGATTTGCCCGAAGATTTACATTGGACCGAGTCTCAGTCCTGAGTTATTATGCCATTTAAATTGCTTAAAAATCAAGAAAAAATAAGCTCAAATTCCACTAATTGTGGCCGGCCACTGATGGAAGAAGTTGGAAGAGACTAAACCCAGCTATTTTTAGCAAACTACCCACCTCTCTTCACCTATAAATAAGACCGCTTCATTCCCTTATTCATCATCCCTCATCCTTCTTCATTCTCTCTTCTCTCTTAATTCTCTTTAGCATTTTCAATCCCCCATGCCTAGCATCATCTCTTCATAGATATTTTAGCAATTAAGCCTCTTAAAGAGCCCTTGGTCGGCCACCTTGGAGAGCCATCAGCAAAGGAGCAAAGCAAAGGAGCGAAGGAGCCTAGTCAGTCAGAGTCTTGGGTGACAGCCACTTTGATTTGGGTTTAATCTTTCCTTTCTTTAATTCAATCTGAAAATGTTTGCTATGTGTTCTTTGTTCTTGTTTACAACAATGTTAGCTTAATTGTATTTATGTAATAGCCCGATTTTGGGTCTAGTCGGAATAGTGGTTTTGGGACCACAAATCTGACACAGTAAAATTTATTTTTATTATATTTTTATGGTCTACAATTTTATGGAATGATTTAGTGAAAATTTCATTCGAAAATCTTGACGTTTGGGCACTCAATTTAGTTAAAAGGACTAAATTGCAAAAAGTGTAAAATTTGAGTTCTATGTGTTTAAGGTATCCAATTTCTATGAGATTTTAAATTAAAGGTCCTTAGATGGTAATTAGACCATTTGTTAAGTTAGTGGAGAAAAATGGACATGGAGTAAGAGAATTTTTATGTTTTAAGTTAGGGGTATTTTGGTCATTTAGTAATTAAATGAATTAAAAAACAACAATCAAGCCAAAGTCTTGTCCATATTCTTCATGCTAGCTGAAATGTAGAGGAGGAAGCCATAGTTAGGGTTTGGCCACTTTCAAGCTCGATTGTAAGTCCATTCTTGCATTGTTTTTAATGCTCTTTACATTTTTGAAATCGTTGTAACCTGATCTATCTATTTCTACCACAAATTTTAGAAATAATCAAGGTCTAGGGTTTGAACCATGTTAAATATTTGTTTATTTTTATGTTTAATGATAGATTATGCAAGTTTGTTGTTGGATAAATAACTTTTACTAAGTGATTTTCGGTAAAAATGTCAAAAAGGACCTATTTGTAAAGGTTATAAAATATGTAGTAAAAGTGTGATTTAATGGAAATTGTGGGCTGTTATGAGCATGAATAAAGTTTGGCTAGGCTTGGGTTTTAAAGAAATTGAATACGTTTCATTTTTCGAGCCTAGGGACCAAAATGTAAATAGTTAAAAAGTTAGGGGCAAAAATATAATTTTGCCATAATGTGATTTTTGGACTGAACTGGATAATGTCTGTATTAAATGAGCTGAATTTGCTATTATAGATCAAGAAAAATGAAGTTCGGACCTAGATCAGGGGAAAAACGAAGTGTTTGACGATTAGGTCCATTTTCACTATTTTTGTACCGGGGTAAGTTCGTATGTAAATAATGCAATGTTATATTTGTATTTTAATGTTTTGATATTGCATAAATGTATGATTGATTCTATGAGCATATTCGGCAAAGTTCCGGCAAGAAAGAAATCCCGGTTGAACATTAGGAATAGATAGGATACAAATGTCATGACATTAGGGTTACTGAGATTATGTGTAAGACCATATCTGGGATATGTCATCAGTATGAGACTTCGTGTAAGACCATATATGGGATATGGCATCGATATGAGACTTCGTGTAAGACCATAGCTGGGCTATTGGCATCGATACGAGATTACATGTAAGACCATATCTGGGATATGGCATTAGTACGGTACTGTGTGTACGAGATTCTCGAGTATCCTTTAGTATTCCAAATGGTTCAACGGGAAATTCAACGGGAAATCAACGGGTATGTCAAAGATGAAAAAGTATGTGATTATGTTACGAGTTAGTACAAGTATGTATGAAAAACTCAAAGGAAATGAATTCAGTGTATGATGAACTATTGGTAAGAATATGATTGAGTATGTTATGTTCATGAGGTTTTAATGACATTTAGGTTGATATGCGTATGTTACTTATATAGCAATTGTATGGTTAATGTTGTTTATTATTTGCATATGAACTTACTAAGCTATACAGCTTACTCCCTTTTCTTTCTCTTGTCTTATAGTGTCACCAAGCTAGCTCGGGATTGGAGATCGTCGGAGATCCATTCGCAAAATCAACTATTATTTTGGTACCAATGAATTCAACATTTTGAGTTATGGCATGTATAGGGGACTTGGTCATTTTGTTATGTGTCATAATTGATTTGGCCAAATGTGTTGGCTTATATTGGTTGAAAGCTCATTTTGTATAAGGCCATTGGAAATTGGCTATTATTGGTTAAGTATATTCATATGATAATGCCTTTCATGGATGTGGGAATCTACTTTATTTGAGTTGATAAGTATGTGATGTTTGTGTATGATAGATGGTAGCATGTAAATGATGTGTTGTTGTCTTGGTTGTGGCAGATTTGGTTGTATGTATATGCTTGGTTTGGTGCTATGTTATGTTGTGTAGGTGTGTACATTAAAGAGTGGCAAAAAGACGTGGTAAATAGCCTTATTTTTGTCCACACGGGTAGACACACGGCCTACCCCACGGGAATGTATTCTGGCCGTGTGTCCTCTACATCTTAATTTTGAGAAACAGAATGTCCATAATATAGCACACGGGCAGAGACACGGACGTGTGTCTCGGCTGTGTGAAGTCTGCACCTATTTTATGAAAAATTATGAAAATTAAATCGACCACACGGCCTAGCACACGGGCGTGTGGCACTGCCGTGTGGCACAAGTCAGAGAGCACCCTATTTTGAACACGGCCTGTAGCACGGGCGTGTCTAAGGGTCACACGGGCATGTCCCTTGGACCACACAGGCGTATGATGTAACACCCCAAACCCGACCTAGACATTACGACCGGATCTAGCATGTCACATAGAAGGGTTGTTTAAAAATTGTGCATTCGTTAAAAAGTCCATATTCTTTTTTGGAACTTCGAGCTTTGTTGTTTGTGAAGCTCAGATTTGTTCTTATGGTTTTCTTATAAAAACGTTCTTATTATTATTTCCGAAAACTTTGTTTGTAATAGAAATTAGATTCAGTGAATTGCGAAGACGTGATATTTTAAAAAACAGTTATTGTCGTTTTAAGAAAACTCAGTATTCAAACATTTAACAATTTAAAAGTAATCGAATTAAAAGTTAAAAGAAAAATAAAATCCAATGGCCTTGTTACAAAACATTAACCCAAAATAAATAATCTTAAAATAAAGCAAAAACGAAATTTACTAGGTTCATGAGTGATAACTCCGATGTATGGCCGAGTCCTCCGCAGCTCCAAATCCTCTAACACTGGGATCACCTGCAAGGTTAAAGCAGAGGGGTGAGTTACGAGAACTCAGTGTTTAATCCCCAAATCGGTCATTAACTGGGCCTGAGCCCACATAGAAGTAGACTGGGCCGAAGCCCTATTCGATAACAGACTGGGCCTCAGCCCTAATAATGTATGCAGCCCAACCTAATAATCCATCCGCTACACACCCCCGTACCAGCCCTAGGCACATGTGAGGACCAAGTCAACCCACCCAGCCCTACACACCAATATGCAGACAAGCTGCTAATCACAGAATTTGTGGCGGAGCCACCAGAATAACAGAATATACGTGGCATAGCCACTATACAGAATGTGGCAGAGCCACCAGAATCAGAATGTGGCAGAGCCACCAGAATACACTTCCTCCGATCATCAATATCCCAACCCCATGCAGAATGTCATGTATGCAAGCATATATCAAAAATGATGTGTGAAATAAATTACCATCATAACTAGTTAAACAGAATACACACAATCATACTAATCAACCCTTAAGGGTATAACAGTAATTTTACCCGCCGAGGGTATTTCAATAATTTACCCACCAAGGGTATTTCAGTAATTTACCCACTAGGGGTATTTCGATAATTTACCCTCCAGGGGTATTTCGGTAATCTTATCATCTAACGGCCTTTCCGAAGGCCTACTGTCGCCCCGAGTGACACATGACCCTTTTTAGGTCTCTACGGAGCTATTGGGCCTTAAATCCATTTTAGGCCCAAACGGGCCCACACGCTCGTGTGGCCCAAAACACATGGTTTCGATTTTAGATTTGCAGATTTCACATTCGGACCTATCATTTGATAGTTTTCTAACAGTTTTGCCCAAGTGGGCCGGATAGCCCATTTGGCCCGTTTCGGCTCGGTCAGGCCTGTTACAGCCTCAATTTCGCGAGAGTGCTCATGACACTCTCAATGACTTAACGTCATCATTCGTATTTCGATTTACCACTACGAGCATTCGCACACTCGAGTGGTCACAGATGCTACTTTTCCAGTTTTTTGGCTTTTGGCCGAATCACAGAACATTGCAAGCATGCATTCGGAAGGGTGTGAGATTACACACCTGATTACGAAGAGTACTATACACTCACGATCATCATCACCTTCACTAGAGTGAGCAACCGTGATTTTTCTATCCAAACTAGATGCCGACGCCCTTCCACAACCGGGTGGAAAGTCACGAACCGCCGACACCCTACGCCGCATAAACTTGGGAGCAGGGGATACGGGTCCACTTCCAATAGGCACTCTTCCTACTTCCCTCACAACCTGTCTATCACTTGCCACCGTGAAGAGCTCTCGATTAGCTAAACCCACAATTACCACACCAAGGGGGGTTACCATACGGCCATCAAAGAGCAGAAATAGAAGGAGTAATTGACTATTAGAGAATAAGAGGATAAGAGAGATTAATTAAAAGAAAGAGGATATACTCACTTACCGATACTCAGATGTTGAATAAACAGAGAAGAAGTTAAGCTTGATCGAATAGGGAACGACAGTTGAAGTACCAGGGAAGAAAAGATTCGGCCTTAGACTAGAGATAAGTCGAATGGGAAGAAGAGATTTGGCACAAGTAGCAAACCAAAAGAATCAAAATTTGGCTATGGAGTACAAACCGAAATGAAGAACAATGAAGAAGAAGAGAGGTTTCGGCTATGGTGAACCCAAGAGAGAAAAGGTGAGAGGAGAGAAGAATAATGCAAAGAGAAAAGAAGAATGAGAGAGTAGAGGCTTACCAATTAGAGAACACAGGATGAATATGTTGGTGGAGGCAAGGTTCGGCTACTAGAAGAAAAATGTCAGAAAACAATTCAGCCAATCAAAGTTTAGGCAATCATGAGAAAAGAAGAGAGTTTGGAAAGAAATTGGGAAGAGAGGAATAATGAAGTTGAGGTTTTGGTAAGGAAGAATTGAAGACAAAAAGAACCGAAATGGCTAGAAAAGAAAAGTGACCAAAATGTGAAAATGCTAGGGAGAGCTAGAGAAATTCGGCACTCTCTCACTCTCAAAGCCAAAAATAATACTCAAGGCACCCTTACTCAGCCGGAATTCTCTTTTACTAGACCCCCACTTTCGGCCACCACTTTCCACACCTCAATCCCATGATTTCTTCCATAAGTCTCTCCCCAATTCACTCTCCATCTCCCATTCGAAATCAGCCAACCACCTTGACCAATTCAAACACTCCTCCATCAGTATTTGATTCCAACACAACCTCTTGTCATCTCCTGAGCAAAATAAAAGCCTCCAACTTGCCATATGTGGTATTTGAACTCCTTCCCTCCTTGCTCTGCCAATGACGCCACAGCCACCTTGCCACTAGACTCCTCGTGTCTCCTAAATGCACCCAATTATTCTTAAGTCCTACTGCCATCAGCCCTATCCGCGAAAAGGCCAAAAATGAAAATTTTTCCTATGGCCTAACTTGAACCCGGGACTTCATAGACACCCCGTAACCTTCCAAAGTCACCTTCCTAACAGGTCCAACTTGGAATAATACCGTTCCCATATTACCAAAAATTCTAAAATGTTCCTACACTCTGGGCCCACTAGGCCCAATTCTCCTAGGCCCAATTTTGGGATGTTACAAATCTACCCCCTTAAAGAAATTTCGTCCTCAAAATTTCCAGCTATCTAACAGTGGTTTTAACACATACTACTCTACCACACTATCGTTGCGCACTCTCATTCCAATAACACTAATACACTTCTAACCTAATCTAGAAACCTCTTCACCCAACCAAATATCTAACCACAGAAGCAAACAGGTATTTATCACACATACATAAAATTTTCTACATTCAAACACCACATCCAACCAAAACATACCTAACTTAATGGTGATTGAACAATCCCGAGCCTTATGCTCCTTAGACCCGCATCTCAAGCATGCTCCTAACCTCCTCCAGCATTCACCCAGATGATGCCTTCTGCAATATTTGCAAGCCAGAACGTTTGGCCGTGCCTTCACATGCTTTACAGAATGAGACTGCGATTCTAGAGAACTGCGATCTCTTTTCTTCTTACAATCCACGCACCCAACTCGAAGTGTTTGACCAATTTCTTTAACCTCCTCCAATACCTCCCTAACTAGCTGAGTCAGCACATCAGCTCCGGCTCGGTTGTGAGACCCCGTCTCAGTCACTGGCGATGTCGGCGCCTCCCTTTCGGGCATATGCCCCGATGCTGAGGATCCAGCTCTAGCACCTAGGCCTCTACCATGGCCGTGTGTACCTCGTCCACGTCTTTTTGTACTCATGCTGTTGGATCGAGTTAATCTAATTAAGAATTTTATGAATCAGTCTATAATTCTAATGTTTATTAATAAGTGTTTTATGGAAAACAGGTTTAAGATTTGTTTTCGCGGATCGAATTCCCTACTGTTTCAGTCTCTATAGTCTTAATTCCTATAGCTAACAGTTCCAATGTACTACCACTAACTCTAGTAGTTTTCTCTCTACAGTTATCACATCATATCATCAGATAAAGTAAGAGGACTTACGGATTTGGTGCCGGAGACTCGGGGTGCCATACTTCCAATAGAGATATATATTTTTTAAACCATATTTCAAATAAATTTTAAAAATGTTTTCAAACCCATTCCACAGCCGAGTTTTGTAACCGGGCTCTGATACCATAAATGTAACACCCCAAACTCGGCCTAGACGTTACGACCGGATCTAGCATGTCACATAGAAGGGTTGTTTAAAAACTCTGCATTCGTTAAAAAGTCCATATTCTTTTTTGAGACTTCGAGCTTTGTTGTTTGTGAAGCTCAGATTTGTTTTTATGGTTTTCTTGTAAAAACGTTCTTATTGTTATTATTTCTGAAAACTTTGTTTGTAATAGAAATCAGATTCAGTGAATTGCGAAGATGTGATATTTTGAAAAACAGTTATTGTCGTTTTAAGAAAACTCAGTATTCAAACATTTAACAATTTAAAAGTAATCGAATTGAAAGTTAAAAGAAAAATAAAATCCAATGGCCTTATTACAAAACATTAACCCAAAATAAATAATATTAAAATAAAGCAAAAACGAAATTTACTAGGTTCATGAGTGATAACTCCGATGTATGGCAACCACCGAGTCCTCCGCAACTCCAAATCCTCTAACACTGGGATCACCTGCAAGGTTAAAGCAGAGGGGTGAGTTACGAGAACTCAGTGTGTAATCCCCAAATCGGTCATTAACTGGGCTTGAGACCATACAGAAGCAGACTGGACCGAAGCCCTATTCGATAACAGACTGGGCCTTAGCCCTATAAACATGATAAAGCAGATAATGTATGCAGCCCAACCTAATAATCTATCCGCTACACACCCCGTACCAGCCCTAGACACCTGTGGGGACCAAGTCAACCCATCCAGCCCTACACACCAATATGTAGACAAGCTGCTAATCACAGAATTTGTGGCGGAGCCACCAAAATAAGAGAATATACGTGGCATAGCCACTATACAGAATGTGGCAGTGCCACCAGAATCAGAATGTGGCAGAGCCACCAGAATACACTTCCTCCGATCATCAATATCCCAATCCCATGCAGAATGTCATGTATGCAAGCATATATAAAAAATGATGTGTGAAATAAATTACCATCATAACCAGTTAAACAGGATACACACAATCATACTAATCAGCCCTTAAGGGTACAATAGTAATTTTACCCATCGAGGGTATTTCAGTAATTTACCCACCAAGGGTATTTCAGTAATTTACCCTCCAGGGGTATTTCGGTAATTTACCCTCCAGGAGTATTTCGGTAATTTTATCATCTAACGGCCTTTCCGAAGGCCTACTGTCGCCCCAAGCGACATAAGACCCTTTTTGGGTCTCCACGGAGCTATTGGGCCTTAAATCCATTTCAGGCCCAAACGGGCCCACACGCTCGTGTGGCCCAAAATGCATCGTTTCGGTTTTAGATTTGCAGATTTTGCATTCGAACCTATCATTTGATAGTTTTCCAACAGTTTTGCCTAAGTGGGCCGGATAGCCCATTGGGCCCATTTAGCCCATTTCGGCTCGGTCAGGCTCGTTACAGCCTCAGTTTCACGAGAGTGCTCGTGACACTCTCAACGACTTAACGTCATCATTCATATTTTGATTTACCACTACGAGCATTCGCACGCTCGAGTGGTCACAAATGCCAGTTTTCTGGCTTTTCGGCTTTCGACCGAATCACAGAACATTGCAAGCATACATTTGAAAGGGTGTGAGATTACACACCTGATTATGAATAGTACTATACACTCACGATCGTCATCACCTTTACTAGAGCGAGAAACCGTAATTTGTCTATCCAAACCAGATGCCGATGCCCTTCCGCAACCGGGTGGAAAGTCCCGAACCGCCGACACCCTACGTCGCTTAAACTTGGGAACAGGGGCTACGGGTCCACTTCCAATAGGCACTCTTCCTGCTTCCCTCACAACCTGTCTATCACTTGCCATCATGAAGAGCTCTCGATTAGCTAAACCCACAATTACCACACCAAGGGGGTTACCATACGCCCATCAAAGAGAAGAAACAAAAGGAGTAATTGACTATTAGAGAATAAGAGGATAAGAGAGATTAATTAAAAGAAAGAGGATATACTCACTTACCGATACTCGGATGTTGAATGAACAGAGAAGAATTTAAGCTTGATCGAATAGGGAACGACAGATGAAGTACCAGGGAAGAAAAGATTCGGCCTTAGACTAGAGATAAGTCGAATGGGATGAAGAGATTCGGTACAAGTACCAAACCAAAAGAATCAAAATTCGGCTATGGAGTACAAACTGAAATGAAGAACAATGAAGAAGAAGAGAGGTTTCGGCTATGGTGAACCCAATAGAGAAAAGGTGAGAGGAGAGAAGAATAATGCAAAGAGAAAAGAAGAATGAGAGAGTAGAGGCTTACCAATTAGAGAACACAGGATGAATATGTTTGTGTAGGCAAGGTTCGGCTACTAGAAGAAAAATGTCAGAAAAGAATTCGGCCAATCAAAGTTTAGGCAATCATGAGAAAAGAAGAGAGTTTGGAAAGAAATTGGGAAGAGAGGAATAATGAAGTTGAGGTTTTGGTAAGGAAGAATTGAAGACAAAAAGACTCGAAATGCCTAGAAAAGAAAAGTGGCCAAAATGTGAAAATGCTAGGGAGAGCTAGAGAAATTCGGCACTCTCTCACTCTCAAAGCCAAAAATGATACTCAAGGCACCCTTACTCAGCCGAAATTCTCTTTTACTAGACCCCCACTTTCGGCCACCACTTCCCACACCTCAATCCCATGATTTCCTCCATTAATCTCTCCCCATTTCACTCTCCATCTCCCATTCAAAATCACCCAACCACCTTGACCAATTCAAACACTCCTCCATCAGTATTTTATTCCAACACAACCTCTTGTCATCTCCTGAGCAAAATAAAAGCCTCCAACTTCCATCTGTGGGATTCGAACTCCTTCCCTCCTTGCTCTGCCAAAGACGCCACAGCCACCTTGCCACTAGGCTCCTCGTGTCTCCGAAATGCACCCAATTATTCTTAAGTCCTACTGCCATCAGCCCTATCCACTAAAAGGCCAAAAATGAAAATTTTTCCTATGGCCTAACTTGAACCCGGGACTTCATAGACACCCCGTAACCTTCCAAAATCACCTTCCTAATAGGTCCAACTTGGAATAATGCCGTTCCCATATTCCCAAAAATTCTAAAATGTTCCTACGCTCTGGGCCCACTAGGCCAAATTCTCCTAGGCCCAATTTCGGGATGTTACATATGAGGCCTGTAATCTGAAAATTTTTCTAAAGTTCTCAGTTTAGTCCTGAACCACTTCCAAATCATGTATTGAGCCTTGTAGGCTCGTTTTAGGAATGATATTAATGTGTATGAAAAGTTTTAATTTGAATGGAAATTTATGACTCAAAAATGTATGCTTGCTTGTTTTTATGTCCGGTAATGCCTCATACCCTATTCTGGCGTTGAATACGAATAAGGGGTGTTATATTTTAAGCTAGGATGATTGCTTTTATTAAATAATATTTATTTGATTCATGCTTATAATGTTTGTGCCTCAATCGATCATGTTTTCAATTAAAATCAAGTCTGTCTTTCGTTCATACGTGATTGAAATGCACTTGAATTAGCTGAGCGATCCTAACCAGACGTTGGCTAGTGGACACATAATTTAAATGTGCATGCTCAATTTAGATCCTAACCCGATTAAATTGCAGGTTGCATAACAACTCTAACCAAGCTCTATTATATGCATAGGTTTTAGATTTGTGTGATTAAATTGTTTCAAACCTAACACGTCCCTATTACCTCACACGAATGCTAAGAAACCCTTAGTTAATAAGGATCAGTAAAATGCGTATTTACTAAGTAAAGGGTTCCGAAAGGACCTAAAGTGGTTTCCAAACTCATGAAAGATCGAGTTGCCATGGAATGTTTTTCCGAATGTTATTAAGCATGTTGATAATAAATTGAGTTTAATTAAAGTAATTGTCCTAGTTTATTTATGTTATAATTGTTGCAAATTGTGTTTAATTTTGCTAAAATCTATTTAAGTCATATAATTTGCATACTTAGGATAATTTGCATTAGGGATCATTGCATTTAGTTTAATATATTTAATTTTTAATCATCACTTCTCAATCATATTGTGTTTTTATTTACCAAGTTGTTAATATAATTTTACAATTAAGTGATTTAGCACAAATACAAACCCTGTGGAGACGATAACTCGATACTTACTTATTACTTGATAACGACTGTGTACACTTGCACAAACCTACGCGTTACAACTGCACTATGAGGAAATACTTTGACAACTTCGAAAGGTCCAGACCAACGTGAGCACAATTTACCCGGGTGCAATTTCAGTCTAGAATTGAATAATAAAACGTGTTGACCCGCGATAAATTGCTGCTGCAAAATAATTCTGTCATACCATCATTTGGTCTTTTCCTTGTAAATTGCAGCGTTTTCATAGGCATTTCTCCCAATCTCCTCTAGTTCAGTGATATCCAACAGCCTTTTCTTTCCAGCAGCTTCATAGTCCATGTTCACTTGCTTAATTGCCCACATTGCTTTGTGCTCCAGTTCAACTGGCAAGTGACATGCTTTCCCAAAAACCAATTGATACGGCAACATCCATAATGGAGTTTTGTATGCTGTCCGCAATGCCCATAAAGCGTCATCTAGTCTGGAAGACCAATCTTTCCTTGAAGGGTTGACAACCTTCTCAAGGATGTTTTTAATTTGTTGATTCGATACTTCGGCTTGTCCATTAGTTTGCGGATGATAAGTAGTATCCATTCTATGAGTAACTCCATATCTCTTCAGTGTGGCTGCCACTTGGTTGCAATGAAAGTGTGTACCCTAATCACTAATCAATGCCTTTGTGTGCCAAAGCAGGTGAGTATATGCTTGTGAAAAAATTTAAGCACTATCTTTGCATCATCCTTTGGGATTGCAACAGCTTTAACCCACTTCGTGACGTAGTCAACAGCTACTAATATATAAAGATTTCCAAATGAATTTGGAAATGGTCCCATAAAATCCATACCCCAAACATTGAACAATTCAACCTCCATAATTGGCTGCTGCAACATTTCATTGCATCGGGATATAGAGCCAGTGTGCTGACACATATCGCATTGATTCAACAAATTGTGGGTGTTTTTGAATACTGAAGGTTGGTAGAATCCTGATTGGAGAATCTTAAGAGCAGTTTGCATGCCACTGAAATGACCTCCATAAGGAGCATCATGACAGTGTTTCATAATTGAAAGCATCTCCTCTTCCAGAACACAACGCCGAATAATGTTGTCATTGCATACCTTGAATAAATATGGCTTGTTCCAATGATACTTCACTACTTCACGAAGAAATCTTTCTTTTTTATGGCCTGTGACACTCAACGGGAGTTTTCTAAACACTAGATAATTAACCAAATCTGCATACCAAGGGGTTGCATCTACAGCAAATAACTTCTCATCTGGGAACGCGTCGACAATTTGAAGTATGTTTCCATCTTCACTGCCAACTTCCAATTGAGACAGATGGTCTGCAACTTGATTCTCTGAACCCTTGCGGTGTTTTATCTCGATGTAGAATTCTTACAACGTTAAGATCCAGCATATCAGTCTTGGTTTTGTATCCTTCTTCACAAAAAGATATCGCAACGCCGAGTGATCAGTAAATACGGTAAACTTTGCGCCGACAAGATAAGAATGAAACTTGTTGAAAGCAAAGACTATAGCCAACAATTCTTTCTCTGTAGTGGTATAATTGATTTGAGCCTCTGTAAGAGTTTTGCTAGCATAATAGATGGCGTGAAATATTTTTCCCTTGCGTTGTCCTAGAATAATACGCACAGTAAAGTCACTTGCATTGCACATAACTTCAAAAGGTTGAGACCAATCTGGTGCAACAACAATGGGTGCATTTACTAGCTGCGTCTTTAATTGAATGAATGCCTCCAGACATGCATCGTCAAAGAGGAATTTTCTATTCTATTCCAGCAATTAGTAAAAGGGCTTTGCAATTTTTGAGAAATCTCTAATAAATCTTTGGTAAAACCCCGCATGCCCAAGAAAACTGCAAATACCTTTCACATTTGTCGGTGAAGGTAATTTCTCAATGATTTCCACTTTAGCTTTGTCTACTTCAATGCCTTGACTAGAGATGCAATGGCCTAACACAATGCCTTCAGTTGCCATGAAAAGGTATTTTTCCCAATTTAGAACAAGATGTGTGTCTTCACAATGCTACAATACTTTATCCAAATTGTCAGCGCAATGATCAAAATCATTCCCATAGACTGAGAAATCATCCATAAAAACCTCTAAAGAATCGTCAATCATATTCGAGAATATTGCCATCATGCACCTTTGAAATGTGGCTGGTGCATTACAAAGACCGAAAGGTATACAACGAAAAGCAAAAGTACCAAAGGGACAGGTGAAAGTTGTTTTCTCTTGATCCTATGGTGCAATAGCAAATTGATTGTACCCAGAATAGCCATCTAAGAAGCAGTAATAGGCTCTTCCAGCAAGCCTATCCAACATTTGGTCAATGAAAGGAAGTGGGAAGTGGTCCTTCCTTGTGGCAGCATTAAGTTTGCGATAATCCATACAGACTCGCCATCCCGTAAGAATGCATGTAGGAATTAATTTGTCTTTCTCATTGCTAACCACAGTGATGCCACTATTTTTAGGAACGCATTGCACTGGACTTACCCAATTGCTATTAGAAATAGGGCAAATAATTCCAACATCAAGCCACTTTATAATTTCTTTGTTAACAACTTCCTCCATCTTCTCGTTTAATCTTCTTTGTTGCTCAATCGATTGCTTTCCTTCATCTTCCAACTTGATTTTGTGCATGCAAAAAGATGGACTAATGCCTTGGATATCGACAATACTCCAAGCAATATCTTTTTATTTTGCTTAAGAATATGGACCAATTTCTCTTCTTGAGTTACATCCAGTGTTGCGTAGACAATAATTGGGATAGTATTGTAATCACCAAGAAAGACGTATTTAAAATGAGTAGGTAGTGGTTTCAATTCCAGAGTAGGAGCTTCTTCGATAGATGGCTTGAAAATTGGAGTGGTTCTGTTGGCTAAGTCTAAGGATTCAATCTACCATCCATGCCTGGGTTCAATATTATTAGCTTCAACCATGTTGTCACAATTATCTAACAATTCATCATTAGATATCACTCAAACTCCTCAGAAAGTATTGTGCTTTGGTTATTGAATTCCTCCTTAATTAGATCATCTAGAACATCGACAATATGGCATTCTTATTTATCCTTGCATTGAAGAGATTCGAAAACACTGAAGGTAATGTGCTCATCATTAAGTCGCATGGTCAGTTCACCTTTGTAAACATCAATAAGAGTCTGTTCGGTGGCTAAAAATGGTTGTCCCAAGATTATGGGAACCTTCTTGTCTGCCTCATAGTCAAGTATGATAAAATCAGCCGAAAAAATTAATTTATCCATGCAAACTAAGATATCTTTGATTTTACCTTCAGGTTGAGCCAATGATCGATTAGCTAGTTGCAATGTCACTGTAGTAGGTTTCATGGGACCAATTCCCAACTTTCTGAAAGTAGATAATGGCATTAGGTTGATGCTAACTCCCAAGTTGCATAAAGCCTTGTCGAAATAATGGTTTCCAATTGAACATGGGATAGTGAGCTCCCGGGATCTTTCATTTTGGGGGGAAACTTATTTGTCAAAATAACACTACAGCCTTCTGTAAGTGCAATAGTTTCCATATCACTGAGATTCTTCTTCTTGGACAAGAGCTCCTTCATAAATTTCCCATTATTCATAATTTGCACAAGAGCGTCTACTAAAAAAATATTGACCTGAAGTTACTTCAGTGTGTTCAGGAACTGTTCGTACTGTTTGTCCTGCTCATTCTCCCTAAATCTTTGTGGAAAAGGTAAAGGTGGAGATACATCTGATTGCGTCGACACCTTTGATTGTGTCGATAGTTTCGAGGGTCGGACATTAGGTATATGAGTGACAATTTGTGGAACTTCTTTGTCTGGTACATCGACAAGCTCTTCAGATTCAACCTTCTCACCAGGGATCACTTCACCAGTATCTTGAGGTGCTACAGTAGAGTCTGTAGTCGACTCTCTAGTTTTTTTACTACTCCTGAGAGTGATAGCCTTGCAGTGTTCTTTCCCCCTCGGACTGGGATTTTTCGTGTCACGAGGTAGTGTGCCCGATGGTCGAGTATTCAGATTCAAATCAAGTTGTCCTAATTGTGCCTCGAACGCCCAAATAGAAGATGAATTCTCTTGCACAATAGCTTCTGTGCGAGTCATACGCTCCCGCATTAAAGCCTCAAGAGCTGCTAACGAGTTGGAAGGAGAAGCCTGCGTGTACTATTGTCATTGATCTCTTGAACATGCTGATCTGGCGTTGAAGAGTGCTATGGTTGCATCTAATTCTGGTGTGGATGCATCTAGCTTTGTTGTGGATGCATTTGAGTGTGCTAATTGTAGTCCTACTGTTGTTGATTGTAATTCCCTTGTCTTGTATTATAATTTCCTTGAATAGATATATTCCCATATCAGAATGTCGCAGCATTTTGTTCAGCATTCTGAGTTCCCCAAGACTATTGATTGCGTGCAGAATTATTATAAGAGTTGCCACAAGAATTGTTGCGGATGTTACTGACATAAAAGACATTCTCTACATGTTGTAGAAAATCTTCATAGCTATAGTTGTCACTGCAAATCTCACAACAAAAGGTAGGAACATCAAGTTGTTAAGCGACTTGTATAGGTGCAACGTCACTCGTCCCTTGCATATTTTTTCTCATATTTGCAAGAGAAGAAACTTGAGCACTAAGTGCATATATTGCGTCCAATTCAATAACTCCTAGAGTATCTTTTGCTTGTGCAGCTTTAGAGATAGGATATTGATAATCATTCTGAGCAATTCTCTCTAGAATTCCAATAGCATCATTTTAAGTACAATCCAGCAAAGGACCATTGGCTGATGCGTCGACAAGATTCCTCATGTGTGAATTCAACCCATTATAGAAAATCTCAATTTGTGTTTCCTGTTGAATGCCATGCATGGGACAACGTCGAAGCAAAGATTTATAATGTTCCCATATAGTGTGAAGACTCTCATCATCCAGCTGATGATAAGCTATAATATCATTTCGGAGATGAGCATTCATTGTTGGTGGGTTAAATTGCAAAACAAACTATGTTGCTAGTGCATTCCAAGAAGTAATTAATCCGGCAGGTAGCCCAATGAACCAAGTACAAGCTCTTCCCTACAAGTAATAAGGAAATAATTGCATCTTCAAAGTGTCATCAGGAATGCCTGGTTGACTAAAGGAAGCACAAATCAATAAAAATGATTTAATATGTTCTTGGGATGACGGAAATGTGCAAGTGTACACAATTGCAACAAGTAATAAAGTGACAAGTAAATGTCGAGTTATAGTACCCATAGGGACTGTGAAAAGAATTATTTATGACTGCAATTTTAAAAACACTTTGGTGAAGAAAAAAATATTTTGATTTGAAGAAGTGATTAAAAACTAAGATTTTACCAAAGTAAAATAAATAAAAATAAAATAAAAGTTCCAATGCACGATTTCAAAAGATTATTTTAATTAAGATGACATAATTGTGTTATATTAATTACATTTCTTAACTTAGAATTATTAAACTCATGTTCATGTTGTTACAAATAAATTCACGGCAACTCGGTAATTTGCTAACTTATGACATACTTACCTACCAAAATCCATTTATCTCTTGACTATATCTCTATGTCAATTCAACCGATTGAACAAATTTTAATAAGCAAACGTGTTAATGAACATACATACTTATGAAATTAAAATAATCTCTTGTACATATCTCTATGCCAATTCAAACAATTAATTCAATCTCATAAGCACATAAAAGATTACGCAAGGTAACAATGTATTTCTACCTTGAAATAGTTTAATCACAATAATCTTGCAAGTTGTGCAAGGCTATTGTATCGTTAGATACCATTGCTAATTTAACCCTCAGCTACCTTAGATGATTAGGCATGCACTGATTAAGTATCGTGTCAATTAATTACAGTTTCAATCCGTTTAAATAATTAATTCATTAGTTACCTTACAATTGTAATGCAAGAATAACTTAGTCATGGTTTTACTTAATCAATCATCTTACCGAGGCCATAACAACACAAACACAATTTTAATAACTCTGGTAGAGGAAATGCAATCAACCTAACACGAATTAAATTCAAGCCATATTAATTAAATAAAACAATTCAACATCACAAATTTTCATAGACATGTTCATCATAACAACAACAAAATTAAAAGGATAGGGAACAAGAATCAAATACAGTGTTTTCTCTGTGGCTTGACTAGTTTGCTCCACTCCTCCTTCTCCGCTTGTTCTTGTCGAACCGAGGCTTCTATGAACACTTGAATGCTACTCCAAATGGTGGTTGATTAAATCTTTTTCAAGAGGTGAAATCGGCAAGGGAATAGGGGAAGAAAATGAAGAACAATGGAAGGGAATGAAGAGAGAAAATGAGAGAAAAGTGAAGAGATGAGAAGGGTTGAGATCTGTTTGAAGTGATAATCCAATGGGGTATTTATAGGTTGAGAAGGCTGCTAAAAATAGCCAAAATCAGCAGCCAAAGACTCCCCCCATGGCCGGCCACACATGTGGCATGTTTGAAGATTTCAAACATGTTATTTTAAGGTAGGGGCAAATCTAGAAAGGCATAAATAGTGGAGGGGTTTGAATGCAATTCGAAGGAGTCTTCAAGGGCCATTTTGCAAGCCAAATAATAAGCCAAGCAAGCTTATTTGGTCAGCATGTGGGACGGTTTTGGGCTGCCCAGTGCTCGGTTGGATCGATTTTCTCGGTACAGCTCAACTGGGCCCCTTTTCATAACTAATTAACAATAATTTATTTAACCCAAATTAAATTGGATTAAAATTAAAATTAAATATATTATGAATTAATACACATAATTTGAATCGTATTAGGCTGAAAATTTATTTCACCTTGATGTTTCAAAACTGTTTCTCGATTTTGCGCTTCTAGTAATGTCTACCGAGCCATATTTCGCCCTTTGTGCAAATCTGTCGAAAATAATCAAAATTAGATATAAAATTAATTAAAATTCAACATGTTCATAATTTGAGTGCAATTTAATTATTTTATAATTATTATTTATTTTTCGACACGAATTTTACCTAAACTGTATGAATTTAAGTTAAAAAGAGCATGAAAAAGTGTGTATATTTTCGTGTTTCCAGTTCTCGTGCATCTTTATGAGGCAGTCCAACATATTGCCCATTAGAATTCAGCATTTGAAACATTACTGTCATGAGTTGGGTCAAGAACTCCCGGTTGGATTGCTGGCCTAAGAACACCCAGTTGTAAGTCATCCAAGACAGGTACTACAAAATCTATATAGTCCTATTTTGTACTTTATCATCTTACGGCAACGGTGGGTCATTAGCATTTTGGTTTTGCATCGGGGGTATGGCTTCATAGTTTCTTGGTAAAGCCATATTCCTTTGTTCTCGAAGTCTCCTCCGAACAGTTCTTTCAATTCCTTGATCAAAATCAGCAATAAACTCTGAATTGCTTCGAGTCATACAATACCTAAAATAAAATATGAAAATAGCGACAAAAAGAAAACAAGTTAGTAACAACTAAATATTATGAAATAAAAACAAATAAAAATAAACATCAAACAAATGCCATTCTCGGCAACGACATTAAAACTTGATCAGCTGTTTAACGTCACAACAATAATGTGCAAGCGTACACTGTCAATGCAAGTATAGTAGACAAATATGAGTCTGTCGGATATCGATCCCACGAGGATAGTTGTCTTTTGTCTATCAATGTCAGTGCAATAAATAGATAGAAATGAGAAAATTTGTGAGAGTAGTTTTCGAAGCAATAACTTGGAAACAATAAGATAAAATATGATAATGACAAATTGGGATCCCCAACGTGAATATTCAACAGAATATTAAGTGCTCACAAGGTATAAAAGGATAGGTGATTGTCGATGCATTAAATTGCAATGAATATCTTACCAAGCTTAACTTCTATATTTAATCTAAGACTTAAACATGCACATTAACCACACCTTCCAGTGATGGCAATGGAACACTATTAAGAACAAGTGGATTAAATTCCTCTAATCCTCAAGCAACTTCCATTGTCATGCTTGTTAGCTTGAACTGTCGTTGCACTTTTCAGTGTCAGTGATCGCAATAACACTTCCATGATAAAAACATTCAAACCCAAAGATTAAACAGTAGAAACAAGAATTTATAAAATAACATTTAACCCAAAAATCATGTGTACTTCCATACAAACATGAAATAGAAAGTAATCACCATCATTTACAAAACAAATTTAAAAGAAACAAGTGGAGAATATTATTTCTAGACAATCTTGACTTGAATCTCTCCATTCCCTCTTATGTCACACTCAGGGCTCTTCGTCAAGAGCTAATCTGCGTCCCTTTCACGTTGGTTCACCTGTAGGAGACTTAAGTTGCCATAGCTGAAAAGCCTTAAAAGATAGGTTGAAGACGATACTCCCCCAAAAAAGCCTCATTTTTTTCTTTTCACGTGAATATTTATATTCTTCCCAAATAGCCCAGGTGTCCTTTCATCAAAATCATGCTGCCTCTATATGTACAAGTTGGTTATACCGGACTGGACAGCGCACACATTTTTGTTCTTATCCAGATAGCTGTCAGGTGCGGTGACAATTCTGGGCGCAATCTGAAAATACTCATGCAACGACATTGTAACAGTTCGATTTAGACCCTAATCAAAATAGTGTTTTCGGGACTACAAATTCGAGTCAAAAATATTTAAATATTATTTTCCGTGTTTATAATTTGTGAATTGATATATGTGAAATTTTCGTGATTTAATTTTAGCGTTTGTGTGCTTGATTTAATTAAAAGGACTTAATCGCGTAAAATGTAAAAGTAGCTAACTATTTGTTAAAGTGTTAAATTACCTTTTTCTTTTAATGTGGGGTCCTTATGTGGCAAATGGATCATTATAAAATAGCATGGACGGTTTTAGGTTTGAAGTATATGGTTTATTAATTAAATTAATAAGGTTAATTTAGTAAATATGGTAATTATGTTATTATAATAAAACATAAATTAAAAGCAATGCATTATGTGTTCATCCATAGCCGAAATTAGAAAATAAAAAGAAAGAAAGAAAAACAACAAGGTTCGGCCACTTCTAAGTTTAATTCGGGTATATGTTTTGCTCGGTTTTTTGATAATTTATACGTTTTTGATATCGTTGCTATGTAATCTATCAAGCCCATGTTTCAATTTCTGAATTTGATGAAGATTTTGAGATATGCCATTGATGAAATTGTGAGCTTTGTGATGTTAGTTGGTGAAATATGAAAGATATGTGATAGATTAATATATTTTGTATTTGAATTTTTGATGAATTTGGGCTAAAATTGTGAAAATAATATTATGAGGGACTGAAATGTAAATAAATGAAATATGAGGACTTGTATGAGCTAGGTGAATATTCGGCCAAGATATAGTGTAATGAAATTATGTATATTTTGTGTTTTGTGAAATAGGGACTAAATTGTAAAAAATATGAAATGTCAGGGGCAAAAGTGTAATTTGCCCATTTATGTGTTTTTGGAATAAATTGAATGAATATGTTAATAAACAAGATAAATTTGTATTAATTTAGATCAAAAAAAGAGGAAATCGGAATTGGATCGGGGGAAATCTAAAGTGGTTGAATAATCGTTCCGTTTCGTCCGTCGTTGTCCGAGATAAGTTCATAAGTAAATAAATGTTGTTAAATTCGATTGTATATATTTTATTTGTGCCGAATTGAATTATTACTTGTATATATATGTTCAAGCTGAATTTGTATAAGTATGGGAGAAGTATTTACAAGCCTGAATCGATCGAGTTACGACGTCCGAAAGGCCCATACGAACCTTAGGAATAGTTAGGATACATATGTAATGACATAGGATTCCGATATGTGATTTCGTGTAAGACCATGTCTGGGACGTTGGCATCGACTTGTGATTTACGTGTAAGACCATGTCTGGGACATCGGCATCGTATTTGATTTCGTGTAAGACCCTGTCTGGGACAGTGGCATTGAGATGTGATTACATGTAAGACCACGTCTGGGACGTTGGCATTTTACGAGATTTATGACTATCCGAGTATCATTATTGATTATGAATGGTTCAACGGGCATTAACGAGTTATGATTGAATGTGAAATTGAGCTAAAAGGTTCAGGTACGTGCCAAGTTTAATGTTAATGAAAATAAGGTAAGCTTGTTATTTCAAATGGTGATATAAATAATACATCATACAAAGTGAATTATATGTATATATGAATGCTCATATTCGGTCAAATGATGTATATGTGATATTAAAAGTGAGAATTATATATGCTCATGAGTATTTGTGCATTCGGCCATATGATGTTAAAATGCTAATGTATATTTGATAATATACGAATTTGTGAGTGTGATATATGTACATTTAGTTAAGGTTTGGATTGATTCGCTAATTGAATATAACGTTAATGTTCATTTGGAAAATTATTTTCTTATGAATTACTAAGCTATGAAAGCTTATTCTGTGTGTGTTTGTTCATTGTTTTATAGATTTTGGAAGCTAGTTACGAGCTCGGGGATCGTCAGAGAAATCCGTCACACTATCGATCATTTTCTGGTACTTATAAAAATTTGAACTTTGAACCTATGGCATGTATAGGCTAGCTTATCTTTGATTAGTTTTGAGGTTGTAATTATAAAGCCATGTGAAAATGGCTAGTTATAATGCTTAAGTTATATAATTTTGGTCATGGTATATTTATCTGTGATTTGTTTAGTATGTTTTGCTAATGATTGTCTGAATTTAGTCATGTTTTAAGATTGTATCGAAAGTAACTAGTAATTTGCATATGTATATTCGGTCATGATCTAGACCTGTTTTGGAAGTGTGTTTTATGCTATAAATTGGTGAATGGATACAGGTTTGGAAAATGTGAAGTGATATGTATGATTTTATTATGTGAATTGATATGAGTTGAAACAATGAGTATGTATTGAAAAATAATTTGGTGTACTACATGATGTGCGAATTTGATATGATTTGAATATGAAATGGCATATTTTGGCTTGTCATTTGATGGCTAAAACTTGTACTATTTATGTGGTTACTTTTGGTTGCCGATTTGTCATGAAATAAATTAGTAAGTATAGGTAAATTTTTGACATAATAATTAGTATGTAATGGAAGTATATTATAGTTTGTATTTATGTTTTTATAATGGTTTATATGGATAAGCTAAAGTGTATATTAAATAAACAGTATTAAAGCATGTTCGGCCTTATGAAATTGTTACTAAAGTTGTATATATGTTTAGTCAATGAATGGTGAATAATGGGTTGTTTGGTTTATAACTTGCGCACATGTTGTATTAAGGAAATGTTAGGTTGGTTATTTAGTAAATGAATAGGAATAATGGAATACACTTTATGTATGAATGAAATAATACATATTGAAATGATATGTGCTTTAGTATCTATACGCATAATTACTTACATGGAATTATAAGTATGCTTGACCATGTTGTAGTTAACTAAGGCCGTGCATAATAATGCATTTTATGTTGTGTAAGATAATTTGAAAATTTTGGTATGGTTTGTGTATACAATGTGATTAATAATGCATGCTTGATAAGTAAATTAGCTAATCACTTTGTATATTTATATAATTTCGAATATGATATAAGTGATTATGTGAATGAATGAAAGTTTTGTTTTGTCCGGTAATGCCTCGTAACCCCATTCTAGCGACGGATACGGGTTAGGGTGTTACAGACATTGGTACCAAAACATGAAAAAATTAAGGATAAATAGGCTAAGATCCATTGAGTTATAAAATGCAATTAACTGAACTGAAAATGCTAAATTATGTGCTAAAGATAACTAAATGGGGACAAATTAACCAATAAGTAAGGAGAAAACATATGTTCTTTTTAGTACTATCACGGATCTCTATCCGAAATGATGGAAACTGGCACCCCGTGTAATCTAACAATCTCAGAAACATATAACTCAGTTAATCTCTCAAAGGAGTAATCTGTACGTACCGAAAAAAATGTGCTGACTTTGTCAAACGATCAAACACAACCCAAATGGCATCTTTCTTTCTTGGAGATAGGGGTAAACCCGATACAAAATTCATAGTAACCCGATCCTATTTCCACTCCGATATCATTACTGGCTGTAACAACCCAGAAGGTACCTGATGTTCAACATTAACTTGCTGACATACTAGACATCTCGATACAAAGTCGGAAATCTCGCGCTTCATTCCCGGCCACCTGTACATCTGTTTCAAATCACTGTACATCTTATTACTTCCAGAATGAATAGACAAGCTACCACTATGAGCTTCATGCAAGATTTTCTGAATGAGCTTTGGATTCTTCGATACACAAATTCTACATCTGAATAATAAACAATCATCGGGTCCTATCTGAAACCTGAATCAGAAGTCGACTTACTCTGTGCTCGTTTAGTTAGCAACTCGTCATCATAGTTCTGAGCTTCGCAGATCTGCTGTAAAAACATCGATCTAGCTTTCAACTCAGCTAAGATGGAACCATCATCAGATAATGTTAGTCACGTATTCATCACTTGCAAAGCAATAAAGAATTCCTACTCAGAGCATCAGCAACAACATTCGCTTTACCCAGATGATAATCAATGATAAAATCGTAATCTTTCAATAATTCGAGTGTAACACCTCTTACCCATATTCAACGCCGGAACCGGGTACGAGGCAGTACCAGACTTAACATACTTCATCATGTAATATTGGGCTATAAACTTTAACTCAAATTAAAACCTTTCATTCATATTCACAACGTCCCTATTATGGGTCTACAAGACCCGAAACATACATATAGGATGGTTCGGGATTGAACCGAAAACTTACGAATACTAAGAAAGTTTTTGATTAAGACAGGGGCCACACGCCTGTATGGAGAGGGACACGCCCGTGTGGGCAGGCCGTGTAGTCACACACGCCCGTGTCCCTAGCCCGTGTGGATTTTATTTTTCATTTCGAGCCTACAAGAATTTTCACACGGCCTGGCACTCGCCCGTGTCTCTCACACGGCCATGACACACCTGTGTCTTAGCTCATGTGTGAAAACCTTAGTAATCTGTTTATGACATCAGCAAACCTCTAGGATCACACGGCCTAGTCACACGCCCGTATGCTGGCCCGTGTGACGAACTAAATTTTTCGCAAATTAGATACAGGGGACACACGACCTATCAACACGCCCTCAGGGCTGGTCGTGTGTCACACACGGCCTAGACACACGCCCGTGTGTCTACCTACGTGGACAATTGTAAGGCTATTTACCAAGCCAATTGCCACCCTGAAAAGCAACCGCACTTATACTATTTCAATACAACACACATCAAGACAATAAGGCATCTCTAATATCCAAAATCAAGACATCCACACCTTAATTCCACACTACATTCATCATGTATATACTTTACTCATTACTCTTCCAATTTCACAAGCTTGCACATCATGAATTTCATCATCATTGAATAGATATAACTTAACTAGTATCAGCCAATTCAAATGGCCATTTACAAAATGAATTGAGTAACCACATAGCCGACATCTTGGCTAACCAATATGACACATAATAAAATAATCGAGTTCCTATACATGCTGTAACAGCCTAATTTTGGGGCTAGTCGGAATAGTGGTTTCAGGACCACTAATTTGAGACTCGAGAAATTATTTTTAATATTATTATATGTGTTATATCATGATTGTATAAGTGCATGGAAATTTTGGTGCAATAATTTTGGTGATGTCATGCTCAATTGAGAAAAAAGGACTAAATCGCATAAAGTGCAAAAGTTTTATTTTACAATCTAGAGGTGTCTAATAGCTATAGAATATTAAATTGGAGGTTCTTAATGTGCAATTAGGCCATTGGGGAAGGGATGGCCGGCCATAGGGACAAGAAAAATCAATTGGTCAATGGTTAGGTGAGTTTGGTGACTTAATGAATAAAATAAGAGAAAAATAAAGAAAGAAAATATATCATCTTTTCTCATTCTCCCTACCACCAAAAATTTTAGCAAGAGAAGAGGTTTAGAAGCTTGAAAATTTTTAGCCATTTCAATCTCTACAAGTAAGTGATCTTGGTGGTTTTTATTGATAATTTTTGTACTTTTGGAACCCCTAAAGCTTAAGCTAGCTAAAGAGGGGACTATTTTGCAAAATGGTTGAAACATTAGGGATTTTCCATGAAAGTGTTTATGATGTTTGCTGAGTTTTTATGGAAGAAAATGATTGTTAGTGGGTTAAAGAGTAACTTTAGTGAAAGGTGTTTCTATGAAAACACCTAAAAGGACCATTTTGTAAAGGTTGTAAAATGGGTAGTAAATGCATGAAATCATTGAAATCTTGAGTTGCTATAAGAGGGAATATGAATTAGCTAGGCTCGAGTGTGTGAAAAATGAACACAATTCATTTTACGAGCCTAGGGGCAAAGTCGTAATTTTGCTAAAGTATAAGGGCAAAACGGTCATTTCTGCCAAAGTAAAATTTTTGAACTGTTTTGATGTATGTAATGATTAAATGAGTAAATTTTATTATTATAGATCAAGAAGAACGCGGAAACAACCTTGACCGGGGAAAAGGCAAGGTTTCAGACTAAACCTCAAATTAACATATTTTGCACCGAGGTAAGTTTATGTGTAAACGATACATCCTTAATACATATGTTTTTACCTATTGATGCATTGTATGAATGTACATGCTTATTGGTGTGATTGATTAAAAATGGTAGAAAATGAGTAATTCTCGAATGAACCTCGGAATATAAATGTGGGCACGGATAAATATCTGTAGATGTGTAATTATCGATGGGCTATATGCGATACCATCGTTTATATTATCATTTGGTGGGCTGTGTGTGATACCACCTTGTTATCTATTCACAATGGGCTGTGTACGATACCATCGTTTATATTATCATTTGGTGGGCTATGTGCGATACCACCCTATTATTAATTAATGGTGGGTTGTGTGCAAAACCACCGGGTATCTTATATTATTCCGAAGGATTCATCGAGAAACTTGTTTAAGTAAACATTTCATGTGACTTTGTGGTGATAAGTGCAGGGCATAATTACAAATAAATGTGAGCAATGTGCATGATTTATGGTTGGGATGTGGTAAGAGTTGAGATGAGTAAGCATGATTATGAAAATGTGAATTGTTCTTACATAGAATGTAATGTTTTGGGTTGATTAGCATATGGTATGATGCTTATTGTTTACATGTAGACTTACTAAGCTTAAAGCTTACTCCCTTTCTTTTCCATTGTTTTATAGTGTCGAAGAGCCAGCTCGGGATACGGAGAAAAGGAAAGGATCACCCACACTATCAGCACATCTTGGTAAAATTAGGCTTAGTATTTTGAGTATGGCATGTATAGGGTCTAGACTTAGTTGAATGTCATATTGTTTTGGCCAAATGTGTTGGCATATTCAAAGATGAACTCTTTTGTATAAGGCCATAGTTGGTGGCTCCTCGTTACTAATTTATGAAAAGATGAGGTTATTCATGATTGTGCAAGTAGCATGATGATTTACTTGGTTTAATTATGCATGAATTGGTTGAAGGTTTGATGTGAATCATGTGTGTATGAGTTATGGTGATGGAATGAGCTTGGCGAATAGCCTTGTTCTTGTCCACACGGGTAGACACACGGGAGTGTGTCTAGGCCGTGTGTGACACACGGTCAACCTCATGGGCGTGCGGTTAGGCCATGTGTCGCCTTGCATGCTAGGTTTGCAAGTCAGTATGCTCAGTAGTAAACACACGGGTAGAGACACAGTCGTGTGTCTCAGCCGTGTGGAAGGCACGACAAAGGACATGGGCGTGTGCCCAGGCCGTGTGAAGTCTGCACATGTAATTAGGAATTTAATTCGCCACACGGTCAAAGGACACGGGCGTGTGCCTAGGTCGTGTGATATTTATGAGGTGATGACGTCAAAAACAGAATGCCAAGGTTTTTGGCACACGGGCGTGTCGAGGCCGTTGAGGGACACGGGCCAGGGACACGAGCGTGTGTCCTGTTGTGTGAAAACTCCTGTAGGTTCAAATTGAAAAATAATTCCACACGGGTGTGGAACACGGGCATGCGATATGCCACACGGGTGTGTCCTTAAATTTTAAACAGAATGTTTAAGGAAAAAAAATTCTAAGTCTATTAGGGATCTCTTAAGGAGCTCGATTTGATCCCAAACCATCCCTAAAGCGTGATTTAAGCCTCGTTGGCTTATTTAAGAAGTGTTATGAAAATTTTAAATTTGGAGTAGAAAACCATATCTCGGTATTGCAAAATTGTTGGTGTACAAGTCTAGTAATGCCTCGTACCCTATTCCAGCGTCGAATACGTGTAAGGGGTGTTACATTTAGTGGTATCAGAGCTATCGTTTAGTCGGTTCTCAGACTACCGTAGTGTGTGTGAGAGTCTAGTTATACATGCTATAAGCATATTGATAGTGTAGTGATTCTTGACAATATTAAACTGTGTTTTTGTATAGTAAATGGATCCCAACCGGGCTACTGGTGATGAAGCTGCTAGTAACGCGCCAGCTCCCACGGAAGGGATCGCGCCTGTAGAAAGTAGACCTGAGACTTTGGCTCAAGGAGAAGAGGCTCGGGAAGCCTTTCTCTACATGATGAGTAATTAGTACACTGAGTTTGTACGAGTGAACCCTAATGCTCAACCTCCTCCACCCCCACCTATACCTCAGCCAGTCCCAGTGGCTCCTCAAGGTATAGATTTGGTGAGAGTGACCAAACCCCCGGTCGATAAGATTCAAAAACAAGGGGCCGAGGAATTTAGAGCCAATATAGATGACGACCTTGAGAGAGCGGAGTTCTGGCTTGAGAAGTCTATGCGAGTATTCGATGAACTCTCTTGCACCTGAGGAGAGCTTAAAATGTGCCGTGTCATTGCTGAGGGACTCGGCATACTGCTTGTAACATCCCGATTTAGAGCCTAGTCAGAATAGTGGTGCAAGACCAAAAATTCGAGGTTTATGAATGAGTTTTTGAAGTTTATGCTATGTTTGCATGCTAGTGTGAAAGTTTCATGAAGTAATTTTGTGAAATTGCGGTTGAATTGTCCAAAAGGATTAAATTGCAAAAGTTGCAAAATCTGAGATTCTAAAAGCTATTTGTGTGAAATAGCTTTAGAATATTAATTAGAGGTCCTTAAATAGAAATTTTCCCAATTTCTAATTTTTGGACAAAATTGGGCATGGATGAGTTAAAATAGAAAGTTTGTCAAAAAGGGTATTTCGGTCATTTGACAATTAAATGTTTTAAATTGGAAAAGATGATAGAAATTCATTCATATTCTTCTCCAAGGCTGCCGAAAGTTCAAGGAGCCATTGTTAGGGTTCTTCAAAATTTTCAATCTTGCTTGTAAGTGCAACCAAGCCCCGTTTTTGATATTCTTCGTATTTTTGAAGTCCTAGTAGAATGAGAAAGCTATTTTTAGCTATATGTTGAGCTAAGATGGATGTTCAAAAATGTACCCATGTATGACATGCATGTATTTTGATGTTTTATGGAAGAATATGAAAGCTTGATGTAGTAGAAACATCTTTTGCTAAGTGATTTTCCATAAAAATGCATGTAGGGACTTGTGTGTGAAAGTCTTGAGATTAGTCATACATGTATGATTTAGTGAGAATTGATGATAGCTTTAGTTGAGTAAATGGTTCGGCTAAGCATGAAAGGCTAGAAAGTTGAATAAAAATCACTTTACGAGCCTTGGGGTAAAAGTGTGAATATGAGAAAGTTAGGGGCAAAATAGTAATTTTGCTAAAGTATGAGATAAGGGTCAATTTAGTCAAGTGTGTATTGAATAAGTTGATTTATTCATTATAGATTAAGAAAGACGAAGCCCGGATCGAAACCGAGGCAAGAGCAAGGTGGTGGACTAAATTGCACATCTCTATACTTTTGAGTGCCGAGGTAAGTTTATGCGTAAACAATGCATTCATACTTACAATTCGTTAATGCTAGCTAGTGTGTAGCATGATTGAGAATGACTAAGAACCTATGTGGAATGAATGTGGTAGAAATTGTGAATGGATGTATGATTGAGTAAGTATGTAACATCCTGAAATCGGGGCTATTTGTGATTGAATTATTTTTCATGTGTTTGAACTTTTGTGTTATTAATTGTGGTGTGGTAAGGCTTAATTATGGACTTTGAGTAGGTTCGGTTTAGTAGAATAAATTTTTGTATGGTTTATTTAATGAAGTGGATTAAGTGAGCTTAGCACTTAAGTTAATTTAAGTGTTAATTAAAGCACATGAGGAATTAGTGGCAAAGTGGTTATGGTGTTTGAACTTATAGCTTGGGGTTAGAGGTTCGAGTAGCATGTTTAACATTTTGAAGGTTTATTTTTGAATCCTTGCATTGATGGACGGTCAAACTTATTTATGATAGGTTGGACTATTCCTTTTGGTAAGTTGAAAATTTGTTATGGAAAGCTTGAAGATATGGATAAGAATCTTGAGTTTATGGTATAATGAGGGGACAAAGGCATGGAAGGTGGGGATGTTTTGGAAAGAAATCCTATGCCTTAATGCATGAATGTGGACGGCATGTAAGGCTAGGGGAGTGGGCGAATTTTTGGTAGGTAGCTTGGAGGATGTTGACCAACCTTTTGTTTTGTGCATCATTTTGTGTTTGTTTTTCCTCTCCAAAAGCTCTCATCTTTGGCTGAATGTATAGGGTACTTTTGGTGCAAAAATATTTCTTTTGATGACAACTTCATTTTGTTGGAAACAAAATACCACTTTCTTTCTCTCATTTGTCTTTTGAACCAAACTACATTTTTGCATCTTGTGCATTTTCTTCTTTAGTAAAGTTTGTGGTGACCGAATATCATTTCTTCCATTTCTCTTTTTCTTCCTTTGATCAATTCTTTTCATTCTCTTTTCAAATTTTATCAAAACCAAAAACCATTCTTTCTTTCTCTAAACTTTGGTCGAATCCCTACACCATTATCTTTCATCTACTACTTTTCTTTTCTTCTCAAAACCGAATCCCTATTTCTCCTTTCTTCTCAATAATTTCTTTATTAGCCAAATATACTCCTTTGGGTGTGCGAAACTCTCTTCTTCCATTTAGAAGTATCTTGGTCGAATATTGAAGGTGGTAAGGATTTATTTTAAGGGATTATTCTTTTGATTATTCAAAAGTCGAAGGCTATTACATTAATGGTTGCCGATCGTAGGGAAGTGAAGCGAGTTCAGCGTCAGGTTGCCGTGTAGTTAGTACTCGAAGGTGATTAGGTGAGGTTTTGGATTCAAATGATAACCCCTCGAGATTATTTTGGTTTGGCCGAATGGCCTTGGTACTAACTTTGGGTAATGGCCGAATATAGGGCAAGGGAAACTTGTGTGGCGATTGTCTCCTTAGGGATTTAGACTATCGTTGGTGACAGTGTGTACATACACACTTTATAATTAATTAACGTGCAAAGTATTATGTGTATGCTAATCAGATTTGTGTAGATTTGAGTTTAATACCATAAAGGTATAGCAAGGCTTGAGGTAAGTCCTTGACAATATGATTTGCTATTTGATGCTTTTGGGAAGCATGACATATTTGGTATATGTGACTTATAAATGATTATTGGTAAATCCTATATATGTTGCTAAATGAGTATGTTGGCATGATTTACATTAACTATCATTGATTGATGTGGGTTTTATGAGTGGAGAGCAAAGTGATATTCGTGTCGAGCGGACACGGTGTTTTGGTAACACATTGTGACTACGGTCACAGAGAGGTTTGGCACCTCGGAGGTTTGGCACCTCGAGGTTTGGCACCTCATAGCGTCTCGTCCACGTGGCTTAGTACCACCGTGGGTTGGCCCGACATTTGAGATATGGGATTGGCGCCGGTGATTTGGTATCACACGATGGGTTGGCCCCATCATTTGATTGTAACTTGGTCGCCAAAGTGGTTTGGTACCACAATATTGTGGATTTCGTGACTATACGTCACGGTGGTTTAGCACCACCAAAGTGGTTTGGTACCACACGGGGTAGAGAAAGGCGTGCACGGATGGCTAGGTTGGGTGCATATTAAACTTGTGCATATTAAATTAATTATGATTTGTGTATGATGTTACATTAAACCGGGAAAAAGGGTTACACATTGGGTCTTGATGACTCACCTTTTTCCTTTAACATTTTCAGTGACTCGTAGTTGCGGATAAGGAGCCGGATGAACTCGAAGCGGCCATGCAATGAAAATATGGACTAGGTGGATTTGGAACTATTTTTATTTTAATATGGGTTTGATTTATTTTGTTTAAGATGTAATAAGGCCTCCTAAAATTTGCACTTGGATTATTTTATATTTTGATAAATTGCTTAACTATTTTATGATATTAAAATGGGTACACATGTTTTTCTCAAATTAATTCGTAAAAATGTTTTATTGTGCCATCGGGTACACTTGAAGCTGTAACAACCTAACTTAGTATATTTTTAAATGACATTAAGTAATGCTTTCTTCATAACACTCTCAACTGTTTTAAATCAAAACAATATCTTTTATCAAAATTTAAAACGACTTAAAAGGGATTTTCAAAAGTTTTTCCTCCGTAGCATACCGAATTCGGTCGTAATGTTTGGGCCGGGTTTGGGGTGTTACAAATTGGTATCGAGCCGGTTCAAAGCTCATTGTAGGGGCCCAAGGCCCAAAAATGTTTTGGTAGGTCTATTTGAAATATTTTGGTTTTGAATAAGCATGGCACCGAGTCTCAAACACCGATCCGCCCGGTAAGTACCTCTAACTTTTTGTATGGATTATTATTATAGAAGGGTAAGTAGGGAGCGTAGTTAGTGTGATAGGTGTTGAACCTTAGGACTAGTCCACCCCAACAAAACTCACAAGACTTTAATGGCCTAATTAAAACCAACCCGTGACCAAGTCGCCGAGTTAGGGTGTGGTAACCTTAGTGCGCATGTCTAGGATTGGATCAGGAAGAGCTTGGTATTTAAGCAGTCCTCGTGACTCACCTCCTCTTCGCGGGATTCCTACCTGGTGCGTAGCTTCGGTTCACCCTAACCAAGAGGACTCGGTCATAGGCTAAACACGTTAAATAAAACCCAAAAGGGATTAACCCTGTTTTGTGAAAGCTCTAAGTTTTAAAAATTGTTATGATACTCATTTTAATAGCAGCAAAAATTTACTTTCTGAAAATTTTCAAAATATTCTTCAACTTACCAAAATTACTGAAATTTCCCTAGTGGTAAAATTACGAAAAATACCCACAGGATAGAAGCGGACTGATAATGCTAGAAGAGTGCATAGGTATGAAAGGTATAGGGAATGGATGTACTTTTCTATGTAAATTAGGACAGAAGACTTAAAACTTTGATTGATCGAAAGAATCTCTATTAAATTCTTTTCATAAAATATCTTCGCGGATAACTAAGTGAAACATGTACTAATTCATAAAAATTTCCTAATCGAGTTAAAGCGATAGTTAGAATGAGCTTTAGAGGACGTGGCCGTCGTGGGCCGCGGAAGGGTAGGATGACCAGTGTCGAAACTGTCCGGATCGGGTCGGGGATGCGAGAATGAGGTACCACCGCCACCACCACCCCCAACCTTTGGAGCCGAGGAGAGGATAAGGCGGGTGATGGCGCAGCGTGTCAAGCGATCTTTGCGGGTTCTAGAGAGAGTATTGGAATGGGTGGAGGTGGAGGAGCTCGGAAGTTGGTACTGTGAGACTTCGAGCTAACGGAGCTGAATTTTTCCGAGGTGTGTCGGTGTAGCGCCCAATACGGTTGAGTATTGGCTAGAATCGATCGAAAGAATCATGGATGAGATAGATCGACGAATGAGGAGCGAAAGGAGCGGTGTCGCTTCTCAAGGATGAGTCATATCGATGGTGGCTCATGGTTCGAGATGGTGCTACGGCAGATGATCTGACTTGGGAATACTTCAAAGCTGCTTATCAGAAGAAGTATGTGGGCACAAGCTACATTGATGCAGAGAGGAAAACTTTTCTGGGGTTGGTACAAGGAAATAAGTCTGTGTCGGAGTATGAAGCAGAATTCTTGAGGTTGAGCCGCTATGCTCAGGGTATAGTGTCAACAGAGCATGATCATTGTGTCCGCTTTGAAGACGGACTTAGGGATGAGTTAAGGTTGCTGATTGCTCCACAGCAGGAGCGTGAGTTTGCTGTCTTGGTGGAAAAGGCTAAGGTAGCCGAAGGGGTCAAGGAGTCCGTGAGACAGAACTATGATAGGAACAAGCAGAAAAGAGGATTTGGGTCGTCTGGATCGGGTGGTAATGTTCGAAAAGGAGGCGGGCAGTGGGCGAATCGGCGGGAAGGCCCATGGTCGCTAACCGCAGACCGGCTCACTTCATGAATCGCTGTGGCAAATCGCATTGGGGAGGTTGTTGGACCGGTGAGAAGGGTTGCTTTGAATGTGGGTCTTTGGACCACCGTGTAAGGGATTGTCCTCGGAAGTTAGCCAAGAATAAGTCAGAGGGTCAGAACCGTGCTCAGGCTAGGAATGTAGGACCACCACAGAGGGGTCATGGTAATGGTAGAGGAGGAAATGGATCTAATCGAGGTCGCGGAATTTTGGGCAGAGGTACAGGCAGCATAGAAGCAAGGCAGCCTGGTCTATTCTATGCGGCGAGGCGTCGAGAGGAAGGTGACGCACCAGACGTTATAACCGGTACGTTCTTAATCTTTGGTGTTCCATATCGCTTTGATTGATGTGGGTTCGACGCATTCATACGTTGCTAGTAGTGTGGTAGAGACTATGAACTTAGACTTGAGATCGCTTCAGGGAGATGGCGTAATTAGTCCTTTAGGTCACTCTGTAGTTGTTAATAAGCTATATAGAGATGTACCTCTAAAACTCCAAGGGGTCGTGTTTGTGGTCGATCCGATGGAACCGCCGTTTGGGGAGTTCGATTTGATCCTTGGTATGGGTGGTTGGTTAAGTATCAGGCAAGGTTGGGCTATGTTGCTAAGCGCATGGTTCTTAAGATGGTGAGGGTGATGAAGTGGTCATGATAGGTAATAGAAGAGATTACCTATCTAATGTAGTGTCTGCGTTGAAGGGTGAAAAGATGGTCGGGAAAGGTTGCGAGGCGTTTTTGGTTCGAATTTGTGCTTTGGAAGCTAAGGAGTCGCGGTTGAGAAGGTCCGAACACGAAGGGAATTCGACGATGTGTTCCCGGAAGAACTTAGGGTCCGCCTCCGATCGGGAAGTTGAATTTGGTATAGACTTGCTACCGAAGGCGGCTTTGTGTCAATAGCACCTTACCGAATGGCACCAAAGGAATTGGTGGGTGAAGGCTCAAATTCGAGAGCTTTTGGACCAAGGATTTATCCGACCAAGTATATCTCCGTGGGGAGCACTGTGTTGTTTGTTAGGAAGAAGGATGGTTCAATGCGGATGTGTATCGACTACCGCCAATTGAACAAGTTAACGATCAAGAAACAGTATCCGTTGCCTCGGATTGATGACTTGTTTGACCAACTGAAGGGTGCATCGGTATTTTTGAAGATAGATCTTAGGTCGGGATATCATC
Organism: Gossypium sturtianum; assembly: GCA_025698515.1. Lineage (NCBI taxonomy): Eukaryota > Viridiplantae > Streptophyta > Magnoliopsida > Malvales > Malvaceae > Gossypium > Gossypium sturtianum. Next base: position 106,127,848 of record CM046955.1, read on the forward strand.
AACTCAAGGTGAAAGAGGTTGATGTGCACAAGACGGCATTCGAACAAGGTATGGGCATTACGAGTTTTTGGTGATGCCTTTTGGGTTGACTAATGCACCAAAGAAAGCATTCACGAACTTAATGAATAGAGTGTTTCAAAGAAGATTACTTGGATCAATTTGTCGTGGTGTTTATAGGCGACATATTGGTTTACTCAAAGACGGAGAAGGAGCATGACATGCATTTGCGTATAGTTCTACAAATCTTGAGAGAGAAGCGATTATATGCCAAATTCGGTAAGTGTGAATTTCGGCTTAGAGAGGTGGCTTTCTTAGGTCATGTGGTGTCGTGAAAGGGATTAGAGTAGATCCTCGCAAGGTGGAAGCGGTGTTGGATTGGAAACCCCTAGGTCGTGGCGAAATTGAAGCTTTTTGGGTCCGGTAGGATATTATCGGAGGTTTGTGGAAGGATTCTCTTTAATCGTGCCGTTGACTAAGTTGTTAAGAAAGGGAGTTCCATTTGTATGGTCGGAGAAGCAACAATAAAGTTTTGACAAGCTAAGGAAGATTTTGACGGAAGCTCGGTTTTGAGTACTGACTGAGGCGGGGAAAGTTGTTTACGGTTTCTTGTGTGACGCGTCCCATCTTGGTTTGGGATGCGTATTGATGCAAGAAGGGAAGGTAGTGGCCTATGCGTCCCGTCAGCTAAGACCGCATGAGGTTAACTATCCAACGCACAACTTGGAGTTAGCGGCAGTAGTTTTCACTTTGAAAATATGGCGGCATTACTTGTCTGGGGAAAAGTCAATAGTCTACACGGATCATAAAAGTTTGAGGTATCTTTTGACTCGAAGGATTTGAATTTGAGACGACATCGGTGGATTGAACTGTTAAAAGACTATGATCATTCGATTGAGTACCATTCGGGTAAGGCTTAACGTGGTGGGCGATGCCTTGAGTGAAAAGTCGTGACAGACTTAAGAGCGATGCTTGCTCATCTCGATCTATCGACGACGAAGTCTTTTAGCGAAGCGCAAGTTAAACCGACTTGGATCGAGGAGATTAAGGAAAAGCAGTTGGTGGATGACAGTTTGAATGCAAGGAGGTTGCAAGTTCAAGACGGTGGTTTGGAAGGGTATGCTTTTTATGCAGCGAGGAGTGTTATGTTTTCAAGGGCGAGCTTGTATGCCGAAAGATATGGAGTTGAGGCAAAGAATTCTCCAAGATGCACATAGCGACCCATACGCTATGCATCCGAGGAGGTAGCAAGATGTATGGAGATTTGCGGAACGATTTTGGTGGCACAGGTTGAAGCGTGAGGTGGCGAATTCGTGGGTAAGTGTCTAACGTGTCGCAAGTTAAAGTTGAACATCGGTTGCCATCGAGTTACTCCAACCGGTTAAGATTCCTCGGTGGAAATGGGAGAGGATCACTATAGATTTTGTCGGTGGATTACCCTCACGCCTAGTAAGAAGAACTCGGTTTGGGTAATTGCGGATCGACTAACTAAGTCGGCGCATTTCATACCGAGAAGGGTAGATTATTCCGAGAAGCTAGCAAAGCTATATGTAGCCGAGATAGTAAGATTGCATGGTGTGCCAAGATATCGATTATCTCGGATAGGGATCCGAGGTTTACATCAAGGTTTTGGAGAGTTTTGCATCGGGCCTTGTGAGCGAGATTGGACTTCAGCCTGACTTTTCACCCGCAAACCGACGGACAATCGGAAAGAGTGATCTGATTTTAGAAGATATCTTTGAGAGGTTGCGTTTTGGATTTGGTGGTAGTTGGGAAGAGTATCTACAATTGGCGGAATTTCGCATAATAACAATGATTATCAAGCGAGCATTCAAATGGCACCATTCGAGGCAATTGTATGGACGGAAGTGCCGTACTCCTACGTGTTGGACGGAATTAAAAGAGCGACATGTCTTGGGTCCAGATTTGGTAGCGGAAGCGAAGATAAAGTTAAGTTAATCCGGACTCGTCTCAATGAGGCATCGAGATAGGCAAAAGTCTTATGCCGACCTCAAGCGCAAAGAAATGGAATACGAGGTAGGAGATAAAGTCTTTACGAAGGTGTCGCCTTGGAAGAAAGTGTTGCGATTTGGGAAAAAAGGAAGCTAAGCCCTAGGTTCATTGGGCCATATCTGATGTTGAAGCGAGTGGGACCGGTAGCTTATCATTTCGAGTTGCGGTAGAGTTAAGGTAAATTCACGACGTCTTCCATGTGTCAATGCTTAGGCGATATCGGTCCGATCCATCGCACGCGTTGTGCCCGTGGCGAAGATTGAGGTTAATTCGGACTTATCTTTCGAGGAGGAGCGATTGAGATCTTATATCGTGATGTCAAGGTTCTGCGTAGGAAGTCGGTACCTTTGGTGAAAGTATTATGGCGAAACCATGGTACGGAGGAAGCGACGTGGGAACCCGAGAATGTGATCTGGCAGACAATACCCCCATTTTTTCGATCGGGTAATTTCGAGGTCGAAATTATTTTAAGGGGGTAGAAGCGTAGCATCCTGAAATCGGGGCTATTTGTGATTGAATTATTTTTCATGTGTTTGAACTTTTGTGTTATTAATTGTGGTGTGGTAAGGCTTAATTATGGACTTTGAGTAGGTTCGGTTTAGTAGAATAAATTTTTGTATGGTTTATTTAATGAAGTGGATTAAGTGAGCTTAGCACTTAAGTTAATTTAAGTGTTAATTAAAGCACATGAGGAATTAGTGGCAAAGTGGTTATGGTGTTTGAACTTATAGCTTGGGGTTAGAGGTTCGAGTAGCATGTTTAACATTTTGAAGGTTTATTTTTGAATCCTTGCATTGATGGACGGTCAAACTTATTTATGATAGGTTGGACTATTCCTTTTGGTAAGTTGAAAATTTGTTATGGAAAGCTTGAAGATAGGGATAAGAATCTTGAGTTTATGGTATAATGAGGGACAAAGGCATGGAAGGTGGGGATGTTTTGGAAAGAAATCCTATGCCTTAATGCATGAATGTGGATGGCATGTAAGGCTAGGGGGGAGTGGCCGAATTTTTGGTAGGTAGCTTGGAGGGGATGTTGACCAACCTTTTGTTTTGTGCATCATTTTGTGTTTGTTTTTCCTCTCCAAAAGCTCTCATCTTTGGCGAATGTATAGGGTACTTTTGGTGCAAAAATATTTCTTTTGATGACAACTTCATTTTGTTGGAAACAAAATACCACTTTCTTTCTCTCATTTGTCTTTTGAACCAAACTACATTTTTGCATCTTGTGCATTTTCTTCTTTAGTAAAGTTTGTGGTGACCGAATATCATTTCTTCCATTTCTCTTTTTCTTCCTTTGATCAATTCTTTTCATTCTCTTTTCAAATTTTATCAAAACCAAAAACCATTCTTTCTTTCTCTAAACTTTGCGAGAATCTCCTACACCATTATCTTTCATCTACTACTTTTCTTTTCTTCTCAAAACCGAATCCCCTATTTCTCCTTTTTCTCAATAATTTCTTTATTAGCCAAATATACTCCTTTGGGTGTGCGAAACTCTCTTCTTCCATTTAGAAGTATCTTGGTCGAATATTGAAGGTGGTAAGGATTTATTTTAAGGGATTATTCTTTTGATTATTCAAAAGCCAGAAGAAGGCTATTACATTAATGGTTGCCGATTGTAGGAAGTGAAGCGGTTCAGCGTCTCCGGTTGCCGTGAGTTAGTACTCAAAGGCGATTAGGTGAGGTTTTGGATTCAAATGATAACCCCTCAAGATTATTTTGGTTTGGCCGAATGGCCTTGGTACTAACTTTGGGTAATGGCCGAATATAGGGCAAGGGAAACTTGTGTGGCCGATTGTCTCCTTAGGGATTTAGACTATCGTTGGTGACAGGTGTGTACATGCACACTTTATAATTAATTAACGTGCAAAGTATTATGTGTATGCTAATCGGATTTGTGTAGATTTGAGTTTAATACCATAAAGGTATAGCAAGGCTTCAGGTAATTCCTTGACATTATGATTTGCTATTTGATGCTTTTGGGAAGCATGACATATTTGGTATATGTGACTTATAAATGATTATTGGTAAATCCTATATATGTTGCTAAATGAGTATGTTGGCATGATTTGTTAACTATCATTGATTGATGTGGGTTTTATGAGTGGAGGGCGGTGATATTCGTGTCGAAGCGGACACGGTGTTTTGGTAACACATTGTGACTACGGTCACGAGAGGTTTGGCACCTCGGAGGTTTGGCACCTCATAGCATCTCGTCCCTCGTGGCTTAGTACCACCGTGGGTTGGCCCGACATTTGAGATATGGGATTGACGCCAGTGATTTGGTATCACACGATGGGTTGGCCCCATCATTTGATTGTGACTTCGGGTCACCAGTGGTTTGGTTCCACAATATTGACGGATTTCGTGACTATACGTCACCAGTGGTTTGGCACCACCAGTGGTTTGGTACCACACGGGGTAGAGAAAGGCGTACGGATGGCTAGATTGGGTGCATATTAAACTTGTGCATATTAAATTAATTATGATTTGTGTATGATGTTACATTAAACCAGGAAAAAGGGTTACACATTGGGTCTTGATGACTCACCTTTTTCCTTTAAGGAGCCGGATGAACTCGAGGCGGCCATGCAATGAAAATATGGACTAGGTGGATTTGGAACTATTTTTATTTTAATATGGGTTTGATTTATTTTGTTTAAGATGTAATAAGGCCTCCTAAAATTTGCACTTGGATTATTTTATATTTTGATAAATTGCTTAACTATTTTATGATATTAAAATGGGTACACATGTTTTTCTCAAATTAATTCGTAAAAATGTTTTATTGTGCCATCGGGTACACTTGAAACTGTAACAACCTAACTTAGTATATTTTTAAATGACATTAAGTAATGCTTTCTTCATAACACCTCAACTGTTTTAAATCAAAACAATATCTTTTATCAAAATTTAAAACGACTTAAAAAGGGATTTTCAAAAGTTTTTCCTCCGTAGCATACCAAATTCGGTCGTAATGTTTGGGCCGGGTTTGGGGTGTTACAAAGTAGATATATGAATGTGTAGTGATAATGCTAAATGGTGGGCTAAGTGCGATACCATCCTAAGGCATAACGACGATGAGCTGGCTATGTGCGATGCTATCGTTAAGTATATTGTCTAGTGGGCTATGTGCGAAACCACTAAGATTACCTTTGTGGTAGGCTAAGTGCGATACTACCTTATTATTTGATTGTGGTGGGCTAAGTGCGAAACCACCGAGACATTAGCTGTGTGGATTAGCTGTGTAGATGTATTATCGAGAAATAATGATATGTTGTATATTGTGTAAATGTGATATTGAATGCAGGGATGCATGTCAATGGTTATGAGTATGTGACTCATGATATGTTGAAAAGGTGGTAAGGGATAGGAAGAGTAAGCATAGTTGTACATTATATGTTAGTATAATGCTAATTGTTGTTTAGCTTATACTATGATGCTTAATTGTTTATGTGTAAACTTAGTAAGCTCAAAGCTTACTCCCCTTCTTTTCCCTTGTCTTATAGAGAAAAAGTGTTGAATCAAGATACGTGGATCAATTGGAAGATCGCCCACATTATCAGCACACTCTGGTACATGAGACTCAATGTTTTGTAAATGGCATGTATAGGGGCTAGACGAGTTAGTGAATTTTGTTGTAAATGGCTAAGACGTGTTGGCTTTTAGATGGATAATCTATTTTCTATAATTCCATAGTTGTTGGCTACTTTATTATATGAAAAGATGTAGTTATCCGTGTGAGATTGTAAGATTATGAGTTGGTTATGGATGTGTTGAATGAGTACTTGTTGTGTATGATTGAGGAGTGAAAAGAACTTGACAAATAGCTTTGTTCTTGTCCATGTGGGTAGACACACGGGCGTGTGTCTAGGCCATGTGTGACACACGGTCAGCCCATGGGCGTGTGACTTGGCCGTGTGTCCCCTGCATGTTAGTATTTTAAGTCAAAATAGACCACAGACTAGTCACATGGGCGTGTGCCTAGAATGTGTATGTTAATCAGTGTTGGCCACGGGCTAGCCACACGGGCGTGTGTCTAGACTCTAGGCCATGTTAAGGTAGTCAGTGTGTACCACGGGTGGAGAGCACGGGCGTGTGCCCTAACCGTGGGGCATTGGCAGAATGCTTGAGTTTTCATGCACAGGTAGTGACCATGGGCGTGTGTGACCTCCACGGGTGTGCCAAATCTTACACGGGCTTGTGAGCCCTGTATAGATGGAAAAGTTTTAAAAGTCGTAGAAGTTTCGATATGGTCTCGAGAGCCCTTATGAGTATGAGTGAGGCCTCGTAAGTTGAGAATGAGGTTGTTGAGGTGACTTAAGAGAGTAGTCACAATGAGCCTAAGTGGCGATCTTAAGGATTTTATTATGGTAACGCCTCAGGCCTGGTTCCGGCGCAGAACTCGGGTAAGGGGTGTTACACTGCTGGTAGAAAACATTAACATCGGTAGTTCCAATGGAGAGAGTGACATGGGACTTCTTCTTAGAAGAGTTCCGAAAGAAGTATATAAGTCAGTGATTTGTTGACCAGAAACGGAAGGAGTTCCTTAAATTGAAGCAAGGCAAGATGACTGTGGCAGAGTATGAGCGCGAATTTGTTAGGCTCAGTAAGTATGCGCAAGAGTGTGTATCTACGGAAGCTATTTTGTGCAAGAGGTTCAAAGATGGGCTGAATGAGGATATCAGATTACTAGTTGGGATCTTGGAATTGAAAGAATTTGTGGTGCTGGTCGATAGAGCTTGCAAGGCTGAGGAGTTGAATAAGGAAAAGAGAAAAGCCATGATGGAGGCCCGAGATGCAAGGAAGAGGCCGATGAGTAAATCTTTCCAAGCTCAATCAAAGAGGTCCAAGGAAATGAACCCTCGGACGACTGCTTCAATTTGGTATTCAGACCGCGATCGAGGTAATATGAATACGGGCCTGAGAGTTCAAGCCACCTCAATGGTAAGTGTGGGCAATACAAAGTTAAATAAACTGGAGTGTCCAAATTGTGGTAGACAACACACTGGGGAGTGTTGGGGAAACAACCGTAATTTCTATAAGTGTGGCTCACCTGACCATTTCATTCGGAACTGTCCTGAGAATGATGAGAAAGACAGAAAACAAGAAGTAAGAGCGAGCAATTTACCTTCGAGGGGTAGATCACAAAGGAACCCGGGGAGTGGTACTAGTAATAGTGGTGCGCCTAGAGATCCTGCTGTAAGGTCAGAGGGTAGAGCACCTGCAAGGACTTATTCCATTTGCGCTCGCGAAGAGGCATCATCTCCAGATGTGATAACGGGTACTTTTTCTCTTCATGATATCTCTGTTGTTGCTTTGATTGATCCGGGGTCTACCCATTCTTATATTTGCATGAAATTGGTATCTAGCATGAGTATGATTGTTGAGTCTACAGAGTTTGTGGTAAAAGTGTCAAACCCGTTAGGCAAACATGTGCTAGTTGACAAGGTGTGTATAAATTATCCTTTGACAATTAGAGGTCATTGTTTTTCGGCAAATCTCATGTTGTTGTCGTTTGATGAATTTGATCTGATTCTTGGTATGGATTGGTTGACTACTCATAATGTTTTAGTAAACTATGGTAGTAAGTTAATTGAATTAAGATGTGTAAATGGAGATGTCATTCGGGTTGAATCAGGTAAATCAGATAACATGCCTGTAGTGATTTCGTCTATGGTAGCTGAGAAATACATGAGAAAAGGGTGTGAGTTCTATCTCGCCTTTGTGTTCAATACTCAAGAGTCCGAGGTAAAGATTGAATCAGTGCCTGTGGTGTGCGAGTATCCGGATGTGTTTCTGGAAGAGTTACCCGGATTGCCTCTAGTTAGAGAGGGTGAATTTGGTATTGAGTTAGTTTCGGGTACAACACCTATTTCGGTTGCCCCGTATAGAATGGCACCATTAGAGTTAAAAGAGTTGAAGGTTCAATTGCAAGAGTTAACAGATAAGGGTTTTGCAAGACCGAGCTATTCATCATGGGGTGCTCCGGTACTTTTTGTAAAGAAGAAAGATAGGTTAATGAGATTGTGTATAGACTACAGACAACTTAACAAGGTGACAGTAAAGAATAAGTATCCTTTGCCAAGGATCGATGATTTGTTCGACCAATTGAAGGGAGTTACGGTGTTTTCTAAGATAGACCTGAGGTCTGGCTATTACCAGCTGAGAGTTAAGGAGCAAGATGTGCCGAAAACTGCATTTCGGACGAGGTATGGCCATTATGAGTTCCTTGTCATGCCATTTGGATTAACGAATGCTCCTGCGGTCTTTATGGATTTGATGAACCATATCTTTCGACCGTACTTAGATAAATTCGTAGTCATTTTTATTGACGACATACTAATTTATTCTCGGGATGAGAACGAGCACGCGGAGCACCTAAGAACTGTTTTGCAAACTCTAAGAGATAAGAAGTTGTATGCTAAGTTTAGCAAGAGTGAGTTTTGGCTCCGAGAGGTTGGATTCTTAGGACACATTGTGTCGGGTGATAGCATTAGAGTTGATCCGAGTAAGATCTCGGCTATCGTGGAGTGGAAACCTCTGAGGAATGTGTCAGAGATTAGGAGCTTTTTGGGTTTAGCGGGTTACTACAGATGGTTTGTTAAAGGGTTCTCCATGATTTCTACACCAATGACTAGATTACTACATGAAGATTTTAAGTTTGAGTGGACAGACAAATGCCGACAGAGTTTTGAGAAACTGAAAGCTTTGTTGACTGAGCTCCGGTGTTAGTACAACTTTGAGTCGGGAAAAGAGTTTGTGGTCTCTGATGACGCGTCATTAAATGGTCTGGGCGTGTCTTTGATGCAATAGGGAAAAGTAGTAGCTTATGCCGAGGCGGCTAAAAGCGCATGAGAAGAATTATCCGACCCACGATTTGGAGTTGGCTGCGATTGTTTTTGCCTTGAAGATTTGGTGTCATTATTTTTATGGAGAGAACTGCCGAATCTTCACTGATCACAAGAGTTTGAAATACTTGATGAATCAAAAGGATTTGAATTTGCGACAACGACGGTTGCTTGAATTACTAAAGGACTATGAGTTAGTAATCGATTACCATCCGGGGAAAGCTAATGTGGTTGCGGATGCCTTGAGTAGAAAATCCCTGTATGCTTTGAGAGCCATGAGTGCGAGCTTAGCATTGTCTGATGATGGTTCTATATTGGCCGAGTTGAGGGCTAGACCATTATTTCTTCAGCAGATACGTGAATCTCAAAAGAATGATAGTGAGATGCAAGTTAAGAAAGCTCAGTGCGAATCGGGGAGTAACTATGATTTTTGAATTTGTACAGTTGAATGTTTGATGTTCCATGATAGAATTTGTGTACCTAAAAATGATGAGTTGATCCGGAAAATTTTACGTGAAGCACACAATGGTTGTTTTTCAGTACATCTGGGCAGCACAAAAATGTGCAATGATTTGAAGAAGTTGTATTAGTGGCCGGGTATGAAAAGAGATATCTCCGAGTTTGTTACCAAGTGTTTAGTCTGTCAACAAGTGAAAGCCGAGCATTAAGTACCTTTGGGATTACTTCAACCAGTGATGGTTCCCGAGTGGAAGTGGGATCAGATCACAATGGAATTCGTAACGGGGTTACCTATGACTCCGAAAAAGAAAGATGCTGTGTGGGTTATTATAGATAGATTAACAAAATCGGCTCACTTTATACCGGTGCGTGTGGATTACTCACTTGACAAGTTGGCTGAGCTGTATATTGCCGAGGTTGTGAGATTACATGGGGTGCCTATATCCATTATTTCGGATAGAGATCTGATACGGGCACGCCCGGGGCACCCACGAATTCCAAGTTGATGAAGCTCGACTCCAATGTCCCAAGTGACATGAAGTTGATATGCATTGTGGTGCACTTCCAAATTGAGCCGGATTAGCACATTTGAGCTCAATTTGAGCTCACTCGAGCTTACTCCAGCTCATTGAGCTGATTTCTTTAAATTTAATGACTTTAAATAAATTAAGTCTTTAATTATTTAATTTTCTACAGCCAATTAATATGTCTAAATAATTTAATTTGTGTTGAATTTAATTTTTTTATTGCGTGCTTTTAAGATGTCTAGTTTTAAAATTTAATGTGCAGATTTTAATTAGCTTAAGTTGCTGCCGAAAATTCAATGTGTCCTAAATGTTGAATTTAAGTTGTCTAAAGTGTCTATTAAGGTGTCATGGACATTTTTAAATGCTATTCAGCTGATTTGGCTTGATTTAATATGCATTCATTCCCTTTTGTAGGTACAGCCAAACCTTTGAAGTGCATTAAAGAAGACACATGCACCTAGGTGCATTGTACTTGGCCGAATGCATCAATGAACCTTGGAGGTGCATGGACGGCTGGAAGCATGAATGTTGGCTACCAATTTTTGACTCTCCAATGACACCTATTCAGCCAAAGAGTCACCAGCCCATTCAATACCCCAAAGTGGCCGAATGTCTCCCCAATGCCCATCAATGATGTTTACATTTGCTGCAAAGATTTAAGGGCTGTTCGGTTGCTAATTTTTCATCAAAGGACACCACTTTAAGAGCCTAATAAAGGCAAGGGACGTACCTAGCTGCTGCATGCATCTTTGGGGACTTCAAAATACATTTCTCCTTCTAGAAAGATGCCCCTTGACGTTCCCAATGGCTGCATGAACTTGGACGAGTTTTAATTTAATTCTTGAACATTCATCCTTCTAGAAACCGTCCATTGGAGTGCCCTTGCTGTCCAAATATAATCAGCTCATTTCCTTTTCTATTAAGGTGGCTTTTGCCGTCCCAAGTAGCCGAATATGGACATATCTTCAAGCTCACACTTTTCAAGTAAATTGCATCATCTAGAAGCTGTCTATTTAGCTACCATTCAGCCGAATTTTTGCCAAGGAGTTTAAGGGTTTTTCTTCTAGATTTTTCCAACAATTTATGGCTGAAAATTAAACTTAGTTATTAAGTATTTTATGACTATTCGGCTAGCACTTTCCATAGGCCTATAAATACTTTGCACATTTCATTTGTAATCACTTTTGAACCTTAAGAAAATTTCATGAACTTTTGTTCACCGAGTGACATATTCTCTTCATTTTTGTACGAGTTTCTTAGACTTATCAAGTTGTGCTTGTGGCATCTATCACTTCTCCTTTCATCAACTTATACCATTGGTTCTTATCTCTCTAGATAACGGGTCTTCGGTCCACCATCAAGTTCCATATTTTCACCTTAAACAAATATGGAAACCGGGGTGACACTTTTCTGGTGTTAAATCGTTTCTGTGTTTAAGTTCACTTTTTCCATTTCCACAAATTATCTCTATTCATCCTTAAAACAAAATTCCAACTTTCTTTCCTTCCATCCTAAGCCGAATCTATCCATTTACCATCTATCCATTTTCATTAACAATCCATCTCCATAACTTAATCAAATTATCGTCCCTTTTGATAGCTTCTGCAATTTTGATCTATTTTCATCCATATTTCTTTAATAATTTCCGAAGGCTTATTTTTCTCCTCGTAGACGATTGGGCATTACGCATATGTTTCGACTTATCCCGAGGCAGACCGTATTATCTGGTATTAGAGCTACAAAACGAGGAGTTTCGACGAAGAGCGTGAAACCGAAAGTTTGTTCGTAAGTTGAAAAAAAATTAAAAAAAATTTAAGTTGTAATTTTTATTTTTTCGTTTCTTCAGCATATAGTGTATTTGATGTAAAGAGAGAGAGAGAGAGAATTACGAAAATTCAAAAAAAAAAACAATATATATATTCGAGTTAAAAAAAAAGGTGAAAGTTTTGCAAGTTTGTTTTTCATTCTCTTCTACTTTTTCCCATCACCGAGATCAGATTTTGCCCCCACTCCTTCAAAATCACAACGCCGCACACACCAAAAATTTTTCTTTGTTTAGCCTACCCGAACACCCAACATTAACCCTTGTAACCATTTTTGAAGTCGACCCTCAAGTAGCAAATAAGTCTTTCGAAACGAAATACGAATTTGTGAGAGTGAGGCTGAGTGGTAAAAGGCACGAGTGTACTCATTAAAGAAAAAGCCATAAAACGAGTGAAACACGAGTGGAATGATTTTCTTTGTGAGTGACTTGTGAGTTTTGCAGTAAGGTGTTATCTTTATTTTGTTTTAACAAACTTTCTTTTCAAAAAATAAACATGAATCAAGAAGCTTTGTCTGAATCTGATTATCAATACTTGTTGAACGGGATGCGAAGAATCGTGAACACCAAGTTTGACAAATTGCATAAGTGATTGGATCGAATTGAGGATTGAGACCAACAAGAACGACTTTCTTCAGGTCGAAGGACGGAGTCAAGATCGTCTCGAAAGCACGCATTCGAAGATCATTCAAGAAGAGATTTTGACTGAGATTTTTATTCCTCAAGAAGTTCGAGACAGTATGAAACAAACCGCAAATGTGAGACCTTTCGTGACTACCATCGAGAAGGTATGAATTTTTCTTCAAACGTTTCAACATATCCATCCGTGGAGAAGTCTTTACGAAAAGGTGAACATGGTTCATATGCATCGAAGTATTCATCCACGAAAGAACGTTCTCGAAGTGGATCACATCATGATTCCTATTCAATGAGGAAATCAAGGCAAAGCAAAGCGAATAATGAGTTTGAAGCCTTTTACGAAGATGAACAAGAAAGCACGAGTTATTCATCATATGATTCAAAGAAGTCCCGCACGAAGAATCTTTCGCGAAGAATCGATCGTGATATCTATGAAAATATTTCATCGATCCTTTAGTCAAATCATTCTCTTTTCAACTCTTTTGAATCATCTTCTTGTTGTAATCAAAACGAAAAAGAAAAATCAAGTGAAAAAGAAGAAAAAGAAATCGAGAACGTGAAAGAAAAAAGAAAAAAAAAGAAAAAAAATTGAAAAAGAGTTCGAGAGAAAAGAAAATAAAAATGAGAAAAAAATTGAAAAGGAGATTGAAAGTGAAAAAAAAAAGATGTTGAAAAAGAAAGAAAAGAAATTGAGATAGAAAAAGAATTGAGAGAAAAGATTGAGCAAGGAAAAGAGAGTGAATTTTCAACTAACCCATTTGAAGACTTCTCTTGTTCTGTTTCTTCTTTTCAAGTTTCCGAGAAACCGAGTGGCAAATGCCAACTTCAGTACCTTCCCGATGAACGACGTTTTCGTGTGATCAACAAAGGTAAAGTTGAAAGTGAAGTTGAATCACCCGAACCGGAAGGTAAGGAAGGTAAGTGTTTTGAAACAATTCCGTCTCCACTAAATTTTTCTAATGTTTGTGAATATGTGGGTAATATCGTCATCTGCCATCCCTCGATTCAATGTGATTATTTAAATGATGGTAAGACGAGTTTGTCAAATCAAAAACATTGCGCTGAAAATTGTGAAATTGGAGTAACGAATAATTGAAAAATGCAAGACTCAATTAAGTATGACGATGACTTTTCTTTTAATCCCAACTTGTTTGACTGTGGGTATTACGAGATTTGTTCATTGTCTAATACGGAATCTTTGAGTTTTTGTAAGTCTGTTTTGAAGCACGTCAAGAGTTTTGATCGCTCGATCTTGAGCATGCATAATTCCTATTGGTTTAACATGTTTGAATTAAAGAAACCATTGATACATTTTGACTTAAATAAACAAACGCATGTTTTTAAACCGGGAATATGTTCTGACTTGTGTTGTGGAAAAATCGAGTATCATCAATTGTGTGTGAGAAATTACTATTGTTTTGATACTTGGTTCTTGGATACGGTAACGAAATTTGTTCATTTTGTTTTCAATTTTTATTCGGTCCTTATAAAAATTTTGTGGATGTACATGGAATTCGTGTACATGGAGTTCCCATTTCGTTTGAAAAAGGTTGATTCGCGAGCGAAGCCACGACTACACTATGATTCCGAAGAAAGAAGGTTTGTATTGCTCGACCAAGGTAAGAGTGATCTTTGTCTTTCCGTGTATCAAGGTAAGTCTACTAAAATTGTTGATGCCTTCTTGCTTTCTTCTGATGGTGACAAGCTTTGCATTGATAAACTGGGTTTTGCAAAATAATTAGATCATGATACGCTTAGCTATTTCAAATTGCTTGTTTATGATCTATCTGTTCTGGATATTGATAGAAATTATGCTACTGTTTTTCCTTTTGTACATCATTCAGATCAAGATATGTTTGAATGTACTATTGTGCCTATTGATGGTCTATCTGTTTTAATGATTGACAAAAGGATTCTTGTGACCGATACTTGTTATCGTTCATGTGTGACCAAGTCCACATACCGAACAATGCAAGGTTTGGTTGTTCGACTACGTGTGCCATTTGAATTTTATCACCTATCTGCTTGTGATGCTTATGTATATCATTTGATTTACTATTTGCATAATAAGCATGATTTTTGGACTCTATTCAAATCGTATGCATGCCATGAAGCCTATTCAATTTTGATTCAAACATTTGATAAGGCTTTGTTCCTTTTATATGATAAAGTGATTATGCCCGATTGGGTGCCATTTACTTGTTTTGTCTTGTTCACATTTGGGTTGACACAACTATTGCTAACTCATGGTTATCTCTTCCAGGAGATTCGAAAGCTATCCGCCCCATTTGACCGAGGTAAACCGAGCCAAAAGGAATTTTGTTTGGAAAACCAACGGGTCGATTCGAAGACGAATCATCTTGAAGAGGGGGTGATACAGGCACGCCCAGGGCACCCACGAATTCCATGTTGATGAAGCTCGACTCCAATGTCCCAAGTGCCGTGAAGTTGATATGCATTGTGGTGCACTTCCAAATTGAGCTGGATTAGCACATTTGAGCTAAATTTGAGCTCACTCGAGCTCACTCCAGCTCATTGAGCTGATTGCTTTAAATTTAATGACTTTAAATAAATTAAGTCTTTAATTATTTAATTTTCTACAGCCAATTAATATGTCTAAATAATTTAATTTTTGTTGAATTTAATTTTTCTTAGGCTAAATTTAATTTGTCACATTTTATTGCATGCTTTTAAGATGTCTAGTTTTAAAATTTAATGTGCAGATTTTAATTAGCTTAAGTTGCTGCCGAAAATTCAATGTGTCCTAAATGTTGAATTTAAGTTGTCTAAAGTGTCTATTAAGGTGTCATGGACATGTTTAAATGCTATTCAGATGATTTGGCTTGATTTAATGTGCATTCATTCCCTTTTGTAGGTACAGCCGAACCTTTGAAGTGCATTAAAGAAGATACATGCACCTAGGTGCATTGTACTTGGCCGAATGCATCAATGAACCTTGGAGGTGCATGGACGGCTGGAAGCATGAATGTTGGCTACCAATTTTTGACTCTCCAATGACACCTATTTGGCCAAAGAGTCACCAGCCCATTCAATACCCCAAAGTGGCCGAATGCCTCCCCAATGCCCATCAATGATGTTCACATTTGCTGAACAGATTCAAGGGCTGTTCGGTTGCTAATTTTTCATCAAAGGACACCACTTTAAGAGCCTAATAAAGGCAAGGGACGTACCTAGCTGCTGCATGCATCTTTGGGGACTTCAAAATACATTTCTCCTTCTAGAAAGATGCCCCTTGACGCTCCCAAAGGCTGCACAGGAACTTGGACGAATTTTAATTTAATTCTTGAACATTCATCCTTCTAGAAACCATCCATTGGAGTGCCCTTGCTGTCCAAATACAATCAGCTCATTTCCTTCTCTATTAAGGTGGCTTTTGCCGTCCCAAGTAGCTGAATATGGACATGTCTTCAAGCTTTCACTTTTCAAGTAAATTGCATCATCTAGAAGCTGTCTATTTAGCTACCATTCAGTCGAATTTTTTCCAAGGAGTTTAAGGGTTTTTATTCTAGATTTTTCCAATAATTTATGGTTTAAAATTAAACTTAGTTATTAAGTATTTTATGACTATTCGGCTAGCACTTTCCATAGGCCTATAAATACTTTGCACATTTCATTTGTAATCACTTTTGAACCTTAATCAAATTTCATGAACTTTTGTTCACCGAGTGAGATATTCTGCTCTTCATTTTCGTACGAGTTTCTTAGACTTATCAAGCTGTGCTTGTGGCGTCTATCACTTGTCCTTTCATCAACTTATACCATTGGTTCTTATCTCTCTAGATAATGGGTCTTTGGTCCACCATCGAATTCCATATTTCCACCTTAAACAAATATAAAAACCGGGGTGACACTTTTCTGGTGTTAAATCATTTCTGTGTTTAAGTTCACTTTTTCCATTTCCACAAATTATCTCATTCCATCCTTAAAACAAAATTCCAACTTTCTTTCCTTCCATCCTAAGCCGAATCTATCCATTTACCATCTATCCATTTTCATTAACAATCCATCTCCATAACTTAATCAAATTATCGTCCCTTTTGATAGCTTCCGCAATTTTGATCTATTTTCATCCATATTTCTTTAATAATTTCCGAAGGCTTATTTTTCTCCTTGTAGACGATTGGGAATTATGCATATGTTTTGACTCATCCCGAGATGGACCGTATCAAGATCCAAGATTTACTTCGAGGTTTTCGAAAAAGTTGCAAGAAGTCTTGGGTACGAAATTGAATTTAGTACCACGTTCCACTCGCAAATGGATGGCCAATCCGGAAGAGTGATTCAAGTTCTTGAGGATATGCTCCGATGCTGTGTTTTAGAGTTCGAAGGTAGTTGGGAAAAATATCTACCTTTGGTTGAGTTTTCCTACAACAACAGTTATCAGTCGAGTATACGGATGGCACCATATGAAGCCTTATATGGATGCAAGTGTCAGACTCCATTGTATTGGACCGAGCTTAGTGAGAAGCAAATTCATGGAGTTGATCTAGTTAAGGAAATCGAGGAGAAAGTGAAAGTGATCCGTGATAGTCTAAAAGCTGCTTCAGATTGACAAAAAGTCATACGCGGATTTAAAAAGGAAAGAAATCGAGTTTCAGGTGGGCAATAAAGTATTCCTGAAAATATCCCCGTGGAATAAATATTGAGATTTGGTTGAAAGGGCAAATTGAGTCCACGATTCATAGGGCCGTATAAGGTTATTGAAAGAATTGGGCCAGTAGCTACCGGTTGGCTTTGCCGGTAGAGTTAGGGAGAATACACAACGTGTTTCATGTGTCGATGTTGCGACGGTATCATTCTGATCCTTCGCATGTGATCCCTCCGACCGAGATTGAGATACGACCGGACATGACTTATGAAGAGGAACAAATTAAGATTTTTGCTCGAGAGGTTAAACATTTGAGGAACAAAAGTATAGCATTAGTGAAAGTGTTATGGCAAAAACACGGTGTAGAAGAGGCTACGTGGGAACCGGAAGAAGCCATGAGGGAGCAGTACCCAAATCTCTTTATCGGTAAGATTTTCGGGGACGAAAATCTGTAAAGGAGGAGAGTTGTAACAGCTCGATTTGGGGCTAGTCAGAATAGTGGTTTCGGGACCACTAATCCGAGACCCGAGAAATTATTTTTAATATTATTATATGTGTTATATCATGATTGTATGAGTGCATGGAAATTTTGGTGCAATAATTTTGGTGATTTCATGCTCAATTGCGAAAAAAGGACTAAATCGCATAAAGTATGAAAGTTTTATTTTACAAGCTAGACGTGTCTAATAGCTATAGAATATTAAATTGGAGGTCCTTAATGTGCAATTAGGCTATTGGGGAAGGGATGGCCGGCCATAGGGACAAGAAAAATCAATTGGTCAATGGTTAGGTGAGTTTGGTGACTTAATGAATAAAATAAGAAAAAAAATAAAGAGAGAAAAGATATCACTTTTTTCTCATTCTCCCTAACACCAAAAATTTTAGCAAGAGAAGGGGGTTTAGAAGCTAGAAAATTTTCAGCCATTTCAATCTCTACAAGTAAGTGATCTTGGTGGTTTTTATTGATAATTTTTGTACTTTTGGAACCCCTAAAGCTTAAGCTAGCTAAAGAGGGGACTATTTTGCAAAATGGTTGAAAGATTAGGGATTTGCCATGAAAGTGTTTATGATGTTTTCTGAGTTTTTATGGAAGAAAATGATTATTAATGGGTTAAAGAGCAACTTTTGTGAAAGGTGTTTCTATGAAAACACCTAAAAGGACCATTTTGTAAAGGTTGTAAAATGGGTAGTAAATGCATGAAATCATTGAAATCTTGAGTTGCTATAAGAGGGAATATGAACCAGATAGGCTCGAGTGTGTGAAAAATGAACACATTTCATTTTACGAGCATAGGGGCAAAATTGTAATTTTGCCAAAGTATAAGGGCAAAACGGTCATTTTTGCCAAAGTAGAAATTTTGAAGTGTTTTGATGTATGTAATGATTAAATGAATAAATTTTATTATTATAGATCAAGAAGAACGCGAAAATAACCTTGACCAGGGAAAAGGCAAGGTTTCAGACTAAACCTCAAATTAACATATTTTGCACCGAGGTAAGTTTATGTGTAAACGATACATCCTTAATACATATGTTTTTACCTATTGATGCATTGTATGAATGTACATGCTTATTGGTGTGATTGATTGAAAATGGAAGAAAATGAGTAATTCTCGACTGAACCTCGGAATAGAAATGTGGGCACGGATAAATATCTATAGATGTGTAATTGTCGATGGGTTGTGTGCGATACCATCGTTTCTATTATCATTTGGTGGGCTGTGTGTGATACCACCTTGTTATCTATCCACGATGGGCTGTGTACGATACCATCATTTATATTATTATTTGGTGGGCTATGTGCGATACCACCGTAATTATCATTGTTGGTGGGTTGTGTGCGATACCACCCTATTATTAATTAATGGTGTGCTGTGTGTGAAACCACCGGGTATCTTGTATTATTCCGAAGGGTTCATCGAGAAACTTGTTTAAGTAAACATTTCATTTGACTTTGTGGTGATAAGTGCAGGGCATAATTACAAATAAATGTGAGCAATGTGCATGATTTATGGTTGGGATGTGGTAAGAGTTGAGATAAGTAAGCATGATTATGAAAATGTGAATTGTTCTTACATAGAATGTAATGTTTTGGGTTGATTAGCATATGGTATGTTGCTTATTGTTTACACGTAGACTTACTAAGCTTAAAGCTTACTCCCTTTCTTTTCAATTGTTTTATAGTGTCGAAAAGCCAGCTCGGGATACGGAGAAAAGCAAAGGATCACCCACACTATTAGCACATATTGGTATAATTAGGCTTAGCATTTTGAGTATGGCATGTATAGGGTCTAGACTTAGTTGAATGTCATATTATTTTGGCCAAATGTGTTGGCATATTCAAATATGAACTCTTTTTTATAAGGCCATAGTTGGTGGCTCCTCGTTACTAATTTATGAAAAGATGAGGTTATTCATGATTGTGCAAGTAGCATGATGATTTACTTGGTTTAATTATGCAAGAATGGGTTGAAGGTTTGATGTGAATCATGTTTGTATGAGTTATGGTGATGGAATGAGCTTGGCAAATAGCCTTGTTCTTGTCCACACGGTCAACCTCATGGGCGTGCAGTTAGGCCGTGTGTCCCCTTGCATGTTCGGTTTGCAAGTCAGTATGCTCAGTAGTAATCACACGGGTAGAGACACAGCCATGTGTCTCAGCCGTGTGGAAGGCACGGCCAAGGACATGGGCGTGTGCCCAGGCCGTGTGAAGTCTACACCTGAAATTAGGAATTTAATTTGCCACACGGTCGAAGGACACGGGCGTGTGCCTAGGCCGTGTGACATTTATGAGGTGATGACATCAGAAACAGAATGCCAAGGTTTTTGGCACACGGGCTTAGACACGGGCATGTCAAGGCCTTGTGAGGGACACGGGCCAGGGAAACGGGTGTGTGTCCGGCCGTGTGAAAACCCCTGTAGGTTTAAATTGAAAAATAATTCCACACTGGTGTGGAGCACGGGCATGCGATATGCCACACGGGCGTGTGGACTGTTTAAGGAAAAAAAATTTTAAGCCTATTAGGGATCTCTTAAGGAGCTCAATTTGATCCCGAACCATCCCTAAGGCATGATTTAAGCCTCGTAGGCTTATTTAAGAAGTGTTATGAAAAGTTTTAATTTGGAGTAGAAAATCATATCTCAGTATTGCAAAATTGTTGGTGTACAAGTCTAGTAATGCCTCATACCCTGTTCAGGCGTCGAATACAGGTAAGGGGTTTTACACATGCCATACCCAAAATTATCAAACTCTAATATACCAAAAGAATAGCTTGATAGTATGGATCGAACTCCGACTTTCCTCGATCCCAGAGCTAGCTTGGCGATACTACAAGGAAAAGGGAAACGAGAGGGGTAAGCATAATGCTTAGTAAGTTTGCATGAAATAAATAGCAACATAAAGGCTTAAGATAACATCCATATATTACATCGAGTAATAACACAAGTTCTAAATCACATTAACATAACTTACTCATGCTCACTCTTACCAATCACACATCACATATCGAACTCATTTTTTGTATGTTACTCATGTGCACCTGTATCACTTCATCACATAACTTTAGTACTTTACTGCCTTGAACATAGGCTTAGCTCTTTATCCCGTTGAACCACTTGGAATATCGAAGGATACTAAAACTCATCATACATCTAACATGACACCAATGCTATATCCCATATATGGTCTTACACGGGATTTTATATCGATGTCGATGCCATATCCCAGATATGGTCTTACTCGAGGTCTCCATTAGGTGCCGAGGCCATGTCCTGACATGGTCTTATACGGGACCTTCATTCAGTGCCGATGCCATGTCCCAGACATGGTCTTATACGGGACCTTCTTCATCTCATGTCATGACATTGGTGTCCTTGCTATTCCTAAGGTTCAACCGGGACTTCGACTTAACACAATATCATCATACTTTCATCGAGACATCATTAACCAATCTCATAGAGATAATATACATTTCTCACAATATTAAGCAATTAAAAACGTAATAACATTAGGTAGCTTTAATTTCACACAAACTTACCTCGGTAACAAAATATATATATTTGTTCAATTTAGTCCACCACCTTGTCCTTTCCTCAATTTCGGTCTAAACTTCGTGTTTCTTGATCTATAATGACAACTTCACTTGTTTAATCAAGACGTTTTAAAATTCCTACTTTGGAAAAATTACCACTTTGCCCTTAGACTTTCACAAAACTATGATTTTGCCCCTATGCTCGTAAATAAAATCTAATCAAATTTCCTCCTTTAACGAGCCTAGCTAAACATTTATTACTCTTATAGCAACTCAAAATACTAATTATTTCACACATTTACCACCTATTTTACAACCTTTACTAAAAGGTCCTTTTAGGTGTTTTCATGGAAACCCCTTTCACAAAAGTTTTTTATTTAACAACTAAGATTCATTTTCTTCCACAAAAATTCAGCAAACAACATAAATGTTTTCATGGAAAAACCCTAAACTCTAAACCATTTTTCAAAATAGTCCCCTCATTAGCTAGCTTAAGCTACAAGGGTTCCAAAAACACAAAAATCATCAAAAATGGCCATCAAAACACTTATTTGCAAGGAGAAAAGCTTGGCTGAAAATTTTAGGCTTCTAAAACCCCTCTTTGGCTGATATTTTCAGTGGAGGAAGATGATAATTAAAGGTGATATCATCTTTCTCTTTATTTTATTTATTTCCTTTAATTAAGTCACCAAATACTACCTAACCTTTGACCATCTTATTTCCTTGTCCCCTATGGCTGGCCATCATATTACAAAGGGCCTAATTGTACATTAGGGACCTCCAATTTAATATTCTATAGCTATTTGACACTTTTGGCATGAAAATGAAACTTTTGCACTTTATGCGATTTAGTCCTTTTTTTTGCAATTAAGCACGAAATCACTAAAATTAATTCACCAAAATTTTCATACACTCATATGATCATGCTATAGCACATAAAATAATATTAAATGTAACAGCCTGATTTAGGGCCTAGTCAGAATAGTGGTGCGAGACCACAAAACCAAAGTAGAAATATGTGTTTAAATGATTTCATAAGGCTTATGAGGTATTTGCATGATTGTGTGAAAACTTCATGAAGGAATTTTATTAATTAGTGAATAAATTGTCCATTAGGACTAAATTGCAAGGATTGGAAAATATGAAATTCTAGAAGATTTACGTATGAAATAGAATTATAAAGATTACTAGAGGTCCTTATTTAGCAATTAGACTGTTATATGTTAAGATGGACAAAAATGGACATGGGAAGGAAAAATCTCAAGAAAGGGGCATTAAGGGCATTTTTGTCATTTGGTAAATAAAAGATTAAAGAGGGAAAAAGAAGTCAAAAATGGTGTCCATCTTCTTCTCCCTTAGCCGAAATTCACAAGGAGCCATAGCTAGGGTTTCTTCAACTTCTAAGCTTGATAATCAAGAAACACGAAGCCCGGATCGAAACCAAGGAAAAAGAACAAAATCGAGGACTAAATCGAGCATCTATACACATTTTGAGAATCTAGGTAATTTTGTATGAAGTTAGAGTTTCATAATGTTTGATAGTTAAATTTATTTAATATTATGACAATGTATGTTATTGCTATGAAAATCGAGTGATGAAGCCTCGATGCGGAAATGGTGAAAATAAGTTATGTGAAATTTCGTATAAAAACTCAAAATAATGAGGTTACCCATGGCTTAGCATTGAATAAAGAAGGTCCCATGTAAGGCCATGTCTGGGATGTGGCCTCGGCACCAAAGGAAGATTTCGTATAAGACCATGTCTGGGACATGGCATTGACATCAAGTTATAAGGTCCCGTGTAAGACCATATCTTGGATGTGGCATCGGCATCAAGGGGTGATCCCATGTAAGACCATATTTGGGATATGGCGTTGGCATCAAATTTTATGAATGATGAGTTCGAGTATCCTACGATAATTTGGTTAATTCGTGGGCAAAAGAGCTAAGTATGTAAAATGGTATAGAGTTAAATTCGTTTATGGATGACCTTAGGTATCACCTATGATAAGAATGATGAAGATATGAGTTTATGTTCATGATAGAAAATGTGCTAAGTCATGTGACTAAGTGATACAGGTACCATGAGTAAAATACAATGTATGAAATCATATTGTGAAATGAGAAGGGTAAGAGTAAGTATGAGTAAGTATGCTTGAGCACTTGATGCTTATGTTGTTCATGTATCATGATATGGATGAGTTTATTTTGAGTATTTATGTTGCTATATAAATTTCATGCAAACTTACTAAGCTATATGCTTACCCCTCTCTTTCCCATTTTCCTTGTAGTTTCGCCAAGTTAGCTCGGGGATCACAGAACGTCGGAGCTCGGATCACACTATCAACCATTCTTTTGGTATAGTAAAGTTAATTCATTTTGAGTATGGCATGTATAGGAACTTGATTGTTTTGTGTCATGTCATGTTTGAAGGCCAAAGGGTTGGCTATTAATGTTTCACACTCATTTTGTAAAGAGCCATGGTGAATTGGCCAATATTATTAAGTTTATGTTATAAAGTTGATAAGTTAAATGAAATGAATGTTCATGCAAGTAATTGAGTAAAATACGGGTGGAATGAATGATAATTTAAGGATTCTTAAGAGTTTGGTATTGTTATGTTATGTGTTTCTTGTGATGAAATGAATGAGTTTATGTTTCAGGGTGGCAAGAAGGCTTGGAAGATAGCCTTAATTTGTCCACACGGATAGACACATGGGCATGTGTCTAGGCCGTGTGTGACACACGGCCAGCCCCATGGGTGTGTTAGTAGGTCGTGTGTACCCTGCATTTAATTGCGAGAATTCGATTCGTCACACGGGCCAGCACACGGGCGTGTGCTTAGGCCGTGTGCTCCTTAAGGGGTTGTTGATGTCATAAACAAAATACCCCTAGTTTTCACACACGGGTGAGGACACGGGCGTGTCTAGGCCGTGTGAAGGACACGGGCAATTGACACAGGCGTGTGTCCGGCCGTGTGAAAACCACTAC
Organism: Gossypium sturtianum; assembly: GCA_025698515.1. NCBI lineage: Eukaryota > Viridiplantae > Streptophyta > Magnoliopsida > Malvales > Malvaceae > Gossypium > Gossypium sturtianum. The sequence continues at coordinate 106,151,789 of CM046955.1, forward strand.
AGGTTCAAAATAAAAATAAATTCTACACGGGCTAGGGACATGGACGTGTGTGACCACACGGCCTACCCACACCGGCGTGTCCCAAGTCACACGGGCATGTGACCTCTGTTTAGGAAAAAAATTTCAAATAGTGTAAAAGTTTCTGGTTGAACTCCGAAACCATCCGGAGGTATGTTTAAGACCTCGTAGGCCCATGATCTGTGTGCTATGGTTAAGAAAGAAAATTTTTAAGTTGGAATGAAATTTTATAGCCCGTAATTACATGTTCAAGCAAAGTCAAGCATGGTAATGCCTCGTAGCGATTCGGCGTCGACACACGCGGGTAAGGGTGTTACATTTAGTGGTATCAGAGCTACGGTTTAGTCGATTCTCGGACTAACGCAGCGTGAGTATGAGTCTAGCTATACATGCCATAAGTAAGAGTACTTGTGTAATGATAGTGTGATGACTTCTAACGATTTGAATTGTTTTTTTATATAGTTAATGGATCCTGATCCTGACAGAGCTGCAGCCGATGATGCTGCAAGTAATGCACCGGCTCCCGCGCAAGGAATCGTGCAAGTGGAGAGTAGACCTGAGACTTTGGGTCAGGGAGAAGAGGCCCGAGAAACCTTTCTCCGTATGATGAGCAATTGGTACACAGGGTACATTCGAGCAAATCCTAATGCTCCACCTCCTCCACCCCCGCCTATCCCTCAACCTACCCCTGTAGCTCCCCAAGTGGTAGAAGTTGTAAGAAGAGAAAAGCCTTCGGTTGATAGAATCCGGAAACAAGGAGCTGAGGAATTCTGGGCTAGTAAAGATGATGATCCGAAAAGAGCCGAATTTTGGCTTGAAAAATACCATCAAGGTATTTGATGAATTATCTTGCACACCTGAAGAGTGCATGAAGTGTGTGATTTCTCTTCTGAGAGATTCTGCTTATCATTGGTGGAATACCCTTATGTCGGTTGTACCAAGGGAAAGAATTACATGGGAGTTTTTCCAAGAAGAATTCCAGAAGTAATACATAAGTCAAAGGTTTATTGACCAGAAGAGAAAGGAATTCCTTGAACTGAAACATGGTACGATGATGGTGCCTGAGTACGAGCGCGAGTTTGTAAGACTCAGAAAGTACGCTTGGGAATGTGTGTCCTCCGAAGCCATCAGGTGTAAGAGGTTTGAGGAAGGACTAAATGAAGATATCAAATTGTTCGTTGGTGTCCTCGAGTTGAAGGAATTTGTTGTGTTAGTGGACCGGGCTTGTAAGGCCGAAGAATTAGTGAAAGAGAAAAGAAAAGTTGAGATGGAGTCTCGTGACTCAAGAAAGAGACAATTGAGTAAGTCATTTCAGTCCTCGTCCAAGAAGTCAAGAGATTTTCCTACCCGACCAGCTACTTCAGCAGGGTTTTCAAACAAAAGTAAGAGCAAGCAATACTCAGGGTCTAAAGCCCAGACCACATCAGTTGCTCGTGTTGACAATGCCCGATCGAGTAGACCGGAGTGCCCCCAGTGTGGCAAACGTCATTCCAGTGAATGTCGAGCAAATGAAAAGGCTTGTTTCAGGTGTGGGTCTCCAGATCATTTTATTAGAAATTGCCCCGAAATGGATGAGAAAGAGAAGCCTCAAGATGCAAGACCGGGAGGCACTGCTAGAGGGAGACCACATAGAAACACGGGAAGTGGAACAAGTAATAAGAATGCGCCCAGAGAGCAGGTTGCGAGATCTGAGGGTAGAGCGCCTGTGAGGACCTACGCCATTCGTGCCCGCGAAGAGGCATCATCTCCTGATGTAATTACGGGTACATTTTCTCTTCATGATACTAAAGTTATTGCTTTAATAGATCCGGGATCTACCTATTCATACATTTGCATGAAATTAGTATGTAGAATGAGTATGCCCATAGAGTCTACATAATTTGTGATAAAAGTGTCTAATCCTTTAGGTAAAAGTGTGCTAGTTGATAAGGTATGTAAAGATTGCCCATTGATGATTAGAGGTCATTGTTTTAAGGAAAATCTCATGCTATTTCCATTTGATGAATTTGATATAATTCTTGGTATGGACTGGCTAACCACTCATGATGTGACAATAAATTGTGGAAAGAAATATATTGAGTTAAGATGTGAAAATGGGGACACTCTTCGTGTTGAACCAGATGATCAAGATAGATCGCCGGTATTGATCTCTCACATGTCGGCTCAGAGGTATGTAAGAAAAGGGTATGAAGCCTATCTTGCCTTCGTTATGAATGCTAAAGAAATTGAGTTAAAGATTGAATCAGTGCCGATAGTGTGTGAGTATCCAGATGTGTTTCCTGAGGAATTGCCAGGATTGCCTCCAGTGAGAGAGGTTGAATTTGGCATTGACATAGCTCCCGGAACTACTCCTATATCGATTGCTCCATACAGAATGGCCCCAACTGAGTTGAAGGAATTGAAGGCACAGTTGCAAGAGTTGACGGACAAAGGTTTTGCTAGACCGAGTTATTCTCCATGGGGTGTTCCAGTTCTATTTGTGAAAAAGAAAGATGGTTCTATGAGATTGTGCATAGATTACCGACAACTTAATAAGGTAACGGTGAAGAACAAGTATCCTTTTCCAAGGATCGACAATTTGTTTGATAAATTGAAGGGAGCCACTGTGTTCTCCAAGATAGACTTGAGGTCCAGCTATTACCAGTTGAGAGTAAAAGAGTCAGATGTGCCAAAGACTGCATTTCGGACGAGGTACGGGCATTATGAATTTTTAGTCATGCCTTTTGGTTTAACTAATGCCCCTGCTGTGTTTATGGATTTAATGAATCGTATTTTTCGGCCATACTTGGACAAGTTTGTTGTGGTTTTTATTGATGACATACTGATATATTCTCACGGTGAACATGAGCATGCTGAACACTTAAGGATCGTTTTATAGATTTTATGAGATAATCAGTTGTATGCTAAGTTCAGCAAAAGTGATTTTTGGCTCAAGGAATTTGGATTTCTGGGACATATTGTCTCGGGAGATGGAGTCCGAGTTGACCTAAGTAAGATTTCAGCCATTGTTGACTAGAAACCGCCGAGAAATGTATCTGAAGTTAGAAGTTTTCTGGGCCTAGCTGGCTATTATAGATGGTTTGTCAAGGGGTTTTCTATGATAGCTACACTAATGACGAGAGTATTATAGAAAGACGTAAAGTTTGAATGGACAAAAAAGTGTCAACAGAGTTTCGAGAAACTAAAGGCAATGTTGACAGAGGCTCCAGTTCTAGTACAACCGGAATCGGGAAAAGAATTTGTGGTCGACAGCGATGCATCCTTGAATGGATTGGGCTGTGTACTTATGCAAGAAGGTAAACTGATAGCATATGCCTTCAGACAGTTAAAGCCACATGAGAAGGATTACCCGACACATGATTTAGAGTTGGCTACTATTGTCTTTGCATTGAAGATTTGGAGACACCATTTGTATGGTGAAAAATGTCAGATATTCACCGATCACAAAAGTTTAAAGTACTTGATGACTCAAAAGGAATTGAATTTAAGGCAACGGAGATGGTTAGAGTTGATAAAAGATTAAGAGTTGGTCATTGATTACCATCCGGGAAAGGCGAACGTGGTCGTCGATGCTTTAAGTACAAAATCCTTATTTGCTTTGAGGGCTATGAATACACAGATGACTTTGACCGACGATGGTTCCATTCTAGCTGAGTTAAAGGTTAGACTGATGCTCTTTCGAGAGATCTATGAGGCTCAGAAAGATGACAGCGATTTGCAAGCCAGAAGAGTTCAATGCGAGTCAGGTGTTGAGTCTGAATTTCGGATTAATTCAGACATATGTTTAATGTTCAGGGACCGAGTATGTGTACCGAAGAACGATGAGCTCATTCGTAAATTTTTACATGAGGCACATAGCGGATGCTTATCTGTACATCTGGGTAGCACCAAGATGTATAATGATCTGAAAAAATGGTGCTGGTGGCCGAGTATGAAGAAAGACATTTCTGAATTTGTTTCAAGATGCTTGATTTGTCAGCAAGTAAAGGACAAGCACCAAGTACCCTCAGGTTTGCTTCAACCTGTAATGGTACCTGAGTGGAAATGGGACCAAGTTACCATGGATTTTGTAACGGGTTTGCCGTTGACACCGAGTAAGAAAAATGTTGTATGGATTCTAGTCGATAGACTTACAAAGTCAGCCCATTTCATACCTGTTCGAGTTGACTACTCACTTGACAAGTTGGCAAACTTGTATGTTTCAGAGATAGTAAGGCTTCACGGAGTACCATTATGAATCATTTCAGATAGAGATCCAAGATTCACGTCCAGATTTTGAAAAAGTTGCAATAGGCTTTGGGCACAAAGTTGAGATTTAGTACGGCTTTTAACCCCATAACCGACGGACAGTCAGAGAGAGTAATACAAGTACTTGAAGATATTCTACGGTGTTGTATTCTTGAGTTTCAGGGCAGCTGGGAGAAATATTTACCTTTGGTGAAATTTGCCTACAACAACAGTTTTCAGTCGAGTTTGAAAATGGCGCCTTATGAGGCTTTATATGGGCGTAAGTGTCGAACGCCTTTATATTGGACTGAACTTAAGGAAAACTAGATTCACGGGGTTGATTTGGTTAGAGAAACAGAAGAAAAAGTAAAGGTGATTCGAGATTGTCTAAAAGCTACTTATGATCGACAAAAATCCTATTCGGATTTAAAAAGGAAAGAAATTGAGTATCAAGTCGGTGATAGAGTATTCTTGAAAGTGTCAACATGGAGGAAAGTTCTTAGATTTGGCCAGAAAGGCAAATTGAGTCCGCATTTTATCGGACCATATGAGATCACCGAGAGAATAGGGCCGGTAGCTTACTAATTGGCTTTGTCGTCCAAGTTAGAAAAGATTCATAATGTTTTTTACGTGTCTATGTTGCGACGCTACCGATCAGACCCTTCGCATGTGATTACACCGACAAAGGTTGAGATACAACCCGACATGACTTATGGTGAAGAACCAGTTAAGATTCTAGCCTGGGAAGTCAAGCAATTAAGGAATAAAAGTATAGCTCTCGTAAAATTTTTATGGTAGAGACATGGGGTAGAAGAGGCTACATGGGAGCCTGATGAGGCTATGAGGAACCAGTACCCAAACCATTTTGCTTGTAAGATTTTTGGGGACAAAAATCCCTAAGGGGGGAGAATTATAATAGCCCGATTTAGGGCCTAGTCAGAATAGTGGTGCGAGACAACAAAACCAAAGTAGAAATATGTGTTTAAATTATTTCATAAGGCTTATGAGGTATTTGCATGATTGTGTGAAAACTTCATGAAGGAATTTTATTAATTAGTGAATAAATTGTCCATTAGGACTAAATTGCAAGGATTGGAAAATATGAGATTCTAGAAGATTTAAGTATGAAATAGAATTATAAAGATTACTAGAGGTCCTTATTTAGCAATTAGACTATTATATGTTAAGATGGACAAAAATGGACATGGGAAGGAAAAATCTCAAGAAAGGGGCATTAAGGGCATTTTTTGTCATTTGGTAAATTAAAGATTAAAAAGGGAAAAAGAAGTCAAAAATGGTGTCCATCTTCTTCTCCCTTAGCCGAAATTTGCAATGAATCATAGCTAGGGTTTCTTCAACTTCCAAGCTTGATAATCAAGAAACACGAAGCCCGGATCAAAACCGATGCAAGAACAAAATCGAGGACTAAACCGAGCATCTATACACATTTTGAGAATCAAGGTAAGTTTGTATGAAGTTAGAGTTTCATAATTTTTTATATTTAAATTTATTTAATATTATGACAATGTATGTTATTGCTATGAAAATCGAGTGATGAAGCCTCGATGAGGAAATGGTGAAAATAAGTTATGTGAAATTCTGGATAAAAACTCGGAATAATGAGGTTACCCATGTATTAGCATTGAATAAAGAAGGTCCCGTGTAAGACCATGTCTGGGATATGGCCTTGGCACCAAAGGAAGATTTCGTATAAGACCATGTTTGGGACATGGCATCGATATTCATGTATGATCTCGTATAAGACCATGTCTGGGACATGGCATCGACATCGAGTTATAAGGTCCCGTGTAAGACCATATCTTGGATGTGGCATCAGCATCAAGGGGTGATCCCATGTAAGACCACCATATCTGGGATATGGCGTTGGCATCAAATTTTATGAATGATGAGTACGAGTATCCTACGATAATTTGGTTAATTCGTGGGCAAAAGAGCTAAGTATGTAAAATGGTATAGAGTTAAATTCGGTTATGGATGACCTTGGGTATCACCTATGATAAGAATGATGAAGATATGAGTTTATATTCATGATAGCAAATGTGCTAAGTCATGTGAATAAGTGATACAGGTACCATGAGTAAAATACAAAGTATGAAATCATATTGTGAAATGAGAAGGGTAAGAGCAAGTATGCTTAAGCACTTGATGCTTATGTTGTTCATGTATCATGAGATGGATGAGTTTATTTTGAGTATTTATGTTGTTATATAAATTTCATGCAAACTTACTAAGCTATATGCTTACCCCTCTCTTTCCCTTTTCCTTGTAGTTTCGCCAAGTTAGCTCGGGGATCCCAAAACATCGGAGCTCGGATCACATTATCAACCGTTCTTTTTGTATAGTAAAGTTAATTCATTTTGAGTATGGAATGTATAGGAACTTCATCGCTTTGTGTCATGTCATGTTTGAAGGCCAAAGGGTTGGCTATTAATGTTTCACACTCATTTTTTAAAGAGCCATGGTGAATTGGCCAATATTGTTAAGTTTATGTTATAAAGTTGATAAGTTAAATGAAATGAATGTTCATGCAAGTAATTGAGTAAAATACCGGTGGAATGAATAATAATTTAAGGATTCTTAAGAGTTTGGTATTTCTATGTTATGTGCTTCTTGTGATGAAATGAATGAGTTTATGTTTCAGGGTGGCAAGAAGGCTTGGAAAATAGCCTTAAACTGTCCACACGGATAGACACACGGGCGTGTGTCTAGGCCGTGTGTGACACACGTCCAGCCCCATGGGTGTGTTAGTAGGCCGTGTGTCCCCTGCATTTAGTTGTGAGAATTTGATTCGGCACACGGGCCAGCACACGGGCGTGTGCTTAGGCCGTGTGCTCCTTAAGGGGTTACTGACGTCATAAACAGAATACCCCTAGTTTCACACACAGGTGAGGACACAGGCGTGTCTAGGCCGTGTGGAGGACACGGGCCATTGACACGGGCATGTGTCTAGCCGTGTGAAAACCCCTGCAGGTTCGAAATAAAAATAAATTCTATACGGGCTAGGGACATGGACGTGTGTGACCACACGGCCTGCCCACACGGGCGTGTCCCAAGTCACACGGGCGTGTGACCTCTGTTTAGGGAAAAAATTCAAAGAGTGTAAAAGTTTCCGGTTGAACTTCGAAACCTTCCGGAGGTATGTTTAAGGCCTCGTAGGCCCATGATATGTGTGTTATGGTTAAGAAAGAAAAGTTTTAAGTTGGAATGAAATTTTATAGCCCGTAATTACATGTTTAAGCAAAGTCAAGCATGGTAATGCCTCGTATTCGGTTCCGGCGTCAACACGGGCAAGGGGTGTTACATTAAAAATAATTTCTCCGGCCTCGGATTAGTGATTCTAATACCACTGTTCTGACTAGCCCCTAAATCTGGCTGTTACAACTCTCCCCCTTTAGAGATTTTCATCCCCGAAAATCTTCCCGATAAAAAGGTTGGGATATTGGTTTCTCATAGCCTCCTTGGGCTCCCAAGTAGCCTCTTCTACCGCATGTCTTTGCCATAATACTTTCACAAGAGCTATACTTTTATTTCTTAGCTGTTTGACTTCCCGTGCCAAAATCTTAACTGGCTCTTCACCATAAGTCATGTCTGGTTGAATTTCTACCTCTTTTTGTACAATCACATGCGAAGGGTCTGATCGGTAACGACGTAACATAGACACGTGGAGTACATCATGAATCTTTTCCAACTTAGATGGAAAAGCCAAACGAAAAGCTATCGGCCCTATCCTCTCTGTAACCTCATAAGGTCCGATAAAACGTGGACTCAATTTGCCTTTCCATCCAAATCTGAGAACTTTCTTCTATGGTGACACTTTTAAAAATACCTTATCACCAACTTGAAACTCAGTCTCTTTCCATTTCAAATCCGCGTAGGACTTTTGTCTATCAGAAGTAGCTTTTAAATAATCACGTATCACTTTTACTTTCTCTTCGGTTTCTCTGACCAAATCGACCCCATGAATCTGACTTTCTCTAAGTTTGGTCCAATACAAGGGCGTTCGGCACTTACGCCCATATAATGCCTCATAAGGCGCCATTCTCAAGCTTGACTGAAAACTGTTATTGTAGGCAAATTCCACTAATGGTAAGTACTTTTCCCAATTACCTTGAAATTCTAAAACACAACATCGAGGCATGTCTTCAAGTATCTGTATTATCCTCTCTGATTGTCCATAAGTTTGTGGATGGAAAGCTGTACTAAAACTCAACTTTGTGCCCAAGGCTTCTTGCAACTTTTTCCAAAGTCGTGATGTAAATCTTGGATCTCTGTCTGATATGATTGACAATGGTACCCCATGAAGTTGTACAATTTCTGTAACATACAATTCCACCAGCTTGTGAAGCGAACAATCAATGCTTATCGGTATGAAATGGGCCGATTTCGTGAGTCTATCAACTACAACCCATATGGCATCCTTCTTTTTCGGTGTCAGAGGCAAACCCGTTACAAAGTCCATAGTAGTACGGTCCCATTTCCACTCGGGAACCATAATAGGCTGAAGTAGACTCGAAGGTACTTGGTGTTCAGCCTTCACTTGTTGGCAAATTAAGCATCTCGATATAAACTCAGAAATGTTTTTCTTCATACTCGGCCACCAATACCATTTCTTCAAGTCATTATACATTTTTGCGCTGCCTGGATGTACAGATAAACATCCACTATGTGTTTCATGTAGAATTTTCCGAATAAGTTCATCATCTCTTGGTACACAGACCCTATCTCAAAACATTAAACATACATCAGAACTAATACGAAAGTCTAACTCAACACTCGACTCACACCGAACTCTTTTGGCTTGCAAATCACTGTCGCCTTTTTGAGCTTCACAAATCACTTGGAGGAACATCGGTCTAGCTTTCAACTCAGTTAGAATGGAACCATCCCGATAAATCCAACCATGTATTCATGGCTCTTAGTTCAAACAAGGATTTCCTGCTCAACGCATCAGTGACCACGTTCGCCTTTCCCGGATGGTAGTCAATCACTAACTCGTAATCCTTTATCAACTCTAACCATCTTCGTTGCCTTAGATTCAATTCCTTTTGAGTCATCAAGTACTTTAGACTCTTATGATCAGTGAATAATTGACATTTCTCGCCATATAAATTGTGTCTCCAAATCTTCAATGCAAACATAATGGCGACTAGCTCCAAATCATGTGTTGGGTAATTCTTCTCGTGCGGCTTTAACTGTCTAGAGGCATAAGCTATCACTTTGCCCTCTTGCATGAGTACACAACCCAATCTATTCAAGGATGCATCACTAAAAACCACAAATTCTTTTCCCGGCTCAGGTTGCACTAAAACAGGAGCCTCAGTCAACAACACCTTTAGTTTCTCAAAACTCTGTTGGCATTTTTCTGTCCATTCAAACTTTACATCTTCTTGTAATAGTCTCGTCATCGGAGTAGCTATCATGGAAAATCCCTTGACAAACCGTCTGTAATAGCCAGCTAGGCCCAGAAAACTTATAACTTCAGATACGTTCCTTGGCAGTTTCTAATCGACAATCGCTGAAATCTTACTCGAGTCAACTCGAATTCCATCTCCCGAAACAATGTGCCCCAAAATCTGAATTCTTTAAGTGAAAATTCACTTTTACTGAACTTGGCATATAACTGACTATCTCGCAAAATTTGTAAGACTGTCCTTAAGTGCTCAGCATGTTCATTCTCATCACGAGAGTAAATCAGTATATCATCAATGAAGACTACCACAAATTTATCCAAGTATGGCCGAAAGATACGGTTCATTAAATCCATAAACACAGTAGGGGCGTTTGTTAAACCGAAAGGCATGACTAAAAATTCATAGTGTCCATACCTTGTCCGAAATGCAGTTTTCGGCACATCTGAGTCTTTGACTCTTAACTGATTATATCTAGACCTTAAATCTATCTTGGAGAACAGAGTGGCTCCCTTCAACTTGTCAAACAAATCATCGATTCTTGGCAACGGGTACTTGTTCTTCACGGTTACCTTATTAAGCTGCCGATAATCTATACATAACCTCATAGAACCATCTTTCTTTTTCATAAATAATACGAGAGCACCCCAAGGAGAATAACATGGTCTCGCGAAACCTTTATCCATCAACTCTTGTAACTGTGCCTTTAATTCTTTCGACTCTGTTGGATCCATTCCGTACGAAACAATCGAAATAGGCGCAGTACCAGGGGCTAACTCAATGCCGAATTCAATTTCTCTAACCAGAGGCACCCCTGGCAACTCTTTTAGGAATACATCTGGATACTCACATACTATGGGCACTGATTCAATTCTTAACTCTGATTCTTTAGAATTCATTTCAAAATCAAGATAAGCTTCATATCCCTTTCTCATATACTTCTGAGTAGACATGAAAGAAATCACTACAGGTAATCTGTCCTTTTCATCTGATTCAACACAAAGAGTATCCCCGTTTCAATTCAATATATTTCTTCCCACAATTTACTATCACATCATGAGTAGTTAACCAATCCATACCAAGAGTTACATCAAATTCATCAAATGGCAATAACATAAGGTAAGCCAAAAAATAATGACCTCTAATCGCCAAAAGGGCAATCTTTGCATACTTTGTCAACTAACACACATTTGCCTATGGGATTTGACACTTTTATCACGAATTTTGTATACTCTACAGGCATGTTCATACCAGATACTAATTTCATGCAAATATATGAGTGGGTAGATCCCGGATCAATTAAAGCAATAACATGAGTATCATAGAGACAAAATGTACCGGTAATCACGTCAGGGGAGGACGCCTCTTTGCGAGCGCGAATGGCATAAGCCCTCGCAGGCACTCTACCCTCAGATCTCGCAGTCTGCTCTCTAGGCGTATTCTTACTACTCATTCCACTTCCCGGGTTTCTCTGTGACCTTCCTCTAGTAGTACTTCTCGATATTGCAGTCTGAGATTTCTCTTTTTCAACCATCTCGGGGCAATCTCTAATAAAATGATCTGGGGATCCACACTTGAAGCAAGCTCTCTCGTTTGCTCGGCACTTCCCAGAATGACGTCTGCCACACTGTGGACATTCCGGTCTACTTGGTCGAGCATTGCCAACACTAGCAATCGAAGTGGTCTGAGCTCTAGACCCCGAGTACTGTTTACCCTTACTTCTGTTTGAAAACCCAACTGAAGCAGCTGATCAAGTAGTAAACTCTCTTGATTTCTTGGATGAGGATTGAAATGACATACCCAATTGTCTCTTCATCGAGTCACGAGACTCGATTTCAGCCTTTCTTTTCTCTTTGGCCAACTCCTCGGCCTTGCAAGCTCTATTTACTAACACAACAAATTCCCTTAATTCTAAGACACCAAAAAACAAGCGGATATCCTCATTTAACCCGTCCTCAAACCTTTTACACATAATGGCTTCAGTGGATACATACTCCCGGGCGTATTTACTAAGCCTTACAAATTCACACTCATATTTGGTTACCGTCATTCTTCCTTGTTTCAACTCAAGGAATTCCTTTCTTTTCTGGTCGATAAACCTTTGGCTAATATACTTCTTCCGGAACTCTTATTTGAAAAATTCCCAATTAACTTTCTCCCTCGGTACAACCGACACAAGGGTGTTCCACCACTGGTAGGCCGAATCTCTTAAAAGAGACACGACACATTTCATGTACTCTTCGGGTTTGCAAGACAATTCATCAAATACCCTGATGGTATTTTCAAGCCAGAATTCTGCTCTTTCTGGATTATCATCCTTATTAGCTTGAAATTCCTCGGCTTCTTATTTCCGAATTCTATCAACAGGAGGCTTTTCCCTTCTTACTACTTCTAAAACTTGGGGAGCTACAGGGGTAGGCTGAGGAATAGGTAGGGGTGGAAGGGGTTGAGCGTTCGGGTTCGTTCGAACGAGCTCCGTATACCAGGCATTCATCATATGGAGAAAGGCTTCCCTAGCCTATTTCCCTCCTCTTTGACTCACTGTCACTGGTCTATTTTCATTTTTAGTTGGCACCGTCCCTTAGGCGGGGGTCGGTGCATTACTTTCTACATCGTCCGCCACTACTCTGTCAGGATCCATTTACTATATGAAAACATAACTTAAATCGTGAGGAGTCATCACACTATCGTTATGTAAATACTCATACGTATGGCATGTATAACTAGACTGTTCATATGCTACGTTAGTCTGAGAATCGACTAAACCGTAGCTCTGATACCACTAAATGTAAAACCTCTTACCCGTATTCAACGCTGGAACCGGGTACGAGGCATTACCAGACTTAACATACTTCATCATGTAATATTGGGCTATAAACTTTAACTCAAATTTAAAACCTTTCATTTGTATTCAAAACGTCCCTATTATGGGTCTACAAGACCCGAAACATACATATAGGATGGTTTGGGATTGAATCGAAAACTTACAAACACTTAGAAAGTTTTTGCTTAAGATAGGGGCCACACACCCGTGTGGAAAGGGACACGCCCGTGTGGGAAGGCTGTGTAGTCACACACGCCCATGTCCCTAGCCCGTGTGGATTTTATTTTTCATTTCGAACCTACAAGGATTTTCACACGGCCTAGCACACGCCCGGGTCTATGGCCCGTGTCTCTCACACGGCCATGACACGCCCGTGTCTTAGCCCGTGTGTGAAAACCTTAGTATTCTATTTATGACGTCAGCAAACCTCTAGGATCACACGGCCTAGTCACACACCTGTGTGTTGGCCCGTGTGACAAACTAATTTTTTTGCAAATAAGATACAGTGGACACACGACCTATCAACATGCCCTCAGGGCTGGCCGTGTGTCACACACGGCCTAGACACACGCCCGTGTGTCTACCCGTGTGGACAATTATAAGGCTATTTACCAAACCAATTGCCACCCTGAAAAGCAACCACACTTTTACCATTTCAATGTAACATACATCAAGACAATAAGGCATCTCCAATATCCAAAATCAAGACATCCACACCTTAATTCCACACTACATTCATCATGTATATACTTTACTCATTACTCTTCCAATTTCACAAGCTTGCACTTCATGAATTTCATCATCATTAAATAGATATAACTTAACTAGTATCAGCCAATTCAAATGGCCATTTAAAAAATGAATTGAGTAACCATATAGCCGACATCTTGGCTAACCAATTTGACACATAATAAAATAACCGACTTCCTATACATGCCATACCCAAAATAACCAAACTCTACAATACCAAAGAAATAGCTTGATAGTGTGGATCGAACTCTGACTTTCCTCGATCCTAGAGCTAACATGGCGATACTACAAGGAAAAGGGAAATGAGAGGGGTAAGCATAAAGCTTAGTAAGTTTGCATGAAATAAATAGCAACATAAAGGCTTAAGATAACATCTATATATTAGATCGAGTAATAACACAAGTTCTCAAGCACATTGACATAACTTACTCATGCTCACTCTTACCAATCATACATCACATATCGAACTCATTTCTCGTAAGTTACTCATATGCACCTGTATCACTTCATCACATAACTTTAGTACTTTACTGCCTTGAACATAGGCTTAGCTCTTTATCCTGTTGAACCACTTGGAATATCGAAGGATACTCAAACTCATCATACATGTAACCTGATGCCAATGCCATATCTCAGATATGGTCTTACATGGGATCACATTTTGATGCCGATGCCATATCCCAGATATGGTCTTACTCGAGGTCTCCATTAGGTGCCGAGGCCATGTCCCAGACATGGTCTTATACGGGACCTTCATTCAGTGTCGATACCATGTCCCATACATGGCCTTATACGAGACCTTCTTCATCTCATGTCATGACATAGGTGTCCTTGCTATTCCTAAGGTTCAACCGGGACTTCGACTTAACACAACATCATCATACTTTCATCGAGACATCATTAACCAATCTCATAGAGATAATATACATTTCTCAAGATATTAAGCAATTAAAAACATAATAGCATTAGGTAGCTTTAATTCCACACAAACTTACCTCGATACCAAAATATGTATATTTGTTCAATTTAGTCCACCACCTTGTCCTTTCCTAGATTTCGGTTCAGACTTCGTGTTTCTTAATCTATAATGACAATTTTACTTGTTTAATCACCACATAAATCAAGACGTTTTAAAATTTCTACTTTGGCAAAATTACCATTTTGCCCTTAGACTTTCAAAAAATTATGATTTTGCCCCTAGGCTCGTAAACCGATTCTAATAAAATTTCCTCCTTTAACGAGCCTAGCTGAACATTTATTACTCTTATAGTAACTCACAATACTAATTATTTCACACATTTACCACCTATTTTACAACCTTTACTAAAAGGTCATTTTAGGTGTTTTCATGGAAACCCCTTTCACAAAAGTTGTTTTTTTAACAACTAAGATTCATTTTCTTCCATAAAAATTCAACAAAAAAACATAAATGTTTTCATGGAAAAACCCTATACTCTCAACCATTTTGCAAAATAGTCCCCTCATTAGCTAGCTTATGCTACAAGGGTTCCAAAAACACAAAAATCATCAAAAATGGCCATCAAAACACTTACTTGCAAGGAGAAAAGCTTGGCTGAAAATTTTAAGCTTCCAGAACCCCTCTTTGGCTGATATTTTCAGTGGAGGAAGATGAGAATGAAAGGTGATATCATCTTTCTCTTTATTTTATTTATTTCCTTCGATTAAGTCACCAAATACTACCTAACTTTTGACCATCTTATTTCCTTGTCCCCTATGGCCGGCCATCATATTACTAAGGGCCTAATTGCACATTAGGGACCTCTAATTTAATATTCTATAGCTATTTGACACTTTTGGCTTGAAAATGAAACTTTTGCACTTTATGCGATTTAGTCATTTTTCACAATTAAGCATGAAATCACTAAAATTAATTCACCAAAATTTTCATACACACACATGATCATGCTATAGCACATAAAATAATATTAAAATAATTTCTCTGGCCTCAGATTAGTGATTCTAAAACCACTGTTCTGAATAGCCCCTAATTCGGGCTGTTACATCGAGCCACCTACGCTTTCTCAGATTCAAATCTTTTTATGACATTAGATACTTCAAACTTTTATGATCAGTAAAGATATGACATTTTTCGCCATACAAATGGTGTCGCAAAATTTTCAATGGAAACACAATAGTTGCCAACTCTAAGTCATGTGCCAGATAATTCTTTCCGTGCGGCTTTAACTGTCTGGAAGCATAAGCTATTACTTTGCCTTCCTGTATCAAAACACATCCTAAACCATTCAAAGATGCATCACTAATAATCACAAATTCTTTACCCAGTTTAGGTTAAACTAGTTCTGGTGCCTCGATCAACGGTGCTTTCAACAAATTGAAACTTTGCTGACATTTTTCAGACCATTCAAATTTTACATCTTTCTATAGTAGTCACGTCATCGGTGTCGCAATCATCAAGAATCCCTTGACAAACCTTCTGTAATAATTGGCTAATCCCAGAAAACTTCTAACTTCAGATACGTTTCTCAGAGGATTCTAGTCAATAACTGCTGAAATTTTGCTCGGACCAAATCTAATGCCTTCGGCCTATACTATATGTCCCAAAAAACTGACTTCTCGGAGCCAAAAAATACATTTTTTAAATTTGGAAAATAGTTGTTTGTCACACAGAGTTTGTAACATAATTCTCAAATGCTCGGCATGCTAAGGCTCATCTCGTGAATATATCAGAATGTCATTAATGAAAACCACAACGAATCTGTTTAAATGCGGTCTGAAGATTCTGTTCATCAAATCCAGAAATACTTCAGGTGCATTAGTTAAACCAAACGACATCATAAGAAATTCATAGTGTCCATACCTGGTTCTGAATCCAGTTTTTGGCATATCCGAATCTTTAACTCGTAGCTGATAGTAACTAGAACGAAGAGCAATCTTCGAGAATATTGTTGCACCTTTCAACTGATCAAACATATCGTCAATTCTAGGCAGCGGACACTTATTACTGATTGTAACCTTGTTGAGTTACCGGTAATCATTACATAATCTCATCGATCCATCTTTTTCCTTAACAAACAGAACAGGTGCACCCCAAGGTGAGAAACTGGGTCGAGCAAAACCCCTATCTATTAATTCTTGCAACTGTGCTTTCAACTCTTTCAAGGATCCATTCTGTACGGTGTTATAGATATCGGTGTTGTCTCTGGTACTAATTCAATAGCAAACTCAACCTCCCTGATCGACGGTAATCCAAGTAACTCCTCTAGAAACACATTAGGATACTCACATGCCACTAGCACTGATTCAAGCTTCAACTCAAACACTTTAGAATCCAGTACATATACAAGGTAAGCATCGCAACCTTTTCTCACATATTTCTACGCTGACATAGTTGAAATAACAGTAGGCAACCCACTCAAACTGTCTGATTCAATCCGAAGTGTCTCACCGTTTTGGTATTTTAATACAATAAGCTTTCGTCTGTAGTTCACAACAGCATCGTGAAAAGTCAGCCAATCTATGCCCAAAATCACATTAAACTCATCAAATGGCAATAGCATCAAATCAGCTGGAAAACTGTAACCCCGAGTCATCAAAGGACAGTTCTTACAAACTTTATCAACTAGTACATATTGACCTAGGGGGTTCGACACTTTAAACGCGAATTCAATGGACTCAATAGGTAATCTCTTACTAGATACTAAATTTGTGCATACTTAAGAATGGGTTGATCCCGGATCAATCAAAGCAGTAACATCAGTATCAAAAATAGAGAAAGTACCAGTAATAACATCTGGTGCAGAAGCTTCTTCTCGTGCGCGAATAGCATAAACTCTAGCTGGTACTCGTGTCTCAGATCTCACAGCAGAGTCTTTTGTTATACCATGGCTACCACTCACATTTTTTGGATTACGAGGTGGTCTACCTCTTGCAGAAGTGTTGCTCGGTCTCATAGTGTGAGGTTTTTTTTCTTGAATTTCTCTGGGCAATCACTAAGATAGTGGTTGAAGTATGCACACCTGAAACATGCTTCGTTCTTGAATCTACATTCACCGTAACACGGTCTTTTACAGTGCTTGAACTCGGGCCTGTTATCTTTGACACTACCCACACTCGCAATAGATGTAGCCTGAGGCTTTGGACTCGAACGCCAATTACCTCTATCTTTACTAGAATACCCCACTGAAGCTATGAAACTATTCTGATGTTCTTTTGGTCTCTTTAAAGATGACTGATATTACTTCCCAGTCGATCTCTTTCACAAGTCTTTAGCTTCAAAATCGGCATCTCTTTCTCTTTACTAAGCTCATCGACTTTTTGTGCCCAATCAACGAAGACAACAAATTCTATCAGCTTAAGAATTCTGACTAAAAGCTTTATGTCTTCATTTAACCCTTCTTCGAATCTTTTACACATGGTAGTCACGGTTGAAATACATTCCCGAGCATATTTACTCAATCTAACAAACTTCTGCTCATACTCTGACATAGACATACGGCCCTGTTTGAGCTCAAGAATTTCTTTACGTTTCTAAACCATAAATATTTGACTAATGTATTTCTTTTGAAACTCGATTTGGAAGAATTCCTAGGTGAACCACTCTCTCGGCACTACAAAAATCAACGTGTTCCACCACTGGTAAGCTGAACCTTTCAACAAAGATACCGCTAACACATTCAATCAGTGAACAAGATAGTTCGTCGAAAACCCTAATTGTGTTCTCTAACCAGAATTTTGCTCTCTTAGGATCATCTTCAGCAGTAGCTCTAAATTCTTCAAACCCGTACTTACGAATCTTATCAACAGGTGGCTTACTTACTCGTAAAGATTCTAAACCTTGAGGAATAATGGGGATAGATTGGGAAACAGAAGGGGCTAGAGTTTGTTGAGCAGCTAGGTTCATCCGTACGAACTCGGTAAACCATTCATTCATCATCTGGAAGAAGGCTTCCTTAGCCTCTCCTCCCCGGCCCTCAGAGAGGGGCCTTGTACCGCTCGATGCTACTCCGTGAATGGAGGCTTGAGCGTTACTCTCAACTTCATCGGAGTCAGCTCGGTTGGATGTCATTGCTATAAGAAAACATGTTTTAAAACGGTCAGGAGATATCACATTATCATAGGTTATATAATGGCATGTATAGCTAGACTCATATACGCTATGTTCAGTCCGAGAATCGACTAAACCGTAGCTCTGATAAGAATAAATGTAACACCCCTAACTCGTATTTGTCGTCAAAATAGGGTTACGGAGCATTACTGGAAATTTCACTTCAAACAAATACAATTTTTAAACAGTTCAAATCATATCAATAATAATATTAAAAACAATCCAAATCATACATATTGTCCTTTATACGAGCCCTCGATACTCTAAAAACATATTAGAAACAAGTCGGGACTAAATCAGAATCTCATAGAATTTTTTAGAAAATAGTGAAATTTTTCAAAACTACAGGTGTCACATGGCCGTGCGGCCAGGCCATGTGCTAGGCAGTGTAACAGCCTGACTTGTAACCTTTCGAAAGCTACAGGGGACACACGATCGTGTCATCAGGCTTCCAACCCGAACGAGCTTCCGATACACTATAAAACATGAAAAATAACACAAAGTAAGCATAAATTCTTAGTAAGTTCGTATAATGTAAAACACAACTTACCATTTAATCACATAATAAGTAAGTTAACATGGCATATTCCAACCACAATTTGGCCAAAGCCTAAGCATGTACACCAGACATGTTAGCCATTTACACATATAACAAAGACATCATAATCATGTATGAGCTTAACATTTAATCATATATCATCTACTTATATCATCCATCTAAACTTTCAATATACCAAATATTACCATTTCAATGGAATTTCCCATATGTCCATGTCTTAGTTCATATCGAACTCATACTGTCCTCTTTCCAAATCATGCCTGTTGAACCATTTAAAATATCGTCAAACCCTGTACATGTATGCTCACACGAGCTGTGAATCGGAATGCTCACACGAGCTGTGAATTAGAATGCTCACACGAGCTGTGGATCAGAATGTAGCTACACGATACTGCTCACATGAGTTGTGGAGTATCCGCAACACATGTCAGACCTCAGCCATTGGTAAGACGTTTAGGACCATCACCCGAATCATGTAAACCCTAAAGACATGTCATTTGTATCCTACGAATTCCTAAGGTTCAAATGGGGCTCGGTAGTCATCGTACGTCGTTGGATATGTGATCGATATATATATGGCAATTCACAACACATGCATAACTCAATTGAAAACATATAAATACAATATAATTACACGAACTTACCTCGACGAGTAAACGTAAATATGGAGGCGACTATTCCGAGACTTTATCTTTGCCCCGATCAAAAGTCGTACGAGGTTTGTCTTGATCTAAATAGATAAATTTAGCTAAATTCAATAGGGATTTTATTCAAATTAACCCAATTCACATTATAGCAAAAGTACAATTTTTCCCCTATACTTTTGATTTCTTTTCAATTTAGTCCCTAGCTCATAAAAATGGAAATTCATGTAATTCATCCTCAACCCATCATAGCTGAAAATCAAATAGGTCCCTAGCAAGCCCTATATTTCATTAATTTCACAATTTCACCATGTATATTTTTTTATTTTTCAATTTAATCCCTATTTGATAGTTCACCAAAAATCACTTAGCAAAAGTTGTTTATCTTACAACAACTAACCATTTTCTTCCATAAATCATCAAAACTCATACACATTCATTAATGGAAAAACCCTAATATTTTAACAATTTCACAAATTAGTCACCGAGCTAGCTAGATTAAGCTACAACGATCCCGAAAACATAGAAATCATTAAAAACGGAACAAAAATCACTCACATGCAATAGGAATTATAATGGTCAAACCCTAGCTTTTTCAATGGATTTCTTTTTTTTTGAAATTTTTGTTGAAGATGATGGAAAAAGATGATGCATTTACTTTATTTTACTTAATTTGTCATTTATTTACTAATTTACTTTTATAACCTTTAACAACATTACAAATTTCAATAATGCCAAGACATCATAATCCATTATCAACATAAATGGTATAATTACCATATAAGGACTCATACTTTAAGGTTCTATAGCTATTTAATACCTTTAGCTACTAGAACCCAACTTTTGCACTTTACGCGATTTAGTCCTTTTTATCAAATTAAGCATGCAAACTATAAAATTTCTTAACAAAATTTTTATACGGTACTACTATCATTCTGTAAGTAATAAAATAATAATAATATATATATTTTGACGTCAGATTTGTGGTCTCAAGACCACTATTCTGGTTTCACTGAAAACGAGCTGTTACATTGCCATTCTTTAGATCTAGTTGTCTGTTGCAATCTTTTATTTTGAAAAAGAATGAGCTTTTCAAAAAAAAAATTAATGAGCTTTTCACCAGTTGTAGATGCTGAGTAATCTATTTATTATTAAAGATAATAATAACATAATAAAGAGTTATAATTTAATCCGACATAGTAGAGGGTTAGAAAGTTATAAACTTAATAGAACTAAACTAAAAAAACGTCAGTAGTTAATTTAAATTTGGATAGCAGAGTTCACGCAGTGGTGTCATGACGTCGAGGAAAATTTACTTGTTTTGAGGATCGCCCAATGTCTCAACATAAGGTTCTGGTGTCGCGACATGTGAGCCATGTCTTAATGTGTTCCTTTTGTGTTTCGAAGTCCTCACTTTCGTCACTTTTTTCATCGTCGTTCTTTTCATTTTTTTTCTTTAGCTCTCCCTGAATTCCATATAGATTTGCATTGTATTAACTGTGTGTCAAAAACTGTATTCATTGTTCCTACAAAATAATGTTTTACACGTTGTCCATTTACAAGGAAATATTGTCCCTCTTTTCGATAAGTTCGATTACTTCGTTAGGTGTTACATAATTTATGGTGTACGGGCCTATCCATCTTTATTTAAGTTTACCCGAAAATAATTTTATCCTTGAATTGAACAATAGAATTTTTTTCCCCAGCAAAATTTCTCGTCTTCGGATTCTTGCATCATGCCGGAGTGTGCTCATTTCATTATACATCTTGGTGTTCTCATACGCCATAAAACATAAATCTTCCAACTCTTGTAATCGGAATAATCTTTCCTTCTTTGCTAATTCTGGATCTAAATTTAATTCTTTTATTACCCAAAATGCTTTTTTTTTCTAGCTCAATTGGTAAATGAATTTTTTTCCCGTAAACTAACTTGTAGGGAGACATACCTAATGGGGTCTTATATGTTGTCATGTAAGCCCATAATGCATTGTTCAATCTTGTCGCCCAATCATTCCTATTTGGGTTCATCGCTTTTTCTAAAATTTGTTTGATTTCTCAGTTAGATACCTTTGCTTGACGATTGGCCTAGGGGTGATATGTTGTTTTCATTCAATGTCATACACTCTATTTGGCCAAAGCAGCTTCGAATTATTTACGACAAAAATGGGATCCTTCGTCACTTAGCAATGCACGTGGGGTTCCAAATCTGGAAACAATATTTTTTCTCAAGAACTTAATTACTGATTTTGCATCATTAATGGGTAAAGCTAAAGCTTAGACCCACTTTGAAACATAGTCAACAGCTAATAGAATGTACTAATTCCCAAAAGAACTTAGGAATGGCCCCATGAAGTCAATCCTGTAACAGCCCGATTTAGGGGCTAGTCTGAACAGTGGTTTCGGAACTACTAATCCGAGGTTGCAAAAAATTATTTTAATGTTATTTTATGAGTTAGAGCATGATTGTATAGGTGCATGAAAGTTTTGGTGCTTTAATTTTAGCGATTGCATGCTTAATTGTGAAAAAGGACTAAATCGCATAAAGTGCGAAAGTTCTATTTTACAAGCTAAAGGTGCCTAATAGCTATAGAATATTAATTGGAGGTCCTTTAAGTGCAATTGACCCCTCTAGTAATGGTTGACCGGCCATAGGAGACAAAAAGATGTCAAAATTGGTCAAGTTGATGGATTAGGTGATAAATTATCTAGAAATATAATAAAATAAATAAAGAAAAGATATCATCTTTTCTTTTGTTCTTCTCCACTGAAAATTAGCAGAAAAATAGGGGTTTGAAAGCTCAAAAATTTCAGCAAGCTTTTCTCCTTACAAGTAAGTGATTTTGTAACACCCCACACCCGGCCTAGACGTTATGACCAGGTCTAGCGTGCCACATCAAGTGTTGTTCGAAAACTTTGTGCTCGTTGGAAAACTCATCTACGAATCAAAACTTTCTACCATTTTAAAATCTCGATTTTCGTTGTTTATTAACAAAACAAGTTTTACTCGAAATCATTCCTTTTTAAAAACATTATTATGCATCTATTACTTTGTTTTTAAAACCTTGTCTGTGATGGAAGTTTGGTTTAAACAGTTACGGAAACGTGTTATTAAAAAAAAAATAGTAGTCATTGTTTTAAAACCCGTGTTTAATAAATTAGCAGTTTGTAAAGAAATACAAAATAAAGGTTCAAAACAATTCCAATGGCCTTATTACAAAAATTATTAACCCAAAAATAAAGTAAAGTAAACTAAAATAGAGTAGCTAAATTAACCCCAAGAACATACAAGACGTGTGGCCACCTCTGAGTCCCTCGCAGCTCCAAATCCTCTAAGGCTGGGGATTACCTGCACGGTTAGTGTGAGTTACGAGAACTCAATGTGTAATCCCCTATTATAGTCACAGTCTGGGCCCAAGCCCATACAGTATCAGTCCGGGCCTAAGCCCCAAAATCATGTCAATGCAACTGAATGCAGCCCAACCCACCCAACCATCACACCACCCGTACCAACCCTACACACCATGTGGGGCCCAAGTAGACCCACCCGCCCTACTACACACCAATAACGATCGATTTGCTAATATCAATGCAGAAAGCTTCCAAGATGTGATATCGTGGGTTGAGCCACTAAAATCGATGATATCGTGGCGAGCCACCAAATCGAAGATAGCGTGGCATAGCCACGATCGATACTTCCTCCAAATACATAACCCAACCCAATGCAACATGTCGTGTCATATTAAATCAATGTATGCAGCATATCACCATCATAATTAATTAAACAGATTACGCATACATCCCTAGATCTACCACTAGGGATATAATGGTCATTTGATTGGTTGGGGGTAAAACGGTAATTTACCCCTCGGGGGTATTCCAGTAATTTCACCCAACGAGGGCATTTCAGTAATTCCACCCTTAAGGGTATCTCAGTTTTTTCACCCACCGTGGGTATTTTGGTAATTTTACCTACCGAGGGTATTTCGATAATTTTACTCGCTGAGGGTATTTCGGTAATTTACTCATCCACTGCCTTTCCGGAGGCAAATTGTCACCTCGAACGACACAGGTTCCATTTCTGGTCAAAACGGGCAATTGGGCCTAAAATCCATTTTTGGCCCAAACGGGCCCATACGCTCGTGTGGCCCAAGCAACCCATTTTCGGTCTCGGATCTGCGGACTTCGCAACTGAAATAATCGTCCGGCACTTACCACGGATTTTGCCCCTTTGGCCCATTAACCCATTGGGCCCACTTAGCCCACTTCGGCTCAACAAGGCCCATTACAGCCTTATTTCCGCGAGAGAGTTCGAGTCACTCCCAACAGTCTATCGCCAACACTATTGACTCGGTTTAACTCTACGAGCGCTCGCACACTCGAGAGCTCTTAGTTGCCGATACTCTGGGCTTTTGGTATTTCGATTTTTAGCCGATTCACAGAACATCGCATATCAGAATAAACAGTGGTGTGAGCTTACACACCTTGTTACGAGCGTAGGTTGAAGCTCCCAAGATTAAGCACCTATGAAATCAACAATTCTAATCCATTAGTCTTAACCCTTGATAAGACATCTCCTAAGATTGAAATCGATTAATCAACTAGCGCTACTTACCACCAAACAAGAGATCTACTACAAGGGAAGAGTGTTTAGTCGGCTCCTTGGTTAAGCAAATCGAGTCCCTAGCAACGTTTAAACGAAGAGGAGATGTTAGCTACACAATACCCACGGCCACAATTTAAAACAAAATAGCCTTTCAGCTTGAGAGATGTAGAACCGAGCATAGAAAAGAAACCGGCCAAGATTCGGCTAACATAGCCACTTACCACAAAATTGAAGGATTCAGAAAGACTAAGAACAAGGAAAAAAGATAGATTCGGCCTACACTTCGGCTGGATTTGCAAGGTGAAGAGAGGAGCAACAAGAGGTTTTGGCCCTCACAATAGAGAACAAAAGGAATTCGGGATGGAAAATGGGTATGTAGCTTCGGCCTAGACAAGGTTCGGCCAGCAAAAGGAGAACCAACACTTCAAGAAAAAACATATTCGGCTTAAGGAGAAATTGGAAAGAGAGAAGTGTAGTTACGGCTTAGAGGCAAAGAAAAGAAACGAATGGTTACGAAGAAGAGAAATGAGAAGAAGGAAGGAAAGAAATGAGAGAAAAGGCTTACCAATTCGGCACATCGCTGAAGAAATGAAGGAGGAAGAAGAATAAGAGTAAGGTGAATTGAGAAGAGAAAGATCTGAAATGCTAGAGAAGAATACACAAAATGCAAAAAATCCCAAAAGAAAACCAAAAGAAATTCGGCACACTCTCCCCTCTCCAAACCGAATATGCACACCCTAATGACCAACCTTGGTCAAAATTGCCTATCACCACTTCCCCACATTCGGCCAACACTTCCACCCCCATCCATCCCTTGATTCTCTCCACCGAATCCTCCTAGAATAGCTCCCCACCTTCCGTTTGAATTATTTGACCAAGTCTCCACTCCCCCTTGAAGAGTTTGATCCGAACTCTGCTTCCTCCCCTCTCAAGTCACAAAATAAAAGCCTCTATTTGCAACTTGTGGGATTCGAACCCCACTCTCCAAGCCTTCCCAATGACGCCATCGCCATCTTTGAGCTACCGGCTCATCTTGTGTTTCTAAACACACACAAATTTACTTAAGCCTTATGACCAATGACCCTCTCCACTAAAGGGCCAAAAACTAAAATTTTTCCCATGCTTAGACTCGAACCCAGGCCCCCTTAGAACCCCCAAATACCCTCAATTAACCAGCTGAGCAAGCCCAACATGCAATTAAGCAAAAATTTACAACCCCTAACTTTTGGGGCGTTACAACTCTACCCC
The DNA here is from genome assembly GCA_025698515.1 of Gossypium sturtianum. Lineage (NCBI taxonomy): Eukaryota > Viridiplantae > Streptophyta > Magnoliopsida > Malvales > Malvaceae > Gossypium > Gossypium sturtianum. Next base: position 106,177,177 of record CM046955.1, read on the forward strand.
CTTAAAGAAATTTCGGCCTCGAAATTTACCTGATTAAAAGAGATGAGGGTATTACTGTCGCATCGCCTCCTCAGGCTCCCACGTGGATTCTTCTGAACTGTGATTACGCCATAGCACCTTGACTAATGGAATAGATTTCCTCCTCAGTACTTTAACATCATGATCCAGTATCTGCACCAATTTTTCCTCAAAAGTCAGATCAGGTCTAACCTCGATCACCTCCACCGGCACTATATGAGAAGGATCAGAACGGTATCGCCTCAGCATAGAAACGTGGAATACATTATGTATACGACTTAACTCAGGAGGTAGTTCCAGTTGATAGGCGACCGATCCCACACGCTTTACTATCCGGTAAGGTCCGATAAATCTAGGGCTCAGCTTGCCCTTCCGCCCAAATCTCAGAATCTTCTTCCACGGTGAGACCTTTAAGAAAACATAATCTCCCACTACGAACTCAATCTCTTTGCGCTTCAAATCAGCATATGACTTCTGCCTATCCGATGCTTCTTTTAACCGATCTCGGATCAATCTTACCTTCTCCTCGGTTTCAGCTACTAATTTTGTTCCCAACATTCGCTGTTTACCCAATTCTGTCCAACAAGTAAGGGTACGACACCTACGACCATATAACGCCTCATATGGTGCCATCGATATCTTTGGATTGGTAGTCGTTGTTGTGTTTAATTCTCGCCATAGCGGTAAATAGTCTTCCCAACTGCCTTTGAAATCAATCACACAGCTTCTTAGCATGTCTTCAAAAACTTGAATTACCCTCTCCGACTGACCATCAGTCTGAGGATGAAATGCCGTGCTGAAATATAGCCTTGTACCCAAAGCTTCGTGTAACACTCTCCAAAATTGAGATGTGAATCTAGGGTCCCTTTCCGAAATGATAGACACTGGTACCCCATGTAATCTCAGAATTTCTGCCATGTACAACTTGGCCAACTTATGCAACGAGTAATCAGTGCGAACTGGTATGAAGTGGGCGGACTTAGTCAGTCGATCTACAATAACCCATATCGAATCTTTCTTAGTAGGCGTCAGGGGTAGCCCACTAACAAAATCCATGGTTACCCTCTCCCACTTCCAGAGTAGAATTTTAATGGGTTGTAGCAATCCAGAAGGCAGTTGATGCTCAGCCTTCACTTGCTGGCATGTCAAACACTTACTTACAAAATTGGTGACCTCACGCTTAAGTCCTTGCCACCAGTACAGTTCGCGCAAATCTCGATATAACTTATTTCCACCAGGATGCATAGCGTTTGGGCTACTATGCGCCTCCCGCAGAATAGACTGCCTTAACTCAGAATCCCTCGGTACACAGACTCTCCCACGGAAGCATAACACCCCCTCAGTATTCAGCCCAAAATCCGTAGTCTCTCCCTTCTTCACCAGTTGAAAATGAGGGACCAACGACTCATCCAGCAACTGTTTCTCTTTAATTTGACCAATCCAAGTCGGTTTCACCTGAAGCTCTGCTAACAGACTACCATCCTCAAATAGGCTGAGACGAGAAAACATTGCTCTTAGATTACATACAATCTTCCGACTCAATGCATCCGATACCACGTTAGCTTTTCCCAGATGATACTCAATCGAGCAATCATAATCCTTAAGTAACTCTATCCATCTTCGTTGCCTAAGGTTCAACTCCTTCTGGTAAGGAGGTACTTGAGACTTTTATGGTCGGTATAAATGATTGACTTTTCCCCGTACAAGTAGTGTCTCCAAATCTTTAGTGAAAATACCACCGCAGCTAATTCCAAGTCATGGGTAGGATAATTCACCTCGTGCGGCCTAAGCTGACGGGACGCATAAGCCACCACCTTACCCTCTTGCATCAGCACACAACCCAAACCCGTGTGCGACGCATCACGATGAACAACAAATTCCTTTCCGACCTCTGGGTGAATTATCTGGGGCTTGATCGAGAATCTTCTTTAGTTTCTCAAAACTCTCCTGTTGTTTATCAGTCCAAACAAACGGTACTCCTTTACGCAGTAACTTAGTTAGAGGTGCAGCAATCAGTGAAAACCCCTCAACGAACCGTCTGTAATACCCAGCCAGACCCAGAAAACTTCGAATCTCAGATACCGACTTCGGTGGCTTCCAATCTAATGCGGCCTCAACTTTTCGAGGATCAACCCTAATCCCCTCGGTAGACACGACATGACCAAAAAACATCACCTCTTGCAACCAAAACTCGCACTTGCTGAATTTGGCATAAAGCTGCCTCTCCCTTAATATTTGCAGGACAACTCGGAGATGCGAATCATGCTCCTCCTCGGTTCACGAATACACCAGAATATCATCTATAAACACTACCACGAACCGGTCTAAATAGGGTTGGAAGACCCGGTTCATCATATCCATGAAAGCAGTTGGTGCATTCGTTAGCCCAAACGGCATGACCAAAAACTCATAGTGTCCATAACGAGTTCGGAATGCAGTCTTGTACACATCTGCTTCATTAACCCTTAGCTCATGGTACCCCGATCTAAGATCTATCTTGGAGAAAACCGAAGCTCCTCGCAGCTGATCAAACAGATAGTCTATTCTTGGCAAAGGGTACTTGTTCTTAATCGTCAATTTATTCAATTGATGATAATCAATACACATGCGCATTGACCCATCCTTCTTCTTCATGAACAATACTGGTGCTCCCCAAGGAGACACACTCGGTCGGATGAATCCTCGATCCAAAAGCTCTTGGATTTGGGCCTTTAATTCTACCAGCTCCTTCGGTGCCATCCTATAAGGGGCGATGGACACCAGAGCCGTTCTCGGTAGGAGCTCAATGCCAAATTTGACCTTACAGTTTGGTGGCAACCTCGGAAGCTCTTCGGGGAATACATCTGGAAACTCCTTTACAGTTCTGACATTCTCCACAGACGGACCCTTAACATCAAATACGCTGACATACACTAGGAACGCCTCGCAACCTTTGCGAACCAGTTTCTCGACCCTTAATGCTGAGATTACATTGGATAAATAATCCCTTCGCTCCCCTATCACGACCACCTCCTCGACCTCCGAAGACTTTAATACCATAGGCTTAGCAGTGCAATCCAAATTTGTACGGTGTTCCACCAACCAATCCATGCCCAAAATGAGATCGAATTCGCCAAACGGTAGTTTCATCAAATCTGCCAGAAAGATAACCCCTTGGACCTCTAGGGGTACATCTCTAAACAGTTTATTCACTCTAACCGACTGTCCCAGTGGACTAATCACCGACATTTCTCTATCAGAAAGTTCGAACGGTATGCCCAACAACCCCGACACGGTACATGCGACATACGAGTGCGTAGACCCAATATCAATTAAAGCTGTATATGGTGCATTATGAATGAGAAACGTACGCTTATGACATCGAGCGCCGCCATCCTCAAAGACCGAGCAAAGATATACCAACGCCTGGTCGTCTCGCCTCTGTGTTACCAGCATCTCTGCCTGGTGCTCCACGACCTCGTCCAAACCCATTTCCCCCTCTGGCTGGACCACGGCCTCTCGGTGGCTGTTGACCACCTCTCCCTGGCTGCACATATCCCTGACCTGCTGCTTGCATCTGACCCGGCCTCTGCATACAGTCTTTAACCTTTTGATCCCTAGACCCATATCTAAAGCACGCCCTAGTTCTCTTTCAACATTCGCCCTGATGGGATAACCCGCACACAGCGCAAGGCTGCGGTGTGCCAGCAACCATCGAGACTCTAGTTCAGACCGGCCCATCAAATTTACGCCTCTTATTAGGCCCACCAGAAGAACTTGAGGGCCCAAAACCCCTCTTACCTCTGCCCCTGTCCTGTTCACGGTTCTGACACTCTGAGCGTTTCACATCCTCGGCAATCATAGCCTTCTCAACTAGGGCAACAAAGTCTCTTTCCCTCTACGGGGCTATCAGTACCCGCAACTCATCCCGGAGACCATCCTCTAACCCTACGCAGCGCTCATATTCAGTCGCGACTATGCCCCGAGCATACCGGCTTAACCGTAGAAACTCTGCCTCATACTCCGCTACAGACTTATTCCTCTAAACTAGATTCATAAATTCCTTTCTCCGGGCATCCACATAACTTCCCCCGACATATTTTCCTTGGAAGGCCGCTTTAAAGAAGTCCCATGTCACACGGTCGGCCTGCGTGCCCTCCCTCACGGTAAGCCACCATTGATATGCCTCATCTCGCAGTAAAGACACTACTCCTTTCAGCTTTTGCTCCACCGTGCAGTCAAGGTCATCCATGATTCGCTCTACCGCCTCCAACCAATATTTTGCTACGTTCGGGGCTACACCAGAGATGCCCCTGAAGATTTTCGCCCCATTCGACCAGAGTCGTTCAGAGATTGACCCCCGGCCCACTGACCCAGTACTTGCTCCAGCAACCCTTTCCAGAACCCGTAGCATCGCTTGGGACAGAGCATCATCCCCATCGGCTCGGTCATGAGACCCCGTCTCAGTCACTGGTGATGCCGGCCCTTCCCTTTCAGGCATATGCCCTGATACTGAGGACCCAGCCCTAGCACCACGGCCTCTACCGCGGCCACGTGTACCCCTTCTGCGACCTCTTGTGCTCATAAGAATGTAGCGTATTTTCTGATTAAAAAGTTTTATGAATCAGCTTATAGTTCATGTAATTATTAATAGATATATTATGAAAAGCAATAATTAGGGTTGTTCTCGCAAATCGTATCTACTACAGTTTTAGTCTCCTATAGTCTCGATTTCTACAACTAAGGAGTTTCAGTATACTACTACTATCCCTAGTACAGTCATATCAGCATATCATGAAGTATAGAGTTCAAAAACTTACGGATTTGGTGCCAGAAACTCGGTGTGCCACACTTTTAGTAACACTATCACTTCCCAACCAAAATTTTAACAGTTAAGGAATTTTTTTCAAAACCCATTCCACAGTCGAGCTTTGCAACCTGGCTTCGATACCACTAAATGTAACACCCCACACTGGGCCTAGACGTTATGACCGGATCTAGCATGCCACATCAGGTGTTGTTCGAAAACTTTGTGTTCGTTGGAAAACTCATCTACGAATCAAAACTTTCTACCATTTTAAAATCTTGATTTTGGTTGTTTATTAACAAAACAAGTTTTACTCGAAATCATTCCTTTTCAAAAATATTATTAAGCATCTATTACTTTGCTTTTAAAACCTTGTCTGTTACGGAAGTTTGGTTTAAACAGTTGCGAAAACGTGTTATTTTAAAAAAATAGTAGTCATTGTTTTAAAACCCGTGTTTAATAAATTAGCAGTTTGTAAAAAAATACCAAATAAAGGTTAAAAACAATTCCAATGGCTTTATTACAAAAATTATTAACCCAAAATTTAAAGTAAAGTAAAGTAAAATAGAGTAGCTAAATTAACCCTAAGAACATACAGGACGTGTGGCCACCTCCGAGTCCCTCGCAGCTCCAATACCTCTAAGGCTGGGGATTACCTGCACGGTTAACGGAAAAAGGGTGAGTTACGAGAACTCGGTGTGTAATCCCCTATTATGATCCACGATGCAGGCCCAAGCCCATACTGAGATCGATCCGGGCCTAAGGCCCAAAATCATGTTAATGCAACCAGAATGTAGCCCAACCCAGTCCAACCATCACACCACCCGTACCAACCCTACACACCATGTGGGGCCCAAGTCGACCCACCCTGCCCTACACACCAATAACGCAGTCGAGCTGCTAATATCAACGCAGCAAAATTGGCAGTAACAGTATACGTGGCTGAGCCACTAAAATCAGTATATCGTGGCAGAGCCACTAAATCAGTATAGCATGGCATAGCCACCAGTACAGTACTTCCTCCAAATACATAACCCAACCCAATGCACCATGTCATGTCATATTAAATCAATGTATGCAGCATATCACCATCATAATTAATTAAACAGATTACACATACATCACTAGAACTACCACTAGGGATATAATGGTTATTTGATCGGTTGGGGGTAAAACGGTAATTTACCCCTCCGGGTATTCCAGTAATTTCACCCAACGAGGGCATTTTAGTAATTCCACCCATTAAGGGTATCTCAGTAATTTTACCCACCGTGGGTATTTCGGTAATTTACTCATCCACGGCCTTTCTGGAGGCAAACTGTCGCCTCGAGCGACACAGGTTCCATTTCTGGACATAACGGGCAATTGGGCCTAAAATCCATTTTTGGCCCAAATGGGCCCACACGCTCGTGTGGCCCAAGCAACCCATTTTCAGTCTCGGATCTACGGACTTCACAGCCGCAACAAACGTCTGGAACTTTCCACGAATTTTGCCCCTGTGGCCCATTAACCCATTGGGCCCACTTAGCCCACTTCGGCTCAACAAGGCCCATTACAACCTTAGTTCCGCGAGAGAGTTTGAGTCACTCCCAACAGTCTATCGCCAACACTATTGACTCGATTTAACTCTACGAGTGCTCGCACACTCGAGAGCTCTGAATTACCGATACTCTGACTTTTCGGTATTTTAGTTTTTAGCCGATTCACAGAACATCGCATATCATAATAAACAGTGGTGTGAGCTTACACACCTTGTTACGAGCGTAGGTTGAAGCTCCCAAGATTAAGCACCTATGAAATCAATAATTCTAATCCATTAGTCTTAAACCTTGATAAGACATCTCCAAAGATTGAAATCGATTAATCAACTAGCGCTACTTACCACTAAACAAGAAATCTACTGCAAGGGAAGAGTGTTCAGTCGACTCCTTGGTTAAGCAAATTGAGTCCCTAGCAACGTTTAAACGAAGAGGAGATGTTAGCTACACAATACCCACTGCCACAATTTAAAAAAAATAGCCTTTCGGCTTGAGAGATGTAGAATCGAGCATAGAAAAGAAACCAGCCAAGATTCAGCTAACATAACCACTTACAACAAAATTGAATGATTCGAAAAGACTAAGAGCAAGGGAAGAAGATAGATTCAGCCTACACTTTGGCTGGCTTTGCAAGGTGAAGAGAGGAGCAACAAGAGGTTTCAGCCCTCATAACAGAGAACAAAAGGAATTCGAGATGGAAAAAGGGTATGTAGCTTCGGCCTAGATAAGGTTCGGCCAACAAAAGGAGAACCAACACTTCAAGAAAAAATGTATTCGGCTTAAGGAGAAATAAGAAAGGGAGAAGTGTAGCTACGGCTTAGAGGTAAAGAAAAGAAAAGAACGGTTAGGAAGAAGAGAAATGAGAAGAAGGAAGGAAAGAAATGAGAGAAAAGGCTTACCAATTCGGCACTTCGCAGAAGAAATGAAGGAGGAAGAAGAATAAGAGCAAGGTGAATTGAGAAGAGAAAGACCCGAAATGCTAGAAAAGAATACCCAAAATGCAAAAACTCCCAAAATAAAACCAAAAGAAATTCGGCACACTCTCCCCTCTCCAAACCGAATATGCACACCCTAATGACCAACCTTGGCCGAAATTGCCTATCACCACTTCCCCATATTCGGCCAACACTTCCACCCCCATCCATCCCTTGATTCTCTCCACCGAATCCTCCTAGAATAGCTCCCCACCTTTCGTTTGAATTATTTGACCAAGTCTCCACTCCCCCTTGAAGAGTTTGATCCGAACTATGCTTCCTCCCCTCTCAAGTCACAAAATAAAAGCCTCTATTTGCAACTTGTGGGATTCAAACCCCACTCTCCAAGCCTTCCCAATAACGCCACTGCCACTGAGCTACCAGCTCATCTTGTGTTTCTAAAACACACACAAATTTACTCAAGCCTTACAGCCAACAGCCCTCTCCACTAAAGGGCCAAAAACTAAAAATTTTCCCAGGCTCAGACTCGAACCCAGGCCCCCTTAGAACCCCCAAATACCCTCAATTAACCAGCTGAGCAAGCCTAACATGAAATTAAGCAAAAATTTACAACCCCTAACTTTTGGGGCATTACAGATTTTAATGGTCTTTCTTGATAATATTTATACTTTTGGAACCCCTAAAGCTTAAGCTAGCTAATGAGGGGACTATTTTGTAAAATGTTTGAAAACCTAAGGTCTTTCCATGTGAGCATTCATGTTGTTTTCTACATTTTTATGGAAGAATATGAGTCCTAGTTGTTAGATAAACATCTTTTTTGAAAGGTGTTATCATGAAAACACCTTAAAGGACCTTTTTGTAAAGGTTGTAAAATATGTGGTAAATGTGAGAAATGATGAGTATTGAGAGTTTCCATAAGAGAAATAAATGTTCACCTAGTCCCGTTAAAGAAAGAAATTTGATTAGAATTAATTTACGAGCCTAGGGATAAAATGGTTATTTTGTGTAAGTCTAAGGGCAAAATGGTAATTTTGCCAAAGTATGATTATTGGAATGTGTTGATTTATGTGATAATTAAATGAGTTAAATTGTTATTATAGATCAAGAAGAACGAGGAATTAACCTTGACCGAGGAAAAGGCAAGGTATCGGACTAGATCGGCAATTTGGCCTATTTTGAAATCGAGGTAAGTCTGTGTGTAATAAGTTCAACATCATGTTAGTATGATTTAAAATGTTTGATATTTGTGAAGATGTATAATATTTCAATGAATTTGAGTAATGATGTTGAATGATGAAATGATGAAAAATTATGATGTTGAAGTCCCGGTCGGACTTTAAGAAGTGAGAGAGTATCGTCATTAAGACATGAGATTGGTAAAGTCCCGTATAAGACCATGTCTAGGACATGGCCTTGGCACCGAATTGAGATCCCGTATAACACCATATCTAGGATATGGCATCGGCATCGAACATGATAATAGTATAAGACCATATCTGGAATATGGCATCGACATTCAATATGAGATCCCGTATAAGACCATATTTGGGAATGGCATCGGCATCTAGAGGTAATCCCATGTAAGACCACATCTGGGATGTGGCATTGGTGTCGCATTTATGTGAATGATGATATTTTGTAATTTCGTGTATTCCAAGTGAATTCAGTGAGTAAATAGCTAAGCTTATAATAGAAATGAGACTAGTGCTAAAGCTATGTGATGAAGTGATACAGGTACATGTGAGAAATTCACGAGAAATGTTTACGATATGAGACATGATATATAAAATTTGTAAGGGTAAGCATGAGTAAGTTATGGCAATGAGCTTAAGACTTGTGTCTCATTCAATGCAATGGATGGATGACATTATGAGCCTTTATGTCGTTATTTATTTCATACAAACTTACTAAGCTTTATGCTTTCCCCTCTCATTTACCTTTTCCTTGTAGTATTGCTAAGCTAGATCGGGAATTCGTGGAATGTCGGAGTTCGAAAATCAAACTATCAACTTCTTTTTGGTATAGCAAAGTTAGATTTCTTTTGAGTATGGCATGTATAGGACTTGGTCATTTTGTTATGTCATATTTATTAGCCAATCCGTTGGCTATTATTGTTGTTCAATTCATTTTGTAAATGGTTATTGGAAATTGACCAATACTTGACAAGTTCATATATTCAATGATGATGAAATTCATGAAATGCATGCTTGTGTGGATGTTTTGGTTTTGAGTTCTTAGAAGTGCTTTGTGATCATGATATATGTTGAATTGATTTGGTATAAGTGTGGTTGCTTTGTAGGGTGGAAAATGGCTTGGTAGATAGCTTTATAATTGTCCACACGGGTAGACACACGGGCGTGTGTCTAGGCCGTGTGTGACACACGGTCAGCCCCATGGGCGTGTGCCTAGGCCGTGTGACATTTATGAGATGATGACATCAGAAATAGAATGTGAAGGTTTTTACACATAGGCTAAGACACGGGCGTGTCGAGGCCATGTGAGGGGCACGGGCTATGGACTCGGGCGTGTGTTCGGCCGTGTGAAAACCCCTGTAGGTTCGAATTGAGAAATAAATCCACACGAGTGTTGAACACGGGCATGTGACATGCCACACGGGCGTGTTCCCTCTTTCACACGGGCGTGTGGCCCTGTTTTATGTCAAATTTGTCTAAGTGTTCAAAAGTTCCCTGTTTGGCCCTGAATCATTTCAGGTACAAGTATAGGGTCTCGTAGACCTGTAAAAAGGACATTAAGGTCTTGAATGCAAATTTTTATTTTGAAATGAAATTTCATGAACTGATGTTGTATAATTTAGCAAGTTAAGTAGGATAATGCCTCGTACCCGGTTCGGGTGTCGAATACGGGTAAGGGGTGTTACATTTAGTGGTATCAGAGCTACGATTTAGTCGATTCTTGGACTAACGTAGCGTAAGTATGAGTCTAGTTATACATTCCATACATATGAGTATTTACATAATGATAGTGTGACGACTCCTAATGATTTGAATTGTGTTTTTATATAGTAAATGGATCCCGATCGAACTACAGCCGATGATGCTGTAAGTAATGCGCCGGCTCCCGCGCAAGGGACTGCGCTAGTAGAAAGTAGACCCGAGACTTTGGGTCAGGGAGAAGAGGCTCGAGAAGCCTTTCTCCATATGATGAGCAACTGGTATACTGAGTATATATGAGCAAATCCTAATGCTCAACCCCCTCCACCCCCACCTATTCCTCAGCCTACCCCTGTAGCTCCCCAAGTGGTAGAGGTAGCAAGAAGAGAAAGGCCTCCAGTTGACAAAATCCAGAAACAAGGAGCTGAGGAATTTCGGGCTTGTAAAGATAAAGATCCGGAGAGGGCGAAATTCTAGCTTGGGAATAACAATAGAGTATTCGATGAGTTTTCATGCACATCTAAAGAGTGCATGAAGTGTGTGGTATCTCTCTTGAGAGATTCGGCCTATTAGTGGTGGAACACCCTTGTGTTGGTGGTACCAAGGGAGAGAGTTAACTAGGAATTCTTCCAAGAAGAATTCCGGAAGAAGTACATTAATCAAAGTTTTATTGACCAGAAAAGAAAGGAGTTCTTAGAGTTAAAGTAAGGTCGAATAATAGTGACTGAATATGAGCGTGAGTTCGTAAGGCTCAGCAAATATGCACGAGAGTGCCTATCGACAGAAGCCATCATGTGTAAAAGGTTAGAGGATGGGTTAAATGAGGATGTCTGTTTGTTTGTTGGCGTCCTCGAACTAAAAGAATTTGTGGTGCTGGTAGATAGAGCCTGTAAGGCCGAGGAACTGGTTAAAGAGAAAAGGAAGGCTGAAAACGAGTCTCGCAACTCGAAGAAGAGACAGTTAGGCAAGTCATTCCAATCCTCATCCAAGAAGTCAAGAGATTTCACTATTCGATTGGTCACTTCAGTTGGGTTTCCAAGTAGAAGTAAGGGTAGACAGTACCCGGGGTCTAAAGCTCAGACTTCTTCGATTGCTAGTGTTGCCAACGCTAGACCGAGTAGGCCGAAATGTCCGCAGTGTGGAAAATGTCATCCCGGGGAGTGTCGAGCAAACGGGAAAGCTTGTTTCAAGTGTGGATCCTTAGACCATTTTATCAGAGATTGCCTTGAGGTGGGTGAGAAAGAGAGACCTCAGAGTGCAAGATCGGGAGGTACTGTTAGAGGAAGGCCACAGAGAAACCTAGGAAATAAAATGGGTAGTAAGAACATATCTAGAGAGCAGAATGTCAGAGCTGAGGGTAGAGCACCGGCAAGAACATATGCCATTCGTGCTCGCGAAGAGGCATCCTCCCCCGACGTAATTACTGGTACATTTTCTCTTTATGATACTCATGTTATAGCTTTGATTGATTCGGGATCTACCCACTCGTATATTTGTATGAAATTAGCCTCTAGTATGAATATGCCTGTAGAATCTACTGAATTTGCAATAAGAGTGTCAAGTCCCCTAGGCAAATGTGTGTTTGTTGATAGAGTATGCAAAGGTTGCCCTTTGATGATTAGGGGTCATTATTTTCCGACTAATCTTATGTTATTGTCGTTTGATGAATTCGATGTCATCCTTGGGATGGATTGGTTAACCGCTCATGATGTAATAGTGAATTGTGGAAGGAAGTTTATTGAGTTGAAATGTGAAAGTGGTGATCTTATTCGTGTAGAATTAGATGGGCAAGACAGATTGCCAGTAGTGATATCTTCCTTTTTGACTCAGAAGTATCTAAGTAAGGGGTACGAAGCTTACCTTGCCTTTATGATGAATACTAGAGAGACTGAGTTAAGAATTGAATTAGTGCCCATAGTATGTTAGTATCCAGATGTTTTCCCAAAGGAATTGCCAGGGCTACCTCCAGCTAGAGAGATTGAATTTGGGATTTAGTTAGTTCCTAGTACTGCCCCCATTTCTATCGCTCCATACAGAATGGCTCCAACCGAGCTAAAAAAACTGAAAGCACAGTTACTAGATTTGACGGATAAAGGATTCACAAGACCAAGTTATTCTCCGTGGGGTGCTCCAGTATTATTTGTGAAGAAGAAAGATGGTTCCATGAGGTTATGTATAGATTATCGACAGCTCAATAAGGTAACTGTGAAGAACAAGTATCCGTTGCCAAGAATCGATGATTTATTTGATCAATTGAAGGGAGCCACGGTATTTTCCAAGATAAACTTGAGGTCCGGCTATTATCAGTTGAGAGTCAAGGACTCGGATGTGCCGAAAACCGCACTTTGGACAAGGTATGGCCACTATGAATTTTTTATCATGCCTTTTGGTTTAACAAATGCCCCTACAGTTTTCATGAATTTGATGAATCGTATCTTTCGGCCATATTTGGATAAATTTGTAGTAGTTTTTATCGATGATTTATTGATCTACTCTCGGGATGAGAATGAGCATGCTGAACATTTGAGAACGGTTCTGTAAATTTTGAGAGATAAACAATTATATGCCAAGTTTAGTACAAGTGAATTTTGGCTTAAGGAAGTTGGATTTTTGGGGCACATTGTCTCGGGAGATGGAATTAGAGTTGACCCGAGTAAGATCTCAGCAATTATGTATTAGAAGCCACCAAGGAATATAACCAAAGTTAGGAGTTTTCTGGGCCTAGCTAGCTACTATAGACGTTTTGTCAAGGGATTTTCCATGATAGCTACTCCGATGACGAGGTTGCTACAAAAAGATGTAAAGTTTGAATGGACAGAAAAGTGCCAACAGAGTTTTGAGAAACTAAAGACGTTGTTGACTGAAGCTCCTGTTTTAGTGCAACCGGGGTCAGGAAAAGAATTCGTGGTTTACAGCGATGCATCCCTGAATGGATTAGGTTGTGTACTCATGCAAGAGGGCAAGGTGATAGTATATGCCTCTAGACAATTAAAGTCGCACGAGAAGAATTACCCGACTCATGATTTGGAGTTAGCTGCAATTGTATTTGCAATAAAGATTTGGAGACACCATTTATATGGTGAGAAATGTCGGGTGTTCACTGATCACAAGAGCTTAAAGTACTTGATAACTCAAAAGGAGTTGAATCTAAGGCAGAGAAGATGGTTAGAACTAATAAAGGATTGTGAGCTAGTGATTGACTACCACCCGGGAAAGGCGAATGTGGTCGCCGATGCCTTGAGCAGGAAATCCCTGTTTGCGCTGATAGCCATGAATACACAGATAGCTTTGTCAGATGAGGGTTCTATTCTAGCCAAGTTGAGGGCTAGACCGATGTTCTCCAAGAGATTTGTGAAGCTCAGAAAGGTGACAATGATTTACAAGTTAAAAGATTTCAATGTGAGTCAAATGTTGAGTCGAACATCCGGATAAATCCTGATGGATGTTTGATGTTTCGAGGTAGGGTCTATGTACTCAGAGATGATGAGCTTATTCGAAAGATTCTGCATGAAGCACATAGTGGATGTTTGTCTGTACATCCAGGCAGCACGAAGATGTATAATGACTTGAGGAAATGGTATTGGTGGCCTAGTATGAAGAAAGACATTTCAGAGTTTGTACCGAGATGTCTAATTAGTCAACAAGTGAAGGCTGAACATCAAGTACCCTCGGGTTTACTTCAGCCTATTATGGTTCCCGAGTGGAAGTGGGACCGTATTACTATGGACTTCATGACGGGTTTGCCGTTGTCACCGAAAAAGAAGGATGTCGTATGGGTCGTGGTTGATAGACTTACGAAATCAGCCCATTCCATACCAGTACAGATTGATTTTTTGCTTGATAAGTTAGCGGATTTGTATGTGTCAGAAATAATAAGACTTCACAAAATTCTGTTGTCGATTATTTCGGATAAAGATCCAAGATTTACATCACGATTTTGGAAAAAGTTGCAAGAAGCCTTAGCACAGCTTTCCATCCACAAACCGACGGGCAATCGGAGAGAGTAATACAGATACTTGAGGACATGCTTCGATGTTGTGTTTTGGAATTCCGTGGTAATTGGGAGAAATACTTACCGTTGGTGGAATTTACCTACAATAATAGCTTTCAGTCGAGTTTGAAGATGGCGCCTTACGAGGCATTGTGTGGGCGTAAGTGCCGAACGCCCCTGTATTAAACCAAACTCGGAGAGAATCAGATTCACGGGGTCAATTTAGTCAGAGAAACCGAAAAGAAGGTAAAACTAATACGTGAGTGTCTAAAAGCTGCCTCAGATAGACAAAAGTCCTATTCGAATTTGAAACGAAAAGAGATTGAGTTTCAAGTCGATGATAAAGTGTTTCTGAAAGTATCACCATGGAAAAAGGTCCTTAGATTTGGCCGGAAAGGCAAGTTAAGTCTGCGCTTTATCAGACCATATGAGATTACCGAGAGGATAGTGCCGGTGGCTTATCGTTTGGCTCTGCCACCTGAGCTGGAAAGGATTGATGATATCTTCCACGTGTCTCTGTTACGCCGATACCATTCGAACCCTTCACATGTGATTGTACCATCAGAGGTAGAAATTTAATCGGATATGACTTATGGTGAGGAACCGGTTAAGATTTTGGCACGAGATGTCAAATAGTTGAGAAACAAAAGCATAGCTCTTGTTAAAGTCATATGGCAAAGCCACGGGGTAGAAGAGGCTACATGGGATCCCGAAAAGACTATGAGAAACCAATATCCCAACCTTTTTAGCGGTAAAATTTTCGGGGACGAAAATCCTTAAGGGGGAGAATTGTAACAGCCCCATTTAGGGGCTAGTCGGAACAGTGGTTTCAGAACCACTAATTCGAGGTTAGAGAAAATTATTTTAATGTTATTTTATGAGTTAGAGCATGATTATATAGGCGCATGAAAGTTTTGGTGCTTTAATTTTAGCGATTGCATGCTTAATTGCGAAAAAGGACTAAATCGCATAAAGTGCAAAAGTTCTATTTTACAAGCTAAAGGTGCCTAATAGCTATATAATATTAATTGGAGGTCCTTAAAGTGCAATTGACCCCTCTAGTAATGGTTGACCGGCCATAGGAGACAAAAAGATGTCAAAATTGGTCAAGTTGATGGATTAGGTGATAAATTGTCTAGAAATATAATAAAATAAAGAAAGAAAAGATATCATCTTTTCTTCTCTTCTTCTCCACCAAAAATTAGCAGCAAAATAGGGGTTTGAAAGCTCAAAAATGTCAACAAGCTTTTCTCCTCACAAGTAAGTGATTTTAATGGTCTTTCTTGATAATATTTGTACTTTTGGAACCCCTAAAGCTTAAGCTAGCTAATGAGGGGACTATTTTGCAAAATGGTTGAAAACCTAAGGTTTTTCCATGTGAGCATTCATGTTGTTTGCTACATTTTTATGGAAGAATATGAGTCCTAGTTTTTAGATAAACAACTTTTGTGAAAGGTGTTATCATGAAAACACCTCAAATGACCTTTTTGTAAAGGTTTTAAAATATGTGGTAAATGTAAGAAATGATGAGTATTGAGAGTTTCCATAAGAGAAATAAATGTTCACCTAGGCTCGTTACAGAAATAAATTTGATTAGAATTGATTTATGAGCCTAGGGGTAAAATGGTCATTTTTGTAAGTCTAAGGGCAAAATGGTAATTTTGCCAAAGTATGATTATTGGAATGTGTTGATTTATGTGATAATTAAATGAGCTAAATTGTTATTATAGATCAAGAAGAACGAGGAATTAACCTTGACCGAGGAAAAGGCAAGGTATCGGACTAGATCGGCAATTTGGCCTATTTTGAAATCGAGGTAAGTTTGTGTGTAATAAGTTCAACATCATGTTAGTATGCTTTAAAATGTTTGATATTTGTGAAGATGTATAATATTTCTATGAATTTGAGTAATGATGTTGAATGATGAAATGATGAAAAATTATGATGTTGAAGTCCCGGTCGAACTTTAAGAAGCGAGAGAGTATTGTCATTAAGACATGAGATTGGTAAAGTCTCGTATAAGACCATGTCTAGGACATGGCCTCGGCACCAAATTGAGATCCCGTATAAGACCATATCTAGGATATGGCATCGGTATCGAACATGAGAATAGTATAAGACCATATCTGGGATATGGTATCGACATTCGATATGAGATCTCGTATAAGACCATATCTGGGATATGGCATTGACAACTAGAGGTAATCCCATATAAGACCACATCTGGGATGTGGCATTGGTGTCGCATTTATGTGAATGATGATATTTTGTAATTTCGTGTATTCCAAGTGAATTCAGTGAGTAAATAGCTAAGCTTATAATAGAAATGAGACTAGTGCTAAAGCTATGTGATGAAGTGATACAGGTACATGTGAGAAATTCACGAGAAATGTTTACGATATGAGACATGATATATAAAATTTGTAAGGGTAAGCATGATTAAGTTATGGCAATGAGCTTAAGACTTGTGTCTCATTCAATGCAATGGATGGATGACATTATGAGCCTTTATGTCGTTATTTATTTCATACAAACTTACTAAGCTTTATGCTTACCCCTCTCATTTCCCTTTTCCTTGTAGTATTGCCAAGCTAGCTCGAGAATTCGTGGAACATCGGAGTTCAGAAATCACACTATCTACTTCTTTTTGGTATAGCAAAGTTAGATTTCTTTTGAGTATGGCATGTATAGGACTTGGTCATTTTGTTATGTCATATTTGTTAGCCAAACCATTGGCTATTATTGTTGTTCAATTCATTTTGTAAATGGTCATTGGAAATTGGCCAATACTTGACAAGTTCATATATTCAATGATGATGAAATTCATGAAATGCATGCTTGTGCGGATGTTTTGGTTTTGAGTTCTTAGAAGTGCTTTATGGTCATGATATATGTTGAATTGATTTGGTATAAGTGTGGTTGCTTTGTAGGGTGGCAAATGGCTTGGTAGATAGCCTTATAATTGTCCACACGGGTAGACACACAGGCGTGTGTCTAGGCCGTGTGTGACACACGGTCAGCCCCTTGGGTGTGTGCCTAGGCTGTGTGACATTTATGGGATGATGACGTCAGAAATCGAATGTCAAGGTTTTTACACACGGGCTAAGACACGGGTGTATCGAGGCCGTGTGGGGGACACAGGCATGTGTCCGACCGTGTGAAAACCCCTGTAGGTTCGAATTGAGAAATAAATCCACACGGGTGTGGAACACGGGCTTGTGACATGCCACACGGGCGTGTTCCCTCTTTCACACGGGCGTGTGGCCCTGTTTTATGTCATATTTGTCTAAGTGTTAAAAAGTTCCCGGTTTGGTCCCGAATCATTTCGGGTACAAGTATAGCGTCTCGTAGACCTATAATAAGGACATTAAGGTCTTGAATGCAAAGTTTTATTTTGAAATGAAATTTCATGAACCGATGTTGTATAATTGAGCAAGTTAAGTACGGTAATGCCTCATACCCTGTTCGGGTGTCGAATACGGGTAAGGGGTGTTACAAATCTCCTAAAGATCTAAAACCTCAACCTCAAGTATCCCCATTTGCGGCATTTCATCCCTTCTTAATATACTCCTAGTTCTTCAACATTTTTGTACAAACTCATATGCATCCTTGTTCACAGTTGGCTAATAAAACCCGATTAGAGTATTTTCTGGGTTGTTCTTTTCCCGTCGAAATGTCCTCCATATGAGGATGTATGACATCCCTATAGAATATCAACTACTTCTTCTTCTGCTACACATCTTCTTATTAGCTGGTCAACACACTGTCAGAAAGCATACGGGTCCTCCTATATATAAGTTTCTGCTTCATGCATGATCCTTTTATTTTGTTGCCATGACAATTTTGGTGGAACGACATCCTTAGCAATATATTTTACATAATCAGCATACCATGATGTATCATTATTTTTGAACCTTTCTTTGTGGATATCTATTTTGAACAACTGTTCGTCAACAAAAGTCTCTTTTATTTCCTTAGATCGCAGTTGTTCCGTGTCATTCTCTATTCTGGATAAATGGTCTGCGATTTGATTTTCTATTTCTTTCTTTTCCATTATCCATAAATCAGACTCTTGAAGTAGTAATACTCACATCTTTAACCTATCTTTCTTTTCCTTTTTCTTCATAACATATTTCAATGTTGAATGATCAGTGTAAACGTAGACTCTTTTTGCCATCAAATACAATCGGAATTTTTCACAAGCAAACACCACAACAAGCATTTCCTTTTCAGTTGTAGTGTAATTGCACTATGTTAAATTGAGTGTTTTACTTGAACAATGAATAGCTCTGAATAGATTATTTCTCTTTTGTCCCAGTACTGCCCCTACATCATAGTCACTAGCATCGTACATTATAATAAAAGGTTCTAACCAGTTAGGGGTAATAATTATAGGAGCATAAATAAGTTTTTTCTTTTATTACCTCGAAAGCTTTGATGTATTTTGATCAAATATGAATGGTGTCTTCTTCTGCAATAATTGATTTAATTACTTAAAGATATGAGCAAAACCTTTGATAAATCGCCTATGGAACCCGGCATGACCCAAAAAATTTCTTACTCCTCGGACTATTTTAGGATTTGGAAGGTTCTTAATAATCTCAATCTTAGCCTTGTCAACTTCCAAGCCCTTTCTTGATATTTGATGCCCTAAAACCAATCCTTCCATGACGATGAAATGACATTTTTCCCAGTTTAATACAAGGTTGGTTTCTTTGCATCTTTGCAAGACTTTTGTAAGATTATCCAAACATTCTTGAAATGAATCACCATATACTGAGAAATCATCCATAAATACGTCCAAGCCCTCTTCTAACATGTCAGCAAAAATAGCCGTCATACATATCATAAAGGTTGTTGGGGCATTACAAAGCCCAAATGACATTCATCTAAAAGCATAAGTACCAAAAGGACATGTGAAGGTAGTTTTCTCATGGTCATTTGGATGTATTGGGATTTGATGGTATCCTAAATATTAATCGAGGAAACAATAATAATCCTTTCGTGCTAACCTATCATGCATTTGATCAATGAAGGGAATTGGGAAATGATCTTTTCTTGTTGCATTATTTAACTTTCGATAATCGATGCATACTCTCCAACCAGTAACAGTTCTTGTTGAAATTAATCCATTCTTGTCATTTTCAACCACTTCTACCCTACCTTTCTTTGGCACACACTGCGTAGGACTAACCCATTCACTGTCAGAAATAGCGCAAACAATTCTTGCATCTAACAACTTAAGTAATTCTTTTTTACCACTTCCTTTATAGTTGGATTAAATTGGCGTTGTGCATCCACTGCCAATTTGTTTCCTTCTTCTAATCTAATCTTATGTTGACATAACACATGATTAATTCCATTAATATCAGCGATTGTCTATCCTATGGCTTTTTTGTATGTCTTTAAAACACTTAATAGAGCCTCTTCTTATTTTGAACTTAGCCCAGTAGCCAAAATTACTCGTAATGTATTTTGCTCTCCCAGATATCCATATTTTAAGTGCTCTAGCAACGATTTTAAGTCTAATTCTGGAGGTTTAATAATGGGTAGTATCGCTTTTTTATGCTTAAAGCAATTTTCTCTACTTGTCTTTTTCTTTATTGCCACCAATCTAGCTGAATCACTGTTTGAGCGTTCACTTGTTCACTATTATCCCATTTTTCTTCCTCTGATTCATATTCATGATCAGCCAACTTTTTTTTAATGGTCTCTAGTTTATTGCACCTTTTCTCCTCTGTTTTGTTTTTTTCCATTTGTCTTCCTTCTAATTCTCGATGTATTCCCCAGGAAAATTCGTTTTCACTGAATCTTTCTAATTTTTCCATTGCTTCCTTTCTGGTTTTCTTCTAGATGCTTCCTCCAGTCATGATATCAAACTTTCGCCTCTTCTGACTATTCAATCCATCATAAAAATGTTAAATTTGAATTGCAAAATGTAAGCCTCCACCCAAGATTGGTCTAACGATGGTTTTAAATCTTTCCCAAGCTTGTCCCAATGTTTCAGTCATGTATTGTTTGAATTGAAATAACTTCTCATAAAAAATAAGTACCTGAGTCATGGGAAGAACTCGGTGAAGAAGAAATTGCACAAAATCAGTCCAAGTAGCAATAGTATCAGGTGGGAGTGCATCCAACTAGGCTTTAACTTTTCCATCCAATGCGAACAAAATTAGTAGTTTAATAGTGTCCAGTGGTACTCCATTGTAAGCGATAGTATTGTATATATATTCAAGTTGTCATAAAAAGACTATAGGATCTTCTGATTTAGGATCATTAAATGTGACGTTGTTAGCAATCCATGTTAGTAAAGAATGATTTAGCTCAAAGTGAAAACTATAAATAATGGGACGAGTAATACTAGTTTGCAACCAGTCTGTACCAAAAAATGTCCCTAGTGGTTGCATCATGTTTCATGGATCTTGAAGTTAAAAATAAATAATGGAATGTTAGCAACCTAAGTCTTTAAATTTTGTATATATAATCTAAAAATTTCCTAATTATTCTATTAGTATGCAAAAATTAAAAACCACCTCTGGACGTATTAACATCTAGAGTAGAAATCTTGCACAAAAGATGTAAAAAAATGGTATCTGCAAGTATACGGGATAGGTTGTAATATAGTTACAACGGAGTAGGTAAGTACTCTGAGGATCATACTCAAGGGAGGCGAGCACTAAATTAATCTTAATTTAAACGTAAATAGATCTAATTAACACTTTAATCGAATTATAGTACGAAAATTTAAAAGAAGGGTTTTTGGATAAATTATAATAAAAATAATAAGGAAAGAAATAAAAGAAAATTAAATAAACACAAAACAGGAAATCAAAGAAGAAAATATATATCAAATCTAGGCATGGGTGATTAAGTTTCTTTGGTAATTGTAATCAACTATTGTCTCGAATTTTCTTGTTCAATCAATTAGTCAATACCCCAGCAAGATCTTCCGATACGTCCACTGAAATACTGAGTCAACAAGAACTACTTATCTTCAGATCTCATAGTCCAGACCGGTTCAGGGTTAAAGTGTTCACGGATAGGCCATACCAATTTTGGGTTAATTCTCACCTTAATGACTTCCTAGGGTTTAGGTTCTTCCTTTCCTGAACAAATTATCCATTAAGAAATCCCTACAAAATAGTTAATTATTCATAGCTCCACTTGCTAATCCCTCACAAGAGAAATAGATCCTCATGGATCTAGTAAACAATATAAACTTGAATGAAAGGATGAACATAAAGAACAATTTCAAGAATAGAGTTTAAAAGAAGAGTGGTTGTATTGAATTCAAGCACTGAATCCTCACAAAGTTTGAGAATAATTTCAAAATCTGATTTCTCCCAAAAAGTAAATAACAAGAATATGAATAAAAATCTAAAACCTAAACGAAGGGAAAACCTAAAGACTAATTTAAAGAGAAAATTATACAACAGCCAAAGGTCCCTATAACATGTGTTAGCTGAGCTTATTAATAGAATTAGAATGGCTATCTTCCTTAACCCTAGGTCAGCTGACGTTTCTGAGCTTAAAGTTGGATTGTGCAGACCAAAATGTCCTTACGTCGTATTAATTTTCCATACAGAGGCGATGTCGCAACACACCAAGTCCTATGTCACAACATCCTGGGCATTATGCTTAGCTTCAGGGTGTCTGCAGGAGTATGTCATGACATCCTCATGCTATGTCACGACATCAAAGGCAGTCTTAGACTTGATTAGTTCTGCTCCCTATGTTGCAACATCTAATGCTCTGTGTTACAACTTAGCAATCAATATTGAGTTAATGTGCTTTTTAATGGTCTCCTGCACACTCACAAAGTATATTAGCTCACCCTTAGGCCTCATTAGGCCCCTAAGGTCAGTAAAAGACTCGAATAACACAATTTATTGAATTTAAATAACTATGAGAAAACTTAACTAATCTCAAACTAAAATTCTCATATTCAAGCTCCTCAAATGCGAAAACTAGTTTAATTTGCTACACCGAGTTACGGTAGATCAGGTAGCTGGCCTCTCTCATCATTTTCATGCATGCCACCACTTCTTAAGCTCATCATTGCCTCTACTATCCCTCACTAACACCCTTGTAAAATAATCCATTAATTTCTACATTTCAAATTTAAGTTGGACACCTATAAGGTTGACTGACCACCATAAATTAAATCTCCACTACCAACCATTAAATTTCAATCTACACATAAAACATAATTAATTTATATCACTAATAATAGTATTAAATCGTTACTTCAAAAATCAGCTAGATTTATAATAAATTCAAAAAAATAATTGAGAAATGAATTAAATTTTCTCTGTTTATTTGAGTTACCCGATTCAATCTAAATAAATATTTATTTATACATGTACAATTTCAAACCTTATTTTAATTATCTTATAAGTCCTTTACCAATTATAATCTCAAGAAGCTAACTTTTGCAACTTTTACGACTCAGTCCTTGTACCTTGATTAGACACTTATTTGGTAAAATTTCCTATCCAAACATTCAATTCACTTATATAAAAACTCTGTAAATATTTAAAAACAATATTTATGGGTTCGGTTTAAAGAAATAAGGTCTCGATACCTCACTTTTTGACACTACTGATCTTAGGGTCAATACACTTGTACCTTAATTATTTATCCATTCAATAAAAACTTCTAAACCAAAATCCAATCTAATTCAAAATAAACTCAAAAATATTAAATAATAATATTTACGGACTCACTCATCGAAAATAGGGTTTCGTAACTATAATTTTCCTACACCACTAAAATTCGAGAATAAGCCCCTCCATGACTTTATGAATAGGTTTAATGCAACGGCAATGATCACAAGAAATCAGATTATTTATCCATTCAAGCCTTCATGGATGGGACCACATATCAATTCCTACGATTCCATATTATTAGTAACCCACCATGTAAATTATCTTATCTGTATGAGATGGTCTACTGTCTCATAGAGGGAGATCAATGGACATTCATTAGGCTAAATCTTTAGCACAAGTGATTAACACCTCCAACTTCCGAAGGTGTTCTTTCCCTCAGTTCCATTTTCAGTCTCAAAAAAGAACTCGTCCTCCAATAGGTGATTGGCGGTTTCACTAGTATAACCCTCTGCAACAAGGAGATAAGCAGGCGGTGAATACTATAGAAACCCTGTAACACCCCAAACCCGGCCTAGAAGTTAGGCCCGAATCTGGAATGTCACATTAAAGGCGCACTTCAAAACAATTTACTAGTTAACCATTTAAGGCCCAAAAGCCCAAAACCAAAGATTATTTTGAAAACCATATTAACACTTTAATAATTTTATGAAATTTATTAAGTGGGTAGTTCAAACAATAATAATAATCCCAAAATTCAAAGTCAAATAGGAGTTACATGGCCTTATTACGATCCAATGAAAAATAAACAAAGTATTTAAAATAGAATCATTTGAATAAATTAAAACATTTGAACAGCTTGTAGTGTGGCCATCTCCAAGTCCTCTCCCACGTCGAGTCGTCTATTCAGGATTACCTGAAACATTAAGTTAAAGGGTGTAAGTTTCAAAACTCAGTGTGTACAACCCTTGGCAATCAATCACATACAAATATTCACATTGGGCCTAAGCCCTAACAAAATCGGTGGTCTTGGGCCTTAGCCCATAATGACCTCATATCATATCATATCGCATCATATACAAACAAGATAATGCAAAACCCACCCCAACAATCTATCCTCTACACACACCATTTCCTTTCCAACATTATGGCTCCTGTGGGGAATTCTAGATCGACCCACCCCTCCACTACACACCATGGGTAGCCCGGTTGCGGTACTACCGAACATTGCAGCAAAGCTGCTAATCACATATTGGGCTAAAAGCCTCGGTGGATCCACGGTCGTCAAGCGACTATGCGATCCTCAAATTCTTCCTCCGTACCATAATTCCCACCCATATGCATCCTAAGCAGAATATCATATGAATGCATCAAACACACAAGTAACTTCCATAAACTCATATCCATCATATAGGGGTATTTTCATCATTTCACTACCCTAGGGTATTTTTGTAATTCTACCCTATAGGGGTATTTTCGTAATTTGGCAAGATAGGGGTATCTTGGTAATTTTGCAAAATAAGGGTATTTTGGTACTTTTGTAAACAGGGGTATTTTGGTAATTTTGGGAATAGGGGTATTTCAGTACTTTTACAAATAAGGGTATTCTGGTAATTTACAAATCTAGGGGTATTTTAGTAATTTTACACATAAGGGTATTTTAGTAATAAGGGTATTTTAGTAATTTTACAAATATAAGGGTATTTGGTCCCTCTCGGGTTTTAGTTATGAACTTTGGCCCATAAACAAGTCCTCGCGGTTAAAGTGAACAAACACTATGCACCAGGTAGGATCTCAGAAAAGAGGAGGTGGGTCACTAGGACCGCTTAAGTACCAAGCTCTCACTAGATCCAATCCTAGACATGCATATGTCGGTTACCACACTCTAACTAATCGACTTGTCCACAGACATGTTTAATTAACTTAAGTCTTATGAAATTACAAAGTTGTTCAAACTAGGCCTAAAGTCCATTAACCCTAACATACTTGTCTACGCCCCCATAAGCCCATCTCATGTCCTTACGGCCCATTAGGCCCAAATCTCATCATATGGCCTATTAGGCCCAAAACATATCCAGATCATGTATCAAGCATAGCTAACTTAATTCGTATAATCAACCAAACCATTTTATCAAACTTAGCCTCAGGGCCCACTGGGCCCATTTAGCCACTTTTGGCTTTTCGGCTTTTCGGCATTGCTGATATCGTGTGTGTAGTATTTGTACACACCTGGTAACCTCGCGTGCTGCAAACCCCTTAGTCACGAACCTACAATTGACATTACTAGCGATTAACCAAAGCGTTAACACATACTAACCAAAAACCGAAACCTCACAATACCCTTACCGTGTGCCTTACGTTCTAGTAGCCCTTCCTTTGCTACTATTGGCGATTATCCTCTAGATCTGCACCCAAACACCTATATCGTCAAAACCAAGTGACCCATATTGTTCATAAGTCACCCCTATGAGCCACATTAGATTCAGCCATTTACTAAACCATGACTGAGTCGAGAACAGTTACCATCTTGTTAGCAATCCTTACTTACCACGCTTGCAATTGTTGAGTCTTTCCCGTAATTCTCCTTTGATCCTGCGGCTTAGATATCTACTTGAACAAGATTCGGATTCCAAACGTGACTAAGAGTAGATAGTAATCGATTGAGGTGGAGGAACAAACAACAAAGAATCGACATAAACAAGGGTTTCAGTAAATAGGGATTTCAACAAACAGGGATTTCGGCAAATAGAGATTTTGGCAAACAGAGATTTCGACCAACAGAGGTGGTGGTATTCGGCAATGGAAGAAAATAAGGATGAGGGGAAAAAGAGAGAAAGAAAGATGGAAACTCCAAGAACCCCTTCTAAAGATTTCGACACCCCCCTTTTATAGCCAAAGCCGAACTACCTTCCCCCCCACAGTCCTATTCGGCCCCAACACTTCACCCTCCTCATCTCCTATCTTTTCTCTCTAATAATACCTTAATCTTATCCGAAATCTCCTCCACATCCATCAGTCCTGCTTCCTACAAATTCTCCACGGCAAGAGTACAAAAAGAACACAACTCTTGCCCTCCACCTATGCAAAATAAAACACTCCAAAATACACTCCTCATGCTCGAACCTTGGACCTCTTCAGCTTTCACACGCGCCACGTCATAGCTCCCAAGTGACGCCACTTTCCACTGGACCACAAGCCCATTTGTGTCCTATTTTCTCTTAATCTACTTAAGAGGCCTCATGCCTGAGACTAGGGTCCACTAAGCAAGAAAAATAAATTTTTCCCTATGGTCTCCCCTATCTCTAAGGCTTCAAATAATCGCGATAATACCCTAATATTAATATTCTAAGTGCTACATATATCTCAAAAAAAAATTTAAACGATCCCATTCCCAAGGCCTATTAGGCCCAATTCTTCTAGGCCCAAATTCGGGGCGTTACAATTCTACCCTCCTTAAAGAAATTTCATCCTCGAAATTTCCAACTAACTACTAAACGCATTGCTCAAGTCACACCATTATGCTTTCGCTGCGCACTCTGATTTAAAAACATACAAACATTGCACGCTTTCTATACCCAAAAATATAGCATCCACACAAAACATACCTGACTTAATGGTAATTGAATAATCCCGAGCCTTATGCTCCTCAGACCCGCATCTTAAACACGTTCCTGACTTCCTCCAACATTCACTCGGATGATGCCTTATGCAATATTTGCAAGCCAAAAAGTTTGGATGTACCTTAACATGCTTCACAGAACGAGACTGCAACCCTAGAAAACTGCGATCTCTTTTTTTCTTACAGTCCACGCACCTAACCCGAAGTGTTTCACCAATTTCTTTAACCTCCTCCAGTACCTCCCTAACTCATTGAGTCAAAGACATCAAAGCACTAACACTTCCACGGCCTCTGCCGCGACCCCTTGCACTTCTTCTAGCGCTCATCGTTGATTCTCGTATTATCCGAATTAGGAATTTTATGAAAATAATACATAGTTCCACTTGTTTAGGGCACATGTCTTATGTAAGTAACAATAATTTTTTTAAAGTTATTCCGCTGTCGAGAATCCACTACAGGCTTAAGTTACTTACGGGCTTTAGTATCTAAAAGCCTATTTTTAAGTAGCCCATTATCTATAAAGTTCCGTAATTTAAACAAATGTAATACAGAAAACTTACTTGGCTCGACGTCGAGGACTCGATGAACAACACTTCAAGAATCCTACAAAAAAATTTTAAAACCCAAAATCTAAGGCCCATTTCACAGCCCGAGCTTTGTAACCGGGCTCTGATACCACTAAATGTAACACCCCAAACCCAACCTAGAAGTTAGGCCCGAATCTGGAATGTCACATTAAAGGCGCACTTCAAAACAATTTACTAGTTAACCATTTAAGGCCCAAAAGCCCAAAACCAAAGATTATTTCGAAAACCATATTAACACTTTAATAATTTTATGAAATTTCTTAAGTAGGTTGTTCAAACAATAATAATAATAATCCCAAAATTCAAAGTCAAATAGGAGTTATGTGGCCTTATTACTATCCAATGAAAAATAAACAAGGTATTTAAAATAGAATCATTTGAATAAATTAAAACATTTGAACAGCTTGTAGTGTGGCCATCTCCGAGTCCTCTCCCACGTCGAGTCATCTATTCAGGATTACCAGAAACATTAAGTTAAAGGGTGTGAGTTTCGAAACTCAGTGTGTACAACCCTTGGCAATCAATCACATAAAAATATTCACATTGGGCCTAAGCCTTAACAAAATCGATGGTCTTGGGCCTTAGCCCACAATGACCTCATATCATATCATATCGCATCATATACAAACAAGATAATGCAAAACCCACCCCAAAAATCCATCTTGCTCCTGTAGGGAATTCTAGCTCGACCCACCCCTACGCTATACACCATGGGTAGCCCAGTTGCGGTACTACCGAACATTGCAGCAAAGCTGCTAATCACATATTGGGCCAAAAGCCTCAGTGGATCCACGATCGTCAAGCGACTATGCGATCCTCAAATTCTTCCTCCGTACCATAATTCTCACCCATATGCATCCTAAGCAGAATATCATATGAATGCATCAAACACACAAGTAACTTCCATAAACTCATATCCGTCATATAGGGGTATTTTCATCATTTCACTACTCTGGGGTATTTTCGTAATTCTACCCTACAGGGGTATTTTGGTAATTTGGCAAGATAGGGGTATCTTGGTAATTTTGCAAAATAAGGGTATTTTAATACTTTTGCAAACAGGGGTATTTTGGTAATTTTGAGAACAGGGTATTTGGTACTTTTGCAAGCGAGGGTATTCAGTAATTTACAAATCTAGGGGTATTTTAGTAATTTTACACATAAGGGTATTTTAGTAATAAGGGTATTTTAGTAATTTTACAAATATAAGGGTATTTGGTCCCTCTCGGGTTTTAGTTATGAACTTTGGCCCATAAACAAGTCCTCGCGGTTAAAGTGAACAAACACTATGCACCAGGTAGGATCTCAGAAAAGAGGAGGTGGGTCACTAGGACCGCTTAAGTACCAAGCTCTCACTAGATCCAATCCTAGACATGCATATGTCGGTTACCACACTCTAACTAATCGACTTGTCCACAGACATGTTTAATTAGCTTAAGTCTTATGAAATTACAAAGTTGTTCAAACTAGGCCTAAAGTCCATTAACCCTAACATACTTGTCTACTCCCCTATAAGCCCATCTCATGTCCTTACGGCCCGTTAGGCCCAAATCTCATCATATGGCCTACTAGGCCCAAAACATATCCAGATCATGTATCAAGCATAGCTAACTTAATTCGTATAATCAACCAAACCATTTTATCAAACTTAGCCTCAGGGCCCATGGCCCATTTAGCCACCGGCACCGGCTTTTCGGCATTGCCGATATCGTGTGTGTAGTGTTTGTACACACACTGGTAACCTCGCGTCTTTGCAAGCCCTTAGTCACGAACCTACAATTGACATTACTAGCGATTAACCAAAGCGTTAACACATACTAACCAAAAGCGAAACCTCACCGTACCCGCTACGTGTGTGCCTTACGTTCTAGTAGCCCTTCCTTTGCTACTATTGGCGATTATCCTCTAGATCTGCACCCAAACACCTATATCGTCAAAACCAAGTGACTCATATTGTTCATAAGTCACCCCTATGAGCCACATTAGATTCGGCCATTTACTAAACCATGACTGAGTCGAGAACACTTACCACCTTGTTAGCAATCCTTACTTACCACGCTTGCGATTGTTGAGTCTTTCCCGTAATTCTCCTTTGATCCTGCCGCTTAGATATCTACTTGAACAAGATTCGGCTTCAAAACGTGACTAAGAGTAGATAATAATCGATTGAGGTGGAGGAACAAACAACAAAGAATCAGCATAAACAAGGGTTTCAGCAAATAGGGATTTCGACAAACAGGGATTTCAGCAAATAGGGATTTCGGCAAACAGAGATTTCGGCCAACAGAGGTGGTGGTATTCGGCAATGGAAGAAAATAAGGATAAGGGGAAAAAGAGAGAAAGAAAGATGGAAACTCCAAGAACCCCTTCTAAAGATTTCGGCTCCCCCCTTTTATAGCCAAAGCCGAACTACCTTCCCCCCCACAGTCCTATTCGGCCCCAACACTTCACCCTCTTCATCTCCTATCTTTTCTCTCTGATAATATCTTAATCTTATCCGAAATCTCCTCCACATCCATCAGTCCTGCTTCCTACAAATTCTCCACGGCAAGAGTACAAAAACAAAACAACTCTTGCCGTCCACGTATGCAAAATAAAACACTCCAAAATACACTCATCCTGCTCGAACCTTGGACCTCTTCAGCTTTCACACACGCCACATCATAGCTCCCAAGTGACGCCACTTTCCACTGGACCACAAGCCCATTTGTGTCCTATTTTCTCTTAATCTACTTAAGAGGCCTCATGCCTGAGACTAGGGTCCACTAAGCAAGAAAAATAGAATTTTCCCTATGGTCTCCCCTATCTCTAAGGCTTCAAAAAATCACGATAATACCCTAATATTAATATTCTAAGTGCTACATATATCTCAAATAAATTTTAAACGCTCCCATTCCCAAGGCCTATTGGGCCCAATTCTTCTAGGCCCAAATTCGGGGCGTTACAAACCCCTTATCACTCAAGACTCGTCAAGGACAGTCAGTCAGGCCAATCTCAGTGAGACCACGTTCTATATAACCCCTATCGCACATACCATTAGCTCACCTTTTTTCTAGTTGTCATCTTCGATAAAGTGGAGTGTTAGGGGTTCTGGGCAATCCTCTGACTATGCTTGCTGATCCACGCTGAGATGACTCATGTTTCTATTGCAGTTACCATGGCGCCACGGGCCATATTACAGAACATTGCGTCTATTTGAAGGATGTCACCTATAGGGGCAAGTTAAAACAAATAAGTAGGAAGCGGAACCTTTTATGAATCGGTGTGAAGATAAAAGGGAAACAACCAATTTGGAGTGTTATAGATGTTCTAGTTGGTGGAAATAAAAAGTGGGCAACTTCTGTAACACCTTTAACCCGTATCCATCACTGGACTAGGGTTATGAGATATTACCGGTCAAATCATAACATCCAACAACTATTGCTCACACATCAGCATATCATAGTTAATCAATAACACAAAGTCCCTTTAGAAGGTCTACGAGGCCTTAAACATGCTTCAAAAGTGGTTCGGGACTGAATCGATCACATTTAAAACTTTTACGAATCTTAGAAAATTTTCATTTCAAAAGCAGGCACACGCTTGGGTAGTATGCTATCTTGAGTGTGCCTCACACGGCCATGCCTTGCACCATGTATTACCCCGTGTGAAACACTAACTTGGGTCACACGGCCTATCACACGCCCGTGTGTCTGGCCCGTGTGCAACCCTGACTTGAATCACACGGCCTGAAACACGCCCGTGTGTCTGACCCATGTGCAAATCTGTCTTGCTTCAAATTGGGACATTGAAGGACACGGTCGAGACACACGCCCGTGTACTCACCCGTGTGGGCAATTATAGGCCATTTACAAGGCCAAATTGCCACCCATTTTTGGTCATCCCTACATGTTCAATTCCTGTAACATCCCAAAAACGGGGCTATTTGAAATTTCATTATTTTCTTATGTATGAACTACTAAAATATTATTTATGGAATAAGAGAGTTTAAATTAAGGCCTTGAGTTGTCTCATTTTGGTAGAAAATTTTAGTTCTTAACTTTAAAGGCAGGGAGCCTTAGCAGGAGTGTGTTATAAGAATATATGAAGGAATTTGGGCACTAGTGAGGCCTTGGTAAAGTGGCAAAGTAAGCCCACTTAAGAGCTACATGTGACGCCACAAGGGGGAGCAAGGGGAGCTGGGTTCGAGTCGCGAAGTTTCTCTTTTTGCTCATTAATGGGACGGCACAAGGGGGGAAGTTTTCCTCAGTTTAAACTCTTTTTAATTATGAGGATATTGTTAAGATTTAAATGGATTATTAATGGATATTATGGGATTTTAATTATAGTGATAATAAGAGGATATCCAGGGATAATTAGTGGATTATTAAGGGATTATTTGAAGATTAATTCAATTATTTTGAATTAATACAAATGTGTGGCCAAGAGAAATTTTAGGTAATGGCGAATTTTGAACTCCTTGGTGGAGTAGTGTGGGACTGGCAAGGTTGCTAGGAGGGGGCCGAATGTCTATAAAAGGAGCAACCTAGCACCTTTCTTTCTTTTCCTTATTTTTTTCTACTTGCCGAAATCCCTAGCCCTCCTTCTTCATTCTTCTTTTATTTTTATTCCAGCCTCCCAAACCCCTTTTACCGAAACTTCTTTTCCCTCTCATCCCCACTATTTTCCTTCCTTCAATAGCCGAATACACCCCCCCTTTAAGAACCAAGATCTCACACTCCTCCTTGGCAGCATTGTTAGCCGAATACTAAAGGAAGTATAAGGCTCTTCGGAAGTTAGTTTTCAATCGGTCTGAAGAAGGTAAGAAAGGGCATAGCCGAATGGTTTTTGTTATTCTCTTTCATGATTCATCGATTTAAGCATGGGAGCAGAAGTCCAGACACGGACCGATAGTTGGCTTATCTTTTATCTAAACCGAAATATTGTAGGGACTCCGAGATATTTGGAATCAGGCGATCTAGGCTCCATTTTCTACCAACCAAATTTGGTAAGTATAGGTAAGGCTTATATTGGTATTTAAAAAGCCAGAGGCTATGGTTATTAGTGTTATTAATTGACTAAGTGAAGTTTGTAAACCAGATTCGCAAATCGGACGCTAAGGCTAGTACTCGAAGCGATTGGGTAAGGATTCGGGTACAAAGTATGACCCCTTTAAATTGTTTGGGTTGGCCGAATGGCCCATATCACTAACCTTGACAGTTGGCCGAATATAGGGGCAAAGACTTGAGTGTGGCCGACTTCTCTTTTCGGATTTAGACTCCTTGTTGGTGACAGGTGTGTACATACACACGTATAATAGTTAATAGAGTATATTAAGTGTATGTTATGTGTAAATCTACTTTATGTAGATGCGGCTTTAGTGCCTTAATGGTACAAGCGAGGATAACGGTAAGTCTCTATTTGTATGAGATTGATGATAATGCTTTTGGGAAGCATGGATTATTTGATACATGTGATATATGTATGTACTGTTGTTAACTGCTTGCTATGGGTTGATGAGAGGAGGGGGCAGTGATATCGTGCTGACGAGCACCAGTGCTTTGGTAGCACTGCTTCGTGACTATATGTCACCCGGAGGTTTGGTACCTCCGGAGGTTTGGTACCTCATAGCGACTTGTCCACGTGGTCAACACCACCGTGGGTTGGCCCCACTTGAGATATGGATCGCCCGCGGTGATTTGGTATCACACACGATGGGTTGGCCCCATCACCCGATTTGTGTCTACGGACACCGGTGCTTTGGTAGCACATTGTGACTATATGTCACCAGTGGTTTGGCACCACCCGGTGTTTTGGTAACACATCGTGACTACGGTCACCCGGTGGTTTGGTACCACGTGGGGTAGACAAAGGTGTTTGGTTGGCTAGGTTGGGTACATGATACTTTGCTTAATTAATCTGTTATATGTTGTGTATGAAATGTTGTATTAACAGGGGAAGGGTTACATATCGAGTCTTGGTGACTCACCTTCTCCTTTAACATTTTTCAGGTGACTCGTAGATGGCGGTTGAGGACGGTGGGACTCGAGGCGGCCATGCAAAGGATTTTTAATTTCTGAGAACTTTAAAGTTGTTTAATTTTTATTTTGGGTTGTAATAAGGCCTCCATAAACTATAGTTGCGTTTTATTTTTTTATGTTGGATATTTACTTAGAACTATATCATTAAATTAAATTAAATCACATGTTTTCTTAAGTTAACACGTGGAAGTTTAAACGTGCCATCGGGTACACTTAAATCGTATAACAATTGGACTTAATTAAAATTCCAAATTAGATCTAAGGGTAGCTTTAACAAGACAACCGAAAACAAGGAGTTTTCAATGGAAATTAAATGTGTTTTGAAATGGTGATCATGAGGTTTTACTCGGTAACAAATCAAATTCGGTCGTAGTGTTTGGGCGGGTTTGGGTTGTTCTGAGATTGGTATCGAGCCAAGTTCAAAGCTCGGTGTGGGGCCCAAGGCCCAAAAATGTTTTTAGTAGGCCTTATGGTATGATTTACGGGTTTTTAGCAAAGCATGGCCCGAGTCTCCTGCACCGATCCGCCTGGTAAGTACATCTAAACCTTTTTGTGAAATATATTCTGTAGAAGGGTAGGAAGCATGGGCGTAGATAGACTTATAGGACTTGGACCCTAGGGTTAGATTACTCAAACACAACGAAGCATAAGACTTAAAGAACTAAACCAACCTATGACTTAGTCAATGAGCTAGGGTGTGGTAACCCCACACGCATGTCTAGGATTGGATCCGGGAAGAGCTTGGTATTTAAGCAGTCCTCGTGACTCACCTCCTCTTCGCAGGTATCCTACCTGGTGCGTAGCTTCGGTTCACCCTAACTCAGAAGGCTCAGTGGTGTGGTAACCTCTGTGCGCATGTCTAGAAAGGTTCAGTGAGAGCTTGGTATTTAAGCGGTCCGCGTGACCCACCTCCTCTTCACTTGAACTCTGCCTGGTGCGTAGCTTTGGTTCACCCTGACCAGGAAGGCTCGGCCATAGGCTAAACACAATGAGTAAAACCCGAGAAGGGAATTAGCCTTGTTTTTCAAAATAGAATGAATAACCAGCCCTAATGTTTTCAAAACTTGTCCAATAACCCTCTCAAACTCTAGAGCACTTAGTATACAATGTTTTTCTCGGAAAACTTGATTTGGGGAAAATTACAAAAATACCCTTAGGAGTAAAATTACCAAAATGCCCCTGACCCATAAGATATTGATTCGACGGTTTTTGCCCAAAAGTTTCAACTATTTTATTAAATATTCAACAACTTAGCTTTGGAAATCATCAGCAAATATCTTGGCTTTGGAAAATTACGAAAATACCCCTGTAGGAAAAGACGAAAATACCCCTGGGTTAGAAATGGGCAGAAATGTCCGAAGAGTGAATAGGTATGGGAAGTATTAAGGAATGGATGCATGAACTTTTTGTGTGAACTAGGATAGGAAACTGAGACATTGTTTGCTCGAAAGAATCTCTGATTAAACCTCATCCATAAAACTTCTTCGCGAGTAATAAAGTGAAACAAATGCTAACGCATAAAATTTCTCTTAATCAGTTAAAAGCGCGGTAGATAGAATGAGTTCTAGAGGACGTGGACGCCGTGGGCGTGGTAGGGTAGGATGACGGTGTCGAACCCGTCAGTCGGGACAAGGTTCGAGAGAATGAGGTACCACCGCCACCACCACCTCCTACTTTTAGAGTCGAGGAGGCGAGCGGCACCGGTGGCGAATCGGTATCGCAAGTCGTGTTGCGAGTCTTGGAGATGGTGGGTGGGGCTGGTGGAAATGTTGGAGCTCGGAAATCTATCCTGGCGACTCCGATCTAACTGAGCGGAGGTATTCCGAGGTGTGTCGAGTGGCACCCAGTGCTGTGGAATATTGGCTAGAGTCAACCGAAAGGATCATGGATGACCTTGACTTTGGTTGAAGAGGAGAAGCCGAAAAGGCGGTGTCGCTTCTAAAGGATGAAGCGATCGGTGGTGGCTTACGGTTCGAGATGGGGCCACAGCAGATGATCGACTTGGGAGTATTTGAACCGCCTACCGAGAAAAAGTATGTGGGCACTAGCTACACCGACGCGCAGAGAAAGGCTTTTTCGGGATTAGTTCAAGGAACTAAGTCCGTGTCGGAATATGAGGCGAAATTTCTAAAATTTGAGTAGATATGCGAGAGGCATCGTAGCTCACGAACATGAGTGTGTGTGTCCGCTTTGAGGACGGACTCGAGAGATGATTTGAGGTTACTAATTGCCCCACAAAGAGTTCGTGAGTTCTCATCTCTAGTGGAGAAGGCTAAGGTAGCCGAAGGAATCAAGGAGGATGTGAGGCAGAACTATAGTAAGAACAATCGGAAGAGAAGTTTTGGGTCAACTGGATCAGCGGAAGTGCTCAGAAAAAGGCTAGGCCAAGTGGGCCCAATCAGGTGACAAGGCCACACATCGCTAATCGAGAGGCCGACTCGGTCTGCAATCATTTGTGGAAAGACCCATTGGGGAGGATGTTGGACCCGGCGATAAGGGATGTTTTGAGTGTGGGTCTTTGGAGCATCGCGTCAGAGATTGTCCCCAGAAACTAGCTAAGAAGCAGCCAGAAGGACAGAACCGTGCTCAGGATAGAAATGTGGGACCACAGAGGGGTCGTGGTAATGGTAGAGGAAACAACGGTCCCAACCGAGGTCGTGGAACTCAAGGCAGAGGTTCAGGCAACACAGAGGCTAGGCAGCCTGGCTTAGTCTATGCAGCAAGGTGTCGCGAAGAAGGTGACGCACCGGATGTCATAACCGGTATGTTTCTAATTTTCGGTTTTCCTTATGTTGCATTGATTGATGTGGGCTCGACGCACTCGTACATTGCTAGTAGTGTGGTAGGAACTATGGACCTAGACTCTGAAACTGCTTCTAGGGAGATGACTGTAGTTAGCCCCTTAGGTCACTCCGTAGTCGTAGATAAACTCTATAGAGGCGTACCCCTAGAACTTCAAGGGGTAGTATTTGTAGCCGATCTAATGGAACTACCGTTTGGAGAGTTCGATTTGATCCTTGGTATGGATTGGTTGGTTAAGTACCAAGTGAGTTTGGACTGCGCGGCCAAGCGCATGGTTCTTAAGACGGCGGAAGGTGATGAAGTGGTTATGATAGGAGAAAGGAGGAATTATCTGTCCAACGTAGTGACCGCCTTGGAGGCTGAAAGGATGGTCAAGAAGGGTTGTGAGGCGTATTTGGTTCAAATCTGTGCTTTGGAAACTAAGGAGTTAGTAATTGAAAAGGTCCGAACGGTTGGGGAATTTGCTGATGTGTTCCCAGAAGAACTTCCGGGTTTGCCTCGGATCGAGAAGTCGAGTCGGTATAGACTTGCTACAGAGCGGCACTGTGTCCATAGCACCATACCGAATGGCACCAAAGGAATTGGTGGAGCTAAAGGCTCAAATTCGGGAGCTCTTGGATAGAGGATTTATACGACCAAGTATATCTCCGTGGGGAGCGCTGTGTTGTTTGTCAAGAAGAAGAGCGGTTCTATGCGGATGTGCATCGACTCACCGTCGGTTAAATAAGTTGACGATCAAGAACAAGTATCCGTTGCCTCGCATTGACGACTTGTTCGATCAATCAAGGGTGCCTCGGTGTTTTCGAAGATAGACCTTAGGTCGAGTTATCATCAACTTAAGGTAAAGGAGGTCGATGTTCACAAAAGCGGCATTTCGAACTTCGGTATGGGCATTTTGAGTTCTTGGTAATGCCATTTGGGTTGACCAATGCGCGGCGGCATTCATGGACTTGATGAAGCGAGTATTCCAAAGAAGACTTGGACCGGTTTGTCGTGGTGTTCATAGACGACATATTGGTTTATTCAGGGCGAGAAGAGGAGCATGACAAGCATTTACGGATAGTTACGCAAGTATTGAGGAGAAGCGGTTATATGCCAAATTCGATGAAGTGCGAATTTTGGCTTAGGGAAGTGGCTTTCTTAGGTCATGTAGTATCGCGGAAGGAATTAGGGTGACCCCGCAAGATTGAGCGATATTGGAGTGGAAACCACCTAGGGCGGTGGGTGAAATACGAAGTTTTTACGGGTTTAGCGAGGATACTATCGGAGATTCGTGGAAGGATTCTCTCTAATAGCAGCGCCGTTGACTAAGTTACTAAGGAAGGGTGTCCCGTTTGTATGGACGGAAAAAAGCAAGAAAGCTTTGATAAGCTAAGGAAGATTTTGACGGAAGCTCGGTTTTGGTGCAACTCAAGCAGGAAAGTTATTCACGATCTATTGTGATGCATCTCACACCGGTTTGGGGTGTGTGTTGATGCTGAGATGGGAAGGTAGTAGCCTATGCATCCCGTCGATTAAGATCGCATGAGGTTAACTACCCAACGCACGACTTGGAGTTAGCGGCGATGCGTCTTTGCAATCGAAGATATGGAGACATTACTTGTATGGAGAGAAGTCGATGGTCTACACGGATCACAAAAGCTTGAGGTATCTTCTGACTCAGAAGGATCTGAATCTGAGACAGCGTCGATGGATTGAACTACTAAAAGACTACGAATGTTCAATCGAATACCATCCGGGTAAGGCTAATGTGGTAGCTGACGCATTGAGCCGGAAGGTGGTGACGGACTTGAGAGCAATGTTCGCTCGGATAAGTCTGTATGATGATGGGAGTCTTTTGGCAGAACTTCAAGTTAAGCCGACATGGATTGAGGAGATTAAGGAAAAGCAGTTAGTGGATGAAGGCTTGAGTTCTAAGAGGGTACAAGTTCAAGACGGTGGTTTGGAAGGGTACAGTCTGTCTAGTGAAGGAGCGCTTTGTTTTCAAGGACGAGTATGTATGCCAAAAGATACGGATTTAAGGCAGAAAATTCTCCAAGATGCACATAGCAGCCCATACGCTATGCACCCTGGAGGAAGCAAAATGTATGGAGATTTGCGAAAGCTTGATTACCGTGGCACAGGTTGAAGCGTGAGATAACGGAGTTCGTAGGGAAGTGTCCGACGTGTCGTGAGTTAAAAGTGAACATCGGTCACCATCGGGACTACTTCAACCGATAAAGATCCTCGGTGGAAATGGGAGAGGATCACCATGGATTTTGTTAGTGGGCTACCCCTTACGCCCACCAAGAAGGATGC
This sequence comes from Gossypium sturtianum, assembly GCA_025698515.1. Lineage (NCBI taxonomy): Eukaryota > Viridiplantae > Streptophyta > Magnoliopsida > Malvales > Malvaceae > Gossypium > Gossypium sturtianum. The sequence goes on from CM046955.1 coordinate 106,215,268, forward strand.
GATGCGGGTAATTGTGGATCGCTTAACCAAGTCAGCTCACTTCATGCGGTGAGAATGGATTACTCACTTGAAGCTAGCAAGGTTATATGTGTTGAGATAGTCAGATTGCATGGTGTGCCAATGTCGATTATCTCGGATAGGGATCCGAGGTTCACGTCGAGGTTTTGGAAAGCGTTGCATCAAGCTTTGGGTACGGTTAGATTTGAGACGGCTTTCCATCCACGGATCGACGGACGATCGGAAAGGGTGATCTGATTTTAGAAGACATGTTAAGAGGTGTGTCTTGGATTTTAGTGGTAGTTGGGAGGAGTACCTACCATTAGCGGAATTCGCTTATAACAATAGTTATCAAGCGAGTATTCAAATGGCTCCATCACGAGGCCCTATATGGACGAAAGTGTCGTACTCCTACGTGTTGGACGGAGTTGGGAGAAAGACAAGTTACGGGTCCAGAGTTGGTAACCGAGACGGAAGACAAAGTCAAGGTGATTCGATCTCGTCTCAAGGAAGCATCGGATAGGCAGAAGTCTTATGCCGATCTCAAACGCAAGGAAGTGGAGTATCTTTGTGGGAGACAAAGTCTTTCAAGGTGTCGCCTTGGAAAAAGGTGTTGAGATTTGGACGGAAAGGAAGTTAAGCCCAAGGTTCATTGGGCCATATACTGTTGTGAAGCGAGTGGGACCGGTAGCTTATCAACTAGAGCTGCCGGCAGAACTGAGTCAGATTCATAACGTATTCCATGTGTCAATGCTAAGACGGTATCGGTCAGATCCTTCGCACGTTGTGCCAGTAGCAGAAATCGAGGTGAACTCGGACTTATCTTTTGAGGAAGAACCAGTTCAGATAGTAGATCGAGATGTGAAAGTTCTACGAAGGAAGGCAGTGCCTTTAGTAAAAGTGTTATGGCGAAACCACGGAGTGGAAGAAGCTACGTGGGAGCCCGAGAGGGTGATGCGGCAGCAATACCCCCATCTCTTTTGATTAAGGAATTTCGAGGACGAAATTTATTTTTAAGGGGGGTAGAACTGTAACATCCCAAAAACGGGGCTATTTGAAATTTCATTATTTTCTTATGTATGAACTACTAAAATATTATTTATGGAATAAGAGAGTTTAAATTAAGGCCTTGAGTTGTCTCATTTTGGTAGAAAATTTTAGTTCTTAACTTTAAAGGCAGGGAGCCTTAGCAGGAGTGTGTTATAAGAATATATGAAGGAATTTGGGCACTAGTGAGGCCTTGGTAAAGTGGCAAAGTAAGCCCACTTAAGAGCTACATGTGACGCCACAAGGGGGAGCAAGGGGAGCTGGGTTCGAGTCGCGAAGTTTCTCTTTTTGCTCATTAATGGGACGGCACAAGGGGGGAAGTTTTCCTCAGTTTAAACTCTTTTTAATTATGAGGATATTGTTAAGATTTAAATGGATTATTAATGGATATTATGGGATTTTAATTATAGTGATAATAAGAGGATATCCAGGGATAATTAGTGGATTATTAAGGGATTATTTGAAGATTAATTCAATTATTTTGAATTAATACAAATGTGTGGCCAAGAGAAATTTTAGGTAATGGCCGAATTTTGAACTCCTTGGTGGAGTAGTGTGGACGGCAAGGTTGCTAGGAGGGGGGGCCGAATGTCTATAAAAGGAGCAACCTAGCACCTTTCTTTCTTTTCCTCATTTTTTTTTCTACTTGCCGAAATCCCTAGCCCTCCTTCTTCATTCTTCTTTTATTTTTATTCCAGCCTCCCAAACCCCTTTTACCGAAACTTCTTTTCCCTCTCATCCCCACTATTTTCCTTCCTTCAATAGCCGAATACACCCCCCCCTTTAAGAACCGAATCTCACACTCCTCCTTGGCAGCATTGTTAGCCGAATACTAAAGGAAGTATAAGGCTCTTCGGAAGTTAGTTTTCAATCGGTCTGAAGAAGGTAAGAAAGGGCATAGCCGAATGGTTTTTGTTATTCTCTTTCATGATTCTGTCGATTTAAGCATGGGGGAACAGAAGTCCGACACGGACTGATAGTTGGCTTATCTTTTATCTAAACCGAAATATTGTAGGGACTCCGAGATATTTGGAATCAGGCGATCTAGGCTCCATTTTCTACCAACCAAATTTGGTAAGTATAGGTAAGGCTTATATTGGTATTTAAAAAGCCAGAGGCTATGGTTATTAGTGTTATTAATTGACTAAGTGAAGTTTGTAAACCAGATTCGCAAATCGGACGCTAAGGCTAGTACTCGAAGCGATTGGGTAAGGATTCGGGTACAAAGTATGACCCCTTTAAATTGTTTGGGTTGGCCGAATGGCCCATATCACTAACCTTGACAGTTGGCCGAATATAGGGGCAAAGACTTGAGTGTGGCCGACTTCTCTTTTGGATTTAGACTCCTTGTTGGTGTGATGTGTGTACATACACACGTATAATAGTTAATAGAGTATATTAAGTGTATGTTATGTGTAAATCTACTTTATGTAGATGCGGCTTTAGTGCCTTAATGGTACAAGCGAGGATAAGCAGTAAGTCTCTATTTGTATGAGATTGATGATAATGCTTTTGGGAAGCATGGATTATTTGATACATGTGATATATGTATGTCGTTGTTAATCGCTTGCTATGGGTTGATGAGAGAGGGGGCGGTGATATCGTGGTCGACGAGCACCAGTGCTTTGGTAGCACATCGTGACTATATGTCACCGGAGGTTTGGTACCTCCGGAGGTTTGGTACCTCATAGCGACTTGTCCCTGTGGTCAACACCACCGTGGGTTGGCCCCACTTGAGATATGGGATCGTCTCGCGGTGATTTGGTATCACACGATGGGTTGGCCCCATCACCCGATTTGTGTCTACGGACACGGTGCTTGGTAGCACATTGTGACTATATGTCACCGGTGGTTTGGCACCACCGGTGTTTTGGTAACACATCGTGACTACGGTCACCAAAGTGGTTTGGTACCACGTGGGGTAGACAAAGGTGTTTGGTTGGCTAGGTTGGGTACATGATACTTTGCTTAATTAAGCTGTTATATGTTGTGTATGAAATGTTGTATTAACAGGGGAAGGGTTACATATCGAGTCTTGGTGACTCACCTTCTCCTTTAACATTTTTCAGGTGACTCGTAGATGGCGGTTGAGGGCAGGTGGGACTCGAGGCGGCCATGCAAAGGATTTTTAATTTCTGAGAACTTTAAAGTTGTTTAATTTTTATTTTGGGTTGTAATAAGGCCTCCATAAACTATAGTTGCGTTTTATTTTTTTTTTATGTTGGATATTTACTTAGAACTATATCATTAAATTAAATTAAATCACATGTTTTCTTAAGTTAACACGTGGAAGTTTAAACGTGCCCATCGGGTACACTTAAAATGGTATAACAATTGGACTTAATTAAAATTCCAAATTAGATCTAAGGGTAGCTTTAACAAGACAACCGAAAACAAGGAGTTTTCAATGGAAATTAAATGTGTTTTGAAATGGTGATCGCAAGGTTTTACTCGGTAACAAATCAAATTCGGTCGTAGTGTTTGGGCCGGGTTTGGGTTGTTACAATTCCGACATCTAATTACATACAATCATTCACCATCTCAAATACCAAATCAAGTATGAAACATACCAATTCTATTTCACCAAAGCATTCCATAATGGCCATTCACACAAGACCATATATACACATCACATACACCATTTTCACATAGCAAAACATATACCAAAATTAATCCAAAGTCTTTTCCATTTTCAAGCCATATCACATGGAAAGATTTATACATCTCAAAACATTCCACAACTTCACTAGCCTATAAATGCCATATACCATATACATAACTTTTAAAAAGGTACCAAAATAGATGTCCGATAGTGTGATTGAGTCGCTGACGATCCCCGGATCCGAGCTAGCTTTAAATACCACTGTAAAATAGAGAAAGATTTCACACAGTAAGCTTTAAAGCTTAGTAAGTTCGTAATATAACACATTTAGCTCAACAATTCAAATTCAATATGCAAAATTAACTAGCACTTGGTTCAATTCACATCTCTACTCAATCTCATCCATGACTTTTACTCACTTTCATACCATATCTATAGGTTCATATACAATTATTCATAATGTTATTCAATCCAACTCTTTTCATCATTCATTCACATAATATTCCATCTATCTCATACACAATATCATCAACCACATAGGTTTTGTACATACCTGTACCATCACGTATTTATCTATCACATTTACCACTTCAATGCTCAATGCCATAATTCATTCGATCCTCTTTAAACGATCGATGAACTCGCACACTTAGTGCCAATTAATTAGCCGGAGCTATAATAATATCGCACACTTAGTGCCATCACATTAAACCGAATTTGTCTCGGTATTGCACACTTAGTTCCAAATAATACAGCTGATGCTTTCTTTATATCTCACACTTAGTGCCTTTCATCACTGTAATGATTCTATTTACGCACACTTAGTGTCACATATTTTCGAACTCACATTTCACATTACAAACTCCACAATCACATTTCCATTCATTTCATCACATATGAACATTGTTTAATCAATACGTATTATACACGAGCTTACCTCAGACGTAGAAACGACGATACTAGTCGATCAATCGAGCACTTTGTTCTTGCCTCGATCTAGGTCCGAATTTCTCTTTTCTTGATCTATATAATATAAAATTCAACTCATTCAATCTCATCTTTACTCAATTCAATTCACAAACACACAATTAGGGCATTTTGCACTTTAACCCTTACAATTTCACACTTTAGCATTTTAGTCCTTATTTCACAAATACAACAAATTCACAAAATCCAATTTAATCCATGCTTAGTCGAATTACCATAGTGCCCCTAGCAGCCCATATTTCACATTTATTTCACATTTCAACACAAAGTTTTCACATTTCTCCATTAAATCCCAAAAATGCATTTTTACTCAAAATCACTTTAGAAAATATGTTTATCAATCATCAAACACTTAGTTTTCATCATCAAACATCACAAAGCTCACAAAATCAACAATGGCATTGATAAACCGTAATAGTAACATATTTTATCTCCATATTTAGCATGTTTTTGGATGATTTATCCCTTGATTCGTGGAATTTGGTGCTTCTAATCCTTTATTTTCATGTTTTATACTTAGGAAAGCAACGAAGGATGAAAAAAATGAGAAACGGGCCAAAAATGAACCAATTGGCCCAAAGTGAGAAATCGACACGGCCTGGGGTTTCACCACACGGCCGTGCCTCCCTAGCAGACCCAACCACGGCCTACAACTCGATTTACACAGGCGTGCTACACGGGCGTGTCCCTGCCGTGACAAAGAGGAATTTCACTTGGAATAGGATACTTAGAGGCAAAGAAAGCCATTCCAAAAGCCTATATAAACACCCTAGAGAAGGCTTTTGTGGGGGGCATCCAGCTAGGCCAAAGAGCCAAGCTAGAGAGGTCAGAATCGTGGGATTTACTCAAAGAAAGCTAGTTGATTCATCTCAAGAAGCCGGAGTCATACTCAAGACGGAAGATCTTCTCTTCAATTCCTTCAGGGGGTTTTAGGGTTTTTTTTATGTTTTGTTTTATCTTTTCTTCTGAGATGTATATTTTTATGATTATGAACTAAACCCTCGGATACGAGGGGATGAAACCTAAGACGGATCTTGTTATTATTTTTCGAGCTATATGATAAATACTTGATTTGTTCTTAATTATGTGTTCTTAATTCTTTCTTTGATATTTGAGATATTGATTCAAGTATTGATGTGCTTAGGTAGAGGAAGAATAGACCCCGCTAAGAGTAGATCTAGCATAATTAGCAGAGTTGCTTTCGCCTAGAGATAGGGTGACTAAAATCTGCGGATTAGGGTCAAACCTAATATGGGAGTCCATAGATCGAGTTAATGCAATTCTAGGGGTTTTAATTAGAAAGAGATTTCAATTAATCAACCTAGGGTTAGACGTTAGTAGCCTCGAGAGAGGTATTAATATAAATTAGGGAATCCTACGGATCAAGTCAAGTGAATAAATTGTCTGGTTCAGAGTTAGATAACAAGTGAAGTTTAGGTGGATTCTTCCTTGGGTATCGTCTTAATCAATTGGTTTTTCCCACAAGTATTTCCCAAATTTGTTCTCTTTGTCTTAGCGTCTTTAGCTTAGTAGTTAGTTAATTTTAGATTAAACAATAATTCACTTCAATTCTTAGGCTAAATAATAGAAAGAAAGTTAGTATTATTACTTTTGGTTCCTTTGGGTTTGATATTCCGGTCTTGCCACTAAAATATACTACTGTTCGATAGGTGCGCTTGCCTCAATCGTTGTCACAGTTAGTTTCTAGGCTAGATCATTCATTATATAAATTTTAAGACTCTGACATTACGATCAAGTTTTTGGCGCCGTTGCCGGGGATCCAAAATATTAAGAACGCTCAATTTTTATTACTTTAGCCATTTTATTTATTTACAATTTATTTTATTTTATTTTAACTTTGCTAATTTTTCTTTTTCTTTGTTCCTTGCAGGTACCTCTAGTTTATGACTAGAAAGAACCCGACAGGACCCTTAATTTACGACAGTGATATTGAAGGAACCGTTCGCAGAAATTATAGAGAAATAAGGCGAAGCCTAACTTACATAAAAGAAGAGCAAGAAGACGAGAACAATACTACCGAAGAGATGGTTGAGAATAATCCGCTACCTCTAGAGGTGGCCGAAAATCATGCTCCTCGTACTATGTATGATTATGCTAAGCCTAGTTTAGTTGGTACTGAATCAAGTATTGTTAGACCTACTATTGTTGCAAATAATTTTGAACTAAAACCTAACACAATTCAAATGATACAGCAATTTGTTCAGTTTGATGGTTTGCAGGATGAAGATCCAAACAACCACTTGGCAAATTTCCTAGAATTCTGCGATACATTCAAAATAAATGGTGTTTCTGATGATGCCATTCGTCTTCGATTGTTTCCCTTTTCTTTGAGAAATAAAGCCAAACAGTGGTTGAATTCTCTGCCACGAGGATCAATCACTACATGGGAGCAAATGACCGAAAAATTTTTATTAAAATATTTCCCGCCGGCTAAAACGGCTAAGTTAAGGAATGATATCTCTTCTTTTGTGCAGATGGATTTAGAGACACTTTATGATGCATGGGAGATATACAAAGATATATTGAGAAGGTTCCCACACCATGGATTACCATTGTGGCTACAAGTCCAAACCTTTTATAATGGTGTTAATCCTTCAACCAGGCAGTTGATTGATTCAACCGCCGGCGGAACCTTGAACAACAAAACACCTGAGGCTACCTACGAGTTTATTGAAGAGATGTCACTGGATAACTATCAGTGGCAAGTCACAAGGACAAGGCCAACAAAAACAGCCAGAGTTTTCAACCTCGACGCAGTAACCATGCTATCCAATCAGGTAGAACTGTTAAATAAAAAGATTGATAGTTTTTGTGGTTCTTCACAGGTACATCCAGTTATGTAGTGCGACACAAATGGAGGAGGAATGAGCAACACAAAATATCCACTTTATAACCTGAGCACAGAAAGCGAGCAGATAAACTATATGGGTAATAATTTTAGATCTCAGAATAACCCCTATAGTAACAATTATAATCCAGGTTGGAGGAGCCACCCCAATTTTCGGTGGGGAGGTCAAGGAAATCAGAGACAGCAACCCCCTCCAAACTTCCAACAACAGCCCTACCCACAGGAAAAGAAGCCGAACCTTGAAGAGATGTTGACAAAATTCGTCGCGGTGTCAGAAACACGTTTCCAAAATATCGAAACAGCACTCAATGATTTAAACTTTAGGGGACTAGAGAATCAAGCATGATAAGTCTATTTTTCAGAATTAAAAATTTTGTTAGGTTGTCTACCTGAATCTAATTATTACTTTGAAGTTTGAAATTTACAAGTTTGATATCAAAAAGCCCATAATTTTTGTGAGATTTTGAGCCTTTTAGAGCATACATTCTTTTTCGTGCTCACTTTATTGATTATGAGTGTGTCAACATTGATTTGTTATTCTAGAACTTGCTTCGATTATACATGTCGAGACCACACCTTTGATTTGATATACTAAGATGATAAAGGCACCTAGGTTTTAACCCACTTACTCCACTAAAAGCCTACCCTCACAATTAACCCCTAGTGAACCCCTTTAATCCTAACAACCCATTTTATTGGCTCACCCACTAAATATTAACCCAAAACCCATTGTATTTATTATCACCATTCTTCTTGACTACCCCTATATCGAGATTTTATTTGATCAGTTACTTAACTAGTTTCTTTATATCAGTTGTTAAATTCTATCTTATTATTATTACTTGATTTGTTCTTAAAAAAAACTGAAGTGTATTCATTTTTACTTCTTTGTTATCGGAGCCTAAGCTGTTAAATTCACATCTTTAGAAGAAGCTCGTGTTATTAGTATTAGTATTACAAGTTTTTAATTGATGTAATTATTCTTTATTCAGTTTGTTGTCTATAGTTAGGTAATTTTTCAATTCAACCTCGATTCTAACCTTCTAATTCAGCCTTTGTCCACACCTTTAACCTAAGCCCCGTTACAACCCATAAAAGACTTTTTGATTTGTGTATCGTATCATTTTACAGTGGTGGAGATTTGATTTTCATGCAAGCCTATGGGATTAACTTTTCATGTTCGACTTCTGAGTACTTATTTTTTAACCTTAAACACTTCGAGTGATTTGAGTGAATCTTTAGTGAGGATGTCAATTTTTGTCGATTTTGAATCAGAGGTAATTATTTAGGTAAGGGGAAACACCTAATTTTCGTACTATAAAAACTATGACTTTGATTGTTTGAATCTTTAGGAACTTTCTGGTTAAGTTATCAATGTATGAATTACCTATGAATTATGATGAAACATTATGGATGAAGGTTATGAATTGAGGAAATTCGTTTTAATTGCAAGTTGAGAATTTTGCTTGGGGACAAGCAAAAGCTTAAGTGTGGGGGCATTTGATAAACCGTAATAGTAACATATTTTATCTCCACATTTAGCATGTTTTTGGATGATTTATCCCTTGATTCATGGAATTTGGTGCTTCTAATCCTTTATTTTCATGTTTTATACTTAGGAAAGCATCGAAGGATGAAAATAACAAGAAACGGGCCAAAAACGAACTAATTGGGCCAAAGTGAGAAATTGACACGGCCTGGGGTTTCACCACACAGCCGTGCCTCCCTAGCAGACCCAACCACAGCCTACAACTCGATTTACATGGGCGTGCCACACAGGCGTGTCCCTGCCGTGACAAAGAGGAATTTCACTCGGAATAGGATGCTTAGAGGCAAAGAAAGCCATTCCAAAAGCCTATATAAACACCCTAGAGAAGGCTTTTGGGGGGGCATCCAGCTAGGCCAAGGACCCAAGCCGGACAGGTCAGAATCACGGGATTTACTTGAAGATAGCCAGCTGATTCATCTCAAGAAGCCGGAGTCATACTCAAGACGGAAGATCTTCGCTTCAATTCCTTCAGGGGGTTTTAGGGTTTTTTTTTTGTTTTATCTTTTTTTCTGAGATGTATATTTTTATGATTATGACCTAAACCCTCAGATACCTGAGGGGGATGAAACCTAAGACGGATCTTGTTATTGTTTTCTGAGCTATATGATAAATACTTGATTTGTTCTTAATTATGTGTTCTTAAGTCTTGCTTTGATATTTCAGATATTGATTCAAGTATTGATGTGCTTAGGTAGAGGAGGAATAGACCCTGCCTAAGAGTAGATCTAGCATAATTAAGCGGAGTTGCTCGTGCGCCTAGAGATAGGGTGACGAAAATCTGCCGGATTAGGGTCAAACCTAATATGGGAGTCCATAGATTGAGTTAATGCAATTCTAGGGGTTTTAATTAGAAAGAGATTTCAATTAATCAACCTAGGGTTAGACGTTAGTAGCCTTCGAGAGAGGTATTAATATAAATTAGGGAATCCTACGGATCAAGTCAAGTGAATAAATCGTCTGGTTCAGAGTTAGATAACAAGTGAAGTCTAGGTGGATTCTTCCTTGGGTATCGTCTTAATCAATTGGTTTTTCCCACAAGTATTTCCCCAATTCGTTCTCTTTGTCTTAGCGTCTTTAGCTTAGTAGTTAGTTAATTTTAGATTAAACAATAATTCAGTTCAATTCTTAGGCTAAATAATTGAAAGAAAGTTAGTATTAGTACTTTTGGTTCCTTTGGGTTCGATATTCCGGTCTTGCCACTAAACTATACTACTGTTCGATAGGTGCGCTTGCCTCAATCGTTGTCATAGTTATTTTCTAGGCTAGATCATTCATTATATAAATTTTAAGATTCTGACATTACGATCAGGCATAACTCAAAATCATCATTAATTTCATAAATTTAAGTATGGGCTTTATAGAACACAAAGCAATGATCACAAAAACGTAAAAATCATCAAAAATCGAACTCAAATCATACCTTAATCACAAACACAAAGTGCCGAACCCTTAAACATGAAAATGGCTTCTTCTTTCTTCTATTTTCGGTGCAAAAAGATGATAAAGTGGCCACCAATTGTTTTTGTTTTAATAATAATAACTTAATAACCAAATTATAATTTTATCCATAAATTAAAACATTATAAAATCATTCATTTAATGGCTATTTATGTCAAATTCCACTATCAATGGTCTAATATCAACATGAGGACCTTTCATTTAATAAGCCATGGCAATTAAGCACTTTTAACTACTATCACACAACTTTTGCATTTTACGATTAGGTCCTTTTTTCAAAAATCGGCACACAAAAATAAAATTTTCACACAGAACTTTCACACATACCTGATCACATGCCATAAACATCAAAAATAATATTAAAATATTTTTTGACTCGGATTTGTGGTCCCGAAACCACTGTTTCGATTAGGGTCTAAACCGGGTTGTTACAACTTCTAAGTCCAAGCGAAAGGAACACCTATAGGGTATACTTTTCACATCTACGTTGATGAAACTTAAAGCTTCCCTTTAGAACTTTGAGTTCTCGGAGGTGGATGAAAGGGGGTTTTAGATGTAGAAGGGGATGAACCCCTTATTGTTTCTTCTATAATATTATTCTTCAAAGAGAACAGGATTTTGGTAGATATAGGGAGTTTCATGGATATCCTAACAGTCAAAGCATTCTATAAGATGGGCCTTAAGGATTTAGTTTTGGTAAGAGCTAGTTTGATTTATGGTCTTTCCCACCAACCAATTGCAGTAAAAAGGTCTCTTACTCTTCTAGTGGTTTTAAGGGATGGGGAGTATAAAATTATAGATATGGAAGACTTGCTAGCTGTAACACCCCTTAACCCGTATCCATCACTTGACTAGGGTTATAAGGTATTACCGGTCGAATCATAACATTTAAACAACCATTGCTCACACATCAGCATATCATAGATAATCAATAACACAAAGTCCCTTTAGAAGGTCTACGAGACCTTAAACATGCTTTGTAAGTGGTTCAGCACTGGACCGATCACATTTAAAACTTTTACGAAACTTTGAAAATTTTTCTCTTCGAAACAGGGCACACGCTCGTGTGGCTAGGTCGTGTGCCTCACACGGCCATGCCTTACACCATCTCTTATCCCGTGTGCAACACTGACTTGGGTCACACGGCCTATCACACGCCCGTGTGTCTGGCCCTGTGCAACATTGACTTGAATCACACGGCCTACCACACGCCCGTGTGTCTGGCCCGTGTGCAAGTCTGACTAGCTTTGAATTGGGTCATTGAAGGACACGATCGAGACACACGCCCGTGTGGGCAATTATAGGCCATTTACAAGGCCAATTTGCCACCCAATCTTGGGTCATCCCTACATGTTCAATTCCAACATCAAATAACATACAAATCATTCACCATCTCAAATACCAAATCAAGCACGAAACATACCATTTCTATTTCACCAAAGCATACCATAATGGCCATTCACACAAGACCATATATACACCTCACATACACCATTTTCACATAGCAAAACATATACCAAAATCAATTCAAAGTCTCATCCACTATCAAGCCAAATCACATGGCAAGACTTATACATCTCAAAACATCCCACATCTTCACTAGCCTATACATGCCATATACCATATATATATATATATACAACTTTCAAAAGGTACCAAAAATAGATGTCCGATAGTGTTATTAAGTCGCTGACGACCCCCGGATCCGAGCTAGCTTTAAATACCACTGTAAAATAGAGAAATACTTCACACAGTAAGCTTTAAAGCTTAGTAAGTTCGTAATATAACACAATTAACTCAACAATTCAAATTCAATATGCAAAATTAACTAACACTTAGTTCAATTCGCATCACTACATAATCTCATCCATGGGTTTTACTCATTTTCATACCATATCTATAGGTTCATATACAAGCATTTATAATGGTACTCAATCCAACTTTTCTCATCATTCATTCAAATAATCTTTCATCTATCTTATACACAATATCATCAACCACTTAGGTTCTGTACATACCTGTATCACGTATTTATCTATCACATTTACCACATCAATGCTCGATGTCATAATTCATTTGGTTTTCTTTAATCGTTCGATGAACTCGCACACTTAGTGCCAATTAATTAGCCGAAGCTATAATAATATCGCACACTTAGTGCCATCACATATAACCGAATTTGTCTCAGTATCGCACACTTAGTGCCCATTATCCAGCCAACGTTGTTTTGATCTTACACACTTAGTGCCATTTTTGTAGTCGTAGCTATCTCATTTTTCGCACACTTAGTGCCTCATATCCTCGAATCCACATTTCATATAATCAAACTTCACAATCACATTTCCATTCATTTCATTACATATAAACATTGTTTAAACAATATGTATTATACACGAACTTACCTCGGACGTAGAAACAACAATACTAGTTGATCAATCGAGCACTTTGTTCTTGCCTCGATCTAGGTCTGAATTTCTCTTTTCTTGATCTATGTAATATCAAATTCAACTCATTCAATCTCATCTTCGTCGAAAACAATCCAAAAACACATGGTTAGGGCATTTTACATTTTAGCCCTCATAATTCCACATTTTTACAATTTAATCCCTATTTCACAATTACACAAAATACACAGAATTTACTCACACCTAAGATTGGCCGAATTTCATACTAGTCCATAGCAGCCCATATTTCACATTTATTTCACATTTCAACACAAAGTTTTCACATTTCTTAATTAAATCCCAAAAATGCATTTTTACTCAAAAGCACTTAAAAAAATATGTATATGAATCATCAAACACTTAGTTTTCATCATCAAACATCACAAAGCTCACAAAATAAACAATGGTACTTCACAAAATCTTTTACAAATTCAAAAATTAAGATAAGGGCAAGCTAGTACTCAAAGCAACGATCACAAAAACATAGAAATTATCAAAAGCCGAACAAATTTCATACCTCAATCAAGATGAACAATGCCCGAATAGATGAAAAATCAAAACCCTCTTTCTTTTGTTGATTTTCGGCTATGAATGATGATAATATGGCTTATTTTCACTTTGTTTTATTTAATAATTACTTAATAACCTAATTACCATTTTAACCTTAATATAAAACATTTAATAATCCACTAACTAATGTCCAACCATGTCATTTCATGAATTCAATGGCCCATTTACAACATAAGGACCTCACATTTAAAGAGACACATCAAATAAGCACTTTAAACTACTAGCACACAACTTTTGCATTTTTCGCTATTAGGTCCTTTTTCACAAATTAGTACACAAACGATAAAATTTTCACACAGAACTTTCACACATACTTTATCACCTGCCATAAACATCAAAAATAATATTAAATTATTCCTCCAACCTCAGATTTGTGGTCCTGAAACCACTATTCTGACTAGGGTCTAAACCGGGCTGTTACACTGGTAGTGAACCACCCAATGACCTAAAATGCAATTTTTGGGAGACCCATAATGCGAATGGCTAGATGGTTGTGGCCATTTTTTGCATGATGGCCAAATTCCCTATGCCTAATAGGGAATGCTATATGAAATGTGATCAAAAGAAGTCCTAGAAATGTCATATTATTTCCCTGAATCTCATGGAAGAACATGTGATTCTCCTTCCTCCTCCCTCTTTTTGTAACCATATCCACCAGAGTTCAGTAGCCAGTGTGAATTTAATTGGCATGACAACTCTAGAATTGGAATGTTTGGAAGTAAGATCCAAGGCCAACCTTTTAAAGCTTGAAGTAGTATAAGCCACAAAGCTTTTGTCCTTGTGTATAGTAGAAGACCTAGAGAAGGTCAACAAGATGGTTGTTGTTGGAAAAAATCTGATTTGAAAACGGTTTCTTGCGCAGCGAAAAATTAAAATTTTAAAAATTGACCCGGTTTGTGATATTTATAAAGATAAACCTTAGACCAAAATTGTATCTATGTTTTCGGATAAGTGGATCCTTGATGGTTTTCAACTATATGATTTTCTCCTCTATTCTCGTACTATGAACTGCTTCGAGTGTAGGCTCGAACCAATTGAATCAAAACACTAAACTAGAAAGAATTTTCTATCCTTTTGGGGAAAAAATGAAAATCCTCTCTTCTTTAATAGAAATCGATAGAAATGTTATTATGGAGAAATAAATTTAATAGTTGAGAATAAATTCTCTCTAACTTTTGGTAGAATAACAATCTCTCAAAGTTGTGTAAATAGCTCTACCGGTGCCATCTATTTATAATGAGAGAAGGTAGAACCCTTGTTGAATTGTAGAGGTTTATTTCAACTAGAAAAACTTCCTACTTAGAGTAGGAGTAGGTTAGACAACATCCCCTAGTATCCCTACTAGGTTTGCCGCCCCCATTATATTCCATGAGGATTTTTTGGGCCTCTCTCACATCAGGTCCAATTACGAGTACTTCTTGAACTTTTTGACCCAGTACTTTGTAATATGATCCAACCTGATTCTATTTTACTATTTCCCAAATAAACTTCTAAATATTTATAATAAATAATTTTCTCATCCCAATTTTACCCCTAATAAAATTATAACGATTTTACCCCTAGTAAATTTTTTGAAAAAATATAATTAATATTTCACAATTCAACTTGTTCACAAATATCGAATGGTTTATTTTCATTTTCGGGATTTAAAATAGCTCAAAAACATAAACTCATTCTCCCCATCCTTTTTAAGTAATTCTTCTAAATTTGCAAATGAATCATTTCTCATTCTCATTTCCATTTCCATTTTTCATTTTGAGAAACCCACATTCATTTCCAAATGATCCCATTTCTCCATTTTGGAGAAAATCATAATCATTTTTGAATGTTTTCCATGTCTCTATTTCTATTCATTAAGTTCATTTTGATTCAAAAATGCAATTCATTTCTTGTTTCAGTGAGCTAGTAGAGGGACCAATTGGACATATGTAATTAGGGCTCAAATGATTCATATTTAAGTTTTCACTTTTGACCTATTAATTATAAACTCATTTAGTCACAAAGCCATTCCACTATAGAATCATGATTGAGCTCTCCCTAACGACATACCATTATGAAAGCATCTATTTAGTGCTCATCTAATTACCTTGTCATAAGTGTGTTACCCTCATAGGATATCCTTAATCTCTTTGGGATAATATTCGTTCTCCCAATATGACCCTATTTTATCTCATGGTAACCATTACATCTTCCTTCATGGAAAGTCAATTACTATTAAATAGTAATCAAGCCATTCATCAAAAAAATGAACAACCCATGGTCAAATTTACTTTTCATCAACCACGTGATGCTAATGAGAGGATATCATTTACCCATGTCTCGGGCTATGAATTCCACTATTGTGAATAATGTTACATACTGCAAAAGTCATACACCCAACGCACCGACTTTCTGTTCATTATCTATTCGAACTCAGGCTTTTAGTAACATCAAAGTGTACAACATATACATAGTCCGCCATTCACTCATGATTAGGTATGCCACACTATGAATGCCACAAGTAAATTAATCCATAAACGGGTTCAGGATCTATTCTGCTTGGGTCCAGTTTGATGTATTATTAGTCTAGTCAATCACATTTATGTCTCTATCTTCTAGGAGTCGTCTACTACAATGCTGAAGACAAGGAATCTCCTCAATTGGACTTGATGGACAACATATTAGTCTTTCAATCGGTTTTCTCATTTTCAATTAGACTAAGGACATGTTTAGGTTCACCTACTAATAGAAGTTGTCTTTTTGTATTAAGATTGGACCACGTAATACCAGTTAATATTAGTTAAATATTAGAGAACCAGTGAGGAACATTTGCTTCCATTTTTCTTTGCGTGGAAAAACCATGTGAGGACACTATATAAAGTATTAATGTAATTCATGAATCATTTTATTAATCAATCTATTCAAAAAATTACAAGTGTATTTAGACGAAAATACTACACTTAGGGCACCAGATCCAACAGTTTCCACCCTCCACCTTAAGAAAAAGAACTGTTGAGTTGTTTGCTAGTCGAATGCAAAGATGTTTTTGCTTGGTCTGTCACTAATATGCCAGAAATTCACCCCCTCTACCATTCAACACCCTTTGGAGGCCAGATCCTAGCGCTCAACCAGTAAAGCAAAAGAGGCATTTTCCCTAAAGACAATAGTAGCAAAAAGACAATAAGTCCCTCCCCAATCCCAAAGGTAGAATTTAGATATCGTTACATGTTCGATACCCAAGAATGAATGAATCATCTCGGTCCCTTCCCTTTTGTAACAAGAGCCTCAGGCACCTTGGGCCCTCGGTCGTGCAGTAGCCTCGTACACCATCAGTAGCGTAGGCCATCCCGTGGTGCTAGGTTATCGGGCACTATCGGCATCTTCGATGAGTGGGAGCATCGGGCAGCATCAGCACCTTGGTGCATCAGATGTGCAGGAGGGTAGAGCACCAAAGCTAAACTTAGGCCCCCATTGGTGTGGAAGCGTCGGACAGGGGGGAAGTGATATTGAACGAGTTGGGCTCATCCGCAAGGTCACTTACACGAATTAGGTGTCAAATGTTGTGGTGGTGCCTAAGTTTGGATATAAACAACAAATGTGTGTAGATTTTACGAATATGAATAAAGCATGCTCGAAAGATAGCTTCCCGCTGCCTTTAATTGCTTAGCTGGTTGATGCCTCGACAGTTCAGAAATTCATGAGCTTTATGGTGTAGAATCTGGTGCCCTAAGTGAAGTATATTTGTCAATGTATACTTGTATTGTTCGAAGAAAATGATTTAATAATAAATCCATTAATTACATTAATACCCTTTGTATATTGTCGTCAATATTTTTGCATGCAAAGTAAAATGGAAGCAAATATTGGCTCACTGATTATCTAACATTTAACAAATACTAAGCGACATTACATGGTCAGATCATAATATGAAATGGCAGCTTGTATTACTAGACGAACCTAAACATGTCCTTTTTCTAATTGAAAATAAGAAAATCGGTTAAAAGGCCAATATGCCATCTACCAAGTCCAATTGGGGAGATGATTTGTCTTGAGCATCGAAGCAGATGACTCCTAGAAGATAGAGACATAGATGTGATTGACTGGACTAATAGTACATTAGACAAGACCTAAGTAGAATAAATCCTAGATTCGTTTAAGGATTTATTCACTTGTGACATCATAGTGTGAAATACCTTAATCCAGAGTGGATGATGGACTATGTATGCATGACTTGTATACTTTGATGTAAGTAAAAGTCTGAATTCAAATATATAAGGAACTAAAGGTTGGTGCATTAGGTATACAACTTTTGTAGTATGTAGCATCATTCATGATCTGCCACAATTCGTTGTGGCAAATTAGAGTCTTTTCGGCATTTAATGAGCTTTTTTTAACTGTTTTAGATTATTTTGTAACATTTTTCATTTTTAGTAGTTGTAAACTCTAAATTATATAGATTTTTTATAGTTGTTTATATAACCTTTTTACTTAGAATTTATATTAATCCCCAATATTTGTATATTTAATTGGGTGATTTTTTTCATATTGAGACAATGGTCATAGTTTTAGTAAAGTATGCAAGTTGGTGAATTTATGTCTTAATTTTGCATAATTTAACTATATTATGCTACATGCTAATATCTGTGCTCAAATTATTGTGGATGAACCATCGAATTAACAAGTACGAGAGCTAATTAATATCAAATAAACACAAGTTAATTTTTACTCCATGGGGATAGCAAGCTCATTAAATTGTAGTTACAAATTTAATTAAACCAAATTTGGAAGATGGTTACTGAAAAGACTGAAGTATGCTCTCAATTGGGTTGTCAAAACTGTCGCTCTCAATTGGGTTGTCAAAACTGTCCAACAAGGGGGAGAATGGCCCAAATTCAGAAAAGCTATCAAGAGTATCCCAAATCAGCTTTGGGAAAATTCATTTGGAGGTTCATGCACTTGTGAAAGAATCAGAAATCAGTTCCCAACTAATACCCAAGAAACTGTCCAACCCTTTGCATGATTCATGCATGAAATCAAGCATGAATCAATCAACCATAACTCCTTCTCCACACTTCAAGGCTGTCCAAGCAAAGGAGAGAACCAAGGGATCTTCAAGCTATTTTTAGCAAAATCTTATGCCATCCGTTTGCTATAAATACCAACCCTCACTTCTCACTCAATCATCCCTTGTCACTCACTAATCCATCTACACATTCCTCTCATCTTTTCTTCCCTCTCTTCCATGCATAAGCCATCCCCTCTCCCTATTATCTTTAGCTAGCATTTACCCTGAGGATATCCACTCTTGGCCAGCCACCTTGAGGAACATTTTGCGAAGGAGCAATCACAAAGATCGGAGGAAGCCACTGTGATTGATTTCTGAAAGACTGCCAAAATCAATAAAAGTTTCTTCTTCCTTTTCTTTATTTTGTTCTTAGTTATTCAACATGTTCACAAATTGTTTTAATGTTTTTCCATTAACAATGATAGCTTAATTTTGTTTTAGCTGGAATGATTACATTAATTTGACAAAGTTCGTTTGATTAATGTTTATGATCTTTTGTTCCTCAGTCATTCATTCGTCCAATTAAAATCATTTATGTACTTCATACATTAAAATATGTTTAATTGCATTAGAATTAGTTGATCGATCCTAACCAGATGAAAATTAACGGACACAATAATTGGAAGGTGCATGCTTGATTTAGATCCTAACCAGATTAAATTTAAGGTTCGTAATAACTCAAAAAAGCTCTATTACCTTGCATAGCTTTTAGGTTTACGTGATTAAATTGTTTCAAACCTAACCCATCCCTATTACTTCACATAAATTCAAAGGATTCCTTAGTTAAATATGGACATAGAAATAAACATGTTTTTCTAAGTATAATTTGACACCTCAAACCCGACCGAGACAGACCGGCTCGAATTCGAAGCGTTACATTAGCCACCTAAGTGACTCTCCGGCTAACGACCACCCAAGACACACCATGACCTTATAACACCTCAATCTTATCTGAATATTAGTTATCTATTAACACGGAAGCAAATTATGAGCTAATTTTAAACTTTTCCTAGGTAATTTAACCTAAGGCATTTTCGTTATTGTACCACCTATGGTAAAACTAACCCAATTTTAGATCTAAATGTTTACCGACCTTCTTTTAGTCAAAATTATGCAAGCCTAAAATTTTCAACTTAAATTGAGTTCATTTGCTATATCTAATTCAATTTTTACTATTAGGGACTAAATTGTAATAAATACCAACTATCAGGGCCTATCCCAATTTACAAATTAAGTGTGTTTCTATCAAATTTTACTCATTACGAGACTAATCCTAAATTATTACCAAGTTTCCTTATCACTTTTTCCTTTTTCTTTTTTGATTTGTTTGTAAAATTTCTTCTTTCAATCTTACTCAGTGCAGGAAAGGACAAAAACATCTCAAGGAACAACGAACAAACGAACATGACGAGGAATGCAACGAATTAAAAAAGGTTAAGGGTTCCTAAACTCAACTTTTACTATTCCATTGAACATATTTTCTTGATATTTCATTAGTTAGTAAGATTAAACATCATGCCTCCTAGAAAGGTTCGAAGAACTAATGAACCGAAATCATCGACGGTTCCTAACTCCTCTAGTTTTTCAAACCCGAATGTGGGAAAATATTTTGTTGAACTTCAAGGGAAAATTTTCATCCAAGAGAGGGGATTTGATCTATCAAAGATTCTTTGTACAAAAATATGGCCTTTGGTTAGATATCATAGGTGGGAACATTTTTGGACGATACCAAAAGACAACGCTGTGGTCCCTGTTGCTCAAGAGTTTTACGCATCTTTAAAAGACCAAGAGTTTAGGAGCACTAAAGGATATATGTTGGAAATGGTACCTGTGCGAGTAACCACTTGAATTATTTGTGACTTTTATAATGCCCCATACTACGAAAAAGATTTTATTGATGAAATTGACGTAGAATATTTTCAGGACATATATACAGATAACATTATAAACTTTTTAACTGAAGGAATAGGAGAATGGAAATATCGCCCAGGTACCAATATCCTAACTTCTTTTCATCAAGCTATAATGTTTCCTGAAGCTAAAATGTGGATTCAATTCTTATGCACACGAGCTATTCCTGCTTTTAAATGAATCTAATGTCAATATTTTCTGAGTGGTTCTGCTTTATGCTATTTTACAGAGAAAACAAATATGCATCGAGAAATTGATTTACCAAAATATGAAGAGATGTGCCAGTGGCAGAAAGTGGGAGTTTTCTTCCCCCACTTAGTGATGGCTTTATGTAGAAAGTAGGTGTTCCAATGGCATCCATAGAACAATCAATGAAGCCATCCCGAAGCATCATCAACGACACTATGTTTACACAATATATTTAACTTCAGACCAAGAAAATAAAGGAGTGGAACAAAGACCAATAAGAGGCGACAACAACTCTGACTTCGCCTCAAAGGAAAAAAAATCAATAGCTTAACAAGAAGTTGGAGAGAGTAGTCATCCAAAGCTAGATTGGATGATACATTGGATGTAGGAATTGGGCCCAATCTTTTAAGATTTTGCACGACAGAACAATATTAAGGTACCTAATTATACGCTAGATATGTCTGGGCTGACACATCCTGAGGAGAAGGAAGAGGCGCATGAAAGTGAAGAGAAAAGAGAGGATGAATTGGAAGAAGGAGATGATGAGATGGATTTTGAGGATGATTGATTCTTAGTTAGTTTTGTTTTTAAAGATTGTATTAATTTAGGATGATTTTTAATATATTTAGGTTGTTAGGAGTAGGAGTAATAGTATAGTTGTTATTTTGTGTTAAAATTTCTATGTAGGAACCCTATATGAAAGAGGCACAACAATTAGAGCTTACAACAATCAATAGAGGAAGCATCCACCATAACCTATGGAATTATCACGATCAATCGAGTAACTTCTTTCCTTATCTTTTTAATGGCTACACATTAAGGACAATGTGTTATATAAAGTGTGGGGGTGACTTCTTTCCTTATTTTTCTTATTATTTGTGTGCTTGAGATTGTAGAAATACAAGTGATTGGTTAGGAGCATGTACATAGTTTGCTTGTATTTACAATAAATTTGGCATAAGGATTGGTGATTTTAAATTTATTATTATTAAAATATTAAGTTCTATATATTACATTGTAAATAGGCACTAAAGCAATTGAATGTACCAAACGATATGGAGAATACAAGGAAACGATCATGCTAGTATGAATGAAAAATTGTTGAATTTGTGGTTGTTTGGTTGATTAGAGTTGTGAATATTGAGATACCTAGGGATGACCTAAGGCATTGTTTGGAATACACCAAGAGCCAAAAAGCTAACCCTGTTATTTATCTTTAGTACCTATTCTATGAGCCAGAAAATACTTCTTGATGAACCTTTCTACGAAACCTGAGCCAAAATATAAATTTTTACTTATCCTTTTCTATTGGTCATGAACTGCACAGCTATAGACATCTAGCCATACGTATTGAGGGATAAGTTGATACATTATGGTAGATTTTGTAAAAATAGAGTGAAATAGGAGGGATCAGTGTGATATAGTAATTATAGGTTAGCCAATATGTGCAAGAAAAGAAAATTTCAAGAAGAAAATCAAAATGAGTAGAAAAAATACTTGAAAAGTAGAAGCGTTTGTGGGGGAGATGTATTGAAAAATAAAAGAATGTGACAAAGTCACAAAAGCAAAAAAAAAACTCATTCATAAATGCACAAAAACTCGTAAGCTAACCATAATTGTTATATTATGCTATGACTTCCTATGTGGAGAAATAAGGAAGGTGAGAGAAGAAGACAAAAGGTAGTGTAACACCCCAAACCCGGCCTAGACGTTACAATTGAATCTGACGTGTCACATCGAAGTGTCTTTCGAAATCAAGGCTTGTTAATAGCGAAACACTTTTAAGTTAAAACCAATTTAGCTTTTATTGCCTGAAAAAAACATTTGGTAAGTTAACTTATTAAGTTTGAAAAAAACCACTTATTAAAACTATTGCCATGTTGGCTACCGTTGGTTTCTTAGTTGGTTAAAAACCCGCGGAAGCTACTCTAAGGAATGTCATTTTGAAGTTTGAATATGTGTGTTTGTCTTTTAAAACAGTTATTATTTTTGAAAACTTGTTTGTATCAGTTTGGCAGTTTCAAAATAAGAAATTAAACCCAATTAAAAGAAATTAAAATCACCAGAGGCCTTATTACATAAATATCAACCAATATAAAAATTTAAATAACTAGGTCTAAAATAAAATATTAGCGAACGTGTGGCCACCTCCGAGTCCCTCGCAACAACAAATCATCTAAGGCTGGGGATTACCTGTACAGTTAAAAGAAAAGGGTGAGTTACGAGAACTCAGTGTGTAATCCCTTATCATGCAAGAATGATGCGGGCACGAGCCCTATTCGAGAATGATGCAGTGTGGGCCTTAGCCCATTACGAGAGTCAATGTGGGCCTAAGCCCAATCTGATGTCGTGTATGGTGCAAATATGCAACCCACCATAATCCAACCAACACACCACCCGTACAAACCAACACACCATGTGGGGATAAAATCGACCCACCCAACCAATACACTAATATTGCGGCGCATAGGCGCAAGAATAATAACGCAGTGAGAGCCGCCGATAATGTGATATGTGGCAAAGCCACCGATGAGTGATATTGCGCAGAGTGCCAAGATCGATATCACGGCAAAGTCGCCAAGAATGTGATATTTGTGGCAAAGCCACCAATAACAGTACACTTCCTCCATAATAGTATCACAACCCCATGCAGTATGCCATGTGATAAATATCTCGTGTATGTAGTATGTCCTACTCATTACAGTCATACAATAATATGCATTAATCAGTGACTTACCTCTAGGGGTAAAATGGTAATTTCCATCTATTAGGGGAAAAATAGAAATTTTACCCTTTAGGGGTATTTTGGTCATTTTACCTAATTTAGGGTTTCAGTGCAGATAACGACCTTTCCAAAGGTCCACAGTCGCCTCGAGCAACACAGATAACCTATATGATCAAAATGATGTAAATGGGCCCAAGGTCCAATATTCGGCCCAAGTGGGCCCACACGCTCGTGTGGCCTATTTAGCCCAAATTCAGTCACGGCTATGCGAATGATATAGCCCAGTCCAGCATTTGCCACTTATCGTGGATTTATTTCGTGTGGGGCCCACGAGCCCATTGGGCCCACACGGCCCATTTCAACCAAACGAGGCCCATAACAGCCTAAGAGCACGAGAACTGTAACACCCCAAACCCGGCCCATTCGTTACGACCGAATTTGAGATGCCACTGTGGAAAAACGTTTGAAGACTGATTTCACTTTTGGGAAAAACATTAAAAATTTTGTCATTTGAAAACCATGTCCAATTAAAAATTCTAAATAATATAAGCTTGATAAAAATATCCAAATTAAAACTTTATTATAAGCTTTTAAAATATAAGTTGCCAAAATTAAAAGCACTTCCCAATAATAATTTAATGGTCGTCTAGCTTAAACATAATAAAAATGTTCAATCACTTTAATGGGCCTTATTACAATAAACACTTAATCAAAATACTGAAAATATAACTACTTAATTAATTAAAATATCTTTCTGCATGGAAATCTGCTTCTGCATAGCCACCTTTGTATCCACTCCAACTCGGTCCAATCACCACGAATCATCTGCGATGTTTAATAAAAATTGGGTGAGTCATACAGACTCAGTGTGTAATTAGTCCACTGAATTCCACCCACATATTAACTCATATATCAGATATCAATTATCAAATTCACATGTTATCACATTCTGGCCTTGGCCCATATTCATATCACATTCATCTAATAGGGTAGTTAACCACATAATTTCCACATACTGGGCTTAGCCCATTTCCACACTGATCCATATTCATATACTAGGCTTTGCCCATTTCCACATTAACCCACATATCATATTGGGCTTGGCCCATTTCCACATATGTTCACATACGAAATCATGCAATTATGAAGCCCAACCCAAACCTAGGGTCCATCCGCTACACACCCCCTTATCCAGCCTACCACACACTAGGGGATTATCAAATCACCCTCTCCTTTTCACTCCAAAGGCAATCACTACTGTCCACTTGCAATTAAGCACAATAGTCCACAACGCGACCTCAGTCAGCGCCAATCCACGATGTAACCGTAGCTAACACCAAAACCACGATGGGACACATAGTCACTCATCAACCACGATATGGCACATAGCCGATATCAACCACGATGAGGCACATAGCCACTCATCAAGCCATGCGAACTTAATCGCAATTAATCCACAACGTGACCTCAGTCAATGTCAATCCACGATGTAGCTCAAGGCTAACATCAAAAACCACGATGGGACACATAGTCACTCATCAACCACGATATGGCACATAGCCGATATCAACCACGATGAGGCACATAGCCACTCATCAAGCCCACGCGAACTAAATCGCAATTAATCCACAACGTGACCTCGATCCAACGTCAATCCACGATGTAGCTCAAGGCTAACATCAAACCACGCACTCGAAGTACACCCGTACCTTCTTTCATATCCCAACCCATGCACATGCCACATAAAATAATGATACAATGTAATGATGCATGAGCATGTTCATCAAGCATATTATCACATATTCATATTAATAATCACATATCATCGGGTTTGGTACTTAGGATTATCGACATACCCCTTGAGGGTATCCTTATCACAATTTCCTTTGCACTAGTTAGCACATTCATAACACATACACATTTCACATACATATCATATACCCGAAAAACGGTGGGTTAATCACACACGATCACTTGGAGAACTACGCTTTTCGACATCGATGTTATCACTAGGCGATACTACGGCTATTTGCCTACTTTCTTGTTCGACGCTGTCCACACCCGGTGGCCAATCCTTAATCGCGAGAAAGATCTCTTCTTAACTTCGGGATAGGGACCTTTCCTTTCCCTTCTTGAATGGTATTCGCCTCCATCAACACACTTAATCATAATAATCGATTTAATCATCAATATACGAATTCTTAACCAAATATCCACAACTTATCATACTTAGGAAGGGTCTTGAAATCCGAAAAGCTTGATCTAATGCTTAGATCCTTAATCCCTACATTTGATTAATCACCTACTACTTTAATAAAAAGCCATTCGCCATAAATCCAAATCCTAGTAGGATTAGTATACTTAAACTTACCTTGTTGCCGTTTGACTTAAGAATCAAGTCTTGAAATCTCTGCTATACTCTTCTTGCATTCGCCAAGCATTGAATCAATTAACTTGGTTAGTTTTGGCTTTTGAATAATTAATGAACACATATATTTACCAAACATGGCCTTGGCCGAATGCTATAGACACTTACCTTGTGGATTCTAAATCCGAAACTCACCGAATAACTAGGGAACACGTGGCCTATGGTGTACCTTCGAGAAAAGAACTTCTCCTTCCTTGTAGTCGACACTTAGTAAATCCCGAAAGATCTCTTCAAAGTTTCGGCAACAAAATATTAATGGGGTTAGTCCTAGATTTCAGCAAATCTTAAGAAAAAGGATGAAATCGAATGAGATCTTACCCTTACTTGAAGAAATCGATTGCACCTTCACTTCAACCTTCAGAGATTCGGCTATGGCTAGATGATGATCTCACAACTTTCGGCTTTTGGAGGATTAGAAAGAAAAGAGAAGGAAGAATAAAGATGGAGGATTCGGCTAGAACACAAGGTATTTCGACTTGGCAAAAATAAAAGAAGAAGAAGATTTGGTGAAGAGAATTCGCAGAGGCTTTCAAAAGAACAGAAAATAATGCAGAATGGACTCTCTTTTCCTTTTATAGCCGATATTACTAACTTAGAATCCCTTACTTGGCCATCACTCTTATATTTTAATAGCTTTATCTCTTTAATTATCAATTAAAATAAAAGATAATTCAGCAACTATCCTTACTTAGCCGAAATTATTAAACTCAAAGTCCCTTACTTGGCCATCACTTCTCCCTTATTTTCCTCTTTATCTCTTTATTCAAATTAAAAGAATTTAATCCAAAAATTATCTCTTGAAAATAATGATAAATAAATCCCTTATTTATCCACTATTTATAAAATAATAAAAGCTCCTAATTTATAGCCATGTGCCGTCCACCTCTCTACTCCTTGTAGCAAAATAAAATTTCTTTTATTTGCTTCCCATGTGACTCGAACTTAGGCCCATTCCTCTTGCATATGGCGCCATTTCCATAGGCCCTAAGTGGCATCTTCAGACCACTTTTCCAAGCCTGTTTGTGTGTCAAATTTCACAAACTTTTTCTTTTAAGGCCACCTTGCCTTAATTTCCCCTTTTAAACCTTAAAACTCGTCATTTCTAGGTCATTTCTAAGTTTCCAAAAATTTTCGATCGGCTCTCTAAACTTGACATTTCCTTACATTTCCATGACATTTCCTTACAAGACATTTCCTTACCTTTCCAAGACATTTCCTTATATTTCCATGACATTTCCTTACAAGACATTTCCTTACATTTCCAAGGTTCTAAAAATGTTCACTTTCCTCTTTTAAACTGAACATTTCCATACATTTCCAGGTTTCCAAAAGTGTTCAAAATATATTCATAACACATAAGATATGTCATTTCGTACAATTAAACCAAAAATGCATAGGCCCTTTTCAGGATGTTAGAAGAACGCTCGTGGTGGCCTCTACAGTCTATCGCCCATGCTTGTGGGCTTGGTTTACCACACGAGTGATCGCACGCTCGTGAGGCCTCATATGCTGAGGTTTCAGGTTTTCGAATTTTGCCGATTCGCAGAGGAGATGGTGTGATTACACACCTGTTTACGAAATTGCTCCAAATTCCACGAGCACCCAACCTAGATTCAAATGAGATCCAATGTTAGTCCTTTTCATCGTTAGGGTAAAGCACCCTCTTATTGACGCTTAATTTGAAACACCCTTCTTACCTTGTTTGAATGAGGGTCACCTTAGTCCCTCTACGATCGCTGTTCAGAAACGATTACACGCCCTTGTTGATTTCTTAAGATACAATCAAAATCTGTTTAGTGAATGATAGGGCACATTCGGCCTATCCCCAAAGAACATAAGGTAACGCTTTTACCTTAACTGAACGTTCATAACAAAGGTGTGACTCCTCAAAGACCGTTCACACTCCACTACTCCTTGAGGGAGACCCTAGAATTGCAACGAGTAAAGTACATGAAGGAGGAAATAATAATCGGATAGTAAAGGGGTATTCGGTTTTAAAAAGGAAAGCAGAGGATAGATTTAATCCAAAGGTGAGGAGTATGAACACTTACCAATAGTCAGAACCTTTGCAGTAGATCGACGCAGAGAGGTATTAATAATAGTGATATTCGGCCAGACTAGAATAGAAAATGAACAGAAGTTAAGGGGGCAAAAGGGAAGGTTCGGCAATGAGAGAAACCGATTGATGAAGAAAAAGGGCAGGGGAGAGTAGGTGCTAGGTTCGGCCAAGAAGAGAAAGTGGATAGCAAAGATTAAGAGAAAAATGACCCGAACTGTTAGAATGGAAATGACACGAGTGGTCAGTTTCGTAGCACAAGAAAACTAGAGAGAACCCGAAATGCAAAAAGTAAAAACCCCAAATTGTCAGCAAGGAAATTCAACAACTCTCCTATGAACACCCCAGAAGCTGAAACCAAGAAATGACTACAGTCGAAATTGATCCCTATTTCCCCTTAGCCGAATTCCAATAGAGCCTTAGAGTCCCAATCGGCCACAACACCCTACCGACCTCCCATTTCGAAATTCCTTGATTTTCTCCCCAATCTTTTCCCTGCCTTGCTCCACAAATCCGTCCATGACCAGTTTAAACTCCTCTCAACAGTGTTTCTGTCCAACTCTTCTACCTACACAACTCAAGCAGCAAAATAAACACTCCATTGCGTAACTCGAAACTTGAACCTCAGACCTCTCAGTTACACCACACGCCACCTTGCCACTACACCACAGGCTCTTTTTGTGTCAGAACACAAGCATTATAACTAATAAGGCCTAAGTGCCAGTGTCCAGGTTTATTTAAGAGAAAATTAAAAAATTTGCAAAGGCCAAGACTTGAACCCAGGCTTCTCAAACACTCCCATACACACCCAAATCACTTAGCCATTAAAGAAAACAAGCAATTTGTGTCAGAACATGAAAAATTACATACCCTAAATTTTTGGGGCGTTACAGGCAGTGAGCGGGAAAGGTTACTAAGGGGCAAAATAGGGGATAATGTCATGTGTAAAACTATTTTTGTGCTTGAAACTATTTGATGCTTACTATTCCTAAAATCCATACATGTCCTAAGCCTCAGAACGTTACAAGCCGAAAAGCCAGATGTAATCTTGGTAGACTTATTCACAATTTGAAATCATACTGAATATTACATTTTTTATTGTTTGTATTCTGCTACGATAATCAAAGTACTTGTATAATTTATTGATGGATTACTACATTTAAGACCTTTAATGCTTGTATGCTTTGTAATATACTGAACTTAGGTGTTTGATATCAAAAGTGGTAAGTTAGTTACATGTCATGCCAAGATTATATACAAATATGAAATACCTATTCATGTGCTCCAAAGCTAACAATTGTACCATACTTGCTCAAGGGTCGTCTTTTCATTTATTTATTTTTTGTCTGTGTTGCTTGAGGACAAGCAATGACTTAAGTGTGAAGGAGTTTGATCTGTCGTAATTCGATGTAGCAGATTAAACTAGTTTCCACATTTCAGAAGATTGAATACGAGCACTTTAGTTGGAGTTTAGTTAAGTTTTCATACATTTATTTAAATTCAATAAATTATGTTATTCGAGTCTTTTATTGACCTTAGGGGTCGAATGAGGCCTAAGGGTGAGATAATATACTTTGTGAGTGTGTAGGAGACCATTAGAAGGCGCATTAACTCAATACTGGTGATCTATCGTAATTCGGTGTAGCAGATTAAACTAGTTTTCACATTTAAGGAGCATGAATGCAAGCATTTTTGTTATGTTTTAGTCAAGTTTTCTTAGTTTTATTTACATTCAATAAAATGTGCAAATTGAGTCCTTTATTGAATTTAGGGGCCGAATGAGGCCTAAGGGTGAGCTAACGCACTTTATGATTGTGCAAGAGACCACTGGAAGGCATCTTAAACGAGTATTGGTAACTATGTCGCAACATGGATGATTCGATGTCGCAACATAGGGAACAAAATGGAGAAAGGTCAAGTCTGCCTTCGATGTCGCGACACAAACTGAGGGTACGACATACCCCTGAAGATAGCTAAAGATAAGTATACTAATTGCTATGTCGCGACACAGGTCCTAACGTGTCACAATACGAGCACTTTAGTTGGAGTTTAGTTAAGTTTTCGTACATTTATTTAAATTTAATAAATTATGTTATTCGAGTCTTTTATTGACCTTAGGGGTCGAATGAGGCCTAAGGGTGAGCTAATATACTTTGTGAGTGTGTAGGAGACCATTAGAAGGCGCATTAACTCAATACTGGTGATCTATCGTAATTTGGTGTAGCATATTAAACTAGTTTTCACATTTAAGGAGCATGAATGCAAGCATTTTTGTTATGTTTTAGTCAAGTTTTCTTAGTTTTAATTACATTCAATAAAATGTGCAAATTGAGTCCTTTATTGAATTTAGGGGCCGAATGAGGCCTAAGGGTGAGCTAACGCACTTTATGATTGTGCAAGAGACCACTGGAAGGCATCTTAAACGAGTATTGGTAACTATGTCACAACATGGATGATTTGATGTTGCAACATAGGGAACAAAATGGAGAAAGGTCAAGTCTGCCTTCGATGTCGCGACACAAACTGAGGGTACGACATACCCCTGAAGATAGCTGAAGAGGAGTATACTAATTGCTATGTCGCGACACAGGTCCTAACGTGTCACAACAACGACTCTATGAAGGAAATTAAATACGAATCAGGGGCATTTTGGTCTGCACAACCAAACTTTAAACTCGAGGATGTCAGCTAACCTATGGTTACAGACGACGACCACCTAAAAGCTATAAATAGGCTCATTTGGCACATGTTATAGGCATCATTCCTTTAGCCTAGATTCTCTCTATAACATTTAGTTTAGTTTTCTTTCATTCTTAGGTTTTAGATTTCTTTTATATGTTCTTATTGATTTCAAGAGATCGAAATTGTGGGCGCATTCAAAATCTATGGATTCATGCTTAATTTCAATACAATTAGGCTATTTCATTTACTTTATCTTGTCAATTTAATTAGCATGCTTTCTCTTTATATCGATTTCATATTGTCTATGAAAGCCATGAGGAACTAACCCAAAATTGGTATTGCCCATTCATGAACACCTTCACCCCAAGCCAGTCTGGACTATTAGGTCAGAAGATAAGTAGTTCTTGCTGACTCGTTATGTTAGTGGAAGATTGGAAGATCCTGCTGGGTAGCGACTAGTTGATTGACGAGGAACCCGAAGCAACAGGTGATGGGGTTTACCGAAGCGAGCTAATCACCCATAATCGATATTTGATTTACTCTACTATTTTATCTCATGAATTTTATTTATTTTATGTTATTTCATTTTATTATTTTAAAAACTTTAAAAACCTTTCTTTTATGTTCTCGTACTATAATTTAGTTAAAGTACTAATTAGATTTTTTAGTGTTTAAGTTAGAATTGATCTAGCGCTCGCCTCCCTTGTGTACGATCCTCGAAGTACTCACTTACTTCGTTGTAAAACTAATTACAACTTAACCCATATACTTGCAAATATCGCCTTGTCATTTTATATTTTATTGCAGTATTCATACTCTAGACGTTAGTACGTTTAGAGGCGGTTAAATTGTTGGCACTGTTACCGGAGAGGCAATTTCACTAGATTGGTCTTAATTTTTATATTTTAAAGGAGTAATTAGGAAATTTGTAGGCTATAATTACAACTTTCAATGTATTTAGTTAATTAACACTTCTAATATTTGTTTTTAGGAATCCTAAACACCGTCAACCAAATAATCAGTCAGCAGAAAGCCATGGATGACTTTTATTTTATGTGGTTCGATGAAGACTTCGATTATGATGAAGATATTTATGAAGAATGAGTTTATGAAGATTGGGAGATCCAAGAGAATCAATGTAACAGCCATTTTTGGCTAAATTGGAACAGTAGTTTTGGGACCACAAATCTGAGGTTGAAATAATTATTTCATTATTATTTTAATGTCTACTACTTGATAATATGATCGTATGAAAATTTCGTACAGAACTTTTATCGTTTGAGTGATTAGTTTGATAAAAATGTCTAAATCACGTCAAGTATAAAATGTGTTATAAAAGTGTGTTTTAATGGAAATTGTAGGCTGTTATAGTTATGAAAATGGTTCGGCTAGGCTTAAAGCACAAAGAAATTGAATGAAAATCATTTTACGAGCCGAGGGGCAAAATTATAAATATTTAAAATTTAGGGGCAAAATCATAATTTTGCCATAATATGATTTTTGGGTCACATTGAATAAGGTGACTAATAAATAAATTAAATGTGATATTATAGATCAAGGAAAACGAGGTTTGGAACTAGAACGAGGGAAAAATGAGAAATTGACGAATAAGTCCTTTTCACCGATTGTGCTACCGAGGTAAGTTTGTATGTAAATAATGCATCGTTTTTTACTTACGTTTTTATGTTTTGATATGTTTTATGAGATGTGGCTGAATATTGAACGAAATTGACAAAGTATCGAAATGTGAGAAATTTCCCAGTTGAACCTTAGGAATAGAATAGGATACAAGTGACAAGTCAGTAGGGACCTATGTGAAATCTAGTGAAATTGTGACTAAGTGAATCCGGGTGCTGGTCTTAAGTTCTACCAGTTGCTGGGTATACCGACATGTGTTGCAAATACTGACGGCGGCATGTGTGAGCAAAGCGAGTAGTAACGAATAGTGAGCGACTTGTGTGAAGCGAGCAGCATCTGAAAGTGAATAGCTCGAGAATGAGCCTCTATGTGTAAAGTGATGTGAAGTAGCTTTGGCTACAAGTGTGGCACTTATGTGCAAACTTCCGATGTATCCAATAATATTCCGATGTGTTCAACAGGGAAAATGACTAAAGTGCAAATGAATGTGAATATGTGACGGTTAAGTGCAGGTATATGTATGTGTACACTCACCAGCAATGTGCTCGGTATGTGATCGAATTTTGGTAAGAATATAAACGAGTAAGTTATACCTATGAGAATGATCTTGTGATAACCTTGTGATTATAGGTCTATGCTTATGATGTATAAATATGTGGTAAATGTGATTGATGATCATGTGTGGGGCTTTTAGGCTAAATTAAATTGAGACATGATAGGTTTAAGTTTTTGTTATTGATGTATAGGTTAAATTGGCCAATGAATGGCATGTAAATATTTGTAAATGGCTAGTAATGGATATGTTTTGGTGTTATGTATGTGTAAATCGAAGTTGAAAAAAAGAAATCATAAAAGAGTAAAATTAGCAATAAAACAGTTTTGGACAGCAACAGTTTTATAAATTTTAAAAATCACAAAAAATGGTGGAAATTAAATTAGAAGTTGAATAAGATATGAAATTAAAGCTTGTTGAGTCTATTTTTGCATAAAAGAAACGGTGAAAGCAAAATGATTTCATATTCTGAGATATTTGAATTTTTGTGAGACAGGGTTAGAATAATTTTGGAATCCCCTTGTCTGACTTGGTAAAATCATTAAAAATTGTATAAATATGGGTTATAATTTATATGCTTAAAATCCTTAATTAGTCTATTTTCAATAGAAAGAAACAAAAATATAATAAAAATCCCGTACGAAGAGATAATTAATTTTTAGTGAAGAAGGGTCGAAACTGTCAGACAACTGAACAGGGGATACTTTAAAGAATAAACTGTACTTATTGCCTAAACCAAAAATTCTAAATATTTTATGGTAAGAATATATGTGAGTCTAGTTTCAGGGAAAATTAACAGATCTTAATTTGGAGTTCCGTATCTCAAGATATAAATAATTTAGTGACTGTGACTCGAGTAGAGAGCTTGAGATGAACATGAATAAATAGTGGAACTATGTGCAATTATAATTGTATTATCTTGAGAACATATTGTGAAGACTTATAAAATCATGTTAATAAATTACTTATTATTTACATACCTACTTACTAAGCTATAATTGTAACATCCCCAAACCCGGCCCATTCACTACGACCGAATCAGGTTATGTTAGTGAAAATATGTTTCTTTACTTTCGGTAAAGTCATGTCCATTTAAAATTATTCAATAATATAAGCTTGGGATGAATTAAAACTTTGTCATAATTTACTATAATATAACTCTTTTGTAAAAATATTACTAAATACGTTATAACTTTTAACAACTATAAATAGCGTACTTTAATCAACAGTGACCCTTATTACATCAATAAATAAACCAAGTACTTTGAATTAAAAAGCTTCAAATAACAATATTCAAAACGTCTACTTCTGCATGAAAATCTGCTTCTGCATGGGCCACCTTGTATCCACTCCAACCCGTCCACTAGTCACGACTCACCTGCGATGATTAAAAAGTTGGGTGAGTCATACAGACTCAGTGTGTAAGTTAACCACTGAAATCCACCCACATGCTAGCCACAAGATATCCCACTTATCAAATGCAACAAGTAATATATATATATCATTTTAACAATTACCACAATCTGGGCTTGGCCCACATTCAATTCATACTCAGATACTGGGCTAGGCCCATTTCTCAATAAACCACATATCAACTGGGCTTGGCCCATTTCCACGTATGTTTCCAAAACATACCTATCCACATGTCATATTGGGCTTGGCCCATTTCCATATTATCACAAAAATAATGCAACATGATTCCCAACCCAACCTAGGGTCCGTCCGCTACACACCCCCTTATCCGACCTACCACACACGGGGACTATCGAGTCACCCTCTCCTTTTCCCTCCAAAAAGGCAACCAATGCCATCCACGATGTAGCGTATAGCTAACATCAAACCACGATGGAGCACACAGCAATCCATCAAGCCACGATATGACATAAAGCCCATATCAATCAAGGTAACCACGCGAACCAAATCGCAAAGATCCACAACGCGACCTCAGTCAGCGCCAATCCACGATGTAGCACAAAGCTGACATCAACCACGTACTCGAAGTACACCCGTACCTTCTTTTCATAACCCACCCATGCACATGTAACATAAAATGATGATAAGGTGGTGCATGTACATATTAAACCCAATCATAGGTATACTCACATAATAAAATCAGTCATCACATATTTACAAACTTTGCTACTAACCTGATCATCTTCATACCCCTTAAGGGTACCATTTTCACATTTATCTGCACTGGTTAGCATACATATAAAATAGACATTTATCACGCAAATCCCGGAAACAATGATTAACTACACACCTTATTACTAGGAGTTCTAGACTCTCGATCCTCGACGCTATCGTCTCAGCGAAACTACGACTTTACGCCTAACGTTTCTTTTTGTTGGCCCACACACCGTGGCCAATCTCGAGCAGCGAAACGGATCTCTTCTTGAACTTTGGGATGGGAGCTTTCCCTTGTCCACTTTGACTGGTATTCGCCTCCATCGAAAGTCACTTAATCAGAATCACACCATCAATCAACAAGTCATAATCTACTTATTAACGAGTCTAAGTCACTTACTAATATCCTTACCGAAATAATCTGAGATCCCGAAGGCCTTCCTTTAGACTCCTTGGCGCTGGCTACAAGCTCACGAATGTCGACAAGACTACACCTTACGATTCGGCTTCAAACTTGATAAAGTAGGAGAGTGATGGAGGCTAAGGATTTGGCTATCAAGGGGCTAAAAGAAAATAAAAGAAATACTTGGCTACAAGGCCAAAGGAGAAATCGGCACACCAAGAGGGAGAGGCAAAAGACTTGATGAACAACTAGCACTCTACCCTCCCCTATTTATAGTATTCGGCCAACCCCCCTTGAAGTCTCCAAAATTTGGCCAACACCTCACTAATTTAATTCCACTTAAACACTTCACTAATAATCCAATAATAATGCTCATATTATCCCAAAAAAAATAAATAATAATAATTATCCCACTTAATTTAACTAAAAAATAATAATAAATAAATAATAAATAATAAATAATTATCCCATAATAAAATAATCCAACATTCGCCCACCTTATCACTCCCAGTATCTCATTCCAATTAAACTCCTATTCAAATTAAAAAGAAGTAAAATAATCCAATGGCAACCATTATCACCTAATCCTATTAATAATAATCCTATATTTAACAAAATAAAATAAAATAAAAACCAGTCTACTCACCAGCCGAATTTAAGAAGGACTAAACCACCTAGCTCTCCCATGTGCCGTCCAATTCCTTTCTAATCTGCTACAAAAATCAAAATAAAACAACACCCCAAATTGCTGCCCATAGGTCTCGAACCTGGGACACCACGCTGCTCTTCACGACCTTTCCCCTAACGCCTGTGCCACTCGGCCTCATTGAATTTCATGCTAGAAACCCGCAACAATTGCTTTTAACCCCTTCTTACTTCCGCCCATCACCAAATAACAAAATAAAACGCCCAAACGCAGCTCCATCCCCTCGAACCCGTGCTCTCTTCTCCCTCCAGCGCCTAAGTAGCGCCTAAGAGCCACTCGCCTTTGGACTTCCATGTCCATCAAACCTACCCATTTAATATTAAGGCCTACTTAGCCCGGTCCCTTGACAAAAAAATAAAACAAGAAATCATTCTTTGCTTGGACTCGAACCCAAGCCCCATAGACGCCACCTTCCAAAGCCCCCAGCGGCGCCTCAATCGCCACTTTGCCAAAGTCTATCTTGTGTCATAAACTTCATAAAATTATTTTAAGGCCTTCTTGCCCTATTTCCCCTTTTACACTAAAATTCAAAAATTTCCTAAGTCATCCCTTGCCTTCTAGGTTCTCCAAACCCCTCAAAATTCCTCCAACATGACCCTAAGCCTACTAAACACATCCAAAAACACCAAAAACCTTCCAACACTGGAATTATACCCAAATTGCATAGCCCCTAAATCAGGGTGTTACAATTCTACCCTCCTTAAAAATAATTTCGTCCTCGAAATTACTTTACTAACAAACGTCCATACACCTATCTTACCACCTTACGCTTACAGCTGCGCACTCTGATCCTACTAAGGCTATCGTACCTACACAATCTCTAAGTTCATGCTAAAAATTCAAACACCTCTCTTAGCAACACGTAAAAGGCTAACTCGTAATCAAACCAAGGTAATTAAAACATGTACCAAAGCAAAGGAGCTTACCTAATATCACATCCTTGGTTGACTCGACTAGAACCATTCCTTCCATGACTTGAACCACGACCCTCGTCGCCGCTTGAGGACAATTCTTAACTAAATGTGCCTTAGATCCGCACTGAAA
The DNA here is from genome assembly GCA_025698515.1 of Gossypium sturtianum. Lineage (NCBI taxonomy): Eukaryota > Viridiplantae > Streptophyta > Magnoliopsida > Malvales > Malvaceae > Gossypium > Gossypium sturtianum. The sequence goes on from CM046955.1 coordinate 106,252,297, forward strand.
GCATTCTTTACTATTTCCCCAACACTCACCGTGTGAGGTCTTCCACATCGAACACAAGAACGATTCGATCCTTTGGTACAAGTACACTTACAGGTTCTCGGTCCTTGGTCTTTTACGGACATTACCAAACGACATCGACGGTCCAATATTTTTCTTATTCTCGCTCCTATTCTTTTCTCGGTTTTCTCTTATAGTCTTCTTAACCTCTTCAAACAATCCGAGCTTTCTCCACTAGCACCGCTGAAGTCTCTCTCCTCTGCGGTGCAATCAGCATTCGAAGTTCATCTCGCAATCCGTCCTCAAACCGGACGCACTCTCATCATCGGTTGCCACAATTCCCTTAGCATATCTTGGCTTAACCGCACAAATTCCGCGTGACTCGGCTATTGACTTACTTCCTTGTACTAGATTTAGAAACGCTTTCCTTTGCGAATCCAAGTAGCTAGCTCCAACATACTTTCCTTCGAACTTTGCCTTAAAGTAATCCCAATCCAATCGATCTGCCGGTACACTTTGCTTGACAGTGAGCCACCAACGATAAGCTTCGTCGCGAAGCAACGAAACAGCGCCCTTCAGTTTTTCTTCATTGGTGCAGTCCAAGTCGTCCATGATTCTTTCGACTGCTTCTAGCCAATACTCTGCTACATTCGGAGCTACTCCAGATATTCCTCTAAAGATCTCAGCTCCGTTCAATCTAAGCCTTTCCGACACCGACTTTCGAGTTCCATTTCCTCTACTAGCTCCTGCTACACGTTCTAAAATTCGTAACATGGCTCGCGATACTGCGTCATCTTCTCCTGTCTGGTCTTGCCCCTCTACGTCCACTGCTGGCGGCACTTCACTTTCTGACCCATGGCCAGACCCTATCGATTCCGATCTTTTGCCATTCTACCCTCTGCGTCCCCTAGAATTCATCTCTATTGTCGCAATTAATCTGTTTAAAACGTTTTATGCATTAGAAATTATTGTTTCACTATTTTATCCACGAGCAATTTTATGCAATGAAGTTTCCGAGAGTAGTTCTTTCGAGCAATCAAGTTTCCTTCCCTACCTGTGGGTAATTTCGTCATTTTCCTCTGGGGTATTTTTATTAGAAATTTTAAAACTAAGGACTTTAAAGCAGTGAGGCAAATCCTTTGGGTTTTAATAATTGGTTTAGCCTATGAACAAGTCCTCTTGGTTAAGGTGAACCGTAGCTACGCACTGTAGGATTCCAGTGAAGAGGAGGTGAGTCACTAGGACTGCTTAAGTACCAGGCTCTTCCGGATCCACTCCTAGACATGCGCACAATGGTTGCCACACCTTAACTCGGCGACTTAATCACAGGTTTGTTTAGTAATTTTAAGTCTTATGTATATGTTTGAGTAGACTAGTCCTAGGGTTCAATAGATCCTAGTTCACTAATCTACGAGCCCAACTAAGCCCATAACAGTTCACATATAACAAATCACTCCACAAATCTGAAGTACTTACCTGGTGGACTCGGGTTGAAGGTACAGGTGCCATGCCAGAATAACCTGAAAATAATTTCCTAAAAGCCCATTTTTTTTTTTTTTTTTTTTTAAAAGCCCATTTTTTTTTTTAAAAGCCCATTTTGAAACGTTTTTGGGCCCAAAACCCTCAAAGCCGAGTTTTGAACCGGGCTCTGATACCAAACTGTAACATCCCCAAACCCGGCCCATTCACTACGACCGAATCAGGTTATGTTAGTGAAAATATGTTTCTTTACTTTCGGTAAAGTCATGTCCATTTAAAATTATTCAATAATATAAGCTTGGGATGAATTAAAACTTTGTCATAATTTACTATAATATAACTCTTTTGTAAAAATATTACTAAATACGTTATAACTTTTAACAACTATAAATAGCGTACTTTAATCAACAAAGTGACCCTTATTACATCAATAAATAAACCAAGTACTTTGAATTAAAAAGCTTCAAATAACAATATTCAAAACGTCTACTGCATGAAAATGCTTTCGCATGGGCCACCTTGTATCCACTCCAACCCGTCCACTAGTCACGACTCACTGCGATGATTAAAAAGTTGGGTGAGTCATACTGATTTCAGTGTGTAAGTTAACCATGAAATCCACCCACATGCTAGCCACAAGATATCCCACTTATCAAATGCAACAAGTAATATATATATATCATTTTAACAATTACCACAACTGGGCTTGGCCCACATTCAATTCATACTCGATCATTGGGCTAGGCCCATTTCTCAATAAACCACATATCAACCGGGCTTGGCCCATTTCCACGTATGTTTCCAAAACATACCTATCCACATGTCATATTGGGCTTGGCCCATTTCCATATTATCACAAAAATAATGCAACATGATTCCCAACCCAACCTAGGGTCCGTCCGCTACACACCCCTTATCCGACCTACCACACACCGGGGACTATCGAGTCACCCTCTCCTTTCCCTCCAAAAGGCAACCAATGCCATCCACGATGTAGCGTATAGCTAACATCAAACCACGATGGAGCACACAGCAATCCATCAAGCCCACGATATGACATAAAGCCCATATCAATCAAGGTAACCACGCGAACCAAATCGCAAAGATCCACAACGCGACCTCGATCAGCGCCAATCCACGATGTAGCACAAAGTCGACATCAACCACGCACTCAAGTACACCCGCACCTTCTTTTCATAACCCACCCATGCACATGTAACATAAAATGATGATAAGGTGGTGCATGTACATATTAAACCCAATCATAGGTATACTCACATAATAAAATCGGTCATCACATATTTACAAACTTTGCTACTAACTCGATCATCTTCATACCCTTAAGGGTACCATTTTCACATTTATCTGCACTGGTTAGCATACATATAAAATAGACATTTATCACGCAAATCCCGGAAACAATGATTAACTACACACCTTATTACTAGGAGTTCTAGACTCTCGATCCTCGACGCTATCGTCTAGCGAAACTACGGCTTTCTGCCTAACGTTTCTTGCTGTTGGCCCACACCCTGGTGGCCAATCTCGAACAGCAGAAACGGATCTCTTCTTGAACTTTGGGATGGGAGCTTTCCCTTGTCCACTTTGACTGGTATTCGCCTCCATCGAAAGTCACTTAATCAGAATCACACCATCAATCAACAAGTCATAATCTACTTATTAACGAGTCTAAGTCACTTACTAATATCCTTACCGAAATAATCTGAGATCCCGAAGGCCTTCCTTTAGACTCCTTGGCGCGGCTACAAGCTACGAATGTCGACAAAGACTACACCTTACCATTCGGCTTCAAACTTGATAAAGTAGGAGAGTGATGGAGGCTAAGGATTTCGGCTATCAAGGGGCTAAAAGAAAATAAAAGAAATACTTGGCTACAAGGCCAAAGGAGAAATCAGCACACCAAGAGGGAGAGGCAAAAGACTTGATGAACAACTAGCACTCTACCCTCCCCTATTTATAGTATTCGGCCAACCCCCCTTGAAGTCTCCAAAATTTGGCCAACACCTCACTAATTTAATTCCACTTAAACACTTCACTAATAATCCAATAATAATGCTCATATTATCCCAAAAAAAATAAATAATAATAATTATCCCACTTAATTTAACTAAAAAATAATAATAAATAAATAATAAATAATAAATAATTATCCCATAATAAAATAATCCAACATTCGCCCACCTTATCACTCCCGTATCTCATTCCAATTAAACTCCTATTCAAATTAAAAAGAAGTAAAATAATCCAATGGCAACCATTATCACCTAATCCTATTAATAATAATCCTATATTTAACAAAATAAAATAAAATAAAAACCAGTCTACTCACCAGCCGAATTTAAGAAGGACTAAACCACCTAGCTCTCCCATGTGCCGTCCAATTCCTTTCTAATCTGCTACAAAAATCAAAATAAAACAACACCCCAAATTCTTTGCCCATAGGTCTCAACACGGGACACCACAGCTTCTTCTTGACCTTTCCCCTAACGCCTGTGCCACTCGGCCTCATTGAATTTCATGCTAGAAACCCGCAACAATTGCTTTTAACCCCTTCTTACTTCCGCCCATCACCAAATAACAAAATAAAACGCCCAAAACGCAGCTCCCCTCGAACCGTGCTCTCTTCTCCCTCCAGCGCCTAAGTAGCGCCTAAGAGCCACTCTGCCCTTTGGACTTCCATGTCCATCAAACCTACCCATTTAATATTAAGGCCTACTTAGCCCAGTCCCCTTGACGCAAAAATAAAACAAGAAATCGCTGCTGCTTGGACTCGAACCCAAGCCCCATAGACGCCACCTTCCAAAGCCCCCAAGCAGCGCCTCAATCGCCACTTTGCCAAAGTCTATCTTGTGTCATAAACTTCATAAAATTATTTTAAGGCCTTCTTGCCCTATTTCCCCTTTTTACACTAAAATTCAAAAATTTCCTAAGTCATCCCTTGCCTTCTAGGGTTCTCCAAACCCCTCAAAATTCCTCCAACATGACCCTAAGCCTACTAAACACATCCAAAAACACCAAAAACCTTCCAACACTGGAATTATACCCAAATTGCATAGCCCCTAAATCAGGGTGTTACAATAATGCTTACCCCCTTCCTTTCCTTTTTCCTATAGTGTCATAGATGCTAGCTCGAGTTGGAGGTCGTCGGGGATTCTATCACACTAACAAGTTATTGATTGGTATTGTATGAACAATTTTCAAGTATTTTTAAGTCTATGGAATTGTTTGTATATGTTAATATGAGTTGGCCTAGAATGTTGGCCTATGTTATTTGATAGTTCATTTTGTATAAGGCCATTGATGTTGGCTGTTATTGATCAAGTTATATGTTTATGATGATGCAATTTATGAGATGCATGACTAGGTTGAATGAGTGTGTGATGAAAATTGAAAAGTTTTAATTTGGATGAAATTTTATGATTCAGTTTAATATGTTTACAGTGTATGTGTTCCGGTAATGCCTCGTACCCTATTTAGGCATCAGATACAGGTAAGGAGTGTTACATTTAGTGGTATCAGAGCTATGGTTTAGTCAATTCTCGGACTTACATAGCGTGTGCAAGAGTCTAGCTATACATGCCGTAAGTGAACTATGATAGTGTGATATCTCCCGACTCCGATGAAATTTGTTTTGGTTAAAGCAGGGATGCTTTCCAACCGAGCTACCATCGATAATGCTGAAAAGGGGTTAAGTAAGTTCGTGTAACTTAGTGAATATATTGATTTGCCTGAATTGATTCTCTATGATTTGCGATGATATGTATGTGTTAATGGATACAATGAATTAACCATAAGTTGAAGAATATGGATAAAGTGTTATCGTTCCGATTAAACATTGCATTTCGATAAATCAGAGTGACTTTTTGCAGTGAATAACATGAAAAATTTGTTCTAAGATGAGCTTATTACGATTGGTTGATATTCATATGTGATAATGCTGAATGTGTTACTAAGATATTTGAAAATGTGTTCATGATTAGTGGAAACCTAGAGATGTGTAATCAAAGTACATGATATTATGTTGGTATTGAATGCTATGCTATATGCGTGTATGTATGAGAGTCAGAAATTTAAAGGCTTTAAAATCTTCACCCCCTTACTGGTATAGTGTTATATGACGAAGTTCACGAGATTTACATTGAATAAGCTCACAAGTAGGGAAATAAAGAGTTCAGTGGTGGAATAATTAATAATGTGATCAGAGATGGGAATGACTTAGCGAGTAGAAAACAGTTTTAAGAGAGATATAAGATTATTCTAAAGATTATTTGGAATGTACAATGCCACGGTTAGAGGAGAAGTTAATCTCGGCTAATCGACTCATTCAGGTATGATGTCTAAAGACTGTACTTATTGGGAATTCTTTTGAATTAATTTTTGTTAATGAATGGAATATTATGGAATTAGTGACGATAGAATTAGTCAGAAGAATGATGTTTGAATTGTAAAGATGTTTGAGTATGACAGCTACAGCTGAGTAATTTATGACTATCTCTTCTGGGTATTCTATGTATTCTTACATTCTTAGAAGTATTTGTAATTGCTCGTTTTCTGATGAAAGCATTGTTGGTCTGATTGATTTATGATCGGCATTCCTCTATCTTCCATTGGTATTCTATTCCGTTACGTCTGAGATAAAAAGTTGACGGTGAATTCATATGAAACTATTCTTCTGTTTCTTCTAGCTATTGTTCTGTTTATATATGTATGGAATATATATTATCTCTGTCACAATTGATTTCAGAATGTATGAACAGTGTTTCTCTTTCTTTTGGTTTTCTCTGAGGAATCGTCAGGATCTCTATTATTTCATATGAGTAGTATTCTCGGGCATTCAGTATGGTCTTGTATCTTGGATTTCATTATCTTGATTTTCTTATCATCCCTATTATTTAATTGATCAAGCATGGCTTATCTTTAAAGTTGATATCGGCAAAAGTGTGGATTATGACAATTCAAGTTTAAATTGTATATTGATTTTCTTTCTTCGGGTAATTCTTATTATTATCAGTGAGTTCAAACAAGATGTCATGTTTCGTCTGAGTTAATGTAGTTAGTAAATATCTGTGACTAGCATGTTGAAAGATTTTGTGTGAATATTGACTTACCTTTGGGTAATACAGAAATACTTGCAGATACTTGAATGAAAAATCTTTGCTTATTTTGTGAGTGTGGTTTCAAGATTTACCTTATTGATGGTCTCCGGATTCTAGCTAAACTGAAAGCTAAAACGATGTTGCCATTATAAATTAGAAGAGCTCAAAAATGGAATGGTAAGTGGTAAATTAAACGAATACAGTATGAAACGACTTTTGATTCTGAAGTTTAGATCAGATCTGATTACTGTTACTATTATCCCAAGATAGAATTTATGTACTGGGGAACTCAGGGCTTATGCAGAGAGTTTCTGTTCAGAGCTCACCGTAATATCTTGTTTGTTCATCCAAAGAGAAATAAAAAGAACAGTGATTTGAAGTAAATGTTCTGGTATACGGATATGAAACCGTTATTTTTTATTTCTGTGTTCAATTGTCATTTTTGTCATCAGAGTAAGGCCGAATATCAAATACAATCAGGACTACTATGGTCCACGAGGATACTGGTGTCATGTTAGGGAAAAATATACCATGGATTTTGTATCGGGATGTCTATTATCCCCAGAAAAAGAGAGATGCTACTTGAATTATGATTGATGGATGATAAAAAAATCCGTAAAACTATTTGGAAACTCGAGGGTTATATCATCGGCTATGGAAAAAGCTACAGGAAATACTGAGCACGAGGTTGAATTGAATTGTGATTTTGATAAAAAGGTAAAAGCAATTTGTAAAAGTTGAAAACAGTTTCAGATCGACATAAAAAGCTATACAGAAGCAAAACCTAAATATATTGGATTCCAGATCGATGACAGAGTGTTTATGAAAGGATCACCCTCGAAGAGGATTATTCGGTAACGTGTTGGAAACTTTGAGAAAGATGCTAAACCTCATTCTGGTAAGATTTTCGGGGATGAAAATCCCTAAAGGGGGAGAATTGTAACAGCCTGAACTTGGGCCTAATCGGAATAGTGGTTTCGGGACCACAAATTTGACGAGGAAAAAAATTATTTTCATTATATTTTTATGCTCTACAATTTCACGGAATGATTTCGTGAAAATTTCATTTGAAAATTTCGACGTTTAGGCGCTCAATTTAGTCAAAAGGACTAAATTGTAAAAAGTGCAAAAGTTGAGTTCTACATGTTAGAGGTGTCCAATTGTTATGAAATTTTAAATTGGAGGTCCTTAAATGGTAATTAGACCATTGGTTAATTTTTTGGACAAAAATGGACATGAAATAGCTGAAATAGAATATTTTAAGTTAGGGGCATTTTGGTCATTTAGTGATTAAATGATTAAATGAATAAAATTAAAAGCCAATTTTTGTCCATCATCAACCCCACGGCCGAATTTCACAAGGGGAAACCATGGCTAGGGTTTTTCAAGCTTCCAAGCTCGATTATAAGTCTGTTCTAGCCCCGTTTTTAATGATTTTTACATTTTTGAAATCCTCGTAACAAGATCTATCTATTTCTACCACTAATTTGAGATATGGTTAAAGTCTAGGGTTTTTACCCATGATGAATATGTGTGTATTTTTGTGTCTAATGGTAGAAAATGCATGTTTATGGTTAGAGAAATGACTTTTACTAAGTGATTTTCGGTGAAAATGCCTAAAAGGACTAATTTGTAAAAGTTATAAAATGTGTCATAAAAGTGTGTTTTAATGGAAATTGTGGGTTGTTATAATTATGAAAATGGTTCGGCTAGGCTTAAAGTACAAAGAAATTGAATGAAAATCATTCTACGAGCCTAGGGGTAAAATTGTAAATATGTGAAACTTTAGGGGCAAAAATGTAATTTTGCCATAATATGATTTTTGGGTCACATTGTGTAACACCCCTTACCCATGTCCAACGCCGGAACCGGATACGAGGCATTACCATGCTTGACTTTGCTTGAACATGTAATTACGGGCTATAAAATTTCATTCCAACTTAAAACTTTTCTTTCTTAATCATAACACACATATCATGGGTCTACGAGGCCTTAAACATACTTCCGGAAGGTTTCGAAGTTCAACCGGAAACTTTTACACTCTTCGAAAAATTTTGCCTAAACAGAGGTCACACGCCCGTGTCCTCACCCGTGTGTGAAAACTAGGGGTATTATGTTTATGAAGTCAGCAACCCCTTAAGGAGCACACGGCCTAAGCACACGCCCGTGTGCTGGCCCGTGTGACGAATCAAATTCTCGCAATTAAATGCAGGGGACACACAGCCTACTAACACACCCATGGGGCTGGCCGTGTGTCACACACGGCCTAGACACACGCCCGTGTGTCTACCGTGTGGATATTTTAAGGCTATTTTCCAAGCCTTCTTGCCACCCTGAAACATAAACTCATTCATTTCGTCACAAGAAGCACATAACATAGCAATACCAAACTCTTAAGAATCCTTAAATTAACATTTATTCCACCCGTATTTTACTCAATTACTTGCATGAACATTCATTTTCATTTAACTTATCAACTTTATAACATAAACTTAACAATATTGACCAATTCACCATGGCCCTTTACAAAATGAGTGTGAAACATTAATAGCCAACCCTTTGGCCTTCAAACATGACATGACACAAAACGATCAAGTTCCTATACATGCCATACTCAAAATGAATTAACTTTACTATACCAAAAGAACGGTTGATAGTGTGATCCGAGCTCCGACGTTCTGTGATCCCCGAGCTATCTTGCGAAACTTCAAGGAAAAGGGGAAAGAGAGGGGTAAGCATATAGCTTAGTAAGTTTGCATGAAATTTATATAGCAACATAAATACTCAAAATAAACTCATCCATCTCATGATACATGAACAACATAAGCATCAAGTGCTCAAGCATACTTACTCATACTTACTCTTACCTTTCTCATTTCACAATATGATTTCACACTTTGTATTTTACTCATGGTACCTGTATCACTTAGTCACATGACTTAGCACATTTGCTATCATGAACATAAACTCATATCTTCATCATTCTTATCATAGGTGATACCCAAGGTCATCCATAAACGAATTTAACTATATTACATTTTACATACTTAGCTCTTTTTGCCCACAAATTAACCAAATTATCGTAGGATACTCGAACTCATCGTTCATAAAATTTTATGCCAACGCCATCTCCCAGATATGGTCTTATGTGGGATCACCCCTCGATGCCGATGCCACATCCCTGATATGGTCTTACACGGGACCTTATAACTCGATGTCGATGCCATGTCCCAGACATGGTCTTATACGAGATCATAAATGAATATCGATGCCATGTCCCAGACATGGTCTTATACGAAATCTCTCATTAGTGCCGAGGCCATATCCCAGACATGGTCTTACACGGGACTTTATTTATTCAATGCTAATACATGGGTAACCTCATTATTCTGAGTTTTTATCCGGAATTTCACATAACTTATTTTCACCATTTCCTCATCGAGGCTTCATCACTCAATTTTCATAGCAATAACATACATTGTCATAATATTAAATAATTTCAAATATCGAACATTATGAAACTCTAACTTCATACAAACTTACCTCGATTCTCAAAATGTGTATAGATGCTCGATTTTGTTCTTGCCTCAGTTTTGATTCGAGCTTCGTGTTTCTTGATCTATAATAACAATTTCACTTGTTAAATACACACATTGACTAAATCGACTTATAATTCATATTTTGGCAAAATTATGATTTTGCCCCCAAACTTTTACATAATTACATTTTTGCCCCTAGGCTCGGAAAACAATTTTCATTCAACTTTCTTGTATTTCAAGCCTAGCCGAATCATATTCTCAAGTATAAAAACCTTCAATTTCCACTATTTCACTCATGTATGACCATTTCTACAACTTTTACAATTTGATCCTTTTATGCATTTTTCATGAAAATCACTTAGAAAAAGATGTTTATCATACATCAAACTTTCATATTCTTCCATAAAACATCAAAATACATGCATGTCATACATGGGTAAATTTTTGAACATGAACCCTAGCTCAAGATATAGCTAGAAATAGCTAAACCGAGCTACGAGGGTCTCAAAAATACGAAGAACATTAAAAACGGGGCTAGGATGCACGTACTATCAAGCTTGGAAGTTGAAGAAACCCTAGCTATGGCTCCTTGCAAATTTTGGCTAAGGGAGAAGAAGATGGACACCATTTTTGACTTCTTTTTCCCTTTTTAATCTTTTATTTACCAAATGACAAAAATGCCCTTAATGCCCCTTTCTTGAGATTTTTCCTTCCCATGTCCATTTTTGTCCATCTTTTATATAATGTTCTAATTGCTAAATAAGGACCTCTAGTAATCTTTATAATTCTATTTCATACTTAAATCTTCTAGAATCTCATATTTTCCAATCCTTGCAATTTAGTCCTAATGGACAATTTATTCACAAATTAATAAAATTCCTTCATGAAGTTTTCACACAATCATACAAACACCTCATAAGCCTTATGAAATCATTTAAACACATATTTCTACTTTAGATTTGTGGTATCGCACCACTATTCCGACTAGGCCCTAAATCGGGCTGTTACAATTTTCCCCCTTAGGGATTTTCGTCCCCGAAAATCTTACCAGCAAAAAAGTTTGGGTACTGGTTCCTCATAGCCTCCTCGGGCTCCCATGTAGCCTCTTCTTCCCCATGTCTCTGCCATAAAACTTTCACGAGAGCTATACTTTTATTCCTTAATTGCTTGACTTCCCGGGCTAGAATCTTAAATGGTTCTTCACCATAAGTCATGTCGGGTTGTATCTCAACCTCTGTCGGTGTAATCACATGCGAAGGGTCTGATCGGTAGCGTCGCAACATAGACACGTGAAAAACATTATGAATCTTTTCTAACTCGGACGGTAAAGCCAATCGGTAAGCTACCAGCCCTATTCTCTCGGTGATCTTATATGGTCCGATAAAACGCGGACTCAATTTCCCTTTCCGGCCAAATCTAAGAACTTTCCTCCATTGTGATACTTTCAAGAATACTCTATCACTGACTTGATACTCAATTTCTTTCCTTTTTAAATCCGAATAGGATTTTTGTCGATCAGAAGCAGCTTTTAGACAATCTCAAATCACCTTTACTTTTTCTTCGGTTTCTCTAACCAAATCAACCCCGTGAATCTGGTTTTCCTTAAGTTCAGTCCAATATAAAGGCGTTCGACACTTACGCCCATATAAAACTTCATAAGGCGCCATTTTCAAACTCGACTGAAAACTATTATTGTAGGCAAATTCCACCGAAGGTAAATATTTATCCCAGCTGCCCTGAAACTAAGAATACAACAACGTAGCATATCTTCAAGTACTTTTATTACTCTCTCTGACTGTCCGTCGGTTTGGGGGTTAAAAGCCGTACTTGTAACACCCCAAACCCGGCCCAAACAGTACAACCGGATCTGGTATGTCACTTAAGAGATTTTACATAACATGTCGCATTTTGGAAAACAATTACTAGGTTTACACCTTTATTTCGAAAGCTTAATAATTCATTAAAGTATAAAATATTAAGTAACCAATTATCTTTGTAGATTTTAAATAAAAATCAAAATTTCATGTAGGTCTTAACTTAATTGAAAACGTAAAACTTAAAACCCAGTAATAAAAGCCCAACAAAATCCCAAGACATAAATGGTAGTCTAGTGGCCCATGGCCTTATTACAAGGAAATTTGAACCCATTAATTAAATGAAAATAAAAAAAATTAGACTAAGTCTTTTTGCTGAATTCTCAAAGCTCTGTCGCATGGCCACCTTGCTCTCCTCTCCAGCCCGGTCCGATGCCCTAAGTGTCACCTGAGATGGTTAAAATTAAAGGGTGAGTCGCGAGACTCAGTGTGCAACCCTCATGCACCATTAGATTTGGGCTTTAGCCCCATAAAACAGAATAATCAAAATATAAGTAACAAAAATAATATGCAAAGCCCAACCCATATCCTAGGTGTCCATCCGCCACACGCCTCCGTACCAACCATTCACACCATTGGGGATTTCTACAATCAACCCACATCTCTGGCGCGCTTGATGGCGATCGTCTTTGCTCATCATCGAGATCATGGCCGTAGCCACTACAATAGATCATGGCAGAAGCCGCTACAACAGATCACGGTAAGGAACCGCTACAACAGATCACGGTAAAAACCGCTACAACATATAACTTCCTCCTTTCATCAAACCCAACCCATGCAATCACAGAAAATCAGCATACTTATCACATATGTCATCTTAATAGGAACATTCACTTAGGAATGACAGAGATCACTAACCTGATGATTCGCTTTTACCCTCATTGGGTTTCAACCGTTATGCCGGAATTTTGGCATTTTACAGAATATTTTAGATTAACAAGCATATTTTTTTAAACAGGCAAACTAAATGGTGTGGAAGTGTTACACACCTGATATTGCGAAATCCAATATTCTTAGTCGATGTCCTTGCTATCTGGATCTATTATCCTCAATCTATAGCCTTGCTTAAAAGCCGGAACAATTGCGAAAATAGGCCTCTTCTATATTCGGCCATGGTTAGTATTCTACCCGATTTTATATTTATAAATAAACAAATCCTCTTACCTTGAAATCCCGAAATTGGAGACTTATGATTTTCGGCTTTTAGGTCTAGTCGACTAAGCTTCCTTCAAATCCCGAATTGCCGCCCATCATAAAACCATTAAACTATTAGCTTTTGGCTTTTGCCTTTCAAAAACCGGGAATAGATCATGAGAACTAATCAAAAATCAACACTTACCTTAGCATAGGAGATTAGGCTAGCACTAGAGAGAGGATTCGGCAATGCCCATGGAAGATTTAAATGCCGGAAGTATAGAACTAATTCTCAAATAGGATGAATAGAAGAAAAGACTATGGATGCTTCGGCTTCCTAGAGAAATCGGTACAAGAAGGAAAAAGTGGAGAAGAGTTTCGACTTTTAAAGAAATTGGAGAAAAGAAATTGGAGAGGGAGAGGCTAGGGAATTTCGGCACAATGGGAGAGAAATTTAGGGTTTTCAGTGTCAGAATCAAGGAGCTAGCCCCTCTATTTATAGCTATTTTGGCACCTACTGCTAAAAACTAAAAACGCCTTAAAATTCAAGCTAAAAGAGAGGAGAAATTCGGCACCCTCCTTGCCATGCAGTAGCCGAATTTTACACTCCTCTAGGTGGTGGATTTTCGGCCAACACTTCCCTTGAAGATAAGCTCCTAACTTTTCTCCTTTTTATCTATGATATTATCACTTAAAAATCCACATAAATTCTCCTATTTTATAGCATTGTAGCCGTCCACCTCTACTAATCCCTAATGCCAAATTTAACTCACTTAAATTAAAATATTTGGGCCTCATAAAACTTAATACTTGGGCCCCTAATTCCTTTTGTGTGGCGTCACCCTCTCTTCATTTAAAGTGCCAAATTTGGCCTAAAACATGGGCTCCTTGCGACCCAAAACTTGTTCGTTTTTAACTGTTAATGATGCCACTTTAATCCGGGCCTTTTTGCCTAATTCTAAGCCCAAATTTAGACCCCTATCAATTAAATTAACATAGTAAACCTATCCCTACACTAAATGTATAGGCCCGTAAATTTAGGATGTTACAGTTTTACCCCCTTAAAGAAATTTCGTCCTCGAAATTTCCAACTAACTATTAATCGTACTACCCAAGTATCACCACTATGCTTTCGCTGCGCACTCCGATTCTAAAGCCAAAAGAAACACTTAGTATACTATGGTAGAGTACGCACCAGTGTTAGCATCTAGAGCGTTATCGTCCCCTTGTACTCATTTTACCGATTCGCGTTTATCTGTTTAGAAATTTTATGAATTATTAGTTTTCTTCCGCTGATTAACCACGAACAGTTTTATGAATAATAGTTTAAAAGTAGTTCTTTCGAATTCCCATTCACAATACAGTCTCAAGTTTGTAACCTCTAACTAAAATAAAACACATACATCATACAAATAACATCCAAGCACTTACATTCTTCACGTAAAGGTGTTTTCGTTGATTCACTACCTAGGGGTATTTTCGTAATTTTATCCTACAGGGGTATTTTCGTAATTTTTCATAATAAAGTTCCTTGTTGATTTCGTGAAGTAAGGGTATTCTGGTAATTTTACAATCTGGGGGTATTTTGGTAATTTTGAAATCTGGGGGTATTTTGGTAATTTTGAAATCTAGGGGTATTTCGGTAATTTTGAAATCCGGGGGTATTTCGGTAATTTTGAAATCCGGGGCAATCTAGTAATTTTGCAAATCAGGGGTAATTTGGTAGTTGTACAAACCAGGGGTATTTTGGTCATTTGATAAAACGAGGGTAGGTTGGTAATTTTTTCTAACCAGGGATATTTCGATGTTATTGTTGTTGTTTTTTTTCTAACAGGGGTACTTTGGGAAAATCTAGTTTCATAATCCGGGTTACTCTTGTAAACATGAGATTTTCGGGTAAATTTTCAAAACATAGGTATTTTTA
Source organism: Gossypium sturtianum (assembly GCA_025698515.1). Classification (NCBI taxonomy): domain Eukaryota; kingdom Viridiplantae; phylum Streptophyta; class Magnoliopsida; order Malvales; family Malvaceae; genus Gossypium; species Gossypium sturtianum. The sequence continues at coordinate 106,267,361 of CM046955.1, forward strand.
TAAATTCATAGTTGGTTGGAAATTTTCACAAATCAAATGTATTTTGAGAATTTTGCAAAGCGTGGGGATTTTTTTTCGTAAATAGGGTGGTTTGGTCCTTTCGGGTTTTAATTATAAGGTTTAGCCCATCAACAAGTCCTCGTGAATGGGGTGAATAGTCACCACGCACTGTAGGATTCTAGTGAAGAGGAGGTGAGTCGCTAGGATCGCTTAAGTACCAAGCTCTCCCTGAATCCACTCCTAGACATGCGCATGCCCATTGCCACACCCTAACATGGCTAAGGTGAACAATCACTACGCACTGTAGGATTCCGGTGAAGAGGAGGTGAGTCACTAGGATTTGCTTAAATACTGTGCTCTTAGGATCCAATCCTAGACATGCGTATGCTTGTTACCACACCCTAGTCTTGCGGCTCGTCCACGGGTTTGTTTAGTGAAGTTAAGTCTTATGAGATTTTAAGAGTTGTTTCAAACTAGGCCTAAAGTCCATCAAGTTCTAATCTAACTAATCTACGCCCCATAAAGCCCATCAAGCCCACATATATTATATCACACAATGGTTTGAATACTTACAGCGGACTTGGGCCGGAGACGCAGGTGCCATGCTAAGCTAACAGACCTATATAAATATGCATGTTTCGAAAACCCAACTTTAGAAAACGTTTTGAGCCCAAAAAACCCCCAGAGCCGAGTTTTGAACCGGGCTCTGATACCAATTTGTAACACCCCAAACTCGGCCCAAACGCTACAACCGGATCTAGTATGTCACTTAAGAGATTTTACATAACATGTCGCATTTTGGAAAACAATTACTAGGTTTACACCTTTATTTCGAAAGCTTAATAATTCATTAAAGTATAAAATATTAAGTAACCAATTATCTTGGTAGATTTTAAATAAAAACCGAAATTTCATGCAGGTCTTAACTTAATTGAAAACGTAAAACTTAAAACCCAGTAATAAAAGCCCAACAAAATCCCAAGACATAAATGGTAGTCTAGTGGCCCATGGCCTTATTACATGGAAATTTGAACCCATTAATTAAATGAAAATAAAAATAAAAATTAGACTAAGTCTTTTTGCTGAATTCTCAAAGCTCTGTTGCATGGCCACCTTGCTCTCCTCTCTAGCCCGGTCCGATGCCCTAAGTGTCACCTGAGATGGTTAAAATTAAAGGGTGAGTCGCGAGACTCAGTGTGCAACCCTCATGCACCATTAGATTTGGGCTTTAGCCCTATAAAACAGAATAATCAAAATATAAGTAACAAAAATAATATGCAAAGCCCAACCCATATCCTAGGTGTCCATCCGCTACGCGCCATGTAATGACCATTCACACCATTGGGGATTTCTACAATCAACCCACACCGCTACACGCCTTGATGGCGTCGTGTTTGCTCATCATCGATCCCGGCCGTAGCCACTACAATGCATCACGGCAGGAAGCGCTACACAGATCACGGTAAGGAACCGCTACAATGAGATCACGGTAAAAACCGCTACAACATATAACTTCCTCCTTTCATCAAACCCAACCCATGCAATCACGTAAAATCAGCATACTTATCACATATGTCATCTTAATAGGAACATTCACTTAGGAATGACAGAGATCACTAACACTGGTGATTCGCTTTTACCTAAATTGGTTTCAACTGTTATGCCTAGGAATTTTGGCATTTTACGAATATTTTAGATTAACAAGCATATTTTTTAAACAGGCAAACTAAATGGTGTGGAAGTGTTACACACCGATATTTGTAAATCCAATATTCTTAGTCGATGTCCTTGCTATCCGGATCTATTATCCTCAATCTATAGCCTTGCTTAAAAGCCGGAACAATTGCGAAAATAGGCCTCTCCTATATTCGGCCATGGTTAGTATTCTACCCGATTTTATATATATAAATAAACAAATCCTCTTACCTTGAAATCCCGAAATTGGAGACTTATGATTTTCAGCTTTTAGGTCTAGTCGACTAAGCTTCCTTCAAATCCCGAATTATCGCCCATCATATGTAACACCCCAAACCCGATCAATACACCACGACCGAATCTGGCATGTTACGGGGAAAATCGTGTTTGAGGGGTTAGGTTTCAGGTTAAGGATTCAAGAAAAAACTCTTTGACATATTTTATACTTGTCAAAATCTTGGGCATGATTGCTTTAAAGCGGTAGTGAATTTTGAAAACCGGGAATTTGAAAACTTGGTTGACTCCATAAGTAAGACAAATCCATATCGTTTGAGAATCCCAAGTAATCTCCTTCTTGATGCTTAAAAACATTTTGAGCTTGGTGTGGAAAAATCTCTAGTTTTAGAAAACGTTTGAGTTGCATTTATTTTTAATTTATAGTGTGATACCCGATGGTAAAATTTAAAACATATCGCTTTGTAGTTTTGAAAACCTCATTTTATATCCAAGTTTTTATCCGATAATAATCCATAATTTATTAGGACATAATTTAAATCCAATCAAAGCATGTGAATAATCAAAACATAATTTTAAGAGGCCTTTTACAATCCCAACAAAACCATATGGAATAAAAGAAATTAAGTACCAAGTCTAAATCAGTGAAATTTTGAATTTATTCATGGCATGGTCACCTCGAGTCCACCCGGCTCCATGTCGCAATCTAAGTGTCACTTGAAATGATAAGGAGAAGGTGAGTCGCAAGACTCGATTGCATAAATCCTCTCCGATTAATGCAACATGCTAACACACATCATAGCAACGCAATACAAGTAATGCACCCAATCCTAGCCATCCGTACTCCATTTCTACCCCGTATGGTACCAAACCTTTGGTGGTGCCAAACCACCGTGACCCAAAGTCACGATATCCATAATTGTGGTGCTAAACCACTTTGGTGACCCAAAGTCACGAATAATCCAATGATGGGGCCAACCCATCGTGGTGATACCAAGTCATTGGCGTCAATCCCGTATAATCGGCTATGGGGCCAACCCACCGTGGTGCGGCCACTTTGGGACGAGACGCTATGAGGTGCCAAACCTCGTGTCCCAAAGACATGAATGTGATACCAAATCTTTGGTGACCGAAGTCACGAATCCAATGATGGGGCCAACCCATCGTGTGATACCAAATCACGGCGTCAATCCCGTATAATCAATCGTGGGGCCAACCCATCGTGGTGCTAAGCCACTGGGACGAGACGAGGTGCCAAACCTCCGTGACCCAAAGTCACAATAATCAATCTGTGGTACCAAACCCTTTGGAGGTGCCAAACCTCCGGTGTCCCAAAGACACGGATATCATATCCCCCTCCTCTCACATCACCCATAACATATCATACTAATGCAAATCGTGCAAGACATGTAATCATGCTAACATGTTTAACATTGCATCTCATATCACATACATCATCAATCATGATATCATATACCATTAATAGAACTCGTAATGAAACGGGCTTACCCGAATCCGTGCACATACCCCATAGGGTATCATATCAATCAACCACAATCGTTTGACAATCGGGTTTATTAACCATATTACTAAGCAATGAGTGTGTTAGTTTACACACTGTTAAAACGCAAGCTTTTAAACCCAACGAACCGATCTAAGATCCTCAAATACCTTGCTCCTATAGTCGGCCAAACATAGATTAGCCACTTATACCATTCGGCCAAAACCATTAAACCAAAGGGGTTAACAATTGAATCCCTTACCTTTCACTTGGTTTGGTTTCCTACCAAAACCCGAACCAACCAATGCTTCCTTAGTCAATCGCCACACCCTAACAAGAGAATCGTTAATTTTTTTGAAGTCTTTGATTAACGAAAACTAAAAGAATGCACTACTAGAACCAATCCCTTACCACCACTTACCAACGATTAACCGAAAAGAAGACTCCTCTTGCTTGCTTCCAAAATCCAAAGGCCCTATAACGTAATAGTTAACAAAGACTAACTCCTTTCAACCAAACCCAAAATCGAACGTAACGAGGAGAGGAGAAATAACCATTCGGCCAAGCACTTACCTAACACCAACCAATATTTGGCCAAGAACCACTAGGAGAGAGGAAAGATTCGGCCAACTCTTAAACAAGATGGAAAAAGAGGATTCGGCTAGGGTGGCTTGTAATAATCAAACAAGATTCGGTCGAGTAAAAGAAAAGAGAAAACGAAATGTAAAAGGATAGGGGTTGATATTCGGCCAACAATAGAAATGGGAAAAGAAAAAGAAAAGGAAAGGTTTAGAAGGGTGAAGTTTTGGCTTGCAAAAGAAAGAATGGAGAAAGTGTTTTGGAGAATGGAGTTTTGCTACACACAAATGAAGAGAAAAGAGAGAGAGCAAAGAACATTCGGCTACCAAGAAAATTGAGAGGGACAAAGCAAATTCGGCAAGGCTATAGGGGTTTGGTCTCTTGGTTTCAAGAAGTAAAGAAAATGAGAGAAAGCTCTCTTGTAATTTCGGCTACTATTGACAAAAGAGAGGAATTTGGCTTGACACAAAGTGACCGAAAAAGGCACAAAAGTGCTTAAGTGAATTTCGGCTAACACCCCTCCCCACTTACCAAAACTGGCCACACTCTCCACAACTCCCCAACATTCGGCCACTACCCACAATTACTCCAAGCCACACATTCAAACTAGTTTGAACTAGTCTCCCTCCTAAACTCGCTCTCCACCCACCATTTAAACATTTGACTTGGTCCATGGCGAGTTTGAAGCGCCCACAACTCTTCTCCTCCATGCCGTCAAAATGAGAGCAAAAATGTGGGATTTTCGCAGCTTGAACACAGGACCTCCTCTCTTGCAAGTGACGCCAAACACAAGCCCCAAGTGGCGCATGCTTTGCCATCTTACTAGCTCAACTCTTGTGCTAACTTTTCACCTAAAATTATTTATAAACCCCATTTCCTCCTTGACTCCTCTCACATAAAACTTAAAACCAAAATTTTTCCTACCACTACGGCTTATAATAAGCTTACAACTAAGCCCCAAAACAACACAAAAGCAACATTGCAAAACAACCACATGCAAAACAATGCAATAACAAAATAGCCCCTATCCTCGGATATTCTGAGTTCTACCCCTAAAAAATAATTTTGGCCTCAAATTACCCGATCAAAAGAGTTGAGGGTATTCTTTGTCTCATCACATCCTCGGGTTCCCACGTAGCTTCTTCCACGCCATGGTTCCGCCATAGCACCTTTACCGAGGCACCGACTTCCTACGCAAAACCTTCACATCCCGATCTAGGATCCGCACGAGTTCCTCCTCCATGGTCAATCCGATTCACCTCGATCTCTTCCATCGCTACGACATGCGATGGATCTCGAACGATAACGCCTAAGCATCGAAGCGTGAAATACATCGTGAATCGACTCAACTCCACCGGCAACTCAATTTGGTAAGCTCATCGTCCCACTCGTTTGAAGCACCTTATACGCCCAATAAACCTCGGACTTAGCTTGCCTTTCCTTCCGAATCTCAATACTTTCTTCCATGGCGAGACCTTGAGAAAAACTTGATCCCCACAAAGAAACTCTATATCTCTCCGCTTGAGATCGGCATAAGACTTTCGCCTATCCAAGCTTCTTTCAATCGAGCTCGAATCAAATTAACCTTGTCTTCGGTCTCGCAACCAACTCTGGTCCCAACAATCGGCGTTCACCCAACTCCGTCCAACATGTAGGTGAGCGACACTTTCTACCATACAACGCCTCATATGGTGCCATTTTGATGCTTGCTTGGTAACTATTATTGTAGGCGAACTCACTAATGGCGTAAACTCCTCCCAACTACCTCGAAATCCGAACACAACCTCTCAAAGATATCCTCTAAGATCTCAGATAACCCTTTCCGACCGCCCGCCGATTGCGGGTGAAAAGCCATCTTTGAAATCCAAGCGCGCACCCAAAGCCCGATGCAACGCTTTCGAAACCTTGACGTAAATCTGGGATCCCTATCCGAGATAATCGATCATCGCACACCGTGCAATCTCACTATCTCGACACATACGGCCGCCAACCTCAAGTGAGTAATCAACCCTTCACGGAATGAAGTGAGTCGATTTAGTCGACGATCCACAATTACCCAAACCGAGTCTTTCTTGCTCGGCGAAGAGGTAATCCACCGATGAAATCCATAGTTATTCTTTCCCACTTCCATTGTGGAATCTTCACTAGTTGAAGCAACCACGACGGCAAATCGATGCTCGGCCTTGACCTGCCGACATGTCGGACACTTCCCTACAAACCCCGTCACTTCTTTCTTCGGACGGCCACCAAAATTGCTCTCTTAGATCTCTATACATCTTGCTTCCTCGGGATGCATAGCGTATGGGCTGCTATGTGCGCCTGAAGAATCCTCCGCTCACTCAACGTCTTTTCGGTATACAAGCTCGCTTGGAAACACAACACTCCATCACTAGATAACACCCGTAACCCTCCAAACCACCATCCCGCACTGAGACCTCTCGCGCACTCAAAACCTCATCTTCCAATCTGCTTTCTCTCGATCCGCTTCAACCCAAGTAGGCTTAACTCGTAGCTCGCGAGAATACTTCCGTCTGCCATACAAACTCGGATGGGCAAACATCGCTCTTAAGTCTCGAAACAACCTTACGGCTCAACGCGCTCGCCACCACGTTAGCCTTGCCCGGATGATATTCAATCGAACAATCATAATCCTTGAGCAATTCAATCCATCTGCACGCCTCAAATTCAAATCCTTCTGAGTCAAAAGATACTTTAGACTCTTGTGATCTGTGTAGACTATCGATCTCTCTCCGAACAAGTAGTGCCTCCAAATTTTCAAGGCGAAGACTACAGCGGCTAACACCAAGTCGTGCGTCGGATAATTGACCTCATGTGGCCTCAACTGCCGAGATGCGTAAGCCACAACCTTACTTTCCCGCATCAAAGACACATCCCAATCCCGTATGTGATGCATCGCAATACATCGTGAATTCCTTCCGACCTCAAAGTTGAATTAAAACAGAGCTTGGTCAAAATCTTCTTTAGTTTGTCGAAACTCTCCCGCCGCTTCTCACCCAAACAAATGGAACCCCTTTCCTTAACAACTTGGTCATTGGCGCTGCGATCAATGAAAACCTTCTACAAATCTTGGTAGTATCCGCCAAACCAGAAAACTCGAATCTCAACCCATCGACTTAGGCGGCTTCCAATCCAAAAGCGCCTCAATCTTCCGAGGATCTACCCTAATACCCTCGGTAGACACTACATGACCCAAGAATGTCACCTCCCGAGCGTAACTCGCACTTACTAAATTTTGCATAAAGCTATTTTTCCTCGAGAATCAGCGATTACTATTCGCAAGTGTGCATCATGCTCCTCCTCTGTCTTTGAGTATACTAAGATGTCGTCAATAAAAACCACTACGAATCGATCCAAATATCTTTGAAACACCCTATTCATCATATCCATGAATGCCGCCGTATGCGTTAGTCAACCCAAGCGGCATTACCGTAAATTCGTAGTGCCCATACCGAGTAATAAACACTGCTTGTGGATATCCGCCTCCTTCACCTTCAATTGGTGATACCTGGACCTTAAATCAATTTTCGAGAATATCAAAGCACCCTTCGGTGATCAAACAAGTCATCTATCCTCGCAACGGATACTTGTTTTTGATCGTCACTTGTTCAATCTGGCGGTAGTCTATACACATCCGCATGGTACCATCTTTCTTCTTAACAAAGAGTACCGCGCCCCTAAGGTGAAACACTTGGCCTAATAAAGCCTCGATCCAACAACTCCACGGATCTCGAGCCTTTAATTCCACTAACTCCTTTGGCGCCATCCTATACGGAGCAATAGACACCGGCGCAGTTCCGTGAATGATCTATCCCGAACTCCACCTCACGATCGGTGGCAAGCCGGAAGTTCCTCCGGGAAACACATCAACAAATTCTTTAACTGTCCGGACCTTTTCCACAAAGCAGATTCCTTAGCCTCCAAGGCATACACGTGAACCACATACGCTTCACTGATTCTTCCCGACCATCTTCTCCGCTTTCAGAGCGGATACCACGTTGGATAAGTAATCTCTTCTATTACCTATCATGACTACCTCATCACCCTCACCGTCTTTAGAACCAAACGCTTAGCGCGCGCAATCCAATCTAGCACGGTATTTAACCAACCAATCCATCCCGAGAATCGATCGAACTCCCCAAATGGCGGTTTCATCGGATCGACCACAAACACTACCCCTTGGAGTTCTAGGGTACATCTCTATACTGACTTATCTACGACTACAGAGTGACCTATAGGGCTAATGACCGTCATCCGCCTAGAAGTAGTTTGAGTTTAAGTCCATGGTCTCTACTATGCTACTAGCAACGTATGAATGCGTTGAACCCACATCAATTAAAGCAGTATATGGAGAACCAAAGATAAAAATGTACCGGTTATGACGTCCGGCAGGTGCGCGCCTCCTCTCTCGGCGTCTCACGCATACACCAACCCAGCCGTCTTGCCTCGAGCTACCCGCACCTTTGCCCGGTGCTCCGCGGCCTCGACTGTAACCATTACCTCCTCTCGCCATTACCACGACCCTCTCTGCGGTGGCGGTCCATTATTCTGAATCGAGTACGCGCCGCCTCTCCGGACCGAATCCTAGTCAACTTACGCGGACGGTCCCTCACACGGTGATCCAAAGAGCCACACTCGAAACATCCTTTTCCACCGGTCCAAAGAACCTCCCAATGAGATTTCCCACAATGGTTACACTGCGTGCGGGTCCACGACACAAAGAATGCACCTACCTGCATCGATTCGGCCCACTTTGTCTAGCTCTTTCTGCGGATTACCCGACGACCGTAAGATCCAAAACTCCTCTTATGTCTGTTCCTATCCATGTTTTGCCTCACAGATTCCTTAACACCCTCGGCTACCTTAGCCTTCTCAACCAGACGGCAAACTCACGCCCGTTTGTGGAGCAATCAGCAGCCTTAATTCGCCTCTCGGACCATCCTCGAATCGAACACACCTCTCGTGTTCGGTGAGCCACAATGCCCCTAGCATACCTACTCGGCTTCAAGAATTCGCCTGCACTACGACACGCACTTACTCCCCGAACTAGCCTCAAAAATGCTTTTAGTTGTGCGTCAATGTAGCTAGCTCCAATGTACTTTTTCGATAAGCGACCCTAAAATAATCCCAAGTGAGATCCTCCGCTGTAGAGTCCCGTCTCGAACCGTGAGCCACCACCGGTATGACTCATCCCGAAGGAGCGATACTATCCCCTTCAGCTTCTCTCAAGAATCAGTGTCAGATCATCCATGATCCGCTCCGTCGCCTCACCAATACTCGGCCGTCTTGGAGCAACACCGTAAACACCTCTAAATACCTCACCCCATTTGCTCGGGAGTCGCCAGCACGATTTCCTAACTCCCGCGCCTCCACCTACTCCAGCCTACCCTTTTCAGAACTCGCAAAGATCGCTGCGACATCGCTGCGCTTTCGACCGATCCTCGAAATTCACCACCTCTAGCTGGTGGTGGTACCGGTATCTCATTCTCGACTTCGACTGCACCCTACCGGGTTCGAAACTATCATCCTACCCCGACCACGTCCATGTGTATTACGACCACGTCCACCCCGAGTGCTCATGACTACAGTCTCGACTTATCTGATTTAGAAGTTTTATGCATCAGTATTTATTCCGCTATTTAAAAGCACAGTCTTATGAATATTTCTTATTAAAGAAATTTTTGTTTTCGCAAGTCGTGGACCTAGTGGTTTCAATTTCTAAAGTAATTGGTAGCCATTCAATCATATTACACCAACATCAGTAATCACAAGAATAGTAAGGGGTACTTACCTGGGCGGATTGGTGCCGGAGACTCGAAGCCATGCCTTTCAAACCATATACTTTGAAACGAAAACATTTAAAAACAAAAAAAAATTCTTAAAACATTTTGGGCCTCAGGCCCACAGCCGAGCCTTGAACTTAGCTTTGATACCAAAATTGTAACACCCCAAACCCAGTCAATACACCACGACTGAATCTGGCATGTTACGGGGAAAATCGTGTTTGAGGGGTTAGGTTTCAGGTTAAAGATTCGATGAAAAAAACTCTTTGACATATTTTATACTTGTCAAAATCTTGGGCATGATTGCTTTAAAACTGGTAGTGAATTTTAAAAACCCGGGAATTTGAAAACTTGGTTGACTCCATAAGTAAGACAAATCCATATCGTTTGAGAATCCCAAGTAATCTCCTTCTTGATGCTTAAAAACATTTTGAGCTTAGAGTGGAAAAATCTCTAGTTTTAGAAAACGTTTGAGTTGCATTTATTTTTAATTTATAGTGTGATACCCGATGGTAAAATTTAAAACATATCGCTTTGTAGTTTTGAAAACCTCATTTTATATCCAAGTTTTTATTCGATAATAATCCATAATTTATTAGGACATAATTGAAATCCAATCAAAGCATGTGAATAATCAAAACATAATTTTAAGAGGCCTTTTACAATCCCAACAAAACCATATGGAATAAAAGAAATTAAGTACCAAGTCTAAATCGGTGAAATTTCGAATTTATTCATGGCATGGTCACCTCGAGTCCACCCTGGCTCTATGTCCGCAATCTAAGTGTCACCTGAAATGATAAGGAGAAGGTGAGTCGCAAGACTCGGTGCATAAATCCTCTCCCGATTAATGCAACATGCTAACACACATCATAGCAACGCATAATACAAGTAATGCACCCAATCCTAGCCATCCGTACTCCATTTCTACCCGTGTGGTACCAAACCACCGGTGGTGCCAAACCACCGTGACCCAAAGTCACGATATCCATAATTGTGGTGCCAAACCTTTGGTGACCCAAAGTCACAAATAATACAATGATGGGGCCAACCCATCGTGTGATACCAAGTCTTTGGCGTCAATCCCAGATAATCAGGTGTGGGGCCAACCCATCGTGGTGCGAAGCCACTAGGACGAGACGCTATGAGGTGCCAAACCTGCGGTGTCCCAAAGACACGAATGTGATACCAAATCACCGTGACCAAGTCACGAATCCAATGATGGGGCCAACCCATCGGTGTGATACCAAATCACCTTTGGCGTCAATCCCGTATAATCAATCGTGGGGCCAACCCACCGTGGTGCTAAGCCACCGGGACGAGACATTGAGGTGCCAAACCTCCGTGACCCAAAGTCACAATAATCAATCTGTGGTACCAAACCACTGGAGGTGCCAAACCTCTAGTGTCCCAAAGACACGGATATCATATTCCCCATCCTCTCACATCACCCATAACATATCATACTAATGCAAATCATGCAAGACATGTAATCATGCTAACATGTTTAACATTGCATCTCATATCACATACATCATCAATCATGATATCATATACCATTAATAAAACTCGTAATGAAACGGGCTTACCCGAATCCGTGCACATACCCCATAGGGTATCATATCAATCAACCACACTGTTTGACAATCAGGTTTATTAACCATATTACTAAGCAATGAGTGTGTTAGTTTACACACCTGTTAAAACGCAAGCTTTTAAACCCAACGAACCGATCTAAGATCCTCAAATACCTTGCTCCTATAATCAGCCAAACATAGATTAGCCACTTATACCATTCGGCCAAAACCATTAAACCAAAGGGGTTAACAATTGAATCCCTTACCTTTCACTTGGTTTGGTTTCCTACCAAAACTCGAACCAACCAATGCTTCCTTAGTCAATCGCCACACCCTAACAAGAGAACTCATAATTTTTTTGAAGTCTTTGATTAACGAAAACTAAAAGAATGCACTACTAGAACCAATCCCTTACCACCACTTACCAACGAACCGAGAAAGAAGACTCTCTTGCTTGCTTCCAAAATCCAAAGGCCCTATAACGTAATAGTTAACAAAGATTAACTCCTTTCAACCAAACCCAAAATCGAACGAGCGAGGGAGAGGAGAAATAACCATTCGGCCAAGCACTTACCTAACACCAACCAATATTCGGCCAAGAACCACTAGGAGAGAGGAAAGATTCGCCAACTCTTAAACAAGATGGAAAAAGAGGATTCGGCTAGGGTGGCTTGTAATAATCAAACAAGATTCGGTCAGAGTGAAAGAAAAGAGAAAACGAAATGCAAAAGGATAGGGGTTGATATTCGGCCAACAATAGAAATGGGGAAAAGAAAAAGAAAAGGAAAGGTTTAGAAGGGTGAAGTTTTGGCTTGCAAAAGAAAGAATTGAGAAAGTGTTTTGGAGAATGGAGTTTCAAACACATAAATGAAGAGAAAAGAGAGAGAGCAAAGAACATTCGGCTACCAAGAAAATTGAGAGGGACAAAGCAAAGTCGGCAAGGCTATAGGGGTTTGGTCTCTTGGTTTCAAGAAGTAAAGAAAATGAGAGAAAGCTCTCTTGTAATTTCGGCTACTATTGACAAAAGAGAGGAATTTGGCTTGACACAAAGTGACTGAAAAAGGCACAAAAGTGCTTAAGTGAATTTCGCTAACACCCTCCCCACTTACCAAAATCGGCCACTCTCTCCACAACTCCCCAACATTCGGCCACTACCCACAATTACTCCAAGCCACACATTCAAACTAGTTTGAACTAGTCTCCCTCCTAAATTCGCTCTCCACCCACCATTTAAACATTTGACTTGGTCCATGGCGAGTTTGAGGCGCCCACAACTCTTCTCCTCCATGCCGTCAAAATGAGAGCAAAAATGTGGGATTTTCGCAGCTTGAACACGGGACCTCCTCTCCTGCAAGTGACGCCAAACACAAGCCCCAAGTGGCGCATGCTTTGCCATCTTACTAGCTCAACTCTTGTGCTAACTTTTCACCTAAAATTATTTATAAACCCCAGCTCCTTCAGCTCCTCTCACATAAAACTTAAAACCAATTTTTTTTCCTACCACTCCGACTTATACTAAGCTTAAAACTAAGCCCCAAAACAACACAAAAGCATCATTGCAAAACAACCACATGCAAAACAATGCAATAACAAAATAGCCCCTATCCCTGGATATTACATCATAAAACCATTAAACTATTAGCTTTTGGCTTTTGCCTTTCAAAAACTTGGAATAGATCATGAGAACTAATCAAAAATCAACACTTACCTTAGCATAGGAGATTCGGCTAGCACTAGAGAGAGGATTCGGCAATGCCCATGGAAGATTTAAATGCCGGAAGTATAGAACTAATTCTCAAATAGGATGAATAGAAGAAAAGACTATGGATGCTTCGGCTTCCTAGAGAAATCGGCACAAGAAGGAAAAAGTGGAGAAGAGTTTCGACTTTTAAAGAAATTGGAGAGGGAGAGGCTAGGGAATTTCGGCACAATGGGAGAGAAATTTAGGGTTTTCAGTGTCAGAATCAAGGAGCTAGCTAAAAACTACTGCTAAAAACTGAAAACGCCCTTAAAATTCAAGCTAAAAGAGAGAAGAAATTCGGCACCCTCCTTGCCATGCAGTAGCCGAATTTTACACTCCTCTAGGTGGTGGATTTTCGGCCAACACTTCCCTTGAAGATAAGCTCCTAACTTTTCTCCTTTTTATCTATGATATTATCACTTAAAAATCCACATAAATTCTCCTATTTTATAGCCTTGTAGCCGTCCACCTCTACTAATCCCTAATGCCAAATTTAACTCACTTAAATTAAAATATTTGGGTCTCATTAAACTTAATACTTGGGCCCCTAATTCCTTGTGTGTGGCGTCACCCTCTCTTCATTTAAAGTGTCGAATTTGGCCTAAAACATGGGCTCCTTGTGACCCAAAACTTGTTCCTTTTGAATCATTAATGATGCCACTTTAACTGGGCCTTTTGCCTAATTCTAAGCCCAAATTTAGACCCCTATCAATTAAATTAACATAGTAAACCTATCCCTACACTAAATGTATAGGCCCGTAAATTTAGGATGTTACAGTACTAAATCTCAACTTTGTGCCCAAAGCCTCTTGCAACTTTTTTCCAAAATCTGGACGTGAATCTCGGATCTCTATCCGAAATGATTGATAACGGCACTCCATGAAGCCTTACTATCTCTGAAACATACAAGTTTGCCAACTTGTCAAGTGAGTAGTCAACTCGAACAGGTATGAAATGGGCTGACTTCGTAAGTCTATCGACTACAATCCATACAACATCTTTCTTACTCGGTGTCAACGGCAAACCCGTTACAAAATCCATGGTAACTTGGTCCCATTTCCACTCAGGTACCATTATAGGTTGAAGCAAACCTGAGGGTACTTGGTGCTCGGCCTTTACTTGCTGAAAAATCAAGCATCTTGAAACAAATTCAGAAATGTCTTTCTTCATACTCGGCCACCAGTACCGTTTCTTCAAATTGTTATACATCTTGGTGCTGCCCAGATGTACAGATAAGCATCCGCTATGTGCCTCATGCAAAACTTTACGAATGAGCTCATTGTTCCTCGGTACACATACTCGGTCCCTGAAGATTAAACATCCATCTGAATTGATTCAAAATTCGGACTCAACACTTGACTCGCATTGAACTCTTCTGGCTTGCAAATCGCTGTCATCTTTCTGAGGCTCATAAATCTCTCGAAGGAACATTGGTCTAACCCTTAACTCAGCTAGAATGGAACCATTGTCGGTCAAAGTCATCTGTGTATTCATAGCCCTCAAAGAAAATAAGGATTTTTTTACTTAAAACATCGGCGACCATGTTCGCCTTTCCCAGATGGTAATCAATGACAAACTCATAATCTTTTTATCAACTCTAGCCATCTCCATTGCCTTAAATTCAATTCCTTTTGAGTCATCAAGTACTTTAAACTTTTTTGATCGGTGAATATCCGACATTTTTCACCATACAAATGGTGTCTCCAAATCTTCAATGCAAAGACAATAGCATCCAACTCTAAATCATGCGTCGAGTAATTCTTCTCATGTGGCTTTAACTGTCTAGAGGCATATGCTATCACTTTACCTTCTTGCATAAGTACACAGCCCAATCCATTCAAGGACGCATCGTTGTAGACCACAAATTCTTTTCCCGATTCTGGTTGTACTAGAACTTGAGCCTCTATCAACACTGCCTTTAGTTTCTCAAAACTCTATTGACACTTTTCTGTCCATTCAAACTTTACGTCTTTCTGTAATAATCTCATCATCGGTGTAGCTATAATAGAAAACCCCTTGAAAAAACCATCTATAATAGCCAGCTAGGCCAAGAAAACTTCTAACTTCAGATATATTTCTCGGCGGTTTCCAATTAATAATGACTGAAATCTTACTTGGGTCAACTCGGACTCCATCTCCTGAGACAATATGTCCCAGAAATCCAACTTCCTTGAGCCAAAATTCTCTTTTTCTGAACTTAGCATACAACTGATTACCTCGTAAAATCTGTAAAACGATCCTCAAGTGCTCAGCATGCTCATGTTCATCGCGAGAATATATCAGTATGTCATCAATAAAAACCACAAAAAACTTGTCGAAGTATGGCCGAAAAATACGATTCATTAAATTCATAAACACAGCAGGGGCATTAGTTAAACCAAAAGGCATGACTAAAAATTCATAATGCCCGTACCTCATCCGAAATGCAGTCTTTAGCACATCTGACTCTTTTACTCTCAACTGGTAATAGTCGGACCTCAAGTATATCTTTGAGAATACAGTGGCTCCCTTCAATTGATCAAAAAAAATCGTCGATCCTTGGCAACGAATACTTGTTCTTCACCGTTACCTTATTAAGTTGTCGGTAATCTATGCACAATCTCATAGAGCCATCTTTCTTTTTCACAAATAGCACTGGAGCACCCCACGGAGAATAACTCGGTCTAGCAAAACCTTTGTCCGTCAACTCTTACAACTGTGCCTTCAATTCCTTCAACTCGTTTGGGGCCATTCTGTACGGAGCAATCAATATAGGAGTAGTATCGGGAGCTAACTCAATGTCAAATTCAACCTCTCTCACCGGAGGCAATCCTGGAAATTCCTCAGGAAACACATCTGGATACTCACACACTATCGGCACTGATTCAATATTTAACTCAGTTTCTTTAGCATTCATAACGAAGGCAAGATAGGCTTTATACCCTTTTCTTACATATCTCTGAGCCGACATGTGAGAGATAAATACCGGCGATCTGTCTTGATCATCTGGTTCAACACGAAGAGTGTCCCCATTTTCACATCTTAACTCAATATATTTCTTTCCAAAATTTATTATCACATCATGAGTGGTTAACCAGTCCATACCAAGAATAATGTCAAATTCATCAAATGGTAATAGCATGAGATTTGCGTTAAAACAATGACCTCTAATCATCAATGGGCAGTTTTTACATACCTTATCAACTAGCACACTATTGCCTAAAGGATTAGACACCTTTATCACAAATTCTGTAGACTCTACAGGTATACTCATTCTAGACACTAATTTTATGCAAATTGATGAATGGGTAGATCCCGGATCTATTAAAGCAATAACTTTAGTATCATGAAGAGAAAATGTACCCGTAATTACATCAGGAGATGATGCCTCTTCGTGGGCACGAATGGCATGGGTCCTCACAGGCGCTCTACCCTCAGATCTTGCAGCCTGCTCTCTGGGTGCATTCTTACTACTTGTTCCACTTCCCGTGTTCCTCTATGGTCTCCCTCTAGCAGTGCCTCCCGGTCTTGCATCTTGAGGCTTCTCTTTCTCATCCATGTCAGGGCAATTTCTAATAAAATGATCTAGAGACCCACACCTGGAACAAGCCTTTTCATTTGCTTGACATTCACCAGAATGACGTTTGCCACACTAGGGGCCCTCTGGTCTACTCGGTCGGGCGTTGCCAACACTAGCAACTGATGTGGTCTGGGCTTTAGACCCTGAGCATTGCTTGCTCTTACTTTTGTTTGAAAACCCAACTAAAGTGGCTGATCGGGTAGGAAAATCTCTCGACTTCTTGGACGAGGACTGAAATGACTTACTCAATTGTCTCTTTCTTGAGTCACGAGACTCTATCTCAGCTTTTCTTTTCTCTTTCACAAATTCTTCGGCCTTACAAGCCCGATCCACTAACACAACAAATTCTTTCAACTCGAGGACACCAACAAACAATTTGATATCTTCATTTAGTCCTTCCTCAAACCTCTTACACATGATGGCTTCGGAGGACACACATTCTCGAGCGTACTTGCTGAGTCTTACAAACTAGCACTCGTACTCAGTCACCGTCATCTTACCTTATTTCAGTTCAAGGAATTCCTTTCTCTTCTTGTCAATAAACCTTTGACTTATGTATTTCTTCCAAAATTCTTGTAACGCGCCGAATTTGGGCCTAGTAGATTTGGGCCTATTGGGTTGTAACGCCCCAAAAATCTTGAAACTTTAAATTTCTGTGCACTGAGGTTGGTATGTATGAGTAGCATTTAGAATATTAATTTTAAGGTATTATTGGGATTATTTGAAGTCTTAGAGATAGGGAAGACCCTAGTCTCAGGCATTAGGCCTCTTAAACAAATTAAGGGGAAAATAGGACACAAATAGGCTTGTGGTCCAGTGGCAAGGTGGCGTCACTAGGGGAGCTACAAGGTGGCGTGAAGAGGTCCAAGGTTGGATTACTGGTAAAGTGTTTTATGAGTGTTTAATTTTGCAT